>CM071846.1:5360000-6697500 GCA_036507275.1 Sicyos edulis
ACAATTAACGTCAAAAAAAGGTCACCATTATGTTCTTTCCCAAGTTCCAAATGTTTCCAGAAATGACAATGCTTGTAGTTTAATACGGACTAAATTATAAATTTATTTCCTATGGTTCGAAGATATTTAGAATTTAATTTTCATAATTTTAAAATTAAAATCGATTCCATATAATTTAAAAAATTAGAATACAACTTCTTGTGATAAAACCTAAAACGTAATCAAATTATGTGACAACTCACCATCTTGTGTAAATGATTTTTTTTTTTAATTAGGGCAGTTACTTAACTCACATTTTCTATCGATCTTGAAAAAAGAAAAAACTGATCTTTTATCATTGAAATTGCCAACTTTTTTTATTAGTTAATTGGCTAACAATTTGAACGATCGTGACTATTTTTATTTTTATAAAATTTTATCAAACACAATAAGGACTAAAACCTAATTTTTAGAACTATAAAAACTAGATTTTACCTTTTTCGAATAATAAGATTTAAATTCTAGCTTCTAAAACTAGAAGCATTAAATTTTGATTTTTTGAAAAGCATACGGATCAAACTTATTAGCATTCTTTTCATTTAAATCAGAATATGGATCAATTCTAGTTTTTGTATGCTGATTTAGTCTTCAGTTTTGCTCAACAACCATGAAGGGTGAAGGATACAAACTCGCAAGAGATCCTGGACACACTTACATCAATTATTTTTCGATGTTCCGTGTCCCGAACATATCCATGTTCTACATTTTCAAAAAAGGGTGTATCACAATGTTTGTGTGTCGGATCCATTTCTGCATTTCTTAGTCTAAAACAATACAACCCTAACTAAACAAGCCCAAACAAGTATTTTCAACCAAGAACATTTGGAGATATGGGTTTGTCCTGGTAACTGATTGCTTTGAGAGTGAGACAAGTGTGATTGGGATTCATTCTATAAAAACACAGCTACAACACTAATCATTGTCTAGTTTCTATGTTGCCGACCACAAGCTAGACTTGGAGTCTGCTTGGGCGTTTGTTGAGAATATCTGAATTTCCAAAACCTTGAATCAAGTTTGGTGGAGGATGAGTTGGTGTTTGGCTGCAAGGAAATTTTGGTCCCCAACTTTCCACCCTTAACTTTTTATTGTTGACTAAGAAAGCAGAATCAGATATGTCTTCAGGGGTGGGAACGTAGTTGAAGACTTGGACTTTGAGGATATGCTCCTCTCAAATTCTTGGGTTCATGACTCACATGTGACATTATTCCTTCGATGTCTCTGATGCCTGGCCTAGGGACGGGCGTGGTTACCTTTGTTTCAAAAAAAAGAAAACAGAATCAAGCACTTCACCATTTGAGTATTTTATCCACTTGGCACCCACACCCATCTCAAGGCACGGTCTTAGACCTCGACCCAGGAGACAAGAGGCATCCTAGAGCTTTACTATCAATGAGGGATGAAAGAGAGGTTGTTTTTAACCATGTGCCTTGTGTTGGATTTGCGTTTTGAATAGTTGCATCAACAAGGGCTAAAGTTTCAGTCAAAATAGAAGATAAAGCAAGATGTAGACGATGTAAGTTTCCCTAAAAAAAAAGCAGATGTAGACGAAGAAGCAACTATTAAAAAACACATCTAGAACAAACTATATGTAATGACGTAAAAAAAAAAGGATTAAAGTTGCTTGTACATTTTCTTCTCAGCCCCTCAAAAAAGGCAATTAGTAAGAAAATACAATTTTAAGAACAAACTACAAAATGCGCGTCTAGAAAGAGAGAATGTAAATGTAATTTCAGAACCCCCACCAACTAGTCAAGTCTCAAGAGTAGGATAAAAGTTCAATAACGTAAGCTATTTACTCTAACAAAGTACTTAGCCAAGACAGATTTTGGTAAGCATACAAATATATATTGGAAGATTATCCTCTCTCAAAACTAGTCAGGCAAGTAACAAGGCCATACACAGTTAGTTTAACATATTCAACAATCATAAATTAAATTTGAGGAGCACACACCTTATTTGTTTCACACTCAACGATCTAGAAGCAAAACAATCTCACTTCTTCCCACGTACTCATATGCAACTCCTTCCCACAAGTTGGGCATCCTCTCCTTGTAATTCCCACAATATCGGAATGCTAGCAAATTTGCGACCGTACTTCATATCTTGTTGCTGCGTGAGTCAGAAATTGAAGGAGAAACTAATATTAATAAAAAAAAAAAAAAGAGAAAGAAAGTTGGGTATACACAAAAGAAGAACAAGTATATGAATGATGAACCAGAGATAGAAATAATAGTGAGTAATCACATCGAGCTCTATCTGTCCACAATTTCACATTCAAAAACACAAATAATACATTTGATACAAGCATCATCCATATCCATCCAGAAACCGTGTTGAATGAAGAATCAGAATCAGGCATGGCATGCAAGATCAAGTTTTACATGTGATTTAGAACACAGTCATATAACATCCCTTGGTTCAAAAATTAACTATTATCAGAACACAAATTTCAAATAAAAATGTAAGTACCTGACTAAGTCGTTAGCTAACAGCTACTCTATTCTCCCCCGCTATCTTCATCAATTGCTGCTGCATCTTTGACATCCACTGAGAAACTATATTCTTGATCACAACCCAAGTACGAGTCACACATGAAATAAAGGGTGTACGATTTCTTTCCAGTATCTGGCAGTGCAGTGAAATCAAGCTTGACCTTCGACTTCCTTTGAAGAGAAACCCTCTTAATTGCCAGTAACTGGTTACTCTTTGTGTCGCCAACAACAAGCCACCACCCTTCTTCTTTGGCTTTGGGATACTTTAAAGCATCCACGGGCCCAACCTCAGTCTTTCCATCAAGGTCCCGCTCAAGTGTAACTTGCAGTGTTATGTTCTCCCCTGCTGCAACATTCTCGCCATCCAGTACCTCATATGCCATATCAATATTTGGGAACCGATTGCAAAAGCGTGCAATATCCAACAACTGAGAATCTGTCATCTGAAGTAATTCGCGCCTTTCCTCATCCTCCATTTCCACCAGGTCAAAGACTGTCTCTATGTTCTTTCCAGGGTTCTCTTGGCATCTCTTGGCCAACTCCTTCGTGAAATGTGGTAACTGAAGAAGCATGGAATCCCGCTCCCATAAGCCCTGGCTTACCATCTGGCTGACTTCCATTGCAAGAAGAGCAAGGTTAAGCCAGCCATTGCTTGAAATGACATCCACCATTGCCTGCAGCAACCTACTGGCAGAAATGACTACCTCCCGTTGATCCAAAGCTAAGTTGCCACCAACGGATTGCCTCGAGAAGTGAGCCTGCAGCAATGCATTTGCTTTGACATGTGGGTCAGTGCATTTTGGATTTTCAAAGGAAAACCGCTGATGATTAATCAATCTGCGAATCAACTCTTCTTCACCCGGTCGTATTGGAAGCAATGCATACTCAGAAGCGGAAGCCAGAATCTCCAAAAGACCCTTCATCTTGGTTTTGGAAGTTAAAGAAGAACTGAAACGCTCAATGGTAGTATAACTGATGTAATAATATGATGCTATCATACCAAGGTTAGATGGAGACAGGTCCATATCATCCTCAATGCCAATGCACTTGCTTGCTTCTAAATCGCTCAAAGTGTTTTCAACAAGCTCTGAAAGGTGGTCAGAAAGATGCCGATGACTGACACCCTGAAGATTATAGTAATTGGGATTCTGAGTAAGCCTTCTGTACATTAAAGTCCAGGTAATATAATCCACGGCATCCTGCTTATTCTCAATAATTCCAGCAACAATTTCTGCATTTATATTATCATGGAGGAAATGGTGTAGGTGACTTTCAACTGGGAAAGCTTCATATAAGAATTTCTTGTAGTATTCTTTACGGGGTGCATGGCAGAGAATGACACATTTCCCAGAATTATCAAGCAGTGGACGACTAGCATGGCCCATCATCTGCATCAAATCGGTAACAGGGTAGTCGGTGTGTGCATTTTCCCTTCCATCATAATATTGTGTTCCCATTACCACCACTAAATGGGCCAACAATGGAACACCCCAACACATCGAGCTGCTTATAACACAAACCTGAATCCACCCTGCTTCAAACAGTTGTGTAACGACTTCTTGATCCAAGCTAGACAATCCCTCGTGCAAATAGCCAACTCCATGACGTAAAATGGCTTTCAACATCTCATCGTGAATCTTGTCAACAAAGGGCTCAATCTCTTCAAGAGATCTCAACAAAAATGGAAGTTTCTCTCCATTTTCTGCACTAGAATACGTCATGATATCTACTGCAGTCAGTCTGACATGCTTCCTTGTAGGAACAAAGACAAGTGCAGGCTTTCCATTCTTTGCGTGCTGAACAATAGCAGTGTATGTTGGCTTTGTCATTGCCTGCATTCTTGCTTCAAAATTAGCTATATCCACCCCCTGAATATGAATCTCCAAAGGCACGGGACGAACACCAGGCGGGAAATTGAAGAGGCCATGAGAAGTAGCCCCTATCCAATCCCCGATATCTTTTGCATTTGCAAGAGAGGTAGAAAGTGCCACAATTCGAATCTTGTTCTCAATCTGACTAGCAATATATCTCATCCTAGACACAATCACCTCCAATACAGGACCACCTTGACCCCCAATTAAGTGAAGCTCATCAATAATAAAAAGACTGACCTGTTGAACATGTTTGCGTTGCTTCCAACGACGAGATAAAGCATCCCATTTCTCTGGGGTACTAATGATTATTTGACCTTTCTCAAGAAGCTTTAAATCTGACGTTGTTTCCCCTGTTAACTCAACAACACGAATTCCAAGTCCCTTTCCAAACTTCTTGTCCCAGTCCCTGAAACGTTCTTTGGCAAGAGCTTCTATGGGGGCAATATAAACAGCACGCAAGATGTCCCCTTTCTGATGATTCCTTAATATAGCGAACTCAGAACAGATAGTTTTTCCACTTCCAGTTGGTGCCGCAACTAGAACATTGTCATCTGTGTTATATAACACAGTAAAGACTTGAGTCTGAACAGGATTGAAATGCTTAAAATCTTTATAAAGAGCTTCATAAGATGGATTTCTTAACGCAGTCACAGGAAGAGGTTGCAAGTCTAACAACTCCGTTGGTGGGGGGAACTTTTCTGGCAAAATGAGGTGCCTGAAAGAGACAGGTAAAATAGTTTGTGACCCTAGCCATCTATCTGACACAACACGTATGAAGTACTGCGGGGGTAGTGGTTCATATATCTGGACCGTGAAATTCAAAGTGTGGTCCTCATCAATGTATTGCTTCTTCAACAAGAAATACTCATGATGAAGAATATTTTCACCATCATTATCCTCCACAAGTACCCAAAATGACTCTACATATCCATGAACCTTGTCCTCCCACTGGAAGTCTGGTGTTATAGTGAGCTCAACTCTCAGAACAGTGCGCGTAATTGGCTGAACATGAGCAGCTAGATTTAATTTTGGGAATTGATGAATGAACTTGTGAAGAGTTCTTCCCATTTTGGGTGCACGCATAAGCTCACCTAGTTCCTGCGATGAGAGATCATAATAACGTTCCCAAGCCAAATCCTTCTTCTCCAGCTTCATAAGAATATCATTCGAGATACCGTGGAATTGTCGAAGTGGAGTCTGGACACTCCACATCCTTTTATTAACCATCTTGCACAAATTCAAGGCCTTCTCAGCAAGTTGTGCCCATCCTCGTTTCAAGACAATCTCAAAAAGAGCTCGCATAAGTCGTCCAGCACTCTGATGGAACAAGAAAAAAGATTGTATTATTGAAAGAGAAGGAAGAACAAAAATAGTCGTGCATTAACATAAAGGCAAAAAAAAGGTACAGAACAAAATAAGTTAAGAGCACAACAACAAAGCTTAGCCAGAACCCACAATTTGATTGAAAAATCACCGTTGATAACAACGGTTATGTTTTAAGATTAAAGTGAGATAATTCAATTTGTATAAATACTTGAATAACAAGAAAATTGAACAGACCTGAGTTATGAACACCATGTCAGATGTCAATGACAGTCCTTCCAGCTTTAACTGAGATATATACGCTTGCAGCAAAACATTGATTTTGGCACTCGGTTCTTCCAAGCTTTCCTTGATAGGAATTGGAACGCGTTCCAACAGCTTTGCTAGTTCCATTTTCTCATCCTGACGAACGGTTACATATTTAAATTCCTCACTCAATGAGAACAGACGACATAATTCAATATCCCCCATCATTGGCTTCAAGTGCTCATTGTAAGTGGATATTGTTCCATGCGTTATATAGTAGTAGCTAGCAATGCGTCCCAAGTCAGTAACTTGAAAATATCCACTTTTACGATCATACTTCACCAGATTATTTTTATCTAATATTGTAGCAGCTGAATGAATCTGCAAACACAAAGCATCTCCATAATGAGAATAACAAATATGACATATTACAGAACCGCCACAAAAACAACAATCATCATTATCACCCACAACCAATTAGTTACACACAAGATGAAATTCTTTTCAGACATTATTGCAAGGCAACATTTACAACCTTTCATCGTTGTTTCCTCAAGTGTAGTATAACCTATCAGTCATCTTGCTATATCATGGGCTCATACTATTGCACCTTTTAAAGATTATAGCTATATGACTCTTTTCTCACATTGGAGAAGTTTCTTTTTATTATTGTAACTTGTGTACCTTGATAGGACTCTTGTATATCTTTTCCTTCATCGATGAAAGTTCTGTTTCCTATCAAAAAAAGATCTTCCCCTCCTTACTCATCTATTTCTAATAAATATTATAGCTTGCAAAACTTATCACTTAAAAATGTTAATTTTCATCTTCTACTCTCTATTCAATTATTTAAGATTAAGAATACTTCATAAAGTTAAACTCCTCCTTTTGTTGGTATAGGTAGATTTTTGTGGGCTAGAGGTCCTTAAGCATCTCTCTTGGGCATTTATACATTGGGATTGAGTGTACTGAAGCATCATACATAATGCTTCCAATTGAGGAACCAAAGAATCATACACAATGGCTTCCGTTGAGGCTTTTGCTTCTTCATTGTTCAGATATTTCTAATTTCTCTAGATCATATAAGATCAACATCATGAAATCATTGCTTATCGACTTATAGTCTTTTTTTTTATCTTGTTTTGGTCTTATTAATGAGAGTGTTTTTTTGTCCTAAAAAAAGTAAGAAAATATTTCTGAAATAATAACTTCTAGGTGATATACCTTTTGAATGTCGCTCATCCTGCAACTAAAACCTAAGACCTCAAACAAAATAAAAATTAAGACCCTCCAGAAGCATGTAATATTATATGTACAAAAAGTAATATGCAATCCAGATAAAAATCAATATTATATGTTTTGAGAACAAATATGAAGTATTTTGAACTTACCAAATCAGCTCTCCTCTCTTCCAGTGTTATATCCCTTGTAAGAGCATCAGGTGCTAGTCCATAGAGAGTGGGATTTCTTAGCATACGAACATACAAGTAAGTATATCCGAGCCAATTGCACGCATCTTTTGCATTTTGAACAGTCCCAAGAACAATTTCTGCATTTAATTGATCTGCCATTTTGGAGACGAACTGACTTTCAATCGGTAGCTGTTGGTTCATCAGTGAAAGATAATATTGTAATTCGCTATGTCCAGTGATAATTATTCCCTCCCCATAAGAATCAAATTGAGGTCTTCCAGCACGCCCCAGCATCTGCATAACATCTAAAGGGCTTAACTCAGTCCATGCTCCTTTCTCTGGATTGTAAATCTGGGTTCCCTTGATAATAACACTATGAGCTGGCAGGTTCACACCCCAAGCAAGAGTAGCCGTGGAAACCAAAACTTGAATATGACCATCAGCAAAAAGATCCTCAACAAGTTGGCGATCAACCCTCGTCATCCCAGCATGATGTATTGCGAAACCATAGGGTAGAAGATCTTTCAGATCATTACTTTTAACTAAGTCAGTATGAGTGTGAAGAATCTCACGGCTAGCACTGTCCTCCTTCAAGAATTTGCCGAGTGTATCATTAGCAAGAGCAGCATCTCGTATAGCACGAGCTGTTTTGGATGTTTCTTTCCTCGAATGGACAAATATAAGAACCTGATGCTTTCCGGCAACCGCCATTACCTTCTCATAACAGAGATCATTCATCAACTGGAACCTCTGCAATGGCTTCTTCACCGTTATTCCAATATACTGTTGAGAGAGAGGGACAGGTCTGTAGCTATTGTCAAAGTAGAACATACCTTTTTTCAGATCAACTCGCAAGAATAATGCTACATCTTCATAATTAGGTAGTGTGGCTGATAATCCCACCAAGCGGATATGCTCCTTAGTTGTCTCAATTTGCCTCACAGTTCTGGCGACAATGCTTTCAAGCACAGGGCCTCTGTTATCATGAAGAAGATGAATCTCATCAATAATTAAAAGCTTAACAAGCTGTGTGTATGTGCGATCACCAGACTTCCTCGTAATGATATCCCACTTTTCAGGAGTTGTGACAATGATCTGAGTCTCCTCAATCTGTTGACGAGTCAATGTCTGGTCTCCACTAAGTTCCCGTACTTTGACACCATAGTCCTGCAAGCGATTAGACAGATTGCCAACAACTTCAGCCACAAGGGCTTTCATAGGTGCAACATATACAATCTTATAATCATTGTGGTTGTATGAACCATCCGAATTCGTGTGCAGAGCAATCTGCTGTAGTATTGTGAGAACTGCGACATTAGTTTTCCCGGCACCAGTGGGAGCACACAAGAGAACGTTGTTCGCTTTAAAGAGAGCAGTCTCATAGACTTTACTCTGTACCCTGTTTAACTGAGTCATTCCCTTAAAAGCTGGTTGTGCCCAATCTGGCATGGAAGCAATTTTAATAAACTTCTCTTCACTGTCAAAAGGCTTTGGTTTTAGAGCAGGTACGTGAATCTCTTCGTAACCCTTACCGAGGTGTCTGTACGATCCATCCGGAAGTACACACTTATTGTTTGCCATCAAAAGACTACCTTGTTGAAATGCAATACTATCAAGATCAAGCACTTGGCTCTGTCCAGTCAACCACCCATTATCCATATCTCTGTCAACGGGTTCCCTTCTTCCCCTTTTCACATCCCCTTCGCTCTCATCCTTCAATCTACGTGCCTCTTCTCTTATACTCTTCTCTAAATTCTTTTGCCTCTCTTTAGCTGTTGCTCTAGTAGCATGCAACTGCTCGAGGATTGCCGCTAAATCTGGACCCAAATGCATCATTTCCTCCTCAATTTTCTTTCTCTCTTCTTGGTCTTCAGATCTAGCCAGACGGGTGCACCATACAACCTTCAGCCGATTTCGTAGAAGAAACTTTACAAGGCTGAATTTTTCGAACTGGAGATGCACCAACAACTTGGTCTCGACTTCCCGGTCGTCACCTTCAGCCAGTATCTTCAATACCTCTTCAGCAAGCTTCTGGCATTGCTGTGGATCAATTTGTTGCTCGTAAGCCTGAGAGATTTTCCTCTGGAGCCAGTAAGCATCGATATCCTGAACATTAAGGTTCATACCCCCATCATTTTCCTGCATATCATCATCATCAATTCCCCCACCCATCTGCATAGCCCCAGAACCATTAGGCTCTGCAACATCATCTTCGTCTTCTTCATCCTCCTGAACCATATCGAGATCGCTCTCTTCGTCTTCCTCCTCGTTCTCCTCGAATTCAACAGCAACACCAACATCATCATCAAGAGCATCATCCCCATTAGCCAACGCAGGCCCAGCAGCATCAGTCCCATCTTGATAATCAGTAATAAGCCTCCCAATCGACACCAACTGATCGAAAACCGGATTTGGAATCGGATTCAACAATTTCTCAATTTCCTTCTTCTTATCCGGATTCTTAAACGAATCGTTTTTCAAAACCGCCAAGATCTCATCAGCAGCGCCGCTCACAATACTCAAGGGCTGCCCGCCCAACTGTTGCTGGATAACGCTAAGCATGGCCTCGTAAGCCGCCCTGGTCTCCTTGGTCTTGGGAATGTAAACACCTTCTTCAGTAGAAGTAAGGACGCTTTCTTCCTGAAGACGGCGGCGCTTGCCCTGCTTACTCGCCGGAGCCTCCGCGATCGGGTCGAGATCTTTCTTCTTTCTCTTGGATTTCTTGAGTTTCTCGTCCAGCTCCGGCGGTCGGCCTCTGTAAGCCCTATCGCCGAAGCTTTTGGGGTCGATTTTACCGGAGAGTGACTCGGGCTCGCCTGTGGGTTCGTGTGTGTCGCGAGGACGGGAGTCTGTGGTGAGGACCAGACTGGAGTTGGCTCGATACTCGTATTGCTTGAAGCGGGCGTGAGCCTCGGCACCACCGCCCAAATGCGCCATGCTTGAAGCTCGGAAGTTGCAGAAAATTGCAGAGTTTACAGAAATTAGGGTTTTGAACACGATGCTTAGAAACCCTTCTCGGGCTGTCTGGAAGTGAATGGAAAAAATGAACTACGATATTTATCCATTTTTTTAAAATAAAATAAAAAGACGAATAAGTTATTATTATTTTTTTATTTTGATGAATAAGTTATTAGTAATCTAGCTTTAGACGTTTCAAAATCTAATTTTAATAGTTTTATCATGGTTTTTTAATTTTTAAAAGTTTAATTTTAATTTTATTTTCAAGTTTGTTTTCCGTAAATCAAAAGTAAAAAATAAGTTAAAATTTATCTCTATGATTTTGATAAGTTTGAAGTTAATATTTATTTAAATTAGTTCGATAATATTAATAATTTTAATATAAGTAAAAAAAAATGAGATTGTTTAATCATTGTATGAGCACGAAAATTGAGTCTTTTTTATCATAACCTTTTTTCTTAACATAAATATTTACCGGTTCTCTACGTTAGCCTAGCAAAGACCTATAGGGTTTCGATTAATCCTTTGAGAATTAGATGGTCTTTTTGAACAAGACTTTTAGGGCTCGTTTGATAACGTTCTCATTTCCTGTTTCTCGTTTCTGTTTCTTATTTGTTGAGAAACGGACTTGTTTGATAACCATTTCCGTTTCTTGTTTCCAAAAATAGAAGAAACGTTTCTCAAAATAGCTGAAAAAATGAGAAACTCTAAAAATTGGTTCTCATTGTTCCGTTCTTTTTTTTTTCTTCTTCTTCTAAAGTCTAAAACCGTTATAATATAAAGCGTTAGCCACTTAGAACAAGAGATAGCAGTAGTATAGTTGTTTTATAGTCAACTCTTATTTTCAAAATTTATTCCATGGGAATGGTTCGAATCCTATGTTTGCACTATCTTTTTTTTTTTTTTTAATTATTTTCATTTTGTATGTTTATTAACTGTTTTTTTATAGTTTAGTATTGTATAAATTTTAAAGTTTGTCGTGAATTATACAATTTGCGATTTTTTTAATTTATGGATTGTGGTTTGATTTAGTAATAGGTGTATTTATTTATTATTTTAGTTTTGAATACACTTGAAACCCATAAAAAGTATGGTATTATGAAGAAAAAAAATCACTAAAATATATATTTGACATTCCTAGCATTTTTACTACTAAAAATAATTCTTCATTTTTAATCACTCATTTCTAATCATTCATTTATAACTATTCAAAATAACTCATCAATACTTACCACACATTTCTAATAATTTATTTCTAATTTTTCAAAATAACTCATTTTTAACCACTCATTTTTAATTATTATTTTTTTTAACTAATTCAAAATAACTATTTATTTTAAATACACATCCAAACAAGCAATTGTCTCTAACTTCTCTACAAAAATCTTATATTCAAACGAGTTTTTTGCTACAACTCTCAATTTTTAACTCCTCAAGCTAACTCTTCATTCAAAACCACATCCAAACACCTCCTTCAGTTATTTTGAGTAATTGAAAATTTTCAATTTTTGTTATAGCTTGTTTAATTTAGATGTATATTTTTAGAGGAGCTGAAACCAAAACTCGTTTGGATGTGTTTTCTTTTTTTGTAGAGAAGTTATAAATTATGACTTATTTAGATGCAAATTTGAAATGAGAAGTTATTTTGAGTAGTTAAAAATGAATGATTAGAATTGATTGGTTAGAAGTGACTTATTTTGAATTGTTAGAAAGAAATGATTAGAAATTAGCTTGAATTATTTTGAGTAGTTATAAATGAGGAGTTTTTTTTTAATAGTTAGAAATGAGGAGCTGTTTTGAGTAGTTATAATAGCTCGTTTGGATGTGTTTTTCCGAGAAGTATTAGTAAATGTTCAATCTAAATTGTCTTTAAATTCGACAAACGAACACCCCAAAAAAAAAAAATTAAACAAAACAAGAAACAAGAAATGATTATCAAACATGAGTGTTTTTGTTTCTTATTTTTTTTAAGAAACAAGGAACGGAAACAGTTATCAAACATATTTTCGTTTCTTATTATCAAAAAGTAAGAAACAAGAAACAAGAACTGAAAAACAAGAACAAGAAACATGAACGTTATCAAACGAGCCCTTATTTGATGGGTTACATACTACCAAGACTATGGACTTAGAATTAGAGAGCAAATTGAAGAAATGACCTTCAATCTCTATGTCCTAACACGAAATCGAATCATTAGGGATTCACAAGTGGCAAAATCATTTTAGTTACGAATAGTAGGCAAATCCGTGTATTACCAAATATTCCAAAAAACTATAGAGAAAGAAACTTTTAAAGAACAATTAACTAACTAAAATTTTCTAAGAAGGACAAGAGTTAATTTATTTTGAAAATTTAGGAACTAAATAGAACATTTGAAAGTAATGATTAAAATAAAATAAAGTTGAAAGCTTGAGTTTAAAATTGAACTTTTGATAATCGAGTGACTAAAATATAACAAAACTCAAAGTTTACGGACCAAAATAGTATTTTTAACCCGTAAAATATCATTTCCATGAATTGTTTTTCCAATTTTATTTCTAGGTAAGTAATAGGGGTGTTAAAAAAACCTTACTACTCAAAACGTAATAACTCAGACCAATCCAATTAACTGTATGTAGGTTGGATTGAGTTCAATTTTTTTGGATTGAAATGTATTCAAATAAATGACCAGCGCATGCTGGAATGAGATGCACGTGTTGCGGGGAATATATATATATATATGCCAAAAAAATACCATATATTTTAAAATTTTACTCCCTAAACATTTGCATGTTTATGTTAATCCAAGGTTCTTTGATTACTAAGCCGACTCCAAGTGAAGAAGCGAGGATTTGTGGGATTAAGGCTCCTTTTTAAATTTGTGTGTTCCTACTTAGTTTTGTGTGTTCTTCAATCATGGATATGGCCTCTTAAAGTCTATCTTAGAACCCCCGAGTTAGGGAATTTAATAGTTTACGGGTCTGTCCAGGTGAAGCCTCGGTTCTCCATAACTTTTGAAACTTTGGTTGGTTTGGCTTAATTACTGTTAAATGGCCTTGGCATTCAAGGGCGGTTGGTTTAATGGGGATTCTTATATGAGATTGTGTTTTCTGCACTTAATAGTCTATGTTTCTTTGCACCGTTGATATTTGTGATTTTTAGCGTTTATACTGTTCACAAGATCAAGCTCCGGTCATTAACTCAAATCAAAGGAAATACCAAGTTGCTTGTTCTTTTATCGAGGTTAACCTCATTCAATGTAGTGTTCTTCATTTATGTGCAATAAATAAAAACAACTAATGTACTTACTCGATTGCGCTAACTTCTATGCATGAATAACGGAGAAGTTGGAGGAAAGAATGTGGAGTAAAATTTACTCATGTTTGTTTAAGGTAGAAAAAAACTCCCCCAACCCCACATTCCAAACGTCTTCCCACTCCGACCCTTCAAACATGATTTTTGTGCAACTAAATTATATAAACATGGTTTTTGTGCTAATGCTAATTCAAACACAATTTTCTACAATCCTTTCTTCAAACATAGTTTTCATACGATCACTCATTCAAACGCCATATCCAAACCGGTCAAATTTTCCCCTTTCATTCATTTTCCCCATCCAAACATGAACGAACGTAACTATGAGAAAGAAATAAAGGATTAGTGGTAGATAACCCTTTTTGAATAACATCTGATTAATCATAATGAACAACGTGGTACAAATCTTGATTTCACAATGAATTTGGAAACTTAAAAACCAAGCATCTCTATGATGATCAAGTACATGACCATAAGAGGTGCAAGGAACAACAACAAACAAGAACAAAACAAAATAGGACATGACATGACATGAAATATGAAATGATAAATTGGTCTCACTCTTTCACTAGTCACTACTAACTGATAAGGAAAACTCATTAACTATTAAAGTGGTAACCAGTAAGGCAAAGGCCAGATTCAAGCTGTGACCTTAACGTTGCCTTCGTTGGCTAACTTGAAGATATTGGCCTGATCTACTGCTGCTCTGTCGGAGCCAAGTGCCGAGACGAAACTCGCTCGAACTTGCTTGGTTGTGAAGGGGAAACTGTTACTAGCAAGAGAGTTGAGGTATGATGCAGAGCCTTCTCTCAACAGAGCCCCAAAACCATCAGTTCTTGTGTTAGAAAGTGCTTGTAGCAGGTTGAGATTTGTTCCAAATCCTGGGACATTGGTTGCACCAAAGCAATTTCCCAATGTTCCCCACCATCCCAATACTCCCCATATCATTCCTGGGTGATTCATCCAATAACTGCAAACAAACACTCATTTTGCAAATCATAAAGATTTGAAATTTTCTACTCTATTGAAACAGTTTGCTGTTACTTACTTGCAAGTAAATGGAGTAGTGGGAACGCTGGGTGTACTTGGAGTGCTTGGAGTGCCTGGATCTACAGGGGTGGTTGGTGGGCTACCACCAGATGATGGAGGGCTGTAATATCCACCTCCATCGGATGGTGTCGAAGGGGTCGGCGTGGAGTAATGCGGCGGCGTGCCTCCGTAGCCATGTGATGGTGGTAGAGGGTTGCTGTGTGAACCTGCAATGCAAAATGTAGAATGATGTAAGCCTACATGTTACTAATTACTTACTACCATGAGTAGCCTAGTGTAGTCAAAAGGTTCTGTATGTAGCTATTATAGTCCACTGTCAAATCCCACGGCTCAACCCTGGACCGGCGGTGGAAACGACTAAGCTAGAGTACAGTAGGGGTAGAGGGAATTTTCAATGGAGCAGTGAAATGTGTAGAGATCGGAAAGAACACCAATAGAGAAAGCACTCTATTGGGACACCACTGACAATGAGAGATGAAACTAGGGAAGCGAATGAGATTAGATACCTCAGCAGTCCTAGCTATAAATGATGGATACTAGGTGTTGTACCTATGAATTGACATTATACGAGTTTTTTTTACTTTCAAATGTTATAGGGTCAAGCGATTTGATATGTGAGAATAGCCGAGGTGCACATAAGCTGACCCAGACATTCACGAATATCAATGCTTAAAACTAAAGTGTTATTCTTTGTGAATGTATAACCTGTTGGGGGAGTTCCAGCATGAGGGTCTGGTGAAGAATAATAGCTTTTCTGGTCAGCAATGGTGGTGGAGAGTACAGGGAGGAGCATGGCAGCAAGCAAAGAGAAAAGGAGAGCAGAAGCTTGTTTGGTTCCCATGGTTTGTTCTTCTCTGCTATAATCTGCTTGAAGCAAATGGATATGGAATGTTTGGAACTGAGGGGGGGAATATAAAGAGGATTTGAGGGGGGATGTGAAGTTACTTCTTACAGGTGGAAGAGTGTGTTGTTAGTTGCTGTTTTATTGGTGCATTTATTCATATTGCTTGCTGCTTTTAATTGTGTTTCAAATAATGTTCAAATTTTTTAGGGAGGAGAGGTGAAATCACATGCATTTGAAGTTTTAATCTATCTTCTCCTGAGAGATTTGTCTCTATAATGTAGCTATTAAGATTACTTAGTTCAAAAATGTTTTTTTTACTCTTTCCTCTTTCATGGGATTTAATAGTGACAGCTATTTGTAATAGTTGCAATCAAATAATTTCTCCCTAGCAGCTCAAGTCAGTCTTAACATTTGCTAAAATCAAGTTTGTGTTTTTTTTTAACAATAACAGCTTGAAACTCAGGATAGAAAGATTTTGTTTTTCTTTATTAGTTCACTCGTATGAGGTAAAAAGATTTTAACTTATAATCACTTCATTAAGGAATAAGAACATTTTACTTAACCAATTACATTAACCTTAAAATATCTTAGGATAAAATGAATGTTCCTTAAAAGTAATTGAGATGTGCACAAACTATTTGTACACTCTGAATATTAAAAAACATATGTGAATAAAGAGATTAAACATATTATAATGTTGGCTCTACATATGTGAATAGAAACAAGCTATAATTTAGTCTACAGCTATTGAGCTTTATCTGTCAACCTATTTTTCTTTTAATTGAAGATATTTGATTTTATAAATTTAGGTAAAATTATATTGAATTGACCATTCTCACAAAATAATTACACATGTAAGCAAATTTTAAAATATTCAAATTCATAGTCATTAATATATTTTAATATTGTATTATAAATATTCATAAATATTTATTAATATCGTATTACTCATAAATACTCATGACTATGAATGATATATTTTTTTAATTATATTTTCTAAATTTGACTAGTATTATAAGCATTTAGAAGTTATGTTGAGTCATGTTAAATTATCGATCAAAAAAAGCCTAAATGAGTAGATTGAAGTAAAATTAATTATCTCAATTGCAAAAATTTAAGAATATCTATCAAGTAAAAAATCAATATTAATTAAAATGAAATATTAAAATCCAAAACTGTGTAAAATCATCAATCAACTTCAAAACTTACGGGATAGAATGTAGTAAATTTATTTATATCAACCAAATCGATCTACTCTACCTGTCAACACTGGAAACGCCGTTCATTATAACAGATTTCTGGTCTCCATCATAGGAATAAAGATCCTAATTGGTACCATTCTTTTTTACAACACATTGTAAAGAAATAGAAAGAGGAAAAAGAAAACATGAAGGCAACCAACATGACAAGAGAAAAACTAAGTCTAAGCTTGACCTAAAAAATAGAATTAAATGAAGAACACAGTTATCACAATGCAAACAAGAACAGACCATTGCTGTAGGAGAAAACCAGACCACGTGGAGTGAAATGTTGGCTTATAAAATCAAGCAAACAATTATGAATCAATGCCTTTTTCTTTTCATTTTCAGTAACTATGGTTAAGGACCATAAACTCATCATTACATAGGTCTTCAGCCTTCACAAATTAAGACCATTTTGTAA
Organism: Sicyos edulis; assembly: GCA_036507275.1. Lineage (NCBI taxonomy): Eukaryota > Viridiplantae > Streptophyta > Magnoliopsida > Cucurbitales > Cucurbitaceae > Sicyos > Sicyos edulis. The sequence goes on from CM071846.1 coordinate 5,377,195, forward strand.
TAACAACCAACCAACCTAAAACAAAGATGAGCTGTCAAGAACTTGATCTTTAAATATCTAATAACACACAATGGTGTTAAATAACAAATAATAGCAGCAAATGCATTTATATATTTCCAGATCTAAAAAGACCAGCTAGCTTGCAAATGCTGCCGTACACTGCACTACAAGCTGCCATTGTTTTGAGGAATAGTTTAGCTGAGAATGTTATCCATGAATTTATGAGTGCTGATCTGTCTCCATCAATGGTGGAGCCACACCAACTCTTGAATGGTTACAATCAGTTCAGATAATGGAGAGTTAAGAAGTTGAAGTTGAAACTCAAAATGGGGTGGTTCAAATTTGCTAAACTTTAGTACAATCATATAAGAAAGCCTTAAAACCAAAAAGGTTAGTGACATATTGGTTTCACTGTTTGGTGCTAATCCAAGTTCAACACCCGGTCACAAGTTTGATCTTGAAAATCGGTAAACTAACTCAGGGTTTGTGGTCCCCCTTTCCCAATTTGTACCATGTGTGTGTGCGTATGCATATAAAAAAGAAAGCCTTAAATACAACTCAGAAATGCAAGTGTGGAAATACCAGTATGGATAATCATCAATAACAGTGGGGTTGAACTTTAGTGAAGTGATTCCTCAAAATATATCAACTAGATTAGTTAACCAACCAGACTTAGCTTCAGAAATAACACTTTGAAGCAAAATTTAGCGCCAACCAGTATTTATTGGCTAGAAAAACACCAAGTAAACAAACATATCTAACAAAACTGATGCAAGATTTGCAGTTCATGCACCCTAACCTTTTTGGCTATATTTTAAGTAGAGTCTACATCTCAACTTTCTGGCTTCATAGCATCCAAATTTACCTTTGCCTTCCATACAAAATAAATGCCAGTGCAGCTGTGGCAGCAACAACGCCAGCCGAACCGGCAATTATAGGCCAGTTCACGTTCAACTCCTTCTCTGCACCTTCAAAAGCCGACTTGAGTTCCTCTGCAGTTCCATTCAAAGTATTAACTGCTTTTTCCTTCAATCCACTAATCACTTTGTGTGCTTCCTCTACTTCCTTCTGCAACTGAACCATATTAAACTCCACTGTTTTCGTTTTCTCCTCAGACTCTTTCAGTATTTCTTCCACCTTAAATTTTTCCTTGATCCACTTATCTAAGTCCATCTGGTTCTTCTTTACCGTTGATTCCAAATCTTCAATGATCTTCTTAAAACTGGAGATTTCCATGTCCTTCTTCTCAATTCTCTCTCTCATTTCCTCGCCTCCCCGTAGCTTCTTACTCTTTTCCTCTGTCTCTTTGACCTCCAAAAGCCCAACTTTTCTCTCCAATTCTCTGACTTTCTTTTCACTCTCCACCTTCACATTCTTCAGGGGTTCCAACTCTTCCTCCAGTGCAGCAACCTCCTCTCCCTTTTCCCTCAAATTTTTCCTCAATTCCACAACTTCAGCATTCGCCTCATCGGCTCCATTCATCGCAGATATCAAATCATGCTGTAGCCTCGAGACCTCAGTCTCAAGCTCCTGCGCTCTCGCTGCAACCGACTCTAACGCCTTAGTTCCCTCTGCAGAACGTTCAACTTGCTTCTCCATTTCTTTCAGTCGTTCTTTCAGCGACCCTTCTTCAATCTTCAACCCTTCAATCTCCGCCGAAAATTTCATAATCTTATCTTTGATTTCTTCATTTTCCTCGGCCAATTTCTTCTTTTCACGCTCCAGAACCTCAATTCTCTGATTCAGCTCTGCAATCTTCGCATCATAGTCCCGCTGATCAACATCATAAAAATCCTCCCCGGTCTGATCGTCCCCCAATCCCCCTCCAGTGGAAATGTCAATCTCTTTCTCCATTAATATTCCTATGTAAAAAAAAATTAAAAAAAAACGACCCAATTCAAAACGTAACCAGCCACTAGAACACAATTTCTAAAAATCCAAAAAGACGCATATAAGGGCTCTATCTCGATCCAGAAAGTTCACAGAAATGAAATTCTAAAGAACTTTCATACAAAACGAAAAATACAACATGCTTAACACATAGGGCAAAAAGGATTCAAATCAGACGAAAAAAGAACAACAACCGGACAATAGAAACAGAGATTTGCGGGGAAAATAACAGCAGAATTAAGTTTGTACAGAAAAATTAAAGGATTCACCTTTGAGATTTTCTCTGGTTTGAAGCCTGCAGAATTCGAATTAGGGTTGCGGATTTTTGGAGCGACAAGAAATGTCTGAAGCTTAGCTCTTTCCCAATTCTCTTGGAACGAAAAAAAAAAGTGTGGAAAGGGATGAGAGGCAGACCGAATCTGATCTAGGAAAATGGACGGCTGAGAATGGTCGAAGGAAAAGCCCAGCGGAAAACCCAGGCACGTGCTTTGGGCATGCGACCTGAAATTATCTTTTGATTGGCTCTGACCATGGCCTACCATTATAGAATAAGTACCGTCGTAGTCAAATTTTAAAATATCTCCATTAGTTATTATTAATATGTTTTAATAATATATTATTAATACCCTAACACTATTGGTATTTGTGACTATAATTGTTAAAAAAAAATTAAAAGTAATTGTATTTATAATTATTTTTTGAATTTAATTATTCATAAAAAAATTTCTAGAACGTTTGTTAGGCTAAAAATGAAGAATTTTAAAAAGGAAAATTGTAGTGAATATGATATTCTCACAAAATACTTACAAATATAAACAAATTCTAAAATATTTGCATATGTAGTAATTAATATATATTATAAAAAATTATTATTAATACACATTGACTATAATTATTAATTTTTTAAGACCTTCAAAAAAAAGTTAAAGAATTTAGTTTTTTTAATTTTATAGTTAATCAAACTAAAATAATAGTCATTATCCTTTCGCAATTATTAGCAAATTAAATATTTAAAAGTTAATTGATAATAGGTTAATAATGAATTTACCCATATTTAATTCGTCAATAATTACAAATAATGACTATACTTTAGATAATCAAAGTATAGGGATTAATTCTAATTTTTACAACTATAAATACAAAATTTTAACTTTCTTTCAACCGACTAAATTTTAGTTTTTTGCCAACTCTTACATTAAACCAAATTTAAAACTTTCCCAAATATCTATTTAGGCTTGTAATGTTGACTCTTCATCCAACTCAATACTCAACCGTTTTGACCCATATGACCACAGCAAATTCGAATATGCCAAAGCATTCGCCTCAGCTCAAATAAGTCATTTTCATTCATTATTACCAAAAAAACAAACAAACAAACCCCTTGATGGTGAAGGCACATTCAGACAAATTACTAGAATGGAACCATTCCATATTGTTGAACCAAATTAAAACATGAACTCATAAAATCAGACATATATTTCTGTATCAGGATTCAGAAAAGTTCCATTTCCTACTTTATAAACAAATCAAGAGAAGGATGCCATTACTAACCTCACAGTTTCCATGTACTGTGTATGTTTTTCTTTTCCTTTTTGTTATCTAAGATACAGTTTCTTATTACATACAAGCTAACTGTGCATTTAATATAACCTGATAAAATCTAATTTCTTAAGAGGCCACTAACCTCTCTTCTTCCATCTGTTACACACAAACAAGCTAACCCGACCCCGAGTGGCACCTTCCTCAATGGCTTCTTCCAATCTGAACGATGAAGGTTTACTTGCCGGACCATCTGTGACTGATCAACTTATACATTTATTAGTACATCTTTGTCATGCTAAACTGACCAGCAACCACCTTTCTGTGAGCAACTGAGGTGGTGGTGGTGGTTGTGGCACCAATACCGCCATATTGGGCGGCCTTGGCCTGCAGAAAGTTCGCGTCGATGGATATTTGGTCCTTGAGTTCGACCTTGTTCGCACCAGTGTGCGCCATGTAAAAGGGGTTCAAGTCGATGCTGATGGCTATATCCGTTCCTAATTTGGAAGCCATGCCACACTGGGAAGCTTGCTTGGTCGCCCTCAAAGAAATGTCCACTTTCGTTTCTGCTGGTCTTTCTTGATTTCCTGCAATGGGTTTTTGGTAATGATAAGCAGGAGGAAGAATGGCACCTCGGATCAGCGTTCTTGGATCGTATGGTTCCTTCACTAGCCTTCCACTCTCATCTGCAATAACCGGCCCAACCGCTCTTCCAGGCTTGGCTGCTAGAGTCAACGAATCGGTAAATCCGATAATTGAATAAACAAACAGATGAGACAAGAAAAGTTGGAATGATGAGTACCGATTGGAATCTTTTGTGGTGCCTGCATGGTCCTTGATATATTTGATAGCCGTCCTTCACTATCTCTCCCATCTTGGAGGGGTACATTATTTAGTTGGTCCTTAGAATAGACCGCATTCGAGTGTACAACTGTTGACCTACAACCATGTTGTGTGTGAAATAATTCATAAGAACAATCATCTGCCGTCCAATCTAAAAGGATGATTTACTAGTCCAAGCACGAGAAGAAGATATGCACGTATAAATGCTCAGTTTGGCACCTAAATTGTTGCTTAAAAGATATTTAGGCAAGCTCCGCAAAATGAACTGTATTGTCAATGAAAGTCTGAGCAGCAAACGCAAATATGCTTTCCAGACATAATAGAATGCAACAACAATGAGATTCCAATGAGAAAACACCAAATCACAGTACAAAACGACTGGAGTAAGACTATACACTTCAGTTGAGAAGGATTAGTCAAATGAATTGTGATGGCATGAGTTTAGGGCGGTATGATGGTTCATACAGTGTTTCATTTTATATTTGCACTTATAGAACATATGATCCATACAAAGCACACAATCCAAATTTGTAACACTAGGGTCGCGTTTTATATCCAGTTGGTTTTTGGTTTTAGAAAAATTTAGCTTATTTTCTCTCAATTATGGTTTTTATCTCTTCTAAGGAAATTTGATCTCCAACCCAAATAAAAAAAACAAAAACAAGTTTTTTAAAGCTACTTTTTTACTTTTCAATTATCTGACTTGGTTTTTTAAAACATAGGCAAAAGATAGTGTAAGAGACCTAATATGGGTTATGAAGGGGTTAGTATAATTTTGGTAGGGGTATTTTGATAAATAGATTAGACTTTCGGTTATAAATACTAGAATTTAGCGTTTGAGAAGGATAGGTATTGTTCTGGCTTATTCAATCATTGGAAATAGATTGGGAAAATTCTACCCATTATGATATTGTAATTTCTTGTTTTGAGATTACAATATAGATATCGTTACTATTTTTGTTTGATATTGGTATTTCGATACCTTACCAATAGATAACACGCAAGTTATAGTTGGTAGAATTTATAGACTTAATTTTCAAATACCAAAAACCAAAGCTCAAATGCATTGATCCAATGCCTTGTTTTGTCACTATAAAGGAGGCATTATTTACCTTGGGAGGGATGCATGCTTCCTGTCAAGAGGAATTACCGGCGCACTTTTACTACCATTTTCCTCTAAATGTGCAAATTGCTTTCTGAATTGGTTGACAGCACTGAACATATACGTGCAATAAGCATTAGTGACTTGAAAATAAGTAATTTCAAGGGAAAGACCACCCCTCCAAAAGGATAATAATAATGATGATGATTTCAACCTTGGATATAGAAAATTTGTCCTCTCAGTCCCATTCATGTAGTCTTTTAGTAGCTGAGGATGATATTCTAGTATCTCGCGGAAGATTAGCTCTTGAATGTCATCTTTTGTGACCCTCCGCCTCTCAAATTCGAATTCCATCTTTGAGATTGGCTGGCAGGAAGGTTCCCTCTCAATTTTCGCCAATCCCTTGAAGTACGGATCAGCCAGTGCCTGACATAAACACCAAGCAAACGGTTCAACTTTCACCAGTATTGGCATTATGAGAATTTATTATAGAAGCAAAACGATGATAAAAGTAGAAGAAAGATCTTATAGAAAATGCAAAACCTCTTCAGCAGTTGGCCTATCTTTTGGATCAAAAGCAAGCAACCTTTCTAGTAGTTTCAGCGCTAAAGGATCTGCATTGGGAAACTTTTGAGCAAATGGCACCGGCTGCTTTTTCCTCATAGTGGTTAAATATCTTCTGGCCTTGTCATTTCGAACCTACGTCCAACAGAAGAACCTAGTTAACTACAGAACATTATTGAACGACTGTTTTCGCAAATGGATATACATTAGAAAGGAAGAAAAAAGTTTTGGATCAACAGCAAGGACACTTTTACGATATAATGTTTGGAATTGAAGAATTTGCCTACCCTGGAGATTGTATCTAATGAAGGCGTTCCAAGGAGATCCGTCATCAAATCAAGCTGGTGAACAACATTTTTACCAGGAAAAAGTGGCTTCCCCATTAATACTTCAGCGAATATGCAGCCAATACTCCAAATATCAATTGCAGGTGTATACTGTATACAAATATAAAAAAAAAATTGTTCCAAAGAAAAATAATCATCAAATTAACTCCAAGTAAATTGATTACTCCGGGAAAAAAAGAAGAAAGATTAAAGACAAAAAAACCAAGTCACCACTAATAAAATTTGAACATATATAAAGAAAAGCATTGGATAGAGGTCTCACTTTGCATAAAAGTTTTGTTTATTTGCAATATCTAGTCTACGGACAACACCCGTACCCAAAAGTGATAAAGCCAATTTTTCTTTTATATCACGGGGGCTAGCTTGCGTGCACCTTGACATTTGGATGTCAATGAAATCTATGGTAAACTATTTCATAAGTAGGTGGCCACCATAGAATGAACTAATAACGATCCCCAAGGCCCTATTTGAATTTTGACCACTAGGTCAACCCATGATGGTTGATAGAACCAAATATTACTAATTCCACAGCTGTCTTTTTGACAATGTAGAGTTTTACAGCCCACCTCTCTTGGTAGATATGTTTTGGTGGATATGTTTCATATCAAAGGACTAAGGAGGTTATGAAATGTTAATTTCCATTCCCAAAGAATATTACACTGTTATAGTTTATAGTAATAGAGCACGCTAACCATCATGGAGTGGGTCAAGTGGTCAAAGAGAAACTTGGGGTGCTTAAGGTGATGAGTTAAATCCATGGTGGTCACTTATCAAGGAATTAATTTCCTACGGATTTCTTTGACATCCAAATGTTATGAGGTTAGGGGTATGTACCATGACATTAGTCAAGGTACACGCAAGATGGCCCGGACAGTCACGGACTCATGGATTTCAAAAAAAAAAAAAGAAGTAATAGAGTTGGTACACACTTTCATATAAACTCTTCCATAGAAATGACAATACATAAGTTAGTCGAGCAACATCAGAATGTGCAAAATATTCACTTTCCAGAGCATAAGCAGAATATTCACTAGGCAAGTGACAGTCAGATCTAGTCAATTATTGAAACTCTACACCAAGCATACCTTGGAGTAAAATGAACCACATAGCTCAGGAGCTCGATACCATCTAGTGGCAACATAATCCTGTGTTTGAATGAAATACAAAATGCTTTAGTGTTTATTATACTCGAAGAACACAAGATAACCGTTAATTTCAGACAAATGAGTATTGGACATACTAAATCAAATTAAAGTATGGAAGATCTCGAGAAAATGGCTTACCGTCCAGAAAACTGTTGTTGGTGTGTCACTGAAAGCGACTCTTGCCAATCCAAAATCACAGATTTTAAGTTTACAGTTTGCATTTGCTAAGATATTCTTTGGTTTTAAATCTCGATGGTAGACATTAGCTGCAAATTAAAGATTTGAGTCAGATGTGACTACCATAGTATCCTATGAAACTTTAAAACAATCCCAGTTACATAGTGTCGTGCTAAAAATGCCAATCAAGGAAGGAAATGATTTTTAAATAAAAAAACATTTTAAGAGGATGAAAGCAATTAGCTTAAAACTGTAAGATCAAACAAAATTATAATGGTATCAGGTATTTTTAAATGTAGTAAGCCAATCCATTTCCAGTTGTACTAGGATTTAAGAAAGTCAACAGGCAGTAGAGACTGTAGAGTACCAAGCAAATCAAAGCATGACTAGCACCTGAATGAATAAATTTTAAAGCGCGAAGAAGTTGGTAAAGGAAAAACTGATAGTGTTCCCGAGTTAGATCATCATTCGCTTTAATAACTTGATGGAGATCAGATTCCATGAGCTCAAAAACAACATAGATGTCTTTGAAGTCCTTCCTTGAAGGTGGCAGCATAATGTGTTTAATTTCAACAATATCAGGGTGGCGTAGAAGTCTAAGCAGCTTTATCTCACGAAGAATTCTAACCGCATCAGATATATGCTCAAAAATATTATGTATCTTCTTTATAGCAACCTTGTCGCCAGTGCGAGTGTCAATTGCAGAACACACCACACCATAGCTTCCTTTCCCAATTACTTCCTGAATTTTGTATCTACTGGCATCGCCATAGTCAGAGAAGAACTCCACTTCGGTTGAACCCTGTTGCAAAAACTGATTAGAGAAGAATACCCCAACTGTTTGAAAAAGAAGGCATATACACTACAGCCTTAGCCATGATGAATAGTGAATACAGTTACAGAAAAAATAAATTAACAAAAAATATATAAGGGAAAGCTTAGTTTTTCTCTAACAAGACATGCCATGGTTACTTTTCATAAGAAACCCAAAACCCAAGCACGAAACCAGATTGCAGAACATGTCAATTTTATGAAAAATCAGAACAACAATCCAGAATTAAGGAAATCGCAAAAAGAAAAACCATTAAAATTGTGTTAGGTACATTGAGTTAGCTACGTACACGGGTAGAAGAGAGAACCCGCTTTACAAAAGAGATAATAATACAAATACTTTATCAAAATGGGGCTAGAGTTTTAGGCATGTTTACTCTAGTAAAAACCTTAATACAACATATGACCAAAACTACATAAAAGCACAATACTAAAGTATAAACTCAATTACAGATTTCGACTAGGAATCGAGAGCTTTGGTTTCAAGCCCCCACTTAGAGCTCCACCCATAGATCCCCATTTTTTGACCGGGTAGCGAAACTTTGGTTCCTGATTAAGCAATCATAGCCTAACATAGTTCAAGGCATCATTTCAATTACTTATCTGAATTCAGACAAACACCATGTTTAATCTATATAAGATCTATTATACAGATGAACAAACAACTAACCAAAGTTCACCCAATCTTGCAAAAGAAACAAGCTTATTGTAACAATAAAACAAAAGGGGTTTCATCAATCAAGCATTAAAACAAGAGAATCACCTTTTTGGGTTGATCTTGCTGCATTATGGGCAAATGGGGAGGGAAGTCCAAATTTCTCAAGCAAGAACAGCTTCAAGATTTAAAAAGAAAACAGTGACTAAACACCAAACAGAAACAAAACCATTCTCAAGAAATCAGCCACATTGGCGGTGCTGTCGGCCGTGTACCAGCCGGATCACAAGTACAGAATCCCATTTTTTGCATCAAAACCGAAAACCCTCAAAAGCAAATCGACCCAGCTCCTATTTTTACACCAATGACGCCTAAAAATCGTACACCTCCGGGAACAGTCCACATAAAATAGTTAATATACAGATCTAGAAGAAGAAGAAGAAGAAAAAACTGAATGAAATTTCAATTTCGAAATTCCACCACAAAACCAATGAAAAAAAATTTTAAAATATTTTTTAAAAAAAGAAGCTCAACCCCCTGAATCTCAATTTCTCTTTCGAAATAGAGCGGTGAAATGAATCGGAATCCACCGATGAAATTGAAAGCTCTGTTAGATCTGCACCGCACCGACAAAAAATGGGGAAAGATAAATTGAGAGAAAGAGAGAATCCAGAGGAAAATCCGGAAATGTAGAAAGAAAAAAATTTAGTAGTAATGGAGGTTATAGAAAGCTCCCTGATTTTTTCCCTTTTATTTTCAATTTTATTTGGAATATTTTCTTCTTGTAAATTCGACCATCGTTGGAATTGTATGATTCCGTAATTTGATAGTTTTTGCCTTTTGAAATAATTTATATAGATGTTTTTTTTTTCCTTTCTCAATTAAAATATCATGGTTTAGCCCCTTTTTTTATAGCTTTTTTAGATTATAACTTTTAGAAGTTGGAGGATTCAAGCGCATAACCTCTTATTCATTGGTCTACACTAATTATTAGGAATACTTATTTAGATCAATTACATAAATCTTGTAACAATATTTAGTTATTTACATTATTAAGATTTTCATGTATTTTTGCATCAAACCCTTATAAATAATACATTTTTGTATCATTTTCACGTGTGAAAAAAATAGTTCAATTCTCTATTATTGGCTTGGTATTCTTACCTATTATCCAATATTTTTAATTCCACAAATTATGTTAAGTCGAAACTTCAAGTCTCGGTACGTAGAGCCTATGGCTTATTCAGTCATGTTGATGTCACAAATACTCAACCAAATCGATTTCTCCAACCTCCTCTAGTGGAATCAATAAAATCTTGGATATTTACAGTGGGCTTATCAGGATCGAGAGATTATCACCTTGATTGATGCGACCATTCTGTCATGTAACCTCAACTTCTACGGTCGGAGACTTGTGAATCTCTATCGTTTCATTTTCAATATGTGAAAAGTATAAGTTCAATTCTCTATTCTCTGCTCTAATGTCCTTAAGCAACATCTGTTTTGTAGTTCAACAACAACAAAGATGAGAATAATTCAAATTCATAATTTTATAAGTATATTATATATTGGTGTTATTGAACTGTTCTTAGTTCTTACCGGAAACTTTTTTATTCAACAACTGTTAAATATAGAAAATTTGAACGGAGATCATACACGATGATAATTAAGCTCCCTTCTCTTTTACTAACCCACATCTTTTTAGTTCAGCTTAGCTTGATTATACATGTTTTTAAATATATTTAATCATAGTTTCTTGATTTTTTGCCAAAAGTTGCAAAGCTTGTTTGAATTTTTCTACTTTAAATATATATATATATATATTTTGCTCCCTACTTTAAATATTGTTTGTTTTTTCTTTAGAATTATCCTAAATATTATTGTATTAAGAAATTTGTCTTCATTGACATTTTATTATTAATTTTCTTGTAAAAGATAATTTGAGTCACAATCTTCTATACTTTTTTCTAAAAATATATTCATATGTATATTTTTACATATTATTATTATTATTTTGGTTTAAGCAAATTAAATTCAAACTAATAAAACATTTCAATACTTAATAGAAATTTATAGCAAATTTTAGTCGTTTCAAAATATATCAACTAAAATCAAATAAAACGCAAAGACATGTTTATTTTTTGTCGGTTAATTTCATATCGCAAAAGGCACACATCATGCATGTTAGGAGGGAGAACAAAAGAAACGAAAAGAAGAGTACAACGGTATCTTGGGAAGAAGAGTGTTTTAAAGGTTAATCATTTTTGTCCTTATATTTTTAAACTTTGTTCTATTTTGAATTACCTATTTTAAATGTTTAAAGTTAGTCGGTGTACTAAAAAAAATAAACTATGAATAAAACTAATCATTTTCTAAATTATGTTTACACTATATTTTTTTGAAAATTTGTAAATAAATTTTAATATCTCTATTTTAATTTTGACAAACTAGTTTATCCTTAATAAAATAATCTAACTTTTATATATATAAATTTTATTTTGTTTAACTAATTAATTTCAGTAGTCTTCAAAAGATAGTTTGGTGGGTGAGGCATAGGGCATTTGAGGTGTACTTCCTCATGCTTTTCAGGTTCAAGACATGTGGGAAGGGTTTAACATAAAATACATTTGAAATATCCTAAGTTTGAGGCTTAGGATGTAGTATCAAACCCTATAACAATGAAAGTAGTACATTTCATTAGAATCTGAGCCCATTAAAACTACTCGGCAAAACCCATCAAAATACTATGTAGTAGCCCTACTTAGACTTTTGGGTCCGACGACCGATTATCTAAATAATATTAAAAATTAATAATAATTAGTTTAAATCAATTTTACTTGATTGTTTTTATTATTTAAATTTGATTAAAGCAATTAGTATCACTTGGTTGAAATCATTGTCAGTTAAATTTTTGCTATATTATTTTTCTAAAGATTTTATATCCATAAAATTTCTCTCTCTTTTTTTATATGCATAATTTAATTAAATTTTGAATTAAAATTATAAATATTATTCAATTAGTTTTAGAAATGTGTACTTTTATCAACCTTTTCTCTATACATATTAGAAAAATGTTTATATTTATAAACATGATACTAATATAAACATACATATATCTCACCAAAATAAGTTGTAGCTCGTTGGCAAGGTGATGGTTGGCACATGTCATCGTCCACACATTATGGGTTCGATTTGTCTTGGTATAAAAAAACATACATATATCTCATTTATTAAATTTAATATTATTACTATTACTCGATTAATTTTAAATTTCATACGATATATAAACTAAAATATAACAACATAAATACCGGTAAGCTGACCTAAAACCGAACCAATATCACCCCTAGTTCTAATAAACTTTACCAAAAATATGATGAGTTTTAATTTGCTCTCAATATTTAAAAAATGGACATTTTTACCTTTCATATTTGAATAATATTTAATTTTAATTTTGTAAATAACAAAACATTAGTGACATAACCAAATATTGATTAGCGATAACTAAACTAATTTTAAATCCAATGAATTTAATGTGGCAATATTATAATAATCTATTTTTAATACAAAAAAATACATAATAAAAATAGAAGAAATAAAAAATACAATAACTTTTCATCTTCAAAATGTTAATTTTTGAAATTTGTAGACCGAATTAAACTCAACCCAAAACCAAAAAATTAGAAAAATATCTTTTTCTAAACTTTACTTACTCAAAATCCGAGAAGCACAAATGATCAATAATTTCAATAGTTTACCTTTTAACTCGATTAAAATTAAAAATATTATATATAATACTTTAAAGTGTATCAATAAAATATATGTGGTTTAAATTTAAATATACTATCATACTTTTTCTTTTTCTTTTTTTAATAAAATTGGATGGTGAAGGACCGAAACTTCATTCTTTTGATTATTAATACACATTATTGGTCAAACTTAAACCGGGTAAACTCTAAAAGATCAATTTTAAAGTAAATCATAAACTTAGACATCAACTATTCCCTTACGAGAATTTAAATATCTAAAAAGAAAAAAAATGAAAGAAATTCATAGTCCATGAAACTAAAAAAAAAAGAAAAAAAAAAGTAAACTTACCATGTGAAACATATGTTCATAATAGCCTTTAAACGTGGGGGCCACTACATTACTTTCTTGTATTAACAAAAAAAAAACTCCAATAATAAAACATCTGCAAAATTCTCAAACCGTAAAAAATAAATAAATAAACTAATGCCTAAAACCTGCAACAGTCAGAAATATGATAAACTTATAGAAACAAGACAACATCAATTATTTAAGATATGTTTCCCACATTGTCCGTACGATAAAGGAAAAAGGAAAAATACATAGTAAATAAATAAAATTGTGAAATGATATTTTTGTGAGTAAAGAGGTTGAAGAAGAAGCGTCCGTGGATAGAAACCAGCTAGCGGCAACACCTAATTTCAAACGTCGACGTTTTATCCGACATGTTACTAATGGAATTTACTTATAATTAATATCAACGTCTTAATTATAAATTAATTAATATTGGTCTTTTTTTTCTTTTTCTTTTTTCCAGTTAATTTTCTCTATTAATTGTTCTTACGGATAATTGTATGCTTCAAACGTACATCGGTTGATAGGTTGTAGTTATTTATAACAACGTTTTGTTCGAATTTTTAGTTCAAGGTTGTGCAATTTATGATTTGAACATTTTAATGATATTTTCACGAATGAGATTTATTGAATCAAAGTCAAAACTAACCTCATCAGTGATCTTAGAGGGAGTTTTAATGCATATCCTAAGTTGTCAAAGTCATATTCATTTTCAAGAGGATTTCAACTCATTGACTATAATGTGGAAGTTGGTATATGAAATATTTGTGAACTAACATGAATTACCATCTATTTAATCATATATATAACTAACATGAATTACCATCTATTTATGATTTACTAAAACCTCCTCGAAAACCTATATTCAAACAGATTTTTATTAACACCTCCTCATTTTTACTATTAAATATAACTCTTATTTTTAATCATTAATTTATAACAACGCAATCATTTCTAACCACTTATTTTTAATTGTTCATTTTAAATCAATCAAAATAACTCATTTCTAACAATTCATTTTTAATAATTTCTTTTTTAACTACTAAAAATAACTACTCATTTTTAAATCTACATTTAAACAAGATTTTGACTCTAACCCCTCTACACAAAAACTACATCCAAACGAGTTTTTGACATAAATCTCAATTTTTAACTACTCAATATAAGTCTTTAACCCAAAATACTACCTAAATATATCAAACAAGCAGTCGCTTATATTTTTTACATTAATTTAATAGTTATTTCACATGAACAAGAGAATTACTCCCTAACATGAAATAGAGAGAATTACTCCCTAACATGAAATAGAGTTCTTGTCGCCTCCTAACACGCAACACATTGTTAACCAATTAATCTAAATTATATCTTAATTAAGATAGTATAAATAATATTTTAGTTTATTTTTGCGCTCAATCCAACTCAACACATGTGGATGGATTTTAAGTTTTATTCTTATTTCTATTTTATGTTGTGCATCTTAGGTTTTTTATTTTTGCCTAAAAAAATTAAACTTGTCAATAAAAAGTTTCTCTCTCTAGATTAATGATTATCGATCATACTATAGTATGAGTTGATCTTTTTTTATATTGATTCGTCATTTTCTTTTATTTTTTGTAGAGTCACATATTTTAGTTATTATCATATTTGTCAAATTATACTCTTCAAAAACTTTTAAAAGTCTTCCATGTTTGAAGTTGACAGTGATGATCATATCTTTTCTTGGACTTTTGAAAGTCTTTGTTTGTTAAGGCATTAATGTATTTATGTTATTTAATTGATTAAATACTTAATTATCGATGTTGCTATTCATTTTGAGCAACCTTATTCCGTCTTTGTAGAATGAGATTATGATGCATTACAACTCAATTATGGTTTAAAATAAGTTTCTATGTAAAAATTAATTAATTAATTGCTGACCACTCTGCACCTAATCTTGCACTTCTAACATTTTAATATTCATGGCCTCCATATTGCTACAACATGCACCACGCCAATATGCTTACTGTTTCACTACTCTAACTACATTAAATGTGTTATTTAATTAGGGAGTTCAATTGAAAAAATTGTATAAAGTAAAAGCTCAAATAAATAAATATATGAGTATATATTAGAATGTGGTATAAAATTACGTCACCGAATCATAAACTTTATTTAAAATATTCACCATCACAAATAACAATAATGAGTGGGTTGTCATATACACGTGGTTGAATAATAACCTAGCTTAGTCCACCACTTGTTTATAAATAATTATTTTCAAGCTTTTTGATAATAAACTAATAAATAATAATAATAAACTTTTTGAATCTAATCTAGCACATGCTCCCTCTCTTTTGCGTGCAATCCTTTTATATGTTTGGAAATTCAAATATTTCGGCTATGTTTAATCGTTATTTGTTTGTTTATACAACTAAATTTGTTTTTTCTTATAAAAGATTAGCACAATTCTAATTTCTATAATTTCTATAGTTATAGTAAAGGAGTAGCTCTTCCTTCCTTTTTTTCAGACTAATTGTTAATAATAAATTTATGAATTTGAATTTTTCATAATAGTTGAACTAAAATAAATTTATGTGTTTTTTGTTTTGTTTTTTTGTAGATTTTTTATATTTCTTTTTTTGAAAAATTAAATAAAAAGTAGTTTAAGAATCTTATTTTATTATTGTTGGTTTCCAAATTTAGCTAGGAACTAAAAACTTGATTAAAATAAGTGAAAAGCGTAGTATAAAAAAAGAAGAAGAAAGAAATAGCTTTTTAAAAATTAAATTCTAACTTTTCTAATTATATTTACTAAATTTCAACTTTTAAAATTAAACTTATAATTCAATTAAAATAAAAACAAGCATTTTAAATGGATTTGTTCTGTAAATGGAACGCAGAAGGCAATAATGCGAGCCGAGACAGCGATCGAATGGAAGATTTCCCCAAAGAAACATAAAAAAACATAGGAAAGTAACACTTTATATTATAAAACAAATAAATGATATTATTGAAATCATTTAATTGTAACACATTGATATTTTTGGCATGTTGTGGATATTCCACTCAGCAATCATTATAAGCACAGACCGTAAACCTATAAAATGACAGCCATTCGATATATTACAATAACATTTAAAACAATGAGTCAACTTATGAGCAAAATGGTTGTTGAATTCTAGAAACCTTGTTCGGAATTGATTGAAAAAGTTTTTAGGATATGACGTGGTTTAAAACGTACCAATTAAATTGTCTAACTAGAAAAAATAAACATGCAAATTAGAAAATTTGTTAAATGAAATTAGGAAAGAGAGACCTATTTTAAAACGATGCTTTATATTTAAAAAAAAAACGATGCTTTATTAGAAAATTTCATGTTTATCCATATAATATTAGGTTATTAAGGAAATTTTAGTGACACCATATATAACTTCTTTTTTTTTTGAGTACATAGTGGGGGAAGGGAGACCAACAAAAACTACATAGAGGGCACAACTCGAACTCGTGACCGTGGAGTTGAAATTGATTAACACCAGACAAGATAACCAACTGCGTTACTGACCCTCAGTGACACCATATATAACTTAATATTTAAGAGATTAGAATTAGAATTTTTATTTTTTATTTTTGTTCAATTAAAAAAAATAAAAACTTCCACGAATAATCAAATTCGGATAATAATTACAAATACAAATAGTTAAAAAAATGTGTAAATATATATTCATGACTATTAATAAGTATTGTCATATATAATATTAAAATATATTAATAATTATAAATACAAACATTTTAAAATATGGTGTAAGAATAGCTATCGTTTTGCTTAAAATAAATAGAATTAAAAAACGATGGGTACTTGGCTCTCATATTATTTAAGAGCAGTTGTGCCCTCTATGTAGGGCTTGTTGTTCTTCCTCCCCCACTTTTTACTAAAAAAAAAAAAAAAAAGGGTACAGCCCCACGACCATACAGATTTGGGCCACAGTATTAACTTCTCTTGAGCCCAATGTTGCTTTTACATGGTTTTGGGCGTGTGCTTTAAAAGCCCATTTAGCCCATTTCTGTGCTTCCAAAGAATCACAACTCAATTTTCATTAATAATTGAGATAATAATTAAAATTTTATTCCTTGAGCTATGATGTATATAGTATTTATACGCAAAAAGAGTTGATGTTTTCTATTGATAAAATTATGAACTTTTCATGCGTGTAAAATATTTGGCAATGGTATAGACCAAATTTTGAAACCACATCTTAACGAACTTGAAAACTTTATCCTCTAAGAATCTAAAAGGAAACTTTTAAAGCTACTGTAATCGAAATAAAATTCAGGACTAATTTTATAATTTCAGTTTCTCTTAAATATATATCATGATATTGCAAATGAGTTAAAAACTTAAATATGTATAACAAATGGATACGGTGTTCAAACACATTTTTGTCACAAATAATTTTTTGTTTTTAAAGTGAATCAAAAGTGATAAAATTAGAAAATCTAAAAAATAATGAGTTTAAACTATAATTGTCTCCGTAAGAATAGTTAAATTACATATGAGACCTAAATACCAATGAATATTAAAAAAAAATTGAGAAAATTGACATTTAAACTATTCATCATTGAAAATGGTTGTAATATATATTAAAAAAAGTTGAAAAGAATTAGGGCCAAGTTTATAGAAAGCAGTAATAATGAAAAAGAATGAGAATTGTAAAGAGGAAGGAGCCACGTGGGCGTGCAGCTGAGGTGGAGGGGCCAGCAGGGACAGCACCGAACACGGTGGAGCCACTTGAATTTGTGGTGTTGAGGATCGATGAAGTTGTGCTGCAAGCCATGCAATTTCAACAAATATTTTTATTAATTCAAACACTAATTTAAGTTTTTTTCAATTTTCATTCATTGGTTGCACGGGATTCACCTTGTCGATGGGTACTCGCACGTGCCACTGCCTGTTCAAATTTATCACAAAAAACACACAATATTTATCATTCACCTAAACAATACCACCACTTCAAAAATTAAATGCTTTGCATAACAAACCGTAAATATTTTGAAATTTGGGAAGAGAAGCAGCAAGAATTGAATTGCACAATTAAAATATCATTCAAAATACAAAAACCCTAATTCCCTATTTCTAATATGGAATTAGAGCTCATTAAGTCCAAACGAGTATTCGGTCAAATGAAATGAAATTAAGATCTAATTTAATAGGTGAAATCCAAAAGAGGCACCATATTGACGGATCATATTAGGATTCCACAATTGTCTAGTGGAAAGTCCAACAAGCATTTATAAAATAGGTGAATTACTTCTCTCATCACCAATTGGTCTTCAGATCAATGTCCACACCGTCTAAAAAATTTTATGCTAAAAGTTGATAAAATCGTATTCATGTTGGAGATAATATCTGAGTTTTGCACTTAAACTTCGGAATGTGAGTGGAAGTCAATTTTGAGGGCTTAGGCCTAAAAAGGAACAATTTTATAGTAATATGAAAATATATATGTAAATGTCGTTGTCTCTAACAATTGGTACAAAGAGCTTGGCGGGCAAAGGTTTTCGGTACAGAATAAAGAAAGCGAGTCTTGTAAGACTCAAGTGTACTTTATTCGAGAGGAAAATAGTTGATAATATGAATAAAGTCTCACATTACCCAATTAAGAGGAAGATTTTGGATATATAAATTACTAACATCACAATTTTTATGAGACATTTTGAGTGATTGACAAAAAAAAAAGAAAAAAATTATGAGGACTTATTTTCAAAGTGAACAATATCATATGAACGTGGGCTAATATTTCACCCAAAAAGAACTTATTCTATACATTTAATTTTTTTTCAAGGGAGTCTTTAAGATTTTTTGTTTTTTTTTTTCAATTGAGTCTTTAAGTTTGAGTATACATATAGACATGATAGAAAAAAAGTGATGAAATGTAATTCAATATAAAATAAAGTAGTTTTTTCGTTTTCTTTTTAATTTATTAATCAAATAAAGTAGGAAATAGGTTGCGTGAGAAAAGATTTATCTTGATGCATATTTGTAAAAACCTTAATTTCCATATTTCGTTGCTTCTCTTTTATGGTCACCCAAAAAAATGTGTTGGGTAAAGAAAAGAAGGTGAACATCTAAAAAGATCCACCAAAAAGAAAAGAAAAGAAAACCTTGTTCACATCTAAAACAACCACATAAAAAAGTTATTGAATAAAATCATCTAAATCAAAATGAAATCAATTTAACGGTTGAGAAATAAAACAACAATTTGTTTACTTCATTTCTTTTCTAAAGGATGCCCTTTTAAAAAATAGAACATATACATTTTAGTCTTTAATATTTAGTTATTCTAAAAAACATCTTTGATATTAAAAAAAAAAAAAAAAAAAAGTAAGTCTCTTATATTAAAACATTTTTCAATTTAATCCTTTACTATTAGTATATACAAGAATTTATTGACGATAAATTCATATAACATAATAACAAAAACTTTTGTCATAGATAATTAAAACTAAAGATTTTTCAAACATTTTAGGTTAGAATTAGTCATCCAAGAGAAGAAACCAAATTTCTCTTCCGATTTTCAAAGGAAATTTTGGTTTTCTTTTTGTTAGATAATATTTCTTCTAAAAAAACTAAATGCATACAAAAGAAAATTTTGGTTTTTTGTTTTTGTTTTTACTTTTTTGGAAACAAATTTGTTCGATAACCAATTTTAATTTTTGTATTTAAATTTTTTAAAACCTTTTTAAAATATTAAAGAAATTCTAAAAACTAAAAAAATAACCTTTAAAAATAGATTTTTATTTTCGTTTTTAAAAAAAATGAAAAAATGAAAAAATAAATAGTAAAAAACTAAAAAAATTAAAACAAAATGTAATGTTTGAAAACAAAAAACGGTTATCAAATTTTTTTGGTTTTAATTTTTAAAAATATAAAACTAAAATAAGTTATAAAACAATTACAATTTTTATTTTTGGAAACAAAAACAAAAAAAACAAAAAATAAAAAATTAGAAACAAAAAGTAAAATGATTATCAAATCGTTAGTTTAAAACTCAAATATTTGACACTTAAAACACATTTTAGCATTAAAAAGAAACAAAATTTTAACCCCACGTTATTGTAGTGGTGCATTTGACTATACTATTTTTTTTGGATGAATTAAAATTGTTGAACTTACAAATCCATTAATCCATCCAATGATATGGATTAGAAAAATCCAATTAAACTCAAATATTTTCAAATTGAGTTAAATTGAATTATTGGATTATAAGTATCACATATATTTTTTGTTTGACCTAACCCAAAGCTTATTAATACGAAAAAAAAATACGAAAAAAAAATCACATGATATTAAACTCATATTTAGACTATTTACCTTATTAGTACATACTTTGTTTTAATATATTATAATTCATCTAGTTAATATATATATATATATATATATATATATATATATATATATATATATATAATATTGCTCTAAACTCAACAAAAAATTTAGTCCAAAATCAATTCGACCAATAAAATTATAATTCAATCTAATTTTAAGTAAAATAAACAAACTTCCATTTGCAAGCTAAAATCTAATGCCCAAGAACTCAAAAAATAAAAATTAATGGTCAATCAATCATTCCCTACTACTGATAGGGTCAATGATTTAATAATTTCATTGTTTTGTGATAATTTAGTTCAATATTATAATCAGATCCTAAAAATCAATATTACTTTCAAATAAGATGAGAGCCAAATATTAAATTTTGAGATTGAATTTGATAATCAAGTGTACCACCAACTAATTCTCTTGATAATACGGAATGAGTGAGTGACACAATGATTTTAGTGTTTGGTTGTAAATTAGTTCAATATCAGTGTCACAGATTCGAGCTCGAGAATCGATATTTCTGTTCTCTCTCCCCCAATTAGAGATGTCCATTTTCCTCGTGGGGCGAGGGACCGCAGGGACCCGCCCCGAACAAGGTGGTGAATCCCAGTTTAGGCGGTGAATGGGAGAGTGAGCGGGAATGAAAAAATCCGCGGAACCTAAACGGGGACGGAGACGGGGAATGCTCCATCTTCGTTTCCCCGATCCCCGCCCCGTTTACATTTTATTTTTATTTTTCTATTTTTAAAAATAATTTTCCCCTCTTTTTACTAATTTAATGTTTAGTTATAGTATTTTGTTAGTAGAAATATTTATTCAAATACATATTTTTAACCATAATTAGTTATCTAGTTGAAATTAATGTATTTTTTTAATGAAAAATTAACTATTTAAAAATATTATTAAAAAATACTTATAGAAATTAAGATTAGAAAAAGAAAAAAGAAAAATAAAACGGTGAATTTTTCACCGGGGAACCCGATCCCTACCAATTCTTCGCGATGAATCGCTGTCTCGATCCCGACAAAAAAAAACAGTAAATTTTGCGGGGACGGAGAATAATTTTGGTGGCGGGGATGGGGATGGAGACGAGGAGAGCATTCCCCGACCCTGCCTCGTGGACATATCTACCCCAATATGTACTTTAAAAAAAAAAAAACTAATTCTGTTGATGATCGTTTTGGTTGAACATATCTTAGAATAAAATTATTTTTCCAAAGAAAAAAAGAAACCTAAACCCTAATTAGAGAAACGAAATAGGAACAAAAGAGAACTTACTCGGATCAGTGCTTGTAATCACAGCAGTGCCTCCAAAATTGCAGCTGTTCGGCAGCGGATTCTTCTGATAATACTGATTGAACGCATACGAAGCATGGTCCGGAGTCGAATTCGGGTTGTAGCACTTTCCGCCGCCCTGAATCGCCGAGCAATCGGCGCCGCCCATGCCGCAGGCGTAGTCCAGAGCGATCTGCAGTGCCGCCACCGACGCGCCAAGCCTCGCAACGCACCAGCTCGACCCGCCGGTCGCGGCGGTTTCCGGCGTGAAGGTCGGGGCGCTCATGGCGGCGTCGGGGTCGGAACTACCAGGGATGGTGATTGTTGGGACTGTCGTTATTGGGGTCGTGATTTCCTTGCGCCCCTGTTCCTGTTTGGGATCTGCAGCTGATGAACCTGATTCAAATTTGGGCAAAAAGGATTTATATAATTGACTGATTTTTAAGTTTTTTTTGTTCTTGAATCGTTCTGTATTGATTTGTTTGCTTGTTTTGTGATGTATTTAACTTGTTTTCTTTTCTGCTACAAAATGTTTGAATTGCATGCTAGAAACATTCAAAATCCTATGCAAAGCCATGGAGTAATGGTTTAATGTACCAATAACTTAATTAGTATTAGGATTTTAATAATGATTACTCAAATAATGAACAATATAGTAGCACCCACACATAATAACCATTACTTTGCATCACAAACACAAACACACATACTCATAATCTGCCTACTGTTATGAGCAATGAGAGCATGGCCAATAACAAGGCAGAGAAGAACAAGGAGAACTACTTTTCCAGTTTTATTATATTAAAACAAGAAAATGAACATCTGGGTTTCAATGGACTAGTGATTTGATTCAAGAAAACAAGAAAATAAATCATTATCTGAATTTTTGTTTTTTTGTTTGATATCCGTGACTGTTTGGACTGATAAATGCTGACCCTACAATATTTAAATGTCAAGAAAATTAGTAGAAAATTATTTTCTAGATAGGTGTCCAATCATAGATTGAATCCATCCATTCTTAGTTTCTTAAGACTGGTTAAATCATTGTTTGAATTGAAACAGAGGAAAAAGAAGATGGCTATTTGAGAATATATGAAGTTTCAATCCTCACCTGGGCTGAGGGAGTAAGTGAAGAACATGAGTAGAATTATAGTGCTGCCAGTAAACCTCGCATCCATTCGCAGGGACCCTCTTTGTGATCTTCTGGCCGGAGCGTGGCCGTTTTTTACCGGAAGGTCGCCTGATTTTATAGAGGTATCTCTGAGATGGAGATGAAGAAGAAGTTAGATTTGTGTGTGGAAAGAAGGGTGTTTTTTTTTTTGAATTTGATAAGATGAGATAACATTTGAAATGAGAGTCAAGATTGATTAAATATGGGAATAGGGAGTGAAGAGAAGCAATGGCGGATCATTTTGGAATTTATGTTGGGAATGTGGGTGGGTGTGGCAATTGCCAAGTGCTGATGTGCAATTCTGTGTTTTTTTTTCCTTTTCTTCTTCCTTTAATGTTTATTATTATTTCGAGCTATTATTATAACTCATCTGCAAACAACTAAATTCAAACAATCTATTATTATTATTATTATTCTACTAATTATTCCACAATTTATCCTCTAACCACTTTTGTGGAGTTTTAGCTCCCAAGGGGTGGCACAGTGGTTGAAGACTTTGGGACTTTGAGGGTATGTTCCCCTTAAGGTCTCAGGTCGAGACTCACTTTGTGATATTATTCCTCTCAACATATTTTTTTTGAAACAAAGGTAATCACGTCCGTCTCTAGGCTAGGCAACGGAGACATTGAAGGAGTAATGTCACAGATAAGTCTTGAACCCACGACCTTGAAGGGAGTATACCCTCAAAGCCTTAGCCTTCAACTATTGCGCCACCCCTTGAGGACATGGGGTTAATCAACATATTAGTCTAGTTTAAACTCCAAGGGTATGTCTAATAGTTTGTATAGTCTACAAATTTATGTTTTGATACATCTAAGGTCCTTTTGATTATTAAGACAAGATCATCTAAAACTATTATGTTTAGGTCTAAATTCTCATTGAGTAATGTATACAAATTAATAATGATAAATTAAGAGATATAAAGTTAAAAAGCTAGAGTTAGTTGTAATGTTATTCAATCAATGAGTAGCTAAAACATAGAAGGTTAAAAAGAAATTACATATAATAGGTTGTTTTTATTAGTTTTCCTATTGGTTAGGTTGTCTAAGAAGAAAAAGAAGAATATTTTAAAAAGAAAAACAATAAAGCAAAAGCAAAGGGAAGACAGTTTCTTTAGTGGTTCCACTTCTCTTTCAAGGCATAACCTTCAATCTTGGGTTGATTTTTTTGGCAAGGCTATATGGTTGGTTTACCTACTCTTTATATATTTGATCTTAATATATGAAAAAAATATACTATTTTCCCCTATGGACTATGCTTAAAGAGATACATTTCACTTTAAATATTAAGTTGCAAAGAGATGAAATATGGTCATAAGATGTTTGTTCTGATACATCAAACTAAAAAGATGATTATTGTTTGTCTTTATCAAATTCATACAATTCCTATCTTTTCCACTTGATCCTAAAGAAAATATTAAATTAGGGCCAACTTTTTCAAAGAGTCTTCCCACTTTATTAATTTGAGAATGAGTCGTTTTCAAGTCTCTTTTTTTCTTCCTATTATTGCTAAAATTTGAAATAAGGAATTTGAACTCACTCTCATATGTAATTAAAAAAAAATAAAAAAATAAAATAGTATAGATCAAACCTAAATGAAACTAAACTATATAAAAAAAAGAAATAAAATAGTATAGATCAAACCTAAATGAAACTAAACTATATAAAAAATTGCAACCATACGTTTGAGCAAAATTAAAAGCGAGATTCCAATATTCTTTCTTTATGTAGACCACACTTTTGACCCATTGGATGTAGGATTTTACTTGATCAATGTATCTATATTGTTTTTGGAAAAATAAATGCATCTATAAAATCACTTATTTTCCTTCATTTCTTTAGTTTTTTTCTCTTTTTATTTAGTTTTTAATCTAAGGTGGACCATATTCAATATTCATAACATGTATATTTAGGAAGATCTGGGCGTATTCTACAAATGAAAATTATCATGAAGATTTTCTCGGTTATGAATTAATTATACAAATTATAAGTCAAGTAATTTTTTTGTCATATAAGAAAGGAGGCTATCTTGACTACCACAAAAATATTTTTGTTTCTATTATCATATGTATTTGAAAATGTTTTTTTAATAATAATAATTATTATTATTATTAAAAAATCACTTAAAAAACATTTATGACCAAATGCTTGCTGTGAGAAAAGTCCAAGCTGACTATCTTAAAGCCCAAATACAATGACTTTTGCAGATTGCATTTGGGCCATGAGGCCCAGTGCTCTATTTTAAGTTACCATTTTTCGAAAAAGAGAAAGAATTATTATTATTATTTTTTGAGTAAATATTGGGGGAGGGGGATAATTTTATTATTTTTAAAGTATATAAGAATACCAATTTAACCTAAAAAGAAAAAGAAAAAATCTAAATCGACTACATGATAGAGCAGAAATTTGCGTGACCTTTTACTTAAAAAAAATATAATATTTCAATATTTTTGTTTGAAGAAATTAATAGAATGTATTGTTTCTTGTTCTATTAATTTCTTCAAACAAAAATATTGAAATAATTATGAGTTCAAATTTTCGGCCACCAAAATGTTGTTAAAAAAAAATAATTTCCAAAAGTGATAGGTTACATTTCAGCAATAGCATACATAATATCTAACAATTTATTGAAAAAAATTATGATACACGACAGAAAATATGAGAAGAAATAAACTTAATTCCTCTAAATTTGAGGTGTGAAGTTTGTATTAAATTTAACCATTTTTATATTTCAGTGATAATTTGTTTCCTTCTCATTTTACGAAATTTATGGGTGATTTGACATATTTTAATAAACAATTTTTGTTGTCATAACATTACAATAAAAAAAAGTATTGACAGTCATTTATACATAATACTGAGTAACATATTTTAACATTGAATTCATGTCATTAACATGATTTTTATGACGTTTGAAATTTATTGTTATTATATATATTTTGACATAAACATGATTTTAAGGTGTTATTTTTTAGTGATAATGTTTGCCTCTTAGGATATATTTTTACAAATGTGGAGTAGTAATTCAAACATTAGATCTATTAGAGATTACAAATTTGTAGAGGAAAGGTTACATGCCCTGTGCCATTTTTCATAGCTCAAATTGCATTTGCCTTTATGTTTGTTCGACCTTTTTTCTTTTCATTCTATTATTGTATGTGATATATTAAAATGATTGTTTTTATATATCATGGCACGATTCAAACGGTAGTTTTGATGTGATATTTGTTTGATAAATGTGATTGAAAGAAAAAGTTCATATGATGTGTTTTTGTGAATCATCGTAAAAAAGTAGAGTGATATTGTGTTGAAGTAATCTTCTATTCTTGGATGGCACTGTGAGAAAGTTGAGCAATAAGTTGTTTCGGTAAAGAAGGAAATGATTTGAGTGAGAGAAAAGTACGAACTTTATATATTTTTTTAGATAATTGATCAATCGGAACTCCCGATTAAGTAAGATTGGTTTTGTATCACTACATTTGGAAGTCTGATACCACATCTTAAATTCGTGACTTTGTATATAGAACTTTATATTACAAAATCATTTTTTGATTTCATGTATCTCTCTCACTTATTTTTGTGTAGTTCAAGAGTTTGTCCATTCACAATTTAAAACTTTTTTTCATTTTTATAAAGTTTTTTTTTTTTTGCTTTTTTCTTCTTCTAACGTTTGATTGAAATTGAGATACACAAACTAAGTTGAGCCTACGATGCACCCAATTCTTGACCTTGTTTTTTCCCCCACCATTTGATCTCTCTCATTTCCTCATTTTCTCTCACTACCTCAATTTCTTTTCTTTTTGTTTTTGACAGCAATTTCTTATCTTACCTTTATTTGGACTATTTTATTAATTGATCCTTCCTATAGTTAAATTGATTTAAAACTAGTTAAAATCTCAAGTTTAGCCTCTAGACTTTTCATTTATGTCAAATATTTAGATTTGCTAACACAACTTCATGGGTTTATAACTAAGTCCTTATTTGATAATTATTTGATTTTTAAAAATTAAATTTATAATTACTATAATTTATATGAGTTTCCTTACTTTGATATCCACCTTTCACTTATATTTTTAAAATCAAATGAAAGTTTGAAAATTAAAAAAAGTACCTTGGTTTGATTTGAGCTAAGATCAATAAATCTTTAAGAGAAAATAAATAACTTTGTAGAGAGTTTGACTAAAAACAAACTTGAAATTTATGAACCAAATGATTATAAGAAGGATCTAAAAAATTTAATTTAACCTAAAAGTTAGGTCGTAGTAATCTTTTTTAAACACTACGAATTTAAAAAATTCTTCCAAGATCTCGTGTCTTAGAAGTGCACGATAAATACCTCAAAAATCTAATACTACGAGACACAAAGTACAGAAAGATGTTTATAACTTCCCCACTGGGACCTACCCCCAACCCTAGAATAGCTAGGCGAGGAAGTAAAATTAATCATTGTTCATACATGGACTTCTCCGATACGAAATGAGCCACTTCGAATGGGTTCATTATTCCGACCCAGAATATGATGAATCTGATATAGACTACATGAGTCCCTGATAATTTACCGAATAAATTGATAAGTTTGGCATTCTTGGCCCACCAAATGAACCTGGTGATTTCTTAGACACGACTTCTAATTTCAACATTGTAGTTGCCAAAATCTATAATAGAGTAATGCACATTGCTTTCCACGTGACAACAACAATAAAATATGTATAGAGGGGAGGGCAAGAACAAAGCCTACAAATTAGAACTTAATTATGAATGTAATGTTTGCCACATAGGCTTCAATGCTCATGTTAAAAAGAAAAAAAAAGTGTAGTAAAAGTTTAGGAAGAGCTTAGGAATTTTGAGATCAAAACCATAACATAGTATTCTTACTCAAGAAAAATAAAGATATTAACCATACAAAATAATTACTTATTTCTAATCACTTAAAATAACTCATTTTAATCGTTCGATATCACGGTATATGCAATTATAGAAAATGGAATTGAAAAGAGAGTTTGTTAAGTCACATGGGTTTGGTTTGGTGGGAAGGAGCAATCATAAATGGGCCCACCTGAAACGACTTCAAAGCCCATTATTCCATCACATAATTTCTCCCCAATCCACCGTCTTTCTCCTTTTTGCCCCCTTTCGCAATTAGTGCCCCCCATAAGTACGGCAATTTGCAATATACTCCCTACATTACTTGGAATATTTTTCTCTAACACTACCACATTGTAACAATTTTTAATATGTCTTCTCCCAAATGTTATTTGTAAAAGACGAATTACACCTCATTTCTAATTTAACTTTTTTTTTTATGAGATTTACTTTTATTTTGGGTTACTTGGGTGGTTTAATTGTTAACCACGCGTGAGTGTGTAATAAAGCTATTGTATATTAAATTTCTTGGATTCATTTTTCAACCTTTGAGAGAAATCCTAACCACTATTTGCGATTCTTGAAGATTTCCATGGCAGTTGTGAATGAGAAAAACTATCTTATAATTCTGAACAGTGGAGGTAAGACTAGTTCCGAACCACTTAAATTTGGTGTGTTATTTTCTTCTTCATCTTCTTCTATTTGTTTATTCATCTCGATTCTGATTTTTCATTATTTTAGATGAAATCTACCTAAATTTCTCAACATTATTTAATAAAAATAAAAATAAAATTATCGTTATTAATATTTCTTAATTACAAATATATAGACCAAAGGATTAGTAGCTTACTTGTTTGTAGTAATCCAGTTTAACATTGCAATCATAACTTTAATCTTGAAAATTGATATTTTGCTATCGTATTATTTGAGAGCAATAGTTCAAGTAAGATCGAAAAACAAAATTAAAAATCGTATTAAAAATTAATTCTCACATGAGACATGCTCAAACATGCACTTCCCCAGAGGACATGGTTCATTTTTATGTTTAACACATATATTAATGGAAACAACGTAGAATACCTAATTAATTTATAAGGCATGAAATTGAAGATAAAAAATGGCTTCAACATAGAATACAAGAATCAATGACATCTAAAATTGAAGATAAAAAATTTAAAATTGGACTAAATTCGTAAGGAAAATGGGTATATATGCCTTCGAAGAACGTGCCCAATGTGTTCTCTCCATATGGCTTCAAAAGTCGATATTGACAGCCTCCAAATTCATTGTCAAATCTATACCAAAATAATAATAATATAATACTAACAACAAGAAAAAAAAGGAATAAATTCATTGTCAAATCCAACCAAACTCATTATTCCCACCAACAAAACACTGGTAATTTGTATTACCAATATATAATTTCTAAAAATAAAATTCACAACACCACCTATGGGGTGTTTGAGATTTGGTGTTGAGAGGGAGGAGAAATCTCAACTCCATGTTTGTTTTTAGGACATCAATATCTCTCCAACTTCTCCTCAACCTTTCCTCTAATATCACATTAAATATTTTATTTAATATTTTAAATATCATATTAAACACTTTTTTAATTTTCAACCATATAATATAATATAAAATATATTTTATTTAATTTTATCAAATATCACATAAAACTTTATCTAATTTTCAACAACACAATATAAAATAAAATATATTATATTTTTCAATCAATAAAAAATCTACCATCATTACATTATAAAAAATCAATATAAAATAAATACTTTTATAACATCTGCTCTCCAAAATATCAATCTCCAAACAACTACTTCATATCTCTAAATCACCCTACTTCCTGTTTTTCCTCAACTTTCTCTGTTCTTCTCTTTTCGATCCCAAAATCCAATCACCCCCTAATATCAATTATGAAAATGCCTAAAATTCTTGATTCTTAAATCAAAATAAACATATCACAACAATAACAACAATTAGCGCCAATTTCAATCATTTATTTATTGTATTTTAGTGTACATCGAAATTTAGATTTTCATATCAACGTTTTTTTAGTTCGTCCATACCCATATTTGTATACTAAAGAATCTTTATTTTTGATGTCACAAAAATGTTATTCGCTTTAAACAATAGAAATGTTGACCTTTGAGGTTGTTAATGAAATATCTTATTAAAGATATACTCGAGTTTATAAAAAGTAGTCAACCGATTCAATAAAGTGGTGTTTTGATCATGAGAGCTAATTTAGTTTAATTAATTGAGATTTTTTTTATTGACATTTCAATAATACTTATTTTAATTTCTAAATTAATAAAAAAGGGTAGACTACAATCGTTGGAGACACTCACTATCAACCATGTGGCAATTGTCTCACATTGGAAAGGTGAGAAGTCTTCAACACATTTATAAGAGATATGAGTTACTCCCCTCATAGCCAATTAGTTTTGAAGTGGAACCTCATATTTTCTAATATAGTATCAGAGCTTCATGTGGGTTAATGGTCCCCCCAAAGTCTGATCTTACCCAAAATGCTTTGAATTCAAAAAAGCGGGTGTGGACCCCACCGAAGCGGGCATAAGCTTAAGTGGGTATTTGATCCCAGAGTTTGGATCCGACCTATGCAAGTAAGCATGTTGGAGATACTCACTATGCTCACCATGTGACAATTGTCCCACATTGGAAATGTGAGTAGTCTTCAACACATTTATAAGGGATATGGGTTATTCCCCTCGTAGCCAATTAATTTTGAGATGGAACCTCATATTCTCTAATAACAATACTAATTTCAATTTATCAATAAAGTAATTATTTTGATAGAAATAATTTTTTTAAAAAATAACTATTATATTAAACATAAAAGTCAAAACTTAAATTAAGAAAAAATCATTTAACAATGTCTTTGGGAAGACCCAATGAGCAAATGGTACAATGTAAAGATTCCTCTACGTATTGTAAAAAATTGATTTTCTTAAAAAAAAATATTAATGATAAAAAATATCAACTTTTATAAATGGCTGGGGCTTGTTTTAAAGACCAAACTCTTTCAAACTTCGAAATTTTCCACTTACAAAACACATTGAATATATTACGATTTTCATCATTCTCGTTTGGTTTAGTTTATCATTTTTTATAATTAAATCACCAAAGTTTCAACTCCCTATACAACGACATCACGAACTCTACACAGAGGGTACCATAACTCTCAAATAAATGAAAGTCGGATTATCGATATTCGAGATCGAACCTATAATCCTGAATTGGATTAACATCAAACAATGAAACTAACACAGTTGGTGGTAATGAAATACTCGTGTATAGTTTGTTTTGATTAATGGTTAGTAGGATTTGGTGTAACCACAGTTGGTTATTTAGTCTCATACTTGGTTTGTTTGTTAAACACGTGTATAAATGAACCAATGCATATCAATGAGAAATTTATATCATTTTTACTTTTTTTTTATTATTATTTTTATATGGTATGAGAGCAGGTTATTTGATTCTCATATTTACATCAAACCCAAAGCAAATAATCCTTAGGAGATATTTAATTTCAAAATTTAAATCTGATCCAAGTGGGTAAAATTTAATTAAGTAGATATTTTTTTTAAAAAAAACCAACCTAAGCTAGTAAGACTAAGAAAATATTTTGGTTTTAAATTCGAATCCAATTCAATATAATATCCCCAATATGATGTTATGAGACATGTTGGAAATACTTTAAAAATGTAAGAAATTTTCAACATTTTTATTAAGATATATGAGCTTAAGAGTACTTGACTTATCAATTGAACTATTTTACATTTAGCTTAGGTTAAACTATAAATATAATTATTAAATTGTGGTAAAAGTATTGTTGTTCAGTCTTTACCTTTTTCTATAAAACAAAAACCCAACTCATTTCTAAACTTTGAACCATGATTTTATACGGTGTATGTTACCAATTTATCACGTAAATGATGAAGTGACATTGCTATAAGATGAATTTGACTCTTTAATGAGTTAATACCATTAAATATAAGGACCATGACTCTCTAACTATATGTGTGTATTTGTCCAGTATACCAAATGGGTCGATGAGACAGTTGATTATCTTGTTTGATGTTAATCCATTTGAATTTCAATATCACGAGTTCGAGGCTAGAAATCGGTATTAAAGTAAAGTTTAAGAGAGTTTACATAGTACACTATTATAAAATCCTACTATAAAATAGACACAAATACATAAATACTGGATTACCTATTTGGTCTAAGTTTGGAGGATGTTACCCTGCAACCGCCAACAGGAAAAGCATAATAAAATAGCATAAGATTTGATAGTGATACACATTACTCAGGCTTTTGAATTTCAAACCTTGACATTTCTCCCCTCTCATCCTTTGACCCTAAATTTGAAGAATTCAAACCGAACTGTTTAGACCTTCCACCATTAATTAATACATAACTTGTGAGTTCTGAGTCAATTTTAAAATGTAAAAGTTAAAAGGATAATGAGTAGCAGCTAGTGAATAAAAAAAAAAGAACTTTGGTAAAGATGCTCATAATTAAATATGAAAAAAAAACAAAAAAATTAGGGTGTATAAAATCTATGTATTAATGTGTCACACCTAACTTATAACTGCCCCTTATTGACCAAAATTCTGCCACGATCGAAAGGTTGCAGAATTGTAGTTGCAGGCAAGAGAATATAGCTTTGAAATGAATTGATAATAGATATATTATAAAGTTGTAAAAGTAAGAGAAAATAAAAAGTCAATAATGTCAAGCTGGTTAATTGATTTAATTTCTTCACATCCCATGTGGGGATCGCTTTTTTTGGTGTCCATCAAAAGTCGCACTGCTTTTAAATTATTCTATCCAAAACAATCACACCCAAGATTGGACGTATTATTATTATTATTATTCTATATTCCTATCCTTTTATTATTATTATTATTATTATTATTATTATTATTATTATTATTATTATAAATATTATTATTCCTTTCTCTCGTTTTATTTACCCTTTTTCTTCTTCATGAATCATTCATACTAGATACCATGTTTTTAATATCTCCTCTTTTCCCAGTCTCTTCTTTTATTTAAATACAGTTTTGATGTGTAAACAAATATTTCAACACTATTGAGTTTAAGAATAGTTTTATTGTTACAATCATCAAAAGCTATCTTCCATTCTGGATAACTGCAATTTTAAGTGTAAAATTATATGCTGATAAAATAGTATGATATAAGAATAACTTTATGATTGTATATGATTGATACAAAATAAATGTACTTATAACTTATCAACTTCTCTATTAATGTCGATAAATGATTAATTGGATCAACGGTAAATCTATATTATTGAAAACAATCATACGTATAAAACAAAGAAAATTAGGTATTGGTGTGGTGTTTAACTATACGAGCTTCCATACTTAAGTCAGAAATTTGAGAAAGCTAAAAGAATGTTTAAAATGAATTTAAATATTTAGTATAATTAGCTTACCAAAATGTATTATACTAATTATTTTTTTTCAAAAAAATCTCTCATTTCATAATTGTGATTAATATAGAAAAATATTTTAAACCATTAACATTGCTTTGATGACAATTAATCAATGGTTTGTAAAAGTGATAGTGTTGAGTCCCTTAAATCTCTGTGGAGTTTCGTGAGACGAGATCTCTTCTTTCTTTTAACATGAATTGATTCAGATGTTACTTTCACCTTTGGTCTTACCTTTTACCTCCTAGATAAAGGTACCTCAAAGGGATTCTAACAAGTCAGTCGACCTCCCTAATTTCGTGGGTTGACTTGGCTCTAGCCTCCGTACTTGGAAGGTTATTATTTTAGAGCTCAAAACTATTACATTTGCCTTTTGGTTTCTAATTTTCTCTAGGCTAAGTCACTTTTTTTAAAAATCCTTTCTAAGTTTTTAATCATATTTTTTAATTTTATGTTCATATGTTGACTATAATGTTGATGTTCTAATATATGATGTTTTATATACATAAAAAATATGACTATGTTTATTTTGTTTGTAACATCTTATATTAATAAAGATGCATAATTGGTTTTACAAGGATCTCATACTTTTTAAATTAAATGCGAGAAAATGAGTTGCAATATGGGTAATTTTTGGTATTTTCACTACTTTTAATTGGTAAAATAAATGGAATTTTAATACTTCTATATGTCTATGTTTGTGGATTGGATTTACAAAGAGCAACATGCACGACATAGATCTAATTACGAATCTATGATACAAAAAATGTTAGTGAACATGAGGCTATATTATTTGATTCATATCATTTCATTACACTTCAATTTCATAAAAGTCACATCCATTGTGTCATTTTCATGTCACATCAAATTTTAGCAGCTTGTACTTTTTTTTAGGACACAAACCTTATTTATTTCCTCCACTTTTATTACCTAAAATGAATTTTCCATTTTTTTTTTTTTTTTTGAAAAGAAAATGAATTTTCCATTAGCAATAGTGAAAAGTTACAAGATAGTGCACGCGAGATAGATCTAGAGCCCTAATTTTCACCGACTATTTTCCTTTTGTTTTTGTCTTTTTTTTCCCTTCCAAAGTATTGTTCAACTTAGGTATGATTATTTTCCTTTTCATGATTTTCCAAAAAAAATTAAAAAAAAAATCCTGAAAAAGATATGTCAATATCAATAAAATAAAACCAAATTAACTACCCATATGGGATATTCAAAGAGAAGAGATGATCTTGAACTAATAAATGCATCACATAGTTAACATAAAGATAAATTAAGGGTTATCTAAGCATTTTTTAATATTGGGAATTAACCTAAATTATAAGTATAATATATCCATTCTTTAAAAAAAAAAAAAGGGTATAACATAACCATGAAATTTTGAAGGTATTTTGTTTGTTTTCATATTTCCACATTATCTTAAATTTTTTAAAAATTATTAGATACAGAACTAATTTTTGAGCTCAGTAATAGGTTTGTGAAATTTACAAAAACGAAGAATAACTAACATTTATTAGGCATAAAATTAAATATCTAAAAAATTGACATTAAATTAAAAAAAAAAAATCAAAGACTTTATTAGACAAAATGGAAATACAAAGATCTATTATGTTTTTAGTTTTTTTAATTCTAAGTCTACGATTACTATTCCAACCCATAATTTTTATTACTTTCATATTTATATTTCACTTAAATTTTTAAAAATCAAACAAGAGTTTGAAAGTTTTAAAAAATAGCTTTTAAATACTTGTTTTTGTTTATGAAATTTATTTAGTATTTACATCCTTAAAAGATCTAAAGAATTTGAGCAAATGCAAACTTAAATTAAAAAAAAAACGAAAAATCAAATAATTTTCGAACGAACCAAAACATTTAATTTTTCTCTTTAACCTAAAGTTGTAAAAACCAAAATGGATATAAATGACCAGAAACTCACAGCAAATGCAGAGCAAATAAAAGTTGGAAAAAATAGTACAAACATGAAAGAATGCAGAGAGATTTTTCCTAAATAATTCAAAGAATGATCAAAGTCCAATCCATAGGCGTGACAGAGGAATAGTTTCATTCCTACATGTTCGTTAGTTTTCAAACCATAGACTTTAAAAAATATATGTATATTAATTTATGTATTCTTAAAAAAGAAACAGAGAAAGAATCTCACGGACACATTGAAATGGCAGTGACACATATCTCTGCCTAACTTTCTGATATTTTAGTATTGTAAAAGCAGAAAATTTTGACCCACGAAACCATATTCTTATTTTTTTTTTGAAAAGGAAACCATATTCTTATTTCACTATTCATAATGTGATTATGACTTTTCATAAATCTTCCATGAACATATTTAAATATCTTGAAATTTTGGCAGCTAGCTAAGAAATATTCAATTTATTGACCGATATTTTAAAGAGGTAAGGAAATTATAAGAATTATTTATATATATTGTTTAAATTTGAAAATTTTGACATGTTTTGATGATTTGGTTGGCATATTACATCTTAATTCGTTTTAGACAATAAAAAATTGTTCTTTTTTAGTACAGTAATAGTAAAAATTAAAACATTGATGAAAGTTATATGTTAATTACGGCTAGATTTAGTTAATTTTGACCAATGGAAAATAAATTTAAAGGAAGTACAAACTAATTAATTTGAGCCAATAAGTTATTTTTGTTAATATTTTCATTAATTAATAAAAATGAAATAACATTATATTTTATTTGAAAAAGATTTCACCCTTGGATCTAGTAAGATAAAACCCACCATTCAATTTAAGACACATCTATACTTCATCAGGCTGTTTCTATAATAGGACAAAGATCAAATGGCAAAGTTCACTTTTTTACAAAAACCCACAAAAAAAAAAAAAAAACAAAGAAGAAGAAGAAGAAGAAGAAGCAAAAGGATTTAAATCCAGTTTCATTTTTCTGTTCCCACTGCTTAATATCTTTCAAATTCCTTTTTTCTTTTATTTTTTTCCAATGTCAAATGAAGATCATTTTCAGAAAGATCCTTACTTCCCACAATTTGATTATTTCACTCACAATTTTCATCATCACAAACCCTTAGAAGGTCCTCTTTTTACAAGTTCTTATGGTGCTTTTGATCCCTCTTGTGGGGATTTTTTCTCTGATTTATTAAATGCCTCAGCTGATTATGATCCCTACAACAACGTCCTCTCCTCTGGCCTCGAGATCTCGCCCTTGTCGTCCGAAGTTATTTCTCCAATCGACGATGCATCGAAGAAGTCCCTGGGATTTGGAGATCAGTCGACGGTCACCGGTGAGCACTTGTCGACAGCAAATTCCTCGACCTTGTCTTTGTCCGATGAGGCTGCGGCGGGCGGTGGCGATTCTTCCAAGAGTGAGGATGTGAAGGAGTTTGTTGATAAAAGTGAAGAAAATAGCAAGAAAGTGTAGGTTTTCTCTCTACTTCTCTCTTTCATATAAGGGTTTAGATAGTCATATTTCTCTGAAAAAAAAATCTTGATTTTAGGGCATTTTTTTAAAAAAAATTGTTTGATTTTTACACTAAAACATATGATCCATCATCAGATTTCGCAAAGATTATAACAATAATCAAGTTAATTGGAAGAAATTAAACATGCTTTCAGAAAAGGGTTTGCTAGTGATCCCCAAGGGGCTGTTCATTAGCATAGACTTTAAAGTATATGTTTTTTTCCAAGTGCTAAGTTTGAACGAGTAAGCTTAGTTATAAAATTTTTCATTCTCTCGGATTTAGGCCTTGAATCAGGTAGAGGTGTCCCGAGTATGTAATGGGGTGAAGCTTCGGCTCTCAGGTTAAAAACAAATGTTTGCTAAATGTTCTTCCTTTTGGTTTAATTCTCAAATCTAAATTCAACTCATTCTTTTTTTCTTAGGAGAAAATTTACAATAAATCTCATAAAGGTAACCTTATTGACAAAAGAATTTATTTATATTTCTGCAGAAATGGAGGAAAAAAGGAGAAAAAAGAGAAAGGTCCACGTTTTGCCTTCTTGACCAAGACTGAAATCGATCATCTTGACGATGGATATAGATGGAGAAAATATGGCCAGAAAGCAGTAAAAAACAGCCCTTTTCCAAGGTTTGATTTTTCATAATTCTTTTTTTTTTTTTTTAACCTTATTAACCACACATTCCAATATTCAAAACTAATTGAGAAGTGGGTATTTGTTGGATTAAGTTAATTATCTCATCTAAATTGAATTAAAGTTCAAATCTTTATATAGAGTAGGTTTATTTTTGAAAAAAATGTTTTGGTCAAAATTTCATGCTCTGAAAATTGTTAATTTTATACTGTATTTGAATTGATATAAACCAAAAGTTAGATTGTGACATCCCACATGGCTATAACATAATCTGTGTAGATGAACAAACTAATCGATTGTGTAACCCTAGAAATTTTCATATGAATTTTGTACTCTTCTTCAACATGTCTTTTCTAGTTTTCTGGTGATCTATACTTTTTTTTTAATCATTTCCTCAAAAGGGTTTGTGTGATTCTTCCACTTCTTGTAAGATCTATACAAATGCGTTAGCATTAGTGAAGATAGCTAGTCTCAGTAAAAGGTCAGAGATTCGAATCCTTCTATCCTATCTATAATTGAATTTAAAACCTTAAATAAATAGGTTATAGTAATGCTAGTTGGTTGTTTTTGTTTTGTTGTTGCAGAAGTTATTACAAATGCACAACCCCAAATTGCAAGGTTAAGAAGCGAGTAGAAAGATCTTCGAACGATCCATGTTTTGTCGTAACGACATACGAAGAAAAACATAGCCATTATTGTCCGATAACACTTCGAGGCTCCAATGCCACTAGAGTGCCGCCGCCTTCGGCTTCACCTCCATTGCTTCCTGGATTGGCTTCGACGAACTTCTTCCCGGACGAGGGGTACCAAGGGGGGATTGATCTGCAGCCACAATATTATCAGGTTCCTGACTATGGGCTGTTGAAAAGATTTGATTAATCAAAAGCAAGAGCAATCAAATGAAATAATCTCTTTTCTTATATAGGTATGTATGAAAATATGTATGACTTTATTAACTGGCAAATCTTGCAGCTTATTTTCTTACCCCTGATACTCTAATTATTTAAGAGTATTGTTGACTTATGAACTGAGTTAAACCATATTTTATTTATGGTTTTTGTGATGTTATTTTTTTGTTCTTTGTTTCATCGTTTTACTTATTGTTCTATTAAGAAAATATTATTGGACACTAAAATAATATGGACGGATAAAATGTTACGTTATTAAAAAAAAAAATGAAACGTTTTTTTGTTACAACAATATTGGAAGAAGATAAATTCAAACTTATAATTTCATGATTATAAGATTATACAAAATATCATTAAAATTTCTTTTGTTGGCGTTACATTATTAAATTTGTATGTACAAGATGGATATTACAAAATGGTATAGTATTTAATAATTATTAGAGACGTAAATTTTGAACTTATTATTAGGCTATTACATTTTTGTTGTCATTTTTTTGTTTCTTCAATGTATAAGTCCAATGGGAAAGGATTGTGTTATGATTTGGATTTTTCTTTTTTCATTTTATATACATAATTAGGGTGAGATGATTTGATCTGACACCAATCACCAACAGTCAAACCATATGTAGTCAAGCCACTACTTAGTTTTAAAATTTGAAATGATTTTGTATCTTATGCATTGAAGTGAGGGTTTTATACTTTATATTCTCTTTTTGAAAGAATAGGTTTTATACTTATATTAGAAAGGAGGAATAAAATGGTGTATTTATATATATGAGATGGATAAGATTGTTGGTTTCAAATTTTATTAATTAAATTTTAATAATCTATCAAGGATGTAATGGATAGAGGATTTATGAGTCAATCAGATCCTACTACCGTCACTTATTAAAAAACTTATTCTTAAAAAATTGCATTTCGAAATTAATCAAATTTTAAAAATAAAAATTATTATTATTTTTTGAGTATATATATATTGGGGAGGGGGACAATAATAATAATGTGACACTGATATTGAAGTGACTTACAACCAAATAATAAAATCATTATGTCATTGACCCATTCAATCAAATTTAAAAAATAATTATTAATGTGTTCATGAATAAAAAGAAAATAATAACAACTACTGTCATTAAGATTAATGAGTATTGTCATATACTCTCTTATTGTATAATATTGTATCAATAAATATTTATAATATATTATTAAAATATATTAAGGGGCTTTTGCATGTATATTACAAAATTGATAAAATATTACATGAATAGCACAATAATGAAAATATTTGTACATATAGCAAAAATTGTAAATTGATAGACTTCATATTGATAGATTCTATCGATAAAAGGTGATAGAATCAATTACTAATAAATAAAGTAAATCGATAGACTTCCATCAGATTCTATCAAGAGTCTATCAATAAGAGCCGATAGAATCAATCACTATAAAATTGATAGACTTCCATCACTAGAGAATGATAGATTCTATCAAAGTCTTCTATAAAAAAAAGCAAATAATTTTTTTTTAAATGACAGAATTTGCTATAAAAGAATTATTTTAAAAAATGTGCTATAATTGTAAACTGTAATAAAAAAGTTGTTATACAGCGCAAATTTCCATATATTAATATGAATAGAAATATTTTAAAATTTGATTACATTTATAATTATTTTATCAAATACAATTTTATATTATTTTTTTCATTATCAATTAGTTTTTTCTTTTTACTTTGCACCAATAAATTTTAAAATAGATATCCACCTGGTCTATTATGGTTTGAGAGCTCATTAGACTCACTAATATTCAATTCGATAAAAATCTCGTTTAAATGGAATAACCCCAGAAGTCTTAAAAACAACCTCTAGAAAACTCCTAAATAACTTTCATCTCTCAATTACAAAATCATCTTAAGATTACACCCATATGTACAATAATACACAGATATATATACAGAGAGAGTAATTATTCATAAAATTTTCAAACTGAATCTAATTATTAATGTCAATATAATTTCTTTTTTAAGTAATTAAGTTTTGGAGAATTCAATTTATATATCAGTACAATGGGCATGCATCCAATATTGATATTGAGAAGTTGAAGTCATGAAACATATACCTAAAAAAAATGTAAAAAAAAAAAAAAAATTATGTCCCCAGGATAAAGAAGGAATGAGAATGATTTTACCATTCTCATTCAATTCGTTAAATTTTATATAAATTTCCAAGTAATTAGACTTTTCCATTAAAAAGTATATATTCTTAAAACTTTTAGGTATATAAATGCATTAAAAAAATAATATATAATAATAATTACATATAAATGGGTAAAAAATTAGAAAATGGGATAGCGAGAAATACATCCCTCGTTCCATTTTTTTTTACTCACAACTTTTTTTTTTATCCCCATTCACTATCTATTGGCTATTAGGAGTTGGTCCCCACACAACTCTTACCTGTGAAGAAAATAGATATCACTAATATTAACTGCATGAGCTAAGTGTTAGAAAATAGATTTATTTAAAACTTGTCCAAATATAATTCAATTATTTGAAGTATATTCTAATCATTAAAAGGTTAGAAATTCAAAAACATTTTCATTCCTCCATGTAATTAAACTAAAATAATAAAAAAAAAATTCCTAATCAAATAAAAATATAAAAGCACACAATAATCTTTATGGTTGAAACAATGTATTATTTTTATTTTTAACAAGAATTGAGCTATTGTGTGAATTCAAATATATATATATCTTAAATGTATTTATTAAATATATTAATCTACCTTTTGAACTTTGGTAACATCAACCTATCATATATGCATAGTATATTCTAAATTTCAATGACTTAATTCCTTAATCATATAAAATAACAAACAAACCATCCTCAATAAAATAACATTGATCTAAAAAAAAATGTTTGCCAACAAGAGCAGGAACTCAGCGGCATTAATATAAATCTAACGACTAAGAAGTCATTGGTTCAAGTCTCCCACCCCCAATTTTTGTAATCTAAAAAAAAAACGTTTAAAGTATAATTATATATTAATAAATATTAAAAACATGCTAAAATTATAAGCC
Source organism: Sicyos edulis (assembly GCA_036507275.1). NCBI lineage: Eukaryota > Viridiplantae > Streptophyta > Magnoliopsida > Cucurbitales > Cucurbitaceae > Sicyos > Sicyos edulis. The sequence goes on from CM071846.1 coordinate 5,418,623, forward strand.
AACCAATTTATTAAATTGGAGAGGGAAAAGTCAAAGTTTGGACATGCTAAAATCAGTTGCCGACTTCGCATTTATGATTATCTTAGTCAAATAAGATTCTCTGCAATAAATTTTTATTTTTTGGTGAAAGCCAAGATTTTTAAAACATAAAAAAGAGAATTATTTTCTGGTTTCCTTTTCCATTATACTTGGATTCATCGGATTTTAAAACATAAAAAAAAATCAAATAGTTTAGTGGTGTAATAATTTTATTGTTTGATTGTAAATCAGTTCAACATCAGCATCACAGGTTCGATCCCAAAACTTAATATTTGTCTCCTCTCTCCTCGATATGCACTAAAAAAAACATAAAAAAGAGAATGTTAAATTTTGAGCTTAATTATTTTTTTCCTAGTTCAATAAGAGGGTAGAGATTGAAACCATGTCTATTTAATTCATATATATACATTGATGTTGTCAAACTATTTTTCTTGTCAGTCAAATTTAATTTTCAATCGGCCTCTAATAAAATTGTGTAGAGGATCACACATTGATAAGGTTCATTTAAAATTTGTGAAACTCAAAAGAAACGCTTGAAAGAGTATATTAAAATCATACTATTGTCCCTAATATTAATAATAGTTATCAAATAAAAACTTAGTATTCTCCTACAAATTTGTAAAAAAAAAATTAATTACATTGGGCCATTTTCTCTCTAAAGTTCTTTTTTACGGGAAAATTGATTCGTTTGTTAATGGAAAGTGGACCAAACGGAGTGTTGTGTCAAAACTCATTTTGAAATTTCCCCTAGGCTATAGGCATTTCATATTTTATTATTATTGGTATTATTATTTTTTATTTTAATACAGTCGGACCTTATTTTACCTATTCAATAACAAATAATTAAGGAAATACGTAAAAATATATATATTCTCCTAATAAATAAAAACAAAGAAAATAGAGTAATTTGTGATTAAAAATTTAGACTTTGAAGGTATACTTCCTTTAAGATCTCAAATTTAAGATGTAACATTACTCCTTTAATGTCTCATGTGCTTGTTCTAACAACGGGCATGATTACCTTTATTTAAAAAACTAGTGAACTCATGATGGTATACTTATTGATTTCTTGAACAACAAACGTTGAAAAATTGGGGTTGCCAATTTAAAAAAAAAACAGGTTTCCTCTTTTTAATTAATTATTTATTTATTGAAATAAGGGTTGCCTGTGACTATGGTGTTGGGAATAAACATTATTCTAATATAGATCAATTATTCCCCTCTTGTGTTCCTAATGAAAAACAACAAGCATAAAGTATGTGGTAGAAATATCAAGCACAACACAACGATTTTAACGTGGAAAAACCTCCTCAAGGCGAGGAGTAAAAAACCACGGACCGAAGTCGAATCTCCACTATAATCGATAATGGGCTACAACAAGTTCTCTCTAGTTACAACTAGAGGTATACAACACATAACAACTCAAGATAAACTAATCTTGACAACAAACAACACAAATCAAGAAAGATCTCACAAAAATGTGGAACCGAACCGCCACTGGAATCTGGCTGTAGAAACCTCCAAACCCGATCTCCACCGTTCAGATTGAAGACCCTCGTGTCAAGAACACGCTGTCCAAATTTCAGCTCGATCCAACGGTGCAATCGCTCGAAAACGCCAAAATACCGAAGCTGGGCAGAAACCTCTTTTCCTCCTTATTTACTTTCTCTCTCTTAGTTGTTTCTCTCTCTGACTGCTATTTTCCAGCTCTCCATTTGTTGTTCTTGTGTGTTCACTCGACCAAAGTGACAAAATGCACTTTAAAACAATTAGCCCTAATGGGCCTAATTTGATGGGTCTTCACAATGTGAATAAAAAATCAACATATGGGAAACGGGGATTTGGTAACTATTTTCTTTTCCACAAAATAAAATAAATAATAATATCTTGCTATATTGTAAGAAAAAAATCTTGCTTTTGCTTTACAACAATATCTTAATGTAATACCACTTTAAAGGCATCGCTTCACTTTTACTAATCAATCAAACAACCTTCCATTCCCTTCCCTTCCTTTCCCTTCCTTTCCCTTCATCATCATCATCATCTTGTATTACTACAAATTCACATGTTTTCTTCTTTTCTACTTTTTCACTCATGACTCCCTTCATTTCTCCATCCTCGAACGTCATCGTCGCATAATACACATAAACACTTTCGCTACGCAAGAAAACAAGCCGATATCAACCCTAGTAAAGCAAGAAATGAAGGGAAAATGTATATCCCTTCAAGATGGAGTCACTTTTGGATGAACCAAACACACGCACATTAGAGTTTAATGGACCTTATCATATCAGAAAGTATGAGAGAAGTAACTCACTTATTTTATAAATGCTTGAACGCCTCATTACTTTTTTAATGTGTGATCCTAAACATGTGTAATGAATGATATTAAAAAATGGAAATGAACAATGAAAACCAAGCAAGAGTAGAGCAGAAAGCAGCAGCAACTAATTCCCTTTTTAAAAAAGGAAATAAATAAGCAGAGCACAGAACAACAATCAAAGATATGCTCAAAAAAGGAGAAAAAAAGAAGAAGAAATTGCAATCATCATATAAATTAAAGCCAGTCCAGGTCGGCCATGTCCGGTGGTCCTTCAGACAAGCCTGTACATCTTTCTCTCTCTCTCTCTCTCTCTCTCTCTTTCTTTTTCTCTTCAAAACCCTTTTGTCTTGTGTGATACAATGGTCCTGTTGGGCCATTTCCCCTTTACATACACCCCTGAAATGAGCAAACAGCAGAAGCTAGACCACCATTAATTTCAACCTCCCTAGAAAAAAAAAACAGCTTTTTTTTTTGTAGACATGAGCATGGAGGTGCAATAATTTACTATGCTCATGCGTTTGTCAGTTCTATCCATGGCTTGTCTCTGGTTTATGACTCTCTGAAGGCCCACCCGTCTCCATTTCTTTCATCGCCTCCATCTCCAAGCTTATCGATCGGCTTTTTCGGTTTCTTCTATCCTGCAAAGTTGTGTGTAAACATGAACTTCCTATTGGTATCTTTGAACCATTAGTAAATGCCTCAGCTGCAAAAGCGAGTTGGCTTCTGAACTATGACTGTTTGGTAGGTAGTTTAGTGCGGTGAAGAGTGCAACATGATACTGTGATAAATCTACAACTGGGACAGATGCAGATTATATTGTGTAGTGTACTATAACAACACATTCATGTAAACTCAAATGACTTGACCCACATTTTAAGTGTTTTGACTAGTAGCTAAGAAAGTTTGATGAGTTAGCTGCGAACCATTATGTGTTTGGCTTAATGGTCTGAAAACTAAGAACTAGAAGTTATGAGTTCAATTTATGGCGATCACTTGTCTAGGATTAATTTTTCACAAGTTTTCTTGACAATAAAAAGTTGTAGGGTCAGGTCAGATATGTCCCGTGAGAATAATTGAGGTGCATGTAAGTAGGCTCCGACACTCACCAACATTAATTAAAAAAAAAAACCAACAATGCCAAAGCAGGACCACCTTAAAGATATGCTATGTGCATCTAACAAGTACCAACAGAAGAGTCCAAAAACTTGGTCACAGTCGACTTAAATGCACTTGCACAAAAATTTAATAGCCAATGTCCTACAATATTCTCTTGGTTAGATAACCGCACAATTCTTAAATGGTGAATCCAGAGAAACTTGAACAAATGCTAGACAATGCAACAAGCAGGATTAATTGCGTTTTGTAAAAATGACTAAGAAATGTGCCTAAACTTGAAGCATGTTCTTGTAAAGAAAGTCATTAATGGTAGATCCAACCAGCTAGTATAAGTGAAATGCTTGAAATTAGACAAATTTGAATGAACATTAATCAACGATGCAGTCACAGAACGAGATATTGATTTCAGTACCTCATGCAGTGGAAATTCGTCGGCTTCGAGCATCCTTACGACTTGACTCATCTTGGGTCTCTTAATTGAGTCTGGATCAATACATCTAAGTGCAACAAGAAGGGCACGTTTCAAAGCACGAGTTGTAGGCTTAACCTCAAGGTTCAAGTCCACAACTTCCTCTGCTTTCCTTGTTGCTACCATCATCTTTAGCCACTCAACAAGATTAACCTAACAAACATTCAAAGATGTAACATAAATTCCAGCAAAGATGAACAAAGTTTTCATATTAACACGGACATGCGTAACTGCTGAATCATAATGTAAAATCATCACTCAACCCTAAAAGCTTAAGCTGATTTGTTGGAGAAAATTTAATTACAACAATTAACACTCCCCTCACTCGTAGGCTAGGTGGAAATCAATATTAATAATTTAATTGGAGATAAAATGATTCGATGTAGGTTTGAACTTAGAACCTCCTGCTTTGATATTATATTGAACCATCAAATCAATCCAAAGTTTAATTATATCAAGCAACAATAACCATAGGTCCGGGTGACACTATGGTAAAAGACGATCAAATGATACATACCTCATTTGAAGGACGGGCATAATCCACAGGATCCCTCCCCGTAATTGCTTCTAGCAAGAGAACGCCGAAGCTATAAATGTCACTCTTTTCGTTCAACAAGCCCGTATTTGCATATTCTGGTGCCACATACCTGAAATTTTAAAAAGATAAGTTTCTATTAAGATTCTTTAAATGACATGAGATGGTACATTCCCAATAAATTGAACTCCAATCATACCCAAATGTTCCCATAACTCTAGTTGTGATGTGGCTCTCCCCTGAGCCCAAAAGTTTGGCCAATCCGAAATCAGAAACTTTGGAATTGAACTCGTCATCAATCAATATGTTGCTTGATTTTATATCCCTGTGAACAACTTTTGGCTCAATTGCTTCGTGTAAATACGCTAGCCTGCATAAAATCAATACATTGTCATTCTGTAATTAAGCTTCTGAGCCCACATTGAGAACAGTCAATTCAAAACTTATAATACAATAGGAACAGTTCTTGCAATCGAAGCGCTGTATTTTGAATACTTACGCCTTAGCAGTTCCAAGAAGCACCTTCATACGAGCCTCCCAAGTAAACATGCCATGTTGGCACATGGCTCCATGTAGCCACTGTTCTAGATTTCCATTGTTCACATATTCATATACTAGCATCCTACATGAAGAAAACAGATAAATGCAATTTATCATGGCCTTGAGATCAATAACCAAATTTCAAAAACACACAAAATAGAACATAAAATGCAGTCATGAAAGGGTGCCTATATATATATAACTAAACAATCCCCAAAAGATTTCCTTATGAAGACAAAAATAGTTGATAAGATCTTTGGTCTCACCTATGAACTCCTTCTATGCAATATCCGAGCAGTCGGACGAGATTCTTATGCCGAACATGGCCAATAGCCTCCACTTCAACTCTAAATTCTTTTTCTGCCTGGCCCCTAAATGCATTTTAAATTTCAAATCATAAAACAAGATTTCCAAAAGCACTATATTAGAATAGAACAACATGGTTCTTTAAACAGTAAATCCTTACAGATTATTGAGAAGTTTTTTCACTGCGACCTCAGTGCCATTGATGAGTCTTCCCTTATAAACAACCCCATATCCCCCCTCTCCAAGAATATTAACAGAAGAAAAACGATTAGTTGCAAGCTCTAGATCCCTGAGAGTGAACCAGTGACCCCACCCGAGATGCGAAACTTCTGGCAAGCCAACGAGAGGAGATGGTGGCACAATGCCTCCATATCCTCCATACGTTCTCAAAGCCTGCTTCCGAGCATTTCCAGAGCTTCCTTCATCCCCTGATTGTGAATTGCCAGCTTTTTCATGTTGATAAGTGGAGCTTCCTTGGCTATTGTTATCAGGTTCACTTGATTTTGTCACAGTAATAACTTCAGAATTTTCATCATTCCTTTTGACATCAATTGAAAGAAGTCTATTTTCAGGGTGGTCATTGGGAGTTTGAGCCCCAATATGGTCTATCCTGATATCTTTTGAAAAATTAGGTATTTGGGAAATAGGGAATTTGTCCATGGATCTTTTAGATTTTTTATGAAAAAGAATCCACATAGATAATAAACCAAGAATCAACACTATAAATGCACCAATACAAATGCAGATCAAAACCCACAACGACAAGCCCCAAAATGGAGTCTTCTTGGATAAATGATCATTCAATGGACTTCCAGAAGCCATATCTGATCCACTGAACACTAAAATTCCAATCCAAAGGAACTTCAAGTTCAAGCTCTAAACAAATTTCAACACATACCGAACTGAAAATTCAGCTATGAGATAAGAATTAAGGACCTGGCAATAGAGAATCAAGCAAAAATCAGTATTTCATTAACAAGGATAAGATTACAGAAAAAGAATAAAAAATAAAAACTCCAAGAGGGGGCTCTAAAGGAAGGGGAAAAAAAGTTGAGAAATTCTTTGACCAAGAACTCAAACTGAAACAACAAAATCCATTACACCCCATGTCTCACAAAGATCTTTACAACCATCATTACAAATCCATCTATTGCGCTGAGCAGCAGAAATCAATAAGGATTTTTTTTCCTTGAAAATTATTTCATGACATCAATACTTCTCCACTTGAGCTCCAAATGAAACAACGAGGGGATTTCATAAAAGTCTTCAAAAACAAAATCCCAAGCAACATTTCAGAAATCCAATTACTCAAACAACCAATTAACAAATTCAAGCAACAAACACCAAAAACACACCCAAACCCACAATTCATCGATCCAAAACAAGAGACAGAACAATGTAACTCGTGCATTAGAGAAAGATATCAAGAACAAGGAACATCACATACCTCATATAGAAATAAAAAAACAGACCCAGATTTGCCTCTTCCTCCAGAAACCCAGAAAGGGAAACAAATCAAATCGAGCTCAACAAATGGAGACCCAAAAGGCATGGAAGGGATACAATCCAAAACGGTGTCAAAAAATGAACAAAAACCCAACAAATCGAAAGCCCCAAAAAGATGAAGTAGAAGAAAAGGAGCAATTAAGAAGTAGGGAAAGTGGGCCAAATAGAAACTCAGAGGAGATAAAAGAGAAGGGCAAACAAAAACAAAAACAAAAATCAAATCCTTGGGAGAAGAAGAGGAAGAGGATTTAAAGGGTTAGAAAAGAAAAGAAAAAAGGAGAAAGGTAGATGAAAATGGTTGGTGGGTATTGTAAAGCAAAGCTTGAAGTACAAAGGGGCCAGTCTGCAAGCTGGAAAGGAAGCTTGGTTTGCAATAGAGGAAACCAACACACAGTAAAAGGAAACGCAAAAAAGAAGCGAACAAAGACAGAGGACAATCATAAATGCGAGCAACCCATAAGATGATGAACATCAAAGAAGATGAAGATGAAGAAACGTAAGTGTTGGGAATGGATTTGGGAGTGAATGAGTAAAAAATTAATGAAACCCCAAATATTGTAGTCTCAATCCCTTTCAATCCCATGTCCCAAAAACTCCAAATTTTGAGCCTTTTTTAGTTGGGGTTTGGCCTGAAAGCAAATGGGTTGCTTTCTATCACCCTTGAGATGAGGGCATTGAAATGATCTTGGACGTTAATGGCATTAATTCGACAACTGGCTTCTAATCATTTGAAACCAAAACGAAAAGTCATAACCAAAAAAACGGTGAAAGTAAAAGACCAATACTTTGTGCTCATCAATTAGAGGCAAATCTACTAAAAAAAAATACCAATACTCACGAATGGATCAGTATTTAGTTGTAAATCAGGTCAATACCAACGTCATTGGATTGAGCCCGAGAATCAACAAATTTTACTCTAATGTCAGTTTGGTGTCACAAAATTTTTTTATTTATGAATTTTTATGGCACTTGGTGTCACATTTGTATTAAGTAAGATTTGTCTATTCATCTATGAATAAATAAATATTGTTCTTCAAAAAATCAAGATTCAAAAAATAAAACTTAGCTCAATATGAAAAGTTATGAGTGATTGTTGTAGAAAGATTCATTTGACATAAAGAATTATAAATAATTGTAGCATAAATTTTTCGTTTGGCACAAAAAATTATGAGTAGTTTAACATAATTGCAAAGATAAGTGTGTTTATAAGAAATTAATGGAAGATTTTATGGATAGTTTTAGGAATCGCTTCTACCAAACGTAAGGTTAGGCTGATTGTTGTACAACCTCTCTAATACACCTCTATCTAAATAGCCCCATAGAAAATGATATGCAACTTATATAGCATCAAAACCAACAAACAAAAAGAAAACACAATCAAAATTCTCCATTGTTCTTCAATCTTAGTAATGAAATGCTAATTTGATGCTTGTTTGATTAAAAAGTTTTGTCTTTAGATTTGAAGAGATGGGTAATTTGATGAGTTGAAATGAAAAGGTCAGTGGGAATAGATTTATGAAGAAAATGGAGATAATGGGGTCAACAACTCAAGATGTTTTGGGAATTGGTTTTTTTTTTTTTTTTTGGCATTTTTTTTGTTTTAGGGTTTTTAAAGGAAACAAAACATAGAATGGACTCAATAGTCAATTCAATCCTTTTGCCAAACACATTTCTTATTTATTGTCATTGTCAAATATCATTCATAAATAAACTCTCTTTCGACGACATGTCGTTTCAATCTTCACTGTTACGTCGTGATTATTTGTCGAGCATTTCCCCCTTTTGTTTATTGCTAATGCTAAAAATCTCATTTTTATTTTTCAAACATGTTTGGATGGGAAAATAAGAATTAGGAGCAAAAGTAAAATTAAGAATCTGACGAAATCGAATAAAAACCTTATGGATTTAATGGATGTGTTTAGTTTTTTATGATAATATTATTGGATGAGTCGGTTTGATATTTTAAAAAATTAAAATATATTATTTTAGTTCAATTTTTATGGAAGATCCTATATAAAAATTAAATCAAACCGAGTATATAAATTCTAAAAAAATTATATTAATATTAAAATTTGATAGAAGAATCAATTTAAGTATGAAATATGAAGTACAACACCGTAACTAATAGATGAAGCAATATATTTGGATTGACTAAGTTGAAAATTAACTCATCCTGATGAATTTAGTCGTAAGTTTTGATTTTTTTTTTTAAATGGAGATATTTATCTCCATCTGAATAGTGAGATTAGTTGAAAATTGTGTAATGTTTATTTTAACTTCAATAACATTTTAAGTAAAAGGATCACGTTTTTGTTTTTTTTAATACAAATTGGGGAAGGGGGATTAAAAATTCAGATTAAATCAGATAATCAATTGTACCACCAAACTCATTTGATGATTAAATGAAGTCATTTGGTTTGTAATTTGACCGAAATGCAAATAGTAACTATTTTCCTTTAATTCGTTTAATACATGAAAAAACCACTTCATGCTTTATATTTTCATCCCAATAAAATTAAATTACAAGCTTTTGTGCACTTTTTTTTTCTTTATTTTTCTGTATATAAAATGAATACTGTTTGGATTTTAATGAAACTCTATACGATCTAGTTACATGTTCAAAATCTCCCATTGAAGACATTTAAAAAAAAAAAAAATTGGTTGACATTAATAAAAATGGTTTACCATCTTAATTTAATTTGTTCTTCTTTTTAATTTTGTTTCTTAATCTTTTTTAAATTCAAAGAAAAGAAAGAGGATGAAACTTCTTTAAGAAAAGAAGCTATCATTATAATTAATTTAATGATGTTTAGGTTGACTGTTTTTAAATGTAAAACGTTTTCTTAGATCAAATTATGATTCTTATAATTTTTGCATTAGCTTCGATCTATCTTTATTGCTTCTTTTTTTTTCCTTTTTTTTTTTTGACAAGCTATTGCTTTAGAAGTTTCAACTTAGTTTCTATAAAATTTCAAATTTTCCTAAGTTGGTCCCATGATTTACTTAGGGCCAAGTAAAACAGAACGTATATTTTTTTTCAAATGATAAAAAAAAAATTCAAAATAACTCGATAATATTTAACCAAACTATAGATATCAAATCATTAGAACTAAATTAAAACTCTACTTAAACTATAGCTTATAATTTAATATTTATTTTACTGCATACATTCTACCTTAAAAAAAACCATTTTAATTACTTGTAAGTTGTGATAAAAAAAAAACTTGATTTCATACACTTTTATTCACTTATGCTACAAGTAGGAAGGTTAATAAGAACATATTAGCAAAAATGAGACTAACTCAACCAATATCTTGTACAAACGATTTCGAAATTAGATGTTTGATTCTCTACCCTACATATTTTTAAAAAGAAAAATAATAAAAATAAGAATAGAGTTCAATTGACAAAAAAGTATGAATATATAATTAAAAGTTTATAAATTTGAATTTTTTTTAACCTAAAACTAATGTGTTTTTTTTAAATAAAAAAAATCACGTACATAGACAAGCATAAAAAATAAAAGTAATATTCAGAAGTTTTTTTTTTTTTTTTTTTTAACTCGTGACCTTTTTGTCTATAGAAGAGGTGATATTGGTTCTGTTTTAGATCAAACCGATAATTGAACCAATCCAATCAATTTGACCAAAAAAGATTTGAACCAATGTCCAACAAAAGACAAAACCATTAATTCGATTTCTCTTGATTTTTAGGTCAAACCGATCCGATTGATTTGACAAAAGTAACTGAACCAATGTCAGAGGAAGGATAAAATCATTAGCTCAATTTTCTTCGATTTGGTTCATTATAGTTTAATTCTTTTTTACTATTTTACTTGTTATTTCACTTCCAATTCATATTTTAATGTTGTCTTCTTAAAAAATCTCATAATTTATAATTAAATTAAACAAAAATAATTAGTCACTTACCAATTAAAAGTTTAACTAACATATAAAATGAAAAATGATAGTAAAAAAATCAATATTGGTTTGATTCGATTTTTATTGATTTTTTCAAATAGAAACCAATCCGATCCAATAACTTTCAGTTTTCTCTAAATAAAAACCAATATGTTCAATATTATGTGAAAAATCTGAACGTCCAATTCAATAAATTGATTTGATTCGTTTCGGTTTTGTCAATTTTCATTATCACCTCTAATCTATAGGTTTATATGATGTTTGTTGAGTTACTGTGCTTCAGAAGTTGAGTTTCTTGATCAGATTTAGATTTCGGTTGAAAGTATTAAGAGAATAGTAAAAACTCGATAAAGGTAATTTCATAAAAGAAAATGTAAACCACTATGTTTTGATTTGAAGTTGATAAAATAAAAAATATGGGCCAAATTGAAAGTAGATGTCAAAACGAGAAACTACAAATATAATTCTCCTATGTTTTCTTTTTTTAATAAAGATATCTAAAAAATTCTAAACCATATAATGATAAGTCGATTTTATTAGTTATTATCATACTCCATAGCATGTAAAATTAACCAAAAAGTCTATAAACTTGCCTTCCATTGGCAGAAACTATTAGATGAGAGTCTCATAACTTGACCAACAATTTAAGGGATTTTGCATGTATATCAAAAGGTTAAAATATTCTATGAATAGTACAATAATGAAAATATTTGCACATGATTGACTTCCATATTGATAGTAATTATCAATAGAGGCTGATAGAATCAATTACAAGTAAATAAATTAAATTGATAGACTTACATTAGATTCTATCAATAAGAGTTGATACAATTTGATAAAATTGATAGACTTCCATCAATAGAGAATGATAGATTCTATCAAAGGCTTCAATAAAAAATGGTAAATAGAGATTTTTTTTAAAATAGGCAGAATTTGCTATAAACAAATTATTTTTAAAAAGTTGCTATAATTGTAAATTGTGGTAAAAAAGTTGCTATACGTGCAAATTCCCACAATTTAATTTCATTAGACCCGAAAAGAAGTAAATAATTTTGAGCATGGGTTGAATGTGGAGAAAATAAATTTATCAATAATTTTGAGCATGGGTTGAATGTGGAGAAAATAAATTTATCTCACTTTTGTATTCTTATTATTATTATTATTATTTTGTAAGTGTTCGCGGTTAATTTATGTAGAAATTTATATGAATATAGGGAACTCAAAGGAGCGTTTGTTGATTTCAAAAAAAAAAAAAAAAGAGCGTTTGTTTGTCGAATTTATGGAGAATTTAAAAGGAGTATTACAAAAAATTACATTCATATGACTTTTTGTAACTATTTAAAACAATTTATCATTTACGCTACTAAAAATAACTCTTAATGTTTTAACTACTTATTTATAACTATTTTAAATAATTCTTTAAATTCTAATCGCGTATTACTAATCACTCATTTCTAACTGTTTATTTCTTATCATTCTTTTTTTAACTTCTCATTTTAAATTTACATTCAAATAAATTACTGTCACTAACTATTCTACAAAAAAAAGTCGCATATATAAATGTACAACTCAATTTTTAACTCCTTAGATTAACTTCAATTAAATTTACTATGATTATTTGTATTTCATAACTATTAAAGGTGTGTTTGGAGCACCGACTTGATTATGATAGACGAAAGGTTATAATAAACGAGTTATGATAAATGGTGAGTTATTATAAATGATGTTTGAGTGACAAGTTATTATAAACAGGAATTATGATAAACGGTGTTTGAGGGATTGGTTATGCAACAAAAATAATATATGTAAGGTTTAGATAAACGGACAAGTAAATTTAGATAAACGGGCACAGAGATTTAGATAACCACCATTTATAATAAACGGTGGGACAAACATTGGTTGGATTATTATAACCAACATGGTCGTTTGCATATCGGGGCCCAAACACACCCTAAGAGTATAAACATGATTTATTCTACATGGAACAATTTTTGAAGAGGTGTCCTCCGACAATTCCAGTTGCAGAACCAATTGGATTCCTATGTAATCTTCAAAACTCATAATTGAAAGGAAAAAATAAAAAAATTGAGATAGTTGCAATAAAAAATTGATAATTTCATTTGATAAAACACCCAAACATTTTAAACACATTACAAAATAGAAAGAAGAAGAATCCTCATTTTCCAGGTACAAAGTTAGTTGCAAAGGCCCAAGCATTGTTGTTAACTGGGTCAGCCAAATGGTCAGCCAAGTTCTCCAAAGGCCCTTTACCTGTCACAATGGCTTGCACAAAGAATCCAAACATTGAAAACATTGCCAATCTTCCATTCTTCAGCTCCTTTACTTTCAGCTCGGCGAAGGCCTCCGGGTCGTCGGCGAGCCCCAGTGGGTCGAAGCTCCCGCCCGGGTAGATCGGGTCGGTGATCTCACCCAACGGCCCACCCGCAATTCTGTAGCCCTCAACGGCTCCCATCAGCACAACTTGGCAAGCCCAAATAGCCAAAATGCTTTGAGCATGGACCAGGCTTGAGTTTCCCAAGTAGTCCAGCCCACCCTCGCTAAAGATTTGTGACCCAGCTTTGAACCAAACTGCCTCACCAAATTTGACGCCGTTGCGAGAAAGTAATTCGGGGAACACGCAGCCAAGAGCCCCGAGCATGGCCCATCTCGAGTGGATGACTTCCAGCTCGCGGTTCTTGGCGAATGTCTCCGGGTCGGCGGAGAGGCCGGCAGTGTCCCATCCGTAGTCGCCCGGGAATTCCCCGGTGAGATAGGATGGGGCCTCGCCGGAGAATGGGCCCAAGTACTTGACGCGGTCCGGGCCGTACCATGGGCTTCCGGAGGACACGGGCTTGGGCTTTCCGGCAGTTTTTCTCATGGAGATACGGCCCTCGCCGAGGTCGGAGGCGGCCGGAGATAATTTCACGGCTTGGCCGGCAAGAGATGGGGACGACAGAGCCATTGATGAAGCTGCCATTTTTTTTTAGTTTTTTGTTTGAATTAGGAATTTGGGTTTTTGAGAGATTGATGAACTAAATTGTGGGTTTGATTTTATTTTATAGATGAAGAAGAGAATTGGGGCTTATCTTGATGAGATCTCTATCTGTTTTCTCATTGGTTGTTGATGAAATTTGGAAGATTTTTTATGAGATGGAAATGGGACATAGTTTTGCAGTTGGCAACCTCTCAACCACCAATGGCTTCTTTGCTTTATGGAGATACTTATTTCTTTGGCCAGCCAATGGGAAAGATCCACCTAATTTTTATCTTTGATATCATGTGATTTTTTATGATAAGGATAAGAAAAGAAGAAACTTTTGTGTTTTGTTGTTGTTTTTGGTTTGTTCATTGGTGGTAAATGTTATGTGGCAATGACTCCATGTTTTGGTATTTGGAATTCAAAATGTCTTCTAACCATGTGACTGGACAGTACTAACTCAAGTTTAGGTCATGGATAGAATGGTTTCTAATACCATGAATTAGAAGTTAAAATACATGCTTTCAATAAATGTGTAGAAGTTAATTACATACTCTCTTTTTTATTCAAATTTGGGTTAAACTGTGGAAGTTCTAGTTTGGTAAATCAAATGTGTATCTTTCTTAAATTATCGATTTGCTAGTCAATCTACGTGGCTTTAAATATACCATGTTCGGGCCTAATCTAAACAATAATATCAAGGGAACTTATAGGAAATAGTTACTTTTAGAAAAAAAAAATATTTAAAGATTATCTAAAATTATTTAGACTTAAAATGAGTGTCTAATTTTTAATCGTGGGACAGATAAAAAAAAATAACCCTATAATACCCTCATCCTATTTATGTAGGTTACATATTAAATTTATATATAAAAAAGTCACCACCCACTAAATAAGGAGTAAATAACTCCTCTAACAACCTATATAAATAAATAAAAAAAAATTTTAAAAATCTTTTGAACTTTTAGATTTAAGTTGATATATATAGTAAAACATTTTAAAATTGAATTTTATAGTAAAACATTTTTAAGTGCTTATTAGATTGAACTAAAAAATAAATAAATAATAATTACTTATTAGATACATTTTGATATTGTGATATTTTCTTAATTACTCTATATTACTTTTTTATTGTTGAATATATCCTTAGATCCTTTAGATCATCTAATTTAATAAAAGAAAATTGATATATTTTATTAAAAATAATATAATTCAAATCTCGTTTGCAATTTCTGCACTTCCATGAGTTTAAGATTTTTTTATTTATTTAAAAAGTGAAAAAGTTATAGGTATTCTAGAGCTTATGACAAAAAGGTTGCTCAGAAGAAATTTGTGGAGGCAAGGAGGAGTATCATTGAATCTGGGAGAGAGCATCGTGCTTAATCTTCTCATAGTTCAGGTGCACATCGCAGTTGATCGGTTCATTATCTTTGCGAGGCTTGCAATTTGGGAGTTTGGCAATCATGGATGGATGTTAATCTGCTCATTATATTTGTGAGACTTGTAATTTGGGAGTTTGGCAATCATGAATGGATGTTAATCTGCTCATTATGTTTGTGAGGCTTGCAATTGGGAGTTTGACAATCATGATGAATGTTACACATATCACAATTGTTCATGGATGGATGTTAATCTGCTCATTATGTTTGTGAGGCTTGCAATTGGGAGTTTGACAATCATGGATGAATGTTACACATATCACAATTGTTCATGGATGGATGTTAATCTGCTCATTATGTTTGTGAGGCTTGCAATTTGGAGTTTGACAATCATGGATGGATGTTACACATATCAGTGTTTAATGAGGCTGAGGTAAGAGAGATGTATTTAAATTACAAGATAACCATGTCGAAGTCAAAACATATCACAGCTCAATAGGTATGGATGAAAATTCCAAACTTTTTTTAAAATATTTTCTTATGTATATTCCAAAATATTTTCTTCTCAAATATTTGAATCTACTACTTCATATCTAAATTGTATTATCACATCATTTAGATCACACACCATTGATCTCATTCTTTCTATTAATTTTGTGTACTCCTCAAATCTATCAACCAATGTTGTGTACTCCTGCAACCTACATTTTTTCTAATTTTTTATCCACGAATACACACCCACATGTAAACATGTTTAGCATGCATCCCCGTTGTACATTCCAACAAAAGTTATGACAGGTACTATGTTACTATGTTGTTTATTAAATTAAGATGTGTACACTTTGTATACCATTGTTCTTGCTTTGTTTTTCAGATTTCAAAATAAAATAACAGTAAGAACAAAATGTGAGAGTTTAAATATTTTTTAATTAAGGATTGTTGAAAATTTAAATCTTCTTTTGGTTAGTTGAAAATTTAGATCTTTTATTTAAATATTTAAATTTGTATAGGTGGTTAGGAATGAATCTAAAATCAATTTTAATCATTCACATAAATTAAAAATATTAATAAGGGCATAATAGTCAATTACAATATAATTAATTATTTAATTATTTATAGAAAATCTGATTTAGACATGGGAAATTGTAGATAATGTCTACATTTCATATACTTGTTAAAAGAATGTTTTTTTTTTGTTTTTCACTCTAAATGAGTGTCTAATTTAAAATATTGGGAGGAGAGATAATTATTCTATCTCCATAATGCCTTGATTTTATTTTCTTTTTAATTTAAACATATTTATTAATTACAAAACCTAATTAAACGTTATTTTTATCAAGGCTAACACCCTTAAATTTAGGAGAGAACATCTCCATACAACTAACTCATTTTTAATATCTCTCAATTTTTTTATTTAATTTATTTAATATCTTTGTTGAATCTTTTTTATTTAACAGCAAGGAATTTTCACTCACATTTTTTGTTCATGATTTTGATTTTTGGAGATTGGGGATACGATTGCACGCTCAAGATATTTTATGAGTCTTGTTAGATCTCACTTCCATTGAGTGGAGATATTCACAAGTTTTTGTTTGATTTTCATGGGTTTCTTCATCAATAAAAGCGACGCCGATTACAATTGCTTTTAACGGAGTTTGGACGACGTAAATGATTCAAATTACACCACAAAATTTGTTGACATCGAATCCACAATATCCCAATTTTTATCCAAATTCACTCAATGTCTCAAACTGGATACAAGCCCGAGTGTCTAGCCTTTCTCTTTACAAATATTAGGTTGACGATAACAGAAGATAGAGAAGTGCGGGGTTAGTAAACGGTGTGTACACAAACTGATGTGTTCTGGCTGAAATCAAGACAGTATGTTTTGATACACATGGTATATAACCAGGAACAAAAGATGCAAAAGCAGGGGCGAGTATACATAAATAAATCGATGTAGTAGCATACGCCTACAACACCAAAGAATTATGTCAAGCATGCAATTTTCGCATCCAACGTCTGTATGCAAGAGATGGTTTGCAGGTGAATTCACTTTATATTTTTATATTTATTACTTGTTTCAATATTAAAGAGTTCATTCACGTGGACCATGTATACTATTATGAAGATTAAATACTCATCTCAAATCTTTCGAAAAATAATTTTAAATAATTAACAATATACTTTCTTTTTTAACTTTTTGAAAATAAATTTAAAATTTCTATTTTTTGGTTAAAGACTTATTTAAGAATGCTATTAAGATTTTTCTCAAGGTCGTTATAGAGAAAAAAGATATTTCAAATGATATTTTTATCAAAAAAACAAAAATTAAGTAGAGGGGTATAATTGTCCATTTCTTATTTACAAATTAATAATTAATTTTTCAAATTAAAAAAAAAAAGACATTTATTTAAATTGCAAGATATCATAAACATTCTCTAAATATTTATCCAAAATCTAGACATTTTACTAGTTGTCCCTTCAAACATTCATTTAAAGTCCTTAAAATTGTAGATATTTGCTTAATTATTATATAAAAAATAGACATTTTCCTAGTTGTCCTTAATATCAATCGGTGGCTCATTGCTCAATATAGACTATATATATTTTTTTTTTATTGACATTATTATTTAAATCATGTTCGTACAAGACTTAAATATTTCTCTTCCCTTTTCTTTTACTTTCTAATTTTTCGGGCAGAACAAATTATGTTCCATGAATTTTTAATTGCACATCTAATAAATTCTTCAACCGGTTCAACGTTTTTTTTTAATAAAAGAATAATAATAATAAAAAATTTAAAATAGAGTTTTGTTAGATATAAATTTCCATCTATATTGAATAGATCAATCAATTTCTAAAAATATTGAGAATTATTACGTAAATGCTTTTTTTATGTGAAAAATTAGTGTGGATAATGGCAGAGATAGGCATAAATGTAAAGTGGTTGAATTCAAATCAACAACCTGTATAATTGGACACAACAATGCAGTAAATTAGAAATGACACTCTGCAACCAAAAACTAAATAAATGATGTGTTGGAAACTAAATAAATAAATATAGGGCATTTAAAAAACCTTGAAGGGAAAGATGTAAGATGTTCCCATCAGAACAAGGACAAGGGTGGGTACAGAAGGGTAATTTTACAACATAATCTGCAAAACTGGAAGCTTGTAAGGAAGTAAGAATTGTACAACATTGAAGAAAAAGAGCAATCCGTTGTGGCAAATATGTAGAAAAGACATAAAGGACCTCCATTTTGATTCCTCTCACATGTGATGTCAGTCATCCACTTTTTGTTGGAATATACAGGTGTTGCAGCAGCAGCATGGTCAAGCTCTAAAACCATTCAATCATCCCGTAGGTTAGATTTTGTATCTCATCTTTGGTTATAATTTCTTTCATCTTCTTCAAAGTGTTGTTGTTATATGGGACTTGCTCTCGACGCCTGCAATCACCATGCATACCAGTTTAGAATATGAAAAAATAACTAAAAGAAGATGATGATATTGTCCCAAGGATTGGCCTCGCTAGGATCTTGTCTGTTTGGGTCAACTTGCGCACCTTGATTTTTTTATTTTTTTTTTGAAACAAGGATAACCATGCCCGTCCTTAGGCCAAGCACGGGGAGACATCGAAGGAATGGAGATACGGGAGACATCTACAAATTAATATCACAGGTAAGTCTCAAACCTGAGACCTTGAGGGAAGCACTCCTTCAAAACCCAAGTCTTCAACCATTGCACCACCCTTTGAGGACCAACTTGCACACCTTGATTAATATCACACGACTTATCGTCTAACCGTACAACATTTGGATGTCAAGAAAACCCTTAGGAAATTAATTCCTTGGTATGCAACCACCATGGATTGAACCTTTTACCTCTTAATCTCCAAGACCCTTTTTGACTACTAAACCATTGCATGATGGTTGCTCCAAATCCCCAGCTTTAAAATCTGGAGTTAGTTTCCTTTCATTTCACGGCCCTTGTTCAATCATATCCATTATGGACCATTATTTTTTTTTTTAAACAAGGGTAACGACGCTCGTCCTTAGGCAAAGCACCGGGAGACATCGAAGGAATAATGTCACAGTTGAGTCTTGAACTTAGGACTTTGAGGGTACCCCTCAAAGCCCAAGTCTTCAACCACAGTACCACCCCTTGGGGACATTATGGAAAGTTATTATCGGAGCCACAACTCTACTGAAACTTTTAATGAAGTTTAAAATCTTTGTAAAGTGCGTCGACTCCCAATGGTTAACAATTCCAAATCCACGGACCTACATGAAGCTTGAAACCTAACAAACTTTTTAGTTGGTGTCCAACTATTTAGGCTCAGGTATAAGCTTCTTTCCTGTGAAGAATTTAAGAACGTAGCATGGAGCCTTTAGATTTTTCTTTTATTTTATTTTTTAAAAAAAATAGGAAACATAAAAATTTCGTTCAGTGTTGAAAGTGTTGCACATATACCTATTGAAACAAGAAAAAAAAAACCTAAAAGAGGGGCCAATTAAAGGACAACTACAAAGGAACTATCAGAATAACAAGTCTATACACCAATATAACAGAAAGAACCCTCAAAGAAGAGGAAGAAACATGAGGTGGGTGTTAAGGAAGCACCATAAGCTACAAGCTCCCCATCAACTGAATTGTTACTGGTGTACTGATTTCCGAATGCAATCCATTCGTGTTTCATTCTCTTTTTCTTGCCAAAGGCATCTCTTCCTGCACTAAGCATACATGTCGAAGATCAGAGAACTACCAAGGAAATTGTCCTCTAATTTCAGAAGATGACCAAGTGAAAAAGTAGGAAGCAACAGCCAACATGTGGTGCTGCTGCCAGAAAATGGTAGATGTACGAGGAAAAATCTCGTTTACATGCCGGTGAAGAAAATTGTCTGTGATAAAAAAGTGAAGTCTCGCTATGCTCGAAAAGCCAAAGGAAATAGGAGGTCGAGGAAAAACACCTCAGGCTTACGTTATGCTCGACAGCAAGATGCCAGGTCGTCATTGCCAGAAAAGTTGGAGAAAGAGCCTTCAGCTGGCAAGAGGCGGCCAAGAGTAGAGAGCCAAAGACAATGAGAGAGATGGTGTCAGAAAGACATGATGTCTGAGAAGGAAATGCAACTAGCCACAGTTCTGTCGGGGATGAAAAAGATATATGCTGAAAACGACAGCGCCAACGAAGAATGCAACTTCATGGAAAGAGACATGACATTGATGTCAATGGAAGAGTGCAAGTGTTGGAAAGAAAGAGGGACGCGACAACGAGGTCAATGGAGGAAAAGAAAAAAGATCGTGCCGCCGAAGAAGAAAGAGACATCGAACTGAGATGGAGAAGAGAAGCTCGAGCTCTGAAGGCAACCTTTCCTACTCCTCAACACAAGGGAGCTACACACAAAGGGAGGAAAGATCAGACGTGAGGGAGTTTAAGGTTTCTAGAAAGAGAAATTAGAAAGTCGTTTAGGTGGGGGAGTTTAAGCTTTTAGATATACCTTTAACAACCTATATAGAATAGGTATTAATGTGTTGTACACCATTACAATAGTCTTAGGTAAGAGGCAAGTTCATGGTCTATCGGTTTGATGGTGTCAACTCTTCGAATCATGATTGGACAAAGTAAATTCAAACCTCAACATCAATCGTTTGGGAGTTGGATAGAGGTTATTTAGGTTCTCCAAAAACAATTCAACTCAAACCGAAAAAAAAAAAACTAACCCAACCCAAACTTTTACAGATTGGGTTGGGTGATCCAAGTTGTTTATTACCCTAGAAAAAAGAGCTTCGGCTTTTATGAGCAATATCGAAAAAATTGGAGTGGTTCAGATGCATCTTATCACCAGATGGAAAATTTTAAGGTGCCAAATCACCTCAGGTTTTGATCCATACATTGGCATGGACATGTACAAGTCTTATTCATTACATTCGCAAAAAATAAATCAAGAACAAAACTTCAAAAAGATAATGTTGATACTGCCAAAGTGACCTAACTCAGTGGTAGGTAATTGACATGTACTCCTGTTCAAAATCTCCAACTCCCCATATGTTGTGCAAAGAAAAAATAAGGGAAATAAAATATTGATACTTTAGAGGGTGATAAGCAAGAAACCTGATTCTTTGAAAGAGTTACAGCAGTCCAACCCTGAGGACTTACATCAGCTTCCCCGTGGCTTATAAAAGCAATTGCCCTCGATTCTTCATGCCTTTGATTTTTCTTAGAAGGCGGCAACTCTCTCATAATCCACAATAAAAAGGCTGAGGGAATCAACGAACCTAACAGGCAAACAAATTGAACACAATAATCAAAAGGCTCACTAATAAATGAAAACGGGATGAATTCATAAGTAAACTTGCACGAATTCATTTTCTCTGAGATGTCTATATCTATTAATTAAAGCATAATTCAGGTAATTGCACATCTAGAATGCATTCATAGCCAAATATTTATAATCCTAAATTTTACATAAAGCTTTAAATGATTGCTCGGTGGTCAATGCAGCCCACTTATAATAATTGGAAGGAACAAAGATGGCCCAGCCCATATATCTTACAACTTGGACTAATTTACCAACTAGGAAGCATCTGAAATTTATGGTTCAGGTAGAATCTTATGGTGTAACTTCTGCGAAACGTTTTTTTTTGGATGTTATGATTGGAATGCAACAACGGACTTATCTCGTATAAGCAACAAATAGTAGACTCATTTATTGAAATTGTTTCTTATCTAGCATTTCTTTGGAGTCGCTAACATTCTCCTTTTCGTGAATATAGTCTCTATTTCTTACTATCTAAATGAAGAATTTTTTTTTGTAACATTCTGATAGAACAGTTCGTAGCAATTTCATATATCAATCAAGGAGAGGTTTTTGTGTGTGTGTGTATATATATATATATGCGTGTGTGTGTATGATATTTATGAGAAACATAAGGCATAAGAAAAGGAAGGAAAACTCTTGGCGTTTGAAGAAACAAAAGGCAAAAAATGCTTATACTAATCTTCTCCTCATTTAAAACAACCAACGTATTAATAACTGGTGAACACTGAACACAAATAAAGGACATGGGCTACAGGCCCCCATGATGCTGGAACTTTTTTCTGTTGCGTAGTTACTTATTCGAGCAATAGATCAAATGTAACTATCATATCAGGCCCATTCAAACGGATATCTCAACTAATACGACGTCAACAATATTTATTAAGACAATGCACCCAATATCCTATAGAAAACAAGTATAGCTCAAACGATGTTAAGTTTCAGTTACACGTAAACTCTTTTAGCAAGTAGCACAAAAAAGGTTTTTAATAGCTTAAAAAACTTGGTGGGACTTGGGAGGACAATATAAAAATTGCAAAGAGGATAGCAAATTTTTGCAAAAATTAACCCTAGAAGGCAAAGAGGGCCGACTGTTATATGATAATTAAGTAGTTTAGAACCCAGATTCATAAAAGAAACCAGAAGGACTTACCCATGCAGAAGTACAAAATCAAAAGGACTAATGCTTCTACTCCATTTGTTCTCTCGAAGCGCCAATTGTACAAAAGCTATCATAAGTGATAGATAAGTTAAA
The DNA here is from genome assembly GCA_036507275.1 of Sicyos edulis. NCBI lineage: Eukaryota > Viridiplantae > Streptophyta > Magnoliopsida > Cucurbitales > Cucurbitaceae > Sicyos > Sicyos edulis. The sequence goes on from CM071846.1 coordinate 5,441,308, forward strand.
AGCATAAATGGAACGTACATACATGAAATCATTGACAAACAGTTGGTCTATGACTTACAGGAATATCTGTTAGAAGATCTATCAAAGCACTTGATGTAAAACACACAACACAGACAACTGCTAGACCCCCAACCTGCATATAATAGAATAATTACAGAATCTTGAAATCTCTTAGATTACAGAAAAAGATCCATTGTATTCCAGAATCGTGAGTCAAATACCTTCTTCATCTCTGAAGAAGCTTCCTCTGAACGTACTTTTTTCAATCTGTAAAATAACATAAAACCTGAAAATATTTCGAGAGATAGAAGAAAGAGAAATCAAAACAGGATCAGTCAGTCATATAAAAAGATTAAATAATATATTCAAACAGCAAATACAAACGACCAAAAATATGATATCATACAATTGTGAACTTCAACTTCTAAGAAGAAAACAAAAACTATCAGGATAAATTACTCACCATAGAAGCCTAAGGCTCCTCCTGATAGAAGAACTGTAACAGCAATAAAGTATTCATATACCTGAACATAAGCGAGATGTTGACATAAACAGCATTGGGAATTAACTAAATTGTACAAATACATATAACTACAGGATAAGATAACCTGCAGGAAAAAAAATATCCAACTAATAGTTTATTTAGTATTAATAAATACTGCAAAGTGAAAGCACTATTTACAGTTTTTACACAGAACAAGGAATATGGTTGTAGCCTGTACTTAAGAATACTGAATACATCTTAATCGATACTTGTTAGTGCACAGCTACATGCAAATGTTTTTCTGTCCAATGCGATGAGCCGTAGCTCTCTATAAAAGTCCCACACACTAACAAGTACGAACTTTATCCAAGGAAAGAAATGGTAGTATTCTAATTCTTGAAACAAATTGAAGTCCATAACTCTAGTTTTTTCCTTTATTTAGACCCCATTATATTAGTGCAACTTATGTCCAATTAGGACGAGGAATCGTTAATATAAAATAAGTGTAAACTCTTGTTTGCCCTTTTCAATTGAAGAATGCTTCGACTACATTATTTACTCATGCTCTAGAGATTCTTTTAGTCAATTTTATTTAACTGCCCTGTCTTTATTTCCAGATGCTCTGCTGTACAGTAGTTCTGTATATGAAACAACTGGATTTTAGACAATGCGAACACGACAACCAGATTAGTAAGTGAAAAGTAATTCATACCCTGGCAACAGCGGTAGAATCAATAGGATTTTCCCCTGTCCCAATCCAGATCAGAATGGAAACTGCGACCATGAGGGAAAATACCAGCATGACAACCTGTAGGAGAGGGATGGCTGATATAAGGTTACAAATTAATGTACATAAATGATACATAATAGTAAAAATTAAAAATCAGGCAAGCAATAATACATGAACACATAAAACTTCACACAAATAAATGATAATAATTAAATGTTCCACATTACCACAATTACAAATTTTTGCCTACTTCCAAGATGAATAGCAGGAAAGCCACAACATCTTCGATGGCCATCTACATTTGATGAACCAGGTTTGTTCTTTGAATTTTCCAACAAGGCTTGTCGAGTGTTATTTTCTTCTTCATCGTCGTCGTCGTCATCATTTGCCTGATGGCAAAGGTCGACCCTATGATATCATATTGAATAGAAGAAAATTATACCATATAAATTACTCAGCATTGTGAATTAAATAAAATATTTTTACAAGCAAATGCACTCTACTATAACTGCATTAGTATCCAACTTTGGCCATTAGAATCATATTTTCAAATCCATAAGCACCAGTAGAAAGGGATTAAATTTCAAGCTTTGACATGGGGCATAAACAAGATAAAAAAAGGAATAAGATTTACATATTCAAGAATAAAAGCTTCTTGTACATTAGAACTAATGGAACTTACCAGAAAGAAAGGACCAGGAGAAAAGCTGCAAGAAACAGTATTTTAGGGAAGGCTGCAAGAACAATTCCCCTCAAAATTATTAGTATACCCTACATCTATGAAACACATGAAATTATAACTGCCGAAAACATACCCATGAGGACAAATCCAAGCACATGAGACCAGGTGTGCCAGAGCTCAAAAATAGCAACTAATGCAAATATGAAGTAGATCATATAGCCTGCAAATAACCGGACAAGTTCCATGAATTAACATGATGTAATGTTCAAAAGTTAATGCGAGTCCTTGATAATAAGAGCTTACAGAAAAGGAAACAAAATAAACATAGAATAATATGGTACAAAGTTCAATACTTGTCGCCAGTGTGCTAGTTGCAGATCGACATTCATACAAGCGTACAAAAAGAGTTCGACTACTGTTTTTAAGAGTAAATAGCTTATAAAGCTACTAAAGCAGTTTAAATCAATACCTGAGACAGTTCAACCATGATAGAGACAATAGATTCGTGAACTCGAACACGTCAAAGTTCTTAACATTTTCTCTATGATGCCCTATATTCTATTTCAAAATATCAAACATAAATTTGATCCCAAGAACAGGGATATGATATCTAGGTAGGAACGGGTAGCATTGATTTAATAAAGGATAACTGGTCATCTAAACTAAGGTACACTTAGTAACTTACCCAAGTTAGATGATCCTATCATCAGATGGATGGCCTGCAAGTTGAATTCCAATTTCCAAAGAAAGATTACTATCACATATATATATTAAATCCTTTTTAGTTATAACATTCAAGGAGAATTAAAAGGGTGCAAAAGACTATGACTCACTTTTTGACGTGTCCATCCATCCTGTTGACTCCGCATGTGAATTCTGATAAGCTGGAATAAGAACAGAATAATTAACGCAGAACAAAAGGCACTAATGGTCTCACAGCAGTAGCTATCACAAAAAGAGTAACATAATTTAATATGCAGAGGTATGCAAGAATGCATTACGACGGTAAGTTCTTCAGTATGATGAAGAACTTAAAATTTTATGCTTTTCATAACATAGTAATCAAATGGGAAAAATTACGGCACAATTATGAATTCATGTTCCATTGCTCGGTATGCAGCAATCCTCTCCTAGTGCCCATTTTCAGTCCTCTGACCGTAAGATCAAAAACTTGCGCACATGCACATGGTCGGGTCAAACCACATTAAGTAACAGAGTCTATGAACCACCAAATGCACGAAATAAAAAACCTATGTTTTTCTAGAATGTAAATTAAAGTTACGGAGAAAAACTTTGAAGTGCAATTTTCTTTTTCTTTTTTTTTTTGAAACAAGGTAACCACGCCCGTCCCTAGGCCAGGCACCGGAGACATCGAAGGAGTAGTGTTACAGGTGAGTCTCGAACCTGGAACCTTGAGGGGAGCATACCCTCAAAGCCCAAGTTTTCAACCATTGTGTCACCACTTGGGGACTCTTTTTCTTATTGGAAATCGGGAAATCGGAGTTTCATTCTACCATTCCCGGATAATCAAGCCTGTCCCTTAGCCAGGCACGGGATGTGTCTACAAATTAGTTTGAAGTGCAAATCGAAGAGACCTCCAACATTTAATAATCCCAGTCTCTCTAATTCCCATGTAAAAAGAAAGGAACACAAAATCCTACATCCGTTCGGCAATGTCCCTCAACAATCGAGCTTAGAACAGACGAACAATCTCCTTCGTTCCAAAAGAATTCCAAACCTAGACGAATGCTTCCCGTCCGCGAATGAAATTTCCAAGCACCGGTACCATCAATTAAATCAAAACAATCCACCCGCTTGCATCTTATTTACAAGCATTAGGACTTCAATTACCAATGTTTCTATAAGACGAGAATTCCCCGTACGTAATTCCAAATCATTAACAACCAAAACACAAATAACACATCACACATAGTGATCGACGAAGAAAACAACGAAACGAGGAGGAGAAATTCCTCTGACATCCAGAAACAATAGTAATTTAGCAAAACAAATTTACGAATCCTCCATCCAAATCGTGTTCCATTAGGTAGAGAGCTAACCTGCGAGAAGGCGAGGAAAGCAAGAAGGCCATTGAAGGAAGCCGTCGCTACGTTGAGAACGAGAAGGTCAACGGGAACGGCAAGCAATTCCAGCGCCATCTTGAACGGGAAAACCAAGTAGTTGTTTCAGATCGCGTGCAACGAAGAGGAAGCGATTGATGGCGGCGGCGATGGAGACGGCGGCGGCGGCGGCGGCGAGGCGTGTTGCATCGGCGGGAAATGGAGGGGGAACAATCCGAGCGTACGAGAAGATAAGAGAAAAGAAGAAGCAGAAACAAAGGCTAATTTGCTTTTCTGCAAGTCTTGTCGCTGTGGTTTTGGTTTTGGTTTTGGTTTTGGTTTTCCCAGACTTCCAAATTTTATTATTTTTTTTTGGAAAAAAAAGTGTTTTTTTAAAGGGAAAAAAAAGTGTTTTTAACCCTTTTTAAAAATAATTATTTAAAAATACATTAAAAAAAGAATCTCGTCAAATTTTACTATACATGTATTTTTTCAAAAGTATACTATATATATAATTATAAATGACAAAAAAAAAGTTACGTGCTCCAATTTTCCTATTTCTATTCTTAAGTATTTTTGTGTTATTTTGATTTGATTTTTAGATTTTAAAATCAAATATTTTTATTTGTAACTTATTAAAATAAGAAAATTTGTCCTCTATGGTATATTTTTTTGCTCTTCATTATAATTATAGCACATTTTTTAAAATAATTTCATTCATAGTACATTTTGTCCAAAATTCCAAACATTATTAGATTTCTATCAGTTGGACTGATAGACTTTAGACTTCTATCCGTTCATCTATCAGTTCAATTGATAGACTTTAGACTTCAATCATTTTTGTGCCACAAATGAATAAGTTTAAAAATTGTGTTATACATATAATTATTTTACTTTTTTTAATATACATGCAAAATCCCCCGTTAATAATGCTTGATTGTAATTTTTTATATAATTAAATGGTTAATTACATAAGACAATGTAGATTAAAATGATGATTACATTAATTTAAAATTCTAATATATTGATAAATTGATTGCTTTAGTCATTGACGTGAATTTAATTTGTAGAATAAAATAAATAAATAAAAAATACATAATTAAAGTGTTTAATTTTGACATAGGGAGACCAAAATAGAAACTATACTTCTAATTAAAGGTTAAAAATGTAATTTTGATGCCATGGGACCTCTTAAGCAATAACAAAGAAGAAAGCCAATTCTACGGAAGATGCATCTAGGTCTCAACACACAATCTAAAGTATAAGTGAAGTTAACTAGACTTCAAATAATAAGACTCAAAATAAAAAACAATTGTTTCCAGACTTTTAATGGGCTTTGGGAGATAATATAATATACATATTCATAAGCAACAAAATAGAGAAGGAAAAAAAAAAAAAACAAGACCCTATGTACCTAATAGAAAAATGTATATAAAAGGGGCATAAAACTAAAAGTGAGGCCGCATAGAAACTCTAAAAATATCATGGTAGTCACTTATTTAGTAATTAATTTTTTACGAATTTTTTTGATATATAAATATTGTAGGATCAACCAGTATATCGCGTGACATTAGTTAATGTGAGGGCAAACTTGCCGAGACAGTCACATAGATAAAAAAAAACAAATTTTTTTTTAAAATGTCATAGATTGAACCGATAAGAGAATCGGATTATTGTTGGCCAAATGAGTAGACCAATGGTCTGGTTCAAGGATCGGTTTGGTATATGGTTTCCTTTCACATTAACATTTATTTGTTCTTGAGTACCAAGTTTGTATCGCTTATAATTATGAGGTGTGGATTTGGAGAAAGCGAGAGAAATATTTCATGATTTGAAGTTATGATGTACTTATTTGAAGATTGATGTTAATAGAGAAAAGTGGTGAAAAAATCTTATTTGAAAATTGGTGTTAAAATGAAAATTGTATGTGCAATTAAAAGTTAAGAGGGAAAGATACAATTAGGAGATTGTTGTTGGAAGTAGAAAACATTTGAAGTTAAAAAGAAGATAAATTTTTATTATAACATTAATAAATAAATGTATATTTTATAATACAATTTTAATTTTTTGTTAATTACCGAACTAAATGAAAATCATAAATTTAAATTATTTATTTTAAAAATTAAAAATTCTTCATTCAAGTGTATTCTTATATGAAAAATATATATATAGAACAATATAAATGAAATATATTATAAATAAATAAATTTATAATACCTAATCCGTTTCTCAAATTTTGATAATTATCAAATTACATAAAAATCATAAATTTAAATTATTCAATCTTTCCAAATTATTATTATTATTATTATTATTTTTTGATATATCAAATTAATTTTTTTTAGAACTTTGCAAATTCATACTTTATTATTCGAGTATTTTTCTTTTTACAGCATAATTGAAATAATATATAATATATATTTTTTGTTTCTTTTAATTTTGATCTTTTATAATTAAATCTAAAATTTTTTAATCTAATTTTAACATTATAAATTTTATTAACTAAATTAAAAAAAAATTAAAAATTAAAACCATAGATTATAAAAATCTATAGTTTAAACCAATTAATAAATTATTGCTTAGTTTTATCGATAAATCACAAGATTCTTTTTATATTGGGTCATCATCCCCAAATCTCTACACATACAATAAGGAAAATAGTAAAAACAAGTAGATGTGAAATTTGATTAATCATTCTATTATGTAAGATAGAATGAAATGTTAAATAACCTCACCCCCACGTACATGTCAACCATAGTTGAGCACGAGAACTGAATGACCTTAACAACACAAAACTAAGACCCACAATATAAATGAAAATTAATAGTATTTATGATGGAAATAGTTGTTAAAAGCAACCTTTCAGGCTGTTTGTTTGACATATTTAAGTAGCTTTTAGGTTAAAGAGTTATATTGAGGAGTTAAAAATTGAGATATGTGTAAAAAATTCGTTTGAATGTAATTTTTGTATAGATAAATTAGAGTCAAAACCTTGTTTGGATGTAGATTTAAAAATGAGTAGTTATTTTCAGTAGTTAAAAAAGAAATTATTAAAAATGAGTTATTTTGATTGATTTAAAAGTAATGATTAAAAAAGAAGTGCTTATAAAATATTGAGTAGTTATAAATGAATGATTAAAAATGAATTGTTAGAAATTAGAATTATTTTAAAAAATAAAAATAAAAAAAATTAATAAAAACTGATTTATATATAAATTTTTAAAGATAAATTAATAAATCTTAGAACTAATTCCTACTTAAATATGTCAAACAGTCTCTTTGTTCAATAAACTTTTTATTATTATTATTATTTATTTTTTTTTTTGAGAATCAAGAAACTTTAGTTATTATGATGTGATTTCCCCCTCTTTTTTTCCTTTTAAAATTTTTTTTTTTAAAAAAATTATACTTTGAATCTACCAGTTAGCCAGAGCTTCTAATTACAGCTGCCGTCTACCAACTGGCCAGAGCTTCTAAATTTGAACTTTTTTGTCATTAATTTTTTAAAAAACTTTTGTCTATTTTCATTTAGATAATATATTACACATTTGTCATCATGGAATGAAAATGTTGAAATGATTTTATTTAAGAATCCGACAAATTTTTTACTCAAAAAAAAGAAAAAGAAAAAAGAATCCGACAAATTGCCATTAAGAAAATAACCGGCCGTTGCGGAACCTTTTGACTAAGACACCTACCTTTTTTCCTTAAAATTTTATTTTATTTTTTCTACACCGTTGAGATACAACGGAACAACAGCACACGTGTTGGCTTCACACTGCTTCCTCCTTTTTAACGTTAAAAAAAAAAAAAAAAAAAAAAGCTAAAATTATAATATAAAACTTTATATTTTATTATGATTCGTAAAAAATGAAATCCCTTTAGTCTACCATTCATCATTTAAATTACCTTTACAGCCTAAAATCCCTTGAGCTAAATTTAGCTGTTAATACATCCACTTTTTTTGTTGTTGTTAAAGTTGTAAGTCTCTATCCTACACTGCTGATATATTTTAGATAAAGTTTCAAGTATATTCTACATTGTTGTAGCCGTTATTGTTTTCCTAAAACTTGAATAATTAATTAGATATCATTAAAGGGTGTGCAAATTTGAGTTGAATTAAGTTAGGATAAACAAATTGAATGAGTCGATGACACGATTGATTATAAGGTTTAGTGTTAATCCATTTTCATTCTATGATCACGAGTTCGATCCCTATAATTGATATTTGTAATTCCCTTTTTCTGAATTTGTACTAAAAAAACTTTTCAAAATTATGATAAACAAATATATTTATGATAATTCAAATTAACTTAATTTTTTTACATTAATTCAGGTATCAATCTAACTTTGAAAAATACATTTATTTGGACTCGATTTAATTTAATATGTGGGTTTGTGTTATCTAATTTTTCAAAATTCTTAAAACTATTATTATGGTTCATCTCCCCTTAACACTTATGATCAGAAGATTGCGTCATTTTTAGTATACAAGGAATTAGGTGATTTAAATTACACCCATCATATTTGTTAACTTTTTTAGTATGTTAAATGTATTAGATATTATAGTTATACATTTCAAACTCATTTATTGATAAAAAAAGATAGTTGACTTTTTTTAGTATATATTAAAGAAGGGGGATAAATATCGATTTTCGGGCTTGACTTATGACGTTGATGTTGAACTAATTTACAACAAAACAATGAAATCATTGTGTCACTGACCCATTCGGTAAAAATAGTCGACTTATGTTATAAATGGTTAGAGAACTTTTTTAATGAGACATTAACAAGAATAATGTGGACTTTTATTTATCACATTTTCTTTTTATATAAGCTGTCATCTTTTCAAAAAAAGAGAAAAACCCTTTTTTTTCTTTGGAGGGCCCAAGAGTAACGTTAATCACAATTGAATTGAAAATAAACCCGAATCCACTTTATGAATACAAAATTAATAGCATAGATTTCGCCACCCACCTACATACATTAGTTATGTGCCAGCAAATACATTGTTATCTTAATATTCCCAATTTTTTTTTTTTTTTAAAAAACCCTTTTATTTATAACATTCCATAATTTTATCCCAATTATGAAAGAAACAGAGAGAAAAACAGAGTGTTTTATGGAGAAGAAGAAGAAGACATGGTCGTTGAAGAAGGTGAAGAAGGAGCTTTGGCCATGGCGGTTTCCACTCTTCAAAAAGAATCCAATTGATTTTGAGATGCTCAATTTTGTGGTTGATAATGTCTTCTTCAAGATTGTTGTTGTTGTTGAGGCCATTGTTTTGGTCTCCACACTCTGTTTTTTCTTCCTCTGCTGTGGGGGTCATCTTTAATTTATTTTATTTTATTTTTCTTAGCTCTTAATTTGGATCATTTCTTCATTCTTTTGGTTCATTCATGTTTTTATTTTTCATTTGGGAATTTGGTTTGGTTTTGGGTTTGTTTGTGGTTGTGTTGTAGTTGTACATGATCTTTGTTTGTTTTTTTTGTTTGTTCGATGTAGGTTTATCATATATGTATTTATAAGGTACCTTCCAATATTAATATACACTCTTTTTTTTCATTTTTATAATTTACCTATTATTATTATTTTATTTTTATTTTTTGAAAAAACAGAAACAAGAACTACATAGAAAGTAAATCTCCCTCAGAGTGAAGATGACAATTTGTTAAATCCTTAGAATATAAATGACCACAAAATGTTGGGACTTTCTCCATCCATTGACATTCTGCAATTTCTCCAACTGCAAACTTTGCTAGTTTGTGGGCAATTTTATTCGCTCCCTTCCAATCTAATTGTACTCAACATAAAGAAAGTTGAACGCGAGACTTTGAATTTCTTCAATAATTCTTCCAACCTCTGATCGATCTTGAAACCGTTTTTTAAGCAAATTCACCACACGTAAAGGCATCAGATTCAACTTCCAATCTTTGAAAGCCCAACGCTAGCGCAATTTCTAAACCTTCTCGTATAGCAAGTGCTTCCACAAATTCTGCATCCACTATCCCAAAAATTGGTTTTGAAATGGCAACCATGACTTCTCCCTTCCAGTCTCTTATTATTACGTCGATCTCACCTTTATTTTCATTAGTATTAGTTGCCGCATCCACGTTTAACTTAAAATTATGATGCCTTGGTATGTGTAACGGCCCGAAAATTTCGGCTTGGGAAGGAGTAAAAATAAATAGGGAAATAAATAGCGCGTCGAGCAGGAATCGAACCAAGGGTGTGTCATGTGCTAGGCAGAGGGCTCAGCCAGCAGAGCCACCGCGCGCGTTTGTTATCTTAATCGCGCGATCTAATATATAAGCTTGTCTTCGTGCGTCGGTTAAAAGCAGAGCTACCAAGCTCCTTCTCCATTTTCTTCTTCTTCCTTCTCCTTTCTTCCTCGACCGATCCGAGCTCCCTCTCGCGATTTCTCTCTCGCCGACCTCGATTCGATCGAGTTCCTTTCTCCAATTCGAAGTCGTTTTCCATCCCCGAGCAGCAGGTAAGCTTCTTCTTCCTCCTTTCCTTCAAAAATCCGATCTTCTTTCCCCGGTTCCGATTTCGTTCTGCCGGCCGTGGGAGTGAGGAGATTCGTGTGGTTTTTGTGCGAGATGGTGTGGGGAAGTGGTCCGGCTTCAATTCGCGCGTCGAATCTTCCCCAATCGCCGGAATCGAGTTCGTTTCCTCCGATTCTCTGTTCGCCTGTTCGCCGCGTCGCGTCAAGCAGAGCGAGCGCCCGCCGAGCCATGCCGCGCATCGCCTCGTGCCACGCGCGGCCTCGCCCGGCTCCGTGTCGTGTCGCATCGCCGGCGCCAGCCGAGCCTCGCGCGCGCTCGCCCGCGCACGCATGTCGTCGCCGCGCGCCGTCGCGCTCGCCCGGCGCCCTCGCCGCGCGCAGCGTGGCGCACCAGCGCCAGCTCGCCCATTTCTGCGCCCAGTGCGCCACACCAACCAAATTCTTTGCCCCGTTCGTGCCTTTCGTCGTGCCTCGTGAGTTGCTCCCGAGGTGAGCCTTGTTTGTTTTACTATATTTAGGCCTATTGTGTGATTTTTGTGTTGATTGATAGGTTCCGTAGCTAGATCGAGATTGTTCGCGACTTAGGATTTCGTGCCAAACCGTCCCCGACCAAGGTAAGGATTTCTTATCGGGGTTGTGTGGACCTGCGATATTATATGTGATTGTTGATTGATTGCTTGTTTGTGATTATTGACATGTGTAGCTAGGTGCTTCAATCTGAATTCGGTTAGCATGATTTCTTGGTTAATTCTCATGTTAATCCATGCTAGGTTGTTCTTTCGGCATGCTCAGATCATTCCTTGCTTCGTAGTATCATGCTAGGCTCGTTGTATTCTTATTGAGCACGTATTGGATTTTATGGAATTGTTTCTTTGTTTGCTAAGAGGCGGAGTTAGAGTTGCAGGTAGATAGCATCATCGGGCCCGATGCATAAAGTACCTTGCATCCATGGCGGGGACGTCGAGCAAGTCATTCCGATCCCCGGACCCGTGAGGGATTTGCTAACCCGAGCGGTAGGCCCCGCAATCTTGGGTGAGGTGGCGGATCGTTAAATGCCCCAACGGTCGGGATGATGACTTGGCATTGCCTCGCCCCGGCGGCCGGCATGTCCTCGGCATGTTTGCGCAAGAGGCCCCGATTGCCACTGTTAAGGCAAGGGCGGCTTCACGGTGTAAGCCTACCACGACCGTTTCTTGGCCCCGGTGCGGTGGTTCAGTGACATAGTTTACGTGTCAGGTCTCACACCCTATGTCGGTGACACCGATCCAAAGATTTAGTTAGGCGTGGTGACTGGATATGGGCGACTTGCCTTCGCACTCGGCAACCCCATAGTTCTGCAGTAGCACGCGGTGCATGCTTACGCTCATTACTGGCGCCGATCGAGAGCTCCTCGGGATTGTGAGCGAGTGTACCTTTTCGTCGACGATGAGAGCGGTGGCGGGACTTGTTTCTCGTATAGGGCGACTTATGTATTGGATGTGTGATGATTTTATTCGGACTAAGCCACCGAGTTGGCATCCGAGGCCCAAGTGTGGGCTAAGCTATGTGCTCTATTACGTGTTATATTCACGGCTTGCATACGCTCATCGAGATGACCATGTATATCGTATTGTACCCCGGTTGGGGATTCTTCTTGAGTAATTCGTTACTCACCCTTATTCTCGTGGTTTTCCACGGGTAATCGTGGTGCGCGACCGGATGCTGAAGAAGGAGAGCCGTGATCATGGGGCCCAGTCTTCCAACTCGATTTTTGTATTATGACTCTCGTGTGTTTTTGTTTTCCCCGAATGCATGTAGCGGGACACGAAGCCCTAGGATGTTTGTAAATATTTGTGGATTCCAAGCATGTTGTATCCGAACAGGTTTTGAATGGCTTTTAGTAAATCTCGATCGAGTAAACTTTGGAAATGTATTTATCTGGAAGCAGTGCTTGGAAACGAGGGACGAGTTTGTGGAAAATGTCTAGTTTTTAAAGGGGTTATTTTGAATGTTTTGTTTTAATTGGAATCTGAAATCATGTCTGTTTAAATGTCCTTTACTTTGAATGCATGCATTGGGGTAAGGGCCCATTTAGTGCCCCATTCGGGTCGGTCCCTTACAGTATGTTCCAACCTCCTTTGGCTTTCCGATTGTTCATCACAGTTGGCGAAGCTTGATTAGCAAATCTATAGTCCTTGATATATTGTGGACAAAAATTCCAATCAGTGTAAGGTCGTTGGTTGTTCTGGTCATGAACTCCTTCCGCATTGTTAATGATCTTTAGATTTCTACAATTCCAAATCCTCCAACACATCATCAAAGACTCTTCCATTTGCAAAGTATTTAATCTTCTGAAAAATCACAAAATTAAATCTTCCACTTCCATGGCATGCTTTGGAAATCCAACATAATAGAAAAGGGAACATCGTCAAAAAAGTTTAAAACGCCTACATCCCCACAAAGCATGGAAAGATGTTTCATCACCATTATAACATCGCTTACATCGAGCATCGCCATCCATGCCTCTTTTATTTAAAATAATTTGCATAGGAACACAGTTATTAAAAATACGCCAAATAATTTTTTTTACCTTTGTCAGGATTATTGCATTCCAGAGAAAGTTCCACCATTTTCTTGAAAAATCATCATTCGAAGTAGATGGCTCCCCCCTCAAATGAATTCCCAACCAATGAGCAGACTTCGCTGAGAAATAACAATTTTTTTCGTAGTGCCAAAGGATAGCATCCTCTCCCAAGACCATTGGTCTTGGGAGTCACAAGATTTAAGCCACATCCTCGGAGCAAAAGAGAGATCTAATCTTTTCCTCATTTCAACTGCCATCCTGATTTAGAATCTCAGCAACCTTCATATGTTTATCAATACCACTAGAGGTAATCGACTGTAAGGTAGGGGTTCTGCAAAGCCAGTTGTCAAACCGAACACGCACTCGCAAACCATTACTAATTCTCCATCTTATTCCTTTCGAAAGAAGATCACGTCCCCATAAGATACTATTCCAAGTAAAAGAAGCTTTATTTTTCTTTTTTGCTTCTAGGAAAGAGCAGGTAGGGTAATACTTTGCTTTAAAGACTCTTGCCAAAAGAGAATCAGAAATAGTAATCAATCGCCATCTTTGTTTAGCCAAAAGGGCTTTATTGAATAATTCGAGGTCTCGAAAGCCAAGACCCCCATTACATTTTGGGACACACGCCTTATTTTCACGTTACCTAGTGGATACGATTTTTATCAACATCATCACCCCACCAAAACTTTGAGAAAATTATGTGACAATCCTGTATTACAGATTTTTGGATTCTAAAACAATTCATCGTGTATATGGGCATAGCCTGGAGCACAGATTTAATCAAAACCTCCTTACCCCCGTATAGAAATTTTTGTGCTTCCATTTAAAAAGAATTTTCCAAATTTTATCTTTTATAAATTTAAAAGACAATGTGTTTAGAATTTGGTAAAGAAACAGGGATACCCAAGTAAGTTAGATGACACTTCACTTGTTGGACCTGAAGTTGTTAAGTCAAGTGATCACTAATCAATTGTTGAGTGTTGGCGCTAAAACTGATTGCAGACTTCTCAAAATTTATTTCATGTCCTGTAAGAAGAGAGAAAAGTCGCAGAGCTTCTAAGATGTTGCCTGTTTCCTTGGGTTTTTGCTTTGAAAAACACTAAATAGTCATCTGCAAAAAATAAGTGAGTAATAATGGGTGCCAAACGAGCCATTTTAACACCTATAATCTGTTTCCTCTCCTCCATCCAAATTAAGATACGAGAAAGACATTCAGTGCATAGAAGAAAAAGATATGGTGATAAAAGGTCTCCCTGACGTAGACCACGAGTTGGGAAAATTGTACCCTTTCGTCTTCCATTAATATTACAGGTATAAGAAACCGACGTCTCGCAACGCATAATCAACTCAACAAAACCATTATTAAAACCAAGAGCCATCATAAATTCTTTTAAAAAGGCCCAATCCACTCTATCATATGCCTTACTCATGTCAAGTTTAAGCGCGACATAACCAGTTTTACCTTTTTTCTTGTTTTTCATATAATGTAAACATTCAAAACCTAGCAGCGCATTATCAGAAAAATATTACGACCAGGCAGAAAAGCACTATGGCAAGGGGATATTATATTTTCCAATAGGTTTCGCAATCTATTTGATATAGTTTTTGAAACAAGCTTATGGATAACATTGCAGAGGCTTATAGGTCAGAAATCCTTCATAGAACAAGCATTTTGACATTTTGGGATTAGAGTGATAACAGTTTTATTAATATCGTTCAAATGAGTATTATGATTTAGTATGTTTAAGCAAAATTCAACCACATCAGACCCTACAATTGACCAGTATTTTTTGTTGAAAAGCACAGTGTAACCGTCAATACCTGGTGCTTTAGTCGAGGCCTTATGATTAAGAGATTCTAAAATTTCATCCTCAGTAAACGGGCTGGACATGAGAAGCTTTTCCTCTTCCGAGAAAGAACAATTCACCTCATCATAGAAATCATGTGCCATATTTCCACCAGAAGAGTTAGAAGAAAAAAGTTTAGAGAAATAGGTGCAAACCTCATTTTCAATTTGTTTTTCATCACAAGCCCAACTCCCATCCTCTCGACACAATTTATCAATAAAATTCATTCTACGACGTTGAGAGGCACAAGCGTGGAACCACTTTGAGTTTCTATCCCCCATTTCAACCAGTTGACTCTTGATCTTTGCTTCCAATAGATTTCTTCTTCGATCAACAACTTTTCTAGACTATGCCTTGCTTTTCTAGCATCACCATTAAGAGAAATTGTAGATTGAAGTATAGCACTGGCTTTTTCAATTTTTCCATGATAATCCCCTTTTTTCTCCTTACCCCAAGCTGTCAAACAATGCTCACAAGATGATAACTTTGAGAGAAAATTAACTGTAGAGTTTGTTGGATGTTGGCTAGTCGGAAAACACCAACCCTTTTCAACAATTGAACTACAATCCTTTTGCATTGCCCAAACTTCTTCAAATCTAAATTTTTTTTCCCTTCAAGATGTTTGTGAATATAAATTTTTTGATTTTATTATAATTTTTTTAGTTTGTGAATAAAAATTGGGACCTATTACTTTTTTTAGTTTAGCCATAATTGTTTCAAATTTATGGCTTGGATTATGGATACAAATTTATGTTAATTTAACTATTATTTTTGTTCATAATTTATACATTACTTAGAGTGGATGATAAAATTTCAAATGTTCTAATATTAAATCTTGCGTGCAAAATATATGTTGTTAAGTAAAATTTGGAGATTCCGATTTTCACTCGCAAGTCTAAGAATTTTGATAGTTAAAATTGATTATTTTACCCATGTTTTTTTAAACACTTACCAATGACTTAATTGTGTGAAGTTTTGATCTTACATATACAAAATATAAAAACGGAAAAGAAACAACAAAGCAAACCTATCGAACATAGATGTGCAAGTAGAATCAATAAATCATGGATACATTCTCTATAAAACAATTAAGACTTTTTTTTATTTTTTAATTTATTTTTGTATATATACTCTTCTACCCATTTATGCATACCTCAATTAATATTTGGATAGTTAATTTCAAGAATTTTTTCAGAATTTTGAAACATGGGCAAAAGTAATGATATGATTGTTTTTACCATTATACATATTAAAAAAATTTGATTGAGAATTTAAATATAAATATGAAAATCAATTCAGATATGAAGAAAAAATAAACCGTGTTTTTTTTAAAATAGAAAAACCAAACACTGTTTTCGAAAGAGAAAAAAGCAAAAATCAAATCATTATTAAATAGACTCTAAGAAATTAATTGGAATAACTTATACAAAAAATGAAGATGATTGTCAAGCAGAAAAGTAACGTAGTGATAATGAGCATTAAAAAATAATAATAAAAAAAAAATAAAAACCTGATGATTTATTTTTAAAAAAAATGTTATAATCATAAAATGTGCTATAAAAGTTGTTAACTATTTTACTAAATTAAAATTGATTTTTTTAAGACTCTTAACCATTTGATTTTTTAAATTTAAATTATTCTTACTCACTTTTCTTATAATATTCCCTCTTTCAAAATATAAAAACAAAACTTTTGAAAATTACTTATTTTATTTTGGTTTAGTTTCTATAAATATACGTGAAATGAATATCCAAGTAAGAAAAAAAGTATGGTAAGATAATTGTTGTAAATTTAAATTAAAAAAAAATTAAATAATTATCAAATGAGACTTAAATTTTTTTTTTCTTGAAATTATAACAATGAAGGGTGAAAAATTTGAATCTATGACCTCCTTTTGATCGATGAATATATACTAATACTAATAAGTTATTGTTTTTGTTGGCAATTTTTTAAAGTTAATCCAATTAAAGGAGTAAGATGTTTTTTATTTTGGAAAGATAGATGGCTAAAATGTAATTTTAAGGTAATTAATTTCAGTGCAATAATTTACTTTAAATAATACTCCAAAATCAAGAAAACGAGAAAAGGCACCTCAGTTCGATCTGCCCCACCGATATGGCGTCTCCAGCAGCAGCGCCACCGTCACCGTTCCAATTTCAGAGATCGCCGCTTTCCGCCGCTCAGCCCGCCGCCGGCTCCTCCCCTCTCCACCGTCTCTCTTCTTTCCCTTCCCCTCATTCCGCCACCGCCGCCGCCGCCGCCGCCACCACTCCCACATCTCCCTTGGACTCCTTCGCTTCCGATCCTATCTTCTCCGCCTTCCTCTCCCCTTCCTTCTCCTCCACCTCCTTCTCCTCCGCCGCCCTCTCCTCCGGCTCCCCCGCCTCCACCGCCGAGAATCTCCACAAAGCCATCCGCCTCCTCGAATCGCAGCTCCGCACCGAGGTCCTCTCTCGCCACAACGACCTTCTCTCCCAACTCTCCTCTCTCAACCACGCCGAGAACGCCCTCTCCACCGTCCGATCCGGCGTCGCCTCCCTCCAATCCTCCGTCCGCCGTGTCCGATCTGAGATTTCTGAACCTAGAAATGTCGTTTCTAACAAGACCGTTCAGCTCTCTAATCTCCACGAAACTACTGAGCTTCTTCAGCATACGATCCGTGCCCTACGTTTGTCCAAGAAGCTTCGCGATCTTGCTTTTGCCTCTTCCGATGAGCCGGAGAAGCTGGATCTCGCTAAGGCCGCGCAGTTTCACTGCGAGATCTTGAGCCTCTGTAATGAGTTTGAGCTTGCGGGGATTGACGTCGTCGATGAGGAATTGAAATGGGTCGGTGAAATTGGGGATAAATTGAGAAGTGAGGCTATGAAGGTTTTGGAGAGAGGAATGGAGGGTTTGAATCAAGCTGAGGTGGGGACTGGTTTGCAGGTGTTTTACAATCTTGGTGAATTGAAGCCGACGATCGAGCTGTTGATGAGCAAGTATAAGGGTATGGGGGTGAAGAGCGTAGGTGTGGCATTGGATATGAAGACGATTTCAGGGTCGGCCGGGAGCGGATATGGCCCGGGAGGAATACGGGGAAGTGGGACGCCGCAGATTGGTGGAGGTGCCAAGGCAAGGGAGGCGCTGTGGCAGAGATTGGGAACGTGTTTGGATCAGTTGCATTCGATTGTTATAGCTGTTTGGCACCTGCAGAGGGTCTTATCCAAGAAACGCGATCCTTTTACTCATGTTTTGCTGCTTGACGAGGTTATCCAGGCAAGTGGTATTCAACTTCTGTTCGGTTGTGTTGAACAATCATGATATTGTTTTTTTTTTCATCTTCATATTATAAGACAAAATGCTACTGATTTTAGTGTAGACAGCTTCTTTTATCACCTAGAATCCGGTTAGTTAAACATTTTGTTGGGTCCATATCTGTGTTGAATTAACGAATATATATATATATATATATATATATATATATATATATATATATATATATATATATATATATATATATATATATATATATATATATATATATATATATAGTATACAAAACAGAGAAGCTGGACACATTTGAATTTAGTGAGTATCCGATCACATTTTTTGGAACGATTTGATTGATCTATGAAAATGGTACATAATAGCCTAGTGCAACTAGCTATCAGAAAGGAAGAAGGGATTGGTGTGGAAAGAAGCCGAAAAACAAATACCCATTTGACCGCTACAGTGCTACTACAGAGGAAAATTCAATCCAAAATTGCTAACTTAATTACCAATAAAACAGAGAGACCTCTCAACCAAGAAGAAGAAATGTGAGGTGGGTGTTAGTGATGCTTGTCAGACGAACCTGGAAAACTCCTTAGGTTATTTCCCTGAAATCTCGAAAAATGGTTGGAGAAGATAAGAAATAATCACGAGTTGCTGCTGCCAGTATTGTGGAGAAGTGAAAGATAAAGTAAAGGGGTTGTTAAATTCTGAAGTTGCTGATTATTTCTGCTGTTAAAGTGAAGTGAAAGATGTGTGTTTAGGGTAGCTGTTCCTCGATATTGATGGGGATCGAGTGTTGAACACAAGGTTTGGCTTTTGTGCCGGGAGATACATGCGGACTAGCTGCCAAGAAGCATTTTTTCGTGACAAATCTATTTTTCCTCCTCGAGCCAATAGATCCCATATGGCGTGTCTTACTCGAGTTCTTTCTTCACTAAGGCATACGGACAAGGGGATTAGCCACTGTCTCTCCCCCTCCCTCTAGCTAGATTCGACGGAGATTCCCCGACTATAGGTTCATCTTCCAAATGTGTAGCTGATTCATGAGATACTCCTTTAGATGCACACGCCATCTCCTCTTCGGATCATAAGTTTGATATTCAACTTCCCGAGAGCGCTATAGAATTTTTTTTATTTTTTAAATGACCTCATTGTAAAAATAGACTTAAAGCTGCCCAGTCTCATCAACACTTGCATTTTATCAATTAAAAAAAAAATCCTATTAAATTGATAATACTTCTTGAGATATTTTGTTTTGTTTTTTTTGATATCTGTGAGTGTTCGGGGCAGCTTGCACACACCTCGACTATTCTCATGGGACATACAGTCTGATTCTACAATATTTGGATGTCAAAGAAATACCTAGGAAATTAATTCCTAGGTAGGTGGCTACCATGGATTGAACTCACAACTTTTTGGTTTCTTATTGTTCTTTTGATGACTAGGCTAGCCATGGTGGTTGTTTGGTAAGAATTTTTCTGAAGTTGTTGATTTGGAAATAAAATCTTCTCGTTTCTTATAAAGAAAAGTTGAATGTATAAAATCTCAGAGAGGTTTTTGTCTCAATTTTTTCTCTACTTGGTTTTAAGCTTATCCAAGTTTCCGAAGCTTACTCGTTTCCTTTCCACCCTTAGTTAGAGATACCTCCTTTCTTTAAGAAACATCTTGGTGAATACCATTGTAACATGTCTTTTTTTCTTTCTTTTTTGTTCCATTTCTTGAAGGGGATCTGTCTTGTCCTAAACCCTATGAGCATGTTTGGTATCTTGTTATAAATATGTACGTTTCTTATTAAAAAAAAAGAGATCAATATGCATCACATTGAAAGCGTGGAGATCTCGGTACAAATTGTTGTTTGTTCATCATTTGTGAAATGAAAACTACACTAGTTGTGATACTTGCGTTGAAATTTTGTTGTAACATTTACACTTAATTGGAATAAAAAAACTTCTGTACTCGCATGTTCCTGTTCTGCTTAATTTTACTCTCACTTTGTCGGTAACCAGTTTCTTACATTATTAATGTATTGTTCAGGAAGATGATTCCATGTTAACAGATCGAGTTTGGGAAGCTCTTGTGAAGGCTTTCGCTAGCCAAATGAAGTCTGCTTTTACTGCATCAAGCTTTGTGAAAGAAATATTCACTACGGGGTATCCAAAACTTTTCTCAATGGTAGAGAATCTTCTTGAAAGAATTTCACGTGATACTGACGTCAAAGGGGTTGTGCCTGCAATAAGTTCAGCTGGAAAAGATCAGATGGTTGTAGCCATTGAAATTTTCCAGAATGCATTCCTCGGTTTCTGCTTGGGTCGCCTATCTGATCTTGTTAGCTCTGTATTTCCAGTCTCGAGTCGTGGCAATGTGCCCTCGAAAGAACAAATTTCAAAAGTTATATCACTTATTCAGGAAGAGATCAAATCTGCTCAGATGGATGGACGGTTAACTCTACTTGTTCTACGTCAAGTAGGCAAGGCTCTTCTCCTACTGGCAGAAAGAGCTGAATGCCAGGTATTTAGTTTTCTTGTTGATATCGACATATTCTTATCAAACTATCCAATGCAATGGTGTATAACCCTAAGTTATATGTCTATACCGTTTTTCCATGCAAGATTTCACCACTTGGCAATTTTTCAAATATAGCAGCCATAAGATGGTTCATCTATCAAATACCTCAGACCTGGTAAACATGCATAGCAGCATGGTATTTATTTATATGACTTGCCAAATTGCTTCCCAGCGGCACTGCTTTACTTGACCAATTAATTTAATATTAGATTTTTGGACTAATGTAGTTAAAGCTCTTAAACTATTCTCAAATCTCATCTACTGCCTTACATGCAATGATTTTTTGATTTTCATAAGAGGGAGAAAGTTTGTGTGTTCTGGGATCTGAATGTACTTTGTGTTATATTTGGATAGTTGCAGGATGTCCATGGAAGCTAATGAGAGACTAACTTCAAAATGAGAAGAATTATTCCTTTCTAATAATTTTTGTTTAAACTTAAGTTGGAGCAGGAATATTTATGTTTGAATTATAACTATCAATGTTGGTATGATATTTTTTAATAGTATGAGTTGACTTAATCATATTATGAAAATTTGATGCAGATATCTACTGGTCCTGAAGCACGCCAAGTGAGCGGTCCAGCAACTTCAGCCCAACTTAAGAATTTCACATTATGTCAGCTTCTGCAAGAAGTTCATACTCGTGTATCATCTATGATCACTGGGCTACCCATTATTGCTTCTGATGTTTTGTCTCCCTCATTAGGTTCAATATATGGGGTTGCCTGTGATTCTGTGACATCGTTATTCCAAGCTATGCTCGACAGCCTCGAGTCTTGTATATTGCAAATTCATGACCAGAACTTTGGTGCACTGGGAATGAATGCTACAATGGACAATAATGCTTCACCTTACATGGAGGAACTACAAAAATACATTCTTCACTTCCGCAGTGAGTTCTTATCAAGGCTGTTGCCTTCATCGAAAAATGCAACCATCTCTGGGACGGAAAGCATTTGCACTCAGCTCGTAAGAAGCATGGCGTCAAGAGTGTTGATTTTCTTTATCAGGCATGCATCTCTGGTCAGACCATTTTCTGAATCGGGAAAACTACGAATGGCTAGGGACATGGCTGAACTGGAGTTAGCCGTGGGCCAAAACTTGTTCCCGGTAGAGCAACTTGGTGCACCTTATCGAGCTCTTCGAGCATTTCGCCCTCTTATATTCCTGGAAACATCTCAATTGGAGGCATCTCCACTGCTTCATGATCTGCCAGCAAGTGTAATACTTCACCATCTATATTCTAGAGGTCCTGAGGAATTGCAGTCACCAATGCAAAGAAACAAACTAACTCCTCAGCAGTATTCATTGTGGTTGGATTTGCAAGGTGAGGATCAAGTTTGGAAAGGTATCAAAGCAAGTTTAGATGATTATGCCACTAAGGTAAGAGCCAGAGGAGACAAGGAATTTACCGAAGTATATCCTCTCATGCTTCAAGTAGGATTATCATTGACAGAGAATTCTCGAGCTGCATAACATGCTTCATATTTACAACTATAATCAGTCCGGACCATGTTTCAATGTTGATTCCTGGATGATGATGCTCAAGTGTGGGATCATGCTCGAACGATTGCGGCGAATAACATCTTTGAGTTTCATTTCTGAGGTTATAATGCAGGAACAAATTTTGTTCGCTTTGCCGAGGCTGTCAAAGTGAACAACTCTGAAGGTTTCTACTTCATCATTTATGCTTAGCATGCTATCTTCTAAAACGTTTTGACATGTTTATTTTTCATTCTTTTGTTCATTTGTCGGGTCATTTACCAAATAGTAGCTCAGAACTGTTTCCTGTACAATATCTTTACTCCACTTTCTATGTGGTGGAATACGTAAGTTCTAAAGTGGTTAAGTACATACTAATGATAGTTCAAATCATCATGTTTTTTTTTGTTTATATTTATGGTATCTTAGCCAATTTCTTTTTAGAGATAACCACTATATTTGGTTATGGTTGTCGAAATAATTCGCAGAAGATTAATTTTTTATTAGGTGTCACATGGATTGAACTCGTTCTCTCTGTGAGCCTCATACGATTATTTGTCTATTATTTTATAATTAAGGCGTGTTCAAATTTGGTTGAAAAAAGTGATGTGGAGTGAAAAGGTGGTAGTTTGGATAATTAACTACTCATTTGAAAATTGATATTTTTTTTTGGGTTCAACTATAATTGGACGGGGAGGAATTTGACCATCTTTTGATTATGGAAAGATAATGACGTCATTGAAATGTTGCGCTTGTTGGTAGAGATTGATGTTATGATTAAGATAATCAACTACTTATTTGAGGATTAATATTAATAATGGTTAAGAAAATTAATATTAACTACTCTTTTTGGGATAGTTGAGTGATAAGTTTGATATGAAGTTTGATGAGTGGTTGGTTACCACAAAATACAAACGAGCTTTTTGAAGCATGATAGTTTACCACTCTTTTGTTGGGATCGAGTGTAGCAGAAGCAAAATCAAATTGTAAATTTAATTTAATTTTAATTTTTAGATTAATTCAATTAATCTTGATGCACAATCTACATGACAAAAACTAAGCTTCTTCAAAGTCTTCCGAACTATAATCCTAAATAAAATTGATCCTTCCATGGGAGGCATGGAGTTAGATCTATTTATAGGCTCTGGCTTATTTTGAACAAGGATAACTATGGCCGTCATTAGGTCAGACACCGGAAGACATCGAAGGAATAGTGTCACAGGTGAATTTCGAACTTGGAATCTTAAAAGGAGCATGGTTTCAAAGCTCAAGTCTTCAACTATGTGCCACATCTTAGGCTCTAGCTTACTTGCTCTCGAAGCAAGAGAAAATTAATTAAATAATTAAACATTTATCTTTTATTTATTTAATTGTCCAATAAATAAATAAATATTAATATATCAAATATTTTAATAAAACCTCGTGATTATTTATCCAATAAATATTTTCCATTAATATATTTCATAATATTAATTAATTCTCTTTAATTAATGTTGTTCAATATAAATATAAATATATTAATATATTCAATATATTAATAATTTATAATTAGTTTTAAGGATCAAATACATTAAACAAATCTTCTAAAAAAAACATTAAACAAAATCTTTTATTATTCATATGTCCAACGTTTTAATTAATTAGGTTGAATCATTCTAACTAATTTCTCCGTACCTATTAACTTATTGTTCTCATGAGCTAGGTTGGGGATAGACCTAAAGATTGTAAGCTCTAACCATACGAGATTGGTATTCAACAACTCTTTAGTCCGAATTCAATCTCATTCGTTAACTACAACCTTATTTCACTAAAAGCCTGAGCTCCACTCTCACTCATTGTAGTATAAGTTATGTCCATGAATATAATCAATCATCTGCTAATTTGATGCACGAGTAGTTACAATTGGGTTGTCAAATGTCCGATTTATTGACATGTAATTACCTATTTTTCCAAAGGTGTTACTAACGAACAATTTGTTTATGATCTAACCATAAACCAGTGTTCTCTCGGGCAAGTGAGAGGTGGGTACCATTCTTTAAAGCCTTAGAGTCAATCTTTAATGGAATAATTCCTTTTACTTACTCACCAATAGGGAATGAAGTGAATTATGTCTTGCAATGTTACGTTCACAACAATTCTGAACGTAGGAGATTTGTTGAATCAACGTCGTTAACTATTCTCACTCATGCACGTCAAAAGACGCTTGAGTTTGCGACTCACTCGGGATGAAGATCCAATCGGCGTACAATCATCCTAATGAAATATTGATCCAAGTATATAGTAGAATTACTTAGATTGATCTAATATATTTGGTTTAGTCTTATGCAAACTCTTTGCACACTAGCATGTGTCCACATGAACAATTAGGATCAAGTTATATGTAACATTTGAAAAGCGGACCGTATCAACAATATTTCCAAGACAAGGTGCCTAGTCTAAGTCCATATACAATAGAACTCTTTAGATTATTCACTTGGATATGAATCTACTCGTATGTCCAACATACTTATCCAAGGGTTCATAATATTAATAATCTCAGGTTTAATGTTAAGCCTCTGGAACACAATCCTTAACATCTACTTCTAAAAGAAAAACTGCATGATTATTAGTTCCTACAGAATTATTGATTTTGATGTATGATTGTTTTTTTTTTCAGGTGTCTGGTAAGTGCAAATAACAATGCGAAATGGGCCATTTGGCTTTAATGATTTCCCTATCTTATTGCACTCTGCATCTGCAATGGAAATAACTTTTCCACTCTCTTTTTCAGAGCTCATTAAACCCCTTCTCTTTATAGCCAAACTCCCTCAACTATGTTTTTTTTACTAATTGCTAATATTTCCTTTCACATTTGACAATTTATACAGAGGTCCCAACTGCTCTTTAAGTTGTGGCATCAAGATATGTTAAATGATTTTTTAGTTTAAGCGCTTGTCCTTCGAAGTCCATAGCTTCAATCAATTTGGCTGCCCCTTAAAGACCATTTCCTCCATATAATCAATATTCATTAATCTCATTCATTAACCCAAAATCATTATTCATTTTCTATTCTCTCTCGTTTCTTATGGTCATTTTTCCATTCTCTCCATAACCACTTTCATTCTTCAGATAGTTAAACTACAAGTCATTCCCTTTTCATTCGTGCGTTTCCATCTTAAAGCAAAGTCGATAAACAATTAAACCGAACAATAGAGTAGTTTGAATTATGTTTATAGAGTTACATATGAGCATAAGAAACTTGTATAGTGGTAGCAGTAAATGTGTGGGGGAGGGGCAGAAAGTAAGCACACAAGGACATTGATGGTGGGCAGGCTAGAGTAAGGTAGGCACCAAACAAACAAATAATCAAAATGTACAATTCAGTCTTTACCAATTTCAAAATCTGACACAAACAACACCCACACACATTGGGGAAAGAAAGATCACACTCAACACAAATCAAATCATAAACTATTGGATTTGGATATTGGAATCAAATACATACATACACATATATACGTGTGTATATATATATATGTATGTATATTTAAAATCAATCAATCCTTTCATTAAAAAACAGAAAAACGAAAACAATCTTCACCACAAGAGAGTGGAGATTCTCCCACCGCTGACATGTATAAAACAAAAACTACTATAGTGGAAAAAAGTAATATCGCTAAACAAAAGAATCAATTCACATACATCATGACCCTATAACATTGTTTAATTCAGTAACATTTTTGGGAGTCTCTAAAATAGAAGAAGTGATATTCGTAATGTCAAAGTTACTATGATCCTCAAAATAAGGCTAGCTGAAGTTTTCGAGACCTGTCTCAACTTTTCATGAACCTTCGTGTCGATTTGTAGTTGGTATAATTAAATATATCCTAATCCATCCATTTAAGTTTTTGAATTGATTAATGATTAAATATTATATTAGAGCAAAACCCTACTTAAATCATTTTCTTCAATTAAAATTGAATTCACAAATTTATTTCAACCCATTAATTTAAGTCTTTGCATCAATTGGTCCATTAGTTTCATAAACTTGACCTAGCATCTCCCAAAATATCTTCTTCTATTTTTTTTTTTAACAAGAAAACCTTCAATTAACCAGACCAATATCAACCTATCCTCTATAAGACCAAACCACTAACGGAGATATCCAGCGACAATGCCACAAGCCTCGAACCACACCTTGGAAGGTGGCCAACCTATTAGAAAACTCGCCACAAGCCTCGAACCACACCTTGGAAGGTGGCCAACCTATTAGAAAACTAAAAGAAAACATACCTTATTCAACAACAAGCCTCCCAAAATATCTTTTATTTATGATTTTCCCATTTCCCAATTTCATTCAATGCGAAAAGACTTGTCCTCATTTAGACATGCAATTCCCAACCCATTCACTTTTAACACCATTAAAATCAACCTCATGCAATTTTCTTTTCCAATCTCTTCATCCTTGCTTTTCTTTTTGCCCAAAAAAAAAACACCAAGCATTGATTGTTAAGCTGAAAAATTAGGCACAACCTGACCTGGACCTTAACCTCCACTGACCCTTTACCTTTTTGGTAGGGTATTTAATTTAATTTCCCACTTTATTAATTTTTTTAATTTTTTTTCACTTCTCTTTCACTCTTTCCAACAATAGGGTTTAAAGGGCAGAAATTACATTACTTTAGAGCCAAAGCATTGTATTTATTCTGATAATGATACCTCAAGAAACCATCTATTTGTGTGTAAAAAGAAGATGATATAATGATGATTTCAAAAGAAAAAAAAAGAAAAGAAAAGAATGAAGGGTATTGATTTAATTTTTATGTCCATTTCTTTGTTGCTTCACATTTGGGAACCTTATTCATTAAATAACAAGTTTTTTTTTAATCAGTCTGTCTTTTTCTTCAATATCATTGACAGAGATGGGTGAGGTCAAGACAAATTCATAGGGATTTTTTTTTTTTTTTTTAATTATTTATTTGGAACTTTGTCTATTGCTGTGAGTGAGATGAATGAGATTCCTTCTCAAAGGAAGGAAAAAAAAATAATAATAAATAGAGAAAGAGATTGTGGTGGGGAATCTTAAAAGAGTGTTTACTGTGGAGATCACATGTGAAATATTAAGCCAAAGCACTTCAAAAAAAAAGTTGCAACTAAAAATAAAAGGAGAAAAGAAGAAACAATAACATCAACAAGTGAATTAATAAAGGTTACAAAACAACTTTGGCAAAGAGACATTTAAAAGTGTTCATATAAAAGTCACAATCAAATAAAGTTTAAACCATCCTTGAGGATTATTTTCTTTTCTCTTATGATAATATCTAAGATGAATAATATTATATTACTGCAAACATCCATATAAAATTGATAATAATAATAAAAAATTAATTTTTTCACACCAATTTTGACTATGAACTTTCTATCTTATCAAATTTGACTTTCGATTTAGCAAAATCTTGCAATTTCTACTTTTTTCTGTTAATTTATCCACTAATTTTAACACAAAAAAGCAAAAAATAATGTAATAATCTTTAAAAAACGACCGTATATATATATACTCAAAATACCAAGTTTTTTTAGTACATATTAGGAGAAGGGAATAAATATCGATTCTCAAGATCGAACTTGTAATGCTGGTGTTAAACTAGTTTACAAACCAACAATAAACCTATTGCGCTTGTTAAACTGGTTTACAAACCAACAATGAAACTATTGCGCTTGACCCATTCAGTCATAATATCAAAGTTTTACCAAAACTAACTATTGAAAATCTTTCCTTGTCAAAAAAAAAAAAAAAAAAAACAAGAAGAACCATAGCTAACGTTTTTTTTTTCTTCTTCTAAACGGATCTTATTAATTTTATACTATATACATGTTTATTATAATTGCTTTTTTTTAATAACTTGGATCTTTTGCTCCTATAAATCTGAAGCACAACTAAATCGTCTTTAAATTATGACACCGAAATATATGTGAAAAATGGAGCATAATTGAAAGTATCTACAAATATTCATTAAAATACTATTAGAATACTTATTTTAACAAAATTTCTTGAGTAACCATTGCAACATCTTTTCAAATCTAAGATTAAGATGTGATTAAATGATGGAGATGTTTGATCTCTAACATTAAACAAGACGAAAAGTAATGGTTAACTTGTCATTGTCCAATAATCTTTCTTTCCCTCAAACATTTCTCATTAATAGACAACAATTATCTTCATCCGTGGTGGGTTTGGTTATTGTTTGGTGATTATCCATTTCAACTCCACAGTTACAAGTTTATGAGTTTGGTCCCTCCATAATAATTAAAGTAAAATATAAGTTTAGTACCTATAATTTAAATAAAGTTAGAGTTTAATCCTCATGTTAAAAAAAAATGATCTCTATTATTCGGAGAAAGTTAGAATTTAATCCTTATGAATTTATAAAACATAAAATATATTCCTTATTGTATTTCTTATGATACGCGATCATTGGTGAATTAAATACATAGAGTCCATCAATGATTCTTTGTTATATAAATCACTTAAGTTATAATTTCATCACCAATACATAAATAACTAATTTTCAAATACTGTCTTCAAGGAGTGAGACAATAATTGAAAACTTAAGTTTTGAAAGTATATTCCCACAAAGTTCCAAATTTTAGAGATGGAGTACTTAATTATTCACTTAGTACTAAACTTATATTCTACTTTAATAATTATCACTAGATTATCATATTCTTGCTTGAAATTGATTTTTTTTATTTATGGAAAGATGCTTGCAACCATGTTTAGTATTGGTTTGTAAGAGGAGAGTGCAATCTAAGGTGTCCTTTCATATAAAGGAAATAACCCAACAAGATGCTATTACTAGCATCCACCACCCCCTTTTCCCTACTTTTTTTTTTTATTTTTATATTTCCTTTTTTAAAATTGATTTTACTGATTATTTTTCTTTCTTTCTTTTGGTGGTATTTATTTATTCTGTGAGTTTGTAAAAGTTTCATAATTATGTTTGTGTGAAAGATGTTGGTCCAACTCTGACAGTCCTATGTAATTAATATGCCCCCTCCCCCTTCTTTCACCTCTTTATAATTATTTAACTTTTTCTTTTTTTGCTTTTTCGTCCTTGCCTTTTATCATTCAGTAGTTGGTATTCAACAGTTGGGACCATTTTCATGCAGAATCAATTCTTCTTCTTTTTTTTCTTTTAAATTTTAAATAAACTATAAATAGAGGATTTCTGAATAATAATTAAAAAATTGTAATAATTTTAGAAAATGAAATTGAATTTTAATAAAAATTGACAACAAACATCTCACTTACTTCCAATATTTCAATTCACATATGGATCGCGTCAATCAAATAAAAATATTTTTAAAAAATTGTCAAAATTAATTTTTACTACCTATGATAAAATTTCAATATATAAGATTTTTTTTTGTTGAATCATAAATATAACAAGAATTAATTGAAGCTAATCTAAAAAAAGATTAGTTGAAGCAAATTTTATGTTTGATCCGATAATCAAGAGTTTAAAATTTTGAATCTTTTAAGTCTCGTTTGAAAATGTTATGATTCATTTTTTTTTTGAAATTTAAGCCTACGATTGCTATTCTAACATACGATTTTATTGCTTGATACTTTTATTTATGTTTTTTTAAAAAAACCAAATCATATATTGAGAATTTTAGAAAATATTAGTTTAAATTTCAAAAATACAAAATCAAATAGTTATAGAAGAATCGATGAAAGCAATAATTTAGGGCTTCCACGACTACCGATACTAAAAAAGTTATGAATATGAATTTCAATACTTAATCATTATAGAAATGAAAAATAGTTATCGGATGGAATCTTAGTTTTTGAGTTAAAAAATCGGGTTTAATAACCATTTGTTTAGCTTTTGATTTTTGAAATTTAAGCAAATTCACATTTTTTCTTATTTAGATATTTATATTTTATCTATATTTTTAAAATTCAAACCAAAATTTAGAAATAAAATATAACAACTTTCAAAAAAAATATTTTTATTTTAAAATTCACCTATTTTCTTAAGAAAAAAAAATATAACATATGATAAAAAAAGCTTAAATTTAAAAAGAAAAAAAAGTGAATTATGAATTTGAGGATTGCTAGTGACTAATTATTTGGCGATACGAAACTCTCGTCAAATCATCTCAAAAAAAAAAAAAAAAAAAAAAAAACTATTGTCTATTTCTTTATTATTAATATTTTTGTAATCGGAAGATAAATAATTTTAGCCACTCTCCTACGTGTGCGTCTGACTGTTCCAATACGACACGTGACAGATACACACATTGTCAGTCATTTTAATTTTACAAACTCTTATACGTGTTAAATTTCATAACCTAAGTTAGAGCTTTGGCTAAAAAATTAAAATGTAACCACATAGTTTATAGAAAATTGAGTTTTTTTTTTTTTTTTTTTTTTTTTTTTTTTTTTTTTTTTTAAATTTAGAATTTAAGTTCCTTGGAAAAGTCTCAAAATAAATATCATTCACAATCCTAACAAAATTAACCATGATGTAATTATCTATATTTAATTGATGAAATGTTTTTGTCCACTTGAGCACATGTGCTCTTTTTATTTTAACATATGAATATTTAACTTTGGACTATTATCAATAATTTGAACGGTTCTAATTTTTAAACATATATACATTAAACTATATTTTATTTGTATTTATGGTGGTTTATAAACTCTAATTTACTTGTATCCTATGATTAAAAAAAAAAAAACTCTTTTGAGATTACCATAAGTAAAGATCTTCTCTAAATGATTAGATATACATTGATTCGAGCTAATAAAAAAAAACTTAGACCTCGAAAAATTAATGCATACATTATTTTAAATATGGGTGATAATGAAAACCAAAAACCGATAAATCAACCGAACCAAACCGATTTATTGAATCGGTTCGGATTTTTCACATAATATTGTACATATTGGCTTTTATTTAGAGAAAACCAAAAGTTATTGAATCTGATCGATTTCTATTTGTAAAAACCAATAAAAACCGAACCAAATAAATATTAATTTTTTTACTTTCATTTTTCTTTTTATACATTAGTTAAACTTTTTATTAGTAAGAGACTGGTATTTGGTTCTCATATTATTTGAGAGTAGTTGTGTCTTTTAGGTAGGGTTTGTTGCTCCCCCTTCCCCCAGTATGTACTAAAAAAAAGTGACTAATTATTTTTGTTTAATTTAATTATAAATTATGATTTTTTATTTTTAGAAAACAACATTAAAATATGAATTGAAAGTAAAATAGTAAAAAAGAATTAAATTATACGGAACCGAATTGAAGAAAATCGAGTCAATGATTTTATCCTTTTATCGGATGATTCGATTCCTCTTTTGTCAAATCAATCAGATCGGTTATCGGTTTGACCTAAAAATAAAAAAAATCCAAACCAATGATTTGTCTTTTATTGAACATTGGTTCGATTCCTTATTTTGTCAAATTGATTGAATCGATTCAGTTATCGGATCTAAAACCGAAGAAAACTAGAGATGTCCACGGGGTGGGGCGGGGCCGGGGAATGGCTTCCCCGTCCCCGGAATAATCCCCGGTTTTTTTTTCGGGGATCGAGGCGGGGATTCCCCGCGGTGCACCGTCGGGGATCGGGTTCCCCGCGGGGATTTTTTACAAATTTTTTTCTTTTTTCATTTTTTTAAATATTTTTTGGATAAAAAATTCAAAAAATTAGATTTAAAAATATATATATATGTATAAGTTTCAATTATAATGTTAATTATCAAAGAAAATATTCATATGTATAGAAAATATCATCAACAAAGATATATTTATTTGAAAATTAAAGGAGTAGAATTAAAAAAATATATAAAATAAAATAATCGGGGGGATTGGGTGAATCGGGGACCCGTCCCTGGCCCCGTTTCCCGCCCCGTCACGGGTGGGTCCCCGCGGGAAAAATGGACATCCCTAAAGAAAACTGAACCAATATCATCCATAAAGAACCAATCCAATATTCCGTTGCAATGAATAAGACAATCTCGGAAATACCCTTGGAAGCTTACTGAATTTACGGGATTGACCCTATCCTTGTTTGTATTTGGTTTTGCTGTTACCTATAAATACAAACACTCTCGAATACATTGCATATTAGGCCGTTTCATTTCTCTCTCAACTGAATTGTTTTTGTTCTTTGAAGCCTCTGCACAGAAATTTAAACCTAAACTTCAATTTCCAAGAACAACAATTCAATTCGTTTTTAGAGATTGAAAGGGAGATCGGTTTCATTTTCGTGATCGATCGTTATCATTATTATGTGAAACAGTTTTTTTTCTTTTTCTGAGAGAGATTATGAGATTCGGAGCGCCATTAACAGGTTTCGGTGCCAATGCTGTAGCGGCGGAGACGACTCTGCTTCCGCCGTCTACGGCGGCGTCGACGGCGGCTATTATGAAATCTGATCATAGCGGTATTACTTATAATCTTCCGATTCCGAGAAAGCGCGCTAGAGATCATTCAATTGCTGGTCGATTTGCCTCGTATTCTTCGCCTACTCATTCGTCGCAGATGAATTGTGGATGCAATTTCTATTTTCTCGGCGAAGATATCTCAATCCAGATTCAACAGCAGCAATTCGATCTGGATCTGTTGATTTCGCAGCATGTACGGTACTCATCGCTCTTTAATTTCTTTCTCAATTTCTGAAATCTGCCGGTAATAATTTAGAGAGAGTCTTAATTACTTGTGGTTTGTTTGTTGATTAATTCATGTAATTGTACTGTAAATTCGGAAATCAGATGGAGAAGGTGAGATCGGAAATGGCGGAAAAACGGAGGAGGAATCTGGAGGCGATAGAGTTAGGTATGGCGAGGAAATTGATGAGAAAAGAGGAAGAAATGGAGAGAATGTGGAAATTAAACAGTGAATTAGAAGAACAAGTAAAATCTCTGTTCATGGAGAATCAAATATGGCGAGATTTGGCTGAAACGAACGAAGCCACCGCCAATGCTCTGCGGATCAACCTGGAACAAGTGATCCTGGATTCGCAGGTGAAAACGGATCACGATCGCGGCCACGGCGGCGGACGCGAAGGTGCTGCAGAGCCGCCGCCGCCGTCGTCGTCGTGCTGTGGAAGCAATTACTGCGATGGAGAATCAGATGAGAAGAGGAAGAGGAGATCATCAAGGACGTGCAAGAACTGCTGGAAGGAAGAATCGTGCGTGCTGTTGCTTCCATGCCGGCATCTGTGTTTGTGTAATGTCTGTGGATCGTTTCTTCAGACTTGTCCGATCTGCAACTCTGCAAATAACGCTAGTGTTCGTGTTATCATGCCTTAGAATTCAAAAAACATCACATAAATGCACATTCCACTTTCTTCTCTTCTCTTCCCTTCCATCTTAATTGAAGATAAATACCGACTCTCGAGATGGAACGGGGGACGCCGGTGTTGAATTGGTTTACGACCAAACAATGAAACCATTGCACATTGATTCATTCGGTTTGATTTTCTGTTTAATAGTTCATTTAGATCAAAACAGCTTAAATTATCTTCTCAAGTTCTGTTGATTATTATTTTGTTTTCTTTTGTTCTAATTTTGTAAATAACCTATTAAACTCTATTCTCTATTATTATCTTCGAGATTTATCTTTAACATTATTTTTTTTATGACTCGGGTGCTTGGCCTAACGGATGGTTACTGTTATTTTTTTTTGGGCTTTATGCAAGATTAGGCTAAATAAAAAAAGTATTTACAAAACTAGTAACTTTTAAACTAATTAGTAAAAGTAGTCATCTCTTTTTAATTTAGTTTTTAATTAAAAATTCGTTTTAATGTTAAATGACATTAATATCCTCGGATATTAATGCCCTCCTACTAAATAAATACAAAAAAACAAAACTATTTAAAAATAGTTTTCACTACTGCTGCTACTCACCGACGCCGACAACGACGATCTTGGCAATTCGCCAACGCCGGTGAAGACGACCGCGACAACTCACCGATGCTGGCGCCAGTGACGACCACCGCGACAACTCAACGGTGCCGGCGAAGACGATGATAGCGACAACTCATTGGCGTCAGCGACCCATTACCTATACAACTCTCTAGATTGAAGATGATTTTATTTACAAAAATGACATTCTGTGTATTTAAATATAGTATTATTTATAAAGGCAGTATTAATTATAAATACAATTTTTTTTTATATATAAATCCAGTATTTATTTTATAAATACAGAATTTATTTATAATTAATATAAAGTATATTTTTGGAAAAGAAGATGGTCGGAAAACAGAAGAAGATGCCCGAAAAAACGCTGGAAAAATTGGCGGAATAAAAAAGAAGAAGAAGATGGGTTCGCCTTGAGCCTTGATACTCATGAATCGAAGCTTGAAAACGGCTTCAATGGAATTTTCCGGCAAAAAATACCGGCAGCAAAGTGACGTTATTTGTGATACTTCAATGGAGTTTTCTAGAGATGAGAGTTGGAGAAGAAAGAGAGAAACGATTTTAATGGAGTTTTCCGGCAAAAAATCCGCCGGCCGAAGATGGGTCACAATGGAGAAGAAAGAGGGAGATGAGAGTTGAAGAAGAAAGAGAGTAAGCGGCTTCAATGGAGTTTTCCGGTGAAAAATATGGCAGCCAAGATGAGTAACGTTGGAGAAGAAAGAGGGAGATGAGAGTTGAAAGAAGAAAGAGAGAAAGCAGCTTCAATGGAGTTTTCCGGCGACGTTGGAGAGAGAGAGGGAGATGAGATTTGGAGAAGAAAGAGAGAAAATGGAGTTTTTCGTCCAAAATTCCAACTGCGTTGGAGAAGAAAGAGGGGGATGAAAGTTGAAAGAGAGAAATATGATTTCGAGAAGAAACAGAAAAATGAGACAGAGAGTTTCACGTGGAAAGAAGTTGGAGAAAAAAGAGATTAAAAATAATGTAGGGGTAAAATGGTAATAGAAAATATATTAAAATCCGGAAATTAAAAAGAAAAAATAGTTTTGCTAATTATTTTTTTCGTGCCTAGATTTACAATTATTTTCCTAAATTGGTATTGCCAATACAATTTCCCTTTTTTTTTCCAAAGAAACTATAAATTTTAAACGCGGGCTGTTTGTTTGACATATTTAGGGAGGAGTTAGTTTTAAGATTTTCTAACTCCTCCTTAAAAATTGCATCAAAACAAGTTTTTATTAACTCCTCCTCATTTTTACTTTTAAAAATAACTCTCATTTCTAACCATTCATTTACAACTACTCAACCATTTCTAACCACCTATTTTTAATCATTTCTTTTTTAACTACTAAAAATAACTACTCATTTTTAAATCTACATCCAAACAAGATTTTGACTCTAACTCCTCTATACAAAAACTACACTCAAACGAGTTTTTGACACAACTCTCAACTTTTAACTTTTCAACATAACTCCTCAATATAACTCCTCAACCCAAAAACTAGCTAAATATGTCAAACAAACAACCCTAAGGTTTTTGGTGAGTATATATTTATATCACCAATTTTCATAATACGATTGCTTATATATATTTGACAAAAATACTTTTGCTGTCTTAAGAAATTTCATAAAGTTATACATATATGTGTATATATATATTATTTTCAATTTTTATGTTTATTTTCTGTTACATTTTCAATTGGTATGTACAAATTTATTCTAGATTTTTTTTTAATTTTTATTAATTCTAGATTTTTTTTAATATTTATTTTTAAATGAATTAATCTTATTTTAAAAAAAAGATTAGCCTGATAATTAACAAAATACGAGCATTAATAGTTCAATTGAGTTCAAACCAAATAAGCATTAACAATTTTTTTTTTTTGATGTACTAATAATAAAATTGAAGTTAAAAATATAAAATCTATAAATTAGTGGGAAGGGTCTACCTTGAATACAAGTGAGTTTTTTTTTTCTTTGAGATTATAATAATAATTGGGAGTGAGAAGACTCGAACCCAAAACCTCTAACCATTGAGCATACACTAATGCCGCTAAGCAAGTGCTCATGTTGACCATTAAATACAAGTTAGTGGTTAACCAAGAATCCATGAATTCAATTCATAATCAATACCTATCTAAAATTAATTTATTATAACCATTAGTTGCACGAAATCGCTTTGAAAGAGGAGTGATATGTATAACTCACTAGGAATAGAAGCATGTCTTCAAAACTAAGTCTTCAATCACTGCGTCATTCGTTAGAGAGAATAATATATAACTTTTAACTTACTAGTAACTATGAGAATTTAATTCTTTAATAATTTAAAAAAAAAATGGTAAAAGGAGAGAAAATGTGGCATCTTCCAAATTAGTTTTTTTTGGTGAGTTTTTCTTATAGGCATCATTGAATGAATTCAACGTTTTCTTTCATGTTAAACGTTTTGGTAAGAAAAAAATAAATAAAATTATTGTTCAACTTATCGATATCACTATCTAGCAAAGAATAAAAAGGCTGCCTTATCTTAAAAAAAAAAAAAAAGCCTACCCAAAATAAAGGGGTTGCCAAGAGAAATTTTCTACCACTGCAATAAAGACAATGATGATATATATATATTTTGAAAGCTGAAAAATCGGAGTTCCGTTTCTTTATATTTGGGATACCATCGATCCGTTTTTTAAGTGTCGCATTTTAATATATATTAGTGTGTTGTTAGCTTAAGAATCTTTATTATAACAACACACCAAAAACTTGTGAAGATAGGTTTTGTTAGGTAAAATCTAATGATTTATGAAGGGATCATGTAAACATTTAATTTAGAGGTTGAAAAAAGGAAGGTGGAGAATAATAGATTGAGCATTATTTGATTTTGAGGTAGGAAAAAGAAGGTAAAGAATTGAGTAGTATTATTTTTTGCAAGTGAATAGTAGTATTCTTCTTAATTCAATAAAGATAAGGAGAATAATGTTGGACACATTTAGATGTGAGAATATTATTATTTGTGTCAAAATTGCAAAAAATATTTATATTTATTTTAAGATAGTCTAAAATTCTTATCAAAATATCAAATAGGTCAGTGTCGCAGTAATTTAATTGTTTGGTTGTAAACTAGTTCAACACCAACGTTATAGATTCGATCATAAGAATCGATATTTATCTCTCTCCCCTGATATGTACTCACAAACTAGCCACTCATAAACCCTTCATATTAAACACGATATTATTTTTTTCGTACACCTCATTGTTACTGTCAGTATTCGAACGCAACTTCATAGTCATTTTTAATTAAGAAAACAGTGTTGCATATTTAAAGTTTAATTGCTTTTTATTAATAAAAATATCTTGACTGTTTTGTTTGATATTAAAAATATATATATTCATGCTTCACTAATATACGTTTGTATCACATAATATAATTAATGTGTTTTAAGGGAATAATAGTTTTGAATGGGGAAGGTTGCATGCTTTTTCAACGATGAAGAAATATATGCATTGAGCATCGGTCTCATCTTATTGAGAAAAAATAAATTCAAATTTGTTTGTTTTTTTTTTTTTGAGAAGAATTCAAATTTGTTATCTTAGGCTGAATTAGCATATATTCTTTTGGTTTAAATATATTTCTTTCCTTAAAATATTTTTAATGAAAAGGGATTTTAAATTATATCGTTTAAAGTAACTTTAAAAACTTTTCAAAAAAAAAAAAAAAACTTTAAAAATCAAATGTAACTTTAAAAGTGTTAGGATAAATAATATACGAGTAGATTAATTATTATGCTAATGTTTATGTAAGGTTCAATGGGTTCATTAGGCTAGAATAGATTTTATATATATATATATATATATATATATATATTATTCATGTTTAGGTTTATAATGGGGTAAGCTACAATGTAATCTCTACCTTCATCTTCTTTATCTATTCAATAATACATTCTTTCAATCTTTTTTAATGGTTTCCACGGCTCAAATCAATTTAAAAAGTGATTCACAGTTCAACTAAAAGTCGTTGGTAATTCAAATATCTGATCCCTTTATACTAAAAAAAAAGATTTATATCTTGTACTTAAAAAAAAATCAAATCTGATCATTTTTTGAATATTTATTTTCAAAATTTATTGCGAGAGTAATTTTGGATTTATTTAAAATATGGTTTCTTTAGTTAAATATATTTTAGTTGAAGATTAATCATCAAATCATTTATCATGTCAACTGACCTCAAATTGACTTACAAAAACAGTTGTATTTAATATAACTTCGTACCAAGTAAACAAAATCAAAATTTGTGGTAGGAAAATCACGTTTTAAATGTTTTTTTTATGTCCTTCAAAAAATTTAGAAGTGGGATTTGAAATCACGTTTTAAATGTTAAATCAACCCTTTAGGTGATTTCAATGATTAAAAACATGCTTTGGAGCCTATTAAAACACAGACAAGTTATTTTAACTATTTAAAAAACTCTGACAAGTATACAAAGTCATTTTTTTTCTTTTCTAAAAATGTTTTTTTTTACATTAGTTACCCAATATATTAAAATACTAAAAAGTTAGACGATATGTCCCTCGAATAATTACAGATATCAATAAAAAAAATCAAGCATATTAAAATTTAAAATAAAACATTTTCTTTTATTTGAAAAATTTTCAGATTAAATATTAAACCATCAACCAGATTGTAATACTTGGTTTCTTGAATCATTTGATATAAATAAGTATTTGTTTTATGGGAAATTGTCATGAGTTCTAATAAAATAATTATAAATGCACTCAAATTTGAAAATATTTGTATTTATAATTATAAATACACTTTAATATGGTAATACTTATTAATATAATATTATTTATTATTAATATAGGATTTTGTATTATTAATAAATAATGTTTATTATTATATTATTATATATTATTAATATTTATGATTATGATTACTAATTTTTTTTAAAAATGACTATATTTATAATTATTTTCGAAATTTGAAAATTTTAATAATTTTTTTTTAAGTCCATCAAACTTATATTAAATCGTAGGTGAATAAATATACGATTCAAATAACTATTATTAATTAAAGGCATTTATTAATTAAAGGCATTGTCACGTGATAACAATATATATTGCTAAGAGGTTAGAGATTTAAATTTTATTATTAAAAAAACAGTTAGATTTTAATTGAAAAAACATAAAATAAAAAAGAGTTACAAACGTGTATGATTTTCGCTTTGAAAAAAAGAAAACCAAAAACTAAAAATTAAAAACGAAAATCAGGTCAGAAGCAAGATTGTACTCTACTTCTAAAAGGCCTGGCCGTAGAGTTAAAAATTTGAATCTCTACAAATACAAAACTCTCAATAACTTCGAACCAACTGGAAGTGAATCATATAACGTTTTTCAAAACAAAAATGTCCGCAAGAAAAATCTGGTACAAATAAGGCTCCTCACTAAAAAGAAAATAAAACGTCCCGACCTCGTGTTCTCGTTCTCCCCGTAACCGAAATGTATGTTATACAACAATGCCTAATTTTCTTTTTCAGTCTTGATTGAATGGACACCCTAAATGAAACAAGCCAGCACTCAGATCAGTTCAGCAAAGCAAACAAGCTATTTAGACTTGTTAAGAATATTATTGGTCAGAAACTCAGCATCATCTCTGATGAAACTCCACCAAACATAGGTTAGCGGGATGGTCGTGGCGTGCCAGAGTGCATGAGCGTCCACGAAGCCTTCGTACGGAGGAAAGTCATAGATTTCCAGAAGCAGTGCTAAGCCACCACCCACAACCACCGTCCACAGTTTCCAGCGAGACGGATGATGAGTGACGCCGGCCCAGATTGCCCAAATGAGAAGTTGGGAGACCCCCATGGTAACGCAAACAATCATGTTCCACCCTGTCAAATGTCCAAGTTTTTGGTTGAAAGTCAAATCAGGTTGGTGTTCAATGTATTTGACTTGTTATAATCATCAAGGATAATGAAAACTAAGATAAGTAAATAAAGGTAGCTTTAACCCCACTATTAACTAAGTTTTAGGTTGACCCTGAAAGTTACATGAGTAATTTCTTAAGTACAGGGTATTGGGATATTATCATTAAACAAACATTTGAGAATTTACCCAGCCCCAGAACAAAACCAGCAGTGACATTGACATTGGTCTGATGGTCAAAAAGGTTTGGAGATTTAAGATGTTATAAGTTCAATCTATGATGGTCATCTACCTAAGAATTAATTTTTACGAGATTCTTTTAAAATAAAATGATGTAAGGTTAGATAGTTGTCCTATAAGAATAATTGATGTGGTTACCTTGACACTCACGGGTATAAAAAAAAGCAATAACGAAGAAAAGGGCAGTATGAAGACTCCACACTACCAAGCTTAGGCCCTTTGGTTTCAGTATGAGGGAACAAAATTAGAATAGCTTGAATGAAGAAAAAATAGAAGTCTAAATTTGATAAACTAACTAAAAGCTGATCAAATTTTTTTTTGAAACAAGGATAACCACGTCCATCCCTAGTCTAGGCACCGGAGACATTGAAGGAGTAATGTCACAGGTGAGTCTCGAACTTAAAACCTTGAGAAGAGCATATCCTCAAAGCCCAAGTCTTCAACCACTGCGCAACCCCTTGGGGACAAAAGCTGATCAAAATGTTTGCCTAGTTCCAAATAGATATCATCTTACTTAAATAAGGTTTATGAAATGGCATCACATTCTCCGGGAGACCAAGAACTGCAGAGGGGGCCAAAAGATGAGTAGTAATTACCATAATCAAGTTCATAGAAGTTGATGTATAAGATATGAGTAAGTGCAAAAGCAAGCAAAGGAGCTGCAACCATGACTCTGGTAGCCTCATGCCTCACATTTAGACTTCTTAGAATCGCCAGAATGAGTGAAAACCCAAGAACTGCCACAGCAGAGGAGTAATCTAATTTCTCTGTCAAATCCACATCACTGCACTTCAATGGCACGAAGTAAAAATCAGGGCATGCTACAAATATGAGAAATTTTAAAAATTGAAATAATTGTACATAATTTCATTTGCAATCTTCTTAGTACTATTAGAAAACAACAGATTCTGGAGCCAAAGATATATACGGCCTGTTTTGAAAACAACAGATTCCGACGCGTGCCCGACATGAATTCTTGGTCGGTTTCGAATTGTCTGTGCTATACCATATAGTATACAGGTGATCTATGCAATATTTCATGAAGAAAAAATTAAAAAGCTTACCGACTGTGGAAAACAGCACTCCATAACCAAGAGTTCATTGAAAAGAGTGCATAAATATGCCACAAACTGGCAAATTCATAATATGCTTTCTTGTCTTGTCTCAAGGGTAACTTGTAATATAGAAGGATAAAAAAGGACAGCCAGCCATGAAAATGCATTGAGAGGTTGAGGGCTGAGAATGCTACAGAAACAGGTTCCTGGGCAAATAATGCACAGCAATAATCATAAATATGAACATTTCAATTTCAAGTTCATATGAGTTGCTGAAGTAATTTCATAAAACA
The DNA here is from genome assembly GCA_036507275.1 of Sicyos edulis. Taxonomy (NCBI): domain Eukaryota; kingdom Viridiplantae; phylum Streptophyta; class Magnoliopsida; order Cucurbitales; family Cucurbitaceae; genus Sicyos; species Sicyos edulis. Next base: position 5,482,896 of record CM071846.1, read on the forward strand.
AACCTGAATCCCATATATACGCTTGAAGGGCCATTTTCCAAAATATTTAACAGGATGATAACCAAGTGCTTCTCTTTCACCCTCTCGTTTAACCATACAGTGGTAACGGCAATCACTTTGGCAGTCCCATTGTTTCCATTTTAAGAAAAGTGGTTCTTGCATATACCATGGCTGATCAGTAGAAACGCCATCAGAAGAGAATTTGCACTGAGGAAAGCATTGCTGATCAATGCATCCTCTTTCTTCACATTGTTTAACGCAAGATCTGAAGAAAATACAAATAACAACATTATTTCCCCCTTCAGTGATATTTATTATGTGTAATTATGGTATTGTTGTATCGATATCAAATAACAGAGATATAACATAGACTTGCAAAGACATGATCAAATAAACAGAAAAATGCTGTATTCCTATACTTATGAAGGCACCACTAAACACAATTGAATGAATCATTGAAATAGCCATTCAAAAACACAAAGGAAATTTTATGGAACAATTTCATTTATGCATTCTTTTGGAAATGGTGGATGGAAAGAAACAACAGAATATTCAACGACATCCATCCATCTTTCGAACATCTGATTGAATCTACGATTCATGTGGGCCCTATTGGTGTCATCATACCCCCCCTTTTTTATGATTACGATCTTACTACAGTGTTTAATGATTGGCATCCTATGATGTAATCCTTTATTGATCTTCCTCATACATTAATGAAAAGTTACTAGTTTCCTATTTAAAAAATAGAATCATTGAAATAGCCATAGACTTACTGCTAATCAATAAAGACAACAATCGGCAAAATTTTTAAAGAAAGACAATCACCTAATTTCTATGCACAAAAATGCACCAAGAGAAACTACGGATGCACAACGATTAGTCACTGAGCCTATAAGATTGCATTCCAAGTCCATAGAACACCAAGGAAGAAACTGGCTCAAACATGAAATGTTAATCACTGAATGCAAAAGGAATATCAAGATTACAGTTGGGGCATGAGGCAGATAGGCATTCATAAATATGCAGGAACTATATCATCTATAAGCTGAAACATTGATGTTTCCAAGCTTCACTAAGTTGAATAAAGCTGAAGAATATACAAAAAAAAAAAAAAACAAAAAAGGAAAATAGACCAGTACCTGAATTGTGGGTCAAAATCGCCTGCACTAGCATTTAAACCTTTCACAAAGCACGCAAACACCACTAGCAAGACAAACCCATAGAACTCCCTCATCTGTTTAGAAAATGTTCGAATATTAGACACATCCAAATGACTTCAAATATGAAGCTCTGACAATAACTTAGAAAATATATCCATGGAAACAATATATTATTTTCGATATCCATGACTATTCGGGTCAGCTTAAAACACCCGGACTATTTATTTATTTTTTTTGAAAATTGAAAAATTGGAGTTTCGCTGCACTAAGCTCAGGGTGATCACACCCATCCCTTAGTCTGACACAAGGAGATATTGAAGGAATGTAGACACGAGAGCTGTCTACAAATTAATATAATTGCACACCTCAAATATTGTCATAGGACATATAATCTTACAACAATATTAATTCGTAAGTTAGGTGGTCATCATGATTAAACTTATTAGATCTACTTAGACCCTTTCGACCACTAGGTCATCCAATAATATCATGGGTATCAATTATTTTAAGCTCAAGCTCTTCCACGCTAGCGCATTAGGAAGCCAGAGATCCATATCACTCCAAAGCTTATACAGGAATCAATGGAACAAAAACAGAAAAATGACAAATAAAGAAATAACAATTCGGGGAGGCACAAGCATTGAACTAAAGATCAACATCCTACACCTAATTCTTCAATTCAAAATCAAAATGTCCCGGCCATGGTAACGAAATCCAACAAAACAATTCGCCAATCATCAAATGAGTTGAACATGGATTAGTACAAGAATCAGATTGGATCGCTAGAGTTGAATCAGATTGCAAACAATCAGAAATTAAACAGGATGAAGACAAAGCAAGAAGTGAGAATTGAGTCATTTCACCTTTAGGGCAGGCGAGAGGGAAAACCAGGCAGAGTCCGGGCTGAAGAATGAAGCTCCAACAATGGCGAAAATAGTTGAGATGAGAGTGAAGGACGAAAGGTAATACCTAAACCAAACACTGGGGAATGCGAATCTCTCTTTTATTCCATCTGTTTTCCCCTTGTTTATTATTTCCTTTTAATTAAATAAATAACCAATTCTTTTTTATTTAGGGAACTTCTATACTTTTTTGAAGCAGAAATTCAATCCATTGTTTGTTGCCAATTGAGTTATTGTTGTTATAAAAGGTTAATTTAATTATAATTCTTTTTGAAATAATGTAATCACGTTTGTAAGTCAGGCGTCGAAGACATCGAAGGAGTAATGTTAGAGGTGAGTCTCGAATCAAGAACGAAAAGCATACCTTCAAAGTCAAAACTTTCAACCACTGCGTCACACTTCTGGGAACAATTATATATTCAGTAGGAACAATTTATCAAAATGTTTCTATAATTTGAGTTGGAGGATTAAAAAATGTTAACTTGGGTTACTAGCTCCACTTTTGTTGGTGGCATTATTTTTAACTTTTAAAGCTAATAGATTCCAACTTTGTTTTAACATGTGGACAATTGTATTTAATAAGTTTCTAAACTTTTTTTTTTAAAAAATTAAACTTTTAATTAAGTGTTTGATAAATCATTGATTTATTTGATATATATATATATATATATATATATATATTAAATTCATGAATCAATAGGATATAATAGCGAAAGTTATGAATTTGAATTCAAAGATTAATATCTTTGAACTATTATTTTTATTATATAATAGTGAAATTGTAAATTTTTCTCGCAAATTAATTATAAATATATATAAATTTTAAAGTATTTGTATTCATAATTATTAATATGCTTATTAATATTAATAACTACCTTTGCTATTATTATTATTATTATTATTTAAAGTAATCATATTTGTAATTATTTTATAGATTTGACTAGTTTTATAAGTTCTCCTTACAATATTACATTCTTTTAGAAAAAAGAAAATCAAGTCATACATTAACCAAAATCCAAGTCAATAACCAAGTAAATATGTGGGGAGTTCTCCCACCAAAAAATTGAGTCTAAACAAATGACATGAACCACCCAATAAAAATGATCATCCAAAAAAATACAAATGGGCTAGTCTATTGGCTACCATATTACATTAAGATAACCTTTCTAGTAGAATTGATAACAGTCGAAGCATCAGACTCCACCAAGATGATGGGCAGGGGAAAAATCTACAAATGCATGATCTAAGAGAGCCCCTCCCACATTGGAATATCCTCCAAAAACTTTAGTCGACAGGTTGTGCAACCCTAAAGTGAGCACCCCAACATCACTGACTTGCCTTCCCAATCCCAAACAATCCACACCACACACCTCCTAAACCAGACGAGGTAGACCACGAATTATCCACATTCAACTTTCAGGCTCCCATACTAGGCACCAACTAATAACAATTCGACTCTCATCAACCGTTACATGAAGACCGAGAGAATCTAACTAGGGAATACAAGAAAATTATCAACAAAAGTTGAACTCAATTTTAAAATTAATTCAGCAAAATCATCGATTAAAAGGTTATAAATTTGAATGGTTTATCTCGAAGTTATAGTTAAAGTAAAAAAAAAAAAAAACAAAGTCAAAACAACTAAATTCAAGAAATTTATTAAAAAAATGACTAAATTTATTTTTTTTCTTTAAACAAATGTCTTAATTTAATATATTAGTTAAATGAAAATGGACCATTATGTCCTTACACTACTCTAAATTTTGTTTTTCTAAAAAAATTTATTGAAATTAATTTCTCATCAAATCAAATTTCAAAATCTATATCTAGTTAAATTATTAAAAAAAATCATAACAAAAATCTTTGACCTAAATTTTTAAAATAAAAACAAAATACGCTGTATTTTTTATTAAAAAAAATAATTAAATTTAAAGGGTTTTCAAATATTTGAGGTACATCATGTTACATCACATATATCTTAAGACAATAATATATAATAAGGTGATTTGAAATAAAAATGAGCATAAAAGAGATGAAATTAATACACTCATACTGGATTTGAGTCGTTGTTGCTTTTTTTTTTATTTTTTTTTTTTAAATTTTTATATTTGTAATTGTTCCGGTGCTCACTATGAATTGAACTCATCACCTTAAGGGGGTATTTAGCTGCAGGTGAGATGAGATGAGATGTTGATAGCAGAAAACCTTGTTTGGAGGTGAGATGAGATGAGATGACAGAAAAATCTTGTTTGGGGTGGAGGGAGAGGAGATGATATGTTAAGATATGTTTTTTTTTTAAATAAAATAAAATAGTTCTTATATTTTTTTTAACAATTAAATTGTTCTTTTTCTTTTTTTTTTAAAAATTATTATTCTCAAATATTATAATAAGTATGTAAATATAACTACTATCATAAATAAAGTGTAAGTAATATAAATTTAATATTAATCACCCTTAATCATATTAATGTTTTTATTAAAAAAAAAACATAGTTTCAATGATATTATGGACGACATAATAACCATGAGTTAAAAGTTTTTAATCTTTCATACTTAAATATTGTTTAATTAAAAAACAATTATGAGAAAAAAAAATTTTACACCACCAAAATAAAGTTTGACTAATCTAAAATATTTGTACATCGTAATAACTTTTTTTTAAAGAATTGTTCGACTTAAATAATTAAAAAAATTAAAAAATACCAAGATTCTATTTATTAAAAAATAAAAATAAAATCATTTGATTAAACTAGTCATTATAAAATCTTGATAGCAATTTTTATTTTATTTAAAAAAATTTAATTTCTTATACCTTTTATACATTCATATTTATATTCATATTCACAGTTACCGAAAGTCAAAGAATTGTTAATAAAATACACTAATTTATAGGTAATGATAAATTAAATATATTTATCTTATTAGTCATTGATACTTCTAAAGAACCATAGACACCCCTAAAATTTTTTATTTATTGTTTTTTAGTTAAAAGAGAATTCGGTCACATTATGATAATAATTATTACAGGGAAATAATAAAATATCCTTTTTTTGTATATTCAATCAAGACTCTCAAAATTATTTAAATTAATTTATCCTTTAAGAAAAAAATATATCCACTCTTACTATTATTTCAAAGTGCAACGCTGAATACAAGAGTATAAAATTTGAATCTCATTTTTTTAACAAACAAAATAAGTTTAATATTTTTAAGTTTATTGAAAATAAGTTCATACTTTTAAATAAACTACGGATAAAAATTCAATGCGTATAAATTATTTAAATTTAATTTTTATTTTAATAATAAATTGATATATTTATTGTTAATATTAAAAATTAACACATAACTTTTAATTATTAATTTTTAAATATGATATTTATAGTCTATCTCTAAAAATTGAAATTCTATAACTTTTTTTTGTTATTAAAGACGATTAAAAAATGAATAAAAATATGAAAATTTAACGTCATATATAAAGAGATAATATATATCTATTTATTTTATTTTTTAAAATTCTAATATATTTAAATAAACATTTGATATAATAATAGTATAATTATTATAATTATATATTGATATATTAAAATAATAATATTATTATAAAAAAATATATCAAACATAAAATAAGTAAATAAGTAAATATATATATAAATAAAAAGTTGAAAAAAGAGGAGAGAGAAGATGAGATGACACCTTGAGCCAAACAAGGTGTTGGGCTTCCAACACCTTACCTCCTCTTATCTCCTCTTAAAACAAACAATCCCTAAGTGTCAGAAGATCCTTTTTTGACCATTAAACACTCCATAATGGTTGTCATCGTGATTGCCTTGGAGGTTATGTGCGACCTTATGCTTCCATTTCTCATTATTATTTGACCATTCACATTTGGTTTTACCCACCGGTGACGAGCCCGCACAATTAATTCAGTTTGACAATAAATATTCATATATCTAACTTCATTTAAATTTAGTGTGTATGCAGATGTATTAGATGTACCTATCTCTATTGTGCATTTTAAATGTACCCATCTCTATTGTTTATTGGATCTTAACCTTGAGCATATATAATTATTCTTTTATTGATAGTTGGATTGTATATTAAAAAAAATGTTTATAGCTTAAGCTAACCTAAAAAAAAGTATATGGATCCTAGTTTGAGAAATCAAATAGATCATATGACTAACAATTTTATGTCAATTAATTCAATTCTTACAAGTAAAACAAATGATCTAACTTCTAAAATCCCATATCAATGAGCAGAAATGAATGTTTTGAATTTGCACAAACACTAAATGAACTTGAAAAATCATTCATGAATCAAGATCAGCCTCCAAAATTGATTTAAGCTCCTCCCATTTCTCATATCCAAACAAATCAGTAGCATCCTCATCAAAATCCGAAAAGCTCGACGATGATGGCGATACGTTCGCTGAAAAATCGACAGGCGGGAAAGGATCATTTGAGCCACCAAATTGATCTGTCACGAATCGGCTGTCGTGCATCATCGGAATCTGACCGGGATTTTGAAGTTCGTTCACATGATCAAAACTGATAAACGAACTGTTAGAGGCGAAACTGATGTAGCCTCTTTCTTCGTTCTCGTCGGAGTATCTTTCGATGTCGATATTGGTCGTCGCTCTTGAGTTCTTCTCCATAGCTTGATTCTTAGCCGCCCTCCAGTTTGGTGCAGTAATGGCTTTACTGATCGGGATGTTTCGTGTGAATATGCGACACAAAGTCCAAATTTCCTGCAAATGGGAGAATAAAAAGTTAAGTTTGGATTCATACCCTCTTTTTGAACTAATTCAATTTCAAAATCAATTAAGAATAAGAAAAATAACTCTTGCATTTTGATAAAGGTTATCTTAAATCTTTCATCTTTTCTATATGAAATTTTCAACTCACAAAGAGAAAAGTCCAAATTTCCTAAAAAGTGAAGAAACAAAATAAAGTTTTGACTCGTACCCAATTTTTAAATTAGGTCAAATTTGGTGATAGTCAAACTTCCAAATTTCAAAAGCAAACATTATTGGAGATCCCCACATTCTAACAGGTGTGGACTATATTATTCATGGTCTCGTTATTAATTAATTTAGAGATAGAATTCTACGTTCTATTATTGTTGGAGATACTCACTATACTTACCATGTGGCAATGTCCCACATTGAAAAAGTGAGGAGTCTTCAACACATTTATAAAAGATATGAGTTACTCCTCTCATGCATTATCAATTAGTTTTAAGGTGAAATCTCATATTCTCTAATAATTATATAGTGTATTGAGAGGATTATTTCTGATTTATATAAATTTACATTTAATTTAAAATGGTGTTTTTTAAAGTGACATTATTTTTATGTTGGATCAAATAAAGAAAAGGGTATTTTTTTGTTTTTTGCAACACTTACAGCTTCTTGAAGGTCATTTCTGATAGCTGTATGCAAGGAATAATGGTTAGCTGTAGAAGAAGGAAGACGAAATTCGTTCATCATCCATTCAGTTTTAGTGCCTTTACCAGCACTTCCACGGTAATAAACAAGCGTCTTCTTCAACCCAATGCAGCCATGGCTATGCCCACCATGCGCGTAAATCGGCTTGTCGATTCCGGTCGCCTTCCAAAACCCCGACCCCGTCACTCTATTAGGCCTCACACTGTTCTTGTACTTCCTCCCTCGCTTGCAAAAAAAGTACCACTCTTTCTCCCCCACCGCATTACTTGCATCTGCAAAACAACACAACATAAAAAGAGTTCGATCACGGGTTTATTCGTTGAACTTTCGAGTTTAATTACTACGTGTTTGATAGGTCTTTGAACTTAATTGTTTGTAGTTAGTGAACGTACGGGGAAGATCCCAAGGGCTGTATTTGTAGATATCGAGTTGTTTGATGAGTTCGATGGCGAGGGGCTTGTGGTGCACTTTGCGGCGGAGGTAGAAGTCGACGAGCTCTTCGTCGGTCGGGTGGAAGCGGAAGCCGGGAAGGGGGAATTGGTAGTCATCAGCCATTTTGTTAATATGAAATTGGTAAATTAAGAGTAGAAGAGAATGTGAGGTTTAAAGGGGAATGAAAAGTTTTGGGGAGTTGGGGAATGGTTTGGTTTTAATTTATAGTGAAAGGGGGTTTGAATGTTGAAGGTCCAGTCATAGGGCTTTGACTAAGGAAGAGTGAGACATAAGAGAATGGGGTTTTGTTTAATATGGAAGACTTAGTTTTTTTTTAAGGGGCCAAAATGTTTGTTTTGTTCATGAAAAGACTAATTCTTCACAAGTACACCATTTTCGACTTTACACATAATTCATCAACCTTTTCAGGTGGAGATATTCAATTTTATTACATCTGTAATAATTAATCTCATATTTTAGGTTAGATAAGATATTTTCGGTAATAATTTATCTACAATATTATGTTCAAATCGTATATCTACAATACATATTATCTTTCTAAGAAGTATTTTAAATTCTTAACAAAATTCCAAAAATAAAAATGAAAAACTGTTTTTTTTAATAATATGGGATATTTTAAAGAAGAATTAAAAATAAAAAACTAAACAATTTTTTTTTATGTCAAAATTTCTAAAAACAAATCAGAAATGACAAAATTGAGGTAGCCATGGTGAGATTATAAAAATATGTCTTCAAAGTTTAATGATTGAAGAGAATTTTTAGACACGTGGATAAACCGTGATCACATTCGAAGGAGAGGAACCTATGGTAAAGAAAGGTTTAAAAAGAATTGATTTGTATTATCTATACCCACAAGATGCATCTTTCTTTTCGATAGCTTAATTCAAAGAACTTCACAGTTAAACGTGCTTAATATTGAACTGGTTGCATGGAGTACTTTCCCTCTCATATAGGGTCTTTTTAGTACAAGTTAGTGGAAGGGGATTACAAATACCGATTCCAAGGATCGAATTGTGACCGTTGAATGAAAATAGATTAACACCAAATTAGATAACCAATCGCACGACCAATCCATTTGATCCCTCTTGTATAGTGTTAGACTCTTCATATGATATTTTTTCTTTAAAAAATGTTAATTTATTAGGGAGTGTTTGTTTGACATATTTAAGTAGTTTTTGGGTTAAGGAGTTATATTGAGTAGTTAAAAATTGAGAATTGTGTCAAAAACTTGTTTGGGTGTAGTTTTTGTATAGAGGAATTAGAGTCAAAACCTTATTTGGATGTGGAGTTAAAAATGAGTTGTTATTTTTAGTAGTTAAAAAAGAAATGATTAAAAATGAAAGGTTAAAAATGAGTTATTTTGACTGATTTAAAAGGAATGATTAAAAATAAGTGATTAGAAATGATTGAGTAGTTATAAATGAATGATAAAAATAAATGGTTAGAAATGAGAGTTATTTTTAAAAGTAAAAATGAAGAAGAGTTAATAAAAATTCATTTGAATGTAAGTTTTCGAAGAGAAGTTGATAACTCTCCATTCTAATTTCTATCTAAATATGTCAAACTCAAGGGTATAAGATTTCCATATATACGGTCCCATCCCATCAAGGATTTCATTTTCCTTGACTTGAAGATCACACCTTTACTGTGAGAGAGGAGCTGAATATTTTGACTTTGAAAACTTAAAAATTAACTTTTTCTCTACTTCTGGAATTTAAATCCATAAAAGAGTAATCACACAACCAGGGCTTGGTTATTATTCATGAAAAGTCAAACTAAACATTAAGATAAAATATTTAACAATTTTTATAATAATAATAATAATAAATTTTTTTAACAATTTTAACTACAACTATTTAAATTATGACAATTTATGCTCAACCGTCGTGACTTGTCAAAGGAGTCGAATTCCGATAATATTTTATATGACCAAATAATTATAATGTTACAAGTTTGTATTCTCCACCTTTTATTGAATTTAAAAAATAAAACAAAAAACTCCACCATCTTGTACCAACAACTCCGAAGTTAAACATTCGATTTCCACACATGCTTTATGAAAAAAACCCTCTAATTTAACCTTAAAAAAAAGAAAGAAGAAAACAATGCACAAATATCTTCGACTCACTAGTTTCAAACAAAATTTTGCTTGAAAGAACAAAGATAAGATAAATCAAACAAAATTAAGCTTTTTGCATAAAATAAAGTCCAATTAATGCATAATATCAACAATTGGATAGATTTTTAACTCATTATTCAAATAATAATAATAATTTACATGTTTTTATTTTAAAAAAATGTTTTTTTTAGTTTAACATTAAAAATTGTGACAAAGGAGTAATACTCCAATATCATTATGTATGAAATAGTAATTAGTTAGCTATAAGTTGGATTCTTAAATATCGTTGAATTTATAAGTCTGCTAACTATGTCTGGGAGGGAATCTTAATTAATTTTACTTCTTGGTGTTCTAAATCTCATTTTTACAAAGACTACAACATTGTTTTCATTGTTCTTAATTGGAAAGTTTTCAGTTAATGTTTACATGCCATTTGTATTCTTTTTAGAATGAAGTCGTATATTTTTCAAAAAAAATAATAATATTGCTGAATTAATTTTATTTTTAAAAAATTACTTTATGCTTAGAATAAAAATATATTAGAAATTGTGGGATACGAGCAACATATACTGATGCTCCAAAATGGTTGCTCTTTTGGAGAAAAAAAAGCTTAATTGAATATTGCAGTAAATTTGTATTATTTAGTGGGGCTTGGATTAGGTAGACCTCATTATTTTTATCGGTCAAACATTTTTTTTGTTAAAGAAATTAATAGAAAATTATTTTTATTTTTTAGTTCAACAAGAGAAAAAAAAAAAATTTAGATTATCCTAAACTGAATCCATAATATCTTATTTTTCATTACTCTTTTGATCCATTAAGTTAATTCGTAATGATTAATTTTACCTGAATATATATATATATATATATATATATATATATTTGTTTGGAACTTTGACTTAAAGGATTATCAAACATGTCCTTATTAAAAACTAATTAAGATAGTAAGTGTGGCAAAGCAAAATAAAAAATTAAGATAGTAAGAGTTTAATAAGACCATAAAACATTTGATAGAATCTTTGTTGAGATATGTTTTTGACGAACCTACAAGTTTGAATTCAAGCATTTGAACTTCAAATGAAAATTCATAAATCAAATTAGATACTGATTTTCCTAATTGATAAATGGATAATTTACTATGAATTAAGCATCACTTGTCTTAATCAACACAATCAAAAGGGGATGCACCTTCTGTTCCATAGTTTTCAAATTTGTGCTAATGATTAAAAAAATAAAATATAAAAAGGAAGTAACAAAATTCTAATAAATGACACAAGAAAATTTCTCGTTGCCAAAGTCAAATATTTTCAAACATATTGACAAGACCTTATTTAAAGTTGCGTTGAATGTATTTATTATCAACCCAATCTTAAAAAATTACATCAAGATTTGACCCGATAATTTAAATAAAGTTTCATGATTTAATGTCTACGATACATTTAGGTTTTGGTCGGCCGTATTTTATTAGGTAAAAAACCGTCGCTGCAAAAATTTATAGTTAACGGTAAATTTGATCGTCAGTCATATCTCTTTTTAGCCGAAGATCTTTTTAACTGTCGGTTAAAAATAATTTAATTTTTTACAAGTATAGCCGAGGGTTTACAAGATCATGGGCTTAATCATTGGTTTTCCCACATTTTTTTCAACTTTTAACAGTGTGTATTTCATTTTGACTTCTTTTTTAAAAAAATCATTGGCTACAAATTTCATCTTCCCCTTTTCTCTTTTTTTCTTTCTTTCTTTTTGTTTTTTTGTTGAGAATCCCCTATTTTCCTTTTTAGCAGTCTGTATTTTTTTTTGTTAGAGTAAAACTTTACGAGTGGATAAATATATTAGATATACTTATTACCGCATGTCAAAAAGTAGCCCATATTTTTTTTATTATCTTATAAAAATTTCTACACTTTAGATCATCGCTAAATCATAAAGAAAGAGACGTTGTTGGAGAAGATAAGATTGGCTGAAGATTAAGGATTTGCTGGCGGTCTGTAAAGCTGTATAGAACAGTTCAACCCATTGCTAGACAAGGGTTTGGTTTTCTCCTCAATGGAGGGAAAATACGTCTTGTTAGGAAAAGGTGTCTACGTATTTTATGATGCTTCGTTTCCCTTCCTAACCGTTGTGGGATTCCCTTATGGGTTTCTACCCCTTTAAAGGTCAAGTGTCTCGATGGGCCAGAACGGACAATATCTTGGCTAACGATGAATTGAACTATTACAATATTGCCTTTTGTTCTTCTTGATTTCTTTTCTACTCCATTTTTTTTCTCTTCTCTGCCTCAAAATTGCCCTCGAGCTTTGTCGCTCCTATTGAATGTCTTCATCATCATTGCCTTGTTCACATGAATTTTCTTATGCCTAGTTCACAAATACTTTGTTTGATATTTCGAGATTCTTAATATGACAAAGGCAGGAGGACAACTTTATTATCAATTTGATACGGATAACAAATTTGTCCGAATATTTCTATTGATATAATATTGTCTACTTTGGACATAATGCCTTGTGACTTTGATTTTGGCATCTCCCAAAGGACCTCTTACTAATAAATATGTTTGTCCTCTATTATGAATTTATGATCTATCCTTTATTTAATCAATATGTAATTGTTACTTTGTTCTTGTTTTCAACTGTCTTTATTAAAAAAAAAAATCTATATGACTTCAAGCAAAAAAAAAAAACATAAGAGATGAAAATTGAAAGCCCGGAAAAATTATTGATCAAAATTGAAAATCCACTCAAATACCAAGACTAGATTTATAAGTAGACCTTCATTTTTTGATTTTATTATTTAAAGAAGAGATATATTATATATACCACATCTGTCATTGATATTTGAATGAAGGAAAAAAATAAATTGAAAGTGGAGGGTCATTTGGTTAAATTATATATATAAAAAAAAGAGAAACCAATAGCAAAGGGCATTTGAAGTCAGCCTGGTCTCTATCAAAATCAAAATCCAAATTTGCTTGTTGGTCAAAAATTACATATTGGTCATAAGTCAGGATATAATTTGATGTCTCTGTATATTCCCAATTCTTTTGCAAGTATGAAGTTTTTAATTGTGTTAAAATGCAACCCAACAGCCAATAAAAGCAATAGTTCAGCGGCATTTGTGTACATCTAGTGACGAAAATGTCATGAGTTTAAATTTCTCTTCTCCGAAATGTTGTAACTTAAAAAAAAAAATGCAACCCAAAAAATGTCAAAATCATTCAAAGTGTGAAATATAATCAAAGTAATGAGATTGGCTATTTGGTCTGGTGTTAATTTATTTCCACTTCACGTTATGGGTTCGATCCCTATATCAACATTTATAATCAAAAGTTCTTTTTAGCTAAGATTTCTCCAATTAATTTTATAGGCTTTGAACCCAATATGACATGTTTATAAAATTTAGGGACATATACTTTTCAATCTTAAAAGTTAATCTTAATTTCCTCTTAAAATTTCAAAAGTGAATATTTTTATCTTTAACATTTAAAAAGATTCACTTTTAATCATTGAGATAACAAAATCATTAGTTGTATAATATAATGTCGACTAAAATAATGATTAAATTAATTCTAAATTTCAATATATTAATGAGACGATTAATTTAGCTTTCATATAAATTTAGTTCTTAAGAAAAAACATTATAAAAGTAAACTTTTTTTGAAATGTCAAAAAGTAAAAAATGGTCAATTTCGAAATATAGAACTAAAATGAAACGAAAGAATAAACCTCGAAACTAAAAGGGTAAATTTTCCTCAGAACAAAGTAATTATAGAGATCAATTTTAAATCGTAAATAAGCGAATTAAAATTTAACAACCATAAAGATATGGAGTGGTATTTTGACCAGAAAAAAAGTCCTATCCTTTCATGAATATATATATATATATATATATATATATATATATATATATATATTTTTTTTTTTTTTTTTCTTTTATCGGAAATAAAAAATGGATGGGCGTGATGGAATGGAATCTAAAAATAGAAAGCTGTATCTTGACAGAGCATCCATCATTTTCTTGCATTACCCTGTCGTGCATTTTAATTATAATCTAATTTAATTTCCAAAGTTCAGAATGTAATAAATTAAGAATATTGTATGGTAATTGGCCGGCAAGGGTGTAGTTTTGTGATGGGCTGGATTTTTTTTTTTAATAAAAGCAAAATAAACCAAACTTTGTCTGGAAAATGTCCAAATTTATTAAACAAAGACGAGGAAATTTAGGTTGTTTTTTAAATTTGGTCTTTCAGTTGCTCAAATGAAAGGGATAGATTTTAGACAATTTATGCAGTGTGCTTGAAGGATTTTGTTTTGGAATTGCTCGAATGAAAAGGGATCATATTCAATTTATTAAACACAGGATTTTGCAACTTGATGTTTCAAAAATCCTCAACTTTTTTTTTAATAAGCATTACTTGCAATTGCAATATTATGAATAAATGTATGAATTAAGGTTTTTTTTTTTGAAATGATAGAATGAAGGTTTTAATTATTGATGACATGGTTAGAAATTGACATGGTTTATTGCAATTATGCTTCTCCGGCGGAATCTTTATATATATATATATATATATATATATATATATATATATATATATATATATATATATCAGTTTCTTATTAAAAAAAAGTTTTAATTATTACACTCGTAATAATCAAAATCCCTAGGGAGTTGACGTAGCAATAATGTTCTTAAGACTTGGTCATACTTAATTTGCATATTAATTTATTAAAAAGGAAATTTCATATACTATATTTGTTTTTATTGATTTAAATATTGTGTTTTTAAATAAATATAATTTGTAAAAATAACTAAAGCGTAATTTAAATAGGAGAACAAGTGAAAAACTGGCCAAAATGAGAAATTGTGGACAACTATTAGAAGATATAATAAAAGTAACGTTGCACTTTAAATTTTTATTAAAAATAATGAAAATTATCCAAAAAAAAAAAAAAAAAAAATCAATGAAAGTTATTGTACAATCAATAAAAGTTTATTTTATATCATAAATATAAATAAATGCATGTGGTCAATTGTTGATACATAATTAAAAGTTATAGGGGTTTGTGAAAAATCGCCTAAACGGACCGTAACCGCCATCAGTTTGATTGGAATCCATTTAATTTTGCAGTTTCCGTTTGAAAATAACTGAAGTTCGGTCAGTTTCCAACAATTAAAAAAAATCTTAACCAAGCCGATTGATTATAAATATAATTAAATTAGTTTAATTAATAAAGAATCAAACGTGGCTCAACATTAACGTCACAAGTTCGATCTTACGAATCAGTATTTATCCCTTTTCTCTAATATGTAAAAAAAAAAAATATGTATTTTCAATACACTAGGTAATATGAGCTCTATTAATAATTTAATTAAAACAATAAACTCATTACCGGAATCTTCAATGGAGACAAACTCTCCAAATAATACACCAATTAAAAAATAATAATCTTTCATATACCTACCCAAACTGTCCCATGTTCCAAACATCATCCTTATATATTGTTACCTTCCTCTAGTATTGAACTCAAAATAAACGTTAAAAAGAAAACAATTTATTGAAGAGTATAGATAAGAAATACTACATGATTTCATATCGAATCATAGACATATTTCCATGAGCAAGAACACAAAATCTCATGAATCTATAGTACTGAGTGTTATTTACATATTACTAAAATCTAAGGGTTATTGTAAAAAGGATCAAAAGCAAAGTCCACAATCGATCTAAGTTCATCCCAATCATCACTACATCCAAACAAATCTGTCCCCGATGAAGCTGGTGATTGGCTTACCGACAAAGGAGGCGACACAGACATGACCTCGGCTGGTTGTTTACTACTCTTCTTCATTGTAAGCTCGTCCCAATGTTTTGTTTCATCTCTAAACAAATTAGAGCTAAAACTTATATAACTTGCTCTTTCATCTCCATTGTAACATTGATCTACATTATTTTTGCTACATGTTTTGGTTTTCATTTCTCTATTATTTCCCCCTTGAATTTCTTTCCAATTCGGAGTGGATCTTACGCTTCGTTTGAATATACGACATAACGTCCAAATCTCCTGTAACGATAATAGAATATAACTTATTAGCTTAAATTTTTGAATTCTGAATCGATTTGCGATATACATACATATATATATATATACACTTTTTTCTCTTACCGCTTCTTGGTTGGCATCGTTTATGGTTTTCGCAAAGTGGGGATTTGAACCCGTGTTTGGAGGAAGGCGAAACTCGTGCATCATCCATTCAGTTTTGACGCCTCTCCCTGCACTTCCCTTGTAAAAAACTAGGGTTTTCTTCAGCCCTATGCAGCGGTTTCCTTGCCCACTTTGTGGATAAATTGGCTTGTCAATTCCAGTCGCCTTCCAAAACCCTGCACCAGTTACCCTATTGGGTCTAACACTGTTTTTGTACTTTCTTCCTCTCTTCACGAACACGTAGCACTCTTTCTCTCCGGTCGTCCCTTCGCTATCTGCAAATATTTAATACAACAACCCATCAGGTTAAGCTACATAAACATCGTATCAAAAGTTTTTTTGTTTGAGCTAATAATTTCATTTTGATAATCACCCACATGTAGACAACTCATTAGCTTTATAATTTGCTCCACTATATATTTGAAGACATTTGTGTGCATTTCAAGATTCAGATCTAAGAAATAACCAGAGATTTTAGATTAGACTTAGGGGGTGTTTGGGATTTGGTGTTGAGGAGAGGAGGGGAAGGAGATCTAAAGCCTCTATCAACGAGATTGTCTTTTATTATTTTCTATCCGACAGTTCTTCCCTATTGGTTAGGCAGTTAAACTTGCAAAACTAATTTGAGTTAAAACATGACTAAAATACTAAATTTTTCATAACTTGTCAACTTACAAGGAAGATCCCAGGGGTTGTGTCGGTAAATATCGATCTGTTTGATGAGTTCGAGGGCAATGGATTTCTTCTCGACCTTCCGACGGAGGTAATAGTCGACAAGCTCCTCGTCGGTGGGATGGAAGCGGAATCCGGGAAGTGGGAATTGGTAATCATCCATGTCGAAATCGGGAGAAGTAGTAGTAGTCATGATCAAATGGAAGAACAAATAACAAACGGAGATGAAGAATGTTTTAAGAGTGTGTAGCTGTTTTAGTTGAGTTTTATAAAAGAAGAAGATTCGGTTTTAAATATATATAACAATAAATTTTGGAGGGTCAAGTCTTTGGCATTGACTGAGAGATGATATGTGTGTGACAAAATACAAGACTTGTTCTTTAAACCAAATATGCTTACCATTTCAGACTTTTGAAAAGGAAGAAGAATCAAACGCCATAAATTTGTCATTATTACAATTGTGTCTTCATTTTTGCTATATCTTTCGTTCTTTTGTTTGTGGATTTTTATAAATTTTTCAATTTTTTTTTGTTTAAATATAATATATAAATATATAGTTATAGTTATATTTAAATGTTATGTAGTTTGGAACTACTTCTAGTGAAAGAGACTAAATCTTCATTAGTTTTAAGTTATGTTTTTTAATAAAATACAACATAAAACTAAGTTTTGTTTATAGAGAAAGATAATTTCTTGATGTAAAAGGTGGTAAGGTACATAGTAAAAAAAAAGGGAGAAAGAATCTCTAATTTTTAAGGTGTTGTGTAAAGATATCATAACTATTTAACAAATTAGACTTTGGGCACCAAAGAGTTACATTAGAAATATATTTTTCATAAAAATATACATTTTAGGTTTTTACATTTTCTTCCCCATGAAAAAGCCTTTGAAAGTTTTTGCAATTTTGGATAGTGTAAACTTACATATCAAAATCAATTAATAATGAAAGAAATAATTGTTCATATATTTTATATAGATGTTAAAAATTCTTAGCATTTTTATTGTAAGCTAGACAAGATATGCATCTCAACACTAGTTTAGAGACAATTTATGCAATGGTAATAGCAAATATTTTATAGATCAAAAGTTAGATGATTAAATCTCTAAGTTAATAACAACAATAACGCAACTAATAAATGTATGTTTATATGAAGTTATGAGTTTGAATCATATACCTTATTATTGTTGAACTTAAAAAAGCTCAAGAAAAAAGATCAAAATTGTATTGATTGATACAAATTTGCTAAGTTAAAAAAAAAAAAGGAACTAAAAAAATGTAAACTATAAGATGGAAGGTGTACCTATTTTAAAATGATTTTAATTTTCAACCTTCTCAATTAGTCAAAGATCATTTTCGACTTATACTGATAATGTGCTCTCATTTTTTGAAAAATTGTGAAACTTTTTTAGATGGTAAAAAATACTCGTTAATAGCCTTTTATTTGAGCTTTTTAACTAAAATATGAAACACTAAAAAAGATGTTGAGATATACCTCAAATGATTTGATGGCTTACGATTACTTAGTCGGGATATCACTATTTTTATTTTGTATATGAACTTTTATGTAATTTGAACATTTGTTTGTAATAGAATTTAATGAGAGTGCACTATATAAATTCAAATTAGCACTCCTCATTAAACCCTAGCTCCAATGATGTTCATTCATTATATTTTCTTTTTTGCTTCTTCTTAATATAATCATGTTCTCTCTCTGCTCGTGGAGTAGCTAAAACAACATTAATGAATCACGTAAATTTTTCTGTTCTTCTTTTTTATATTCTTCTTATATTCTTCGATTGATTTATTGATTGTCGTTTTCATAACAAAAGAAAATATCATAGAAAAATATCGAGGAAAAAGAGAAAAACTCGTTTGCACATCCACCAACTTTTGACCAATGTGTTATCCTTTTGAGTCATACATTTTTTTTTATATTTATAAAAAGGAAAAAATAATTATTTGTGCAGTTCAAAATAGTAACACATAGGTCAAAAGTTATAAAGTTATGCTTGCCTACCTATTCATGTTTATGTAAGTTTTTGAGGAAATCACTCAAGCTAGTTAGCACTTATCTTGTTTTTTGAGCATTGACCGAGTCAATTGTCTTTTTTATTTATTATTATTATTATTAATACAACATTTTTAGGCATGTATGAAACACACAACAAAGAAAAAGATCCAATAAATGCCGGCCAGTTTAGCGCAATACAAGGGGAGGAATAATTAGCAAAAAATAAAGAACTTAAATAATGTCAAAATTTTGTCCCATGATAAAATGTTTTGCAAAAATGAAGCAAAAGTAATATAAGATATATTAGTGAAATCAGATAAGAAAGGGATATTAATTGTCATATTTACAAATTATTTGTTTAACTAATTTAAAAATAAATATCTCAATGATTATATTTAGAATTACTATATAGTTTGTCAAGCTCTTAGTTTGGATTAGAGGCTTACAAAAAAACCGAATAATGTGAATAATTCACACTATTCAATCCAAATGTTAAGGCTTTGATATTCAATTATAATTTTTTTAAGATTAAGTTAGTTATGATTTAATAGTTTTTATTGGGTTGAATTAGTTTTTAAGTTGAGCAATTTTTACTTGTTCAACTCAACCCAAACTTTTCTTTTTTTAGTACATATCGGGGGAGGGGGTTAAATATCGATTCTCGGGATTGAATTTATGACATTGATGTTGAACTGGTTTACGACCAGACAATAAAATCATTGCGCCAGAACTCAACCTAAACTAAAACTACTATTCTATGCATATAAAAAATTAATCAATAAGATAAAACTTTAATATTATCTCATAACTTATGTTTAAGTATAACATCATTTTTTTTTCTTACATATTTACAGCTCAGAGGAGAATTGTTGAATTAGGTTTTGCATATATGGTTGAATTAAAATCTCACTTAAAAATTCATTTTTAAATAAAATGGAAAAATATATGTTTTTGGTTTTCAGGGCAATGTTTTGCAGTACAGAATGTGGGTAGATAATGTGGTTTTTGCATATTGAAATTCAGATGCCAAATTTGGATAAAAACGTCAAATTAATCAATAATGACATTATGACTTTTTTTTTTTTTGAAAGTAATGACATTAGGACTTTAAATCTACATTTTCAACTAAAATTCATTGAAAATTAAAATAAAATAAAGGAAAACTTTACTCATTTAGATCGCATAATGTGAAACTTGCCAAGTATACATTGATTCTCTGTTGAAAATCCTCACACATTACGCAACAAATTGTGTGGTCATTCTTCTTTTCATAAATTGAAAAGTATGTTTCATTGAATAAATGTGTATTTACAGATAAAAATACTCGATGTAATTTAAATGTATATATAAAAATCAATTTTAATATATATTTTATAAACATTACAACTGCAAGTTGTTTTTTTTAAATTATAGTTATTGATATAGTTAGAAATCATCAGAAATAAATAGCAATAACTTCAAGTGCATACTTAGACAAAATTGAATGGTTATTTAAAAGATGATATATCAAAATTTGTTTTATTATTGATAAGAATCGAATTATGTATCGATGTGAGTATAGTTGAATGATCATCTATATTCGTGATTTAATATTCAAATCTTTGTAACTACTTTAAAAAATGGAACCATTTAAATTATTGAATACTTAAACCAAAATTAAAAAATGTAGGTGAGAAGTTTCAAAGCTCTTGACTTTGTAAACCAAAACTTTGTCAGTCTCTTTAGTGCCACTTTTTTTTTTTTATACCTAATTAAAAAAAATTTATGAATATTTTATTATTATTATTATTATCTCACGCCTGTATGAGATATGTTTTTTTTTAGATACAACATTTGGGGTAGGAGATTTAAACTATGACCCACTAAGTATACACCGATGTCACTTGAGTTATTCCTCGTGTTGACATATATTATAATCTTCCTATTTTCTCTTTTGTCTAAGTTTTTTTTTATGGAGATTCTTTCTTATGCAAATTTTTTTTCTTGAATAGAGAAGTTGATTTATGAGATAATCTTTTTTAATGTATGAATCCTCTTTTAAGATTAAAAATTGAATGTTGTGTTGTCGGTTTTTCATTAAAAAAGTTCGAAATCTAACTCATGTTTCGTAACACTTTTATTTTTATCAATAACATATTTTCGTTTTTCATTAAAATAAATAAATAAACTAAAGATTTTGTGTTGTCGGTTGATTTGGAATTTTAAATCAATAATCTCAATTACTTTGCAATAACCCTTTGAAGATTATCACCCAAAAGCTCATAATTTTGATTGAAAATTTTAGTATATATATAGGGGCAGATCCAAATTTTTTACTTTGAGGGTAAGAAATGATCTAAATTTTAAAGTTTAAGGACGGAATAGGTTTTAAAATTTTTAATTTTCTTTCGTCTAACCAGCCCTTTTTGAATAAATCAACAATATAATAATATTATTTAGTATTTAATTCAGTATTAAGACTAATTTAATTTTTTTTTTTAGAATTCTAAGACTAATTTAATCAACTTTAAAAAATACTGGTAAATTTCAAATATTTTGTACGCATATGAATCTTTATATATATTTAAACCATTGTCAAATATTTTTAATAATTTTTCTAAAATATTCCTAAAAATAGTTTCTGTATATAAGTCAACAAAACAATAAACATGTATATTCTAAAAAAAAAAAAAACAATAAACATGTATAAAGAAAGGAAATTAATGAAAAAAATATTGTGTTGCTAATAAGAGTTCTAAATCAAATGTATATATTCTCATGATTAGAAGATCGAATCTATCTATCTTCAATTATTTTTTCACCAAAAAAATGTGTATAAAATATTTAAACAAAAAGTTAGAAAAAAATCAAACACGTGTTTATAAAAAACATATGCAATCTCCGAGGGGTGACACAGTGTTAATTAAACTTGAAATTTGAGGGGTATGTTCTCTTGAATGTCCGAGGTTCAAAGCTCATCTATGACATTACTCTTTTAATGTTTTCGATACTCGATCTAGGAACGGGCATGGTTACCTTATTTCAAAAAATAAAAATAAAATAAAAAGTATATGCATATATATTAACAAAAAAAAGGAGAAAACCAGGTAAAAATAAATAATAAATTAAGATAACTTTATTTATATATATATATATATATATATATATATATATATATATATATTCTCTTCATTTTCTAGATTTTTCAGAGAAGTTCCGAGTATAAGGGAACAAAACTCCGATTTCCCAATTTTCAAGAAAAAAAAAAGAAAGTAATATTTGTACTTAAATTATACTATAATTGGACAAGCATACTAAATTATTTTCTTTCAATTATAAGAAAATTAGGTTACATACATAAATGAAAGTGGATTTATAAATTAATGATACAATTCTTCTTCTTCTTCTTTTTTTTTTTTTTTGAGGAAAAATTATACAATTATTCTTAATATAATTGAAAATGAGCAGTTCAAAGACATGTTAAGGTCACATACGTACCCTAGAAGCTTAGATAAGAATTTCCTCACATTATATTCACAAACTTTCCTAACTTTTCCCTCCTCCCTTTTTCTCTCTTCTTGATAAATCTTCGGTATCCCTTTTTTCAAAAAAATATTATTCACCAAGTCACAAATCTGATAAAATTTTCATAAGTAATACTTTGATTATATTCATAGATATTTTGCATTTAATTTATAACACTATAAGGAGCTAAAAACAAAAAACAATAAGATAATATACACAAATTTTCAATTTTTTTATTGTATACAATATTTAAATGTGAGAAGATTTTATTTCATAACATTTCAATCATTTTTTATATTATAAATTGAAAGAGGAAGACCACAAACCTACAAACAATAGAACCAATAGGATATGGTTCCTTCCGATTATAGCATCTCAATCCTAAGCAATTACATCATGTAGCCAATTGTGTTATACTCATGTTGGCAATTAGACTCACAATCTTAAATTTTCATTTTCAACTTTAATTTTCTACCAATTAATAGGCGTGTTTCTCTTTTTCAAGAAATTTGAAAAGTTTATTACAACTAGTACACAAGGTGGAAATAAATTTTTCTCAAAAACTAAATTGAACAATAAGAAATCAACAAAAACTTAACTGATCAATCTTAGGAATCATGAGCTGGAATTAGAGAGACCAATAAGAAGACTATCTAGTTTATCTATTATTATTATTTATTTATTATTATTTTTTTGAAATCGTCTATTTTTTAATTATATTTGAGAATAAATGTGGTTGTGAGTATTTTTTTGAGCGAAAATATAGGTTTGTAATGAAGTAAATTACATTTATAGACTTAGCTTGGGATTTAACTTTAAAATATAATGTAGCTAAAATAAGCCTAACTTAATTAATATAACTTTCATTATTTTTAATGAGGTTCTTCAATCAATTCAATTAAGTTCAACTAATTTTATTTGATTGGCTTTTAAGATTAATTTGATTGGATTATTTTTAATTGATTTTATTTGGATTAAAGCCATCAATTTTACTTATTAAACTTATCAATTTTACTTGATTTAAATTATAATTTGTGTGCTTATTGTTATTATTATATAATCCGATCAACCTTAAAGGTTCAAAGCTAACCATGTCTCTATCTTGTTCTAATACAGTGTCCACTCTTAGTAGTATATGTCAGCAGGAATATAAAATAAAACATGGACTTTGATTTCAAATTAAACTGTTTTGGTATGATTAGTATTTATTTTTATTTTTGTGGTTGAGTCACGGCTGTTGAGTTTTTCCTACTTTTTATTAATATTAATAGTATTATGGTTATTATTATTATTTTGAGTACTACAATTCAAATGCATGGTATGGACAAATTCTTTCCATCTCTTAGAAGAATTAGTGATTTTTAAGTTCTATAGGGATGCTTGAGAATCCTACCTTTGGAATGATGAAATATTTACTTAGGAAATAAAATTAGTGTTTTGGAGAGAGGATATGTTTGATTTTTTTTTTTTGAGGATTTGTATTTGAAAAGATGTTGGATTTTTTTTAAAGAATTGGTGCTTAACAGAGAAATTTTTTATATTATTATTATTAAATTTTTTTAATTGTAATGAAATTTGATAGAATTAAATAAGTTTGATAAGATGTGTGGAAAACGAGTTGATGAAAAGGTGAGAGAGATTGTAATGTATTAAAAACTAACGATGAAGATTTAGCTTATAAAGTTATATTGAGAAGTTATTATAAGTAGTTAAAATTTGAGAGATTCAGCTAAAAACTCATTTGGATGTGGTTTTTGTGTAAAGAAATTAGAATCAAAATCATGTTTAGGTGTAGATGTAAAATGAATAGTTAAAAAGTAATTATTAAAAATGAATTATTTTGATTGATATGAAATGAATGATTAAAAATGAATTGTTACAAATGATTGAGTAGATATAAATGAATTATTAGAATGATTAGTTATAAATGAGAATTATTTTTAAAAGTAAAAAGAATGAGAAGTTAATAAAAATTCGTTTGAATATAGATTTTCGAGAAGAAATTGGTAAATCTTCAAAATAAATGCTACCCAAATATGACAAACAAACAGACCCACAAGGGTTGATTAGATTGCCCCTAGAATCCAATTGCCCCTAGAATTTTAATTGTTTTCATTATTTTATAAGGGTTGATTAGATTAGAAAAAAATATTAGGTTTTATTTTTTACTTGAGAAAATTAGTAGCTGAACAATTAAGTAAGGTCTAATATTATTTCAACTCAATCCATAAGCACCACAATATGGGGTATAGTTAACTTCTTGAAAATAATTAGTAGCTGAACAATTAAGTTAGGTCTAACTTCACAAATTTTTAGCTTTCTTTATAAAAATATTTTTAAATTCAATCAAAATTTTGAAAACTTGAATCAGTAGTTTTTAAAATGATCTTTTGATAAATTCACGTTTTTAAATGTAAAATTTATAGTAAAAAATAAATTTAAATTTCAAACACACCACGCTAATAGCAAATTTCAAAATTTCTATTTGAATTATAACTAACTTTTTAAAAATATTTCATACGTAACAAATAAAAATACTTAACTTGTCTCAAGTATTTTCGTTTCAAATTTCATTTTATCGCTTTTAATTTAATGTAATTGAATTCATTTTTGTTATTTGATTTTTTTTTTAATTCTGACATTTTTTTTTGTTAATCATAAAAAATCTCCAAACTAAATCCAATTCATTATACAAACAAAGTTGAGAGGAGATCATTAACATTGTATCATAGAATGGGAAATTGAGAAACCTTTTAGATTCTATAATTTTCTATTTCTATAGATTAATTTCATCAACCGAACAAATAAGGAAATTAAAGTTGATTTCTTCATGGTCAAACATATTTGAAGGGAAGAAACCGATACAACAAACCAATAGCTAGTGGACAAAAAAATTAAAAGAAAGTCAAAGTCATTTGGTCAAAAAGTATGAGATTATGTCTTATTTCAGACCATCAATTTAAGGAAGAACAACGAATTTTATTTAACGGGAGTAGGTAAATAGAATTAAATACCAAACAAAAAGAAGAAATACACAATATTTCAAATTTAAATAAATACACAAGCCGGCTTCTTTTAGGCTCTTCATTTTCTCCATTATGAAATTTTTTTAAAAATTCTTTGCCGGCTTCAAAAAACAAAATATGAAATCCTACATTCATCTTTTTCATTAAGGTTGTAATTTTAGTTTTAAATTTTTTAGCAACCAAAACATAAAAAACAGGCTGAATATTGTCATGGTCGGAGACATGTTTAGTTGAGAGATAATGCACAATTATATTAATCACCCTAATCCAAAAATAATCCCTAATAATTAATATTATCATCAAAACTAAATTCTAGAGCCTGTCTTCATATTTGACCTTTTCTTTAGTCTTTAGTTTGGGTTTGTCAAGAAATGTGAAAATGTTTGAAATTAGATTTCCGTGAAACCAAGGGTTTTGCATTTGGACCAAACCCTGATAAGAAATGTCAATCTTTTAGCCAAAATGAAAGAACGTTTAATTTCTTGGGTACATATGTTTTTTTTTTTGTCGAATAAGAAACTGATATATATATATATAGAAAAGATTCAGTCGGAAAAACATAATTATAGCATAATTATAAGAAAGTATGTCAATTTCTAAGAGTGCCAATTTTTTGGGTACATATGTTTTGATTATCCTAATTATGCCTGTCTTTTTCTTCTTTCTTTTTTTTTCTTTTCTTTTTTTTACCTTATTGGGTTCATTTGATTTTCTATGATATATATTTTTAGCTTACTGAGTGTTCAAAGTTGATATAATTTATTTTATGGTCAAATTATTTAGTGGAGTGACTTTTAGAAAAAAATCATTGAGAATGACTCATAAAAAATGATTCATTTTTTAAAATTATGTTGATGAATTCAAAAATACATAATATAATAACACAAAAATATTAGCCTGTAACAGTTAAGTCAAATTTTCTATGGTCTTGTTTCTGCTCCACTTTTGTTGGGTCTAAAATGTTGACATGGCATAATGGTATATATGTCAAAAATCTCTTTGTAACTTTTTTGTATGAATATTCTTAGAATTAATTAAAGTGAGTTTGAAAAGAATCACATTGGAGGCATCTAATTTCCTTCTGTAGAGGCAATGTGTGGTTGAACTTCAATTGAAATTATAATCTTAACTTCTTTGTGGTTTAGCTTTTCTTCAATTATTGTTTTTTGTTGACAATCTTTTATTCGCATCAATTAAGTATCCACTTTTCTAAAATAATAGTAAGAAGAATAATTAACTTCTTGTTGGAGGCAAAGGCCAATATTTTACTTGATAAATAATTAGAATTTATCAATATTTAGATACATAATCTTGCTGAAAGAGTACCATTGATGATAAATGATACAATGACATATACAAAGTGCCATTGAAAGTTTTTATGACTTTTTTACCCTTATTGATATCCAATTTTATAGTTTTTGAAAAGAAAGGTACGAAATTTTATAGAAATGCAAGTCAGAAATGTTCATGAGTATAAAAAGCTCTCCAATTTAAAGTATTACTAGCTATATTATAATTATAAAATAATGAATCTTTAGTACACCAAGAAGCCATTTGAATAAGAATATTCTCCAAAAGAGTTGAGGATGGCACATCCATGTGAGAGCTGTCAAAGAGACACGCGTTCCGTCCCTGCCAAATATACCATAGAGTTGAGCCCAATATGTTACCCTGAAGGATAAGACGCTGGTTGCTCGGATGAATATCAATCTTAGAGAAAATAATATCAGAGGTGTGTAGATAGAATTTTGAAGATGAGCATTAATACAACCCTCGATAGTATTTTTTTTTTCTCGAAAAGAAACGATACCGAAGGCAAGCAAAACATGAAAAGATGGAATATGAGAGCCAAGTCAAAGCTAGTAAAAAAACACTTTTTTTTTATATCCGTGATTGTTCGGGTAAAAAATAATTCATAAAAATTACAAGAAAGCAAACCAATTTTTGGTTATGGTATCAATAGAGATAAACGTTGAGCTTAGTGACGAAATCATGACTTATTTATAGAATATTGAATAGAACCAGAAGATATATAAGTTATATAAGCTTCGCCCCTTTCTTTTACAATCAAGGTTGCTTTGTTTTTCACATTTTAGAGTATATTCTACTCAAGTAAATGAAAAATTAAGAGCCACAAAGCACCTTTACAGTAAAGATTGTGTAACTTAACTTGAAAACATACTTTTCTTATAGCATTTGCTTGCTCTTATCTTAAATTCTTAAGCAGTCTCACATATTTGACACTCTCCCTTATAAAATATGCCAAAGCGTGGATTCTCTATTGGTCTCAGTACTCTATTTTTTCATTTCTCCGCCTTATAGTCGAGTAGCTTACGCATCTTCGTTCTTTTATGAGGATGACAATCGAACCTAAATCTCTACATCGATATGATATTGTCCACTTTGAGCAGAATTCTCATAACTTATTTTTTGTTTTACCAAAAAGCCCTCATTAATGGAGATAGTAGTCATCACTTATATATCTTTCCCTAATCTGATCAATGTGAGATAACTTTTGTTAAATCCCAACAATCCTCTCCTAGAACAAAGTTTCACCAAGTTTTTCTATGAACTCGCCTTATGCGTTTGGCACCTGAGGATCCAACTCTCTTCTTCGAAAAAAGAGCAAGCTTCTCTCAAATAGTTAATCCATCTAGGTACAACGCGGGTTTGATAAAGGTACAACGGGGTGTTCAATTGTGGTTATGTTTAATGCACGACTTTGATACCAATTAATAAAGATGAGAATTTAACTCAAATCTCTACATTAATATGATATCATCCATTTTGGGCATAATCCTCTAGATTTTGTTTCTTGTTTCATCCAAAAAACCTCATTTTAATGGAGATGGTTGTCATCACTTATATATCAATGATTTTCTTCATCTAATCACTATGGGACAACTTTGTTTGTGTCCCAACAGTTTCCCCGCAACATTTACTTAAACAATGACCGTGTTATTGTAAGTTCTAGTAAAACAACAAAATTAAAGCTATTGTTAAATCATCTATCGTTAACAGCAAGGCGTCTTCGATATCAACACGCGCAACTGCCACTTAAATTACAATGACCATTCTAATTTTTATTTAATCACAAGAGAAAGTTACACGATTTCGTCAACACAAACTCTCGCAGAAACGGCAAAAAGAAAACGAGTCGAAAACGACCCGAGAACAACCTAATTTTGGGGGTGACAATGACAATTTATTTACATAAAACAGATCAAGGATCAATATTATAAGAAAATTCATGAAGCAATTGAAGCTTCTTCCTATCTTTGTATCCAAAAAGGTCAGTTGCATCCCCATCAAAATTTGAGAGGCTTGATGGAGGAGATTCAGTTGTAGAAGAAGGAGCTTGTTCACAAATGGAGCTAAAATTCATCATCATTGGATTCCATTGATGAGTAACCAAAGGCTTCTTTTCGTCGAAATTAATGAAGGAGTTGCTGAAATTAATGTAAGTGCTTTCTCTGTCGGAAGATTGGTCGTTATGATCACAATATGGATTTGAATTATTCATTTCTCCAAATATTGAACGTTCATTGGTTGCTGCAATTTCCCTCCAACTTGGTGCATATTTTGTACATGAAACACTCCTTTTAAAGATTCGACATAATGTCCAGATTTCCTGCAATTCAACATTCAAATTTAATGTTAATACATATATATATACAAAGTATATGAAAAATACTTTTGAGAATTTAAGCCACTAAACTAAAAATCTTAGGTATTGTATGTGTAGCACAACTTGGGGGAAAGGGGATTACCAAATACCGATT
Source organism: Sicyos edulis (assembly GCA_036507275.1). NCBI lineage: Eukaryota > Viridiplantae > Streptophyta > Magnoliopsida > Cucurbitales > Cucurbitaceae > Sicyos > Sicyos edulis. The sequence continues at coordinate 5,512,178 of CM071846.1, forward strand.
CTAGGATCGAACCGTGACCGTGGAGTGAAAATGGATTAACACTAAACTAGATAACCAATCGTGCCACCACTCATTAGGTTAACTCAAACTTTTAAATAGAATGATTTTTAGACTCAAAGAATTATGAAAATTATAAATTTTATTCATACTTTAATTCACCCCCACTCGTGGGTTTAAAAACTAGCATCAAACGATTATCACACTATAGAGGAATTATTATTATTTTTATTTATTTATGTTTATTTTTTTACTTTGAAAGATCTTGTTACCGGAGTTCAATTTGTTAGAATTTACCTTATTAAATTCTCACTAAATTAAAAAACTTAAACAAAAGAAATTCATTTTTACACCAAATTAAATTAAATTTATTATGATATACCATGCATGTTATCTATCACTAACCACGCTTAAAACATATTTTTCCAACAACAAGAATAGTAACTCAGCGATATTAGTGTACAATCAATCATCGAATTAGTCATGACTTCGAATCCTCTCACCCCCAATTGTTGTAATTTAAAAAAAAATATCCCCCACCAGACCCTACAATGGTTAGGTTTATGTCGGAATTCAATCTTTTATTCATATTCATAATACAAATTTAAGTATGTTGGTTGATATTATTAAATTTACTCAAATCTCCTATCATCTCCCATCAACTTAAATCTTTGAGTTGATTACCGAATTAAGATGATTTATGAAGGGACAAAGGAAAATTTTGCTTACAGCTTGTTGGGCATTGTTTCTAATTCCTCCAAAGATGGAATTTTGATGAGAACTAAGATTATGAGAATGAAGGCGAAATTCATGCATCATCCATTCAGTTTTAGTGCCTCTTCCAGCATTTCCATTGTAATAAACAAGGCTTTTCTTCAATCCAATGCACTTATTTCCCTGTAAACTGTAAATTGCTTTGTCAATTCCAGTTGCCTTCCAAAACCCTGTACTTGTAACCCTATTTGGCCTTATGCTGTTCTTGTATTTTCTTGCTCTTTTGCAGAAGAAATACCACTCTTTATCTCCCAAATTAGTCCCAGCATCTGCACATGATTAATTTCACCTAATTAATCAACTTTATATATTTTTATTTAAAGAAACCTACAACTCAGGTTCAATGAATGGGGAGAAGATGACAAATTAGGAGAATTATATTAAATTAGGAGTTTGTGTTAAACAATTGTGAATAAGACAAATCTATGTTTCTTAATGTATCCGAAAACATAAAAAAAATATTATGGGGGAAAAAGTCAGCAGTTCTATGGAAAGCTTGGAACAGATCTTATAATCTTGATTGCTAATTCAAACCCATATAAACTAATGCAATTTCTTTTTCTTTTTTTTAAATGCCTTTTTAGATATCATTCAAAGCTACATTCTTTCAGACGGGTAAATTCAAAATGAATTAAATCATATATCATTGTGAAAATATGTTCTGAAAATATATGATCTTCAAACAAAAGTTTGGCTTTTTTCAAAACTTTTAAACCAAACCCAAATAAACAAATGCAAAAGTACATGTTTTTGAGAAAAGAAAACAAAGAATTGAATATGAGAGGGAAAATAAATATCATACTAGGAAGATCCCAAGGGTTATGCTTATAGATATCAACGGACTTGATGAGTTCGGTGCCAGTCGCCTTCTTTTCGACCTTTCGCCGGAGATAAAATCCGACGAGTTCTTCATCGGTAGGGTGGAATCTGAACCCTGGAAGTGGGAATTGATAATCATCAATCTCAGGCTCTGTAAACATGTTTTTTAACAATGGTGGAGGATTGGAAAAAGAAAAGACACAAAACTTAAGGAGCTTAGAGAAATTAAAGTAAAGTAGAGGGTTGTGAAAGTAATTTGGGAAGTTGGGATTAGAAGAGCTTTGAATTTATAGGGTTATGAATGGAACCTCTGGTGGGGTTTTCAAAAGTTGAGATCTTTTTTTCATTTGACTGCAAAAGTTATAAACTAATAACAAAAAACCCTTTCTCCCACCATATTCTTGATTTTGATTATTATTATTATTATTATTTTGGTATATTTGAGTGTGAGACTCAACTTACATAAGATAAAATGGGGTGAAACTGGATCCCATAAACCAAATTTGTTCTAAGCTGCAAAATTGTAATGTGAATCCAATCACCAATATTGAAATAAAGTTGTTTTTTCAGTTCAAATAAGTTTTTTTTTTAACCACAATTTCTCTTCACTCTCAATTCTCATCACCCTTTCTCTCCTCTCCTCTCCTCTCCTCTTTTTGCTATCTAAACACGCTCTTTTGAAGGATATCAAAAAATTTAGTTTTTAGCTAGCTAGTTCATTATTTCAGGAGAAGTAAGGAAATAATTACTTTAATATTTTAATTAATGGAAAATATTTGTTTTAAAGATTTGTAATAACACTTTTCAAAGTAGAATGACAAGAGAAAAATGAGGGGTTATTTGTTTGATTCTTCCACAAAAACCTACATTCAAACAAGTTTTTATTAATCTTTGCTCATTTTTATTTTTAAAAATAACTCTCATTTCTAATCGTTCATTTTTAATCATTCATTTCTAACTAGCCAATCATTTCTAACCACTCATTTTTAAGCATTCATTTAAAATCAATCAAAACAACTTATTTTTAATCATTCATTTTTAATAATTTCTTTTTTAACTACTAAAAATAATTACTCATTTTAAATCTACATCCAAACAAGATTTTGACTCTAACTCTTCTACACAAAAACTACATCCAAACGAGTTTTTGACGTAACTCTCAATTTTAAACTACTCAATTTAACTTCTTAATCTAAATCCTACCGAAATATGTCAAACAAACACCCCCTGAACGTGGTGTTTGAGACATCGTAAATGAGAATAATTATAGAAAAAATACTTTTCATCACACGTCTTAATCACCAACAGTTATTTTATCATCAATATTCATTCTTCCATATTCTCATCCCCTTCACACCACTTTTCATTCTCCTATAATAACTTTTTACTTTCTTCCATATTCCCTATTTTGTTTCATCATAATTATTTTTTGCACCTAAAATACTTTTTTATATTCATTATTGTTTTGTCAATTTGGGCACACCTCAACTATTGTCAAAAGACATACTTTCTTTTTCTTTTTTCTTTTTTTAGAATTCAAAGGCATACCTTCTGACCTTACACTATTTGGAACACCGAAGAAACTTATAAAAAATTAATTTTTAAGTAGGTGATTACTATAAATTGAATCCATAATTTTTAAATTTTTTGAGATCCTTTTGACTATTAATTTATTTCATGATAGTTACGTTTCACTCAAAATATCGATAATAGTTTTGTTGGTAATAATTCTTTCCAAATAACAATTATTTCTTTATTTCAACACATGAGATAATTTCTTTCTCATATTACCATTTCATGATGATTTCTCATTCCGCTATGATTATTCCCACTCACCATACTTATTCAAACGCTCCCTCAAAGATGAAACAAAAAAATGGTAGGGAAGTAGCATCAATTATTATCATTAGATTCTTTAATTCCAATTTTTTAATTATCATCCCCCACTTGCTCTAATAAGTCTATGGGATACATATTAGTTGATATTTATTACTTAAAAAGAAAAAAAATAATAACAACAAAAAAAACTTTTTCTGTTATTGACAAGAAAAGAATGAGTTAATAATATTGGTATGATGTCAATAATAAGGCTGTCATTAACTTGATAATCACATGTTAAGAAAAGCATAAAAGGGAAGAGACAATGCAGCACCATTTTTGGTGCTCTCTAGCTAAGCAATGTTTGGATATTCATTAACAATGCATTTTTTAGGAATCAAATTAATTTTGAATAAAGTCAAAATGGTTATTTTTAATTAAAAGACAAGATGAGGAAATTTAGTGCCTTCAAGTCCTTTAATATAAAAAAAGCAAGGACTACTAAATGTATGCATGTGATTTTGTTACAATCATTGTTTAAAGAGGACTAACTTTGGAGAGACATTATTCACTTCTTAATGAGGAAGTTCAACCTAGTATTTTTACTTTTTGAAAAATTGAATATGAATTTAAGAATAACATCCATTTAAGATATATATATGTTCATATGTTGTGCTCCACTTTTTAGCTGAAACGCATGAATATCTTCTAGATGTAACATTCAAACAGAATTAATATATTTATAAAGAAATTAATAGATTATATGCCTAACCCTACAACATTTATACATCAAGAAAATTCGTATAAAATTATTTTTTAAATAGGTGACTACAAAAAATTATCACCTCTTAGTTATTTATAATACTTTTGACTACTATATCACTTTATAATAATTATAGAATTGGAAAGCGAAATTAGAGATTGTCTGCGAAATTAATCTCCACATCTGCTTCAAATTTGAGATTTTGAGAGAAGCACACCCACTAAAGCTTAGACGCTCAATCCCATTGCACCGCTCCGGAGGGACAACCCTCACTTAAAAAAACTTATTCAAATGTGGATTTCCTATAACGCCCTCTTTCAAACCCCATTTTGAAACCACTCCAAAATTTCTCTCCTCTCTTGAACAGCACATGAAAGTGCTCATCTAAAACATCCCCATTTGGGAAATTAAGTTCTTTACATAAATTTATTTTTTTACATTCATATAATTCGTGCTACATGTAATAGCTATAGCGGCAGTAATAATAATAGTAATAGATGTTGATCAAAGTATCATATTAAACATATACTTTAGATTAATTGGTGAGAAATTTAAGGTTTAAGTGTTAAAAATACTCAGTGGATTGGTAACCCAAAGCTTCTAGAATGTCATCAGCTCAAATCAAATCAAGAATCTAGAGGATGCAGTAACACAGTACACAGCTCAAGAGTTAATAAAATATTTGAAAAAAATGTGGTGACACTTTTTTATTTAAATATGCCTATGTCAACAGATCAGAACAACTACCTCTGAGGGAAAAATAAAAACGAACTAAAAATTAAAAAATTTTAAAAATAAATCTCAGAAAAAAATCATTTTATCAATAATTCTAACCATCTTTTGAAGAGGAATCTAACTTTTTTGTGTGCAAGATTGAATTAAATTAGAGGGTTTATTTTTAACTAAAAAGGGATTTTTTTTTTCTGTTATATATATATATACTAGTACGTTCTGTTTGTTATACATTTATTTTCTTTAGGTTCAATTACTTTCAGAAAGAAAAAAAAAAAAAAACATACACACACACACAAAACACGAAAAATTTTTTTTTTTTTTTTTTTTTTTGGAAAAGAAAAGGTTAAAGTATGTTATGTACATATTAAATTGAAAGTAGTAGGAAACTTCTCAAAGAAAAAAAGAAAATTGAAAGTACTACGAGAGGTTTGGTGGAAGCAAGTAACCAAATGTCCAATTATTGGTTGTTGTATTAGAAAATCCACTTACAGTTTATTTCAATTAGTAGAGTGCATATATATATATATATATATATATATATATATATATATATATATATATTTATTATTATTATTATTATTTTTTTTTTAATAAATAGTAATAATAATAATATTATTATTATTATGTAGAGGGGATGCCTACCATTTCTGTCGAAGTAAAGAAATATTTAAATTTATAAAAGAACAGCATTTTCTTATGCTAAATGACTATTTACAAAAACAAAATTTGTCATAGATAACGAATTCTTTTAACCATTTTTTAAAAATATTTTTTTCTTATAATAAATTTTACTCCATGTTTCAACAAATTTAATTAACTGGATTGAAACCATAATTTTGTGGACTTAATTAAAATTGGTGGTTTAACTTTATTGGATCATTTTTCGTTATATTTAAATTTTCAGAAATTGTATAGAATCTTCTTATAAAATAATTATGAATTTAGATCAATTCTAAAATATTTGCATCAATAATCCTATATTATATTATAATATTAATAAATTCTTAAATGTTCATAATTATGTCTATTATATAGATCCTTGAATTTTAAATTATATTATATAGATCCTTGATCTATCAATGTTTTGTTTTAAATTTTATGTACTCATTAGACAGAAAATTAAAAGTGTTAGGTTTTATTAGACATAAAACAGAACAATAATTTTCTTAAAATGAATGCATGCACGATGTGTACCATCATATTTGTTTAATACAAAATAAATACTAAACCAGATAATTAATTGTGCTACCGACTCATTCGGTAATTTAAAAACTTATTAAACATTTCTAAAGTTCAGGAATTTATTATATACAAAATTGAAAGTTAAAGAATCTATAAATGTAATTGGGGCTCTAATAACAAAGGATACGAATATGAATAGGTTATTATAGCTACTCTCTGTTTTGACCATTGAAGTGGTTACTTGAATTATGATCAATAATAACCTAGACAACTATTTTTCATATCTAATTTTGACTAGTCTGATCATTTTCTTAATCATATTGTTCAATAATAACTTCCCTCTCAAATGCACACAATAATAATTATATTCATGTTATAGTTATCTACACCTTAAATACAATAATACTTATGTTATTATAATTTAAATCCAATCATAGACAACTATAAATCATTAAAAAAAAAATCTACTAATAATCATAACTCACCAATAATTATAACCAATATACTTCCAACTCAAACGCCCCTTATACATTTTAAAGTGTAAGGAACATATTAGATACAAACATTCATGTACTAAACATGTACTTTAACTTAATTATAAATGGTTCCAATTTGACTAACTAAAAGATGATTGTGTTAAAAATGCTAACATATGTAATTCAATAATATCTCTTAAGGGATTGAACTTCCTCTCACCTTCCTACAACTAATCTCTCTCTCTCTCTCTCTCTCCTTATCAATCGTCATCATCACATCACTTTCTCCATCACTATTGAATCTCTTACATATTGTGCAATCTCAATCTAATCTCCCTCTCTACTATATGTGGGTCATGGTGAAAAATCATTTCAAGTAATTTGAAATAACTAAATTCTACATAGTTAGATGCATGTGGTAAAAGTTTGAGGTCTCTAAAATATACTTTCATAGAGAGATCGCACGTGTTGAAATCTATGAGTGTATTTAATCGCAAAATTCTTTATTATCTCATGATTTCAACCTCAATCCCAACCTTGAAACAGGCGTGGACATCATAGATATGTAATGGGATGAAACTTCGATTCATGAGTCTCGAGTTCAAACCTTGAAATTCAGTCTAGGAAACCTGTCTAATAATGACTCAACGATTTATCTGTCTCAGAAAGCTAACTAAAATTAAAGAATATAGGTTTTTTTTGTGGTGCAAATTGAGTGAATGAAACCCCAAACCCTATGGATAGTATTACTGTTTTCACTTAAATAAGAGTCAAATACCATTTCTAAAATCAAGTCCGTGAACTTGGTATTAAACTAAATTAACACCAAATAAGGAAATGAACACGCCATCAACCTTTTCGGTTTTAAAGAGCTGAGTTGAGTATCTTCTAAAATTATGAGAGTTAATGGCTATTGATATTAAACAAATACAGACATTGGAAAAAACGACCTCAAAAGAAGAAAGGTTTAGGTGGTTAAAGGATAATGCACGTACGAGATCAATCAAAAAGATATTCTAAGATGTTACATTAAAAAAAACAAAACATCTAATTCATTCTTGATAGGGGCGGCTAATTAATTATTCAGCTAAAGATTGATCCATCCATCTTCTAGAAAGAAGAAACAGCAATGAAACTTCCTAGGATTTGAATCATCAACTTCACTCAAAAATTGCAAAGCTTATATCTGTCGCTATCTTATCAAATTTGATTCCTAGTTTTTTTGTTTAAGCTTTTGTTGGTGTTGGGGGCATCAAACATTATGAATTCCCACTTGTTCTTTGTCTCTATCTCCTTTTCTTTCTTTGTAAAGATTACATTTTTCTAACATTTAAATATTCATAATCACTATTTTAATGTTTAAAGTAGATTATTTTTGCAATAGTTTTTTGGAGGATGACTATGGCGGCTTAGATTTCAACTTCTCCATGTGATGTGGTGATCCAAAAATTGGCCAGCAACTCCTTTACATTCAATGAACCGAATTCCTTGTGTCATTAATTTAATTGAAAGAAAGTGTTTAATTATGAACGAATCCTTGGCTTAGATTCTGGGCCTTTCAAATGCTAAGAAATTAATTGTTCTGAGATTTGAATATTGGAATTGGATTATCCTTGAATGACATCAATGTTATCTTAGGAGATATTTTTGATAGCAACTCATTTGGTTTTTGGTCTTGATGAAAGCTTATTATAAAGAAGTATGTGAGGTTGAAAATGGAAAAATGGTATATTTTATTGCTTTTGTAAGGTATGTAACTTTGAAGGGAGACATGAAATGTATCTAGTAATAGAGTTTAAAGTTTTCAAATATAAAAAAATGGAAGTAGATTGAATTTGATTGTGTCATAAGTTTTGTTTTTCCATTTTAAAGGATAAATTACTTATAACATATTGACTATATACTACTTCGAAAAGAAGTTAACCCAATTTGTGGGTCAAGAGGTTAGAAATGAAATGCAAAAATAGAACCAACAATTTTATGTAATATTAGCTGGTCGGTCGTAGAATTTAGGATCCTCAAACAACCTACGAACAAAATTATCTTTAATTTATGGTAAATTCTATGGATAGACTGCAAATTTTAGAGTATCTACATCTATAGTCGTTAATATGTTTCAATAGTATAATATAAATACTCATTAATAACAAACTAGATAAGGAAGAGCTGCTAAAGTGTTGTATTATATAATCTAATAATCAAGAAGTTATTTAGTTCCACCCAAATGTGATTGAATTTAGTAAATAAAAAATAAGAAAAAGTAATATGATACATATATAAAAAGGATAAACCTACAAATTATATAGTAAAAATGACGCATTACATTTAAAGCAATCTATTTAAAGAATTTAAAAAAACTTCAGTATACAAAAAAGCCACAACAGTTGACCCACCTTTGATGAAGATCATGAAATATGACTTATTCAGAAGAATATAAAAGTTTTAAACTATTTGAAAATTCATTTTACGCAAATAAGTACAAATTCTGGAAATAAAATCTTTACCAGACCTCAATCACCACAGTATTTTATAAACAAATCCTTGTTGAGATCAGAAAATGCATACTCGATATTTAATAATTGGGCAACAATTTTTTATGCTTAGTGAATTCAAACATTTAAAAATGCAGAAAATAAAATAAAAATCAATAAATAATTTTAAAAAAGGCTTAGAAGTTGAGAGTCAAAATTTGTGATGGAAGACTAGGGGCCATTTTCTCCAAAATAAATTAAAAAAGAGGAGCTTTCTCTTTGATTCACTTTACCATTGATAAGGCTGAACAAATCTCCACCTTGTTGAATTTCAATTTTATTGTCCATCAAATTGGTCGTCCTTTTGAATGCTGGGCCAGTCAGTTCCCTCCCTAAAATAAATACATTTTATTTTTAGTCTACCAGTTTGCAACTTGAATATTCTAGCTATGTTTCAATGAAAATCTTAAGCCTAATCTTGGAAGGGTGAAGAAGGGATGTGTCTTCCCTACTTTAACGACCTCTACCGAGTCGGTATACAACGATGTATGCATCGAAGAAGCTATTCGGAATCTGGGATCATACCTTCTCCCACCTGAAGTCATAAGTCATCAGTGTTTCCTTCTGATACGATCCCAGCATCATTAAAAGTATATTCGAGGCGAAGCAAGAAGTGAAGAATGAGCTAATTACTATTTTAATATATTTTATTATGCGCATTTAGTTTGTAATGGGCCTATGGGCCTAAATAGAGTTATTTACAAAGTTAGGTTAAATCCTAAGAAGGCTATAAATAGGCGGACTAGGTTACTCTTTTAGCTATCGAATTATCATTATTGTATTGCGGCTCTTTGAGAGATTCTCTCGAGAGGTTTATCTTATTTTAATAGAAAAGTGTGGTAGATTCTATCATTTTGGTATCAGAGCCATTTACCGATCCGGGAATGGTAACTACCAAGATGGAGACTAGGGTTCAAGAGTGCGAATCGAGTGGTGTAGAGATGGTGAAGAAGCAACAGAATTCGAGGTTCAACTAGCGATGATGAATAGTGAGATAGGTCAAATTAACCTAAATTTACAAAAGTTGCTAGAACGAACACCGAACGCAGAACCGAGGCAAGCGGTGCGGACAAAGGAAGGGGTGGACTCGGCGCCGAGGTCGTAGCTCGTGGGTTGGGCGGGCGCGAGTGGGTGGCACTGTGCCGATGGGGACAGATCGGGGCGCGATCGCGCGTGGCGACAGGCGAAGGAAGAGCGGGCGCGAGCAGAGGGCGGCGCCATGCCGCGAGCGGGCGCGCTGCGGGCCTGGCGCGCGAATGGGCGCGGGCGCGTCGTGAGTTGGGAGCGCTTGCGCTTGGCGCGCGATCAGCGGGGAGCAGGGGTCGTGGCTGGGGCGACGATGGGCGGGCGTGGTTGGCGCTGTCGACGCGGCGGAAGGAGCGGTGGGGCTCGGTGGGGCTCGGGCGGTGTCGGGCGAGCAGCGGTCGGGCGGCGTCTTGGTCGGGTGTGGCGCGGCAGCGAGCGAGCGTCGGAGGACACTGGCGCGGCGGTCAAGGGGACCGGGTCGGGTCGGGTTGTTCGGGTCGGGTCGGTCTGGACCATTTGAGCGGGGCCAGGAGAGAGATACCGGAGTTTGGTGATGGGAGTAGTGGCGCCGGGTCCACGAGTCACCGAAGGAGAGGAGGGTGCGCATGGGTTATGACAGACCAATAGCGCCACGACGGTTGGAACGAAGCGGGGTGGGATGGCGTGTCGAGAGGAGGCGGGAAGGCGGAGAGAGTGGGAGGACCCGATATGAGCAGGGAGGACCGAACATAGGAGCGAAGCAGCGAGTCCGATGATTTGTGAGGAGGTTACTAAGCTCGAGATGCCGATTTAAAAAGGTCTTCTACCGATGAGGATCCGGAAGGTTGGTTGTGTCGAGTGGAAAGGTATTTTTGGGTTAACAGATTAATTGGGCGAGAGCAGTCGACGCCGCGGCTTTGTGTATGGAGGGTGAGGCCACGGAATGGGCTGCGATGCGAGGAAGATCGATCACCGTCGGTTCTTGGGAAGAATTTCGTGAGCTCTGTTACACCGATTCCAACCCGGCATAAATGACAGCAGTACGCTAAGGTGATGAGTTTGCGACAAGAGGGCCTTTGTTAAAGAATATATCGCATTGTTTGAGAAATATGCTAAAGGAATGCGCGATATTAGTGCCAGTCATCGTTAGAAGGGAAATGGGAGAGCGGTTTAAAAGAAGAAATAAGGAGTGAAATGAGAAAATTGCGACCCGTGGGAATACAAGATAAAAGTTTATGGCACAAGTAATTGAGGATGATCGGCCTTAGAGCACTAGGAAAAGGGGTGAGCCGGGACTAGTGAGCAGAACAAGTGGGGATCGGGACTTTTTAGTACGAAGGAGCGAGTGTTGCAACTATGAGAGCGACTACGTTCTCAGCGTCTAAACCGAGCATTACAAAGCGATTACAACGACCACTACGCCGTATAAGCGTTTTGTGATGGTGAAATCCGTGTCGGGAAGGATAAGGGGTTGTGTTTAGTTATGACGAGAGATTTGTGCCCGCACGATGCAAAAAGAAAGAACTTCAATCTTTGGAGATATTGGTAGTACGCGACACCTATGACCACGAGGATTCAATCGAAAATGATGAGGCTTTGGAGGATGAAACTTTTTGTGGATACAGGCGATACAAGGGATTTAGCGGCGTTGTCCTTAAACTCATTGGCACGGTGAGCTCGCGAAGACTTTGAAAGTCACTGGATTTATTCGGGGTTAGAAGTGGTAGTTTTGATAGATTGTGGGGCCACCCATAACTTTATTTCCGACGTCATTGTGGAGAAGTTAAAGTTACCGATAGAGCCCTCAAATGATTATGGCATCATGTTGGGAACCGCGAATGCTGTGCGAACAGCGGGAATCTGTAAAAATGTGGTGCTACACCTTCTTTGAATTGAAAGTGGTACATGAATTCCTACCCTTACCTTTAGGTAGCGCGAGATGTGATTTTGGGGTGGCATGGCTAGAAACATTGGGAAGGATAGAATTCAATTTCGATTCCACGAAGATGCGGTTTGTGTTGGGGTCTGGCGGCAGTGCAAGGGGACCCCGGTTGGTCAAGGCTCAAGTATCCTTGAAATCCATGATGAAATCCTTACGTCCCGAGGACCAAGGATTCTTGGTTGAGTTGAACATGTGTGAGGTGACAACACGAGATTGTGAACCAACCAAGATGCTCCGGATTTATCGCGGTACCGAGAGCTTCACTCTTTAATTAAATCTTTTCACCGGTTTTTCAATCTTTGGCGATTTACCTCCTGAAAGAAAGCGTGATCATGCGATTGAACCGATTGCGGGGGACGAACTCGGTGAATGTCGGCCATATCGGTACCCACAATATCAGAAAAATGAGATAGAAAAACTAGTACGGGAAATGTTGTTAGCGGGGTAATTCGCCCTAGCACGAGTTCTTTCTCTAGCCCTGTGTTGTTAGTGAAAAGAAGGATGGAAGTTGGCGTTTCGTGTCGATTACCGTGCATTAAATCAAGCTACGATCTGGGATAAATACCCGATACATTTGGTGGATGAATTGTTGGATGAGCTTCATGGCGCTTACTTTTTTCGAAAATTGATCTAAAAATTTGGATATCACCAAATTCGTGTCAAACCGACCGATGTATACAAGACGACTTTTCGAACGCATGAAGGACATTACGAGTTTGTAGTCATGCCCTTTGGGTTGCGGAATGCTCGACACGTTCGATCTGTGATGAATGAGATTTTGCGGTCGATATCTGCGTAAGTTCGTCTTTGGTATTTTTGATGATATTTTGATTTCTGACATGACTATTCAGGGAACACGAGGAGCACACGGCTCGTGTTTTTGAGTCTTTGCGAGCACATGCTTTTCGCCGCAAATGCGAAGAAGTGCCAATTTGGGTTGCAACGTATTGAGTACTTGGGCACTTTATATCTGTGGAAGGTGTCTCTGCCAGGCCGGCAAAGATCACAGCGATGATAGAGTGGCCCGATCCTCGAAATATTCGGGACCTCCGAGGATTCCTCGGGTTAACCAGGATACTATCGACGTTTTGTGGCTAACTACGGTTTCATGGCTTTTCCGTTGACCCAACTATTAAAGAAGGGAAGTTTGAGTGGGGACCGATTGCCAGAAAGCGATTTTAATGATGAAACATGCTATGAGTAGTGTTAGGTCCTGCGATTGCGATTTTGACCAAGTATTTATGGTCGAAACCGATGCCGGGCATCGGGGTGGGAGAAGCGATTCGATGCAACAGTCGTCACCGATAGCATATTTTAGCGAGGGCATTGCCGATTACTCATCGGGTGAAAACGGTGTATGAGCGTGAACCGATGGCAATCGTTTTCGCGGTGCGTGCTGTTGGCGGGCCTATCTGTTAGGGCATCACTTTGTTGTTCGATCTTGACGTAAGAGTCGAAATTTCTTCTTGAGCAGCGTGTAGTGGATGGCGACTATCGGCGATGGATTGCGAAATTAATGGGTTATGATTTGACATCGAATATAAGAAGGGCCTTGAAAATAGAGTGCGGATGCCTTGTCACGAATGCCCAGAAATGCGAGCTTGGCATCTTTGAGTGTGGTGGCGGGTATTAACACCGCCGCGTATTTAAATGAGTTAAAGAGGATGATAAGTTGATGGAAATTTATAAGTCGGTGTGACCACTGGTAAGAGGGCCCTCAAGGATACTCGTAGTTGGTGATGTGTTGCTTTATCGTGGTCGGCTTGTTTTGCCTCAGACATCCCCAACGATTCCTCTACTTTTGCTTGAATTCCATAGTGGTGCTATTGGGGACATTTGGAGTCCTTAAAACTTATCGCTTGGCTAAGGAGGTGTATTGGCAAGGAATGAAGGCTCGTGTGCGTTCCTTTGTGGTCGAATGCTCTATCTCGTGTTCAAGCTAAACACCTATCCTTATCTCCTGTGGGGTTGCTCTGACCTTTGCCGATCCCTGCTTGCAGTGCGGGAAGATATTTCGATGGACTTTGTGGAAGGTTTACCGCGATCCGAGGGTTATGACACTATCTTGGTGGTGGTTGACCGTTTGTCCAAATATTCTCATTTCATACCTCTTCGACACCCGTTTTTTCTTCCTTGTCGGTGTCAAAGGTGTTTATCAAGGAGATTGTTCGGTTGCACGAAATTCCAAAAAGTATTGTATCCGACCGCGATAAGGTCTTTACGAGTTTGCTTTGGGAAGAGATGTTCAAGGCTACGGGCACTAAACTGTGTCGGAGCACCACTTACCATCCACAGACTGATGGGCAGACTGAGGTGGTGAATCGTTGTCTGGAATCCTATTTGAGGTGTTTTGTGATGCATCATCCTAAGGCGTGGTACCAATGGTTGTCCTGGGCGGAGTACAGCTTTAACACTTCTTTCCACTCATCCACGGGTATGACACCTTTCGAGATTATTTATGGCGAGACCCCTCCTACCTGTTGGGTTATGATCACGAGTTAGCCCGATGGCGTCTGTGGATTCATTGATGAAGGATCGTGATCGGATCTTGACCACATTAAAGGCTAGCTTGTTGCGAGCGCAACAATCTATGGCGAATCGCGCAAACGCAAAACGTAGGGATGTACAGTTTAATATTGATGATCTGGTGTATATCAAGCTTCGACCATACCGCCAATCTTCTTTGGCTAAATTTCAACACCCGAAGCCGCACCGAGGTTTATTGGGCCCTACCGGTGTCTTTGGCTCGAGTAGGTCCTGTTGCTTATCGTTTGGAACTACCGCCAAGCGATTAAGATTCACCCGATTTTTCACGTGTCGATTCTGCGTAAAGCGGGAGACTCGTCGGTTCTTGTCATGTCTACACCGTCCTTGGTGGAGATGATGATCTGTGCATGGTGGTTCGCCCTAAAAAAATTTGTGTTGGGCGTCGGGGAGAATTTACACGCGGCCGGATCGCGTCAAGTTTTGGTTCAATGGGAAGGCTCCGCACTGCAGGATGCGACTTGGGAGTCATGGTGATTTGGAATTGCAATTTCGGACTTTCACCTTGAGGACAAGGTGGCTTTGTGGGGGGGAAGTATTGATACGATCCCGGCATCATTAAAAGTATATTCGAGGCGAAGCAAGAAGTGAAGAATGAGCTAATTACTATTTTAATATATTTTATTATGCGCATTTAGTTTGTAATGGGCCTATGGGCCTAAATAGAGTTATTTACAAAGTTAGGTTAAATCCTAGGAAGGCTATAAATAGGCGGACTAGGTTACTCTTTTAGCTATCGAATTATCATTATTGTATTGCGGCTCTTTGAGAGATTCTCTCGAGAGGTTTATCTTATTTTAATAGAAAAGTGTGGTAGATTCTATCACCTTCATCCTCGCATTCATGTCTCAACAGTATCCCAAACAATTTGTTTCCTATAAAAAAAAACAGTATCCCAAACAAAATTTTCCCCTGCTTCAATGGAATAAGAATAATATTTATAATGACCCAGGAAGGATAGGAAATAATAAAATCTTAATGTAAATAATAAATTTGGTATAGAAAGTTAGAATTTAATCACCAAAAAGGTTTTAATAGCTAAACTTTAGTCCCTATAATTTGGAAAACATTAGAAATTAAGTATCTTTGATTTTAAAAACTAAAATGATATAATTAATTAAATTTATCCTAACTCATTAGCTTAAGTTTTTTGGTTGGTGTTTTAACATAATTCAACGTGGTATCAAACAAGAGGTCTTGAGTTTGAATTCATGTCGAGTCATTTTCATCCCCAATTAATATTGATTTTTATTTGATGGATATTTTCAAATTTTAAATCCCACAAGTGGGATGATGGTTAGTTAATATAATTAAATTTACTCTAATCAATTAGATAAATCTTTTAGATTGATTGGTGATTTAACACAATTCAACAATTAGACAAAAAATTACATTTATTCATGAATAGTTACCTTATCTCCAAGTACTTAGTTTGACAGTTACTACAAACAATATTAACTATTTTTTACATTCTAAAATTTATAAGAACTAAATTCTAACTTTCTTCCGACCATAGGGATCAAATTTATAATTTATCTTAATTATTAAGTAAAAAAGAGAGAAAAAAAAGGAGCTTACCTTCATCTTCAGGACTTGTTCAGCGGTTGCATCCACCTAAAGACAGAGATTAAATTTGTTGCAACTCATCAACTTTGAGTTTAGTAGCGATCTAATACAGTTAAGTAGTTGTTTAAAATTGCATTAGAACAAGAGGTCATATATTGAAATTCCTACCCAGTCATTTCCTCCCAAACTAATATCATAACTATAAAATTAGAGTTACTATAACTCATAAGTTCAAAATTTTGGATTCAAATACTGCAGTAATTTTGAAGGCCTTGACGGATAAAATGGTTTGCTATGAATCTAAAATTGTAAGAAATCTGATAGCTTATCGAAAGTTTTGCAGCTTATCGAATGCCACACCAAAGTTCAGAGTTAACATCAGTAGCGTTCTACTACGCTTCTAAATCTCATAAAATTTGACTAAAAATCTTCAGCAGTGTTAAACTAACACATCAGTTTTAACAATAACTAAAAAAGATTGGTCTCCAAGGAGCCGCCTCGGTAAAAGAGGCTTGGTGTTTTATTGGGGTCTCATGTTTGAAACTAACAAGTGAGTTTAATTATAAAAATTCTTGCAGTCTCCTAAGTCTCGGTCTTGGGATGGATGCGAGTGCTTAAGATATGTAGTAGAGTGAAACTCTTCAGATATGTAGTAGAGTGAAACTCTGATTCTCCATTATAAAAATAAAATAACTAGAAAAGATTCAAAATAGCATTGCACGTATAAAATTATGAATAACATACTTGAATTCAATCTGCTATTGAGGTCCGATACACTCTCCGCAGATACCAACAAGAACTGTGCTTCATTGGAAAAACTCGAGCAAGTTCGTGATTCTCTACATGTACCAACATCTCTCTTATACAATGACAGAACTTAAATGGCGTAACAAAGTACACGGTCGACCAATAGCAGCATTAATCTGGACCTGATATCTAAACATCAGAAATTCAAAAAATAGTCATGAACTTGTATATGCAAAAACATCAAAATTCTCCCAACAATCTGTCCATGAAAATCAAAAAGAAAATCTCCAAACATGTTGGGCCATGCAGTTCGTAATTCTACATCTCGTAATTCTACATCATAATATTACTCACACCTGACTGTGCAAACTTATTTCTTCTCTCTTGGCATTGCAAGGATTTGAATTCAGGGAGATCTGCAGTATCTCTTCGCAATGTGGGGAGTCAATAAACATTATTACAAGACCGAGGTCATATAAGTACGTATAAAACACATTTCAGAACCTAAAACCGATTTCAGATGAACTAAAAGCCAATTATAAAAATTAGAACGAGAATGTATATCTATTATGTAAGCAGTACCAGAATATCTCAAAACGACCTTAAAGGGGGAGGATGATCAAAACCTTTAATGGGAATACAAAAAAAAATAGTGGTAATCCCATATTGGTTAAATAAGGGGCAGATCATGGACTTATAAGGGAAGACAAACATCTCCATTGGTATAAGACCTTTTGGGTGAAACCAAAAACAAAATCATGAGGACTTATGCCCAAAGTGGACAATATCATACCAATGTGGAGCTTTATGTTAGGTTTGTCGTCCCTTAATAAATGGTATTAGAGCAATTTTCCCTGACTTAGCCATATCGGAAGAACCTCGAGGATGGACTATGAAACAAAGACTTGGTTGAAGCCGCATTATGTGTGCTCCGGTGGGAGTGCTTCTAAATGTGCTCGTGATTGAGCATCTGTATATTCCTGTGAGGGAGTGCTTCTGAAAGTGCTCGAGTGAGGAGTGCTTCTGAAATAGTTGCTTCTGTGAGGGGCAGTTGATGTGCACCCAAAATTAATTGAATGAATCTGTGGTTGGGCTTTATTGCTTGCTCAAATGTAATTCAAAAGGATTCGTGGTTTAAGTTAAGGTATGATCAAGTTTAATTTGGAAAACAAAGCCATGAGCTTATGCCCAAAGTGGACAATATCATACCAATGTGGAGATCTGGGTTCGGGTTGTCGTCCCTTAGCAACCTTAACTATGTGCTCAAGATTCAATTAAAAGTAACACGAACACAGCTCCATAGATCTAGAGCATATGCATGTCAAATAAAATCATTTCCAGTGTCTCGTGACATATAATTTTCTGGTTGGTGAGCAGTTCATACGTGTTCCAAAAGACGTGTAAAAAAGGAACATGTTGAAGAAAAATAACTTACCTTCTTCTGTGTAAGAGTTTCACCAGTCGGGTTTTGGAGTAGCCACTCCCCATCATGAAGAAGTCCTATCAAATTGAAGAGAGAATTTTAAAAACATGTGTTCTACTATTTCAAGAAACCAGAATCATTAAAAAAATAAAATAAAAAATGGTGTTAGCATTAGTTTAGTTTCCTTTCTCACTTTATTAATCCCTCTATGGATTAAAACAAAATGTTACTTCAAACGCTTACCTCGCTGATTAAAAAATGCTATGGTGTTTTTTGGTTAAAAATGCCTAGCATGTGGGTTTTAATTGGGAGAATAATAAGGTGGAATCTCAGTCAGATTCTAAAGTTACTTCAATGATTTGGAAAAGGTTTTGAAAAGTTGACATCTCTCCCAAAATTCAAGTGGGGCGTGGAGCATTATTGTGATAGAACCCTGACTCGGATTACTATCTTCTCCTTTCAATTACCTGCACAAACACTAAACACACACACAACGCAAGGAAATCGAATATGGAATTGCTAGGAAATTTGGGGTTACAACCGGCCACCATTCGAGAGGGTGGTGCTCTCCCGCCAAGTTCTTCTTCGAACTTAGTTCCAAAAATGCCAAAGTCAAGATAAGATCCCCTTACAACAACAAAATACATTAAATACCCCAAAATATTAAAATAAGATTAAAGGACACCTATTTGTCCTAGACTTCTGCTAATTCTGGTTTGTTCCCAGCTGGTCATTTCCCCTTTTGCCCCTCCTGGTGTAGACCCTCCAACTGGCCAGGTGGGCAGTATCATACCGGAATCGGCAAAGCAACACCTTGTCCTCAAGGGGAAACAAAGGAAACTGCTGCTTGATGAAATTTATCGATTCCCACGTGGCTTCTTCCATACTCAAGCCTCTCCATTCGATGAGTACCTCTGCTTCCCGCGAATCGTAATTCCATCGGTACGCCACGGCGTGTTCCGGGTTCGCCTCCCATTCATAATCCTCGCCAAAGACTGGGGTCGCCCAATGAGTGCATGTTGTTCCCCGATCATTCCCCTTGAGCTGTGATACATGGAACACTGGGTGGATGTTGGACCCAGGGGGCAACTGCAGTCTGTAAGCTACCTTGCCAATCCTTTCCATGATCGGGAAGGGTCCATAAAACTTCGCGGCTAACTTCTGATTTCGGCGTTTCGCTACCGTCGACTGTCGATAGGGACGAAGTTTGAGGTACAACCAGGATCCGACGTCGTACTCTACGTCACGACGATCCTCATCCGCCCTTCTCTTCATTTTGTCCTGGGTGACAGTCAGTTGCTCCTTTATCCTCTCGATCATTTTATCCCTTTCTCGTAATTGCTCGTCCAATATGGCATTCGTCGTTTTTTGATCTCCATAAAGTAGAAGGGGGGTGGGGGTCGACCGTACACAATCTGGAAGGGGGTCATGCGTGATGACGAATGGTAGGTCGTATTATACCAGTACTCGGCCCAATGGATCTAGTGACTCCAAGTTCGGGGGTTTTCGCTGCAAAAACAACGTAAATATGTCTCTAAACATCTGTTGACTACTTCCGTCTGCCCATCCGATTGAGGGTGGTAGGCGGTGCTTCGATGCAGACCGGTTCCCTGTAACTTGAACAACTCTGACCAAAAGTGACTAAGGAATATTTTATCACGGTCCGACACTATCGATCTAGGGAACCCGTGTAACCTTACCACCTCTTGTATGACCACCGAGGCTACCGTCTTGGCTGAGAACGGGTGGCTTAACGACACGAAGTGTGCTGCCTTGCTGAGGCGGTCCACTACTACCATGATTGTTTCCTTTCTGTCCGACCTGGGTAGCCCCTCTATGAAGTCCATCGACAGATCTTCCCATATCCTCTCCGAAACCGGTAGGGGTTGCATTAATCCTGCAGGTTTCAGCGTGGAATGTTTGTTCCTTTGACACACCTGACACCGCTCCACGTGTCTCAGCACATCGCTCCGCATTCCTACCCAGTAGAATTCGGCCGCAATCCTTTTATACGTTCTCAAGAATCTGGAGTGGCCCCCCAACACAGAGTTGTGATATGCTTGTAGAATTGCCTCGCGGATTTGTGGTGATACCGGTATCGCCAGTCGATTCTTGTACAAGAGGTTTCTTTGCACCAGTGCGTATGGTGGTCTGGAGTTTTCGTCTCTTTCCAGGTCGTGCCTCACTGTCTTTAAGTGGGGATCGTCTATGATGTCCGTTCGGACTCGCTCCAAGTCCATCACTGAGGGTCCTTCTAAGTGCGCCAGGTGGACCACTTCAAGCATGCAGGACAGGGCATCGGCTGCCTTGTTCTCCAGTCCGGGGCGGTATTGGATCTCGAAATCGTAGCCAAGCAACTTATACAGCCATTTCTGGTATTGCAGAAGGACCTCCCTCTGTTCTACCAAATGCCTCAGGGCCTGCTGGTCAGAACGGACCACAAACCTTCGTCCTAATAGATAAGTTCTCCACTTTTGGACGGCCATCACCACGGCCATTAACTCGCGTTCGTAAACCGACGTCGCGCTGGCTCTGGGCGATAGGTTGTGGCTGAAATATGCGATTGGTCTTTTGTTCTGCGATAGAACCGCCCCTAATCCCGTTCCTGATGCGTCCGTCTCGACAACGAACTTTTCTGAGAAATCTGGCATGGCCAAGACCGGTAGTGTCGACATAGCGTTCTTCAATTCATCAAACGCTCGCTGCGTACTCACTGTCCAATCAAACGCGTCTCTACGCGTTAACGCATGCAGAGGGGCAGCGATGGTTCCATAATTCGGGACGAACTTCCTATAGTAACCTGTTAGCCCCAAGAATCCCCTGATCTCTCGCACATTCTTGGGCTCCGGCCACTCTATCATTGCCCTCACCTTCTCTGGGTCCACTTCAACTCCATTCAGGGATATCCAGTGCCCGAGATACTCTATTTTCTCTTGTCCGAACGTGCATTTCTTCGAACTCGCAACCAACCGGTTGTGTCTCAACACCCCGAAGACCATCCGCAGGTGCTCCACATGCATGGCCCAATCAGGGTTGTATACTAAGATGTCATCAAAGAATACTAACACGAATTTCCTCAAAAATGGTCTAAATACCTGGTTCATCAGGGCCTGGAAAGTGGCCGGGGCATTGGTTAACACGAACGGCATCACCAGGAACTCATAGTGTCCCTCGTGCGTCTGAAACGCGATCTTGGGTACGTCTTCCTCTCTCATCCTGATTTGGTGGTACCCGGATTTGAGATCGATCTTTGAAAAGTATTTCGCCCCTTGGAGCTCGTCCAACAGCTCGTCTATTATCGGTATGGGAAATTTGTCCGGAACCGTGATGTTATTCAGATTTCGATAATCGACGCAAAACCTCCAGCTTCCGTCTTTCTTTTTAACTAACAGTACTGGGCTGGAGAAAGGACTCCGACTGGGTCTTATGAGCCCCGCGGTCATCATCTCACTTACTAACCTCTCGATCTCTTTCTTCTGCGTGAACGAATACCGGTACGGTCTTACGTTGACTGGTTCCGCTCCCTCCTTTAGTCTAATGACATGGTCAATTTCTCTTGTCAGGGGTAAATTCTAGGTTGTCATAAATATGTCACAATAATCCGCTAGCACCTCGGCCAGGTCGGATGGGCCTTCTGGGTCTTCTTCCATCTCTGTTAAGAAGTCGAAATTGTCTCGACACTTCACCTCAATGACCCGCAACTCAACCAAGTACCCTTCATCGTGCTTCTGCCAAGATTTACTCAAGTTTTTCAGTGATACCTCAGCCCTCGTCAACGAAGGGTCGCCCTGTAATACTGTCTTATCATCCCCCGACCTTACCGTCATCCTTAACGCTGTCCAGTCCACCTCTGTCTTTCCTAGCGTTTTGAGCCACTGCATGCCCAGGATGGCGTCGATGCTACCTAGCTCGAGGGGAAGGAAATCCTACCGAAAAGCCAATCCTGCCATTTTGACCGTCACATCTTTGCATATGCCCTTCCCGCGTTTGGCCTCCCCGGTCCCTAGTATGACTCCGAAGTGGCAGGAACTGGTCGTTGGAATCTTGGCTTTTTCGACGAACCCCGGGGATATGAAATTGTGGGTAGCGCCACAATCTATCAACAAGATCGCTTCTTGTCCGCCTATTTCTCCTTTCAGCTTGATGGTTCCCGTCGATGAAAAACCGACCACCGTGTTCAACGATAATTCTGTCGTCATCTCTATCTCCTCGTCTTTTTCCCTTCCTGGCCTTTCGTCTCCACTGTCCTGCATGTACTCGTCGGCTACTTCGTCACTCACAACCAGCAATTTCAACTCCTTGGCTTTGCATTTATGGCCCACGAAAAAATTTTCGTCACACCTATAACATAATCCTTTCTCTCTCCGGCTTTGCAGTTCAAAGTCGGTCAATCTTTTGAAGTTCGAATCCCGAGCGACGGGGTAGGTGATCTAGGCCGGTTGATGGGGTCGGGTTTGGGTTGCTAACGATATGGTCCGAATCGGATTGACCTCCAAAGGTTTTTGAGTGGATCCGGTCCACACCTTGGTTGGCCCTATCATTCCTTGCGTATTCGGCCCACTCATCTTTCCCTTGAGTTGGCCTGGCCCAGATCCCTTCCGCTCTGAATTTCGACGGTCTTCGATTTTTTTGGCCAACCTCATTATAGCTTCTAGGCCCACAGGCTCGAAGCATAGCAGCTCCGTTCGAATGGTCTCTTCCAGGCCGTTGAGGAACGCGCCTCGAAAACTTCTTCGGGCAGATACGCCACCGCTCCCGCGTATAGCTCAAACCGGTGCCGGAACTCTGCCACCGTGGATTCCTGGCGAAATGCCAGGAATCTCGCACATAGCGACCCTTCCTGAGTCGGTCTGAAACGGTTCAAAACCCTCCCCTTCAAGTCCCTTCATCCTTTGAATGGCGTCCTTTCTTCCTCCCATCTAAGCCAGTGTAATGCCCCTCCCGTAAAGCTGATGGCCGTTACCGTGACTTTCTCTGCTTCCGTAAGTTGGTTGATGTCAAAATACCTCTCGCTCACGAAAACCCAATCGTCCGGGTCCTCTCCATCAAAGACTGGCATGTCAACTCTCTTCAGACGCTGCCGTACTGGTATTTCGGTATCGCCTATCCCCTCCGTTTTCGACCCCGCCTCTCCCTCCGGGGACTTCCTTTTACTGCTTGTTTCCCCTTCCCTTAAGGGTGATCCTCTGGCCAAGTTCTCTATGGCCTTACGATTGTGGTTTGCGTTTACGGTTCTCTTCCATTCAAATGAACAGCAATTTGTGCCAAGCTGTTTCTTCGCCTCGATCGGCCTGCTCTCTCAACTCTTGTAGCGACGCCTCTGTCCTAGGGGTATCCTCCTCCTCGCTTCCCGTCGAGCGAGCTGATTGTTCCATCCTGCCCCTACCTCTTCTTCCCGACCTAGTGGAGCTTCGTGCCCGCCCCAGGTGTTCTGCGCTCGATACCACTTGATAGAACCCTGACTCGGATTACTATCTTCTCCTTTCAATTACCTGCACAAACACTAAACACACACACAACGCAAGGAAATCGAATATGGAATTGCTAGGAAATTTGGGGTTACAACCGGCCACCATTCGAGAGGGTGGTGCTCTCCCGCCAAGTTCTTCTTCGAACTTAGTTCCAAAAATGCCAAAGTCAAGATAAGATCCCCTTACAACAACAAAATACATTAAATACCCCAAAATATTAAAATAAGATTAAAGGACATCTATTTGTCCTAGGCTTCTGCTAATTCTGGTTTGTTCCCAGCTGGTCATTTCCCCTTTTGCCCCTCCTGGTGTAGACCCTCCAACTGGGCTGGGCCGTATCATATTGCTAATACCATTTTAGCGATACCATTTTGACTACGTGCAGTATTTACAAGAGAGGGGTAGATATAAATGTTTGTTGCCCCATTTGTGGACAGGAGGATGAAACAACTATGAAAATTTTAAAAAAAATGCGAGATGGCAATGTAGGCTTGGATTCATTTTTTCCCCTGGTTTTGAGATTTCAGGAATTATTTTATGAGGGTGGATTTTTGGAGTAGCTATGTGAAAAAACTCCTAAAGACGAGTGGCTTAAAGACAGGAACCAAGGGATTCATGGAAAAATGGCTTTGAAGTTCCATAATCTTCTTATTGTTATTTATAAAGCTATTAATGTTTAAAATCTCCTTCGTGTAGGTACAACCAGAAAGGCTACGCTACGTTGGTTGTCAACAATGCTTCCAAACTGTTGGCTCCTCCTAAAGAAATGTGGAAGTTGAATATAGATGCTTCTTTGAGACCAAATTCTAGCAAGGGAGGCGTAGAGTGGGTGGTTTGTGATTGGAAAGGGCAGCCCAAATTGATGGGTGGAGATCAAATCTTTTGAACCAGTCTGTGAAGGTTCTTGAAGGTATCACTATGAGGGATGGGTACCAATCATGCCTTGCATTCACAAACAAAGCATGTGGAGGTTGATATTTATTTTTTTCCGTGATCTTGTCTTGTAAGGAAAGATTCGGGTTTTCCATCTACTAGTTAATGCTCAGATTGCTGTTTTCTTCCTCTTACGGCCAAGCTGCATGTCCACTCTTCTATGGTCATTGGCTTGAGGGGGTGTTAAGATTGCCACCAATGTAAGGTTTGTTGTATGGTTAGATGTTAGTTGAGGGTGGTTACAACTCATGGTTAGTTAGTAATTAATATATTTTCACATTTTTACATATAAATAAGGTAATCTGGCTTTGATCATATTCAATGATAATTTACTCTATTCATGAACATCTCCATCTCTCATTCTAGATATTAACTTAAATAATTATAAAGCTGCATACTCTCTGATTCCAAGAACACATAGCAAACTTCGGCAAAAACTTCATCTTCATAGCAAAGCATGGAGAGTTGACAGAAACACGTAGTCATAGCCGCTGGGAAAATTTAAGAACAGCAGTCATTCAAATTCCTCTTGCACGCCGTCGTCCAAAAAGAACGAAGAGCTCAAAAAGAATGTGAAAATAAAACCATGAAGTAGTAAATCACAGACTCATTAGACAGAACAAAACCAAGCTGTAGAAAGCAGGTGTTTCCATCCTAAAATTTCTTCACTGAATTTAAACATGCTTCCTAGTTTGTGAATTTATAAGAATTGTTATGAAAACAGAATCAACGATCAAAGGAAACAGTAAAGCATGAGACAAAATACGATGATTTATGTGGTTCATTAAGGAGAACACTTTTATTAAGGAGAGATACGAATACAAGAATGTTGATCAAATGGGGTTAGGGTTTTAAAGGAGTTTATTTAGTGCACTCTCATAAAACCCCCAACTAAGTAATCAGGCATATCTCAACAAGAATCAAGACTCATATCTGTTGTTCAAAGCATCCTCTATCCGAATCAAATTCACGGAAGTATCCTACAGGCTATAGCATCAAAATTGATCTGAATTCAGAAAAAGCTTTTCAAGGTTGTTTAGAGTGAATTTCTGAATTGATACGACGAATTCAGAATGTTTGGCTCCATGTTCTAAACCTAAATCATAAAGCTATAGCAAAACGGATGGTAAAGAATAAAAGATTATTGAGAAATTGAACAGCTCCATCCATGGTTAATCTTACCTGCTAGGCGCATGGTGTTAGGACCGCCGGAACAGCCGTAATCTCGACCGAAAACTCCCTGAGAAACTCTTCCTTGGGCGGAATTCTTGGTTCGTACAACGCCGGAGGTGTGAGAATTTCAGGCACCGAACGATGTGGAATCGGAGAAGACGGAAATGGTGCCAAGCGAATGCGTCGGAGCTCCAAAACCGCTGCCTGAAACCGACTGGAACCATTCCAACCACATGTCGTCTTTCATCGAATGCCTCTTCCAATTTTTATTTCTAACCGCTCATAATCTCTAAATATGTAAAAAAATAAATAAATAAACCAAATGCATTATACAATAATATACTAAGAAATCTATCATAATAACTAATATTATATACATCCAAAAGTTGTCTTCAAGAGGTGGCACAATAATTAAAGATTTGAACTTTGAGGGTATGCTCCCCTCAAGATCTTAAGTTCGAGACCTAGTTGTGACATTAATCCTTAGATGTCTGGCCTAGGGGGTGAAAAAAAATATACATCCAAAAGTTTAAGGTGTGTTGATTTTTATAATTTGACATTAAAATTAGGGTTCAATGAAGCCCGAAACAAATCTTACAATAATTAGAGGTTAGGGAAATCCAACCCATGACCTTTTAATCCGTTGAGCTATTGCTCCTTTGGCAAATCAACCTATCAATTTACTTTTGAAAAAAACAATAAAATAAAGTACTATTCAAAAAAAGTGATTAATTATTTAACTTTTTTTTTATTATTAAAAGACATATTTATCGTATAAATTTTTAACCATATCTTAAAAATTGAGTATAGAAAATGGGTTATATTAAATAATTTTTTGAAAAAAATTAATTTGACCATGATGAACTAGAAATTAAATAAATTATAAGATTTTAGGTTAGTTAAAAATATTTTTATTATATAAATAAAATTTATAAAAATGGATGGACTTGACCAATAAAGATTCAATTAAATATTTTTCTAACCCTAGATAAGCATTGAACAACCGATCCATTTAGGTGAAATGTGTGATTACCGCTAATTAAAACTAGCGTTTTGTTTTTGTTTTTTTGTTTTTTTTTTAGTACAGAGTAGGGGAAGGGGGAATAACGACCCCTACATGGAGGGCACAACTTCGATTTTCGGGCTCGAACTCATGACCGTGGAGTTGAAATGGATTAACACCGGACAAGAGCGCCACTGACCCTCGGTAAAAACTAGACTTTTGTTAGATGGGTACCATTTAATCCAAAAACAAAAAATAAGGAAAAAATATCCCTACAAAAACAAAAAAACCAAAAACCAATCAAAACTATTATTATTAATTATTAATTAATACATAAAAGGCGTTCGTTAGGGTTTATGCATTTCCATCTCTGTTTCTTCTCATTCTCTGCAAAGGCGATCGATTCCATGGCTTCATTTGCCGCCCACCACTAATATCCGCCGCTCTTTTCTTCCTTCCATGGCCGCCCTCGGATTCTCCACCAACCTTGATTTCCATGGATGCCTGCTTCCTTTGGGCGCCGCCAAATCGAACCCCGCCAAGACCCTTTTCTCCCAAAATGTCTCGCTTCCGTCCGCGAGGATCGGAGCTGCGTCTTCTTTGCCGAACCCGATGAGGGTCTCTTGCGTCGAGGCTAAACAGGGTCTTACGTACAAGGAGGCTGGAGTTGACATTGACGCCGGCACCGAGCTTGTCAGGAGGATCGCCAAGATGGCCCCTGGTATTGGCGGCTTTGGGGGCCTTTATCCTCTAGGTTTGTTTTTTTTATTCATTTTTTGTTTTTGTTTTCCAACTATTTGAAATTAGATTAGAGGCTTAAATAAAGTTTTGGGTATTGCTGATTGAATGGTTAACTGTTTGTTGTTCGTACATATCAGCTTGTTTTTGGGTTTGCTATCTGTTTCAAAACTATCCCCGTTTAATGATTCTGATGTATTTTGACTACGAGCTGAGAAAGAACAATTTGATTCATATATGTAATTACAGAATTTATAGAAAAGCAGAGGTCATATGACCCAATGACGGAGGATTATAGCATCTCTTTAATTGACTACAAGAGTGGTATAACTAAAATTGTGGAAAATGAGTGCAAATTTACACGAATTCAGAACCACTAGGACTATTTTAGTGGTCCCAAAGGGCAATCTTGTTGGTTAAAGCTGAGGCATGGGGCTTTCGTGACATGTTTTTTTGGAGGTCTCAGGTTTGAGCCCTATGAATGAGTTTAATTATAAAATTCCTTGTTGTCTCTTGGGTCTGGGCTTTTGGATGGGTGTGGGTGCTCTTGTAGGGGAGTGAAACTCCAATTTCCCTCTTTTAAAAAAGTGAGACTATTTTAGTGATAAAATTGTAGAAGATAGTGTATTTTCCTTGAAACAAAGTCCACAGAAATGCCCATATTATTACTAATTCTGTAGTTGCATTGAGACTTTGCTGAATAAATTTTGATGAACAGGTGATTCATATCTTGTTGCTGGCACTGATGGTGTTGGAACAAAATTAAAGCTTGCTTTTGAAACGGGAATTCATGACACTATTGGAATTGATTTGGTAGTCTGTTTATATAGCGGTGATTTTTGCATTTTATACTGATTAACAGTGATCTTATAAATTAGTTTAATTCCAGGTTGCTATGAGTGTTAATGATATTGTTACTTCGGGAGCAAAACCTCTATTCTTTCTTGATTACTTTGCGACAAGCCACCTGGATGTTGATCTTGCAGAAAAGGTATTGAGAAAAGTTGCAATCAGTTGGTTGGTTGGTTGGATTGCCCTTGTTCGTATGAATCAATACGTGCTATATAGCTTTTCTGTTCTTTATTTGCAGGTGATAAAAGGTATTGTGACTGGTTGCCAACAATCCGACTGTGCTCTTTTGGGTGGCGAGGTATATTGATTATTTTGTTAAAATTGTTTTGGTACCAAGGAGTAAAGCTCTTCATTGTTATGTAGCGCTCACTAACTTAATATAAATTCTGGGTTGGAATTAGTTTTCTTGTATTCAGCCGATCAGGAATGAATCTTAAGTTTCTATTTACAATAAAGATCATAAACAAGTAGTTGTTGGTTTTGCTGGAGATGTACTATAGCTTATGGCTGAAATTTAGTATAGAGTGGTTATGAATAACTTGATATAAATTCATTCTTCATTTAGAATTGAGACTTTTCGATAGTGCTCGTGAGCTGCACACAGTATGTCTTGAAGTCATCTTCTGAAAGAAATTTTTGTTCCAATTAAGTTATTGATGATTTATTTTTCTTTGTGTTTCCTTTAACTTGCGCTTTTACTAGTGGGTTTGCTAAGTTGTTGAAACCTAGATCAGAAGGTATTTAATTTTATGTTTGTCATTCCATTCAGCCATGCAGGATCCTAAATGCTTTGATTTGTTCATTTTCAGACGGCAGAGATGCCAGATTTCTATGCAGATGGTGAATACGATCTCAGCGGTTTTGCGGTAGGCGTCGTAAAAAAAGATTCTGTTATTGATGGAAAAAACATTGTGGCTGGAGATCTTCTTATTGGTTTGCCTTCTAGTGGAGTCCATTCAAATGGATTCTCTCTAGTCAGAAGGTTGGTTGGCCTTCATATTTTTTGTTTACACACTTAACGAAAAAATATCGAGTATGATGCCTTACCAGAGCCTATCTTATAGGGTTATCGAGCGAAGTGGCCTGTCCTTGAAAGATAAACTTCCTGGTGGAGATGTGACACTAGGTGAGGCCTTAATGGCCCCAACTGTAATATATGTCAAACAGGTATTCCTTAAAAAAAAAAATCATTAGCCTCAAGTTTTGATTGACATGAAATATTGATTGCAACTCTTGTTCTCCTTGCAACCACAGGTACTCGACATTATCAGTAAGGGAGGAGTTAAGGGGATAGCCCACATAACAGGTGGTGGGTTTACCGATAATATTCCCCGAGTTTTTCCCGATGGCCTTGGAGCTATCATTTACAAGGATTCATGGGAAATCCCAACTGTTTTTAACTGGATTCAAGAGGTAAATGTGAAGAAAATGTTCAACTTTGGCTCCTCTATAAGTATGATGAACTTGGTATATCTTTTATATGTAATTTGTTTTATTTCTCTCGGAACTAAAGGTTAACATTTCAGTATTGTTGAATATGAATACTCCAGAAAAAAAATGTTAGGAATACGACGGATACCATCATCCCTGAATGTTTATATTTTGTTGTCTTGGTAAAATATCAGGCAGGGAAGATTGAAGACGAGGAAATGAGACGCACGTTCAACATGGGCATCGGCATGGTTCTAGTAGTGAACCAGGAGGTATCGCAACGAATACTCAATGACAACGATGGATCTCACAGAGCTTACCTCATCGGAAAGGTTGCAGACAGCGAAGGAGTAAGATTTCTGTAATCTATGGGTGAAAATTTTCTAACCATAAGTTTTATTTACAATAAAGAATTGGGCAACCCATGAATGATGATGGGTTATGAAACTGAAGGAGATATATTTATGGCAATGTGCGGTCTTAAAATCTTCATGTTGTGTTAAATAAGTTTTTTTTTTTTTGATAACTTGTGTTAAATAAGTTGATTTGTAAAATCTTCAACGCTGCTATCGTAAATTCATTGGGCTATCACGAGGTACAGGTCTACTTTTGAAATGTGTCTTAACGAATTTCTAAAAAAGAAGTGCATAAAACAAATCTTGCCCATTGTGCAAATCAAATCGAACCCTTAGACTCGTACATGACGATATACTGATATACTTCTATTTTATATATGCGATTGTTTGAGTCAACTTTTGTGCATTTTGACTACCGTCATGAAATCATATTAACTATAGCCTTGCCTTGGAACCAATCTTTGTCATCGTAAATTTTAAACTCATCTTCACCTTTTCGAAACTTCAAACGAGAAATCTCCAGCCAACTCAACCTAAGTGGTCTTTATTGTAAACTCAACCATAATTCCTAAATTGGCAAAACATTCAAGTTTAGTCTTTGAGAAAATGAGGCATCAACCCTTATAATTTTTTTCATTAAAATTCAATGAATTGAAAAACTCATGTGTCCTTTGATTTAAAAAAATGAATTTCTTTCTGAAATTGGAGTATTCAAATTGGCATCAAAATTCCTTTACTCATTTCTTTTTGTGTTGTATAACCTGAATTAAGAATTTTAATTCTTTTGAATTTTCGACTTCTAGAGATGAGTTGGCTTCTTCCACAGCTTTTGTCTCTATCCTCATTTTCGTTGATTTGAAAAGACAACCATATCCTGAGCAAAGTAGATATGTGACAATTTTTTGTATGGACAAGGAATCTGCAAATCCTCCCTTTCATCATCTATAATAACTTGAATCCCTCCATGTAACAACCTTGTAATAGCCACTCTAACCTCGTAACAAATTAATACTAACATTACTACTAATACGAATACTAGACTATAGTCTAATACGTACTTTTGACAGAACTTGGTAAAGTCTTATTCTGAAGAAAATGATGTTCTCATGAAGAGAGACTTTTGTAAACCACAAAAGGATTTTTTAAAAATAATTAACTATAACTTATGATTTCATGTAATTATTTCCTTCTAACACCAATCCACCTGCAAAGTATTCAATAAACTTCCACTCCTAAGTTGTAATAAATTATGGAAGTGAAGGTTTACTGAATAGATTATGTTTAGTTGAGTTTGTGTTTTCTTTTTCTTTCTTTTTTAATTGAATTTGTATAAATGTATTGTTTCAATTAATGGAAATACTTTCTAACTTCTTAAAATATGATAAACTTATAATATCAAGTTCTTTCAAAATTATAGAACTTTATTATTAATCATTTTTTTTATATGATTATAAAACTCTTTTAGATTTTCCTTCATTTTGGATTGAGCAAATTCCCATCACTACACAACACAGAATATATATATATATATATATATATATATATATATATATATATATATATATATATATAT
Source organism: Sicyos edulis (assembly GCA_036507275.1). Lineage (NCBI taxonomy): Eukaryota > Viridiplantae > Streptophyta > Magnoliopsida > Cucurbitales > Cucurbitaceae > Sicyos > Sicyos edulis. The sequence continues at coordinate 5,544,030 of CM071846.1, forward strand.
ATATCTACTTAGAAAATCTTCAAACCTAACAGGAACAAAATTTTCACATCATTTAAAAAAGCATTTTTGCCCCACTACAATGTTATAATTGATGACACGAATAGAGCAGAGTTGCAGCTAAAAATAGATTGAAAATTACAATAATAATGAAGAGGAAGAAGAGAAAGAATGACACAGATAGAAGAACTTTATTATAAAATAGGAGTTACAAACCTTCTCTCTACAAAGAAACGATAAGCTTTCTTACAAGGAGAAACACTCTCTATTTTATCTCACAAGCTCACTTTTAGATGTGAGAATTCTTGGGATGATTTGGGATGGTTTGCCAACAAATGGCATAACCTATTTATAGTATTCATAAGCTTGGGCTCCAAGTATGATCCAATGGTCCACATTTTTACTTGGTGATCAAGTAAAATATGTGGCCGATTTTGCCAATAGATCACATTGGATAAGAATGTCTAGATATTTTTTGACAAATTGAAGTTCTTGATCTATTTTGGGCATAAGATCTCTTTGGGCCATAATATTTAACAAACAAGACGTGCGTGACTTTCTTGAATTACAAATTTTATTTTTTCAACAATACATTACATATATAATTAAATAATCATTTTATCATAAAAAAACGACATTAAAAAAGTTGTAGTATAAGCTACCTAAAAATCGCCCATGGTTTTGATAAAATAATAATAATATAAAAAAAGAAAAGAAAACCTTTTACCTGCACGAAATATATTATTTATTTTGTTCATAGGAGTAGTCTATTTCATATAATATTAAAATAAAAGGTCCCGTTTGATAACTATTTGATTTTTTTATTTTTTGGTTATGAAAGTTAAGCTTATTTCTATTCAATTTTTTTACTCATGTGCTCCATCTTTCTTATGATGTATCCATATTTTCTTAAGAAAGTAGGGGAATGCTAACAAATTTAAAAAACAAGCTTTTGGAAGTTTTTTTTTTGTTTCCAAATTTTAGTTTTGTTTATTAAAATATAGGTAAGACGTAGATATCCAAATAATAATAAAGATATAGTAAAATAGTTGTTGTAGGCTTAAATTTCATAAACAAAAAATGAAAAACAAAATGGCTATCAAACGGGGCCAAATAATTCATTTTCAAGCTCTATGGTCTCCATTTAACCAGTGAAAAGAGAAGATTAATAAATATAATTTAATTTGAATCAATAGATGGAAGATGGGCTGTAGCTTTTATTACAAAATATCGAATTTAACTTTAGGGAAAAAAACACATGAAAAATCGTATCCAAGTGATGTTTGCTTGAAAATAAAGAAATTAAAGAGAGAAAAAACAATTAATAAATATTTCCATTGACATCATGGAGATCACATAGCATATAATCTTTGAGCTTATTTTAGCAGAAAAATCGAGAAATTAGAGCATAAGCACGTGTGATTGTTTTCATCATTCTAGATTCCAATCTTGTCATTCGTATCTTTTTTCTTTTGGAGATTAGTATTTCAATTAGAAGTTTTTTGTTGTTATTGTTTTTATATTTATTTAATTTTTGTTTTTCTCAATGAAATGAAATGTATTAAAAAGCCCCGGCCAATTTATTACATAAATATTTAATTAACAATCAAATGAGCTTAAAATTCAAGCAAAGTTACTTCCTTTCCGTACTATATATTAAATAAGAAATGAAGAAAAGTGGGGAGGTCGTACTTGAATAATGTAATTTAAAAAGGTCATATATGCACAAATAAATTTAAAGAGTGGGGTTTCAAAAAAAAAAAGAAAAGAGGATTTAATATTTGTTAAATCAAATTAAATGTTGGATCAACTCAAACTTTAATTAAGTTCCTGGATAAGATAAAGCATCAATCCCTAACGGCTCGTCTGCTTCGTGATAATCCAAGACTCCTATGTAATGAACATTTGGATTACCACATTTATTTAGTGTTAATGATAAATATCTCAGGTATGTCAGGCATCCTATAATGCCCATTTGAGATACATTTGGACGCCCTCTTGTAACATGGATTGAATTCCTAGATATAGGATATCTCGAATGACATTTTTATCCTTATAATTTTTATTTATTATATTTTACCAATTCATATCCATTTTTTTTTTCATATTTTGTGAATAGTTTGTAACTTAAAATAAAATAATATATTCTTTTTTAGTATATGATTATTATGCATGAATTAACAACTAACCATATATAATTAATTTTATTTATATTTTACATTATATCTTAAAATAATTTTTATTAAATTGAATAGTATTTTGATTATTTTCAAAAATAATTCAAAGTTCATTATTTTTATTATATTTTTCAAATATAATTACCTACATTTTTTTATATTTAGCGAATTTTATTGTTTGTTAAACTGATAGATTTATTTTAGTTTTTGTTAAATAAAATTATTTTAAAATATAATATTTTAATTAATACAAAAAAATGTTATATAAGACATTTTCATAATAGTTTCTTAGATACTCATGACTACAAAACAAACACAACTATTTAATCAGATATCCAAAGATTCCAGTTATCTAGATTACCAGAAAGTAAACTAACCCCTAAAGGTGTAATATTCGTAATTGTCAACAAAATTATATTCAACAAGTAATAGATGATCGAACATTATAAAACCATTAACAATATTCCGTGGTTATGAAATAAGAGTCTTTTTTTTTTTTGAGCAAGAACAATCCATTAGCAAACACAACCATTATTACAACCTAACCTTTCATAATAGGCCAAACCACTAACGGGGACAATCCCCCAAAAAATGCCACAGGCCCCGAACCACAACTTGGAAGGTGGCCAAACTAAACGAGAACCAATGGAAAAGCATGTCTCGATAAGTAAAAAGTCTAATGGTAACCATAGCCTTAACGAAATTTGAGTATAGAAACTCAAGCAAAGGCTAATCTAACATCGTCAGAATCCAAAAGATTGACTTTAGATGTACTTTGGGGAGTAATCCTTGGAGCGTAAGGGCTACTGAGATGCGTGACCCAACCAAAGTTAAAGAGAGGAAGTTCGATCCTAAAAAGAATTGAACTTTACCACGGAACGACCAAACAAAGCATCGATAATAACACCTTTTGTCCACTAGCTCCAACAAGGAGCAAACCATCAACCTAGTTCCCTTGTCTATCCTACTTAATATGAAATAAGAGTCTTATCCGTAACAAAAAGAAAAAGGTAATTTGCTTTTGAGTTATTCAATTTACTTTACTAGGAGTGTTCTTGCTTCTCTCAAATACTGTCTAGATCGAGGGATTTTGCATGTACAACAAAAAAAAGAGTAAAAATTTCCATTTATAACATAAAATCAAAATTAATTCATTTGTAGTAGAAATTTTAATTGAATTCTATCCGTAATAGAATTCAATGAGTGATATAATCATTCTATCACCGATAGAAACTATGTACTATAGATAAATTATTTTAAAAATTATGTTACAAATATAATACAAGAGATAGAATATGAACGTAAATTCTAAAAAAAAATCAATGCAGCTTAAGCATGCCCGTAGTTTTTTTTAGCACGTCCTTGACTGTAAGCAGGGTTAAATTTACATTAACTAAAATATATTTAAAAAATTTTAAAAATAAACTTAAATACATCTAAATTGTATGGATGGTTTAAAAGGTGCACTAATTATTGTCCTAAATGAGCGAATATATTTTATTAAAATTAATGATATAATAAATCATTAACTAAAATCTTTAAAATTTAAATAGTAAGCAGCCAACTAAATATATTTTGCGAGTACTAAAAAAAAAATCTTTTGCAGGAGTACTCCAAAAAAAAAAAAAAAAATTTGAGGGACAATTGAATTGGTCAAAACCTTGGAATTTATTATTGTAAAAAAGAAACAAAAAGGCCAAATAAACCCATCAGAATTATTTGACACTGAAGAAAAAATGAATATATTATTGATCAAAATCCAACCGCAATAGCATAAGTGTGTCCCTAATTAAAATGTCAAAAGTTATAATTTTTCATCTCACGCGTTGAACAAAAAAAAAATCAACTTGAAGGGGGAAGATTTAGTGCTAAGTGAATATATCAAAATCAATAAGTTTTTATTAATTTGTCAAATGAAATTAGAGCCCTATTTTATAAAATCATAGCACATGTCCAAATTTTTAGATAAATAATTATTTAAAATATTGGACCATTTAATTTGATTTGATTTTTTTTTGAGTGGACTGTTACCAAACACTGAAACCATTGTGTCACTCACCCATTCGGTAAATTTATTTTATTTTAATCAAGAATTTAAAAATATAATTTTAATTTTTATAGTTAAAGGAAACAAACATATAATAAATATAAAATTAATATTAATTAATTTAGACAAAATATTAACATTAATATAAAGATTTTAGGCTTTTTAAAGTAGAAAAAATAAATTTTGATATTTGAAATGCAAAGACCAAAATGTAACAAATTTTAAAGAAATGTAGAGCAAAGTGATATTTGTACCTAATCAAATAATATAAAAAAAGTGTGATAAATGGGCATTGTTGAATCACTTTGAAGAAATATAATTAAAGAAAGGGAGCAAGAAAAATATGTGGAAAGAAAAAAAGAGTGGGAGACAAAATATCAGATTACTATATGTGGGAGAAAAAGAAAGATCTTGTCACACACCAAACAATTTATATTTATTTTTCTTTGGTAGGACCCTAAACATTTTCAGTCACTTCTCTAATATATAACATTTTCCATCTCCTTTTTCATCCCCTCTTTCTCTCTTCTACAAAAGTCCTCTATCTCGAATTGTCGACATAATTTTGGCTGTAAACCATCTCAATTAGTCTCTATTTATTTTATTTTTTTTGTTAAAAAAATGAAAGAGAATGGAAGAAAACAAGGCGCTCTCTCACCATGTGCAGCTTGTAAGCTTCTTCGCCGAAGATGTGCTCAAGATTGCATTTTCGCCCCTTATTTCCCCGCCGACGAACCCCATAAGTTTGCCAGTGTTCATAAAGTCTTTGGAGCTAGTAACGTGAACAAAGTGTTACAGGTTAGTAAGTCAAAATGATGAATTTGAAATTTCACTTTTTTTTTTTTTCAAATTTTGGTTTGGTTTTAAAGAATATAGACAAGATATAGTATTCAAATAAGAAAAAATATTTTAAAAAATTAATTGTTATAAGTTTAAATTTTAAAAATTAAAAACAAAATACTACCTTAGTAATTATAGTGCAGCATAATCTAGGCATTTCAAATCATAATAAAATAATTAATTACTATAAAAAAAGGAGATTTTATCAAAAAATAAAAAAGGGAGAAAGAATTACTTTTTTCTTTTTTTTTTTTCTTTTTTGAAATCAAAAGAGAAAAAAATAACTGACGTTCGCTTCCACCGGTGTTCCATCTTTTTCTACCTGCTATTTTTATTTTTATTTTTATTTTATTTTATTTTCACTTCGATTTAAGCTACGACAAGACTAAAGGCCCCCTACTTTCTCTTAAAACACAAATTAGTAACTTAATGCAGTATTAACATTTTAGGTAAAAAGTGGACACTCAATTGAACAAAACAAAACGCGTTAATTTTAACATAATTCATTTACCATTCTTTAATACATACTAGAATTTTAACAGGGCGTTGCACGTGATAATTTTTTAAATAATAAATTATATATATTTAATAAAATATGTCAATTGAATGTAATGAACATATATATTTTATTATATATATTTATAAATTATAAATTGTTTCCTACATTTTCGCACTAAATTTAAATCACCAAATAATAATTTCACTATAATATTGAATTTTATAACTATTTTTTTACCTGAGTTAAATTTATTAAAATTCAAATTTATGTTAAAAAAAATAGGTGTTATTATTATTTTTAAAAAATTTAATAAAATTTATCGCATTAAAATTAAATTTTATCTCTAATTCTTAAGATTCGATGCTATTTATTTTTTTCTCAATTTATCCATTAATAGACTAATTACTCTTGAATTATAAAATTTATAAGAGTTATATCATAATTATAATTATAAATATAAATAGGCTAAATATATTTATTAGTATACATCAACTTACCTTTAACTTCTAATTATAATTTTATCATTCTTCAAAAAAAAAAAAATCCACATCTCCTAGCCAACAATTAAGCAACAAAAGGATCCCTACAAAAATTATTGCAACAAAAGAAAAGTTAGATGAAAGTTAAATCCAACAAACTAAGATAACTAAATTTTTTATTATAAAGCAAAAAAAAAAAAAAAAAAAACCCAAGAAAGATAACCCCAAGTAAAGAGAAAGTTTCAAATGTTTTGTAAATAGTTCTCTCGCTCTCTATATATATATAGTAATAGTAGGAAATAATTGTTAGCAAACTTTTGAAACTAAAGAATTCATGCAGTTTACTTCTTATCATTCTTCAAAAAAAAATTCCAGATCTCCGAGTCTTTTTTTTAAAGAGAACAATTATGCAAAAAATATCCCTACACAAATGATTGCAACCAAAGAAAAATTAGATGAAAGTTAAAGTAAATAATCAAACAAAAATAAAACTCACTTATTATAAAACAAAAAAAAAGCAAAGAAAAGTAAATTCAAGCACAAACAGAAACAGAAACTGTTCTTGTAAAGAAAATGTAGAGAACTATTTATAGGATTGAAAAATTCAATTTATTATTTTAATTAGAATATAAAATGTCAAATAAAATTTATGAGATTTGGTAAAAATATCTTATTTTCTAAAATGATGAAAATTTAGATGATATTGAAAATATCTTCATGAAATATCTTATCTTCTAATTTAGTCATAAAATATATGAGATTTGATAAAAATATTTTATTTCTACCGATGAAAATCTAAATGATATTGTAATTTTTTTTTTTTTTGAAGAATGATATTGTAAATATCTTCTACCTTATTTGCATTTTTTTTTATATTCCAATAGATGGGATGTTTATAATTTAGAATATGACTTAAGGGATAAAATTGTCAAAAAAATGATTTGCCCCTTAAGCCACATAGTAAGGTAGTATGATAATTCAATTAGAATGTATAAATATACTCTTCACAAGAGTCTCTTCAAACTAAAAAAAAAACAACAATAACAAGAGCTCCTTCAAAAAAAAAATCATTATATGAGTCAAATGTTCAAAATGAACTATAATATTAACTCCTTTTTTTTTTTTAATTTGTGAGGTTGAACTTGTTTATAGGCATTTTAACTATTTTCATGAGATAAATCAATCATACAATATTTGGTTATCAAAAAAATTTGTATGTATTTAATTTTTAGGTAAATAGTTATCATAATTAAATTAATCTTTTAATCTTTTAAGATATTTGTTATCATTAGACAAATTCATCGAAATTCATTTTTTCACATTTTGAAAATCCACGTTTTGATTTCATCCATGGTAGGGATGGAGATTAGAAATTTTAATATTTGTGGTGAAGAATATAATATTTTAGCCAATTACATTAGTCATTAGGTAAGGTTGAAATGGGTAGCATAGATTCAATTTCTAGTTCTAAAGAGGAAAATTCAATAATAGCTGAAGGGAAAAAATTATTGAGAGGTGTAATATAATGGTAGATATCTCTATGATTAAAATATCATTTTGATCATACACTTAAGAATTTGTTCTATTTTTATATCTAAACTTTTCAATGTTCAAGTTTTTTCATATACTTAAAATTCATCCTTATGATAGGTTTTTTGTTAGTTTAATTTCTTTTAAAAAGAAAAAAGAAAAAGAAAAACTAAGTTTCTATATGTATTTTCTCTATATTTATTTATATATATTTTTTCTTATATTAAAATGATTATCATTAAATTAATATATCGAATTTTAAACTCATTTTAAAGACTCATTTTAAACTTATTTCAAAGTAGAATAATTAAACTTAAAACGAAAAATTTTCTAAAATAAATGGATCAAATTATATTTTAGCCTTAATTATTATTTATTTCCGTCATAATGGCTGATTACAGTTAGAATCAATAAATAAATAAAAAGGTAATTGTTTCAAATGTGTCCATTTTTTGAAAAATCAAAAATCAAAATCAGTTTGACGACCAAAGGGATTGTTTAATTTGTAATAAGTAATCAAATTAAATGACCGTGGTGCGATTGCATATCTAATTTGGTGTTAATCCATTTGCACTCTACGGTCACGAGTTTGATCTCTGGATTCAGTATTTGTAATTCTCTTTCCTCATCCCTTTGGTAATTAACACTCAATGCACACATTATTAAAGCAAAGCTTAGGCTTGACAGAATTTATTTTGCTTAATATAAAGTGTATAATTTATTAAGCCCCATTAAAGTAGTAGCTTTTTGAGAAATTACAATATAAACCTGGAGCTTTTCTTTTTCTTGTCACTAAGACCACCAAAAATTGAGTGTTAAGTGTGGAAGAGCTCCAAAACAAAGGTTAGATTCTAAATCAATAATATTATGTTAATCGGACGTCATAATGACGTCTAAATCCTTTTCACACCTATAAATTGGCTTAAATATCATTTTCATCTGTGCATTTGACTTTTTTCTTTTTAAATCATTTTTCAAGTTTAACCATAATTAGGAGGGATGGATTGCACATAATTATATTAGCTGAGCTACTGCTTGGCTGTTATCTCTATTAACTTTTCTTTGGTAAATTTTAGATATTTGTTTACCTTGGATTTCTTTTTCTTTTTTTTTTAATTACTAGTAATATTTGAACAAAATTCTTATTTGAATTAATTTGCATAGTAATTAAGAAGGTTTTAGAAAATTAAAATGTGGTTAAGAAATTCTTGAAAAACTAAAATGTTATGTACTCGGTTCATGTTAGGCCAATTGAATGTTTAAATAATACATAACAACAATTTCAGCTTATAAAATTAGATTAAATGTCATTTTCCTTTTTAAAGTTATTTTTAAATGTCCAATTTTAATTCATATATATTTAAATAAATTTAAAATTAGTCTATATATTTTCTTCTCTCTACATTTTAGATTCTTTTTAAATCGTAAGTTTACGAGGTTATGAACATTTTTTTATTGTTTTAATTGGCAGGGCAATTGATTTTTAGATAGATGTACATTATGGATTAAATTCATAACTTTTTTATTTTAAAAAATCTCTGATGACTACTAGGTCTACCCTACATTAGTTATATAAATTTTAAAATTAAGTTCACATTGTATTTTTTTTTATCATTATTATTATTGTTGTTATAGTAGTTATTGAACTATTTTTTTTATCCAAATTAACCTCTCCATGGGTTTCTTGACAATCAAATACAATTAAGTCAAAAGATTGTTCTAGTAAGAATAGATGAAATGTGCGTGAACTTGCTCGAACACTTATATATGTAATAGACAAATTTAAAATTGTCTTTAAACTTATCATGCCAATTTTAAGATTTAATGAAAATAGTAAACTAAAACTTACAACATTTGAAAGTAAGAAGATAAATATTGTGTTTACTTATAAAATTAATGTTAAATGGTTATATAATGAGAGGCCATGTAAACATTTGTAACTATTAAGTTATCTTTATGGTTTTTCGGCTGAGTACTAATAATATTATATTGTTGATTATATAGGAGCTACCAGAGCTTCAACGAAGCGATGCAGTGAGCTCGATGGTGTATGAGGCATACGCACGGGTGCGAGATCCAGTATATGGTTGTGTTGGAGCCATATCGTCCCTGCAACAACAGATCGATATCTTGCAAACTCAATTGACAATAGTGCAAGCAGAGGTAATACAAATGCAGATGAGGCAAACCCTGACTTCCTTTGAGCCGACTGTCGATCACTCGTCGGAAACTGCCTCGCCCTCCGACAAGATGAACAGTCCGGCCCAAAACAAGTCCTACTTGTCCATGGATATGGGGGAGTCATTGTGGTCATGCTAGCTAATTAATTTAAGCTTAAGCTTAGTTCTCTTATGACTTCACCTTTATTTTCCTAATTATCATTCTAATGTGTGCTTTTTTAATTATCATAATGAGGCTTGCTTTAATGTAATTTGCTTTTACTAATACCTTTTCTTTCATTTACATTGGCTCTTTATATAATATATAACTTTGTAGTTAAAGAGAACAACTCTACATGGAGATTATCATTATGATGATTGATGATCATATTGTAACTTTTAAATAGTGTAATTAATTATTTTGACTTTAATATTTCACAGGGTCTTTTAATACTTATATAGTCTTAAATTATTTTAACTTTAAAATTTATATGGCCTTTTAATTTTTATATACATTTTAAATTATTTTAATTTTAAAATTTCATATGGTCTTTTAATTCTTATATATATCTTAATGTTATTAAATCGATCCACTCATGGAGATATAAAGAAGAAGAAAAAAGGCAACCTATCTTTGAATTTAGTTGGTAATAGTTTAGTCATTGCATTTTGTTTTTTTTAAAAAAAAATAAATAGTCATTGTACTTTCAAATCATCAAAATTTATTAACGAAGTAATATTAACTTTTATTATGTAAATTAATCGGTTTTTTTTAATTTATAAACATATTTAACTCCTCATTTCTAAAATTTAAAGATTAAATTATTGCAAAATTGATCATAAATGATCTAAATTGTTTAACTAAAAGCTCAAAGACTAAAAAGTACTACATATTTTCCAAATGAATCAAAGCATAGCTAATTATTGGATAATTGGATAATACATCTATGACTATTAGAATCTAAATAATGTGGTAATTGGATAATTTGGACAATTTTTTTAACTCAAACAAAAGTATTTTTAAGCCTTTTGTTTATTATAATCAACTTTTAAAGCCCCAAAAGATCAATTCATATTTATCAGTTGTAGGATTAGTGGGTGAGATCCCTATATCTCATTAGTTAATCTTTTTTTTTTCCTTCTCTAAAAGTTGGGTTAGTCGAAAAGAATTAATATTTCTTAGTTATATGCAAAGAGTCATAATTGTAATTGAATTTTCGACCCTAATTTTGACTTTTATAACAAATATACATATTTATTATTATTATTTTGAAATCTTAACGAAATGATTTATAAGAAGCATGAAATTGAAATATTCTTCAAGCATGATAAGCCATGATTCGTTGCATTGTTATTATTATTAATTTTGGCAAATGACCATTAAGATCAAATAAGTCAATTGTTTTTCCAATCATTAGTCCTCTAGGTTTTGTTGCCAACACAATTAAACCACTGTCGCTTAAATAATCTAATAGTTTGTCTTTTTTGTGTATACAACAGCATTTTGATTCACAGGAATTGAATTTATGACCTTTTTTTAAATATGTATTAATTATTGATTTTTAATAGCAGCTTTTTTCAATTATATGTTTCTCGCACTTTTTTTTTTGTTTGAAGCATATGTTTCTCTCACTTAAGTTGCTTTTTAATAATAACTACACAAACCTTGACTATGTGATCATTACATTAAACATTATTAAGCTCAGTGTGGAACATAATCACATTTGAAAATGCATGTGAATTTCTTTTGAATCATTTATACACCTTTTCATGATCTCTTGTAGTGCATAAAAAAACCCAAATTAAAAAAAAAAAAAAAAAAAAAAAAAAAAAAAAAAAAAACTTTCCTACACATGACACCAAACTTTTTACCTACGGTGTCACACAAATAATATATTTTTGCGTAAAGTATAAGTTTAGTTCCTATAATTTGGAGAAACTAGTTTATTTTTTATGATTTGAAAAAATATAAAATTTAGTATCTACGATTTTAAAAATTAGAATTTTGTTCCTGTAGTTTGATAAAATTTAAAAAATAATTCTAGTTATTCTTAATCGTAAGCGTAGACGTACATTGATACCGCTTGAACTACTGCTCTATTGACGATAAAATTATGAGTTAAGTGATTGATATAATAAAAAAAATTATATTATTTATATATGAATAATGAGTTTACATGTATTTAATATGTGAACGATTACGTAAGATAAAGACTATGTTTTAAATTTTATAAAATTATAAGAACTAAATTCTAATTTTTAAGATTAGAGGAACTAAATTCTAACTTTCTTTAAATCATATGAACTAAACTTTAATTTTTTAAACTATAAAAATTAAATTCTAACTTTATTCAAAATTATAAAGATTAAACTTATGATTTATCTATATTTTCTTTGTCTTTTTTGTTTATAAGAAAAATTTGCGTGGCACTAAATTATGCTAATTTTGGCTTATTAGGTAAATTTTTCTCAAAAAATATTACACGATAAAACTGACCTTTTTTTTCACTTTTTCTATTAGAATTCAATCACTTTTTGTAGTGGGAAATTTAAATTACATTCTATTCCCACTCATAATATGTCATAATTTTATTGGTTTTTTATTTGACTTCTTGAGTGAACATCAACCATTAATCATCTTTTCATTTTCATATTCCCATCCAAAATATGTCATAATTTTTTTCTTGAAGACATAGAAGTCAAAGTAACCTGACAAATATGGGCCATCATCCCTCGCCAATCTTATAAAATTAAAAAATAAAAATAAATCTTATAAGAATTTATGACAAAATTTTTCTTGAAATCATCTAAAAATTTAGGTTCAACTTTTTTTTTTTTTTTTTTGACAATATTTAGGTTCGACCTTTTGTACTACGTTTAGGGGATGTTTGTTTTAAGAAGAGGTGAGATGAGGTGAGGTGTTGAAACCCAACATCTTATTTGGTTCAAGGTGTTCTTCACCTCACTTCATCTCATCTTCTCTCTCCTTCTTTTTTTTTAAAATTTAAAAGTTTTCATCTTTTTATTTATATATATATATATATATATATATATATTTACTTATTTTATGTTTGATATATATTTTTTTATAATAATATTATTATTTTAATATATCAATATATAATTATAATAATTATACTATTATTATATCAAATGTTTATTTAAATATATTTGAATTTTAAAAATTAAAATAAATAGATATATATTATCTCTTAATATATGACGTTAAATTTTCATATTTTTATTCATTTTTTAATTGTCTTTAATAACAAAAAAAAGTTATAGAATTTCAATTGTTTAGAGATAGACTATAAATATCATATTTAAAAATTAATAATTAAAAGTTATGTGTTTATTTTTAATATTAACAATAAATATATCAATTTATTATTAAAATAAAAATTAAATTTAAATAATTTATACCCATTGAATTTTTATTCGTAGTTTACAATAAATTAAAAGTATGAACTTATTTTCAATAAACTTAAAAATATTAAACTTATTTTGTTTGTTAAAAAACGAGATTCAAATTTTATACTTTTTTCTTCAGCGTTGCATATTGAAATAATAGTAAGAGTGAATTTTTTTTTTAAAGGATAAATTAATTTAAATAATTTTGAGAGTCTTGGTTGTATATACAAAAAAAAACTATAAATTTCAAGACTTGTATGAGTCATAGGGATTGAGATCTATTCTACCTGATAAAAAAACAATAAATTCCAAAATTTGAGGAATATTTTATTACTTCCATGTAATAATTATTATGAAAATCTTACCGAGTTTTCTTTTAACTAAAAAAAATAATAAATAAAAAATTTCATGACTAATAAGATAAATATATTTAATTTATTATTACCTATTAATTAATGTATTTTATTAAAAATTCTTTGACTTTCGATAACTATGAATATGAATATGAATGTATAAAAGATATAAAAAAATAAAAATTTTAAATAAAATAAAAATTTCTATCAATATTTTATAATGACTAGTTTAACTAAATGGTTTTATTTTTATTTTTTAATAAATAGAATCTTGGTATTTTTTATTTTTATTTTTTATTATTTAAGTTTAACAAATCTTTCAAAAAAAAAGTTATTAACGATGTACAAATATTTTAGATTAGTCAAACTTTAGTTTGGTGGTGTGAAAATGTTTTTTCTCATAATTTTTTTTAATTAAACAATATTTAAGTATGAAAGATTAGAAACTTTTAACCTCATGGTTATTATGTCGTACATAATATCATTGAAACTATGTTTTTTTTAATAAAAACACTAATATGATTAAGTGTGCTTAATATTAAATTTATATTACTTACATTGTAGCTATATTTACATACTTATTATATTAATAGATAAATATTTGAGAATAATTATTTTTAAAAAAAGAAAAAGAAAAAGAACAATTTTATTGTTGAAAAAATATATAAAAACAGATTTTTTTAAAAAAAACATATCTTAACATCTCATCTCCTCTCCATCCACTCTAAACAAAGTTTTTCTGTCATATCATCTCATCTCATCTGCCTGCATCCCAAAAAAGGTTTTTCTGTCATTTCAACTCACCCCAAACAAGATTTTATACTATTAACATCGCATCTCATCTTATCTCATCTCACCTCACACCTACACCCAAACACCCACTTAAGGTTTGAAATTGAGAGTACTTAAAAAAAAGGTTTGAAATTGATGAATGCATCTCTTGAAAACGAAACCATATTACCATGCCCTACTTACCTATACATCTTACCCTATATGGAATAAAACTACAAGTTCATAAATTTCATCATTACACACAAATAGTCTTTACTTTTCTTTCTTGGAATTCTATGATTGCAACATTATTCGATCAATCATGAGTGGATTGACTTTTGTTTATAACTATTTTGATTTATGCAGATGAAAAAGATACTGCAAAGAGAGTTTGAACACACTAAATTAAAATATTGTACAAAAGGAAATGAAAATTCAATAGTCCTAAAGTACAATGGTTTTTGTTGAGATTGAAAATGATGCGTAGATGAGTCCAAAAAACGTGCGTGTGTTGTGTCGAGATGCTAGGATAATGTCTCGACGCCGGGCGGATGCAAGGGACCTAAGGGGTTATGACCCTTCCAAAATTTTGAAATTGGTTAATTTTTGTATAAAAATCGGTTTCATATATATTTTAATACTATATTTTATAAGTAAATAAGATAATCGCTCTCCCAAAATTTGAAATTTATTGTTCTTTTACGTATAGAAGTAGGTCTCGTTCATTAGTTAGCTTCTAAAGTTTTAAAACTTGTGATTTTCTTGTGTATAAGTAAGTTTTTCAAAACAATTCAAATTTAATCCTTCTAAATTAAATTTTTTGGATCTGCTCGTGATTATGACACGTTATGAAATAATCAAATGATTCTTTTTGTTGCACAATGCTTTTTTAAACACCTAGTTTCAATTATTTAATCAATGTTGTGGAGCTCCACTCTCCTATATTCAAAGGGTCATTAGTTAGTCTCTAACGTGTGAATACAACAAAGAGTTTTTTAATTGAAGTGTTTTTTGGTGTGTATCGAACTAAAGACATCCGAAAGAGAATAGCTCGAAATCTGTAGCATCAATCAACTAGAATGCTCCTTAAAGACGATAGTAGACCTTTTTTGTAATGTCAATATTTATAATAGATCATGCACAATAGAAAAGGACTAAACATAGTCCAAGTAATTGGGGTAAATCAGTATTTTTATTATTGTCTTTGTAGTTCTCCTACTCACTAATTTTATTATTTTATCAATAGAATAAGAGATTCACTATTTGTGTTCTATAGGCTTCTTTATATAATGTTTAAATTTATAACATCTAAAGTGTTTGTCATCTCTATCGGTTATCATCTTTAATTTTCTCTTTTACTCGTCACTAAATATGAGCACTTTTATAATGACGGGATAAATCGTCAGAATTATAAATAATTATTTAATAATACATTAAATAACTAAAATCATCTTTTCTTTTCTTTTCTTTTTTTTTGAAGGAAAAATCATCTTTTTATTTAAATTATATATATACACACACATATACGTGCTTAAAAATGAGTTAGGACTCACCCATAAATATTAAACATGCTCACTATGATCTTTAGGAAAATATCTTACAAAAATGAAACTTGAAAGGACCAAGTGTGTTAGAGTATTAGACCAAAATTGAGTAAATATTTGTATTTAGTATGCTGATGTTAGATACTGTTTATGCTTTCTCTAATGGTAAATTCCATTGGGCCTAATTCTTTTTTTTTTTTCATGGAAAACAATGACATCAAACAACCATTCATAAAGCAAAAATGGAGGTATAATATAGCCTCTCAACCAAAGGAACCAATACGATGAGAACAAACTCGTTACAATGAAACTCGAGCCAATCCACAGGGTGGAAATTGACCATTGAAGTACCAGAAAGAAATAGACACGTACAAAATTGACCATTGGAGCACCGGTTTGGTTATTATAGACGGAAGGTTATGATAAACGGTGGGTTATGATAAACGGTAGGTTATTATAAATAGTGTTTGAGGAACAAGTTATTATAACAGGGATTATGATAAACGGTGTTTGAAATGCTAGTTATGTAACAAAAAGTAATATATGTAAGGTGTAGATAAACGGACACGTAGGTTTAGATAAACTGACACGCAAGTTTAGGTGACCACCGTTTATAATAAACGGTGGGGCAAACATTGGTTGGGTTATTATAACCAACTCGGCCGATTACATAAACGGGGGTCCAAACACACCCAAGAGTCGAAAAGGAAAGGCATGGAATTATCCACCATCCCAAATAAGGGAGACTTTTAAGTTTCTTTGGGGATAAACTGGGGGAAATAAAAGCAATTGAAAATTCTTATAAAATCTGCTTTATGTCAGGAATTATAATTCTCTCATTTTTACTCTAATTATGGATTGAGTAACCAAAACACAAGTCACACTGAAAGAAAAAAGTATGTGTAAACATAATTGAATATTCATCTTAAATAATAAGAATAAATAGTTAAACTAAGCGTAATACTAATCTACCTGTTAAGTAACAGATAAACTACATTTCGATATTTCATATGGTGTACTACCATTGGCGACTAAAAAGAGAATCGTCAATGGTAAGTCATTGTTGTTAAAGTTTTGTCAACGATTTTTTTGGTAGTCAACGAAACCATTGCTTCCAATCACAAAAGGTTAGCCTTCGTATTTTCGGTAATTCCTTCATTGGCGATAGTATTAATTAATTCTTGTAGTGTGACTTTACTTACATACACAAGACTTATATTTTTTATATAAGATAATGTACTTCGCATCTTTTAACAATAAGATCTCTTGTCAAAGGGTCGGTTTAATATTAATCAGTCAACAAAATAAAAGAATCTGAATATATATATATATATATATATATATAAATTAAATGGCTTCTCAACCCATCAAATTCCAAGTCAGCAAAAGGGGGGGAAAAGAATCCATGAAAGCCTCTTTATAAACATCAAGAAGCAATAAGTCACCCACAGAATAGGTCACCCACTTCAAGCTTTTATGTTAGTGATGTCTTAACAATCCCAAAAACCCTAATGTGACACCCCATCACCTTTTTCTAAAATTCCCCTTCAAATATGTCTCATCTTTTTTAGGCCAACAAAATTAAACCCATTTTATCAAATCTAAAACACAATTTATTCCAAAGTTTCTCCATTTTAACTACTAAATTATAAATTAAATTTAGTTAATTAACTCACTCTTTTTTAATAGATAAATATAATGTATAAATCATGAGCATCTTAGTTAAACGAGCCTTTGACTTACAAACAGAGATACATAGAAGCAGAAGCACATCTCTAAATAGCAAATTAAAAGGCAATCAAATTGAACCGACATATTAAGCACTAAATGAAAGAGAGTGAGTAGTGGCAGCCTCGCGGGCAAATGTTTGAGTTTTCGAGATATATATATTTCTCTAGTGTCCAAACTTTAAAATGGACGCTGGTACAAATCCTGAATATTTAGTGGGACTGAACTATTGAGCTAAACGTTAGACATCTCAATTGTTCTACATTCGAAAAGTGGGGAGTCTAACATCAATATAAAAGAGATATGAGTTACTCCTCTCATTGCCAATTGATTTTGAGGTGGAATCTCATATTCTCTAATATAATATCAGAGCTTCATGTGGGTTAATGGTTCTCCCAAAGTCTTATCCGACCCAAAAATGCTTTGAATTCGAAAAAAGCAGGCATGGACTCCCACCCAAGCGGGCAAAGAGTAAGCCAAAATGGGTATTTCGGCCACAAATTCGGATCCAATTCAAGATGACATTTCCTAATATATGACCGTTATCTTGAAGAGGCATGTTGGAGATACTCACTTGTGATGCAATTATTCCACATTGATAAGGTGAGGATTCTTCAACACAACACATTTATAAGAGATATAGGCTACTCCCCTCATTGTCAATTGGTTTTGAGGTGGAACATCATATTCTCTCATACTAATGATTATTTACAAGTGAACAACTTTTAATTTCGGATTTTTAATAAAAGAAAAAGTTTTTTTTTTTATTTAACAAAACTAACTAAGGGTGTATTTGAATTTTTGTTCTCGTAGATATAAACATTTATTTCATATCAATTGAGCTATATTTTTTTTGTCTCGAGAGGATAGAGTAAGAGTTAGAGAACAAAAAAAAAAGTCATTTTTAAAAGTTAGTTTGAAGTACAAGGGTGGCATAGCTGTCAAATTACACATGACCAAAGCCCAATTTGTCACGCATAAGGTAAATACATTAAACTAGCTGCCAATTCTTGCAGCCAACTCTCTTCTTCTTCCTTGTTCTGTCCAAAAAAAACAACAAAACACAAAAAAAAAAGGTAAGAAAATTGACCAGCCCATTTGAAAAAGATCCATCTTTATGAACAAAAACACACATAAAAGTGAAAAGGTTTTGTTTTTATGAACTAAAACACAAAAAATGGGATAAAATAGTAAAAATTTGTATGCTTTTTTTACCGTTTGATCTCTTTGTTTGATTAAGGTGTTAGTTGGGGTAGTTAATTGGTTGGTTTTGAGAGGAATTTCTGTGTCACAAATTTCATTGTTGTTGCGAGCAAATCTTCCTCGTACTCGAGTTCTTCTGTCTGCTAAGGTTTTTCGACATGCATACTGTCATAAATAACAAATAAAAACCTTGAGGATTTGAATAACATAAAAAATAATACATATGTATAAATTAATTAAGAAGAAATTAATATTAGAACCTTAATGGTTTTGTTGAAATTTCTCTGATTTCTCTTTTTCAAATATCTCAAAATCCTTTCTTTCCTTTCTTCTTCTGAGTAGCGGCTGGCCACCTTAATATTTGTCTCTTCCACTGATCCATGCATTTGATCATAACTATTTTGACTTCCCTGCATCACAATTTTTTTTCTAATTTCCTTTAATTTCACAAACATATTAAGAGATCACATGTTCGAATATCGGTAAATGAATATATGTTAAAATTTGAGATTACTTTTCAAACTGGAGTTTAAAATATTGAGGATCCTACGTTACAACGGTTGAAAATCACATAAATAAATATAAACTATTTCACTTATTATCAATTGATTTTGGGTGTTATTTATAAGTTTAAGTTGCTACCCAAGTGTCGTGATAGAGGTGCTTCACATCAGGCACGAAGCCGAAGAGCTCGCTGTCGTACTCGCATGGGCCGGGCGCGGGAGGGAGGCTACCGATTAAGTTGTGAATGCCATACAAACCCATGTTGAACTCAGGCAGCGATGGGACGGCCAAATCGGAGACCGGCCCATGAAAAGGGTCGGGGCACGGCACTGTTAGAAGCGGAGATAGGGCATCGGATGACTGCGCTGGCGACACGTTCGGATCGAAAGGAGGAGTGAGAGTTTGGTCCCCAGCTGAGAAATCAACAACATTATGATGGTTGATATTGTTTGGAATACCAGCTGCCATTAATAGGCTTTGAACATCAGAAAAAGTGTTGGGATAAAGAAAATCAGAGTAGAAATGAGGAAATGAAGCCATGGAAAAGAGAGAAAGGAAGTTTCTTTTGGGGTCTGAAAAAAAATATGATCTTTGATTTCTTTAAACCCCAAATACTTTTTGTTTATGAAACCAACTTTTATAGATGAATAAAAGAAAAGAAGAAATTAAAGAGAGAAGCTTTCAAAGTTGATTGATGCTTGGGGTAGGGCAGCTCGGTCAGCTGACCGTAAAACTTGGCTACAATTGCAACCTTTCATATCGTACAATATTTTTCTTTTCCTTTTTTTTTTTCTTTCGATCTACTCGCATCTTTGATTTCTCTGTTCATTGTTCACTTCAAGTTTTGCAACAAAATTCCAAAACATCAAAGTAACAATTTTTTTTCCTAAAGAGAGTTTTGTAGAGGATTCATTGAATTCAATCAATTTTAAAGTTACTAGAATTAATCAAAATAAATAATAATAATAACACTTCATGTTTAAAAACGGTTTAGTTTTTTTTATTTTTGAAAAGTAAGTTTATATAAGCAATGCTTTTTTTTCTTTTTTCTTTTTTTTTTTTTATATTAACGTTGTGGTTTAAGATTTAGAATCCAGATTTAATCCCTCTTGTATCCAACCCTTCCTAAAAAAATTTTTTTTTTGAAAATCGAAAAATCGGAACTTCACTCTCTTATACCCAGGATACCATTGGTTCGTCTCTAAACAGTGGCTCAAAAATTTCTAAGAATCTTTTATAAAATTGATAACATTTGGGATTTGAACTCGTAACCAATGGATTGATATATGATATATGATAAAGTGAAATACTACTTTTGCCTAACATTGTTAACAGTCGTTCATATTACCTAACATAGAGAATTGTTTGAATTAAAAATAAATCAATAATAATAATACATAACATATACAATACTCTAATTAGCTAAATATGATTAAATTTTAACACTCTATGATGGAGTCACCGAAGAAAAGTGCATCTTGTTAATATTTAAGGTAACTATTCATTTTTTTCAAATATTTCTTAATTATGACTTGCATTATCCTCGTATCATATGGTCATAGTTTATCATGTACCCCTCTCTCAAACTCGGGTACTTACTGCATATAAACACCCGCTAGTGTCTTGGTTTGCCCATGAATTTGCATCTTAACTAGGAGAGAAGTTCTCCTCTAATACCATTTGTAATGCACCATGCAAAAGATTCATACTAGGATTTAGAAGTTGGATTTAACCTATACCGGCCTCAACATTTATGTGCTTCTCTTACGATCTGATCATGCTACCTTACATGTTTTTACTACTTTTTATATTACAGACTATCTCCAAACACAAGTCTTTTCAATATACTTTTTTCTAACTCACATGGAGAAAATTTCTAAGAGACCACATAACACACAAAATTGTTCTAAAACAAGCATGCGTTTAATTTTGAAGTTTATGATTGAGTCACCTAAACGGATTATCGGCTAGTAACTATTATTTTTTAAAAAATTTCTTAACCATAATTTATATATTCTATGATCTCTTGTACGTAGTCACAATTCATTTATGTACTCCTCCTAGAATACAGGCACCTTGTTTTCTACTATGAAAAAAGAAGCGTTCATATTGATTACCATCAAACTATATTCATTTCGGCATATAATTTAATTATGTTCGATAATTTGTATCCATAATTAAGGGGGAAAACTCATGAAGATTCAAATTTAAATAGAAGAGTGAAGGTTAACGTAAAAGAAAAAAAGAACCCTAAAAAGAGAGAGTAAACGGCAGGCCTCGTGCGAATACTATTCTTGTAGTACACATTAAAGTGCATTTCTGACTAAGTTCTGCTAAAAGATTTAAACCCTTTTTTCTTTTTTTTCTTTTTTTCTTTTTTTTTCTTTTAAAAATAAAAATAAATAGAAGCCAACAGAAGAATCTAACACATGGGTTTGTCTTAGAAACATAAAATGACCATCAACATGTCAAAAGTACAACAATATATCCCCAAATCTGAAGGCTTCTTCTTAATTACCTATCATTTTCTTTTATTATTAATTATTTTTTTCTTCATAGCATTGCAAAATATTAGATGAAATGTTCCTTTAATGGCCTATTCATGTCCATGTTTTCTTCAACATTTGGGCATTTCAAATGTCCTTTAACAGGATTAAAAGAATTTGGTTCTTTTTCTATACTTATAATTAATTTGTTATATATTACTTGATTTATCTTAAAAGGGCTTCTTCTAAATATTAATTAACACACTGTTATGTCCTATATATAATTATTATATTTTGGATGTTTAGCTATTTGGGAAAAAGAAATGAATACATGTGTCCACACAGTTGCAGAGCTGATTTATCTATATTTGTGAAGTTGATATACATAAATTTTCCAATTGAGTATATTTTACCTTAAACCCTTAATTTTGTAACTATCTTCACAAGTACCCTCTAGTTTATCAAATATTTATAATATTTCTGTATTCCAAATTCCATGGTAATGTAATGTGATAGGATATGCCTGATTGACATTAAAAAATATCGTAGAATTAATCATATGTGTACCAAACGTATGGATACGTACTTTGAATATGTTTTAGTATAAACTTTATTATATATATATATATATATAGGAATGTCAAACCAACTTACGCATATCTTGATTATTTTTTATAGATGTCCATTTAAATAGAGAATGAAGGAGATAAGTATGGAAAAACTTCCTCACCAGCTAAACTCAAGAATATAATCCCATCATCAAGACATTTATATTTACTTTTTTTATTTCATTTTTTCAAAAAAAAAAAAATCTTTTTACACATTTAATCTTTAAATATTAATTTTTTTTTTGTTAGTAGAAATATTTGTTCAAATTAGTAAGTTTCTTTATAATTAACTATTCTCGTTGAACTTAATAGATATTTTTCGATAAAATTTAATGAATTCAAGTTATTATCATAAAAGAAAACATTTCTATAAAAAAAAAAATTAAATGGAAAAAAATTATGGAGAAAATTGATTCCCACAAAGAAAAATATTTTTTGTTGGTAGCGACCAAGAAATCATTCTCCAACTATATAACATATCTCTTTATCCTAAAACATTTGGATATCAAAAAATCGTATTAGAAAATTAATCTTTAACTAACGAGATTTTGACATAAATTTCAAAGCAAGATGATTGAAGAGAACAAAACAAAACAATCCCTAAAACATGGATTTTAGAATATTTGTGAAACTTAAAAATAAGTGAAGTTCATTGAAAAGAATATAAAAGTATACCCTCCAACGGTTACTATTTAAAGAATACAGAAATAGAAGTTTCTTTGAATTCCATTTTTAATACTGTTAAGTAAACACATGGAAACATACAATAGTATTCCTTATAAAATCAACCATTTTTCAAAATAAATTTCAAAGTAAGAATAGTTTTACCGCATTAATTACTTTAATAATAGTTTTGAAATATTCCGAACGAATATAAAGTAGCTTTTTCACACTGGGCTCTATCATGTTTCCATTTTCCAATGGTTTGTTTTGAAAAGTAAATCGTATTTCTTTGTTATTCTTTAAACGTGGAAGTAAGTTTAAACGATATGAAAGGTTTATTTGGTTAATGAATCTAAAATTTTCACATTCAAACACTAACGTGTACGGTTGCGATTTTAACACGACTACACACTATCACAAGAATTTTTTAATTTCAAAATGTAAGTCTCACAAACATTTACAAAAAAATTTAAAAAATCTGATTCACAATTCGAAATTTATCCCAAAAAAAAATAATAAATAAAATAATCATAAATAAATACAAGAATAAATTATTAATTTTATGATTTCAAAAACTAAAATTTAATATCTATCATTTGAAAAAGAAAATTAGAATTTAGTTCTTATGGTTTTAAAAATTAAAATTAAGTCCATTTAATTGGACTATTTGTAATGGTTGATGAATTAAATAAGTGAAAACTCATTATCACGCATAAATAATATAATTTTTTGGTTCAATTAATCACTTAACTCTCAATTTTCATGTTTCTCAAAAAAAAAAAAACTCAATTTCCAATCTATAACACATGAATTACTAATTTTAAATTACTTAATTAGCTAATAATTAAAACGAAAATCAGTATTTTTTTTTTCTTTTGATTGAATCAAAATATATGAATTTCTAATTTTTATTATCATACTAATTAAATTCTATCTTTTTCTAAATTATAGAGATTAAATTCAAAATGTCGAACCTAGGAAGACTAAATTCTAACTTTCTTCGATCACATAGACCAAACTTATAATTCCAACGTAAATAAAATAATTTTAATAAAAAAAATATCATACAAATCTTTTATGTATACACAACCCTAAAGTTCCAAAAAAGAATGGTTCCAACTAACCGTGTATCAAAGTTGGGTAACTTTCTAACACTGTAAAAAAATTGATGGTTTTTCTTTTTCTTTTTCTTTTCTTCGAAAATAGAAAGTTTCAGAATTTAGAGGTTAAACTTAAAAGATGATGCCTTTGTCACTAAAACTTCTGCTAATCTGAAAAGAGAAACGCTTATAAAGCAAATGCCACAAAAGTACAAACACCTAACATATAAATATACAAAATTAGTCTAATGGTCAAAAGAGCTTCAAAAAGATAAGAGATAACAAGTCTTAACTATGACAATCACTTATCTAAATTTTTTTTTTTTTTTAATAAATTTTTTTACACAAAATATAATAAGGTCAAGTAGTTATCCTTGAGATATATGTAAGTGGATAGGAATACTCCCACGTTCACAGAAAAAAAAAAATTAAATAAGGGTAAATTATAAAATTGATCCCTATAATTTCAAGAAAACTAGAGTTTAGACTTTATAATTTTAAAAACTAGAAATAAGTGTGTGATTTGGAGAAAATTAGGATTTAGCCTTTATATTTATAAAAATAAGAATTTAGTCCATATCAACTAAAAAAAATACATAAAAAATAGTTAGAGAATTATATGGGTGAAAGTTAGTTATACACATGTCAATGATGTTGGTGTGAGATAACAATATACTATTACACCTAAATAGTTATCTCAAAGCACTTAATTCATCAATAATTATAAATGACATGAACTATTCTTTGAATTTGATCAAATATATAAACTAAATTCTATTTTTATTTGAACTATATAAATTAAATTCTAGATCTAAACTTCTTCAAACTATATAGAACTAATTTAGAATTTAGTTTAAAAACCATATAAATAGGAGCATATAATAAGTTTATAGTGAGAGAGAACAAGTTGAGAACCTCAATCTTATCAAAACAAGTGGACAGGCATTTTTTGCAGATTCTTTTGACCAATATCTTATCTTTCCATCTGCCTGTGTGTATTGCCTGAAAAGTAGAAAAAAAGAAATATATGGAATTTCATATTTAGGTTTTAAAAAAAAGCCTATTGAGAGAATCAGATGCTTCTGATTTCCCTTCTCCATCCCATCATTTGTACAAATCAATTTCCCTTCCTTCAACACAAAACTTCTTCTTGGGTTCCCTTATGTTTTTGTCCCCCTATTGCTTCTCCCCTGTTGTACCATATCACCCTTCTCTTCCATTGTGTTTCATCATAATTCTCAATGTAATTCATTGATTCATTCTTCCAAAACATTACTTACTAACATGAACAGATCTCTATTAGTTAAAGAATATGTTAGAATTGTCAAATGTTCAAATCTTCTACTTTTCAAGAGGTGGGCTCTCGAGTTTCTGTTACAAATGAAATGGGCATGGTGTTTTTGGAAGTCATGGAGAAATTGGATGGTCAATTGCAACGAAGAGAATTGATCAGTACGCATGAGAGAGCATTTGAGACAAGAAGAATGAGAATGATTATGATTACAGAGAAATGAGAAAATGGAAGAGTATACAATGAGAGATCAACAAAGAAAATAACTATTTGTGTTTACTTGCATCATATTTACTATTTAATTTTCTCATAATTATTCTCTACACTTCAAACACAAGTAATGATTCTTTCCATAATCATTCTCTTCATTCTAAACATAGATAACCATTCTTCTCGATAATCATTATCCTCTATATTTTCTTCCAATTCTCATCCATTTGATAATCATTTTCATTCTCTTTACCCAAACATTCTCTATAGGTGTTGAAGAAAAGAAAGTGTCACATAAAGAAAACTATTCATGTGATAGCAGCAAAACGTAGCTATACTGGAAGGGGGCTAAATCAAAATTTCTAAAATTCAGACCAATGGACTAAAATAGTAATTTAACTTAAAATGAAAAGTGAAAAACAGAATGATTCCCATTTCTTTTCTAAGCAGAAAGAATCACCACTTTTACCTGAGGGTTTACCTCATGAGTCACCATCTAATAAATCAGAAGTTCATATCAATCTCACCCAAGCTGGTAATTGGCTGGACAAGTTGGCGTTGTAATGAAGCAAATAATGATGGTCACTTTTCCGGGTTGGTTTTCTTTGCAAGCCCCTGATATTACACAAATAATAATAATAACATTAGTCAAAGACTGACCCTTCATCATAAAACAAGTTATTAATTTTTATTTCAATCAGATCACACTGACTTCCCTCCTTTAAATGCAAACTTGGACAGCACTGCTGCCCCTTTGAATTCTTCCAATGTAAAGTGAGAAACATAGACTGAAACTAAATACTTTCCCCAAATAGAGCTGTCACAGAGAGTGCTGCAGCTTCAGATGCTACAAAACCAGTTGATAGAGGTAAGAAAATATTTCTTCTTTTTACCCCCTTTGAAAGCTATTGATTCTGCCATTATGCAAAAAACAAACTCATTGTTTCTACATAAAAGAAGAAGTTACAGCTACAACAGGGTTCAATATTTTATATTGTACAACAACATAGGGAATCTGCATGCGGCATACATGCGCCTTTCGCGAGAGCAAGACAACCATTGCGAACAAACTTTTTTGGATTTTTTCTCTCTAAAAGGAGAGATTCCATGTGTGTAAACAATCTCAAGTAGAGATAGGGCCTAGTGAACATTGCGGCTAATTAATCCTTGAAATGACACAAAAAGATCTTTGTTATCTGTCCCAAATATCTCTTCTGCTTTTCTTAAAGTTACCTGGAAGCAAAAGGCAAATTGAGATAAGTAAACAAAGGTCCCTCCCAAGATGTAAAAGTTCATAGCAAACTACTGATAAATTTACCTCTCTAGTCTGCTGTTGAGCATTGAGTTGCTTTATGTTAGAAAGAAAGGCACTAAACTGCTCGTATGACAGACGACTCCTGGAATAAATTACTGATTCATTAGTCAACAAGTTCTTTTCTATTTCAAAGTTAATTAGACACGTCATTCCAGTGGAATAAAAAAAACAAACCTAGCTTGACGAAAAAATTCCTTGCCATCAACTCGAGCAGGGCGACCTACAGCATTTGAGTGCAAGTTAAAAAAGAATCATAAAAAAGAAAAAGGCAATGCATAACTGAAAACTTCATCGAATGGATAAAGACCCAAATATAAAACTGCAGAACATGCTCCAAAAAGTTCAAGAATGTCTAAATCTTCAAGAGAAAAAGATAAAAAGCATTCTTTTACCAGTAAGTTGACGAGAACGAGGAGGAGAACTTGCTGCTGAAGACTGCTGACTTGACGAATACCACGGCGATAGTGCAATCCGTCCATCGTATGAAGATTTTGTTGGAGAAGTTGAACCGGACATTATCTGAGGAGAAGCAACAGTGGAATACCCTCTGGGAGATATGCTTGTCGAAATGATTTTTGGAGTTGCAGATGGCGTGAACCTTGGGGTGATATATGGTGATGATGATGAATATCTTTGACCAATATGCCTTCCTGTTTAAGATGAGGCGTCGCCATTGATGTATAAAATTATCCACAATGATAGAAGAGGATTCCATGAAAACCGACTCGAAACAAAAATGACATTCTCCAGGATTTCGATTATGGCATTATTTTAAGAATTGACGTTGATATTTATGATTATAATCTAATTGTTATCAATTCCTTATCTTCTATCATTTTCGTTGAACAAGGTAACAATCCACAATACCTTCATCTACTGTGTTTTTCTTCTCGGTAGAACTACTGAGAGTATGCATGGCGTGTCCATTTGTTACTTCATCTGATGTCAGGTGAGAGTTAAGTCATAAAACACCAAGAACATAACAAATAGATAGGAACTGATGGTTCATTGAGATGTCAAATTATAAGTCAAGGAATTCTATAATACCCTTAACAGTATATGCTTTAGGAACGGCTTGATCACAGGTCCCAATATCAACAGTTTCAGTTTGCTGTAAAAAGACATCACATGATAAATTATACATGAAGAATTATGTAGTATCGCATCGGTCAAGCATAACCGGTAAGATTTATGGACCACGGAACCTTACAGCGGATTCATCACTCAATGATAGCATAAGTTGTCTCTTAAATGTCTCCAGCTGTCAATAGGAAAGGCACCAGATTTATGACAGAAATATAAAAAATCTAATGAATTGAAGTACTCATTTCATATGCCTAAAATTAGATCACATTAAACTGAAAAGATTACGATTCAAATTGAGAGACAGAGAAGAATAGGTACACCATACATGAACTCAATTATTTATCATATTGTCTTGCTACCTAAAGAAACTGGCAGCATTTACCTTACTTCATAACTAACTGTTTAATTACCCTAACTCAATATCGCAACATCCTGACCGAACTCCCATACAGCCAGCTAATATTAATAAGCACAGAACATTTTTAAAGTTTAAGGACAAGAGATAAGTGGCAAGGAAATCAAGGAACTGATGATGATCTTTAAGATTCATGTCCTATGGTCATTTTCCTTCCAATCCATAAGACAGACAGATGTTTAAGTTCAATAATGGGCTAAAGCACTAGCTTTTATCTTAGTCTATGAGCAAAACATGCTGATCTTTCAGTTTGCAACATAAAGAAGTTATATAACTAAAAGTTCGACTCGTAGCCAGTCTAAATACAATGCAGGTCTAGACCTGGACAACAACAGAGAAAAATCCAGAGGAATAAAGGTATCTTCTTTCTGCATAAGAGTGATCTCATTCTCTCTCACCTTTGCCAAATCACGTCCAAGTTTTTTTGAAGTCATTGATAGTGAATCCCGCTCCTTGGAAAGCCTCATCTTCATAAGAAAAACAAAACAACAAACGAAACCAACATTACTTCAAATATGCTTCGATCAGTAACTAGATAATTAGCCTCAAAAGTTTACCAAAATAATAGCTGGAGATGCAAAAGTATCTTGCACTAATAATCTCTTCATTTTGGTAAAGGTAGTATTCAAATGATTGATAAGATAAACTCCCACACATTTGCATTTTAGTAAAACTAATTAAATATTATGTGCCAAACAACTATTTTCAATCAGTCAATAGATTCCATAATAAATATTCAATCTTCATGACAACCCAAAAGACCCAAGTTAACAAATTGATAGGATTGATACCTGGGGTATATTACTAAATACCGAAGAGAGTTAGTTGGACTTAGAGTTAGACATTCGGTTATAAATAAAAGGGAGATGATTTGAGAGGGGGCATCAAATGTAGGGGAATGGTTTAAGGCTTGGGGGTTAGTTTATCAAAGACGGAAGTTGTAGCCTTCTAGGTGTCTTTCACGTAGGGTTATCTTGTAATTCTGTTTTCTTAATTCAATCCAAACTTCAGGATCTAGTTGAATCCTATCAAAAAGCTGCTTATTTAGGCCCCGTTTGATAACCATTTTATTTTTTGTTTTTTGTTTATGAAATTTAAGCTTATTTCTATTCAAGTTTCTTACCATGTACTCCATCTTTCCTACAATGCATCCATCCTTCCTTGAGAAAGTAGGAGAATATTAACCAAATTTCAAAAACATAAACAAGTCGTTGGAATCTACTTTTTTTTGTTTACAAATTTTGGTTTTGTTTATTAAAATATAGGTAAGATGTAGATATCCAAATAAGGAAAAAGGTATAGTAATGTAGTTGTTGTAAGCTTAAATTTCATAAACAAAAAACAAATGGTTATCAAACGGGACCTTAAGAACTCAAAGGTTTTACGACAACCAATCACTTTGCTCTCCCTCATCCTTCGAGTAATAATACTATATACTCAAAAGCAATGTTAGTATTATATTCTATTAGATTAAAGCACCTAAAGCCCCAAAATACATTTTCATTCTAGCCCAAAAATTAATGTGATGGGTAAGTCTCGAATCTGGGACCTTGAAAGGAGCACACCTTCTAAGCTCAAGCCTTCGACTTCGAACAATGTGTCAACCCTTAGGGGCAAATCATAAATTACAAACTCAGGCTTGTCACCAAATCTAAAATTCCCATCATCATAAAGTAGTCAGAGCTAGATTTTCATTTATGTTTCGAAGTCTCAATATTAAGTAGACAATTCAGAATATTGTAGCCTTTCTCCCGAATCGTGAACCAAAAGCGAACGACTGAGCTATCAGCCATACATTTTCGGTGAAAACAAAGATGCTCAACAATCTAGAGCCATTGAATTCAAGCAAAACAGAATTTGTTCTGTCAATCTCAATCGTGGCCATTTCTCCAGCATGATGGGACCAAATTTCCTTATCCAGAATCCAGATGCCAATAGAAAAGACAAATCTTGTCCCGAAATAGTGGCCTAATGGTCGAAGGTTTGGGTTTTGAAGGCATTCTCTCCTCAAGGTCAGGTGTGAGACTCACCTACAACTTTGATCCGTAGATATATTTAGTGTCTCCATTCTTTCGATGTCTCCCAATGCCGGACATAGAGACGGATATGATTATTTGAGTATTATAGAGTAAAACTCCAAATCCCCAGTTTCTAAAAACAAAAAATTGAAAAACAAAACTTCCATTTTTCCCAATAAAAATATTGAGATTTGCCTTGAACGACTAAATGCCCTACGATTAGTTAGTCAGGGTTCCTTTGGTGCAATAAGATTTAATGAAAGTGCATATATAAAAACTCAAATTAAATCTTAGCCGCATGATGATGTTCATCTTGTATTGCGTCTCTCCTTAATAAAATCGCCCCCCTCTACCCGCTGGCTAGCCTTTGTTGTTTCTTCTACTTTACTTTTTCTTTGTTCTTCGATCGTTTGTTGACTGTCGATTTCATGACAAAAAAAAGCACTGTACTGTACCCACTTACATTATCATCAAACGCAATCTTCAACCTAGACTCAGATTCCTGGTTCGCGTGCTCGAGGTGAGAAACCTTCTCCTGCAGGTCGTAAACGATCTCTTCCTTCTCCTTAAGCATCTGCTTCATCCTCACAACGTCCGATTCAAGATTCGACACTCGAGAGGCAATCGCCATGGAAGTGATTTTGCGAGCAAGATCGAGCTGATCGTATGGATCCGTCGGAATCACCGCCAGAATCTCATCCGAGAGATCTAAATCTGAGGCATTGCTCTGAGACATCCTGGATTCTTCTAAGAATCACAGATAGAGAGAAGGATTCAACGGCAGAAATTGAGACGAACAGGAATCGAAATCGAAGAACAGGAAAATTAGGGCTTACCAAATGCGGAAATTCTTCGAAAATGAGTGTATCTTGCGATCGGTTGATGAATTTGCTGTGCTTTGTTTCTCTTCGAATTGTTGCTTCGAAATTTGGAGTTGGTAGGGATAGATTGTTCCAACTTCTATGATATCGACAAAAGTGACTTTTTGTTTGCTCCTACTTTTCAAATTTGTAACCATTTCCCTCCAAATTTCACACTAGAATTCAAAAAACAAATATGGGCGAAAACATATTTTACCACGGATTCTATTTGAGAAAATTCAAACTTATTCAAATTTATTAAGATTTCTTTTAATCATTATGATTTGAACTATAATAAATAGAGCAATTTAGGTGATGTCTCGCATCACTTATATTTATCTATAAACTCAATTGGAGCCCCCAACGTGTTATTCTCTAACTTCAAAAAAATAGAAAAATAAATTGAAAATAAAACAGCCATATAAATAGACTCAATAGAGTAATACAAAATTGTTTTGTTAAAGTTTAGTACATGGAAAGCATAGCAAAAGCTGACATGCAAAACATTGGGCTCTATTTAAGAGGATGTGTGGATAGCAAGCATAGCCCCTTAATCTGAATTTCTCAAAGTGAAGAGCTGTATTTAATCTTTGGACAATGAGTGATTCCATGATTGATTAATACCTAAACTCTGGTGGGCTTCTCGAACATGATTTCCGGTATACGATTCTCGTGGTCCCTATCCTGTTCGAGGCAGGTGCACCGCACGAGACACGCCTTGCCTTGGCTCTTTTCAAAAGTTTCGCCTGTGAGCTCTGCCTCTCTTGTGCTGTTGTTTGACTTTGTAGACTTCATCAGCATTTGGAAACTCCCCTTCGTCCATGTTGCTCGAAGTCATCTAGATCAGAGCCTTGTTTATTTTGTGTCTTAGTTTATAAATTGACACTTGAGTTCATTATCACATTACAACAAACTAATTACAAAAATCCTTGAAGATACCATAAATTAAACAGTAATGATAGGAACGAATTCAAGCCTAATCAATTATATCAATATTTCAATAACGATTCATCACCAGAAGAAGCAATAAGAGAATTCTTTGATTGCAAAGCAGACAAGCAGTAACCTTTAGCCTATTCCCAAAGTCATCCATCTCTCCAAGCAAATTCATAACACCTTTTTTCGTTGCTTAATTTTGGTGTCAATGAATAAAGTAAACGTACCTAGTCATCTTGAACAGATCAATCGGATACAATTCTTTCATCTTCATCATTTGATTCATGTAACATACCATTACAAGAATTGGAATACATTAGGTTCAAATATCATGTAATTCGAAGGAGTACTGTCACATGAAAGACTCGAACTCGGAACCTTGAAGGGAGCATACTCTCAAAACTCAAGTCTTCAACCACTGCACCACCCCTTGGGAGCTAACTTCATTCCATTTTAATCGGTATACTTTCACTAAAAAGCTTTACTTTCACTCATAGATATCAAAAAATCAATAAATGACCAATAGGAACTACTTTTAAACTTTATTGAAAGTATAAGGACAAAAATGAAATATTTCAATGTACGAGAAGCAAAATAGAATAAAACAACAGGTACATGTACATGAAAGGAGCAGTGAATCAATGACTCATTCAGTTATCATTACAATCATTTGTTCTTCCAGATATCATGAAGTTTGAAGCTTATGCACTGCTGAGTCTACCATCAAGTGCAACTTTATATCATTCTTTACCACATTTTCTCAGGAAACAGAAACAAAGTATTGAACAACAGATACCAGAAATATGATCCATATCCAAGACATCAATTCTACAGTATCTCCATTTCTGATAACCACCCAGAAATTGGTGTTTTGCAGCAGCAACATTACAGAAACCGAACCCACATCCGCTGGAGCTTTGCCTAAAATTATATGTCCAACGCCTGATCGTCGATCAGATCTGTGGCGCTAATAATACTTGTAACCAAATACACATTACATAGGTCTGAAGGTCTCAACGACAATACTGATCTTAAACATGTGACTTTCCAAATCCACGAGGCCGCTCATTGTGTCTTGTTTCTAACAAGAGAGCAAGGTGTTTGACAGTGTAATGCATCTTCAGTTCATTTCACAGACTTTACGCCAACAGTTTTGACACGAAAACGAAATTGAGGTCCAGACTCTTCTTCATCATCATCATCTTCACTAGAATCATCCTCAACACTATCCCAACGTGCATAGTCTAAAGTTGAGTGTCCTTTTGGCTTTGGGATTGTTTGCCACCCCTTGGGATCTAGGGCAATTGTACTTGTGCCCTTCTTGATCTGTACTTGAGGGGCAACAACTTCACTTTTAGCAGTCATTTTTACCTCAGGTTTCTGATTGCCACCTTCTGCAGATAATCCACCATTGCCCTGAGTTGTCGGGATAACCGTATTTTGGGTCAATTTGCAATTGAGCTCAGGTTTCTGTACTTGATCAATACTTGGAGTTACAACATTTTCTTTTCCCTCAATGCACTTCTCATTGGATGCATTAGTATTGAACTCGACATCATATTCTTCTTCCTCCTCCTCCTCCTCTAGCTCTGCTTCTGACTCAGGTATTGTAGCAAGTGACTTTCCTTGAGCAAAAAAAAATATCTCTTACTAACAGTATACAATTAAACTAAATCACTCAAGAACACGACTTGAAGATTGATGAACAAGACCGAACAGTTTCTACCATTTTCAAAATTAAAAAAAAAAAAACCCCACAATCGCACTGAATCCTTGCGCAAAAGCAAACAAAAACAAGTACTAATACAACTTGTTTACTATGGACATGATTCAATTAACAAGATCACATATGAAAACTATACCATAAAAAACATCATGATT
The DNA here is from genome assembly GCA_036507275.1 of Sicyos edulis. Taxonomy (NCBI): domain Eukaryota; kingdom Viridiplantae; phylum Streptophyta; class Magnoliopsida; order Cucurbitales; family Cucurbitaceae; genus Sicyos; species Sicyos edulis. Next base: position 5,578,141 of record CM071846.1, read on the forward strand.
AGCAAACAGTAATGCCGACAGTAGAATCTTTCAACAACTTGATTAAAAAAACCATGACAAGGACAAAGTAGGTAGTGCATACCAATTGAGTCTTGAGACGAGTATGAAGATTTTGATAAACTTCTGATGATGGGTTCAGTTCTATAAGTCTATTAACATCAAACAGAGCTGAATGGTATTCCTTGAGTGTGACAAGAGTTTGGGCTCGGAGCATTAGTGCTCCAGTGTGATTATGATCAAGTTCAAGAACCCAAGTACATTCTTCTGCAGCCTGAAATGAATCAACAAGATTATCAGCCATCATCAGAAATCAACAAAACAAACATATGGCAAAACAAAATTCCAAATTCATTATTCTCGGGGGATTTTGCATGCATAATAAAAAAATGGCATAATATTTCCACCTATAGCACAAAATCAAAACTAATTCATCTGTAGCAGGAAATCCAAATTAAGTTTTATCACCCATAGAATTCAATTAGTGATAGAGTTCTATCAACTGGTTGAGTTCTATCACACTCATTCTAACACTAGTCACTGATAGAAAATCATGAGCTATAAATGAATTATTTTAGAAATTGTGCTATAAATATAATACAAGAGTTAGAATATGTTGTCGAGGGTAAATTTTCTTTTTCTTTTCGTTTTTTATCTCTTGGAATGTTTTGGCCAACTTACGCGTATCTCATTCTCAACTATTCTCACGTGACATACCATCTAGCCCTACATCATTTGGATGTCAAAGAAACTTATAAAAAATTAATTTGTACGTAGATGACCATCATAGATTGAATCCATACTCTCTTAGTTACTAAGCTCTTTAGACCATTAGATCAATCCATGATAATTAACATCTCGATCAGATCAGGTAGTGCACTGTTCCTCTCTGCAAGAACTCTACATCATTCTCTTGAAGATAGTTAAGTGGATTCTATATCTCAAAAAGAAATGGGAAAAAAAGGATAATCTTAATTCAAGGGATGTTGATCTTGGAATCAGTGGTCGGTTTGAATGCCATGAATTGAAGCTCAATATTCAAATCAACCATTTCTTTTTTCTTTTTTCTTTTTTCTTCCAGAGCTTAGCTCTACTATACCCAGCTAACCACGCTCATCCCTAAGCCAAGGGCACTTAGAGACATCAAAGGAATGGAAACAAGAGCAATATATACAACTTAATGTCATAAGTAAATCTCGAACCTAGGACTTTAAAAAGACCAAACCTTCAAAACCCAAGTCTATCCGTTAGGTACTCAATTCAATCCTATCTAAACACAACAGCTTTTAAAAAACATGAATCGTCACATACAACACAAAAGAAAAATCCCCAAATAAAAACAGCGGATTGTGTTAATACCTTCTTAAAATCATGAAGTTTCAAGTGACAAGCAGCCCTGTTACTATGGAGCGCAATCCTCTGGGACCTTGTTTTCGCCATGGAAAGCGCTTCCGTGTAGAATCTGAGAGCTTCAACATAGAGCCCATCGCGATACATCTGGTGGGCTCGCTCGATTTTGTTCAAGGGGACGGCCGCCATAGGCATTTTGAATCAAACCCTAATTTGGAAAACCCCAAATCAAACGAACCCAAAAGCGATCAAATTCGATGGAGTTCGTGTGTGGGTTTAGAAATGGAGATTGAAGCGCGTAAGTGGAAACGGAGATGATGGAGAAGAAGGAACAGAGCCTCGTGATTACCGAAACTTCGAGGAAGAACAAGTAATCGACGGATCATGAACGTGATGTAGATTGATTTTATCCTTTTTTATTCTAATTTGGTTCACACTTATTAAAAAATATATATAAATAAATTCAAATTTAAAGAAAATTAAAATTTAGTTTGTATGATTTAAAGAAAATTGAATTTTAATTTATATAATCTAAATAAAGTTAGAATAATCAACCACAGTAATAGCTCAACTGTATCCATAAAATATATATATATTATTTTTTTAGATTACAACAATTAGGGGGTAGGGGAGACTCAAACCTAAGACATCTAGGTCATTAGGTGAATATTGATGTTGCTTGAGTTACTGCTCGATTAGCATAAAATATAGTGTTTATGGTATATAATCATTGGCGTATTAATTACATTAAATTTTCCTATTTATACATAAATGATATGATTTTTTTTTTACATTAATCACTTAATTCATGATTTTATCATTGACATATAAATAACTAAATTTCAAGTATTTAATTCGTTGTCCTATGGGGTGGCACACTACTTAAAGATTTGGGTTTTGAAGATATGCTCCACTCTCAAGTTCGAAACTCAACTCTAATATTATTCTTTTGAGGTCTCTCGGTGCCTCGCTAAAAATTATTTTTAGGTTTTATTAGATTAAATTCTAGTTTTTAAAATTATATGAAATGAATTTTATATTTATGTAAATCATATGAGCTAAATTCTAATTTTTTTAGATCATAAAAACTAAACACTAATTTTCTTTAAATAAATAAATATATATATATATAGCAAAGTGGATTAGAACTTTTGAGTTTTTGAAAAGATGTATCATATCATACTACCTTAAAGTGTGGCTTGAGGGAAAAATCATTTTTGGACGATTTTACCCCTTAAGTTATACTCTAAATTACAGACATGTCATCTATTGGAATATTTTAAAAAAATTAAATGCAAAAAACGTAGAAGATATTTACAACATCATTTGGATTTTCATCATCATTATAACGTAGAATATAAGATATTTTTATCAAATCTTATAGATTTTATGACTAAGTTTGAAGATAAAAAATATCAAGTATATTATGAACAATCAAATGAAAATATTTACAATATCATTTAAATTTTCATCATCTTCATAATTTAGAAAATAAGATATTTTTATCAAATTTCATAGATTTTATTTGACATTTTATATTCTAATTAAAATGATAAATTCAATTTTTCAATTCTATAAATAGTTGTTTTAGAGGACTTTTTGTTTGCTAGGATTTAACTTTGTTTGTTTTTTTTTTTATAATAAGTTATTTTATTTTTGTTAGATTATTTACTTTAACTTTCATAAAAATTTTCTTTTGTTGCAAAATAATTTTTTAAGGGATCTTTTTTGCATAATAATTGTTGAGTTTGAAGAATGATAAAATTATCAGTTAAAATGTATGAATTCTTCAGTTTTAAAAGTTTGGTAACAATGATCTCTTACTATCACTCTCTCTCTATATATATATATAGTTTTCTATATTTTGTTTACGAACACATTTGAAACTTTTTCTTTACTTGAGGTTACCTTTCTTGATTTCTTTTTGTTTTTTGTTTTATAATAAAAAAATTAGTTATCTTATTTTTGTTTGATTATTTACCTTAACTTTCATCTGACTTTTCTTTTGTTGCAATTACTTTTGTAGGAATCTTTTGTTGCTTACATGGAGACGTGGAATTTTTTTTTTTTTTTTAAGAATGAAAAAATTATCATTTGAGGTTAAAGGTAAGTTCATAGATGTATACTAATAAATATATTTAACTTATTTATATTTATAATTATAATAATAATATAACTCTTATAAATGTTATAATTCAAAAGTCATTGATCTTAGATAAATTAAGAAAAAAATAAAGAGCATCGATTTTTAAAAATCATAGATAAAATTTATTTTTAATGAGATAAATTTTGTTAATTTTTTTTTTTTAAATAATAACACCTATTATTTTTTAAGCTCAAAATAAATTATTGATTTTTTTTAACATAAATATGAATTTTAATAAATTTAACTAATGAGAAAAAATGGTTATAAAATTTAATATTATATTGAAATTATTATTTGATAATTTAAATTTAGTGCAAAAAATATAATAAACATTTATAGTTATATATATGTATAATTTATTATTTAACAAAATTCTGACGTATAACGCCGTGTTGAAATTCTAGGAGGTTATGTATATTTCCGTTAATTGTGATCTATAGATCTTTAAAATGTTTAAATTTAGTTTGTGGAAATGTGAATGAAATCTATCGACAAACATATATTTCAATCAATAAAATTGAACTTAGTCTTTAAATTAGCTCTTAAACTCTTTAGTTTGGTGCATGAACATTAGAGGATAAAATAAACAACACAAAAATCTTAAATCTTAACTTTGGTTTGCTTTTAATAAATTGGCTACTTATCTTCAACTTCTCGTATATGTCTACTTCAAGATCAAGTAGAACTTTGTACAACCTAATAGCTAACGCCTCGTTTGATAATCATTTTATTTTTTATTTTTTGTTTATGAAATTTAAGCATGCAACAACTATCTTACTATACCTCTTTCCTTATTTGGATAACTACATCTTACCTATATTTTAATAAACAAAACCAAAATTTGAAAACAAAAAAAAATAGCTTCGAGAAGGTTGTTTTTGTTTTTGAAATTTGGTCAATATTCACCTACTTTCTTAAAAAAACATGGATATATTGTAGTAAAGATAAAACACATAGTAGAAAATTTGAATAAATATAAGCTTAAATTTCATAAATAAAAAACAAAATATCAAATGGTTATGAACGGAAACTTAAAAGATTACAAATTCAAAACCTTCCACCTCACATCATTATCACTTATTGACCAATGATAATTATTTCATTCCTTGTTTTTGAAAAGCAAATCTAGAATTACAAGTTTTATATATGAGTTTCTCAAATTTTGTTATTTTCTTCGTACACATGTTTTAAAAAATTAACCATATTTTGAAAATAAAAAGTAGCTTTTAAAATGTTTGTTTATTTTCAAATATGCCAGAAAAAATTGGAGAAAACAAATTTTATTTTCAAAAATAAAAAACAAAAAATAATACAATTATAAAACGGGGAGATAATTTTAAAAATTAAATTTGAAACTAAAAAGAATGTGGGAAGGGATGAGTAAAAGGGGGCCCACTTTCTGTGTGAAACAAACATGATGGTCCTACTTTTGTTTGAATTTTGTGTCTCATGTTTATTTATTTCATTATTTTCGTCGAATCAATAGAATCGATCCCCACCGTTATTTAACCTTTTGATAATTTGAAATGGACGGGCCTTATTCATTAATAAATAAACGATCGACATGTCATCAATACTTTTTCTAAAAAAGTTATGTAATAATTCGAGAGGAGGAATTCGAATTTTTTATGTTTTAGTCACTGACCATATATTATTACCATTTCATTATTGTTTTTATTGGCGTGATCAAAATTTCTTTAAAATCTATTATATTTAATATCCATTCCCATGAACAATTATCATAATACTAGCCATCAAAATATAGTTTAAGTAGTATAGTATATAATTTAATAATTATAAGTTCAATGCTTTCATTTTAGCTAATAAGAACATATCTCTCGAGAATCAATAATGTTATATAACATAGTAATCAAAATGTTATGAATAATAGTAAGTACTAACTCGATTACGATTCTCTTTTAAAGAAGGTGAAAATAACTTGTTCGAAAAGGCAAAAGTTTGAAATCTGGATTCTTTCTTCTCCGTTGTTGAACTAAAAAAATTTATTATCAAAATATGTTGACAATGACATAACTTAACTAATATAAAATACATATTTATATTTATAATTAAAATCGAAGGTAAGATATTAATTGTCAAATTATATTTGGAATTATTTTTTTGTTCCTTCTTCGAGCATAACCCATGGACTAAGGGGATGAGGAAACTTGACATCAAATATTAATTCTTGTTGAGGTTGACGTATAAGGAAATTAAATATCAATACTTCTTGGTCCGCTTCAACTAAGTGAGAGGGATTCGGTGGATTGTTTGTGATTGGTGTGATGTTCGATTGCTTGTGGGTGCTCGCGCTTCGCAACTCTATAGCTAAGACGCTTGAAGGTGTTGTTGTGCTGGAAGGCCTATCTCAGATTTTAAAGATGCAAAGGCAATGTGCGCCTTTCATCTTGGTGGAATCTGATGTTTTAGTGGTCATTGACACAATCAATAGAATTTTCCAAGATGCAACTAAATTTAAGTATATTGTTGATAATACTCTAGACTTGATCTCGATTAATAATATTGACTCTTTTTTTTTTTTCTTTTTTGTAAATGTTTGGAAAAAAGAGAGAAGAAGTTTGATGTGTGAATTCGGCTTACCTTATTGACACATGATTGCGCTAAGGGGATTTGCAAAACATAGAAAATTACACATTGATTTAGTGCTTACTGTAGACTTTGATGCCTAAAGTCAAGTTGGGTTGGGCATGAACTTGTTTTGAAGAGAGTCCTTTAAAAAAAATGTAAGGAGAGAGATTGAATGTCTAACTTCAAGTTCATTAGTACACATTACATATTTGTTCAACTAGACTCATTTAGATAAGAGTTCCTTTTCATTTCACTTAGTCATCAAGTATTATGATAGATTCACTTTCCTATAAACACATTTGAATTTAATTATAAATCGATTAAAAAAAAAGTAGAGTCGAAAAATGTCATCACACTATTTAATAAAAAAGAAATACAATTTGTAGCAAGAAGCGGGAATAATTGAAAAATGTCATTACATTATTTATCTTTTAATTCATAAATAAGAAGATTCAAATTTTTATCAAGGCTAGTTAAGTGTTCTAATTATTGAGGTAATATATTGCAATTTTGGTTAATGAAAATACTCTCTTTAAAATTAAAATGAAAAAAAAAAGTGTTATAAGAAGACTCCAATTATAGCCAAGTACACTGTTTCCTTGAGCTGGGCCGTAATGTGGACTATGAATTGGGCCGTATTCGTGTTTGGCCCAAATCCGAATGCGGTTGGGAACATTTGAAGACGGGCCCAACTAAAGCCCAATTAGTAAACAACATTGACCCAACATCTCGAAAGTTCCACACCTCTGACTTAATCGACAGCCAATTTATGGAAAATATTTGAGAATTTTCTCTAAGTCGTCTATTTTAATTATAACACTTTCTTTGAAAATATTTCATTTATAGTTGAATTATAGACTTTTTTTTTGTGTATTTCAATTCGGACTTTCAACATCTATTAATTGAAGATTATCTCCTGCGTTAATTAAAAGTTATATTTTATAACTCATAAAAAATTATATTGATTAAAGATCGTCAGTTGTGTACCGATTGAAAATTATTTGTTATATTTATTGAAGCTATTAAGAGTATGTGCATTTTTTTACATAAAAATATATTCTAAAAAGTTGATATTCATAAAATAAATAAAGAAAATTGAAACTTTTTATTATACATAAAAAATCTCCCAAATATTTTGTAAGAAAAAGGTATAGTGTGAACAAAGATATAAAGTAGTCTAAAATTCCATAATCTTAGATTTTTTTTTCATAAATTCATGCCGACATTATTTCTTTGGAAAGAATTGAAGAAAATAGTGAACAAGAAAAAAAATGAGAAATTGTCATTTTTTAATAAATAAAATATAGTATTCAATTGGTTAAAATATCTTATATTTGAAAGTTTTCATTTTGATCCCTCTCAATTATTTAATTTTAGTTTTAAATTTAGAAATTTATTTTATTTTGGTCCCTAAAATTTTTAAATGTCTAACTTTAGTTATGGTACTTTAGAAATATATATATATATATCATGATTGTCCAAGCCAATTTGCATTTATTTCAACTCAAGTCGAATTATGTAATTCTTAAGTAGATGCCACTATATATTATATACATCATATTCTACAAGATTCTGATTTTGATTACTAGACCGTGATAGTTTCAACAAAAGTTAAAAATTGGTTCTCATGAAAAAAATGGAAATGTATTTTCAAAATTTATAGAAGAAGATAATAACTATGATTTTACAAAAAAATGTTAACAAAAATATTTTATGAAGACCAACTTTAAACTTTGTTTAGTTTAGGAATTAAATCTCAACATTTGAAATTTCATGAGCGGAAATGAAATAAAATTTAAGTTACGTAAAAATTTATAAAACAAAATTGAGCAGATTAAATTAATATATTTTAATCTATTAATATTTTTAATTAAATTTCATGTGGTGGTCAACATGAGAATTCCTTATTGACCAGTCAGAAGGTAATTTTATAAAATTTAAAATTCATAATTCATCTAGAAGTAGCAAGTGAATTAGTCCAAACCCTAAATTTATTTTCCATCGGCACTTTTGGAAGAAATAATAATAGCACTTCAATTGCTCTTTTAAGCCGTTTTAAAAGCCTCAAAGTCAATTTTGATCCTCGCTAAACACCTGAAAATTTGTAAACAAAGTTCTGATTAAAATTATTATATCACCATTTCAAAAACTTTAGATTTTCAACGAAAATGGTTAAGTTCAAAATTACGCCATGTATAAATGATTAGAGTCAAAATTCTTCCAAATCAAATTCAAGGGTGAAGATCAAAGAATAAAAAAAGAAACAAACAAGTCTTCTTCAATACGAGACATCTTGACTTAATGACCAAAACAAGACACTTATATTTAATGTTTTTTTAATATAAGAAACAAGATATTATAAAAGGTTTTCACGATAATAAGTTTAAAGATCTATGGTGGAGGTTGTTGGAAAGCGTTTAAACAATAGTATTCTTCGTAATATGTCGATGCCACAGCTTAGAGACGAGCCAGTAATGTCTCGAGTATAACAGAGCGAAGCTCCGATTTCTCGATTTAAAAAAAAAACTAACGAACGAAAACAAAATGACAATCAATTTCTTAAGTGACCACATTATTAGTATGGTTTATACTCAGACTATGTATTAAAAAAGGTCATCTCTTCCATTTCAGTCGCTCCTTTTAAAACCCCATTTCAAGGGTCAAATCACAGCCCCTTTTATTGAACTTAAATAAAAGCTGATACTTGGTTAGTCTCTCCTTGCATTTTTGGTATTTAATTTTCTTTCCTTTCACACGCTAAAATATAGAACATTTATGTGTCCATGTGGGCTATGTTAAAAGGCCAACACAATTGGAGCACAAATTTCTACACCTTCATTAAATATACAATCAATGTTGTACAACTTTATTGGTCAATAGGGTAGGATAATTCTAGGTGTGTTGTCACAATTTTCTCCCACATAAACAATACCTGTTGTTATTACTATTATTATTTTTATTATACGTGTGGGGCAGATGTTGGAAAACTTAGTTTAAGGAGCAAATTTAAAATATTTTGAGAAGTTAATTTTTATATATAAAAATATAGAAAAAAACTAAAAAAATAATCAAGTAATAAATAAAATTAGGGTTGTCAAAAAAACAAAGTTGATGATCATAGCCGCTCTCCCTCCGCCCATATATACATCACACACACCTGACCGTAGCGTTAAAGTTTAGGAGCCAAAATTTATTTTTTAATCAACAAGAAAAAAATGAACCAAAAAGAAAAAAAATAATAAACAAATGCCAAAAGTTGTGCTTGTATTATGCACATTCAATTTAGGAGAATGGAGGCAATTACAAACAACCATTTACTATTTTAAATCATTTCATAAGTGTATTAATATTATAATTAATTAAAAAAAATTGGGAGCCATGAATACCAAATCTATAGTGATCCACCCATGTCCTATTTGAATTTATAGAATAGAATATATTTGAAATTTTAAACACGAACAAACTCTTTAATTGATAATCTATTTGTTCGTGTTTAAAAACTAAAAAAAATATAGTGTATTCTATAAAGTCAAATAGGATATGGATAGATTACTATACAAAGTCAAATAGTAAAATTTAAATACGAATAAATTTTTTAATTGATAAGCTATTAGTTGTTATTGAGAGTTAATGACGTAGTTAGTTATCTTATCTGTATTAATCCATTTAATTAAAACTCTTATATATATTTATATATAAAAGTAATTAATGGATTTGAATTTTTCCATCCCCATTTGAAGTATTTTTTTTTCATTTTCCTTTTGAGAATTAAAAAAAAAACTCAAACAACTTAACTACATTACTATACACAAACATTACTTTTTTTTAATAGATCATAATTAACATTATGCTCATTTTGACTTCAAATGTATCCAAACGTGTACGTACGGAGTACATATTTGATGGAATTTGTTTAGTTTCTTCTTCTTCTTTGTTGTTTTTTTTAGTACATTGTTTAATTTCTTCTCATCATTTTCTCTAATTAAACTTGTTATTAACACAAATTTATATGGCTAATTATATCTAAAGTGCCAAACAAATACACTTTGTTTAGCTAATATTTATTTGCATTGTATTTAGTGTGTGACCGAGAAGGGCCTCCAGAAGAATCTATTATGTGGTTGTATATAATTGTTTTTAGGTTAGAATAGGAGTTGAGAAAATTCAATAAATGCATATAGTAAAGGAAAAATGAGAGCCATAAAAAAAATATCAAGTGAGAAATAGTCGATAAAAATAAATAATCATAAAAATAAAATAATTCAATGAGCAGTGCCATGAAGCTAAGGGCGAAATTGATGGCTCAGCTTCCCAGACGGCAGGGTTAGATGCGACAATACAAAGATTTATAACCTTAATTTAAGTAATGAAAAGAAGTTTAAATTTGATATTTATAAAAAAATTAAAATTAATATCATATCATATCATATTATATTAAAGTGGCTTAAGAGGAAAATTATTTTTAGACGATTTTACCCTTAAGACACACCCTAAATTACAAACATGTCATAATCTTCTATTCAAATATAAAAAAAAATGCAAATATATTTATAATATTATTTAGATATTTAGATTTTCATTATCTAGAAGAAAATATATTTTTAACAAATCTCATAAATTAAATTAGAAAATAAGAGAATCTGCAGTAATATTTCTTACCTTTATCTTTATCTTTACTACATAAAACGTGACTTATTATTATTATTAATTATTAAAATTTAGTATCTTTAAACCAAATAAGTATAAAATCAAATGAAGATATTGATTTTTTTGTAATTTAAAGAAGATCTTGGGTTCCAACTTTTTCTATAAATACCATAAATTTATTGTTCTTCAAAATTCAAATTACAAATAATTCTTTAGATATTGCACAGATGTACGGATTTTGTTCGGGCTGAGAGTCTTAACATTGGTGCACTGAGTTGGGTTCGTGGGAGAGGTTGTCGTCGAAGGTAAAGAAGAATATTTTCAATCTGTATTTAATTCGTTGTACATAAAATTTTCTTCTTCTTCATTTATTTATATTTTTATTATGTTTTCTTTGTGTAATTCTATTTATTTTATGCTTCAACTTTAATTTACAATTTTCTTTTAAATTTATGGAGTATTTAAAATTTTGAATAAGTGTTTATCACATTCTTCCATTAATGAAAAGTAATTTTTTATAATTATTATTTTTTCATATTATTATTATTATTTGTCGTTATAATAAATATGACATAACATGTAATTTGTTGCTTATTCTGTGATATGTGATGTCATTGAAGTACTACTCATATTTTGACATACGAAGCTACTTAAATTTTATCAATTTTACTATTTATATATTTTTAAGTTTAAATATAAATATATACACCATTATTATTATTATAGAGAACAATAGATTTAATATAATATTATGTTTTAGATTAATATTGAAAAAAATTATGTTTCATCAAAATTCGTAGAAGAGGTAGATAATAAATTTTATGAGATTTTTTAATCTCTTTTTTCAATATTTTCTTTATTTTTTATTATTTATAAAATATAAGATTAAATAAGGAAGCACAAACATGATTTTTAAGATTTTAGAGAGGTGATGATTTCAAGGTTTTTTTTTAAAGATGACTTCGATGTTCGTAGATTAAACTAAAATAATAAATGAATGAAAAAAAATATTGTGTACAAAGTAAGATTTTAGCATGACGAAAACTTATTTCTTAAAAAAGTTTAATTTATTTCATAATTTTCTTTAAAAATTATGATATGTATATATTTTTTTATTTCACTTTTATCTTGAACCACGTTGTATGAGATTTTTAAATAAATTAGATAATAAATATTTTACTTCATTTAAAAAATATATATATATATATATATATATATTATTTATAAATATTTTAATAAATAAAAATATAATTTCATATGCCAGAAAAAATTTCCCGTGCAACGTTCCAAAGTTCTAGTTAATTCAAATTGTTTCCATAATATTACTACTTTTATGCAAAGATAAAATGTGAACATATATGTAAAATTTTTTAATTCAAAATAAAAAGACAAGAAGTAACGAAGTAACAAATTTTGTTTTTTGTTTTTTTTTTTGAAAAGAAGTAACAAATTTTGTTTCACAAGAAACAAATTAAAGTTTTTATTTTAATTTAACAACTAAATTGATATTAATAAATTTATAAATAAGAATGGAAAAGGCTTTAAAATTCATAATTAAACTTAGACAAAATCAAATTGAAAAAAATATTCAAATTTTATAGATCAAAATATTTTTTTTACTAATAACTAATTATTTCCTAGCAAAATTATTTTATTTAAAAATATATTTAATTTTACATTTAAATTTCTTTTACTCTATGTCTTTAAAATAATTGTTCTTGTCATTGTATATATATGTGTGTGGGGCTGACCTGCTATATTTTTGACAAAATAGAAGTAAACTAGTGTTTAACGAGGTTTTGCTTTTAGAAAATATTAAAATTATATATAAAAAAATAAAATAAACTATTTGGTAATTAATATTTATTTTCAGTTTTTTTTTACAAAAAAATTAACCATGTTTAAATTACAAATTATTTTGGTATATTTTTTATAAATCGAAAAGAAATATAATAGCTAGAAATCATATGAAAATATATATTTCAATTTAAATTAAATAATTAAAGAAAAAAATAAATTGAAGATAATAGGATAAACAAATCAATTTTTTATAAAATAAAAATAAAGGTAGAAGTTTTTTTTTTTTTTTTTTTAAATATTGATGTTGAATTAAGTCCATGCAACACATAAAGTGAACTTTAAAAACAAAAAAAAAACTACATAGAGTCAACTTAACTATGCACTTAAGATGAAAATTTATGAGTTGAAAACTCATAGCCTTCCATTTTCTTAGCTAAAAAATAGACCTAAAGGATACATAATTAGTTAATTAATAAATTAACCAGATTTTTTAAAACAATTGTTCAAAGTGATTGGTATATTCTTTGTTGGAAAATAATTAACACGTGACACTGAATTGATATCTTTAGTAAAATGTATGGAATTAGGCAATTATTAGATACTTGAAACACATTTTTTTGTACGACTTTTTAAACAAAATTTGAAGAGAAAGTGTCCAAAATAATCTCACGGACTCACAGTTGAAGAATCATTAACTTGAGAGTAATATGTAGATTTTAAATTAAATGTGAGTCCGTGAGATTTTTATACATAAAAGTGAATACTTTAGAAAATTAAAAAAAAAAGAAGAAAGAATGGTTTTCTTATTAAATTCTCGAAGGTTGATTTAAAAAATATATAATAGTAATAAATAATTAAGGTTTAGGATAAGGAACCAATCTACCTTTTATACGTTATATACAGTTCTATTTTTGTTCAATTTTTTATTGAACAAACGAATTAAAACGAAATATTTATTAGTCTTTACCGTTTTGTAAATATATTTTCAATTGCTTTTAAAATATAATTTTTTTAAAAATAATGGATGAAAATTATAAATTTAAAGGGGTTTTTTTTTAGATTACAATTTTTTAAGGGGGATTTGAATTCATGATCTCTTGGTTATTGACTCTACCATATTGTTGAACAATTATTCTTGTTGACTATAAAAGTTTATTCTTAGACCAATATGAACAGTTGTTCTCAACGGCTATGTCATATGATCAGAAGTCTTAAATTCAAGTCTCTCCATCACTGATAGTTGTAATCTTGATTCAATAAAATTAAACTAATTAAAAATAATAAATGAATTGATTTTTTTTTTAGATTACATTTATTGGGGTGGAAGAATTTGAACCATGACCTCTTGATTTATGAATATGGAAGTTGGAAGCAATTGACTTCTATTGTTCTTATTGATATAAATAAAATTTATTAAAAATAATGAAAGTTGAAATATTTTACTATTTAAAAAGTATTTAAAAAACTTATTATGGTTAAAATAAATATGTTAGAATCACCATCTATAACAATTTTTTTTAAATGTATAACATTTTTTTTAAATGTTATATTGATCAATATATTTTCAAATGTTGAATTTGATGAGACATATGTTTTTATAAAACTTATGATCGATTCATTTAATAAAATTAAAGTTAATATTTTTCCCAAAATTGAATGATTAATAATAATTTTAACACAAAGAAGACACAATAAAATACATTTGTAAATAAGATTTTTTTTTGGAACAAATAAGAAAATTAATACATAAATGAAATTAATATAAAAATTAAAATGATATTTTAACCATTAATTTGTCATAAAAAAATTAAATACATGGAAAGTAAAAAAACTAAAGTTCAACATACAAAAATGGTAAAAGATAATAAAATAGACTCTCAAAAAAAAAAAAAAAAAAAAAAAAAAAAACTATAACAAAGTAGCCTACCAAGAAAAACGGTCGTTTTTATTGAATAAGACAACTATTGTTTGCCGACCAATAAATTTAAAACATCATCCGTACAACTAAAGATTTCAACAGGTGCACCAATAATTCCACTGCCCTTTGATTTTTTATTTTTCCTTCCCATTATTTCCTTTTCATCAAACTTTAACCATTTTAATATCATTTAAAAACTTAGAAATATTTCACTTTCAAAGGTAAACTATCTTGAAATTTGGGCACCGCTGGAAATGTTTTGGATCTTTGATACAAAAACTTTGAAATAATAATGCTTTGGAAATGGAAAATGGTTCAATTTCTAGAAGAAATTTAGATTTGAAAATTTGCAATCCTTGAAAATGTTGAGTTCATTTTAAAATATCCCAAAATTACTCCGACGAAAAATATTCGTAGTCATTTATTTTTTTATGTCCATAAATGTGATATTAATCTTTTAACATTAATTACATTATTGGACCATTTAGCCGACAGATAATAGTTAAAATAAACCAAAGCTACTGTAAGATCTTTTTTTTTTTTGTGATTTTTTAAGTATAATAATAAAAAATAGTAATCTATGAATAACAACTTTTTATAAAAAAAAATTGTACCTAACAAAAAGCAAGCCTAGTAAAAAAAAATCAAATCCTTACAGATTTGATGATTTTAATCAGTGCCATAGATGTTCTTCCATCAGTGCATATGTAGTTTTTAATTTAAAATCACAATAATTTTCAATTAGTGACAATTTTTAACTAATATTATATAAAATTTTCAATCAATATAATAGATAGTCTTCTCTAAAGAGTTTATGTGATAGTAAAATTAGAATATGCAATTAAAGAAATCCAAAATTTTATTATTGATGTAATATTACTAAACAGGGAAGATAAAAACTAAAAAGTTGTTATCTATAACTTTGTTTTTTTGGTTAAAAAATGTAAAAAGAAAAGAAATCAATAAGCATATATTAAACAAATCCAAAAAAATCCTTAAATTATGCCCTCATATTTTTGTCCAGATCCTCCTCTTTCCTAGTTTTTTCCTCCACATATAACTTATCTAAAAAACCGTACTTTTATAGTGCAGATTTAAACGTAAAATTAATTATAATTTAAGTAATTTAAATTAAATTAATCAAATCACTTGTTTTTAGTACACCTTTTTGTATTCTATTATGGTCAAAAAATCCCCACAGTGCGATTCAATAAAGATTACGCCTTTAATGCGTTTTTTACGATAAGGTATGCAAATCAAAATTCCCCCCAACTCACTGCATATTCATTTATATATTTATTATAAATTATTATCCAAAGATTTTGTACTTTATTATATCTTTACAGCATACATATATTTTATTCAGTATATATATTGAAAAAACGTATACTTTAAGATGTTAATTTTAGGGTAAAATTTTAAATTGGTGTAATGTAAGATGTTTTAATTATGAAAAATCTAATATTTATGCTTCAAGCCCTCGGACATATGATGTCATTAATATACAAAATTTCAAAACTAATTAAATTGAAGTCTCAAAAGGGTTTATCTATTTATGCAGTAAGCTTTTGATTTGATGATTGTAATGGGATATTGATGGCACTCCACTTATCTTGTCGTGTATTTTTTTTCTTTTTATTTTTTTTTGACAGTGTTTCTTTTTATTTATGTTAAATCAATGTTGAAATGATTGTATAATAAAATGATTTGAAAGTGCAATTTTTTTTTTTTTTTTTTTTTAACAAAGCTGTAGTAGGAGAGATATCTTGATTGGATTTGCCCAAGTTAAGATTGCAATCTTTTTAAGTAAGCAAACATGATGATTGGTGTTAATGATTAGAATATGCTTTTTGGTTTATATGGTTTATCTTTTTACCTAATTTCACCTCTAAAATTTTAAATTTCTTAATTCTAATATATAAAACATTATATAAGTCATTTTCATTTAAATTTTTAATAGAAAATAATGCAACTTCACCTTTTTTTTAATAACACAAATGGATTGATGTAGTGATTGAGAAGTAATTGAAAAATGAAAAGATTATTAATTTAATTTATAATGATTCTATCTATTTAGAAGTTAATTTCTAAAGAATTTTTTTTGACAACCAAATTTAATAATAATAATAAAAGAAATAGGTTTATTTAGTTCAAAAATTGGAGAAGAATGATGTGATTGCTAAAAAGATATGATGAAAAATAAAGTAAGGGAAGTGGAGGGATAGATGGAGAGCATAACAACACACTTGAAGAATTAGTGTTTGAAATTTGCCCAAAATGTGACTTTTTTTCCATTAAGTTATTCAAAGACTATGATTTTGATTGCTTGGATCAATGAAATTGATAAGATTAAAATATAATATATTTTTTGTTTTTATCAATTCTGCCTTTTGATTTCTCAGAAGGGGCGTTTGCTTTTTGTTTTTTTTCTGGCTCATTGTTCAAAGGCTTTTAATTTAAGTATTCCCCTAAAACAACAACCAAATGAATTAGTACCCATTTCAGTACCGTAAGATTTGTGTGATCTCATACATCACTTCAATTTGACCAAGATTTCCTTTTAAGTTATATATTTGTGTGGATCTAGTTAAAAGTCCACATTAAACTCTTTGGTTGAGAAATCGAGCTCACTTGCAAGGAGATACTCCTTTTGGTATGTTATTATATATCCAACACTCTCCGATATTTATGTCAATGGACACTTTGTATTCAAATGGGCGTCGAATCGAGTTAGGAGGCTCAATCTAGATATTGATATGTGCTACTTATACCAATAAGATGCATCTTTCTTTTCAATGGTTCAATCTAGAAATTCCACAAATAAACATGCTTGACTTGGATTGATCTTCTATTGGGCGAGATCTCTTGAAATTTTCATAGAAAATATGTGTTAGGACAAAGCATACTAAAAAAACTAGTGTTGGTCTGATGTGAGAAAATCTTCCTTCTTAAAAACGGTTCAAGGAAAGCAGGTAATGTGGCCGAGTCGTATAAGATGAGAATTTCAGGCTCAAAAGAGGCTAAATCAAAATTCAAATTCATGGGCCTAAGGCATTATAAATGGTATCATAGCATTGTAAAACCTCTTTTAATAATATGTGGTTTGAGGATGAATTAAGGATGAAGTTAGTGGGCATGTAATGCCCAAGATTACAAAAGGTACATGCATGAACAGGTACCACATTTGAATGAGAAGAATTTGGTTGATATGAAAATTATGTTGATATATTAATGTCTATACTAACAAAGTTCACTTTCCATTTGTAAGCTCAACCGTAGGAACTCTACATCTAAGTATGCTTAATTAACTTGGAGTACTTCTAGGTTGAGGGACCTCGTGAAAAAGTTATTAGACAGCATGTAAGTGAAGACAAAATATATTGAAAAAATTTGTGTAGGCGCAGATAGTCTTTATTTTTAAAAATGTTTCAAAGAAATTATGTAATGTCATCGGGTTGCATGAAATGTTGGGGCCAAACCCATATTCTAAATCTTGGTCAGAATCCTTGGCTTGAGGTGTTATATATGATATTAGATCGAAACTTGAAGAAAAATATATGTTGTTCAAGGATGAACAAAGCTGAAAGTTGGTGAGCATGTAATACCATACTGGGTCTAAATTCCAAATTTTAATCTAAATCATGGACTTGAGGTGTTACAATTACTTAACTTTTTTTTACTACCGTGGAAATATTTAAAGTTGTAATCATTTAGTTACTATATCTATCGTATCATTATAATTATGTTCTTCTTTACTTATATTAACAATGTCCAAAACTAATTCAATATAGTTAGTAGGGCATTAAATTAGATTAATGAAATTAATATGAAAGATAAGTAAGAGTCTCCAATGTGAACTTTCAAAGTATCTTTTTCTTGAAATTGTAAAGAAACCCCAATTATCTTTCCGAGTTATCAAAAACAAAATGAGAGAGAAGTAAGAGAAACGATTGACTAAAAGTGCAAATGCAACCAAACATTTCAAAATCAATATGAAATTGAGATCATAGCTATCCTCATAAAATGGGTTATCTTAACACTGTTACCAAACAGAAGAGAGGTTTTGCGAGGAAAAATTAGTATTAATAATGAAATAAAATAACATTTTGAGTGGGGTCTGACTGTTTGGCTTGAGGTTGTACTTTTCCTCTTGTACGTTTTGACCGTACGGCATCACGGATAGGACACTCCTCCAAAAAAAAAAATTATTATATTTTCATTTGTTTGGTCATATTACGTTTTTAATTCTCTTTTCTTTCTTTTAGCTTCTTTATTGAGACCCACTTACACCACTTTCTCCATTTTCTTCCTTTAAGGATAAATTATTATTTTACTTAGATATTTTATATTTTATTTCAGTTTGTATATTTTTATTTTTCTTAATTAAAAAATTAAAGTTGTGCTCCTTCATATTTAAGAATATATCATATCTTAAAATTTCAATTTAGGATAATAAAAAAAAAATTCAATTTAAATTCTTTCAAATCGCATCTTCTGAAATTTTTGAAATTTTAAACCTTAATCAACTAAATTACTCCTTAGAGATATTACATGTTCAAATTTACTATATATTTGAAATTTTTTATATATATAGTTGGTTGAATAATAATCATTGTATTTCAGAAAAAAAAAACAGTGATAAAAATTTTGATATTCACAACAAATTAAGCTTCAAACTTAGATTATTTAGTAAACATTTAGTTTTATAAACCACCTACCAGTTAAATTTCTATATGATTCGGTACAAGTTCAAAAACATTATAAGTGTTTTTTTTAATGAAATTATAAATTTGTAGTAGGAATATAGGTAAAAATTTTATTTAAAAAAATTAATTCAATATTATTTAGTGATAAAATTTTGAATATTTACCATTTTGGTTGTCAAATCGTACATGAAATTATTAGATATTATCATATCATATCATATCATATATCATATATCATACTATTTAAAGTGTGGCTTAAGAAAAAAATTAGTTTTGTACGATTTTACCCTTAAGCCACACCCTAAATTACAAACATGTCATAATCTTCTATTCCAATATAAAAAAAATTATAAATATATTTATAATATTATTAAGATTATTTAGATATTTAGATTTTCATCATCTAGAAGATAATATATTTTTAGCAAATCTCATAAATTAAATTAGAAGATAAGAGAATCTGCGTAATATTTTTTATCTTTATCTTTACTATTTAAAATGTGACTTATTATTATTAATTATTAAAATTTAGTATCTTCAAACTAAATAGGTATAAAATCAAATGAAGATATTGAATTTTTTTTTATAATTTAAAGAAGATTTTAGGTTCCAACTTTTTCTATAAATACTACAAATTTATTGTTCTTTAAAATTCAAATTACTAATAATTCTTTTGATGTTGCATAGATGTACATATTTTGTTCGGGCTGGGAGTCTTAGCATTGGTGCACTGAGTTGGGTTCTTGGGAGCGGTTGTCGTCGAAGGTAAAAAACAATTTTTTCAATCTGTATTTAATTCGTTGTACATAAAATTTTCTTCTTCTTCATTTATTTTTATTTTTATTATGTTTTCTTTGTGTAATTCTATTTATTTTATACTTCAACTTTAATTTACAATTTTCTTTTAAATTTATGGAGTATTTAAAATTTTGAAGAAGTGTTTATCACATTCTTCCATTAATGAAAAGTATTTTTTTATAATTATTATTTTTTCATATTATTATTATTATTTGTCGTTATAATAAATATGACATAACATGTAATTTGTTGCTTATTCTGTGATACGTGATGTCATTGAAGTACTACTCATATTTTGACATACGAAGCTACTTAAATTTTATCAATTTTACTAATTATATATTTTTAAAATTTAAATATAAATCTATACACCATTATTATTATTGTAGAGAACAATAGATTTAATATAATATTATGTTTTAAATTAATATTTAAAAAACTTATGTTTCATCAAAATTCGTAGAAGAGGTAGATAATAGATTTTATGAGTTTTTTTAATTTTTTTTTTCACTATTTTCTTTATTTTTTATAAAATATAAGATGAAATAAGAAAACACAAATATAATTTTAAAATTTTAGAGTGGGGATGGTTTCGAGGTTTTTTTTTGTCAAGATGGCTTCGATGTTCGTAGATTAAACTAAAATAATAAATGAATGAAAAAAAAAATTGTGTAGAAAGTAAGATTTTAGCATGACGAAAACTTATTTCTTAAAGAAATTTAATTTATTTCATAATTTCCTTTAAAAATTATGATATGTATATTTTTTTTATTTCACTTTTATCTTGAACTACATTGTATGAGATTTTAAAATAAAGTAGATAATAAGTATTTTATTTACTCATTTAAAATTTATATATATACATATATATATTATTTATAAGTATTTTAATAAATAAAAATATAATCTCACAAGTCTAGAAAAACTCTTCCGTGGGAGGCACGTTCTAAAGTTCTAGTGGTTTTAAAAAATTAATTAGCAATTTATATATATTTTCCTTTTCCTATTTATGACATTTTAGATACAAATTAAAAAATTGATGAATGATTAACTAATAAATCAACTTAACAAGTTTGAAATACAATTGAAAACGAATGCATTTTTTAACCTAATCAAACCTGTCCCAATTGAAATTTTCGTCTCGAACATTTGAACTATCAATTTTTTTTTTTTTATTCTTTTTGGGTTAAGAATATTTTATATTATGTGGTAGGTTAAGAAATTAAATAGTTTGAAATTATTGGGTGGATCGTACCACGGTTTGAGTCATATTAATTTATTTGCATAGTTATCTTCTATTTAAAATTTCCACAAATATTATTAATCAACAACCCCACGGCCCTCTCGTGCTGCCACCTGTCCTCGTGTTCGGCCACTTCAAAATAAATTAGAATCTTTTCCTACTGCTTCTAGAATCAAATTACGATTATCATATATTAATAGAATATCATTTAGAAAATAAATATTTAATTTTTAATTTTTTTTTTAATTTAGTTTTTTTTTTCTCTCCATTCCTTCGTTATTGTTTTCATATATTATAGGAAAATGTTTAAATTTCTAGCTAAATTTAAAAATATATATATATTTTTAAAGTTATTGCTTTGTTTGATAAACACTTTTTTTTTTTAGTAAAAGAGTTGGGTTTAATTATTTGATGGAAATTTCAACTTGGTATTAAATTTCATTTATTTTCGATAATAATTATGTAGGATTTTTGGTTTCCTTACGATTTATACTAAAAAAAAGGAAATTACTTTTTTTATTATTATTTTAACTTTCTTTCTCCCCATTTCTACGGCATGATTATCTTCCATTTTTAGGAAATATTTAAATTCCTAAATAAATTCCAAAAACAAGTTTTTAATTTTTATAATGCAATATAGCTTTTGAGAATATTGACAAAAGGTAGATATCATAACCAGACAAGTCATATGCTGTACAACTCATGGTCTCACAATTTTATTTCTTCGGTAATGTAAAACGCATCTTGCTAGGAGAAAAGTGTTTCGTTTTCTTTTCCAACCGATGTAGAATTTATTTATGAGTTTCCACCTCTCCTTAAAGGTGCAACATCTCAATGGATCTGAAATAAATAAAAATAAAATGTGTCATAAAATGAAACAAATTTCAGACAAATTTTGGTATTTCAACCTATACTATTATAGAAAAAATTGTACATACTCATCTTATTTTTTATTTTATTTTGTCAAACAACCTCCTCGATTTTGTTAAGGGTTATCTATTAGAAACTCACAATTGTTCTATATTGGAAAGTAGGAGAGTCATACAAACATTTACCAGAGATATGAATTACTTCCTTCATTATCAATTGGTTAAGAAGTGGAACTCCATATTCTCTAATATGATAACAGAACCCATAAAGTCCAAACGAGTATTAATTCTATGTATGTACTTCGATAACAACGTTTAGTACATCAATAATGCTTGGGATTAAGATATTTGAGTTTACGAGACTCAACTTACGCTATAGCTACTGATATGTTCATGTACACTTATTTAAAGATTTTTTCAATGCAAAGATTTTTCTTCTTACTAAATGTGCGCAAGTTAACTCCAATTAAATAATTGAAAGGGTTAATAAATGTTGGTTTGATTAAAATCTAATTCAACTTCATAGTCACAACTTCGATTATGAAAATTGTATTTGACTATCATCTTATTCGAGTACATAGGGTTTATGTTACCCTCTGAACTTTATAAAAATCAAATCCAATCAAACAAATATTTAACTAATTAAGGAAGACAGATGGATTAATTAACTATCCAATTGTGTGATTGTAACATTATCATAAAAAACGACATGTTTTTAGAATAAAAGGCACTCCCGAAGAATATGGCAAAAACTGCATTTAAATAATTAGCAAACCTTTTAATTTTCTTCATCAAATTCACAACCTGTCACCTTACATACAAGGTTGAAATTAGCTGTCGTTTTTGCTCGAGTTGTTGGGTCAAAATTTCAGGGCATTTTGAAAATTATTACTGCTGAAAAGTTGGGCTTAATTTACACGACAAACAATTTTTCAGTCAATTTGTGTGTGTGTGTTTTTTTAGTATAAAATGGGGGAAAGAAGAACCAACAAACTCTACATAGAACTCTCCGTTTATGTAACGGTCGAATTGGGTATAATAACTCAACCGATATTTGCCTAACCGTTTATTATAAACAGTGGTTACCTAAATCTACATGCTCGTTCATCTAAATCTCACATATATTACTTTTTGTTACATAACCAGCCTCTCAAACATAATCCATGTTATAATAACTTGCCTCTCCAACACCATTTATAATAATTCACCGTTTATCATAATCTTACGCCTATCATAACTAAATTAGTACTCCAAACACACCCAAATTGATCATTAGTTACTGTTAAAAAGAATTTGATTATTATGTTATGATCAACAAAATTTCTTGCTAAATCGAACTTTAAACCACGCTATTTGTTGTTATGTCTTAAGAATGAGTCACATTTCATAAAAATAAATAAAATAAAATATAAAATGTGACTCATAGTCCAGACAGGACCTACATATATTTGATTTATTTTAAGAAACGTACATATTTGTCTCTATTTACCACAATATATAACATATTTTGTCATATTTTAATTTATCTAAACTCTAAACTACACATCTATACTCAAGTGAGTCACATAACTTCGGATTGGAATAAATGTTACTTTCAATTTCGTAAGATAATAGAAGTAGGGATTTTTAATTTGAAATTCAGGTCTTTTCGTGATATTAAATCATTTGTGGAAAATATATGAAATCTAAAAATAAACAATAAAGAAGCCAGCTGGAAACTTCACGAGTTATTATTTTTCTCCGCCTCGTGTTGGAATTTTTGTTATTTTTCAACATTCTTCCATTGAAGAAGGAGCGAACGACTATATTTTCTTTTAGGTTTCCACAATAATTTAATTTCATTCCCTTTTTTTTCAATATATATTTTTTTAATTCTTCTTTTACTTTTCCGTTTGTTTGCCACCTTGCATTTTCTGATCTGGTGATCCGACGGTCAACAAAGTCCAGCTACTTTGAAAAAAGTTTCTGAATTATTTCACACGACTTTACCACAAAAAGGAAAAAAGATAAAAGCACATGATTTCCGCATTTTTTACTTTTTCTGATATTATTTTTGTTTTTTTTTTTTGAGATTAATATTATTTTTGTTTTTATGTGTAAATAAAAGGAAACATTTTTTACTTTTTCTGATATTATCAAATGCATTCCGTCCAATTTTTTAATAATTGGCGAAACTTTTGGAATATAATTGTTAACTTTTTCATTAAAAAAAATACTATACTCGTTGAAAGACTTTAAAATTATTTAAAAAATATTTTTTAATTATTTGAAAATTAATATCAAGCAGGTCCTTATAACCTCTCCCAAAAGTTAGAAATCTTGAATTCTTGTCATCACCTCTAACTAAAAAAAAGTTACTTTTATTTTTTCAATAATCAACTAAAAAAAGTTACTCATATATGAGTTTGTGATTCATATATTTAAGGTTAAATTATAATTTTGGTTCCCGATCGAAGTTATAATTTGTATTTTTATAGTTTTAAAATCTAAAATTATGTATTTATGATTTGGACAAATTATAGTTTAGATTTTTTTTTAATACAATTTGGAAAAGGGGTCCACAAATTATATAATTGTTTAATGTAAAAACTATATGTTTAATCTATTTGTTTAGATAAACAAAAATGTTCTTTAATATTTTTAATAGTAGAATCTAATCCGCAAAAATTAAAATTTAATTTATATTTTTGATAAAAACTAAAAAATAGTTTTTAATATTGGTAAGTGTTCACGAATTAAACGTATGGAAACAATTATCGACATGTAAAATATGTTTTTTTTATTCAATCAATCACTTAATGTATACTATCATTATTTTACGTGTGAATAATTAACTTTGACATATTTAATTTACCAAAAATTACAAATGATAATAACTATTGTTTATATATTTTTTTCATCAAAAGGATAGAGATTAAATTTTTATTTCTAAAACCATATAAACTAAATTTTAAAATTGTTTAATATATAAAAGTTCAATTTTAAAATTTGAAATAATAGAAACTAAATTTTAACGTTCATTAATTATAGGGACAAAATTTTTAATTTACTAAATACTTAATATATAAAAAAAAATTACAAGTGTCTTAACTATTTTATTTATAGACCGAATGGATCGATGATGTGATTGGTTATCAAATCTGGTGTTAATGTACTTTTACTCCACTTTTTGATCTCTCCTCTTCCCGCGATTTATACTTTAAAAAAAAATCCAACAACTTATTATTATTTATAATTTTTTTTTAAAAAAAATAATGACTCAAACAATGAAAGAGAGCAAGAAGTTAATTTAATTGACATGATATATGACTTAATAATCAAATTGACACTTAAACCATTGTAAATTAAAAAGTTTGAGTATACTTTCGAAACCATATATCTCCAACAAAAGTTTTTTTCGTTTTTAATCGATGTATTGATTAATTTATATACCTCATTGACATGCTATATTTTTTGTACTTTTATATATATATAAGATTAAATATGGAATATGTGACTACTAATATATTGAACATATTTCATCTAAACATTGATGCTTTTTATTTGACAAACTAGACCAAATCATAATGGTTAAAAAAAATCTGACAAAAAAAAACTCACTTTCGTCACTTCATCACCAACAATATGATAATTGATAAACCTCTTAATTTATCTTTTCAAGAAAAAGGAGAAACATTAGATATCATTTCATTTTATCTCTAGCCGACATGTCGCTTCCCCTTGCCGGTTCTCCAAATCCGAAAAATCATCTGAAACTCACGACTACATGTCGATTGGGGCGTAGAAAAACACGCGCCTGTGAAGAAGGTGGTGGAGAATAGAATGAGATAAAAAAGGGTACGCGTTAAAATGTCACGAAACTGTACTGAAATGCGCTACGGAAATAACTATAATTTCAATTTCCCCACTAAAATAATGAATATTATAAATTTATTTATATCATATCAGTTAAACAACTATTTCGGTTTGCGTGCGAGTTTTTTTTCTAAACTGTTTTTTTCCTAATTTTTAGTACTTAGCTGGTGCATTACTTTAAAATATTAAGTTTCCATTTTATCCAATATTTTTGGTTTTTGTAAAAGTATACAAGTACACTTTCCATTGCCGTTATCAGTGAGTTGTTCATTTATTTTGCTACTACTCTTTACTCCAAAATTCTTATTAAAAAAATAAAATAAAATTTAGCTAAAAAATTAAATGATGAAACTTTTTGTAATAAATTGAAATAAAACAAACTTAATTCATAAAAAAGAAATGAAAAAGGCTATTAAATAAGACATATGCTTGCAATTTTTTCATCTTTTCTTATTTTACCTTTTAGCACATTTATTTTAGTCAACAATGTATATTAATTCTAGAAGTATTTATTTCAATTAGACTCTATTTAAAAACTATTTAAAGTATTAACTTATAAATACTACTTTAATCTATAAAAAAAAAATTTAGTTATCGATTTTATTGGAAATAAACAAACGTAGTTTTTAGTGAACTTGTTTTATATTTGAAATTCAATTTAAAATTCAAATTATTATGTACAAATGATTGAAAACAGAAATAATTTTAAAAAATAAATGTCAAATGGTTACGTAAACATGACATTTTATTTTCTTTTCAATTGTATATTTCAATTAGAATTTCAGCATGCTAAAATCAAACTTAGTTTATTGAATAATTGTTATATATTTTAGATTAAAAAGTTGGAAGTTAACATTTTGAACTCTTCATAATTTATATTTGAATTGTAAACAGAGTTTCAACAATATCTTGCATGATTAGGTAACAAAAAAATTATAAATTGTAATCTCTTAATTTTAATTGTTGTTGAATTACAAAAATTGATATTTTCAAATATAAATATTTATTAAACAAATTTTCATTTGCATGTAGAGATGACAATTATCTTATTTTAAAGGCATGGAGATGAAAAATAAATATTTTTAAATTACGAATTTTAAAACGTTACATTTTTTAATAGGGAGCTTTTCATTATGTGCAAAACTATTGTAAAATTGGCAAGTTGAAATAAAAATATCCTTTTCTGAAAGTATGAAGATGAAAAATAAAATTTTGTAAATTATAATTTTTTTTTTAGATTGCTGAATTAAAATTAAAAATTAAAATATTTGAATCTTTCATTTTTAGGTGTTGACGACCAACCAATCCCCGAACCGGTAAATGCGTCACCAGGGTCCGCCGCTCTCAACCGGGTCTTGGTCTTTTTTATTTGTTATTTAAAAAAAAAAAAATTATAATTTTGTTAATTACAATTATTTGTGTGTGTTACAAGAGTGCCAAATGGGCGTTTAAAAAGAAAATCAAATTCAAAGTTTAACGAAAAAGACAATCCTAGTGGGCTTGTCCCCTTCAAGAAACAAAGCCTTTGACTATTCCCACAAAAATAGTGACATAAATATTTCCTTCAAAATTCAATTTCTTAAAATAAAAAAATATAAAAAAAAGACTTTTCATTTATGGCCGGCCCGTACCTTTGTTATTTATTATATATGACCAATTATATTTCACTATTACTTGTCACTTTCCTCTTTACTATTCAACCATCAATTGATTTGCTCCTCTAATTTTTATATCATATGAATTGATTAATTGACTCAAATATGAATATTGCAAGTAAATGGGAGAGCCATTCATTTTTCACTAAGATATTCGTGTTGTATGATACTAAAAAGTAATGATTTTTGTGATTATTTATACTCGGTATGAATTGAAATGAGCAAATTCTCTCTACCAAAGAAATTAAGTTGAAATTCACAACACACTCATTAGCATTTTTATTATTTAGGTAAATAAGAAAAATACAAATTTATGATACCTCTGCTTATTAAATTTAAGAAAAGTTGTAAAATTAGTCAAAATTTTAAAATAATTATAAATGTAGTCATATTAATAACATATAATAGTATATCAATGAGTATTTATAATATAGTGTTAAATTGTTTAATAATTATAGAGATAAATATTTTAAATTTATCTACATTTATAATTATTTTAGTTTATCATATTTAATTTTCTTAAAAATTTAAAAAATGTTCATAAAAAATGAAATAAGTTTTTGTAGGATGTGGCCCAAATGAGGGCATTTAATTGATATTTTACTCTTAATTAATACGGCTAGGAAGGCACAAGCTTTACGCTAGGATTAATAAATACACATAATAATTTTCGGCGCGAGTAAATGTAAAACAGGATATTGTAAAAAAAAAATGTAAAACAGGATATTAGTCTACGTTTTATCTTGAAATAATTATAAAAAAAAAAGAGAGAGAGGAAGTTTTAACTTGAAATACTGCCAATAAATCATAGGGGCCGTTAAACTAATGTTTATATATATTTTTTCAAAATAAATAAATAAATTGGTCTCTCTTGATTAAAAATTGTTTCTTTTTTTAGTTAAATAATTAAGAGGGAAGCATAACCTACTAATCAAGAATATATATTTATGCCCATAAATTATAGTATTGTTGGTAATTTTTATTAAATTTCCTTTTTACTTTTTGAAATCATTAAAAAATGTTATTAAACAAGTTGTTTTTTTAAAACGGTAATTAAACAAGTTTTTAATCTCTAAAATTTTAATGATAGTCAAATAGTATTTTCAAGTTAGATCAAAGAAATATATTATTTTTATCAAATAGATTAGTTATCTGGTTTGTTGTTAATCTATTTTCACCTACAGTTAAGAGTTCAAATTTTGAAATTACTATTTATAATTAGTGACTTTAATGTTATAAGTTTGGAATCTTAGCACTTGGAATGGTCGTATAAAAAAAAAAAAAAAAAAGAAAGAAAAGAAGAAAGTAGGTGAAGAAGGGACTCATTGTACCTGCAAAGTACGCTCTACATGTACCCTCTCAATTTAATTCTTCTTTTTTCCTTTTTCTTTATTTTAATTATAATTTAAAATTCATCCTCTCTCCCACTTTATATACAAACACTCATTCCCTCTATTTCCCAAACCCCAAAAATCCTTTCTCTCTCTCTAAACTTTCTCTCTCCTCTGCAACTTTTTTCATTCCGTTATGAAGCACCTAATCCGCCGCCTGTCCCGCGTCGCCGACTCCTCCCAGTCCAGTTACTGCCTTCTCCGGCCGGATTCCCCCGGCCGCCGCCCGGGTCGGGCCCACTCCTTCCGCGCCGCCGCCGCCAGCAAATTCCGGCGAACCAGATCTGAAGGTGGCGGCGGCGCTGTCCCAGAGGGCCACGTCCCGGTTTACGTGGGCGACGAGATGGAGCGGTTCGCGGTGAGCGCGGAGGTGCTGAACCACCCGGTTTTCATGAGTCTGCTGGAGAAATCGGCTCAGGAATACGGGTACCAACAGCAGGGGGTTCTCCGAATCCCCTGTCACGTGCTGCTCTTCGAGCGCCTGCTTGAAGCCATTCGAATCGGCGGCCACGACTCACGTGACCTTCAGGACATTCTCATCACCGGCGACGAATTTCTCATCTGAATTTTAAACTCTGTTTTTTTTTTTGTTGTTTGGTTTAGGTTTTTTGGTAATGTAAATATGAAATACGACATATCCCTTTCTGTGATCTGGGTTTCGGATCCGGGAAGACGAACAGAGATTTCTTTTTTGAAATTATGAAATTGGTCCATATCTGGGTTTTGATTTAAGTGGATCTCGAAAATGTGTGTTTGGGTAATTAAATATTTCGCATACTTTCTTCATGAACAAACAACCTTCCCAAATCAACCTACCGTACGAATGTACCACTTTTTCTCTTTTTTAATTCTGCAATTTCGTTTGTTCATTATATTGTTTTCTTTAGTTCCAACACTAATTCAAATACCAAAAAGTTGATGACTCATAATTTTTTAGACAATTTTATTTGTCTCTCAACCCATTTCTCCCAAATGGTTAGATTGAATTTCTTCATGGACTTGTGTTCGAGGGATAATTGAATCTTCAGGTATCGAATACAAAACAACTCACTAAACTCTCACACCCCATTTGATAACCTTTTGGGTTTTTTTATTTTTGAAATTTAAATCCACAACAAATATTTTATCATATGTTTTTTCTTATTTGGATATCTACCTCTCATCTATATTTGTAGAAACCAAACTAAAATTTGAAAATATAAAAAGTAACTTTCAAAAGTTTGTTATTTTTATTTTTAAAAATGAGTTAATATTCTCGTGCTTCTTAAGGAAAGATGGATAAATTGTTGGAAAGATGGAATACATGATAGTAAAAATAACAAAAAAATAAAAACTAAATAATTTTCCAAGGATGCCTTAATTACTCTCTTCTTAATAACAAGAGCAATAGTTCAAGTATATGGGTGTGATTCGTAAACAAAAGTATCATTGGCTTAGAATCCTTCAAACCTGAATGGTTCTTGAACTAATAAAAAAAGGGAAAAAAAGTAATTATTTTGTTCAAATTTTCGGCCGAATTTAAATTTCTGAAATAAGGTTGGTGGGGTCGGATGGAAGAGGCGAGAGATTAGCGTGTAAGTTATGGTGAGCGAGATATGCGGTGGAGTAGGGACAAAAACGTCATAAAATATTACGAGTGGGGGCAATTCCGGCCTCACAGGTTACTATTTTATGGTTTGGCTTCTTCTGCACGTGCTTCAACCTTCACAACCGAATATTCTGTTTGACGTTAGTCGTTGTGTCCCTATTTTTCGTCTTATTTTCCAAACCTTGCCCTACCCTTTTTTCTTTTCCCTTTTAATTTCTTTTTAAATACATAATTTGATATTACCAAATTATTATTCTCATTAGTTCTTGCCCTTTAACTTTATCATTTTCTGGTTTATGTTTCAACATTATATATATATATATATATATATAAAGGTCAGTGTTAATTTTATTTTAAGTAATTAGATTTATATTAACAAAACTATTAGTTGAACCGATAGAAAAATATATTTTATAATTTCCCTTCTCCCAACTTGTATTAAAAAAAGAAAAAGAAAAAGAAAATAAAAATGTATTTAATTTAAAAAACTTGAAAAAAAAAAATCAAATATTCTCCTTTTTAGAAAAAATGATATGAAATTAATTTCTCTATAAATGATCACTATGAATCTAATTCATAATACTTTTGTTTTTAATGTCCTCTTAATTATCAAATAATAATTAAAAAAAAGTAATGATGTTACAAAACATATAGGTAAACATTCAAAATTATTAAATGATAAAATCAAGTATTAAATTCGTACAAAATTGAAAAGTAAATTAATTAAAATATTTTTGTGAAAGTTGGACCAAATGTCTTTTTTTCACTAACAATTACTTCTGAAAAAAAAATCCAAATTAGAGAGAGTCACATGTGTGTTGGAAATTGTGTTGGGTTTTTTAAATTTGTCAACATTCATGTTAAATTATTAGAGAAAAATTAAAATGATAAGACTAAAATGGAAGGAGACAAAGTAAATAAAAAATTAAAATAAAATGTACAAATATTATAGAACTGATGCAACAAATTCATACCTAACAAAATCAACTTCACATGAAAGATGAGGCAAACCAAATATTTGATGAAACTTTAAATTATAAACAATAAGAGATATAACGTATAATTTAAAATATATATATATATATATATATATATATATATATATATATATATATATATATATAACTGACAAAATCTGGAAGAGTTTCAAAATTGGGGATTTATATTCAATATTCACCCTCCAAAAAATAATTACCAATCTATTCAACATTCTTTTCTTCTTGCAAATGTGATTTTCTATTTATAAATCCTACGATGTCATTTTTCAATAATCCTATTTTGCCCCTATCAATTTAAATTTCAAAAACTGTATATTCCATTAATAATTCCCTATTAATGTTACATTTCCTTCTTAAAATAGCATTCCATAACAAACTCTCTTAGATCTTTCTTTTTCAGATCAATTTCCACCAAATTCTCTTGCCATTTTTGTAACCATCATTTTAGGAACAATCTACCTAGCTTCCTTTCTTCCATTAACGACAGTAGAAGCTTCTAATCTCAGTAAAGTTTTTTCGATGTTGTGTTTTCATTTTCGGCACTCAGATCTTCGTATTTGGCATTCCATTTCCGTCATCCACTCTCGCATCTGCTAACATCGCCTCCTATTGTTCCTGATGCTCATTTCCATCTACCTCCCATTTTTTTTAATTTTCCATCTATTTCCACTCTCGCACTTAAATTTCAACAGTTACGGAGATGACACACATGGTACAGTTTGGTATGTCCTTCTTCATTTGTTTTTTTTGTTTTTTTTTTTATAGAGAATGTCCTTTTTCATTTCTATATTTATCTTAACGAGCATACTCTAAAATAAATTAACCGCATTTGATAAATTGTATTTATTCTTTTATCATCACAAATTCTATATAATCTAAATAACCCGTATATGATAAACTGTACCACATTAAATTTTTTAGTATATCATGTTTTCAGAATATAGTTTAGTATTAGTACGGTACTGTTGAGAACTATAATCTTATTACATACTATACTCTCCGTGCATAGTATATTCTCCGTTAGTTACGGTACTTCTAGTGTTGTATACACAACACAGGTGCTATGTAGTTCTAATTCCATGCTTTAAGATATGTCTACTTCTCGAATATAGTATTATTGTACCATTTAGTGTAGTCGTTCAACATGAATTTATTACATAATGTAGACTATTTTTCCCAATACTTTTTACATACTGGACCTACATGAATTTCTAATGACAGTCATATCCAGTACAACTTCCTTGCACTTGCTGCTTCAATCTATGGTTGAAAATATTGTCGCCCGTGTATACGCATCGATGGTACCTTCACTAAAAGCAAATACGGTGTTACTTTGCTCGCGGCCACAACCAGCGATGGAAACAACCAAATATTCCCTTTGGCTCTTGCTGCAATTGATTATGAGAATGATAAATCGTGGAAATAGTTATACATTTATGTTCTTTATCTCGAAAATGGCTATTGTATATCAAATTATATCTTCCAAACTTCTCGTTACTGTTTTATGTTCTGTACCGTGTATATTATACATTTAATTAATTATGGCATTCCACTATAACATGAATACGAAAAAATTGTAGTATTATTTACTCAAGTCTGTTTTCATTTCACGATACCTTATTGATTGTTTATTGTGTTTATACTGTATTTATACTCTATTCATTGCAAATCCATCTTTTAAAATATTAAAATGTAGTTTTGTACTGTACTGTGTATTCCTATGTATAATACTATATTTATTTACCGTTCTGCAAGTATCCCCATTCCCATTGTACATAGTGTTAAGTGGAATGAAAATGTACACACTGTAGTTCAAAATATAATTTAAAAAATATTAGATGTTTCATTCAATTTAGTAATATATAAGTTGTACATACGGCATGGTCAAGTAACATTATCCCAACATCCATTTCGTTATTCACTTAATATCAATACATTATAGTTCAACATACCATTTAAAAAAATATTAGAATATATACCAATAAACTGTACTGTTTGTATTTATTGGTAACACTATACTTATTTACTTCATAGGTTCTATAACTGAAATCATTACGTAATTGTCCACAGCACGATCATCTTCATTCTTGGCCCAATCTTCCTTTCTTTTCGCTGATGCTAACATATCAACGTCGTGTCTTGCATACAATTTATCCATTACAAGCCCTACAGTCTTGTATGTATCCACGGACAATGCAATATGCTTCTTACTGATCGTTTTATGTACCTTTTCTAATACTTTTTCTTCAACCTCTTAATGGAGTCATTCCCACATACAAATATTTACTCACATGTCAAGACAATATATTCATACTCGTGCATTAATGCCTCATATTTTCATCCTTTAAAATCATACCTGATAGGTACCATGATTGTACATGGTGTTACTATCGCCTGTTCAGTATATGCCTCAGCCACCACTTACGGTATTTCCAGACAGTACAAAATCCCTTTGTCCTATTTCTCCTACGGTATTTTCATATTGCATAGTGCTGTATGTATGTCCTCTATGCGTGCTTTCTCCCTTTTTTTTCCGATTCTGATCGTCACAACTCTGAAGAAGATGGAACAACATCAATCTTTGCGGATGAACCATAATTTTTTTTGCAGAGAAATGAAGAAGACGATGAAAAGATGGAAATGAGGAGATAAATGGTGGTAGTTTCTATTTTGAATCAAATATCGCAATAATGGTGGCACAATTTTAGAGATAATAGGTATGGAAGTTGGAGATTTTTTCCTATTTTGTTAATAATTTGAAATTCCAAAATTAAAAATTGGAGGGTATTGTAGTAAATGAATAATTAAGGTAATTAATAATATCATTAGTGAAATTTCTTTTTGCTAATATTTTTTCAGGAGCCTATAATTGTAAATATTTTCTTTATTTGGTTTATTTATAAAAAAAGCTCTTTAAAATTTGTGCAATTTTTTTTTCTTTAGTTTCTTTTTATTCAACAATGTTGGGAGGATTTGAGTTTGGAACCTGTTGTACTTAATACCATCAGACCTTTGTTTTTATTTGTTAAAATTTTAGTAGGTGGTGATTAATTTTTTTCATAAAACAATAAAAATAATAATAAAGATAAATTATAAATTCGATTCTTATCGTTTGAAGAATGGTAAATTATAAATTGATCTTTATAGTTTGATTAAAGTTAAAGTTTAGTTTCTATGGTATCAAAAACTATAATTTAGTTCTTATGATTTGAAGATAGAATTTAGTTTTTATAGTTTTAAAAACTATAATTTAATCTCTATAGTTTGATAAAATTTAAAGATTAGTCTTTGTCGTTTGTAATCACGGTGAATTATGTACGTGAAAAATTAGCTATTCTTGCTAATACGTCACTTTAGCCCACACTATTATCATTGACATATGAATAACTAACTTTTATATACTCAATTCGCTATGAATTAAAAACGTTAAGAACTATTTAAAAAAAAATTATCAAATCATAGAGACAAAATTCTAATTTTTAAAATTACAAGGACCAAATTCGATTTTTTTTAAACCATAAAAAGTAAATTGTAGTTTTTGAAATTATAAGAACTAAAACTCTAATTTTTATCAAATTATGAAGACCAAACTTGTAATTTACCCTAATAATAAATTCAATGAGCATTTGAGGGTAATATTCAATAGGTTGGTGAAATTATTGCAATTAAGTCCCTAAAAACTAGAGAACTTAAATTTTCAACTTTATATTAAGTGTAAAGTAAAATTGGCCCAAAGCTTTGATGATGGGAGGAAAATAAGAGAGGTAAAATTGAAGCATGGTAATAATGCACGTGTTTATTGGGAAAAAATGTAATTTATAGGAGCTTGTAGTCAAACTCGAGCTATGTAATTATAGTTCGAGCATGTTTCTCAAAAAAAAAAAAAAATTATAGTTCGAGCATAAGGTAGTTGGCTAAAAAGTTAGTTACGTTCGTTTAAAATCGTAGCTTCTATCTTCATTTCTCATGAATATAGACTTTGATTTAGAAAACTTACAAATTTGTTATCAAATTCAAGGGAGGTTAAATTTTCAATTTATATTTGGGTAGAGAATTTTTTAGGGGTTGTTTACTTTCGGATAAGACATCTGAATTACTTCTCTATTTTGTAAAAATGTGAAATACCCCCAACATTTCAAGATATGTAGATGTCTTAGGATGCTTATTTTGAACGCACTTGACCATTTTAGATGCACTTTTAAAATCAGGCTTTCTAGATTCTCATGAAGAAGGTATCCGTTAAGGATATTGTTGCCCCTTACTTATTTTATATATTACGACATTTTATCGATAACATATGTCAATTAATGCTTGGTTAAGCATGTTTTAGATACTATATTTATATATATTATCAAAATTTATCAAATATATACAAACATGGAATATATGGTAAAAATTGGAGTTAATTATATATTTTCTATTCTCAAAATTCATTTATATTTAGATTGAAGTTAAGAATCTTAAATAAATATGAATAAATTGATTGAATAAAATAATATACATAAGAATGTAGTTAACTATGCAATAAATAATAACACCAATTTCAGCCCGGAAATCGGTATTCGATTCTCATATTATTTAAGAGCAGTTGTGTGTTCTATATAACTTTGTTGGTCCCCTACCTCCAATTTATACTAAAAAAAAGAATGCAATAATATTTTTTTTAAAATAAATTTATTTAAATCCATAATAATTAAGTTTATATAGATAAGTAAGTTATATAAATTAAAATTATATTAAATTAATATATAAATATATATAAATATTATTGGTACTTTGGATAAATTTACGTCGTTTTAATTTTGATTCTTTCCAAAGAAATACAATTATCTAAATATCACCGAGTATTCATAAAAAAATTTCAACAAAAAAAAACATAGTAATATAAGGATACCAATCATCTCTGATCTCGGACATCTAAAATTTCGGTTATTAGAAGAATCCAGTATGTGATTAATTCAAAGTAAACAACTCCTTAAATAATCAATTTTTTTTAATCTTAAATTCTTTATGTTTTTTGTTACTGGTTGTGACATTCAAAATTTCACGATAATCACTTCTATTATATGGTTTGGTGAATAATTATTGTGACAAAATGCTCAACATCCTACAGACTATTTATAATATTGGATGGACTTTATATGGACTTATGCCTCGTTGATTTTTGAATCCAACTATTAGGTGTTCGAGAAACTAACATTAGATTAGGATAGATAATTAAATTTAGTATTACTATGATTAATTGTTGATTATTTTATAGTAAAGAATATCTAAGGCTCATTGAACAACTTGAGTTATAATGTTTATCATTTATACTTTTATATATAGTGATGTTGTAATGGATGTGACACTAGTACCTCAAGTATATGAGTGGAATTTATGTATCTTCCCCACCCCTAAATACTATATATCATTTTCCTAAGGTATATCTTGCATCTATTCTAATTATTTTCAATGTGATTTGATCACGCAAATTTAACCAATCATTATTTAGTGAGTTTCATTTATATTAGCCTTGCATAGAATTACTATGTATATGATATAATTTAATTGGATTAGTTTATGTCAGATGAGTCAGTGATAGATAAGTGACAAATTTACATGCCTATAGTGTGAATGCAAACTTGTAAAAATGTGAAATTGGTCATAAATTTATTGAAGTAATTTAAATTAACCAACTAACAATTTGTACTAACAATTATACTATTCCACAACTACTTTTTTAGTTAAAAAAATTCAACTTTATGGATTATTTACATGGCGTTTTAACGTTTATTAGGGTGTAATCTTATGGTGTGATCAAGTGGTCGGTGAGTAAATAGATTACGAGTTTAGTTCGTGATTGTTGCCTACCTTTCCAAATATTATAAAGTCAAGTAATATATCTTGTCACATTAATCGACCTTAGAGCAAGTTAGTCCAAATAATCGTCATGAATATTAAAAAAGTTTACGATCATATATAAATAATCCACTACTACAATTTTGAGTTTTTATGACACTCAATCAATTTAAAAGATGAAAAAAAAATTAAAAAAACTGTCATAGAAGCTTAACACACGCGTTTTGGGGAGAAAATGAGATTGTTTTTAAATTATTAAAAATTTATAATAATTATTAACTATCATAAAATCTATAACATTCTCGTGATTAACCTACAAGATTTTACAATGACATTTTAATAATTATCATAAAATTATGACATTTTAATAATTGTGATGAAAGCTCTAAGTTAAAATCTTTTTCTTAAATTCAAATGGGCTTGGGGCAACTACCCCAATAATGGGACCAATATATGTGTAAATAGGTTATATTTAGAAAATAAAATAAAACAATAAGTAGAAAGCCCTAAGTCCCCAAATTCACGATTCCTCTTCATCCTATTCTTCTTCGTTAAGCCTCTTGGGTCAACAAAATTCACGATTTCGCCTTCTCCTTCTTCCCCAGATTCTCCTTCTTGGGTCAACTAAGCTGCTCAATTAAATGAAAGAAGCTTTAAGATTTCAAAACGATTGGAATCTCCTTGTTGTCGTAGAAGAAATGGGGTTGCAATGGATTTTTCTGGTCAGGTGTGTTCGAATGAATTTCTGTTTTTTGTTTGTTCGAATGGATTGGAATCTCCTTCTTCTCAATGTTGGCCATTGAGAAGTTGTTCTTGTGCTGAGGTCGCCGTCACGGTCTTGTATGCTTCAGCGGAGAGAGAGAGAGAGGCGTGGGAATGGAGAGTGTTGGAGTTGGACTCATGCTGGTTGGTGTTTAGGTTGTCCATATATCGAAGGACCTGTCCAACATTGGAGAAATAGATTTATGGATTTTGGGTACTCCTTATTGGCTCACACCCATTCAAGGTTAGCAATAGAGTTACATTTTTCCTTACCAAGAGTTTAAAATTCTGCAATGTATTAAACTTGTTGAATAGCTTACAAATCATAATCACTTGTTGAATACCAATGTAGTTACCATTTTTCTTTACAAAGATTTTAGTTAACTTAGCATTTGATATGACTTATTAAAATTTATTCCCCTCTATGTTTAGATTTAAATCATGATGAATGACAAATGTTAGGGTTTTTTGGATGGATGATATAGATAGATTCTAGATGAACTAAAGTTAGCTGCTAAGTATAAAGTATAACTTTTTTTTTCTCCAAATATGACTTGATGACCATTTGCTCACAAGGTAAAAATGATGAAATTTTCAATCTTCACTTGCATAACTTTAACTCAATTTTATATTCTTCAATGTGATTTTCTTTCTTAACATGCTTTATCTACTTTTTTTTTTATATATAGAAATTGTGAGTGTTGATTTATGGAGCACGATTGGAAGCAAAACGTAATTATTGCACAAATACTATTTTAGTTTATAAACTTAATAATTTGGATGGGGTGAGGGTTGAAGGATATTGGTTTTCTTAAAACAAGTTTTATTTTGTGGGTTTAAAGTCTAACCTCAATAAAAGTTCAAATTTCATGTTTTATTTTGATCCACTTACATTCTTCTCCAAATCAACGATACTAACTTCATTCTGATAGAAAATTTGCTAGATTGAACTAGTTCAAGCATCATCCAACAAGGAATCAGTTCATTTGGTGAGTTTTAATTGGTCCAAAGTCTTTTTATTCGATTAACCATCATAGATTGAGTTCTAATTGTTAACTTT
This sequence comes from Sicyos edulis, assembly GCA_036507275.1. Lineage (NCBI taxonomy): Eukaryota > Viridiplantae > Streptophyta > Magnoliopsida > Cucurbitales > Cucurbitaceae > Sicyos > Sicyos edulis. The sequence continues at coordinate 5,617,354 of CM071846.1, forward strand.
TTTTTTTTAATTTATAACTTTGATGTCATGGGGCATTATGTTTACACTTGAATGCTAGGCTCAAAATTGTTGATCTATCTCAAAAGATATTCGAAAGATATCCTTTGCGTTTTGGTTATACTAAATTTTCTTATGGAGAAGAGTTTTATTAGTTAGATCTCAACACTTTTTTTTCAACATTTAAGTGTGGGCATCCATCTCAAAATCAAATAGTTATAAGAAGAGTAGCCACTTATGTTATAAATTGCCAGGAGATCTTCTCACTTTCCAATGTGAGATCCTCAATAGATTGTAGTCCACCAAGATTCATGCAGATCATGTGCCCTATTGTCCGCACTCATAGCATCAATTAGCACTTCAATTGCATGACGTTGTTGTACTCCATCTTTCTTTGCATTCAACTATGTTTCCTCTTCGTTTTTGAAAAGGTAAGATTCACCCACACTTCTTTAAATTTGGTTTGGTAATCTTAAATTCTTGTAGTTCTAACCATTTTAGCTGATTTTGTAGCATAGTTTTATCGTATTTTACCTTGTTCTTTTTCCTAATTCTTTGTAATATTGTTTTATCGCATTGAATTTGAATTATAGTAGTTGTTGATTTTAAGACCTCATTTAATAATCATTTGGTTTTAAAACTTTGTACTGATAAAAACTATTATTATCTACAAGTTTCTTTTTTTATTGTTTTTTTTCCTAAGTCATAACTAAGAATAAATTAATGTTAGAAAAAAGAGACCAAGTTGCAGACTGCAAGTTTTTTTAATATCACTATGGTTGATTTGTCTGTTAAATGGTATCTTTGTAGATTTTAGATTTTTAAGGTAATAATTGATAGTGAGGATTAAGGCGAAGCCCGGACTGGAATTATTTTCTTTTGCTAATTCTTACCCTTTTCACACATTATTTGATGTATGTTTGTGTAAATTGTGATTGCATAGGTCTTTAACGATCTTAGATTGCTAATTCTTAGAATGTTAATGGTAGAGCCGCAAATGTTGCATTGAGGTGGTCTACTACCCTTGGCTTTCTCTCTGTTAATGGTAGAGCCACAAATGTCAACCCATAAATTTACTCTTCTCTTTCCTTTAGTACTGCAACTAGCAACTGAAGTTCCAGGCAGTGAACTTCTTTGTGCGGATGGTAAATGAAGGTTTCAGTGAGTTTTGAGTTTTTTTCATGATTTATAGTTTTTTTAGATTTTGATTTCAACTACTTACCATATATTAAAGTTGGATTCATGAGTTTAACACATTGTAGCATATTTCTAGCAAGGTATAGAATTGTTTGGACACTTAGTGGTCAATTTTGAATTCGTTGGGAGTTCGCAAGTTCCAACTAATATTTATTCAATTTCAGGCATTTACTCCAACGTGTGTTTGCAACCTTAATTTCTCTTGAACTCTTGTACTCAAAGGTATTATGGTCTGTTTCATAGTTTGCAACTTCTATTGGACTCTATCCACATGTTTGAAAGTTATTCTTTAGTGAGTATTTATTTTGATACTTCTATTGGACTCTATACACATTTTCAGACTATACACATGTGAATGACCATAAATATGACAAGATACGTTGTTGCTTTTATTTTGTAGTTTTGAAATTTAAAATTGTTTTGGTTATATAAGCTTAAGCTTCAAAATTAATGGTTAGCAAACGAGACCTTTGTTATTTGTTGGCAGTTCGTGATGTGTATTTTGTAGCTTCAGGTTAGCTTCAAAGAAAGCATTTTGGGTTGAGTAAACTGTTGTTGGTACTCTCTTTTATCCCTTTAACTTTTCACAGTATATTTGGTGTTTTTGAATACTAAGAAGAAAATTTGTATGTTTGGGCCTAATACATAATAACTTTACTAGATGTCGTTAATCATTAGAGTTTCTTAAAGTAATCATTTCCTATATTTATATGTGCTTTAGGATTGTTGGGAAGAAGTGTTGTTGTCATTATCTTATCTTCAGCACGACCACGTCAAGTTTTTCTTCTTCGTTTGGTTGGTACTTTCACGCTCGAAATTTTTTTTGTTCTTAAAATGGAAGTTATTATTCTTAAAAATCTAAACTAATTGTCATTACTTAGACTTTATTTTCTTTGTTTTATGCTAGTCTCTTTTTCTTCATTTTCTTACATCCATGGCGTACGAGAAGATATTCTTGGGAGTTGGGAATGGGCAACCCTCTTTTTGACATCTCGGCTATTTAGTTGATTAAGCCTTTTTTATGGTGTAGTGAATAAAAAGAATTGGTTTCAATTCAAATAATATCCAACTTTTTTGTTGTTAGTTCTTTACCTTGATTTTTTTTGTTTTAATTTTTTAATTTTAGTTTTCTTAACTTTGACATGAATTAACTTTGTTGTTACTGTGATTTGGTAATGTGAGTTTTGCAGGGGCGGGTCAAAGTGGAATTTGTTCTAGGTGCACATTAGCCTTATTTTCATATTTTCTTTAGCCATATTGAAATATGCAACTATATCCATTCCTCAATGCTTATATAGAACTTTGTTAACGTGAGTTTCTTAAAATAGAATTTGAGTTCTTTAAATTAGAATTTGGAAGTCATGCACGCCTGCTCATTCTCCCCTGATTGAACTTATTTTGCTAGCAATTGGAACTTCTTTGTGCATAAGAAGTTTTCCTACAATTTTCCTTCACTGTGTTTTCTTTCTCAATTGAAGGTTGGAAGTCATGCTCATTCTTCACTTCATTAAACTAATGCTCAATGATTGAACAAATGGTTCAATGATGTTGTTCTCCAATTATATTTAGTTACCAATTTTCTGTTAACTAAGTTGAGTCGATTGAAAACTATAATGAGTGTTTTCAATATGATTAGAAAACATATTGGTTGAATAACTGTGATTTCTAATTCAAAGTTTTACTATTACATTTTGTAGGTATTTTGTTCGAGGTGATCGTGTGTGTCTACACTTATCTACAAGTTGTCAAAATATTGTTTTTTTCTTTCGTTTTTGAATGATTAATTGTAATTTATAAAATTTATATATTGGTTACTGTGTATAAGACTTTATTTGAACGGTGATCAATGAAGTAATCTTGACATCTATGTGAATTGTGATATTATCTTACAAATGAATGATTATTTACAAATTTAAATATTGCCATTTTTTAATTGATAGACTTAAATGTAATTAATATAAAATAAATTTATGAATAAATAAATAGAATATATTCAATTTTATAATTTAAAAAATGTCATGTTATCTTTTCTATGACAATTTTAAACTATCAAGAAATAGAAACCATGACTATTACAATTGTCATGAAATGTGAATTCATGACAGTTTACGATGTAATTTTATTTGGAAAAATAACTCTACTTTATGACATTCTAAAATTGTCATGGTAACAAAAGTTAAAATTACAAAAATAACATAATCTATGACAATTATTAAATGTCATAAAAGGATATCTTAAACCCTATTTCTCATTGGTTCATGACAATTTTTAGTTGTCATAAAAAAATATTTATGACAGTTTTAAAATTGTCATAATTTATATTTTATGACATTGTTATTATATGTCATAAAAGACTTACCATGATAGGGGATACCATGAAATAACAAAATTTTGAGATAATTGTCATAATAAGTTAATTATGACAATTAAAAATTGTCATAGAAAGCTGAAATTGTAGTAGTGATCGTTGTAGATACTCATTTTGTAGCAATTGTCCCATGTGAGAATTCTACAACACATTTATAAGAGATATGAGTTACTCCCTTCATTGTCAATTGATTTTGAGGTGAACTCATATTCTCTAATAACATATTCTCTACTAATAACTAAGTATGTTAAAATGTTAGAATGTTTGGTATTCATAAAAAATAAATGAAGTAATTAAATGCTTATTTCATTAAACTAAATATTCTTACAAAAAAAAACAGGTTCTCTGATAAAATATCAATGGAGAAAAAATATGGAAATTTAAGATTTAGTTTTATGAGTGGGTAATGGGGATTATACTTTCCCATACAAAAACAAACCATGAACTACAAATTTTACAAAGTCTTATTTGTTTCAATCATGGACCAATCCCATCATTGGACCACACCTCTATAACTTTTGTCTTAAACTGTATTAGTTTTCTTCAAAAATAAATAAATATAGAAATTCTTCAAATGAGTTTTAGTTCATAGGTTTAAGTGACATTGTTGCAACCACTTTGTAATTTTTTATTTGCTAATATCAATAAGAGACATAAATTATATTGAAGATATATCAAGATGTCTTTCGATCTATATGGATTAAATTACAAATTTAAACAATTTAGAATTCTTATAGTGATATCAAAGTAGATTCTTGAAGTATTTTTTTTTATATGCATTTAAATGTTCATTATCAATCCATCTAAAAACATAAACAAATAGATTAAGGTAAATTTGTATTAAATTTCGAATAAATCAGAAGGATGAAGTTGATGGGTTAAGATATATATGTTTATATTAATACTTTTAAACATTAAACTTTAATCTTGTATATGACACAGTCTCTACAATTTAATTTGATTATCCACAAGGCGCAGACCAACAATTGAGGTTAAGGATTTAGAGACATACTTTCTTAAGAGATCTCTGGTTCAATGCCACTAGAAAGTGCTTAAACTAGAATACGTTCGAAGTATACTAGTGTCACAGTTTAAGGAAGGACTGGTGGTATCTGGGTATAGAGGAGCGAAACTCTGATTTCCCGATTTAAAATAATAATAATTTGACCGGCATTGAATTTAAATTTATATCTAAACAAAAGGATCTAATTTGTTTAACATTTTAAAAAATTTCTATATATATATTTTTTCTATATTTTAAAATTTTTCTCTCCCTCTCTCTCTATATATATACATATAGCAAACTAAACTTTTGAAATTTTTTTCTAATAAATTTATAAATTTTGAAAATTTCAATAATCTACCCACAATTAAATTTTTTTGGTTATATTGAACACTAGAACCAGTCTAATGCAAAATTAAAAATTTTAAAACTCATTCGTTGATTTAACGTTTATATTTTAGATTTTTTTTTTTTTTTTTTTAATATATATATTAGATATTACCTTGTTTGACGCTTTAAAATTTATATACACATATTATCTATATCTATATTAGGGAAAGGATTGGTTGCCTAATTCAATTAAATACCGACTTGTGGTTCAGGTTCACTTCTCCAATTTGTATACATAGATATTATCTTACAAAATTAAATTTTATATTCTAGTTTTTGTCTTATAATTTATTATAATATGGTGTAAATAATTGCTAGACCTAAAAGTTCAAACTAGTTGGTATAAATTTATGGAATCTTTTCATATGGTGTATTTGTAAATACCAACTAGTTAAGCCCCAAAATGAAATACTGTGAATTTTAAAATAGTCCCTTTCAACCTTTTTGTTTATTTGCTTTCTAAAAACTACGGTAAGTAAAATAAACACGTTTCTGTAGGGTTTGCGTTTGTTTATTTGAGCCTTAAATAGAGCTTTGTTTTTGTTTTCTGTTTTCTGTTTTCTCTAAGATTTACCTTTTTCATTTCAAAAATCGGACGTGTGTATTATAAAAATAATCGTGTCACACGTGAAATTTGATTAAACGGTAATCTAATGAGAACTAATTCAATTAAAATAATTACTTTTTTTCTTAAAGAAAAAGCTCAATTATCAAAGCATTAAACCCGACTGGTCTAAGGCTACGAAATGGGTCGGTGGTGCAATTGAGTATCTTGTTTTATGTTAATTCATTTGAACTTCACGAGCCCAAAAATCGGTATTTGAATCTTATATTATTTGAGAACCGAGGGTAGTGCACTCTAGGTAAGGTTTAGTTTAAAGTCAATAAATTACATTTCACCCTAAGGGTATGTTTGTTTGTTTGTTTTTGGAGAAGTGGAGTGGTACCACTCCTCTAAAAAAAAACTACTCATTTGTACTTGGGAGTATATAACTGCTACTTAACCTATTTTAACTGTTCATCAAACTCTTTAATAAATCTCATTCAATTTCAACAATATTTCTTTTCGAAAATAATTTTAATTCTGTCGCCATGGTTGATGGATTGTAATCCAATTTAACTTTCGAGGATTCCATTTTAAAATGAATTGTTTTATAAAAAATTATGAAATAATAATAGTAATTTTAATTCACAAAAAGCCTCACGCTTTTTTAAACATAAAAAGTTTCATGAAACATATTTCTAAAATTATATAAAAAATATATTTACACATTAAAGATAGCAATAAATTAATAATAAATACTAAATTTTAGTTTTACTAAAATTATGAAGATTAAAATTAAATATTCAAAATTAAAATAATCAATATATTTTGATGTTGGGATGAACTTTTAGTTAAAACAGCCCCACGACTCTTAACATAATTACACAGAGAAGGCCAGACTTGGGATATTTGTGAATCAGGCCTCGTCCTCCTTTTTGTTTTTGGGCCTTTTTTAAGTGGGCTCAAAGTGTTTTACAAGCAATAATGGGCCTTCTTCCGGCCCATTTGGAGCGGCCCACATTTGTATATCATTTTCGTATGAGAAGCAAAATTTATAGGCAAAATGTCCGAAGTATGATATAGCCTATATCCTTTTTTCTTTTTTTTATGTATTATTTTATTCTTTTGTATATATAATGAAGAGAGGAAGGTTCACAATTTTATTTTTAATCTTTTAGAACTAACAGAGAAATAAATTCAACACAAAATATATAAACACATTTTGAGTAGATCAAACATGGAGTGGTTGGTCCAACTTCATTTTTTATCCAAAATTTAACTTTCAATACGTAAAAAAAGCTAATTACGTAATGTTATTTATGTTTTAATACAATTATAAAACTACTTATTACCATTTATTTATGTCAATATAAGGTAGGTTTATTGATTAAGAAATATCCCAACCTCATTTAAGTAAATGTAGGTAAGAGAAATTCAAGTGGTTGCAATTTTTTTTTTCAATTATTATTATTATTATCATTATTCCTTGTCTTTCCAAAATGATAAGGAGAAAAAAAAAAAAAAACTAGCATCCCGAAAATAGAGAAAGTTACAACGGTAGTCATCTAAAAAATAATTATAAACAAAATGAATTAAAAAAAAATTAACAAATATAATCATTAATATTAATAAATATTTTCCTATACTATTAATACCTAATAACATTCAGGGGAGTATAGATTACAAATACCTACTACATGGATTGAATGGTGATCTAGAAATAGATTAACAACAAATCAGATATACGTCAGCGACTTATTCGATATACATAATAACATTAATGAGTATTATAATATAATATTAAAATACAAGTATTTTGAAATTTGTCTAAATTTATAATTATTTTATTAGTTGAGCAAAAATAATTCCTTAATTCTTAGGGTAGGAATTTTCTTTGTGTAGGTTGACCTTCAATATTTCCTGAATTCTTAGATTAGGAACTGTGAATGATTTTTTTTCAAATAAAAATGTGAATTACGGTAAAAATGAACAAAAATATAATTGAGAAATTAGAAAAGGAAAATAATAAACTGAGTACACAATAATTTATGTGAAAAATTTTAAGAATCGGAGAAAAAACGAGAAAGAACTTCTAGTATGTAAAAAAATTACTCTAACCAAAATAAAATTTCTTTCTAGACCGACACTGTTACTAAGAGTTAAATACCAATTTTCAAGCTCGAACTCATATTGTGAAGTTGAAATTGATTAACATTAGACAATATAACTAATTCCACTACCAACTCATTCAATAGAAGTAAAAGTATTTTTAATTAGAATACTTTTAAAGTTACATGCTTTTTTTTTATAGTACTCGAAGTATATCCCTTTTTTTTTTTGAAATATCCCTTTGTTGCATCTTTCTCGATCTTTACCCTTTTTGACATGTGACAATATTCTTATAATATTTTACCAAAAATCCAAAACGAGTACACAAAAATATGATGGAATATCATGATGAAAAAAAAGAGTAGTTATACTTTCATGATTTAATGAATTTTGCAGCTCAACCTGTACATCAATCTTTATCTTATCTTATAAAATGAAACATTTCCATAAACAATAAATTTTGGTGGAAAATGAATTTTTAAATGACTTTTGGTACAGATAGTTGTGTACATTAAATTTTGGTGGTTGAATGGAGACATCTTAAGTTAGATAAACATTTTCATCATTTTTTAAAGTTCAAGAATCCCCAAGTGTGCTTTTCAAAATAAAAATAAAAATAAAACCAAGTGTGACGAAATGATGACTTTAATATAACATCATTAATTAATTCCTTGGCTGAACATTTAACGAAACATTTTTTAAAATAAAAATAGCTTTCATAAATGTGTACTAAAAAACTTCAACAAAAAAATTGTAATTTATGCAATCTTCAATCACTTAATTCTCTAATTCTCTAGTATAAACTTTTCAAAAAAAAAAAAAAATCTCTAGTATAATTTTTTTAATTTTAATTTTTATTATCTTATTAGATATTCTTCCTTAATATAGTCATTTCATAACTAAGTTACTTTTATAAACACTTCACAAAACCCAAATCTTTGAATTTTTGTTTTGAAAATTGTTTCACATAGAATTGGACCTAAAAACAAAATGGAACTCGATCTAGTCCTTACTATTCCTTACATGATGAGAAAATATGCAAAATAATAATAATAAATAATCTAAAAATGAGATATTTAAGATGTCTTATCAAGAGAGAGAAGGAATTATCACGACAACTTGAGGAAGATCACACCAAATTGTTTAGTGCATCACCAATTTGGAACACAAAAAATCATGGAGAATACACCAAAAACAAGTTTTAAACAAGTGGAATGAAAATAAATTGGATAAAAATTAAATTAAAAGCCATATTTCTTGTAGTTTGTGTAACAACCCCATTTGGTTGATTTATTATAATAAAAAGGTTAAAAAGGGCATTTTGAAGTTAAGTTCAAAGTTAGGGGCAAGTTGGTCTTTTACCCATTGTTATTTAACTGAATTTTGAGATTTGGGAAACTAGGTTACTGTTCATTATCTTCTCCACCAAGAAATTTCGCCGCCATGAAGTTTGTGGTTCATCCGCCTGGTTCGCTAAGCTCGTCGCCGTCGTGGGTCTCATGTGCACAGGTTCTTGTCGCCGTGCAGCCGACGCGTGGGGGTTGTGTTTTTGCGGGTTTTGTTTCGACGAAGTTACAGGTTTTCCTCGAAGAGCTTAGCCGCTGAGTTCGTGCTCGACCATGGGTTCGTCGCAAGTGGTGCCGCCGCTTCGTAGGCCTGGGTTCGCCGAAGATGCAGCCGCGAGTTTGGGTTCGTGTGGGTGGTGGTGCCGCAGTCAGTGAGAGCTCGAGTTAAGGCTGGGAGTTGCCCGTCGTGTGGAGGTTCGACCAAGCTCGTCGCCGACGGAGTTAGAGCCGTCGCCGAAGCTCGCCGTCACCGGAGTTAGGTGAAGTTCCTTCTTTTTTCCCATTTTGGTTTAAGGTTTAAAATGGGTTTAGTTGCAATGAAGAAGAAGACTAGTGTTTGGAAGGGGGTGTATGGCTATTTTTTATGGATTTAAGTCTTTTAATGGATTTAAAATTAATTAAATGGTGGTTTTAGTTTGTTTGGTTGTTGGGTTAACTCTATTTAAGTTGAGAATAAGAGGTGTTTGGTTGTTGGTGCTAAGATATTTACATGGAGATTTGAACATGTTTGTTTCCTAGTTGATGGCTATTCAAGTGATGGACAAATGTTGTTTGTTTATAGGTTCTAAACTATTGAATTTATGGATAGGTGGTGTTTGTTTGTTGGTTTATGGTTATTTAGGTAAGGATTAAGGGTTGTTTGTTGCAGGTTTATGACTATTTAAGTGATGAATTAAAGCTGTTTGTTTCTTGGGTTATGAGTATTCAAGTAATGAATTAATGTTGTTTGGCTACTAGTTTAAAGTTAGTTAAAGTGTGGATTAAGCTTGTTTTGGTTTGTGGCATAAAACCATTAAAGTAATGATTTATGCTTGTTTGGCTAGTGCTTTAAAATCATTCAAGTAATGAATTAAAGGTGTTTGGTTTGGGGTTTTGAGTTATCCCAAATGTGAAATTAAGGTTTGTTTGGATTGTGGTTTAAAGGTTGTTTGGCTAGTAGTATAATGCATGTTAGGTATTGAGTTTAATGGGTGTTTGGCTTGGGTAAAATGATGAATTTTGAATCATTGACTTTTATTGACCAGATTTGACCCGAACCATTTTCTGTTCATCGATCCGAGTTCGTGAGGCACGTGTAGCCACCGGGTGTCTCCGGGATACATTTTTCGAGGTTCTTCCCGGTTTGATAAACTCGACCTTCTGGATCCAATTTTGATGGTCTAAGGTGCTAGTTTTGACCGGTTTGTTCGTTTCAGGGCTTGGAGTTTTATTTGGTTAGTTGGAGCTTCCAATGGATTCATGGGGAGCTGTTAGTGGATTAGCCAAGGTAAGGGAGCCTTTACCCCTTCTCGAGGACCTGTGGTTAATACATGTGCAGGTTTATTTGCATTAGTTGATTTGTGTGGTTGTAGCATGACCATGTGCATTGTATGTCGCATTGATTGCATCGAGAGCATATACATTCATTCCTTGTCTCTTGTATGACTAGTGATGCATGATTCATGTATGGTTGCCTGATATGGTCGCGTTGCATGTGGTTGCATGATTGTCATGATATGGACTTGCATGATGTTTTATGCACGGCTTGATGCCTCGTTTGGACCCAAACGAGTCATAAGACTGGATAGAGGAGACTAGTAGACGGGTGTGGACGATGATATTCGGGCGCACACCCTAGCTTGAGGTGATATTCTCTCGCTCCGCAGGACTTCCGTGGATGGTCGGCCGGCCAGGCTCACGGCCCTGGATGGTTTCTACTAGTAGCCTATGCTCTCTCCAGGTAGGTGGTATGGGTCTGATATGGTTCCTTGGTGATTGGTGTGGCACCACCTCTCGCCGTGAGTACGAGGCCTGGGGCCAACAGATTGCTCAGCTCACCGGTTCCCTCTGGAGTAGGATGTCAGATTGCTCTCGAGTTAGAGGACTCTTGTGAGCTTTTGGTCTTGGGTCTACGATCCTTAGACCGCTCTGCTAGGTGCTCGTCAAGGACGAGGTTTCTTGACCTAGCACCCAGGAGCTTGAGTTTTGTACACCCTTTAGTTATGTTACTGATCCTACTTGTTTGCTGATGTTGGTATTCTTGTGCATGTTTGTCCTCGAGCTGGGGAAGCCTTACTGAGTTTGCGAAAACTCACCCTTTCCACTGTGGAATGCCCACAGGTACCACTAGATTGTACCGAGATGGATGATCGACGAAGCTGGAGATGACCATGGGACCTGCTGCATTACTTTGTGTAGAGTCTTTTTAATTTATTCCTTCTGCATGAACTATTTAAGGGTATGATAAATTGAACATATTTACTCGAACTTTTATGTTTTGACTCTTGGGTACCCAATGACACTTTGATCGAGTTTTATGGTTTTGATAAACTTGATTCTTTAGTGGATTTCAATAACATTATTTTTTTTCCAGATTTAATTATACATGCCCTAAGTGTCGAACATTGTTTTCATGCATTTAGAGTTAAGGACTTAGGTTCAGACCCTGATTTGAGTTGGGTCCTTACAGTTTGTACTTATAATCATTACCATTATATTGAAAACCAAGTTCCCACCAAATAATGGCAGGTAAGTTTAAATTATAAACATACAATTCTAAATGAACCCATCTCCCCTCCCAACAAAGGCTTTCAATTTACTTTTTGGTTGGTGAACTTCTTATTTGTTTTAATTTTCTATTCTCAAACTATTTAAATCAATTGTTTTTTTTTTGTTTTTTTTTTGTTAGGAAAATGAGAATGATAATAGTGAATAACTCTCTTACTTATATTTAATGCAAGGTTTATCCTCTTCTGGTTGGTTCTGATTTTTTGTTGAATTAATCTCTACTCTTAACATGGATGAGACTTCCATAAATTATTGGAGGGAGAACCTCAAGTTTTGTATTATCTTTACTATATTAGAGTATTGCTCGATTTTCAAGCATTGAACTTTATAAATGAATTTTCCTTTAAAAAAAATCCATGAAAGGCACAAGTGAAATACCTCAATTGATATATACCAATGATGACTTTGACAAGTTAACACTAAACTTAAGTATTTAAGAGTGTTTTTCTCAAAAAAGGAAAGAAAGAAAGAAAAGTATCTAAGAGTGTTCGAAAAAGCATCGCAATGCTATATATTTGTCAGTTGAAGCATTGTAGCTGAGTGAAAAAGTAAAGAAGATCAAATTATGTCCCAAGAACAACAATATTATGTTACATACCAATGTACTAGGAAATGAAAGATGAGTTTTAAAAAATTATTTAGATGAATATAGTTGAAATTAAGGTTTAATTGGTAAGTGATTAAAAAAAACACCAAAAATGAGGAAGATTTTTCATGTATAATAAAAAAAAGTCTATAAATAACCATTGTTTAGAAGAAATTTGGGTATAACACAAAATCCAAGCAGACATAGTGAAAGGAAGAAAAAACTTAGATGTTTAATGGTTTGAATAAGTACAATAGATTGTTTTAATTTGTGCTCAAACAGTCTTTCAATCAATATCACAGATAGTCTCTAATAAGTATAATTTCTAATCAGTGCACAAATTATATTCAATCAATGAATAGATTGTTTTCAATTAAGAGACCGTAGAAAATATAATTGAAATATGAAAAAAAAGGCTCAACAAAAATCTTCATTCTTTAAATGATATACTTAAAATAAAAGATCAAAAAAAATATTCCATGGAGCAAATTCCCTTAAATTAAATTTATAATGAGGAAACACTACATGCAAAAGTCTACATTGTTTCAAAACTTCCATTACATTCAAACACTTTCATAAAAAAATTCACCCAACAAAAATCTACACAATTATAATTTAGAATGCACCAAAATGAAGTATATATATAATTCTTGAACCAAAGAAAAAGAAAGAGGATGTCAGATGCATTATTTTAGTGTCCTTTTGTGAAAGAGTTAATAAATGCAAGACAATTACAATTCACTGAAAGAGAGTTGTCAAGATTTTTTTTTGTTTATCAATTTTCATTTCTTTCTTTTCCTTCTTCCACTCACCACTTGTATCTTGTTTTGTTCTTCTTTCAATCTCATCATAGATATTTGAAGCCATCATTGCATCTGCTTCAATGACCCACCAAATTCTTATTTCATCTTTTTCAATTCTACTTTTCTTTTCTTTTTTTCCTTTTAATACCAAAAAAGAAAATCATCTAGTTTTTGTGATTGAGAGGAGAATATACAAACATCCAAAAGTCCCTTCCTATCTTTTGAATATAATTGGCTTGGACTTCAAATTCTCACTCTCATCATTTGCTCATTAATATTTTTAATAATTATTTTGTCACTTCAGGTTTTTCAATTTTGATTTGTATGTACTTTTTCACTTGAGTGAATCCACACTTCACCTAAACCTCATGCATGTATGAAGTTCAATGCTCTAATCATACTAACATCACATCTTTTCAAACTAATTTATCCTTTCAAATCATTTTAGTCCATTCCATGTGGTTCATTGTTCAATGATGAATTATTTAACATAAATTTGATATGTTTTAATTTATTCATTTAATTAATCCTTTAAAGTCCATTTAGATAAGCAAGTGGTTGCCACTTACCAGCTAGATTAGTGGTATGTGTAGATTACTTTTGGCTTTTGTCATACCCCAAAACTAGTTCCTCAAAATCTTGTTTGATAGTAATATAAAAGTGCTTTTGAAAAAAATAAAGAATAGTAGCTTTTTAAACCCATCTTATGCAGCTGCTAGATTGTATTGAAGATATATGTTATGTAGGTGGACTAGCACACATTATATGTCAAATTGAAAGGTTTTGACCGACAGATTTTAATGTCAGCCACGATTTTCAAACCTTCGATTAATATAATGGTCGAAAGTTTATTGAGGATCAATAAAAACGTCTGAAACACGGTCCAAACTGCTTTGTCCGGTTTTTTTTCTTACCGTTGCCTTTTTACACATTGACTTACAATAAACAAAAACCGTCCACCAATATATTTTTTCTTGTAGTGATCTTTGAACTTTGACATTTATTTCAATATTTTTATGACTAAACTTTCAAAATTACAATTCTAATCTAATTTTAGTCCATTTACTTAAAAAAAACTTATAATTGATTCTTATAATAAATTTGAAGTTAATATTAATAAAAATTTGTTTCAAGGGGTAGCTCAACGGTTGAGGCTAAGGACTTCAAGACATACTTTCTTCAAAGATCACTGGTGTAGGGACGGACCAGTAGTGCCCCAAATATAGGGGTTCCGAATAAAAATATGAACATATTTTTAAAATTTTATAAAGAAGTATGTTCTATCTTTATAGAAAAATTTATGTTAGAGAATTGAAATTAAACTTTTGAAAATCGAGTTACTAAAATATATTTTACCCAAAAACAATTAATAGATACGGGTTAAACAACTTTTTGAGTTAATTAGAAAGTTTCCCACGGTATTAGAATAAAAGATTTCATAGAAAACAAAATGAAATTAGTATAAATTTCAAGCACGAAAATATGTTTATTTTTTCCTTCGCAAACCATGGACCTTTGATACAATAGTAAATATATGTATCAAACCATTTTAGACAATAAAAATACTAAATAACCTATAAAAGTTATATGCTTCTTTTTAAAAGAGTGAGAATTTGACCATTGCCTTTGAAATAGAAGTAATTATTCATGAAACTTTACTAACCAAAGAGTGAAGAAAAGAATTAAAAAAAAAGCCCACAAATAGTGAAAGAAAATGTACAAAACAACTAATGAATTGAGGGACCCAAGTGAAAAAAATAAAAGTTTTGGGGGTGTGGAGTTGTAATTGTCCATGTCTTTATTTGCCATAATTAAGTTTTGACCCCATATGAGTCTTTAAATGCCATTGATGGGTTTGATTTATTTGCTTGAACTAATTTTACTTCATTTGACACTTTGATGTTGACTACCAAACTAAAACATATATTATAAATCTATTATTCTAATCACTTTTTTTCCCTTTCATTTAGAACTTAATGACTTAGATTTCTCACCAAATCCCTTGTGTTACATTTTTTTATTAGTATAACTTTAATTAATTAAGGATATGGTCGTGCTAATCATCATTCATGGCTTAGCTTTCTTTCTTATATGAGCATGTGCAATCTTTTGAATCAAATTAATGCACTTGACACTTTTGAGATAAATTATTTGTTGATGTGTTTTCATTCCAATAATTATTAGGTTCTACACTATTATTAAAATCAAGCATATGCTCGAGTTTTGAATTGAATACGATATTTTCTCAATTATTAGTGTGACAACAATGAAAAAAATATAAATATATATTTTTTTCAATTGTAAAATTCAATTTCAAAGGAAAAAATGATTAAATGAACTTTAAATAGAACTAGTGTATTGGATATCAATGAAAAAGAAAGGGCTATTAAAGCAACTAATCATAGATCAAAATAATTATCATACATGATTTAGTAATTAATTAAGATTTATACCATTAATTAGATAATCAAGCAAATTAAATTAGATGACGCTACTAATTGGAATTGAATCTCAAAAGTTGATGGGTCTCGAATTTATGTTTTTATGAACTAATACAAAAAAGCATCAGACAACCAATCACAATTTTCCTTCTACTTTTATTTTAAGTAACCATTATTAAAGTTAAATGTATTGAATTCAAATTCTCAAAATTAATTTCCCCAATATTTTAGAAAGTTTGAACTTGAGATTCATTAAAAAGAAATGAAAGTTAGTTGAAGGAAAACTATAAATTTCACAAATAAAAGTAGAAGTCATTAAAGTCATTGGAAAACTTAGGTAGGGAAAGTATGATAAAAATTAATTGTCATTAAATGAGAGTTCGGTATAAATATTTATGAATTGGGGTTTGTATAATTAAATTTGGGAGCAATAACACCTCATTTGGGAAACTATATATTTGGTTGAATGCCCTTTTCATTCATTTATACTTTGCAACTACATCTGACCTCTAATTTTATCTTCCTTTTAATATTCTTCCATTTATGACTCATCCCATATATAGAACTTTAATATTTCTTTAATCAATAAGTTTTTTTTTTATTGAATCTCACATGATACATATTCGAAATAATGATGTTCTACATCGTTTCATGGTATAAAGTATATTTTCTTCGATTTATTTAATAGTTGAGCCTTTTTCATTAAATAATTTTTTTCTACTAATTTAAGTATAATGAAACTAATTTTTTTTAAGGGAGAGAGGCTTAAATCATCGCCACCACTACTTCCTATCTTTAGTTTATAAATTTCAAAATTTATCTCTCAACTTTCATAATGTCTCATAAATTTTACAAAATTTTTAATTTTGTGTACAGTAAAATTGTAATTTACAAGATATTTTATTTTCAAAATTGAAAAATATAATTGATGCACTTATTAAAAAAAAAAAAAGTAAGAACAACATGAAAAAAGTTAGACAATGTTAGATTATCATTTAAAAAAAAAAACTTATATATATTATTTTCACTCATGTGAATTTTTGCATTTTCTTCTACTTTTTATAACTTTTTTTAATAAAGGTTCAAATTTAAAATTTAAAACAATTCCAAACTCATGCTAATTTATTTCGAACAAACCCTATATCCAGAAATTCATAAACTTTATTTAAGCTATTGGCTAAAGAAATTAAAAACAAACTTAAATAAGTTCAGTAAATAACAAAAAGGCATTCATACACAAATACTAAATGTATAACTGAAATACCAATAGGAGTTCTACCAATTTGCTTAAAGAGACAAAAAAGTAAACAAATGCATAAGAATCCTACATGTTTAGTTCTAACAGATCACACAACATGCATCGTCACAACCAGTCATCCTAGCAGGATACTACTAAAAAATATGATAACATACTAACATTCAAAGCCCAAAAACGTGTCATACCAAAAAGACGTGCATTACAAAAGTGTAGGAGAAAGTAAGCAGTCACATAACACAACATGCTAAGACCTCATAAATCATAGCATGCTACTCATAACAATACAACACATAAAATAAGCATACAAAATAAAAATCACATGTAGGGTCTACACAACTCATGCAAGAAGTCTTTACCTGAAAGTAGAATTACAGAACAATGCTCCTCGAGCGACAGACAAATATGATATCACCCTATCTTGCACAACCTACCAAAGAGTACTAATTTGGTACGATAAATAATACGACTAAACCAAGATGACTCGGGATTAGTAATTATACAAGTCCTAAAACGAGCACAACACGTAAACTGAGCATGACAAAGCTCGTCGACGTGCGAATATGTGATGAATGATGTGGGTTGCTGCTGCATCGAGACAAGCAATGGACGAGATTGATGCGAGCGTGTAAGAGATGGAAAGAACATGCAGGCATGGATCACTACAACATTTTAGGCTTTCTGCGACGGAACTTTTTTGTCGCGAAAAGTGTCGTTTTTCGTCGCGAAAGCCTATCGCAACGGAATTATTTCCGTCGCCAATTCTGTCGGGAAAAGCCCGTCGCGGTAGCCTTTTACGACGGAAACATTGCTTCCGTCGGCCAAAATCCTCAATTCTGTCGGAGAAAATGTTCCGTCGAGGTAGATATCTTTTCGTCGCGTTAGGTCCCTTCCGCGATGGAAATTGGTTTCGTCATGGTAGGTATCTATCACGACGGAACACTTCCGTCGCCTTAGCATTTTAGATTTTTTATTTTTTATTTTTTATATATATATATATTTTAATTTCTATACCTTTTAATTCTTTACCAAAATACTTGAATACAAAATAAATTTAATAACATTATCATTCAACTCAAAATTTCATACAAAGTTTAAATGCCAAGTGTTACTAATCCAATACAAACTAATTCAACACAAAAGTGTGTACAAATGTTACTAAAACCATAATTAAACACAAAGTTTAAAGATCCATATACAAAGAAAATAATTAAATGTGAATGCACGACACTGTCTCCCATGATCGCGATTGTAGGTGACCACCTGAATCAAACAAAACAACTATAAGTCTTTAGTTTACAAGGTTTCTAAACTAATATTAAGTCATTCTCAAGTACAAGTTACAAATTTAGAATCTTGGAATTCTATATACATTTCGGCAGCATAATGACGTGTTTTGAATTATTCCCAAAAAACCTAAACTTGTTATAATACAATTAAATTATGGATTATAGCTATCTTTGCTGCAGGATAGGGCAAACAAATAAATTACGTTATTTCACTAACATATTTATGAACATTGTAATTAAGTTTATAAAGGTTTACACTATGAAAAAGTTTTCAAATGTACCTATTTTGACGTGTCATTGCCGACATTCATCTTCCTAAAAAACTCTGTCATCTATACTTCCATCTTGGCTTGCTGACATGTCAAACAAATGAAACAAACTAGAACTTAAAAACACATCACTTAAAGCCATTGACATAACTTTAATCAAAGTTATAATCCAAATCCAAATCACACATAACAAACATAAAACATAAAACAAATCAATAACCATAATCAAAGTTTAAAATATAAATACAAGTACAAATTTAAATCTCAAATCTAAATTCAAATCAAAGATAAAACATAAAACAAACAATTTATTTACATAACTTTAAATTAAGTGTACAATTCAAATCCCCTAATTTCTTTTTGTCCAAAACTAACACATATGTCATAACCCAAATTTAAGTATCAACTTTAAACCACTTACATAACTTTAAACTCAAATTCTTAATTTCTTTTTGTCCAAAACTAACACATATGTCATAACTCAAATCCAAATATCAAGTTTAATCTAAGTGTCCAACTCAAATCCTTAATTTCTTTTTGCCCAAAACTAGCACATATGTAAAAACCCAAATTTAAGTGTCAACTTTAAACAACTTACATAACTTTAAACTAAATGTACAATTCAAATTCCTAATTTCTTTTTGCCCAAAACTAACACATGTTATAACTCAAATCCAAATGTTAACTTTAAACTAAGTGTTCAATTCAAATCCTTAATTTCTTTTTGCCCAAAACTAACACATATGTCATAACCTAAATTCAATAACTCATTTTATCTACAAAAACACACAAACTTTGAAAACACATGATAACCCATAATTATTTAAAAACACATAACCCATATTCCAAAACTCATATCCCATAACTCATAATTTCAAAACTCATGAATCCTCCTAATACTATTTTCTCCCAACACATTTCATTTCTTCATAATTTCAATAACTAACTTTCTCTAAAAAAATCACACACAAACTTTGAAAACACTTAACTCATAATACTTTGAAAAATACATAGCTCAATATTCCAAAACTCATACATAGCTCATCCATAATTTCAAAACTTAAAACTCCTAATACAATTTTCTCCCAATACATTTCATTTCTACATAATTCCAATACCTCAAATTTCAACACACATACTCTAAACCAAACCCATAAACAAAATCAAACATAAACTCATATCCTTAACTCCAAAAATTAACTCTAAATACATAGAACTTTGTTTAAATAGATAAAAAAAAACTTACAAGTGGGAGTGAAAGAGATGGACAACGACAAAGGTGGTGGAGACGTCGACGGTCACTAGATACGAAAAGGGTGGCGATGGTGGTGTTCGGAGATGGAGAAGATGGTGGCGGTGACCGGAGACGACGAAGGTGGCGGCGATGGTGAGTAGGGAGGAGGAGAAAGAGGAAGATTTTGGGAAAGTAGGAATTTTGGGGGTGTTTTGAAATGGGAAAATCGAGGGTTATTGTATTTTTAAGGAGGCAACGCCGACGGAATTAAGTTCTGTCGCAAAAGGTAGTTTATCGCGACGGAACTCCATTGCGAAAGGTAGTCAAACGTGATGGAACTCCGTCGTAACAGGTAACCTACCGCGACGGAAAAATTTCCGTCGGCTTAGTTCGTATTCTTTCCCCCAAAACGAAAAAATAGAGGGGAAATGAAATTTTAGCCGACGGAAAATGGTGTTCTGTCAGCAAAGCCGACGGAAGGTGCTTCCGTCTACGCAGGTCACTTTTCGTGATGGAATTAAGCTCCGTCGCCAAAGGTTCCGTCGGGAAAAGTTATTTTTTTTGTAGTGGATTTCTTTCTACAATGATCGGTGCATGGGGATAGTGGTGACTCGCGAATGTGCTTTGGTGCAAGAGCGAAGGGCATCGTGTGGACGACTATGCACACGTAGCTTGAATCGCAAGGGAGAATGACAAGGGCACTATTTATCGGCGGAACCCAAGGTGGGATGGGCGACATTGATTTGTGATGGGGAGAGGGCTTGTGATCTCTGCTCTCTTGTTCTCATTCTCTTCGTAAAACTCAAACACTAATGTGAATCAAATGAAGACTTTCTCAATCCTTCTTCTTTTAAAAATGAACTCTTCATAATCACAAAGTTACTCTAAAAGAACTTAAAGCCACAAATTCACTCAAAGCTCTTTATTAATTATACAGAAGTATCTGAGGGAAAATCACCAAAATGTCCCTTATGTCAAAATTGTCCTGAAAATCAATCGAGAATCTCGAAAATAAAAAATAACTGCATTTATAGGGTCTATAAGAAAATACGGGACGTTACAGACTTTCTCTAACAATGTTACCAGCGGCCATGCAAGGAGTAGCTTTCAGTGACAAACTGCTAAGAGGTGAGCTGCAACATTTGGTGATATGTGTCCCAAATCATCAGAAGGTAAGTCTAGTTAAGTGTATTATGCAAGCTTTGAGATTCAACACGAGGGTAACCAAACACGGTCGAGTTGACCTTGAACCAAATCAGTGGTTCGGTTAAACTGATTTGGTTCTTAAACCAGATCATTAGCTCCTCTAAACCAATTTGGTTCTTGGATAAAACCCTTGGTTTACTCAAACTAGGAGACTTAACGGTTCAATTTTGGCCCATTGTTTACGTTATGATATGTCTGTGGTTCTTGGTTTTATTGCTTTTCATATTATGGTTTGTTATTGGTTTTTAGTTTAACTATTGGGTCATGTAGATTAGGTTTAGGTCGGGTTTGCTTCTCCTTCAAGTTTTTTTTTTTTGAGGAGTTGGCAGACAAAAGGAGGGAATTTACCTTTGGATAGGTATTTTTACTTAGAAATTCTCTATCTTAATTTAGTTTGGAGGCTTTTCCAGTCTCGATTACTTTAGTGGGTTCTTATTTCTTAGCAAATACAATCAATGTCAAATTAACCCCAAAACTCTTCTAAAATTAAACACTAGTTGTAGACTATGGCTCATTGGATCCTTTTTTCTCTTTTTTGAGTATTTAAGCTAAGAAAGATCATTTTTCAAAGCTGATTCTCCTTTGTTAAGTGACTTTTCTTGTTTTGAATGGTCTAATTTCATATTGTGGAATGGTCCTTAGGCTTGTATTCGGGTGGTGTTATACCCTTGTTTGGTTTTTCTTAGGGGAGTTTTACTTTGTTTATCCTTATTATTAGTGAAGTTTGGGTTGCTTAAAAAAAAGAAAAAAAATTAAGCATGTTGATCAATAATTTGCAGCTAAAATATTGTCAATTATTTGAAAAAAGAAAAAGAAAAGGAAGAGAGATTATAGGTGTTAGAGTCACTGTCTGACACAATGTGAAAAATATAAGGTATGATGAATAATAGTTTATCAAAACTCCATTTATTGACCCAACCCTATGTGGCCACAACATTACACTTTGCATTTATGTATACCAAACCCTCACTCTTCCTTATCCTTTCTCCCCTTTAATAATTATAATTTATTCACATGAGATAGAGAGGCACATTATTTTGCCTTATAATAAACCATAATATATAATTTTTTTTTTTTTTTTATATAAAAACATTAATGTTCAATATGATATTTTTAAAAGCACAAAATTTAAGTACATCTAAAAAGGTGTCTATTACATAATTTCTACAATTAGTTGGTGGCCGACTAGAAATAAAACTCATGAAATAAAACTCCTTATATTATTAAAAAAAATAATAATAAATAAAACTCCTTATATTTTCATCCTTAATTAATATAGGTATAATTAAAGTCTTCAATTTTTTTTGAGAAATAATTAAAGTCTTCAATTAATAAAGGTTCATTAAAAATAGCATCTACCGTCAAAATAGTTCAAAAACAAAACTTTAATTTCCTTTTCTTTTAATTTCTCCAAACAATTTAATGCTACAATAACCTATATGTTTTTTTTTATTGGACACAATTAGGAAGTAAAAAATTCTCAAGAATGAGCAAAATTTATAAGTTAATTATGTATAACAATTTTGAAAATTTAAGAAGAAAAAAAAATTAAGATAGAACAAAGACGGCATCTTCTTCATTTTGTTTTTTGTTTTTTATTTTGTTTTTTTTAGAAATTATTCATTTCGTTCATCTTTACAATTTTATTCTATGTAATGGATATATTAGATATTACTAAAGTTGTAGGTAAGAAATTACATATTTGAATTTTTCATTCTTAAAAATTTAATGAATCCTATACTTAATTTATATAAGGGTATAATTAAACCTCAAATATTGTTGATTTAAAATAAAAAGTAATATATAATTAAGAGATAAAATTATGATATATAAAATCTTAATAAGAATTGAAATCCTCACCATACATTTTGCATTTTTTTTTACATATAGTTTCTACAACTACCAAAAAAAAAAACAAAGAAATCTATGTCTTGAAGCTGATCATTTCTGTCCCTCCATCTACAACAACAATAATTTTCCCCTCACTCAATCAAATCGAAATGTTTAGATCAATCCGAGGTTTCTTCGCCGCCGGCAACGTCACGACGGAGCTACACCGGGGACACGTCGGATTGTTCTTCATCACCAACACATACGACAAACAACCAGGGCAGCCGGCGGCGATCGGAGCCGCCGACGAGAGGGATCTCAAATTATCCTCTTCTTGAAACTCTCTCGCCGCCGCTGACGACGACGACGACGAATAAGACGGCGACGGCGACGATTTCCACAACGACGACCGTTTTCTGATGGGGTTTTTCTCCGCCCGTTCAAGCGCCGATTTGACCTTATCCAAAGTACAAACACTCTGATAGTTACTCCGACACGACGGCGACGAAACCAATTTCAAATCCAAACTGGTTTCGTCGAATTTTGAGTAATTGGGCGACGGCGGAAAGTTCAAATCTTGAAGCTTCGACACTGTTTGATTGTTGAAATCTCGAACACTGCATCGTTGAACAAACATTTTGCCTGACTGAAACAATTCAAAATTGAACCAATTAAACCCCAAAACAAAACAAAAGAAAAAAAACCCAAAATTGGGATTTAAAGAACAGAGAAATTGAAAAAATGGGTACCTTCAAATCGAGTTTTTTTTCCCAGCCGGAAGGGACTTTTTGGTCGAGGTCTAACTCTTGGGGCTCTGTAAATTTGGAGTAGCCGCCGTTGAGCAAGTCTCGGGTGATCAGAGGCGTTAATTTCTCCGACCCAGATTCGTTTCCCGCCGTCCGATGACGGTCGTCTTTGTTGTAGCCTGTCAGAATTCGCACCAGCGAACTTACTTCGGCGGCCATTTTTGTTTTGCAGAGAAAGAAGAGAGAGAAAGTTAGAGAGAGAGAGAAATGGGCGTTGCTTTTCTTGTACAATGGCTGCAGAAACTGAGTGCTCTGTATATATGGTGCAGAATTAACATGCCGTTTTTTTAATTATTAAATTAATTGTTCTTTTTTTTTTTGGATAAAAATCTAATTGAATTTCAACCAATATTTTCAAATTGAACATTTTCATTTCTAAATTTTAATAATATTTACTCATAGTGTATTTTTTTAGTTTATTTTGTTAAATTAATGTAATGATATATTTTCCTAAAACATATATGATTTGTTTTTAATATTTTATATATATATATATATATAAAATTAAATTATGACGTTGGTTCTTAAAGAAGGTTTTCTTTTAGAAAGAAGAATATTATAATTTAGTCTTTACAATTTAAACTAGAGTTTAACTTTTATACTTTGATAAAATTTAAAAATAGTTATAGTTATTCTTAATAATAAATTTCAAATTTTGAAACTATAAAAATTAAATTATATCTTTTTTTTAATTGTAAGAACTAAATTTATAATTTACCTATAAACTATTAGTATAGTCTTCAAAAACAAATATACTTTTATTGTTTATATTTTAGAATTAGTAGTGGTTAACTAAGGTCCTGTTTGATAACATGGTTTTTTATTTTTTTGTTTATGAAATTTAAGCTTATTTCTACTCAAATTTTCTACTATGTGTTCCATTTTTTCTACACTGTATCCATATTTCTTTGAGAAAGTAGGCTAACCAAATTTCAAAAACATAAACAAACTTTTGGAAACTACTTTTTTTTTTCCAATTTTTAATTTTGTTTATTAAAATATAGGTATGTAGATATCTAAATAAGGAAAAATGTATAGCTGTAGTTATTGTAGGCTTAAATTTAAATATATTGATTACATGCTTATTTTTATTTTTAAATAATTTCTATTTTAAAAAAATTAAAAGGGGAAACTCAAAAAACATCAAAATTTAAATTGAGTATTATTATAATGTAATGAGTAAAAAATTTATTTTAAAATATTGAAACCAAATAATAACTTCACAAACACTCTATGGACTAAAATGACACATTTTCTCAATTAAGCTATAAATTTTGTCACTATTGATTTAAGAAAATTTTGAAGTTTAGTTTTTGAATTTATTTTATATAATTCGAAGAAAGTTACAACTTAGTTCTATAATTTTAAAAATTAAAATTTAATTTCATAATTTGATAAAAACTAAAAATTAATCGACATGGTTCATGATCATTGGTAAACCAAATATATTGAGGTAATTATCTATTTGTAAATGATTTTATTTATTTTTTTCCAATCGAACATTTAATTCACACCTCGTGGATAGATGAATAATTTTGAAAGGATTTTTTCTTTTATTCAAACGTATTTTTTATAATTTAGGCTAATATAAACTAGAATTATCAGAGAAGGAGAAATCGATTTTTGGGATGAAAGCTTTTTTTTTTTTTTGAAATAATAATAATTAGGGATATGGAGTTGAACTGAAAACCTTTTAATTATTAGATGCTCATTAATACCATTAAACTATTGTTATGGTTGGCTCAATAAAAACATCTAATTAAAGAAGAGAACAATAAACAGGGAGGAAATCAATTCAAAAAATTTATGAAAAACAAAAATCAATTCAAAAACTTAGAAAAGAGCCACCCCCTTAGTTATGGACGCATTTATTGCCCACGAAAACTGTGTGTTTGGGGCTTTTCTTCACATATTTAATGTTATTTTCTTTTCATTTTTGTCATTTTTTCCTAAAAAAAAACAATTTTGAATTCCGCCCCCTTTATGGGTTTTTTTTATATATAAAAAAAACGTGAGTACACGGATCATTTATACGAATACAAATTATTTTTACAATACAATTTATTTAATTTTAGAATATTTAATTGTCAAATAAATAAGTAAAAAGATTATTCTTAAATAAATAATCACTATAATTTAATTTCTTAGCCAAGCTCCCTGCTCCCTGTCTCATTTTGTGGCTGTTTGTTTGACATATTTAGATAGTTTCTGGGTTGAGGAATTATATTGAGTAGATAAAAATTGAGAATTGTATAAAAAAAATTGGGTTGAGTTGAATCGAGTTATATTGGATTGAAGAGTTTTTTTGTAGAAGAGTTAGAGTCAAAATCTTGTTTAGATGTAGATTTAAAAATGAATAGTTATTTTTAGTTGAACTAGGTTTTGAGGAGGAGTTGATAACTCCTAAATCAATTCCCACCTAAATATGTCAAACAAACAGCCCCAATGTCTTTCTACAAAATTGGTTAACAGCTCATATGAAATTTAAATGAATTATCATTTTCATTATACAAAGCAGTAAAAAATGTAAAGTGGATAAATTTAAACACATGTAATGTATAATTTATTTTTTTAAACTATCACCGGTGGTTCGTGGTTAGATTAATTTAAGTGTAGATTACAATTAATAATTTCACATATTTAATCATTTGTAAGTATTTTATTTCTCATAGTTTAATCAATATTTTGTATTAAAGATTTTAAGGTAAGAGACTCCGGTAGTCTACATATTGTCAAAAATATAAAGTGTTCTTTTTTTTTAGTTTATTATTCTTTTTTTATTTACAATACTATCTAGTCTTACAAATGTGGACACAGTAAAAATAAATATCTATATTTGAATGTATAAAATAAATATGAGTTTGATTTAACTCATTTTAATATGTTAAACTACAATTGATAGTAATCTTTCCAACTCCAAATGTTGGTGTTCAACATAAAAAAAAAAAAAAAAAAAGTCTCTTATGACACCCAACATTAGAATGAATATTTGAATAAATGAAATACTATATCCGGATCGAAAATTGTCTTAATAAAACTATATAGACAAGGTAAAGATAAAAGTTTTAATTTTTACTAATTATACCACTACTGCACCACATATTTTCGGCCGTTTAATCCTCTCAACTCAAAGTTCAACATGTTTTACTTGAAATTAAAAAAATAATAATAATAATTAATTCTTTTACTTTAAATAACAAAAAAAATATATATTTTTTGAAACAAGCATTATATTCATTAAACAACCATATCAGAGCAAACCTGCTCCTGAACAACCAAAGCTGCAATTGTCCGGCGGAGATTCCCTCGAACCAAAAAATAATCAAGATCCTTATCAGTAGAAACGCTAGACTTCTACACACACCTGGAGTGGGTAGAGTTTTACGAGCATATCAACCGCACGATTACAACCTCTGCCACAAAAAGAAAAGGAAATGTCTGTAAACAACGAGATCATAGCCCTAATATCAGCGATGACATTATTGAGTTCAGTTACATCTTGGGAAATACCATTAATAAGACCAATAAGCAATTTAGAATCAGATTCCACCAAGATTGAAGGGAAGAGATCAAGACCACTATCCAATAAATGACTGAGACCTTCTCGAACAACTACTCCTTCCATAACAATTGCTGAAGAAGCTTTATAACCACCTTTAGACCCCACATCATCACCTTGCCCTCACAATCACGAGCCATCCAACCAATACCCCCTTCGCCCTGATTCGCCATCTAGGAGCCATCCACATTAAGCTTAATAGAACCTTGCAAAGGCGGACTCCAACTGCAACGAGCTCGACCCTTTATCACAGGTTTGGAGATCTCGACCACTGGATCCACATGCAAAACATAAGAATAAAAAGAATTTAGAATGATAGACAAACTCTCTTTTTTAGCCTTTGATTTATTATGTAACACATGGGCGACTAACTTGCAATCCTTAATCACATGTAAATTTGTTTCATTCAACATCCCGGATAGCATGCAACAGTTACGAATATCAATTCCCTTTAACAGAATATTGGCTCTTGTCGGGATCACATTGTTCAGGATATTCCAGGCACCCAAATTAACCTTAGGAACCACCTCCACCTTCCAAAATGATTTCCACATCTTTATTGATTGATTTCCACAATATGTTAAGCCAACTTGTTTTTTGAGATTACAACAATGTAAGAGTGGGGGACTTGAACCAATGACCTCGATCATTGGATTTACGTTAATGTTACTGAACTACTGCTTTGGTTGGTAAAAAAAAATCGAGCTAAAGTCCAGCTAATCTTAAAATTATATACGACAAGTGTTATATTTCAATTTTTGCCTCTATATATTATAAGTAAAATAATTTTTCATGCTTATAAAATAATAGATGAATAGGTACTTTTTGTATAATTAATATTCATTTATAAATATTATTTATTATTAACGTATTCATAGACATTGAAGGAGTAATGTAACGTATAAATTTCGAATCTATAATTTTAAATGAAGCATATTTTTAAAGTTTAAGTCTTTAACTAATATGTCACTCTTTAAAGACCACACCTATTTTAATCGAATACAAAAGAAAAAAAAACCATATGATTAAGAAAATTCAAATCATTAATTAGACACCTCAGAACCCAATATCAAAACCATTCATAAAATTCTACAAAATTACTACGTAGTCTCAAAACATTTAAAAACTTTGAAAAACAAATTCAAATTAAATAAATAAAAGTCTAGTAGAACTCGCGGGCGATCGTTGACGTTTCCTTAATACTAAGCATTGATTATTCGTGCCACGTGTAATATTGTCAAGCACTTCGTTAATGATTTTTCTTTTTTGTTCTTAGAGTCGGTTTATTTGACAAATAGTAATGACCGAAATGACGGAAATGTCCTTACTTCCATTAATGCTCGTATTATTGAACTACGATTTTCTTGGTTCTTCAACTTTGGACTTGCTACATTTTCAAGCGTGGTAGTTTGTGTTATTTAATCCATTAATTGAATTGCTATTAATTCTACACTTTTTTGTATTCATTTTACGAGGATTTATTATATCTATGTGTGTGTTTTTTGTAGTTAGAAAAAAAATAACCTAATGTTCATTAAAGAAGTACAAATATGAAAACAAGAGGGTTTATTTTTTCATTTTTTGAGAAGAGCAATTGATTTTGATTTTATATTTTGTTAAATTATTATAATAATATCTCAAAAAAAATTATTTTAATAATATTTTATATCTTCTCCCAATACTATACAGTGAAATTGAATTAAATTTTCAAGTCAATTCTAATAATCCATAAATAAAAATGTTTTCTTTAGAAGATTATTAGAAAAATGTTAGACAAAAATATATATTCCATATTTTTGGGGCAAGAATTAATTTTTTATTTAAAATTTGATTTTATTGTCTAGATGTGAAACATATACATATTTTTATTTTCTTTCCTTAATTTACTTACATTTTTAGCAGCTTTTCTTTTTCCTTTTTTTTTTCAATTAAGCAGCTTTTCTAAAATTGATATAATAACTAACAATTATAACAAAAATAAAACTTTAATTAAATTGCATCATCAATTTGGTCAAAACTGTGCCGCTAAAAGTATGGCTTTTTTAATCTTAATTTTCACATAGCATAATTAAGATAACACATTTAACAGCCGGTTGAAAATCATATAATTTTTTTAGTTGTTTATATAAAATAAGTTTATAAATATTATTTTATATGCAATTTGTTCATCTTATTATATATAATATAAGTCATTGTACACATAAAATATCAACTGATTATTTTGTAAAAGAAAACAAATCAACAAATTGTTCAAAGAAAAAAAAGGAAACATATCACAAATTTAATATAACAAATGATAACGAGTAATATACGAGTAACACCTTTTATTACATATTAATTAGCTAATTATGTGCTTAATCTTCAAATTTTATTGAACTAAAAAAAGCGAGGATAAAATAAAATTTGAAAACTATATAAAGCAAAATTTAAAAAACCAATACAAATTAAATAAGAAAAACCATGAAAAATAATTATAATTACTTTTAACACCTTCAGGGGCTATTTGTTTGACATAGTTTGGTAGCTTTTGGGTTAATAAGTTATATTGAGGAGTTAAAAATTGAGAGTTGATAAAAAAATCGTTTGGATGTAGTTTTTGCGTAGAGGAGTTAGAGTCAAAATCTTGTTTGGATGTAGATTTAAAAAATGAGTAGTTATTTTTAGTAGTTAAAAAAGAAATGATTAAAAACGAATAGTTAAAAATGAGTTATTTCGATTGATTTAAAATGAATGATTAAAAGTAAGTGGTTAGAAACGATTGAGAGTATGTTTGGGCCCCATTTATGTAAACGGACGGGTTGGTTATAATAATCCAACAAATGTTTGCCCCACCATTTATTATAAACGGTGGTTATCTAAAATTGTATGTCCATTTATCTAAACCTACGTGTCCGTTTATTTAAACCTTACATATATTACTTTTTGTTACATAACCAGCCCTCAAACACTGTTTATCATAATCCCTGTTATAATAACTTGCTTCTCAAACACTATTTATAATAACCTACCGTTTATCATAACCTTCCGTCTATTATAATCAAACCAGTGTTCCAAACACACCTTGAGCAGTTATAAATGAATGATTAAAAATGAATAGTTAGAAATAAGAGTTATTTTTAAAAGTAAAATTGATGAGGAGTTAATAAAAACTTGTTTGAATGTATGTTTTCTACGAGGAGTTAATAATTCTTAAATGTAACTTCTACCTAAATATGTCAAACAAACAGCCCCTCCAACTTTAACTTGTCAACAAAAAAATATAACTCTACAGGATGTTACAAATTAGAATTTTGTCTACAAATGTTGTTTACTAAGAAAACATTAACTCTAATTAAGAACCAAATTGGTAAATCAATCACAATTTGTTTTTTCTTTTTTAAACAGATTAAACGTTTAATTTACAGTTGTTATTGTTTCTATATCAACCCTGAATTAATATAAATTAATGGTCAAGAAAACCACAATTTTAGATGTGAACAAACCATGGGTAAAAAAAAAGGGAGCACATGTATGAAATACAAATTAAAATAACATAAGATCTTTCCAAATGCTTGAAATTATTAGCAGTGTTCTTACACGTACGGGTGGTGATATTAATTAGCCTCGGTCAAACATTTGAATTTAAAAAATGAAAATAAAAGAAAAATAAAAAAGTCTCTTAAAATTTGGGATGTAACATCAACGCATTTAATGCCCCATTCAAACTCCCTCCCATTAATGAAACTAAACAACAACTTCCCATTAATGTTCAATAAAATAATATTGTTCTATTTCGGAAAATATCATTTTGAACCAATTTTTTAAAATTTTGTTTCACTTTCATCCATATACTTCACACACACACATATATATATATAAGAAAAAAAATTTAAAAAAAAAGAAACAAATTACTTATATTAAAAGTGAAATATTTACATCATACTCGGACACGATGTATACAATAATACCCACCTTATGTGACCCAATATGAACCACTATATATATATATATATATATATATATATATATATATATATATTTTATCTTTTGAATTTATAATCAAATAGATTGTGGTTTATATCAAACCACATGGGTGGACATCAAATTATACATCATATCTAGGGCATGATGTAAATATTCCTAAAAAACATAGCAACCTAACTTTTCTAGTGAGGTAAGACCACACAAATGTAGATATTCTCAAATTGGCCCCAAATCATAAATGAGAGAGTGACCAACCAAAACACATAAAATAATATGATCTCAATAAACGTGAAATTTATAAACGAGAAATGTTTACGTGATACCCTGATATAATGTATAAAATAATATCCAAATATATAGTTTAATATGAATTATAATCTATTTAGTTTTAAATTCAAAATATAAAAAATAAAAAATAAAATGTATCTCATATTGAACCAGATAAATAAATAATATTTTAAATATATTATTCATTCAAAATACTAAAAGAGGGTTAAAAAAATATGGTTTCCATTGTTTGGTTGAGCAAGTATCATCTACTAGCTATATATAATTTATTTGTTTTTTTTTTTAAGTTGATTTTCCTACAATTTTATTATTATATACGTAAAATCCACTATTTTTAATCACATGAATATTTTGAGTATATTATCGTAATCATTCAAATTGATGATGCATATATTGGAAGTTTTAATAAGGTCCAATCGAAGGTGGCCGCCAGCCAGCCAGCAATTTTAAGATTCAAACTCTCATTAATTGTGACTTAGATTTTTGAGTTTTCAATTCTAATGTTTATTTTCCTACACGCTTTCCCCTCGAATTTAACGTCTTACCTTAATTTATTTAATTTATTTGATTTTTAGATGTTTTTGTTTTTGAGTTCTCCTACTCTTTAGGATGTTGATTTATCTCTGTCCAAAAAAAAAAAAAAAAACATTTATTGATATTTTGATTTTTGTATTTTAGCATGAATTAATGTATCTCATTTGCGTAGAAGCCTATTGCAAATGTAAATGCCAACCAACCAATACATGTGTAATTTGGAATGCTACCCTCAACTATAATAACTTGTCAAGAATTGTGTGAATGATGAATGATATAATTAAATTAATTAACAACTTCATATTCTTTTTAATTCCTATTTGGATACTCTCATCTCTAATATTTATATTGTCATTTCTTTTTTTCTTTCTAAATTATGAAATTCAATTACAACATTATATTTTATTTATTCACTAAAAAAAGTTAATTGTATTATTTTAGCCCCTTTTACCGACTTAAACATAACTAAATGTTATTGAATGGATAGGTGGTGCGTTAATTACCTTGTTTGGTAGTATTGCATTTCAACTCTACGATTACTAGTTTGATCTTGGAAATCTATATTTGACTCTCACAGATTTGATTTTTGATAATCGATATTTGACTTTCATTTATAAAAAAGAGAAAGAATCATACATTTAATTAATTTCATGAGGATTTATTTTGAGTGATTAAAATAAATAGTTATTTTGAATGATTAGAAATGATGTTTAATAAAAAATTATTTAGATATAAATTGTCGTTTGAATCTTGGTTTTTGTAGATTAGTTGCTAAATAGTGGTTATAAATGAGTAGTTTTGAAATAAATAATTATTTTGAATGATTAAAAATAAATAATTATTTTAAATGATTATAAGTTTGGATGTCATTTTTTAGGAGGAATTATAAACGTTAATTTGTAATAGCTTTTTTAAATACAAAAAAACAAACACTCTCAAAAAACTTGCTGACACTTTTGTATATAATAACTAGGTAATGCTTCAAATGTTCGTTCCCTTAATATATTTTTTATTTTTCAAAGAAAGTTATTTATAGATTTAGAAAAATATTTATACAAACAAATAGTACATATGGGCCCGATTCGAAATGGGCTTTAATGGCTCGTAGTAGGGCCCAATAAATAATCTGGTTGAGATGAGGCAAAAGGTGGGCCCAAGTAAGGGTCCAATACGCAAGAATCTCGTGGTCTCGCCAATACCACAGCTGAGAATAGAAATGGGACCTTTTTTGTTTTTTTCTTTTGCCAATTTTTAAATCTGAAATTTGGGGTTCTGATTCTCTGCATTTTCTTTTCAATTTTAATTACTTTGAAAACATTTGACAAAGTTTGGTCGTAAACTAATTCAACACCAGAGTCATAAATTTAATCTCGAGAATCGGTATTTATTTCCCTTCTCAATTATGTACTAAAAAAACTCATTTAACAAAAAATATAAATGTTTCGTTAGGAAATGAATGTCTTTGAAATATTATTAAACAAATTTTCTTGATGAATCCAAAAAAATAAATAAATAAAATAAAAGGAAACAAATTGTGTTGAAATACGATCCATCTTATATTTACTTAAATGAATAAAATACATTTTTTCACCAAGTTTTTTATATAAATGAATTATGACAAACTATTAACAAACAAAAGTATTTTTTCTTTATATTTAAAATTGATTTGAAAAAGTGTTTTAAAAAAAAACTTCATATTGAGTCGTACTGATGTTGATGCATAGTATCACGTTTAAATTCAAACCTATTTAAATCATACATTGAAACTAAAGTTATTTACTAGTAGTATGGACTCAAAACACACTTTTTATTTTTTTAAAACCAACTTGCTACCAACCAACCCTTTCAATAACAATCAAAGTACAAAATAATCACATGTTCTTGTTTATTAATATGAGTATGGTAACCATTATTTTTAGTACATAACGTTGATGTTAAACTGGTTATGACTAAAGAATGAAATTATTGTACCACTAATACATTCTAAACTACTTTTCCTCACATTAGTCTTATGTTTGGACATGAGCTCAAATCTTTATCCCATATAATACCGAACATTTTCTTAAAAAACAATAAATTGAGTTTAAAATAATTTAGGATAAAATATAATTTTAATCTCTATAATTAAAAAAAAATAGTTTAGTCCTAATAATTTGAAAAAAGTTAGAATTTAATCTCTATTCTTTTTTAAGAAAATTAGAATTTAATTCTCATGATTTCTATAAAACCTAAAACATAATTTTGATTATGCATTATCACTGGCATATTAAATACATGAAAATTCACCATTCAAGCATAAATGATATGATTTTTATTCTATCAATCACTTAAATTATTGTTTCATCAATGACACATGAATAGTTAACTTTCAAATACTTAATTCATCGACAAACTAAAAATAAATCATAAAAATTAAATTTTAAAATCATAATACTAAATTTATATTCTTTCAAATGATAGAAACTGAACTCTAATTTTTAAAATTATAAAAACTAAACTTATATTTAACTTAGTAATTTACGAAAATGCAAATATAAAAAAACAATGGCAAATATTGTATGGGTGATTGCCGCAATGGTTTCATTGTTTGGTTGTAAACCAGTTCAACAACACTGTCATAGGTTCGAGCTCCATAATCGGTATTTGTCTCCCTCTCCCAATATGTACTTAAAAAAAAAAAACAATGGCAAATGGATTGGCGGGGCAATTTAGTAAAATGTAGAGTCATTGTTCTAGAATATTAAAATAAAGAATATTTTAAGAAAATAACAATGAGCAAATAATAGCAGACATTTAGCCCAATTTTGGTTTGTTCAAGTTTTGCTTAATTTTCCATCACTCGCTCTGTAACTGAGAAATTGGGAAGAATCAGCGATGCAGATCTTCGTCAAAACCCTAACTGGTAAGACGATCACGCTCGAGGTCGAGAGCAGTGACACCATTGACAATGTCAAAGCCAAGATCCAGGTCTTTATTTCCTTTTCAATGAACTCATTTTTGCCGCAACTTCCTGAGATTTCCATTCATGCAAACAAGATTTTGCCGTCTTAGGTTTCTTTGATTCAATTTTGGTTCTGCTTTTCCAGTGGTTGTTGTTTCTAGCCTTTGATTCTTGTTTGTTCAATCGGAGATTCCTTCGCCTTTCGGAAGTTGTTTCTTCTGTTTATCTTTGTTTTCGTTGCGAGGAGATGTTATGGCCACTCTGGTTTTTGATTAATTCTCACTATTATGCGTTTTTTTTTCCCGAATTTTGTGTCATTGCATGGACCGATGTGAAGAAGATTAATTAATTGGTGTTTATTAGCTCCTTTTGGTGTTTAAAATTATATTTTGGTCTCTGAGTTTATCATATTAGCTTCTTCCATGGTTTGATTTTGTTTTTTTTTTTTGTTGTATGTTTATATTCTTGCTAAGTCACTTTGCCTACAAAAAATATCTGCAGGCTGTTATGGTCCCAATAAATTGTTACAGGATTTTGATTTCACGGTAGTTTTTTTAGTCATATTTTGAATGAAATTTCGTGTTCCTGATCGTGTCAATTGGGGAGAATATACGAAATGGTTTATTTGGGTTTGTTTATGTGTAGGATAAGGAAGGTATTCCACCTGATCAGCAGAGATTGATTTTTGCTGGTAAGCAATTGGAAGATGGGCGAACACTTGCAGATTATAACATCCAAAAGGAATCAACCCTTCACCTGGTCTTGAGGCTCAGGGGAGGTACTATGATTAAGGTCAAGACTCTGACTGGGAAGGAAATTGAGATTGATATTGAGCCAAACGACACGATTGATCGTATCAAGGAGCGGGTTGAGGAGAAAGAGGGGATTCCCCCTGTACAGCAAAGGTCTGCATTTATCTTGTTCTCCAATTTACTTGAATTACAATGATTCATTCTTTCTATTAGCATTTGTATGGTCCGGATAACTTGTTTAATCTCCCTCAAGTACATCAGTATGCACTGCTCTAAAAAAAATAATTTGGTGTGGAGCCTTCATAGTTCATTCTTGGTACAGGGTTCATTCTTCTTCTTGGAATGAAACTAACTATAGAGGTAGATGAGTTTTTTTTATTCCAGCAATGGATATAATGCTTGAAATTTTATATTAGAAGTTTCTAGATATTGCACATTTGTTGAGCATTTAACAAATAACAAGTCCTGTAACTATTTTTATGTATATCTTATTCATATTTCAGATATTTGCTTTTACATTAAGTATGAACCTAAAAATATAGGATTTAGAACACTCAGCAAAGTAATGGCTTATACAGAACTTTTAAATTTCTTCAAAACGACATAAGAATAGAATTTCAAATCAAATGTGCTCCTTTAAAATAGTGTTATCCAATGGATCTGTTGATTCAGAACCGAGATATAGATAGTAGAAAATGTTGTTATTTTTTATTTTTTGCAAGTTTCAAATACTTGAAAAACGTAATCCATAGCTCACCTTGAAGTATCTGAATTTTAAACGTAAGAATAATGTCTGAAGGTCTAATGTGCTTGAGTTCATGATGATTTTTATACTTAGTGCTCAAAAGGACAATAAAAAACCAAAAGGTTGTGGAAATCCATAGTGGCCATCTAGAAATTAATTTCCTACGGATTTCCTTATAATCCAAATGTTGTAGGGTCAGACGTAATATTCGGTGAGAATAGTCGAGATGCGCACAAACTAGTCTGGATACTTATGACCTACGTTACTGAAGTTAGAAGTGTCCATGATTTTTAACCACTGGATTGGTCTGGTGGTTTGGTGTTAAAACTGTCAAGTATATCAAGATACTGAGAACTAGCGGGCCAACATTCTGAGTTGCGTCGAAATTCTTTGTTTCAATTTCTTTTGGTCATCTAGGAACCTTGAAGGAGATCTATTATTTGTGTCGATCTATCTAAAAGAAATGAGTTTAATCCATTGTGTCCACCTACTTAAAAGTAGGATTTAATGACATACGTGTTCCCTATCATCTAAATGTAGTAGGTTAGATGGTGCTCCTGTGGGTTGAAGTCCATATAAACTAACACAGACACTCACCGATATCAGGAATAAAAGGGGGGTTAAGATAATTTGTTATTGCTTATGGCACTTGATGCACTTCCTAGTGATAATAAGTAGAGTCTTACTCTGGTTTTTGCAGGCTCATTTATGCCGGCAAACAGCTTGGAGACGACAAAACGGCTAAAGACTACAACATTGAGGGTGGTTCTGTTCTCCATCTAGTGCTCGCCCTTAGGGGTGGTGGTTTGTAAAAGCATTTATCACCTCTTGAAATTCTAACTTTTCAGTTCTATTTTTGGTGGTGCTTGATGAATGCATGAAATCAAATATTGGGCCTAAACTTAACTTTGATCCATTACTCTGTAATAGAGATCTCGCCTGTGCATCTCCATATCTTTTCAAGTTCAACATCAAACCATTTGGTCTGCGTGGAACTAGTTTGTAAAATTTAGTCCCAAAGTTTATCAATTTTTATTGGGGAATGGAGCTTAATTGTTCTTATGGTTTGATTTCATTTTTCTGGTTCCTCTCCTGTCCTATGACTAGGGCTGTATTGCAGGCAGAGAAGCGTTTGGACATACTTGTTAAGGTCCATTTCCTACCCTTCTAAATAGTTGAGCTATACGTAAGTTGATCAAGTACTCGTCATTATTAACTTTTTTAATAAATAAATAGTTTTTTTTTCTTCAGTTGAACATGGGTTTAATTATATTTTGATTCATGAATATTTGGTTTTGATTTACCTTAAATTTGCGATATAAAGTATTTGTTAAAAATGTTCTTTAATTCTATAATTATTTAATAGTAATCTTGTTTACTACTAGCCTGGTATTTTTTTTCTTCTGATTTTTCTTCTTTTGATGAAACTAAATGGTTAATGACAAATGTTTAAAGATTATCTTATGCTAAGTTTAGAGATTAATCTGAAATGTTCGAAATTTTGTGATCTAAAATGGATTTTCTATCTGAGTGATTAAATTGAAGTACGATCACAATCAAATTTGGATCCAGAGTACATTAATTATGTACTTTCTGCCTCGATTAGCATTTATACTCTCACAATCAAGAGATCATGAATTTTAATAAAAAAAAAACAACATTTGTGTAGCTTATTGTAAATGTTAATGAAATTATAATGTCATCATGGTTACCAACACATTTTTCATGGTACCTACCAATGAGTGTTTAGTACAGACATAAGGCTGAGACATCCCACTATAATCATCATTTTGGAATTTTATATCGAATTATTTATCCAATATTTTATAGCTGATTAAATAACATAATTCTAATTTAAAAATAATTCAATTCTTTATCCAATTTATAGATGATTAAATAACATATATTTATTTATTCCTGTCTCATGCCTGTTTAGGTTGCGCTGCTTTTTTATATTTTTATTTAACCATTTTTTGGCAAGTGAAATTGGAACATGTAACCTCATGTTATTATAATATATAAGATTTATTTATTTTTATTTATGTGATTGTTCAGGCCAACATGAACGCACCTTAACAAATGTCATGGTACATGCCACTCGATTCTATAATATTTGGATGTAATGAAACTGATAGGAAATTAATTTTTAGGTTGGTCGCCACCATGGATTGAATCTACAACTTTAAGCACCCTAAAATTATCTTTGACCAATTGAATCACTCCATGATCGTTATTATAATACATAAGATGTCAGTCTTTGTAGATTGGTGAATAGTTATATGGAAAGGGATAAGCTAAATGAATGTGGAAAAGATTGTCCCATACATATAGATTTTGGGACTATCTTCAATTTCTTCAAAACATTATCTCTACTGCATAATAAATCTAATGTTGAAATTTCCATTCTTGCGCATCATTTTTAACTCACACCAATATTTAGAGGTTGCGTGTTCGAATATCTTATCTACTAAAATAAAACTCATACATACATGTTTTCTTTTTAATTGAATTACGGCTAAATTTAAATACAACTTTTCTTTGTTAATCCTAAACGGTTAAAACATCCGTTTCATGGAACAATGAAAGACATTATGATTTTGAAAATTAGAAATTAGTTTATAGATGAAGCTATTTTCCAAAATTTATTCTTTGAAGATTCAAAGTTAAACTAAAAGGATTTAATTATTTAAGTTTCATATATAATTTTATTTTTTTGAAATTTTATAACAATTAAAGATATAAGATTCGAACTTCTAACTTTTTAATTCATGGATATAGATGATGTTCGTCTGTTGCTCTAGTTGGGCCAATTTGTTTTATTCATTTATTTAAATTTCATACAATCCTCTTCCTAAATTCATATTTTATCTTTTTTAAGCCACTTGATCAATAGATTTAATACATACACAAATTTTAATTGGTGTAGTTTATGCTTCCCTAAAATTAGCAAAAACCATCTAATCAACACTACTACAAGAATTTTAAGAATTTTATTGATTGGTGTAGTGTGTTGTTATCTTATTTGATGATAATCCATTTTAATTTTAAGAGTTTGACTAAACTTATACTAAAGAAAATAATATTACAAGAGTTTTGACTTTTTTTATTAGTTTAACCACATTTGAGTATGAACAATTCAAACATATATTGTTTTAGTCGACAATACATTTTAATTAATGTTATGCTAAACTTAGTTTGATTAGTATTTTAATGTCAACGGCATAGACTTAAATTAAGGTTATCATCTATCTATATTTAAGCTCAACTGATAATTAACCTTAAGGTCTTTATGTTGAACTAAAAATAAATTCACAAAAATAGGAAAATCCAAATACAATGAACTTTAACCAAAAAAAAAAAAAAACTTAAACTTCAACCAACAAAATTAAGAAGAAAGAAACTGCGGACATTAATTACAAAACGTAGCGTCCAAAATGGTGTGCGGTGTCAGCATAAACTCAAAGACAATGTGTTCGAAATGCAAACAAATGAATGGCTTTGAATTGGTAAACGTTGCTTTTTTCTTCTCAAGAATAAAAAAAATGTTTTAATTAGAAAAATGTTAAAATATCGTCAAAGTAAACCGAAGTTAGTAATAATTGAAATTTATCTTCAACCAAGAGTTTGATGAAATCTCTAAATATTGTTGTTTGTTCATAAAGGAATTTAATGGTCTTTTAAGATTGTTCATTTTGATTACTGTACTCTCACATGCCTAAATTTAATGCATATAATTTGTTTTTTGAAATCTGTATATAATTTTATTAAAGAAAGCTCGAAATATTGATCCATATCACTTTGGAGTTAAATTTAGTCGAAAATAATTTAATAATAACAATAATTAGAATACAAAGATGGTACAATAAATAAATAAATTTATTTATTTATAAAGTTTAGAGAGTGAAAATTAATCGAAAGTAACATTTAAAGTAAAGTTAACAAAAAAAAAAAAATCGTTTATAAAAAATCAAATGTAAGACCTTAAAGAAAAGAAAGTTCAAGGTCAGATATTGACCAATTTGAGTGACATTATTTTGGTTTAGAACAAGAAGACGTTGTTGGAGCGTGACGTGTGATCGGTGACTCATGCTTAAGTGGTGCGAGTTTTCATTTTTAATCGAAATGATGAGGTTATGCTCTTTCTCTATTTTTGATTCATGTCGATAGTACCATTTTTTAGTGATGGATCATCTGTAGATTCTTGAAGATAAGTAGTTACGTTTCTACTCCTTATACATTTTTATTTGTTGTATGAATGTTGAAGAAATTAGGGTGAGTTGCTAGTTGTGTTATAATCTTTTAGAGTGTTATGTGGGTTATTTGTGGTGCTTTATTGTTTCTTAGAGAGATGTATAAGGTGTTACCATTATTTCACTCATTTGTGGGTGTAGTGCGAGATACTAGAGGTGTATGATAGAGATGTCAATTTTTCCCACAGTGTCGGGGCCCCATGGAGAGACCCATCCCTAACGGGGTGGCGAATCCCCGTTTAGGCGAAGAATGGTGGAGTGAGCGGAATTTTTTTTTCCTGTTAGCTAAGCAGGGCTGGGGACGGGAATGCATTCCCCTTCCCTAATTCCTCAATCTCCATGAAGAAAAACGATGAATTTTTCTCTCTTTATACCAATTTAATCCTTAGAAACTTTTTTTTTGTAGAAATATTTATTTAAATAAATACTTTTCCTTAATAATTAACTATTTAAATGAAAATTAACATATCTTCTTCCATGAAAAGTCATCTATTTGAAAAATATTATTGAAAAAATTCTTATAAAATTAAGATTAGAAAAAGTAGAAGAAAAAAACATAAAAAAATTCCACACGGGGAACCCAATCCCAGCCTATTCCCCGCGGTTAATCTCCACAAAAAAGGGTGAATTTCGTGGGGACAAAGATTGATTTTAGTGGCTGGGATTGGGACCGAGAACCTATTCTCTCGCCCTGCCCCGTAGATATCTCTATGAATATCAGTTATTTGAGAGTGTATTAGTGTGAATTATTAGTAGTGTATTACTCATTTGAAAGTACAGTGTGAGTTACTAGCAATGTCTCACTCTTTTGTGGGTGTAGTGTGAATTACTAGTAGTGTATCACTCTTTTGAAAGTGCAGTTTGAGTTACTAGCAATGTTTCACTTTTTTGTGGGTATAATGTGAGATACTAGTAGTGTATCCCTCATTTGAGAGTGTAATATGAAATACTAATAGTGTATCTCTCCTTTGATGGTGCAATGTGAGTTACTAGTATTGTTTCATTCCTTTGTGGGGTGAAATGTGAGATACTAGCTGTATATCACTCATTTGAGAGTGAAATGTGATTTACTAGCATTGTATCACTCCTTTAAGAGTGCATTGTGAATTACCAGAAGTGTTTTGCTTCTTTGTGGGTGCAGTGTGAGATATTAGTAGTGTATCACTCATTTGAGAGTGCATTGTGAATTACTAGCATCGTATCACTCCTTTGAGAGTGCAATATGAGATACTAGTGGTGTATCACTTATTTGAGAGTGCATTGTGAGATACTAGCGGTGTATCACTCATTTGAGAGTGCGGTGTAAGTTTCTATTAGCATTTCTTTCCTTTTTGGGTATAAGGTGAGTGTCTAGTGGTGCTTCATTCATTTGAATTGCATGGTGAGTTACTAATGCTATTCCACTCCTTTGAGGGTGTAGTATAAGATATCAATGATGTTCCAGTCATTTCTAAGTGTATGGTGAGTTGTTAGTCGTGCTTCACTCATTTGAGAATGCATAGTGAGTTGTTGGTTGTACTGAACTTATTTGAAGGTGTGAGGTGAGTTGCTAGTTGTGCTTCACTTGTTTAAGAGTGTAGCTGTACTTGTTGGTTGAAGATAGTATAGTGCACCTAAGGTATACACAATTGTTCATATGGTGTGAGTTGGTGCACATTTTAGTGGTGCATTATCAGTCAAACGTGATTGAGTACGAAAATTTGATTTGCCCTCCTGAATGATGAAATGTGATTAATTTTTTGGATGATGAAGTAGATAAAAATGAAACTTGTTAAGATCTTACTAATATGGTGTAAGTCCTTGGAAATTTTTTATCTTTGGGTTCATAATATTAACTTAGTATGACTCATTCATGTAAGTTGGAGGATGATATGTTTTAGTGTGAGATAAGTGGGAGGAGAATTACTCTTAAGTGTGATAAGGATATTCATAAAATAATACATTTAAATGTGAGATTAGTTGGAGGAGAATTACTAATAGTTGTGGTGTGATATTTAGTGTGAGCTGATGGAGGATTGATGCTAAGGACCTCTTTTCAGTAGAGTTTAGGTGTATGGTTCCATTTTGATTCGAAAAATTATGTCATATGTGAGCCTCATATTTACTCCATGATAGTTGGAAGAGTGGAGAGTCAAACTCAATTTATGAGGTTGAGATTGATTGTAGGATGGCTAGAAAACGTTCTAGCACGGCTTGTATGCCGATCAGAGAGACGTGTCATTCAAGTAGTAAAAAAATATATTGGAACGTACAATTGAGAGTGTGTACCTTAAGGTACACAAGTTCTTGCACTACTACAAAAATGGGGTATGATGATTCTAAAAAAGTGTCACAAACGGCTTAGATGATACTTTTTTGCAATCATTGTATCGCACATCATCTATGTTCTTTAGTTGACACTTTATAATAAGTGTCATTAAAATATCATAGATGATACTTTTTTACAATCATTGTATCGCACATCATCTATTCTTTTTAGATGACACTTTTTTCTAAGTGTCATTGAAATATTTTAGATGATACTTTTCTGCAATCATGGATTTTTATTTGATGATACTAGCTTTTTGTCACCAATAAGCAATATATGACATATAAATTAAGTCATTAATGCATTATCAACGACACCTAAACATTATCAATAAATATTATTTATTGACACTTATTTTTAATCATCAAATAATCAAACATGACTCTTTATTTTAATCATATATCTTAAATTGATGACAAATATTTATTATCAACAAACTACATTTGATGATAATAATATATTCTAAATTTATATTATTTCATGACGCTTATTGTGTCTATTTGCAACATTTTTTTTGCTCTTACTTATTATCATACATACATAATATTCTTCAACAAAAATAATTATAAAATTTCATAGATGACTTAAAATCTTTGTAAGCATTTACACTTGAACAAAATAACAAAATGACAATAATATTACACTTGTGATAAATGTTTACAAAATTGTTTACAAAAAAATAAACAATTAAATGATGAGTGTGTTT
The DNA here is from genome assembly GCA_036507275.1 of Sicyos edulis. Taxonomy (NCBI): domain Eukaryota; kingdom Viridiplantae; phylum Streptophyta; class Magnoliopsida; order Cucurbitales; family Cucurbitaceae; genus Sicyos; species Sicyos edulis. The sequence goes on from CM071846.1 coordinate 5,660,839, forward strand.
CTCCACTGCTTCATCCTTTGAGTGGGTTCGTGCAAAACCTAAGAAAAATGAGTTTCATACAACATTCACATATTACATATTACTTAAGTAAGAAATTTTTTTAAGAGATTTTAAACGTACCTTAATAAAAATGCAAAGAAAACAAAAGAAAAGTATTCAAATTGTCATTATATGAGTGGCAAAAATTTCTAAGAGAAATGAAGAAAAAACAAACAAATAAAAATCTCATTAAGATCTAATCTCTTACCTTCACGATGTTGAACCAAAACATTGAATAGAGTTGCAACTTCTCTACCTTTCCAATCATATAGGTGCAATTGGTTCCTAGCAAATTCTAATAGTGCAAACCAATTACCAACTATCAATCCCAAGTTTACTACTCTATCTTCCTAAATACTCTTTCAAATTGATAAAAACATAATTTAGCAAAAGAGACATAAATATAATTGAACCAAGAGATACTTGATTGAGGAAGGTGATTATAATTAAAAAAACATAATATAAAGAAAAGCCTAAAAACAAAAGTAAAACTCTACCTCCATGATCATTATCCACTCGAAAGAATTGGTACCACCGAAACTATTTTGCTCACTATAAAAGAAATTAGTTAAATATTTAGTTCACAAGATTTGGAGAGATGTACTTGTAAAAATAAACTTAATAAACAATAGCTATGTCGTACTCTTCCTAATATATTAGCCACACATATTTCCCAAGTTTCCAAAAATAGACCCAACGTACAACTTATTGCAAATAAAGAAATCTTTTTAAAAAAATCAATAACTCTTAGGAATATCAAAATTACCTCCAAGATGCACATACATTTCCTTTTCATTCTCACGATGCCCATAAATATTAGGTTGCCAAGATTTCTTTCAACTAACAATTTGGGATACAAGAATAATTAATTGAAATTTGTCAAGCCATACCTATATGAAAAAATATTCCATTAAGGTCTTATCACTATAATAAATTTATCAAGTCATACCTATATGAAAAAATTTAAAGCAGAGCATGAGTTAATTAAAATGATACTCAACCGAATTAATTAAATTGCATAAATTATTCAAACTCCAAGTTAAAAAAACTAAAGTATAGAATTGAAGATTCTAGTATGCATAACTAACCTCAATGATAGAAAAAGATGACAACTCATAGTCATGGTATGACATATCTCATTCATAAAATCAAACTCACACATAAGTTGTACATGACTAACCTTACTAGCTGAAAACAACCTCATAGCAAAAACATGAAAAATTACGCCAAATTGAGCTACAGTTTCAACCAACACAAAAATCAATAAGAAGGAATTATAAAGTAAAACAAAGGACTAAGCAATTGGTAAAGGTAACATGAAAATAAATCAACACATGGATTAGAATCAACTGATTGAGGAATGGAAGAAACAAACCTTCCGAATTAAGAAGAATCAAAGAGAAGGATCCTTGCAAGTAGACAAGGAAACATATAATTAGTAAAGGTGTAACAAAACAAAACAGAGAGATATGAAAAGAAAGACATTAGTGAGTCTTTAAAAAACAATTGTTAGAGGAAAACAATATCAATGTACTCAAGTGTTAAGAGTTACCATCTCGGTGGTGTCATCTGGTTACCTATGGAAAGAAAATAACCACAGAAAGGGTGAGTATAAAAAAATACTCAGTAAGAACTCTCCAACAGGGGTACAATGCACAAAGTAGAACTCAACACCCTAGCAATACATATCTACTCTTATCTCAACAAAGTTTACCAACTGGCCACGAGTTTTGTTACATGTCTTTCTCAATCAATCCACTTACTCTCAAATCATACTAGCTTTTTACCTGGTCATGAAGTTCGTTGCATGACTCGCTTGTGAGACCCTTAAAGCACTCACCTAAACTTAACAATAACTGGTTATGAATTACGTTACATAACTCTCTTGTGAGGCCCTTGAGACACTCACCTGTTCTAGATAATATGACTGGTCATGAGGTTCGTGACACGACTATCTAGCTCAAACTCAACTTTTTCTCTTTGGTGTATCGGCGATCTGGGTTCAGGTGAGCCATCTACCTGACAACCGGCACGTGTACGCATACATCGCATGGCCCTTACCAGCGATCCGAGTCAGCCTGCTCACACCTATCGCCCCAAGCTAAGACCCTCTCATAGCAGGCGTACACTATGATCAGGGCCCGCCTATAGGGCCACAAACTAGGCATCGTCGGGGGTGGCATGTTACATCACATCCCGGCTATCGGGCGCGAGATTAAAATCCTCAACGACACCGACTCAATGAGACAACAATACGTCGTGTCTCTACAGCCTCTAAATGATGACAACTAAGAGTTCTAACTCAAGAATGTTTAATAGTCTAGTCCTATATGATCACCAAACGTGCTCAAGGAACCCAACAGGCATCCAACAGGATATTATCTCACATGATCATGACTAGCTACAAACCCAACGTATCATCACCACATGCACACTAAACAGAGGACAACATAACCTGCAACAGAAATTCAACACTAGGAGAAGCACAGAACGAGCAACATAAATAACAACATACTAGGTCCCCATAATCCTAGCATGTTTGCAAGAAGGATAAACAGACAAGATTAACATGCACCCCAGGACCCCATAATCCCGAGATACTAAGCATACATATCATGTTTAACATTTAAAGTAACTTAAAAGATGGCACCGGGACCCCATAATCCCAAAGCACAACATGCGCAGAACAAACACACATACCACTCCCATATCAAAGAATAATCCGAATCCACAATTGAGAAAACAACAAAACAACATCAGGCTATATCCATATCTAGCATCAATATATAAAGCCACACAATGAGTTTTGCCCTGTGCAGGGTCCACACAACCCGAGAAGAGAATCCTTACCTGCAAGAGAATACTAAACGACCTTTCCTTGGCTTCACAGAAATAGTAGCAACAACCAACAACCTAAACAAGCCATAAACAACAATACACACATTCAACTAAAAATCACCAACTTAAACAATCCAACACCAAAATTCCAATTGGTTTTAGAATCAACTTACCCAAGATCCAAAATCAACATTGCTGACAAACACTTGGTGAATTCAATCCCCAAAACAATAGAGGTGAACATGGCTATCCAACACGTGAGACACGAATAAACGGAGCTACAATGCACGCCAAACCACAACTTAGCAAACTTTCAAACTCAACAATCAACCCATGAAGGTTAACAATGGGAACGCATCAAGATCTTACCCGAAACCCGACCAAATGAGCACGACTATGCTGCGAAACGTGACAAACACGGCTAGATAACCACGCGTGTTGGGCTGTTGGTTCTACGCAGGTGCAAGGCCACAACGGCGTGGTGTGCGGGCGTGAACGAAGCAAGGGCGGTCGCAGAGTGATGCACACGAAGACAGGCACCAGGGCTGTAATGACGTCAAACACAGACGCGCGCGAGGATGGCGCAGACGCCCGCGACGTCAACTGGAAGTAGAGGATGGCGCAGACGCGCGCGGCTAAGGCAGAGACGGCGCGAGTTCGTGGCTAGCTGAGTTTTGACGGCGGACAAAAGGCGACGGGGACTTGTTTATGGCGCTGGCAAAGACGTGTGCACGGGCACGACGGCTGTGGGTAGGGTCGCAGGGGGCTGCGCGAGCACGAGTGTCGCGTGGGGCGCGGGTTCGCGCTGGCTGCGTGGCTGGGTGTTGGTCCACAACATGGGAAGTCGGTAGCAAGGAGCGGCAGGTGGCGGCAGACGTCGACGGCGAAGGTGAGCTTAGCGGCTAGGGTTTAGAGTGTGGGAAAATGAAGAAGAAGAAGAAGAAAGGGGATGAAGACTTTAGGTTTGACTTTTTATTTTATTTTTTTATTATTATTTATTTCAAAATAACCAACAAAATGAGTTTTCTATTAATGGGCTTTTTAATCCCTTATATTTATTTTAAAAACAAGGCACAATTCTTCACCTATTTTATTTTCAACTCCAAATAGACCATTTTTTTCATAAAATGAACATTTTCTCTTTAATCACACCAAAATAAAACTCAACCCTTATTATTCACTTATATATATATTTTTAATCTTTTAATGTGCCCCTTTTTTTTTCCTTTACAAAACAAGCCAACCCATTTCCACCAATGCCCCCAAGTTCCTACAATTTACCAAAATGCCCAACATTAAACCATAATTGCAAAAATGCCTTTAGGGGTAAAATCACCAAAGTACCCCTATGACCAAATAACTATAATTTAACTTGAAAAAATGTGGGGTGTCACAAAGACAAATAAAACATACAGAAAAAGTACCTCGGGACCCCATAATCCCACAGCACAAAGTGTACATAACAAGCAAGTAACAAAGTGTACTGAAGACGCGTGCTTGCTGCTCGCGAAGAACAGGGGCGAGGAGGGGACTCGGGCGAGAGCGAGTTGTGGCTGGGACCGCGGCTACCTCGCTAGACCATTAAGACGAGACCACACGGACCTGGGCGATGACGGACGTGCGTAGACGGCTTCACGCGTGCGTGGTGTGGGCTAAGACGAGTAGGCGAAACGGCGGAGAGGTTGAGGAATTGGAAATTCGAAGGAGAAGGAGAAGTTGCTATGGGGAAAAAGAATCGTTCATAGGGGAATTGTCGACACAATTAGGAAAGAATTCTAAGGCTTAAGTTGTACTTAATTGCAAAATAAACAATTCCCATTAGTCAATTAAACTCCACATATTAAAAGAAAACTCTTTTTGAATATTCTAACCTAACAAACTAAATCCAAACTACCTATAATTTGTTCTCAAATTTTTTTTTTTAAAAAAAAAAAAAAAAAAAAAAAAAACTTCCTATAATTTTATGGGTTTCACTTTTTTATTTTAAATGAAAAACAAAATAATTTATACCGAGGGTCAATAGCGCAGTTGGTTATCTTGTCTGGTGTTAATCCATTTCAACTCCACGGTCACGAGTTCGAGCTCGGAAATTGGTATTTAGCTCTCATATTATTTGAGAGTAGTTGTGCCCTTTAATTTATTTTTATTGGATGACGGCGATACCAAAAAATTGGGGGGAAAATTTGTAAATTTTTTTCAATTAAATAAGTCATTTTTTCTTTTTCTTTTTGTAGAAGTTGTTAAAAAGGCAAATATATAAGAAAAATATATAATATTTAAAAATATAAAAATTATACTTATTTCTCTAAATTTAATATGCCTGAATTTCATAAATTTATGATTCTAAAAAAGTGTCATAAAACGGGCATTTTTTATTTATGACACTTTTTTGTGATGATAATTTTATTTTAATAGATGATTCTAATAAAGTGTCATAAAACGCGTGTTTTGGTTTATGACACTTTAATTGCTTTCCCTCATAAATTTTATTTGTCTGAAGTGTCATCTAAAGCTCTTTTTCTAGTAGTGTTGTAACCACAATTCTAGAGTAATCATTAGGGGCAAAGAAGTGGCCAAGCGTGAATAGTATTATAACGGCTTATCATATGTGGTAAAGACTTAGGGTGGATTTTCCCTAGAATGACATATAGCTAGCAAGATCACCCCTCAACAATTTAGTTTGAGGAACTTATTTAGCCAAAAAGTATGGTCGGCAGCTAGTTTCCAGTTGGTACACGAACCATCTACTTCTAAGTTATATGTGCAAATGTGTTTTTGGCTCTAGTTAAGGAGCCTAGTGTGTAGAGAGTTGTATAAGTAGAGTATTTGATATATTTGTTAGATAGGGTGATGTATGATAAGTGGTAGACTACTAGGGAGATGTCGAGTACTATGGATAGGGTTGATCCATGTTTAAGAGTTACAAGTGTGACTTTTTAGCTTCTGTTGATGAATGATAGTTTAGCGCATAGGAAAACTACTTATTTTGTACGTATATAGTCACTTTTTGCTATGATGTTCACTCTAACAAGCTTCTTTAGGGTTGAGGTGATGAGATTGGATTGTGATTGGTAAGATTCTTAGTGAGATGCTAGCTAAACCAGAGACTTGAAATTTTAATTTTAGATTGTTATCTCTTAATTGTTGGTTATAATGAGTTACCTCATATCTTTTTTGGGAGTTACATCAAATTTAAAATTTATTAAATGTTTCCCAACTAAAATTGGATATTTTATTTTTTTTAAAATAAGTTCCCCAAAGTTTCTGCCATTGAATCTTCTTCACTTCTTGTTTGCTTCACATACTCTCTTTTCCAACTCATTGAAAATATTTGGTACAAAAAAGTCTAAAGAAGTTGTTTACAAAGTCACAAAAATGGATTTTGTTTAGATGTACAAAAAGAACAGAACAGTATTTAATGAACACATCATGGTACAGTTGCAATACCACTTACCAACTTCCAAGGTTCACATCTGCCTAAACATCTAATGCTTTCATCACCTTTCCAAACTCATAACAAAGGCCTTTGACTCAGCTTCTTCTAACTGTTTGGTTACACTTTTCTTTTTCTAACTGTTTGGTTGGTTTGTTTGTTTGTTTTAGAAATCTGTGAATTTTGGGGCCAAATAGGGTCAATTTATGTAATGCTAGAATATTTAAATGCAAAAAAATAAATAATAGAAATGAAGTACATGGCCGTCTTTCGTAGAGAATCTTAAATCTGTCTGAGTCTTCTTGGATCACTAGAAAGTTTGGATGAGATTTTGGATTGTGAGTTGAAGTCAAAAATTTATTTGAATGTGATTTTTTTTAGTAAAGGAGATAAAGAGAATAACTTGTTCGAATGTGAATTTGAAATGAGGAGTTATTTTAAATAATTAGAAATGAATGATTAAAAATGAGAAATTTTTTGAATTGAAATGAATTATTAGAAAAGAATAGTTAGAAATAAGTAGTTATTTTTAATAATAAAAATAAAAAATTGTTTTAAGTAGTTACAAATAACTCGTTTAAATATAATTTTTGAAGAGTAATTAGTAAATATTTATTTTAAATTTTCCTTAAATTTTACAAACAAACACCCTAAGTTAATTTATGTAGCTAAATGCTAGGTTTGTTTCACTATGGAAGTTTAAAAGTCCTTCCTTTGGCAAGCATATACTTTATACTAAGGAAAATTCTCTAATTGAATTGTTGAAGTTAGATTGCAATTTTGTGTGTGTGTGTGTGTGTTTTTTTTTTTTTAATATTTTGGACTTAGTTATTGTAAGCTTGTTGAAAAGTTACAAACCCATATAAAAAAAAGAAAAAAAGTTACAAACCACTATTATATTCAAGGGCTTTTAAAAATTAAACTTTGAATTAATTTATAATTTTTTAAAAAGAAATTTTTAGTTTGATAAATATGAAATAGAATCTTGAACCTCTAAGCAAAGTGATATTTTAAGTTTCTAACTACCAACGGTTATGAGATTGGCGCCTTGAGAAAAATTATAAACTATTGAACTTTGTTGTAAATGTGTTATAAATGTAAAGTTATTTTTTAATTTGATCTTAAGATTTAAAATTTGATTTTATATTTTTACAAATTTGAACGTGATGATTTAACTATTCAATTCTTTTTGTATATTGAATTTAGTTAAAATCTAATTATTTAAATTTATTTATTTTTACTATGTCTATTTAATTTAATAATTTGGTTTTTTTTAATTGTTATCTTATGATTTAAATATTTAATATTATATACTATGATTTTTTTTATTTCTTTGATTTGGATATTATAATTTATTAGCTAGTTTTATTTTTTCTAAATATTTTAATTTCAATTTTGTTATTAAATTACTTAATTCTTTTTTATTTCTTTAATTTGAATCTACTTATTTAATTAATTCTATTTCTAATAATTTGATCATTTATTTATTTTTAATGACGATCATCTCATTTAGGCCCGTTTGATAACCATTTAATTTTTTATTTTTGGTTTATGAAATTTAAGCTTATTTCTAGTTAAATTTCCTACTCCATATTTTCTACAATGAATTCATATTTCCTTAAGAAAGTAAGTGAATACTAACCAAATTTCAAAAACAAAAATAAGTTTTTGAAAGTTACTTTTTTGTTTCCAAATTTTAGTTTTGTTTATTAAAATATAGGTAGAATGTACAGTAAAGTAATTGTTGTAGGCTTAAATTTCATAAGTAAAAAACGAAAAACAAAATGGTTATCAAACGAGTCCTTAATATTTAGTTTTTTATGCTAACTTTATTGATTTTGAATGTTAATTTTTATTAAAACTATGCGTCTATGAAATTATTTAAAGGTTAATGAGTACGTCAGCTTCAAAACTAGTTTGTTTAAAAAAAACCTCAAAATTATTCTCAATATTATATTGAATTACCATATGTGTTGATTTTTGTTAGATAAATTTAATTTTGTTTGAGAGTGTTAAATAATAAAAAAAAAATTGTCAAAAAAAAAAAATTAAAAAATTAAATTTTATGTAAAAATGTAATATTTTCTGGAATTTGAATCGAACATGGAGAAGAAAAAAAATATGGGGGAAGCAAAAAAATATGGGGACTGTGATGTTTATCTCTTTATCCAAACATGGAAAAAATTACTCATGTCTTTCCCTTCACTTTCTTCATCTAAATATTTCCACTTGTTAGATTTTCAAAATCCTCCTTAGCAACAAATTCATAAATAAAATGAGAGTTAAATATCAATTTTTAAAATTAAATCGTTCCATCTCAAATTTATCTAACACAAAACATTTATATTTCAGCGAAATTGAGTGAGGCCATGTGACAAAAGTAAATAACATAAAATGTGTAAACTAAAGACAAATACTGATCCAATTAATTTTAATTTTATTTTCTTAGCCTCCAAAAATAAACGTCATGCACATGTAATCACGACTGTCTAACCTAGCTTGGACTTGTTTGTATTTGGTAGTCATGAAAAGTCCTAATGGTTAGTGAAATTGTACTAACCTCAAAGAAAAATATTAGGATATGACAAAATCATTCACACATAATATTTTTAATAAATTAGCTACTTTTCAAACCAAATTTCTAACCAAACATAACTCTTTTTATAAGGAGACTATTCAAATATGGGTTGACAATTTTGCATTATTAAAAATGTGTGAGAGAGTATAAGAATATTCCAAATTTATATTTGCTAATTCTTATAGAGTGGGTAAACATCTGTCTTAGTATATAGGGTAGTTTGGTATGTATTGGTTTATTTATATTATTTTTTTATTTTTTTTAATTTGAATATTAGTTGTTGTTTATGTAAAAGAAAAAGAATTTTAGTTTCTTTTTTCTTAATTCGTACTTTATGATTTAATTATTTAATTAATTTTCAATTCATTTAAATTTAATCATTTTTTAATAATTTAATTCTGTTTTAATGGTAACCTTGTGATTTAATTATTTAATTTGAATTTAATTTTTATGAAAATTATTATAAATTATAAGTATATAAATGTATGAAAGATTGATGAGAAATTTTAACAATTATTCTCAATGTTACATATTAAATTACTCATACAAAAAAAAAAAAAAAAGCGGAGAAAAAACATGAAAAAAAAATAGAACAAACATATTTTCCCCGGAAGTAAAAATAACCTCTTGGAGATTACAATAATTGGGAGTGGGAGAGACTCGAACCTAAGACCTCATATAATCTTTAGGTGTACGACGATGCCAATTGAACTATTGCTCTTTTAGCAACATCGTCCTTTTTTTTTTGTTTCTTCATGTTTGGAAAACTTTCATGAGTAGCACAAAATCAAATTAATAATCATAAAATTAATAAATCTCACTAAAGTTAAATTGACGAAATTGATAGAATTTAATCGAGTTAAATATATTTTTTATTATATAAAATATTTTTAAAAAATTGTTATAATTAAAATAAGAATCCAAAAATTTACCATTTACAACAAATTTTCTTGTTTTTATGTGTGTTCCTTGACCTGGAACGCGAGCCATATATGGTTTCATACACATTCGATATGGTGTTATTAGAAGCGAGCCACACAATTTCATAATCTTTTTATTCTAAAAATATTTTAAGAGAGAATAAAATTACAACAAAAATGGATTCAATTCGTCAATTTCAAAATTATTATATGATAGTTGTGACTGATCACTAAACAAACAAACATCCCATCTACAACATTTTAGGATTTGTTATTTTATTGGACCAAAGGGTTCGAACTTCACATTTAATAATCTCTTGTTCAGTCTAATCTTATCCAATATTGTACTTTCAATTCAAACCTAGACTTAATTATTTCCACTAACATGGTTCTTTTCTTTGCTTTTCATTAATGCCACCAAATTAGTTGGGTAACCAAATCCCCTAACCTTTTTTCTCTCGCATTCTATTTTTTCATCGTAATTTGAATTATTAAATATTTCCTCAAAATCCACAATGAAAATAAGATTCAATAATTATTATTTATAGACGTGAACTAAGTTTTGGAGTCGATAAAAAAAAGGTTATAGTTGATAAATACATGTCCTTTTTACTAAAATATCATATTGGTGTAACTCAAATAAAAATTAAAAAAAAAAACACTAACACTAAAACTAAAACATCATATTTAAAACCTAATTAACTAAAAAACGAGTAAATAAAGATTTTGGTATAAATAAGAACTTTTTGCAGATCTAACCAAATTAGCAAAAATATTAACAATCTAGCCAAGTTTCATAAAAATTGCATCCATATTCAAACATTTAAAATTAGGTAAATTCATTAAATACTAGATTACTATAATACCCATGAAATTATTATTACGCTAATTTTATTAAAACAAAAAATGAGGGGAATTAACTTAATTCTCTCTTCTACTTTTCATCTTTTCACTTTTTTAAAATTGATTTAAAAATTGCTTAATTTAACAATTATTAGTATTCAATTGTCATTCAATATTTTGAAAACTATTTTGGAATATTCTAAAATCTCTCAATTTTTCTAAATTATTTTTTCAACTTTTTATATTTCTCTCTTGATTGGTGATTTTATAAATTTGTTTTTTTTACTTCTTAATATTCTAGAATTAATGGTGAGGGAGCTTTCGACAACTGTAATAAAATATAGGATGATGACAGAGAAAATTGAGAGATTTTAAGATATTCCAAAATAGTTTTCAAAACATTGAATGACAATTGGATACTAGAATTGTGAAATTAAGAAATTTTGAAATCCTATTAATTTTGAAAAAGGGAAAAGATGGAAAATGGAAGAGAGAATTAAGTTAATTTCCCTCATTTTTTGTTTAAATAAAATTAGCTTAACAATAACTTTAAGGGTATTATAGTAATCTAGTATTTAATAAATTTACATAATTTTAAAGCTTGAATATAAATGCAATTTTCATGGAACTTGGGTAGATTGTTAATATTTTTGTTACATTTGGCTAGATCTGCAAAACTCTTAATTTTAAGATGATTGAATTAATTTTTAGTGTATCTGAATTTTTTTCAAAATTTTTGACTTTTTTTTTTTGCTCATGAAAAATCACTTTAATTTATTTGACATTATTAAAAAATAGGGATTTATTAGTGATAAAAAAAAGAGTTTATTAAACTTATTTGATATGTTTAAAGTTTATGAATTTATTTGATTTGATATTAAAACTTTAGGGGTGTGTTTAGACGTCCAGTTATAAAACGGGTGATAATGTTACATTAACCTAACTAGCATTTTGGTGACCGTTTAAGCTCAATCTACGAGCCCAGTTATAATCGTGCAGCCATAACCCACGCTGAACTGCCACCAGTTTCCCATCAGCGGCAAAATGAGAGGGAGTGATAAATTAAATGGCATGTGAAATAGTGGGTGCTTTTTCTTTTAATTTTTTTTAAAATAAATGCTGGATTCAAATTAAGAGCTCGAACTTTAGTTTTAATGTAAAAACTAATAAATAAAAAACAACTAATGTAAGAACACTAAATTGAACCGGACAAATACAACCATTTGTTGGGTAACAATTTCAAATTTACAAAATTTCTATATTTATTTAAGGTTCTCAAATTAGAATTGTACATACTTATTCTTTTAGTACTGATCTATATTAATACACAAGATATGTGAAATAGCGTAACGAAAAATATACAATTATTAAAAAATAAAATTCATTCACATTAGTTAATTTTAATTATAAGTTTGATGATAAAAAAAAAACTTTGTTAATTATTTGTAAATGTGTTTTAAAATCTAAATCCAAGTTATTAAAAAAAAATTAGAGTTCAAAATCTCATAACCTCTATAATAATAACTTACCCTCCAAACACTATTTATCATAACTTCTATTATAATAACATGCATCTCAAACATTATTTATAGTAACCTATCATCTACAATAATATAATTGGAGTCCAAACACACTCTAGAGATTTATAAATATTGGAGTGTAAAATTAAACTTTTCTCCTCAAACGTGATATCCTGAATCGGCCGTAATGAACATTTTTGGCATGCCATGTTTTTCAATAAAAAAAAAAAACAGTTTCTAATACTGAATTTTTAGCGTTGAATAAATAAAAAAAAAAAAAAAAGGTCAAATTTTCAATAAATTTTTTCCCTAACAAAGTTTGGTTCTAAAATGGCATTTTATTTTTTGAGAAATTAATAATGACTTCTAATATTTAAAAAAAAATGAAAAAAAGAAAGAAAGAAAGAAAAGAAACTAGTGTCAAATTATACAAACTGAAATGATACATTAACATACGAAAAAATCCAATATGTAATAAAGCATTTTCTTTGAACTCTTTAATTAAATAGGCAGTGGTTATTACTTTTCCAAATATGTCATTTAACTTAATATTTGAACATTTTTTTATTTATTAATATGTGAACATTTGACTTTTTTTTTTTTTTTTTTTTTTTTTTTTGAAAATGACTATTTTTTCTGTGTTTGAAGTTAAGCGGTTTTTTTTTTTACTTCAAATTTAAGTTGATTGACTAGGAAGATTAGAGGGTCTCTTTTCCTTATCTCATTTCCCTCCCATTATTAACCCAACTCAACTTTTTTTTTCTTCATATTTTCTTTAAGCAAATAGAATTTCTATTTAAGAAAATCAAGCAAAATACCTATTTTTTAACCGATTTACTTCTTTTAAGAAATACCCATTTTTTAACTAACAAATATAGAATCCTAAAACAACTTTAAAGTTATTAAATAGAGTACGCAAGATTGTAGATTTATTGACAAAAAAGGTGCTAAATTGTACACAAGACGACAACTTGGTGGTTGCTAAAAGAGACAAATGAACTATGTTATGCACAAGTTTGAGAATTTTATCTATTTTGTCATCCCCAATAAATTAATTTGGATACAAAATCTAAAAAGGAAAGGGAATAAAAAAATGAATAATCAAAAGGTAAATGAGCAAAAACAAATGATTATTTGGTAAAATGAGTTTGCTTACATAATAATTATTTGGCATTGAAATGGGAAAACAAATCCAAGTCTTTGAACTTACCAACACAGAGATTGATGGAACAGCGAAAGATTAAGATGTGTTATTTGCCAATTATATATATAAATGTTTGTTTTTAATATAGTTTTTTTAATTGTTGCATACGATTTAATTAAATGGACGATGTAAAATCACAATTTAAGTTTGGTAAAACAGTGACGTCCGATGGATCCGTTGAACCTGTCTTGTTGATGGTGATGATCTTAGGTTGCAAACTTACCTTCCTGAAATTGACCTCATGGAATCCCCGACCAAGTTTTTCTCTTTCTTTTTAGACAAATACTAATAAATTGAAATTGTGAAGATCATGGTTTTTTTTTTTTTTTTTGAGAATTGAAGATCATGGAATTGTATCACGTTTTTGCCCTAAAAATCAAGGTTTTCATTATGGTGTTAAAAACTCGCCTTTTCATTAGGGTGTTAAAAACTCGGGAACCCAAAGAACTTCATAAACTCCCCAATTTAATGGTTGAGATGAATTATCAAATTATTTGAGTTGAGTTGAGTTCAAATAAATAAATAAAATTATATTTGTTCGGGTTGATTCTTGGTTTAATTTAAAATTAGTTAAATTGATCTGAACAAACCGAATTTATTATTTATTTAAAATATATATGTATTCTAACTCTAATGTAAATATATATATATATATATAATTGTTATTTTTGAAATTTTTATTCTCTAAAACTCTTTGTAATATTTTAAAAATCTTTATAATGTATGTATAAGTTGAATTGTTATTCATTCTTAAAAAAAAAAAAGTTGAATTGTTAATGAAAGTTATTGTCTTATATTTATCGAAAATTGAAAATAATTGAAAATATATATTCAAATAAAAAAAAATGTGATCAATTCAATCCAATCTAAAAATATATAAATTGAATTGAGTTGTGTTGCTCAAACACATGGATTGAACAGTTGGTAAATTTATCAATCTAAAACTATGGGTTTGATCAAGAAAATAATTAATTTAACCCAATTCAACCTAAGTAATTCATATATACTCCTAATTCTCATATGGTCATTATATCACAAGGGTGCAATGCACAAGACATTATTCAAACGGAGAAATCTCCAACTCACTATCAATCTCCACTTGATATCACAAGGGTCTCAATGCACAAGACATTATTCTAAAGGAAAATTTTCCAACTCACTATCAATCCCCACTTGTGCTTCCTATGCAGCCATTCTAAGTCCATTGATCATATATATTCTTCTTAATATTAACCTCCCTTTTGAGGTGGTTTTTAAAATTTATTATGAGTTCTTTTCTCAATTATGGGTGGTATTTTTGAAGTGGTAGGATTCAAACTCTTAACCTCTTAATTATTAAATGTACATTGACACCGATTAATTATTGATCTTGTTGACATACCATCCATATATAATTACATATATTTCAACTAAAATTTTTAAATAAAGAAGAAAAATAAACCTTTGATTTTTTCTTCTATTTTTGAGATATCTCTTGTTTGTGTCCACTTTTTCTCCAATTTCTCTCTCTTCTTTTTCTTTTTCCTATCTTTTTCAGTTAGAACCTTTGTGTATATATATGAGCATATGTCTATGTAAAGAGAAAGAGAGAGAAAAAAAATCTCAACAACAACAAAATAAGAAGAAGAAAAAAAACATATAATTTTGTTGAAGAAATGGGAAAAGGAAGGGCTCCATGTTGTGATAAGAACAAAGTGAAGAGAGGACCATGGAGCCCTGCTGAAGATTTGAGGCTCATCACTTTCATTCAAAACCATGGCCATGACAATTGGAGAGCTCTTCCTAAACAAGCAGGTACACACACAATAATAATAATAATAATAATAATAATAATATATAACTCTTTTCTAAAACACCTTTGTTTATGTATCTCTTTTCTTTTTCCTCTTCCTCTTCCTCGCTTCCTCCCTTGGTCGGAGACGGCGCTCGGAATATTTTCCGTGCTGCCGTCTTACCATCCTTACTTTTTCTTGTTTACCATCGGTTACTGATCATTATTTCTAGATTTGGATATAATTTTGCTTAGTTTTCAAAATTTACCATTTATTTTATGGCGTTTATGAAAAAAAAATACTTGTCTTTCTTAACCGAGGGTAGAATTTAAAAATTGATTAAGAAAGATTTTGATTAAAAAAATTAAATTAAAAAAAAAATCTCATTTCTTTTCTACTGATCATTTCTAGATTTTCTTTCCAAGTTGTCAAAAAAAGTTTGATGATAGGTAGGATATAAAGACTAATATTCAAAAATTAAAAGTTGGATCTTTGTTGGCTTTTTTTCCATCTTGCATGCATTGGCCATTTGTTGCCAATGCCTCCAAGAAAATTATATACGTTACTTTAAGAAAAAGGTTATTTTTTTAAAATAAATAATAATAATAATAGTGTAGAAGAGGGTAAAGCTTTCAAGTCATTTCTCGTATATTATTAAAATAAAACTAAAATATATTAAATAATTAAATAATAATAATAACAAAGAAACAAACAACTTACTTCCATACTATGTTTGAACATTTTTCATTTTAATAAATTAGTTTGCCAAATTTGAACCCCACAACAGTGACTTTACTGCTCATGGTAAACAAGAATGAAGTTTTAATGGAATCTTATAGTAATTAAGAGGCTGCATACATCAATCTCTTACCTTAAATTTTGTTGAACAAAAAATAATAATTAAGACCCAATTTAATAATTATTTTTTTTAGTATATACCGAGGGAGGGGGGAAAAATATCGATTATCGGGATGAACCTGTAATGTTGTTGTTGTTGAACTGGTTTTACAACCAAACAATGAAACCATTGCACCACTAATTAATATTTTAATTATTTACCAACACTTCCACTCTTTTACCATAAACACATTTTCATTAACATTCTATACATGAAAATTATTCCTCATTACTCTATTTCCATAACCTATAATCCATTTTCTTAATTCATTGCACTTAACCACAACATATAAATTCCACATGCCATAATCGGACCATAAAGTTAAACACGTTTTAAGTTACGGTTATAGAGTACCAACTTACGTTGTCGTCTAATAATATAACTTATGAACTTAAAATATATTGTTATAGTGATTATTTGAAAAGAAACTGTCAATTAACCTACTAAATTTATATGTTACATATATAGTTTAGTTAGTTTAACGATCTATTTCTCAATTCAAATCTTAATATTTTTAAATGTGTCTTTATACAAAAAAAAAAAAAAGAAGATGCTAACATCGGCAACGTTTCTTACTTTGAAAGCATTTTCATTTGCCTAATTTAATTAAACTACCTTGAGGAGGTAAAAATAATAATAATCTATCATATTAATCATCTACCTAACTAAAAATAGAGACAAGAAGGTTAGACACAAAAACTCTTCAATAGTAAGCGACTGACAATCACATCAAATTCCCAACCAACAACGTTGTTTACCAAATACTCATTTGTGGAAATTTACCAAACAAGGTTGAATTTTTTTTTTTATAATTAAAAATGGTAAGAAAAAAAAAAAGAGAGCTTGTTCAAACCTTACTTCAACTTTTGAGAGTATGAAAGTGATAAGGCTTCCCATTTAACAAAGTTGGGCTACACCAAGAAAATGACCCATTTAGCCTTTTTTGCTTACATCATTATTAGACAAGAAAGTTTTTGCTGTTTTTTTTACTATATGACCTTATAATGATAAGGGTTATTTTAGCTTGATTGTCAACAGTAAATTCTTTTCTTACTTATCATTGATTTAAGATATTGATGGTGAAGACATTAATCTTTTCATCACATTGATATTGGTATGTTTCTTCTTTTCGTAAATATAAGGATTGTTAAGGTGCGGGAAAAGTTGTCGTTTGAGATGGATTAATTATCTTCGACCTGATGTGAAACGAGGAAATTTTACGCAAGATGAAGAGGAGACTGTAATCAAGTTGCATAAAACTTGGGGAAACAAGTAAGATTTCATTTATTTTACATATTCGAACCCATAATTTGATCTTAATTATAATCATGCATTTATACGGGTTAAGTTATTGCTCTTATTGACCATTAAATATTTTAACTGGCCTTCTCAATAAATTGATGAATATTTTATTTTGTCTATGATAGATCTCTCTTAAGCTATGAAGTTTGTAGCTAAATGTCTAGGTGGACCCCGATTGTATTGTTTAAGGATTATGTGCATCTAGATCATTTTGGACGTTTTCATGTGTATGGAAATCAAATGAAATCTATTAGACAAGAAATGAAATGAGTTTATAGGCATATTAAAACTATATTTCCTAACTTAAGACTTAGAATAATTGAAATCCTAAAAGTTGTATAGTTTATTTTAGAAATCTTATTCACTCATTAATGAAATATTATAGGTGGTCAAAAATTGCATCACGTTTGCCAGGAAGAACAGACAATGAGATAAAGAACGTTTGGAACACACATTTAAAGAAGCGAACATTATCCCCAACGACAAAAGTTTCCAATAGCTCCAACAATGAACCGAAAGAATCTCCGACATCATCATCTACAACCTCCTCAAGCTTACTCTCCCCCAACCAAAATCAAAACATAGAGATAGAACCACTCAACAACACCAACTCAATCACAAGCTCTCTTTCAACTAACATCTCAAGTTCATCAAATTCAAATTCAAGCAGCCAAAACCACTTTGATTTTGGAGAGGAAGTGAACAAGAAGAAAGAAAAATTTGAGCAAATGGGATTGGAATTGAAATCTCCCTCGAACAACATGGAAATCAAAATCCCATTTGAATCAGATGTAGAATTTTGGGACATGTTAGATTTAGACAACATAGATTTGTTCGAATCTAATGAGGTAGACCGGAATCTTTGTCAAGGTTCAAACTTTATCGTGGAAAAGAACCAAGATTTCGAAAATGACCAATGGTTCAAATATTTAGAGAACGAGTTGGGATTGGATCGGCCTCCCGAAGCCGATGGCGGTTTTGGTGCCGGCGATACAACGGCGGAAATGGATGTGGATCCTTGCATGGTTTATTTTTCGGATGGGTTCACTCGCCAACTTTAGACCTAAGATATCCAACTTCAAAGAAAAAAACTATATGAAAACAATTTATAGTTTTTTTTTTAATATAAAAAAGTGACTTAATGTTTTGTAGGTAAATTCAATACTATTTCTAACTTCCTATTAACACATCATTCACTTAGGACTTTCTGTTTATGTATGCACATTATGATGTTAATAATACTGATTTCCCAAGGGAAAGTTTTAATGTGTGTGTGTGTTGTGCAAGACAATGTATATAGACAGCAAAAAGTAGTGTTTGAAATGAAAAGATATATAGATTTAGGTACCAACATTTGAAAGGTACATATAGGTGAGGGAAGAAGCAATGTAAAGGCAATTGCAATTGCAACAAATTAATACCATATTGAATCAAGTTTGGCAGAATATTACTGAATCTATCAGTTTTCTTCTTTTTCGATTTAGTGGTTGATATAGCATATAAGTGTGTTTTAATCATATATGGTTGAAAAATCAAAATCAAAATCAAAATCAAAATCAAAACCTTGTCCATGATTTTTGGGTCTTGTAACCAAATCCCATCTAGAAGAGTTGTAACCACTAGTATTACCAACATCTTTGCAATGAAAGTTTTTAAGCAATCTATCAATACTCGTATATATCACCTATGAGAGCTTTAAACCCTAACGACATATACGTGGAGGATTGTTTAACACATATTGTATCAAAGTGAGCTTATGATGAATTCTATCATTCATGGGATCCCAAAAAGTCAAGTTTCTATGGGATCCACCAAAGAGTATTCCTAGATAATTGATGGGAAGCATTTTAATGAGTCAATGCCAAGATGTGATTGAAAAGTTTTGTGGAATATGACATGTATCCATGTGATCCATTTTACACTAAACTCTTTTATCCGAACGGAAACTTAAATTCTATTGAGAATATATATCGTAAGAGTGTAACATACATAATAATGCACCAACACGTAGGGAGGTCTGATATTTAATATTAAATATTGATTTATGTTTTTTTTTTCTTTTATATATTTTATTAAATTACAAATTGATAAATTGATCACCTAGTGAAACATCATATCATAATATAAATAATATATATATATATATATAAAGCTAAAAAATATACACTATCTAATACTCTCTATATAGGTCTAATAAAGCTAAAAAGAATATTCATTATGTAATACCATAAATATAACCATCATGAAATGACTTAGTGGTTAAAGAAAATTTTAAAATACAAAAAGTGACAAATTTAATTCATGACAGCGATTTTATAAAGTTTTAACGAGAAAACTTATCCATTATAAAGTTAAGTGATAGTACGTAAGTCAGTCATAGTAAGATATTAAATTGGAAGAGATAATACATGTCCTCTACTTCTAAAAATTGAGTGGGTAAACGAAATAAATTCCCACTACAACCAAAAGGAAAAATAAAAGTACTGATTAGAGTTGGAGAAATAAAGATGGATATTAATTGGATGAGAGAAGTTTTTTTCAAGAGTTGGAAGTCAAAGAATATTGCTTGGACCAATATATGGAAGAATTATATATACCCAAATGCAGACAATATTGACATATGAACTAAGCCCCCACCAACATCTCAAACAAAAAAAAACAAAAAAATCTAAGCCCCAATCAGGTTTTGCCCCTTTTATTTCTTTTCCTTTTTTTTTTTTTTTTTGAGTACAATGCCTTTGTCTTTAAACCTACACCAAACTTCACTAAGAAAAGTAATTTAATATATTTTTAAAAGACTTTTACACTAATAATGGCTTTGTCTTTCTCACCTTCTTTCTACTTCATGTCATTTTATTGAAATCTCACCAAAAACTCTCATTTCCTTTTTGTGTGTTTCCAAAGACAAAAAGGCAATGGTTAGAAAGTCATATTTGAAAAGTATATATTTATATATTATATATATTACGTAGAAGATTTATTTGGTGTACAATCATAAAAAGAAAGAAAAACTTTTTTAAAATATCCAAATAAATCATGCACATGCAATTTTAATGGGTTGATGAGGCTTTTTTTTAATTATACACTTTATATTTCATGATGTCTTATTGGCAATTGATGACAAGAGTCAAAAAAATTTCTTAAGAAATAAAAAAAGAATCTCGTTCTAATATGCTAGTTTTGTTTTTAATATACTAATTATAACATGTGTGATGCATGTTAAATCTTTCCATTTTAATTGAAACTAAAATGGGGAAAGATACAACATTTTATATATATTACCGCCAAATTTTGAAGTCTTTTAAAAAAATAATAATAAATAAACAACGTTTGAAGTTGGAGGAATTTAAATATAATAAGGTAAAAAAACTTAATCATACATAAAATTTAGAAGTTTCTATTAGTACAAGTTGGAAGAGGGCGACCACAACTCCTTCCTTTTATGTATGTTTAGAGGTGTTCAAAAAATTCACAACCTCAATTAACTCAACTTAATTTGAAATTTTCATGACAAATTAGTTCATTAACCTAAAATTAATTTGGGTTTACTTACACTAATATGAACATTTTATTTTTTTGGAATATTTTATCATCTAAATTTTAAAAAAATATATTTTTCATGTTATAAATTAAAATTGAATTATTAATATAATTATATTGATTTGTATAAAAATAAAAAGTAAATAATAAAAATACATTCAAATTAAATACACAAAAAAAAAATTCACAAATTCAAACCAGTTATATATTAAACAAATTATGAACTTTTTTATGAATTTCCTAATCTTTCAATTAAACCATCTAGTCATGTTTAATGATTTTGAAAAATAAAACATAATCTGTAAGAAAATGAGAAAGCAAACTAGAAAAGGAAAAAAAAAATAGTTTATATAACAGTATTTGGGAGTTAGAATTTAAAGCTACAATTTTTTTTATTATTAGAATCATATCACTTCTACAAATTCGATCTTTGATATCAGGTAGAACCCAACTTAATTTCAAGCTAAATAAAATATAACATAACTTACTACTAAAACATTATAATTTCAATTAAAATATTAAAAAAAATTGATCCGATTTTGAATTTGAAAACCAACTCTTTAATTAGTTTAAATTGGAGAAGAAAATCACAAACTCTATGGCTCATTAAATTGAATTACAACCGAGTATAAAAGTTCAAAATATAAACTCTTTACTTATAAAATTAAATAACTATTTCAACAAATATTATAATTATCTTGAAAAATGTATCAACTGAACTGCATATTCATGCAATCTTTTGTTCTCATACACATCGTGTCAAATGGATACCGTGACTATTTTTTTTTTTTTTGGAGATTACAACAATTGAAAGGTGAGGGAGACTCGAACTTAAGTATATTGATGTCGCTTGAGCTACTACTCTATTGGCAAAATTAAGTGGCAGTTTGTTACAAAACTGTTTTTGGATTATATAATACAAATAGTGAAATCTCTAAAAACTTCTTTTATATGTTTTGTATTAAAGGTTTTTTAATTTGAAAATTTAAAATGTAACAATATTTTAATTAAAATATATAAGAAACACATATAATTTTCACATTACATATCCAAATACAACTTTTCATAGAATACATACCTAATTTTGATAGAGTCCACATTATTTTCACATTTTTGTCTACTTATCTTTAATCAAACATCAATTCATTCGCCAACAAGAATAATAGATCAAGTGACTCTTATGTATATTCAATGATCATGAGATCATGAGTTTGAATTCCTCTACTCTTAATTATTGTTTCTTAAAAAAACACCCACACACAAGTTCATTCAAATAAAATGGGTGGAAAAGGTGATATAAAAAATTAAACCAATAAACCTTCTTCTTTTTATTAGATGAGAGAGAAACTTAAATCATTTTTTAGGATTTAAAATAAAATCAATATAACTTTTTTTTTTTAGATTACATTGATTGAGAGTGGGGAGATTTTAACCTTAGACCTTTAATTATTTGGTGTACATTGATACCGTTAAGCTACTACTCTTGTTGATATACGACTTTTTTTTCCATGTTAAGAGAGAATACACAATTTTTTTTTACTAATTCATAATCAAACCCATTTATTTTTCTCACAATCGAATCTGTACCTACATCTTAATACAAATCTTTAAAAATAAAGTAAAATAGATCTTACATAATACTTTAAGCAAAATTCCCAAGTTTGGTACTAATAAATTCTTCACAAAGTTCATAATATGCCGCTTCATCAATAATGTGTAAAGAAATCGAGATAATTGATCACTTTTATGAGGAAGGTTTGCTATTTAAAATTTTTGAGGGTTGACAAAGTATTAATTAATTAATTAATTTGTGATGAAGGAGAAAATCTTATGTAATTATGTGGTTGGTTGTTGTAAATGATGATAAGGTTGGTCACCAACTAAAAATGATTAAACTCTTATTTCAAAAATCAAAGCTATTACGCTCCCAACTAAACTAAGTGATTAAACTCCTAATATTATAAACCTAAAAGTTGATTAGTCCACTTTATGTGAAACCAACAATTTTCCTTTTTAGACTAAATGGATTGGTTTTACGATTTGTTACTTTATTTGATGTTAAATTATTTCAACGTCATGGTCACATGCTCAATCTAAGAAATCGATATTTAACTCTCATATTGTTTGAGAGCAACAATATACTCTATGTAAAGTTTGTTTATCTCCCTTTCCTAAATTTGTACTACATTTTTTTTTCCTTTTCAGATTTTATAAATAACAGATTCCTCTTCTTTCATGACATAATAGTTGTTTAATTGAAAATAGACTAATTATTTTACTCTATATTTTTTAACTAATTAAAATTTTATGGTTGTTTGATCGAACATGTGACACTAGTGCTAAATTGATTTAAAATCAAACAATAAAATTATTGTACACTCACCCATTCGATATTGAGTTGATTTCTAATTGCACTTTTCTTCGACATTTTATCCAATTTGTGTCATACATATGTTTATAATTTATTGAAAGCATTTATGAAGTTTCTAGTTTCAAATTTGAAATTTTATCTCACTTTATAAAAATATGCTTTTTTCTATTATTTTTCTATCGTAATTTTTTTTAATCAATTCTTAACCAAATTTTAAAAATAAAAATAAAAATAAAATCTTGAAAATTTACTTCAATTTTCAGTACTTTGATATATATTTTTTATAAAAAATTATATATATATTTCATAAAATATATTTTTAAATTATAAAAAGTAGTATTTATAAGTTTAATTTTTAAACAAAAATAAAATGATTATCAAATAAGATCTAAGAAGCAAATAAGAGAGTATAGCTCAACTAAGATCAAAGACATTATGATTTCAAATTTTTCCTAAAGATTTCATAGCTAGTTTTTAAATTTTAAAGATTAAATATCCACCAGCTTAATATTTTAGAGCCTAAACTTGTAATTTGAAACTTACTATTTCTATTCAGAACTGTTTAAACATTGAATTTGCTTATGGAAAGATTGAATAGAACAAGATGAGATGATTTTCATTAAGTTTTGTTTAAATTGAATGTTGACAAATTTTGATAGCATTTCTGTTTGTTTTCCAACAAAGTCCAACTTGATTCCTAGTTAATTTCTTTTTTGAAAATCAAAGATTCTCTGATTGCTAGTTAACTTGAGTCTATTTTATTTTCAAAATTAGGAATTGTTTTATTTAAAATCAACTTTTGATTGTCCATTTGTTAATTACATAATGTTTAAAGTGTACACTTTTTGAAATATTGACAAAAATGTAGGGTGCTTTTAGACTAATGTTATTTACTTATTTACATATTCACACGTGAATGTTTCAAGATATAGTATATCATATCAATATGATTTTTTATTAAAAAAGAAAAAAGAAAAAGATGGTATTTGATAGACTAAATAACTATAAATTTGAATGTAACTTTTGACCATTTTTTCGAACTTAGAAAAACGTAAAATTGATGTTAAGAAATCATTAATTTGCACCGATATCAATTAATGATGGAAGGATAGTTTATAACAAACTCGAACTTGTAATCCTTTATTATCATTGGAGAAGGAAAGAAGTTTCAATACATTGTTCTAGTTTTTATACATTTTACTTTCTTACTTTCTTTCATTTTCACTTTCTTTTTAACTCTTTTTTTTTTTTTTTTTTTTTTTTTTTTTGGCTATTGAAACTTCAAACATCAATTTAAGTTTTAACAGATTTCATTAAATTTTGGTTTGATCTAATATCTATTCACAACAAAAACTTAAAAGAAATACAAAATAACCTAGGCGTAAGCACCTAAAACCTAACCACAAAACTCTTTTTTGAGTCTTAAGAAACTGCTTGATATTTGCATTATTTTTTTGGAAAATAATAGTAAATGATTACTTTTTAAAAAATAGTTAAAAAAATATCTAAACTTTTTAAGATTTTAAATGAGTATCTAACTATTTATTAATATGGGTCAATCCTAATATTATTGGGCCCTAAAAACACACATTATTTTCAAAGTGTGGATATAAGATTTAAAACGAAAACTTGAGTTTTTTTTTTTTTTTTTTTTGGGCGGTGGTGATCGAGGTGGCGACGGTGACTGGAGTTTTGACAAAAAGACTTAATCTTTAAAATCTAAACCCACAATCACTCAAACTCCATCCATTAGATTTATGGGCCTAATGTAATTTAAGCTTGAGCCAACAATTCCCTATCTCGCCTCAAGCCCACGGCCATATAATATAATACATTCTTCAACATATATATATATATATATATATATATATATATATAAACAAAATTTAGTTCCTATAGTTTGAAAAAAATTAAAATTATTTTTTATAATTTTAAAAATTAAAATTTAGTCTCGATAATGTGTTAAAAACTAAAATTTAGTTTTTATGATTTTAAGAATTAAAATTTAATTTTTATAGTTTAAATAAAAGTAAAATTTAGTCTATTGAATATGATAAAACTTTTTAAAAAAATTGTTGACAAATTAAAAGTAAATTTTGTGTGTCTACCTATGTACATTATTAAATTTAGTTTAATATTTGATTAATAAATTTTTATCAAGTTACTAAATTAAAAAATTTTAATGTATATAATTTTTATCATTTTTATGTACATACACATTATCAACTTTACGAAATTAATATGTATTCATGAATAAAAAAAAGGTTATGGGTTTGATTATCCATTATATTGTTAAATTCAAAAAAATATATTATAAACTTTGTCTTTAATATTTTATTAAGTTACTAGATAAAATTAAAAGAAAAAAAATTAAAATTAGTCACTATAATTTGAAGTTAATATCAATAAAATGGGATTCGATAATGTTAATAATTTAGATACAAATAAAGGAAAATTTTTAACATATTTCTAAAATTAATAGAGAAAATATTGATTTTGTAAAGAAAAAATAACAAAAAAAAAAATTAAAAACTAAAATGAAACTATCATTAGATAAAATTATCATGAAATTGATCGTAAATTACAAAGAAGTTTCATAAACCTAAGTCCCTTTTTCTAAAAATATACAATAAAATAAATTAATCCAAATCCCTCAAATAAAAGTTCTAACACTCATGTCAGAACTATAGTTTCAACATGAAATGTTCTTTTGTTACCATATATAATGAATATTATTTTTTCATTTATACATCGCAAAAAAAAAAAGATATAAGTATATATATCATGGTAAAGTGCCAAAAAATCATTTAAAAAAGAAATTGACAATTTTTTTTTATCAATAGAAATCGACAAATTTAGTTCTTCACTAATGATTAAATGTTATTTTATTTTTTTGGCATGTTATAATATGTTGTGGTAAAGTGCTAAAAAAAGTGCTAAAAAAATTCTTTTTTTTTTCTTTTTTAAATTTGAATTAGAATTAAAGATACAAAGTAGAATATTTTAAATCAAACGACATTGTAGCTTGATGGCTAACAAGTTGAATTTTTATTTAATTTGATGTTGTTGGTCTCAAGATCGAATCATAAATCGACAAATGTTAATGAAATATTACTAAGAATGAAAGATTATATACAAATCAAACATAAATTTTAGTAAGATATTTATCTATATAAATAAAATAAAAGTACTTACTCCTCTATATAATCAAAACATTCAAATAAATTATTAGCTATGAGTTTAAAAAAAAACATCCAAATAAATTATCATTAAAAAAATCTTCAATATCTAGTTTCTCAAATCATTTTTAGAGGACACGACTACTCTAAAATGATATGAGAGTTAAATATCAATTTTTAGATTTAAATTTGTGATGATCTAGTTAAAATGGATTAACATAAGACAAAATAATCAAGTCCGTCACGACCCTCGATATCCAAACAACTCCTAACATTGCTAGATACCCAAAAGAAAATATATTTGCATCAGAACAACGAACTGGACAAAGGAAAATATTATCTGACTAGACTTGAAGATGACTTGTCTGCCAGCTCAGCAACAACATGTCGCCCTCGATATGGCGTGTAATTAATGAATAAAACGCACCGCCTTTTGAATTGTTGTTGTTTCCATTGTCCTTTTCCGTGTACGAACGGACACGTGGCACCGGCACAAGTGACAAGCAAGCTCGGACAATGCCGCTCCTTATGCCAGATAAGACATACACGTCATCGGTTTATTTTACATACCAAACACGGTCCAAATAAATTTCTCTCTCTCATATATATAAAAAATTAGTCTTTTAATTTACAATTTAGTTTTAAGTCCTAAGCAATGTAAGTGGATCTACCTAGTTAAAGATGTCCACGGAATGAGAAATGATGGACAATGGTTTTCAAGTTCCCACCACCAAAATTAATTTCCTTTTTTTTATTATGGGATCACAATTTTTTATTCAAATTTGTTTATATAATAATTTTAAATAATTAAATTTTCTTACAAAAATATCTAACAAATTTCAACTACATTCTTAATTATTAAGATAAAGATATTCATTTGAATAGATAAATTATCTAAAAATTAAAGAAGAAAAATGAGAAAAAAAAAATTGTAAATGAGGTTGCGGGGATCGATTCAGTTCTCCACCTAAATGAGGATTCTCCGCCTCGAGAACCCCGACTGTGCGGAAACAATCTCTCCACCTGGTATGGGCCTTTGTGAACAAGTTTGCTTAAATTAATTGAACATTTTCATCTATGTACTTTCTTTATCATGACACAAGACGGCTCCATGTACACTTTAATAAGTTGAAAATAAATTATTTTCTAATTGATAAATGGGCAAGACTTATAGCTTGTATGGGAAGGACACGTGGCGTCATTATGTGAGAGGGCTAATGAACTGTTGCCCTTGCAAACAGGGAAGGATGTTTTTACCTTTTTACTAGAGGTCAACATCATTTAAGGCCAAATGTTTCAGACTTGTAACCTCTATACTCTTAACATGATATTTTAGGCCATGATTAAAGGCATATGCAAGTTTTGTTTTGTTTTGTTGGAAAAAAAACTTTATTAAAATAACTAACAAATTAATACACTTTTTTGTAATTGCAGAAGTAATAAGAAGGGGCTAAAAAACGTAGCGGTATTGCTCGATTTAGTAAACCCTTTGATCCACACAATGTATACGTGAATGTACTATTGTTAGGCTCTATTCATTTTAATCGGTCAAGAGTCATGCTCCGACTGTAAAATCATCGTAAAGTCTCAAAGGAAGAGAAGACATGTAAGCTATTTTAAATTTCGAACTATAGCACTATCTTACTTCTCTTCATTCTAACGTTGACTCGAAACAATTTCAAAAAGTAAATTCAAAAGAGTTTTCAAATTCAATTTAAGAACATAAATAAACAAAAAGTCATTGTATATAGAAGTTGACTTTAAATTTAATTTAAATTGGGCTCGCATCAACTTAAAAAACACATTGTCATAAAAAAAAACATAAAAAACACATTTGATGAGACTAATCTACTTCTCCAAACTAGATACACTCTCCATAACAAAGAACAACGAAAAAAGAATAGAAAAATGAATCTTCTTAATAGAAAAAAGTTTCCACTCGTCAACATTATATTTATTAAGATTATATCATTTTATATAATATTTCACTCGTCGATTGCGTCATCTCCGTGTGCATGTGATTGTAATTGTACCTTTTCTTTTGTTTTGGAAAAATGAACTACTATAAGGACAAGAATGCCCTTTCTTTTTTTTCAATGTTAATTATTGTCTATTGAGATTATAGATGATTATCATCGATAATTTCAAAGCTTTAACATGACAAGTTAGAGAACACATAATTCCTTGCCCAAATATCCTTATATATTTGTTTGAATAATAAATTTTATATCTTTTTTTAACATCTTTTTATACTTTGAAAAACTATTTCCACCTATGTTAATTTGAGCATTTGCTTTAAAAAAAACTTAGAACAAAGTTTAATCAATTAAATACATGATAAGTTGAATAAATTAATTAACTAAATACATAAGTCAACAAAAACAATGATTCAATCAACATAAGTGCAACTTATCTTGAAAAATATCATGAATTTAAATCTCATACTCTAAGTGTTATCAACTAAATAAAATGAATATATCGTATCTTTTACCAATTGGATTCTTGCTCTTAAAAAATGTGTGATACATAATACATATTCCACAACGCTAATATATATATATAATTTTAGTTTCTAATTTTTTAGTTTTATTTCATTTTGGTCTTTTAAGTTTTTTTAAGAGTATAATTTTAGTTTATAGACTATCAAATTTGTTCAATTTTAATTTCTAAACTTTCAAAATCCAATTTTAGTTCTAAGACTTAAAAAAAAAAGTATAAAATTGGTGCCTAAGATTAATTTGGAGTTGATATTTATTGAAAACACTTCACGAATGTTACTAATTTTAATTAAAGTAATGAAAATATACGAACCTATATTTAAAATGTTAAAGAAAAATGATAAGTTTTTAAAAATTAAAATTTGAAAGTTCAATAATAAAAATAAAAAAATAATAAAAATTAACGATTAAAATAAAACAAAGTCTAAAAACAAAATTAAAATTGAAATTTTAAAAGGGTCACTAAAACAAAATAATATTTTGACTTATATTGTATATTTGAAAACAAAGAGACAAGAAGTCATCGATATTTTGGCTGATACTCAAGTGGCACTAGTGTTTAAAAATTTCCCATCCATAGTTTCCCATTTCTGGTTTGATTTCCTTGGTTTTCAAGGAAAAATCAGCTTTCCATATGGACGCAAGTGCCACGTGGAGCTACATCATTTGTTAATAGAGACGTAGAGTCCAATGTGCTCAAATCTACCTGAGTCCCGCCATCAAATTAATCCCAGAAAAGAAAAAGAAACAAAAGATCTGAAACATTTTAAAATACGACAGAGATGTTACAGCACCATTGGGTCCCACAAGATTCTAATACTAATAATTTCATTTATTGTCCCCCAAATACTCTTTTATTTATGTTTTAAAAAATTGGGTGAATTGATCGAACAAAAAAAAAAAAAGAAGGAAAGTAAAAGATATATATATATACATACGAGTCCAAAAGCAACCAATTTTGCTACAGTTAAACAATTTAATTTAACAAAACTAGAAGTAAAACAAAAATAGAAGTAATACTCGTGTATCATCATAATATTTAATTTATATGATAACTAATTGATTACATGTTTTAGTCTGAAAAGAGAGTTAATTTAAAAAAAAAAATAGTAACATAAATGAGATATTTATTGTACTAAATCTTAGGTAAATTTTACCTGTATAGTAAAAAAAAAGCATGATATTTTTTTGAAAATATTTTATATATGTTAGAAAAATGGATGATTTCTATAAAATAACTTAAACTATTCACATTTTAATCAATTTTCAACTAATCAATTCAATTTTATTTTATTTGATATATTCAATTATTAGATAATAGATTTAGATCTCTCTATTAGCTTTTTGTGTTTTTTATTATGTTTCTTACGTACTACTCCTTAATAAAATATCTTCTTCAAAAAATTATTAGATAATAGATTTAATCAATCTGTAGACAAATTTAATTAATTTGTTAAAGAAAAAGATAAAATGAAAATTTAAAACAAATGAAATTAGAATCTAATATAAACGAAAGGTCCGAGTTCGAACCCTCACCAAAATAATTAATTTTGTTTTTATATAAATTTGAATCAACAGAAAAAGAATAGGAAAAAAAGAAAATAAAAGAATTCTGGTAAGATCCAACGGTCTAATGGTCGTCCGTTCATGGAATTGCCTAGTGTAAAATAGTCAACACGGAAAACAGTTTGAAAATACAATGGCATGCATGTAAAAAGGCGGCACAGCAGGGGTATTTACGGAAATGTGTTTCGAGGCCTGGCTTGCTCCTCCTCGTTTGACTGTTGGTGAAGAATATTTTATTTCTCAACTTCGCTAATTCGAAAGAAAGGAAAGGCAAATTTCAAGTTCTACAACCTGAAGATCGAGCTTCTGTTTCTTCATCATCAAACGAAACAGGAATTGAAATCTGCTCAAGAACACTGAAGAAAAAGGTCTCGTGATTTCGTTTTTTCGTACCTGCGTTTGGATTTTGTTTTGGTTGTCTCGAATCGAAGGCTGTAAGTGTTGGAAACGAGTGAGTGAACTGAGGAAAATTCGAGGAAATTCAGTTGATCGAGCTTCTCGTGGAGGTAGCACTACTATTGCTTAGTGCTCTAACCTTCTCGAGAGGTTTGAGATATGGTGTTTCTTCCGTGGATTGCTCTGCAAATTCATCAGGTACTCCGATTCGATGCGATTCTATGTATTTTTATGTGGATCTGATTGAAATTTTGATGATTCTTGCTTGATCTGGTGCTGATTAGTGTTGATCGTACTTTCATTGCTGTGAAACTTATGTTCGTTTGTATGTGTGCGGTGTTGTAATTTGGTTTTCTGTTCGATGAATCTGTATTCTATTGTGAACGTGACGGATTGTTCGTGATCGTTCATTATACAGACAGAAATTTACTGGTGGAGATGTTGGAATGTCTTGGATCATATGAACAATCAGTCGATCTCTTCGTTGTTTGGTTCTTTTGTGTTGACTACTTAAGAATTAAGACTAGAGTACTGTGGTGTTCTTCTAATGGACTGACTTGGCTCTGATTGTACAGATTTTAAGTTTTTGATTGACTTTAATCAGATGAGGGAAATAAGGAATGCAAAGTATTTATGAATTACTGTGGGGATCAACAAGTTCAAGATAGTTGATTGTTTTGAGTTTATGAATTACAAAAACTTAAGGCTTGGTAGCTCATTTTTTAGTGGCTTATAAGGCATGTGTCAAACACTCAATGCTTGATGGTTGATCTATTTTTAAAAATTGGTGTATGTAAAAAGAAGTATAAGAGAGATGCTGAATACTACGAGTGAGAAGCCTCAAACTTGTTTTCTAAGTATTTAAATGCAAGCACGATTGACTCTAAGCTTTTTATTTTATAAGATGCTAAATTGTTTTGAAGAATTTTGAGCTGCTTTTAGACGCTTTCAAATATTTCAAAGGCAATTGTAAGTGGTAACTATTTCTTCGATCTCTTGAAATATTGCTCATGTTCTTAATTCTCTTTTACATCATCATTCTAAAACATTATAAACTAAAAAAATGTCAATTTTTTTAAGGAAAAAAAGCAAAAATTAAACCATTGCATGTATTGAATGTGGCTTCTGGTCTTTGTTTTGTCTTATTTCTGTCTGTGTCCGTACTTCTCTGGTTGGCGTGAGGAGGTTACTTTAGTGATAGCTTAGTAGCTTTGGTGTTCTGTATATGCCGCCTTATGCGGCCAACTCTTTTTTGGGATCTAGCAAACAATCTAGTGCACAGGTCTATTTATTCTGAAGCCTATATATTTATCATGTCATATCTGGATACTTCCATTATTTTGTAAAAAAAAATTTGTTTTCAAATCATATTCAATATGTTTCAGCTAATTTTGATAGTTTGCACTATTTCTGATGTTTGCTTAACATATATCCCCTCTTGGTATTCTAGAGCTAGCAATCTGAATTTCAAGCAACTTTTCCTATTGGGTTCTGTCTGGTGGAGCTAGTTCAAGTTTGGCCGAGTTAACCAAAAAGTTATGAAAACATGTTGATATGGAACAGTCAGGAAATGACCAGTTCCAATGCACTTCCATGCAATCTGGATTTGGGAAACTCCAGCCTTCATCTGAATCATCCATCCACCCTGTGAGCATTGCTAACATGCAAAGTGATGGGAGAACCATGGACCTTAGAATGTCAGAGGCTAAGCCTGTCCTTAATTACTCCATACAGACAGGTGAAGAATTTGCTTTTGAGTTTATGCGTGACCGTACAAATTCCCAGAAACCGCTCATTTCTGACTCTAGTGACCCTAGTTGTGCATCGGGTTATATGGATTTAAAAGGAATTTTAGGCCTTAGTTGTACTGGGTCTGAATGTGGATCAGACATTTCAGCGATTGCTTCAACCGAAAAAGGGCCAAAAGATATTGAGCGAAAAAACTCTTCATTACATGGAGACAGAAATAACCATGGATCAGCGCACCAAAAACCACGCCAGCCGTCAGGATATGATAGTAGTCGTGGAATTGCTTGCGACTATGCTTCTTCTGGAACCTCTGATAGCTCATCAGCAAAGATAAAAGTCCTCTGCAGTTTTGGTGGGAAAATTTTGCCTCGTCCAAGTGATAGTAAGTTGAGATATGTTGGGGGTGAAACACGCATCATCCGAATAAAAAAGGACACCTCTTGGCAGGAGCTTATTCAGAAAACATCATCAATCTATAATGAAACATATGCAATTAAATATCAGCTTCCTGGTGAGGACCTTGATGCGTTGGTTTCAGTTTCTTGTGACGAGGATCTCCAGAATATGATGGAAGAGTGTAATGAATTTAAAGATGGAAAAGGATCTAAAAAACTTAGGATTTTTCTGTTTTCAATGAGTGATTTGGATGAGGGGCAGTTTTCTATGAGTAATGTGGATAATGACTCTGAGATCCAGTATGTTGTTGCAGTCAATGGCATGGACAATGGTACAAGAAAAAACTCAAACCTGCATGGCTTAGCGAGTTTTTCTGCTAATAACCTGGACGAGGAAGATGGACAGGGCATTGAAAGGGGTACAATTCTCATGGACTTGGCTGGTGTCAATGCATCGGCTTCAACTAGTAATATTGCCTCATCATCCTTGCAGTCTTCGCAACCTGTTCGGGCAAATATCCCTAATGCTTATGAAGCCTTTGTGCAGACTTATCATGAAAATATGATAAATTATGAACCTAAGGAAATTCACCAAGGTCATGAACTTGTAAATCGGCAAGGAGTTTCTCATGAGCCTCAAGGACAATATCCAGAGAGGCCATCAAAACAGTTGAAAGGTAAGTTAAATGATTCATTTCAGAAAGGGATTCATCCTGAAAGTGGTTGCTCCTCAAATCCTTCTCATTTGTTTGAAGGCAATCCAATGACTTTTAATACTTCGGATAGACAATCAACTCCAGTTTCCTCATCGCAAGGTGAGTTTCCCTTCTTAACCCCCAAGAACGAGACAGAGTTGCAGGGTTCTGAAGGACTTTATTCAAGGTCTGTTTCTGGAAATCGCATAGTTTCTGGATCGAGTGATATTGATAACACAATTCATAACTTGCCCTCGAATGCCTATACTCATGGCTATATGGACAGTGATTCAAAGATGGTTGATTTGAGTCTCCTTGAGCCTCCAGCTGCTGCACAAAGAGTGTATTGCTCTGAGAGGATTCCTAGAGGGCAGGAGGAGTTATTGAATCGGTTATCAAAGTCAGATGATTCATATGGTTCCCAGTTTCTACTCTCTCATTCACAGTCTGATCGGGACCAGTTTCCAGAATCAATTGTCAAATTGCAAGATAACAGTAATTGCCAAGATGAAAACTCCATTCCCATGGGAAAACCATCACATGCAGCAACTAAAGTTAGGAATAATGAGCTTTCTCAAATTCAAGATGGCAGAAATATTAATAAGGCAGTTAGCGGAAGGAATTGGAGTATTTCACAAGTTGATACTGATTTGAAGTTACAGAACAACTCTGATATTATTTGTGATTCAAAAGTAGATGGGGTTGTTAAGGCTGGCAAGGAGCTAAATTGTCCTATGAATAACAATGAGAAACTTGCAGGTCAAGTATCTTCAGCGAAGAATCATGAGGATTCTGCATTGGGTCGTTTGCAGCTAAACTTGATTGAGGTTGTTGGGATGGGATGTACAGATATTAATAATCTTGAGAAATCGCAGTCAATTTCTAAGGAAGAAAGTTTGATACACAATGTTACTGAAATATCACCCGAGGGTAATGTTTCCAAACCAGTGCAAGGTGACATTGTTATAGATATCGATGACCGATTTTCTCGTGATTTCTTGTCTGATATATTCTCAAAAGCAGAACCTTCTGATGATTCATTGGATATTAGCACCCTAGTGCACAAAGATGGAACTGGTTTGAGTCTTAATGTAGAAAATCACGAGCACAAGGACTGGCCATATTTCCAGAATTTGGCACAAGAGAAGTTTGTTCAAAATGATGTTTCTCTTATTGACCAAGACCACATTAGTTTTTCATCTGCTCCTCAGACTGTTGGACAAGATTTTATACCTTCAAAAACTACAATTCATGAAGATTCCCAACTCAATTTCGATGATGTCCAGAAAGTGTTACATAGGATAAGTGGAAATGACACCACCGATTTTCTTTCACGTTATGATCATACCCGACTGAATGGCGTTGATAGTTCGCAATTTGATGCTATGATGGAAAACCTTAAGACATTAGAGTATGGACATGAGGTACACATCAATTCTTACTATAGGTCTATAATTCCCTTGTTTTTTATTAGAAAATTGACTCATAAACTGGGATGATTCTTAGCTACAAATTTATCCTCCTGGCAGGATGTAAAGGTAGAACCTAAGGACAGTGGCTTACCTCCTCAAGACCCTTCTTTGGGAAATTTTGATCCTACTACATTACAGGTAAGGTTTTTTTATGTTTATATGATATCCTCTTTTGCTGCTTGTAATTCACTTCTTCTGCCTTTTTAATCTTTACACCTAGTTTAGCTGTAAAACTATCTGCGTTACCCAATGAACTCTTGTTGCTTAATTTGAACGGAAGATCCATTTCAGATAGACTAGCTTCTGTTTATTACCCCCTTATTCTTTCAGAATCCTTACTATCGTTGGATTTTGCTTACCTTCTGGATGCACGTATTAGATCATAATGAACGATGATCTTGAAGAGTTCAAGGAATTGGGCTCTGGTACTTTCGGCACTGTCTACCATGGAAAGTGGAGGGGAACTGATGTCGCCATTAAGAGAATAAAGAAAACCTGCTTTATGGGTCGATCGTCAGAGCTAGAAAGATTGGTAACTCTATTATTATTTATTCTTTTTATTATTACTATTTTTTTTAGTTCAAACTCCGACAAGTGGGAGACCACAAACCATACATAGAGGGTACTAATACTCCCAAATAAGAGGAGAGCCAAATACCAATTTTTTGAATCAAACTCGTGATCGTGAAGTTGAATTAAAATACAACTAATTAAACAGGCCAACACATCATTAATTCTTATTTCTTAACATTTATTGGGAAAATACTTAAGAAATTATGATGCAATGTGTTGAATCATGTTATATCACTAATCAACTAGCTTAAGGTGATGGGTTGCAGTAAATTTAATTATATCTATTAACACTCCCCCACACGTGTAGGATTGACAAATGTCCATCAAGTAAAAATTAATATTAATTGAGGGTGAAATGATTCGGCAAGAGTTTGAACGAATGACTTCTTGTTTTGATATCATGATGTATCATATTGAATTACCAATCAATCCAAAAGTTCAAGTTGATAGGTTGGTGTAAATCTAATTATATCTACGACACTATGTCATGAGTTGTTTTTGCTCTAAGTGGGTGTATATATATTTATGATTTCTACTTGGATTGGCATAGACACCATCGTTTTTTTAACTCTTTTTCCCCCTATAGACTGTAGAGTTCTGGAAGGAAGCCGACATCCTTTCAAAACTTCACCATCCCAACGTGGTTGCATTTTATGGTGTTGTGCAAGATGGTCCAGGTGGAACATTAGCTACTGTGACAGAGTACATGGTTAATGGTTCCCTTCGGCATGTGTTGCTTTCCAAGGATAGGTAATACCGTACATGTTGCTTTTTGGTTTTGTGTTCAGCATATTTTGGGATCAATCCAGTTATAAATTAAAATTATGTAATTAATACAGTGACTAAATTGATGGTCTCTAGAGATAAACTTTTGAGCTGTGCTCAAGTTCATTTTCATCAATAATTTCCCCACTTCCTTACAAACTTTAAACTTGCAGGCATCTCGATCGACGCAAGAGGCTAATAATTGCTATGGATGCAGCATTTGGAATGGAATATTTACACTCAAAAAATATCGTCCATTTTGATTTGAAATGCGACAACTTGCTTGTGAACTTGAAAGATTCTCAAAGACCAATTTGCAAGGTAACGCAAGGGTGCTTAAGCTATTTTTTTTCGTGTCTATTCATTTAAGATTGTTTTTCTATACGAGTCGACTTCTATTTCAGGTAGCTGATTTTGGCCTCTCAAAGATCAAGCGAAATACTTTGGTGTCTGGCGGTGTAAGAGGAACCCTACCATGGATGGCACCTGAGCTACTAAATGGTAGCAGCAATAAGGTCTCCGAGAAGGTGAGATGTACATTTGGATTCATAGAAGTTTTCCATGGCATGGGAATTTCTCAGTTGCTTGTATTTTAGAGTGAATTTCTAAAATATTCCAAGCATTCTTGAAATCTGTACGGTCGATAGTTTGTTTGCATGATTTTGTTTCAAATTTATTACGCCAATATTTTGTGAGATCACGAAAAAAAAAGCTACACATAGACACTAATTTTATATTATGTAAGGTGGCTTAAGAAATAATTTCAAAATTGACGTAGTCGGTTGAAGCTTTGTTGTTGCATTGAAATGACATTTGCAATTGACAAAATGTCATTTGATATACAGGTTGATGTGTTCTCTTTCGGTATTGTCTTGTGGGAGATTCTCACAGGAGAGGAACCATATGCCAACATGCATTATGGGGCTATCATAGGTAAGAATATATCTAGACTTATCTTCTGTCTTGCAAGTTAAAATACCATCTCTATGAATGATGATTCATGAACATGCTGAGTTTTCTTCTCTTCATTTCTCATATATAAAAGATACTGATTAGGATCTATAACTTTACGAGCTATCTGATTTTGGACGTCGTAAATGAAGCTAATTTTAAGTTTGATACTATTTGATTTCTAGTTTTTGGTTTTTGAACATTTAGTTTGTAAAATACAACTTCTACCTTTGAATTTCCTTGTTTTGTCATCTACTTGATGCATGTGTTTTCAGTTTTTCATTTCCAATGTGAGATCTTTCTTGTAATCATCTGTATGTATGTGCTCGGAGTATCACTCCTATTCATTTATCCATAAAATTGTTTCTTTTTCTACAAAAAAAAAAAAACCAAAATCATGTTTTGAAACTGATTTTTTCAGGCCCCATTGATAATCAATTTTTTTTTTACAATTAAGCCTGCAACAATTACTCTATCCTAACTAGCTTTCCAAAAACTTGTCTTGATATTTACATTTCACCTATGTTCTTAAAAATCAAACCAAAATTTGAAAACTAAAAAAGATACCAAAAACTTATTTTGATTTTTGGAATTTAGTTAGGATTCAAATATTTCTTTTAAGGAAGATAAACCCTTTGTTGAAAATTTGAATAAAATTTAACTTAAATTTCAAAAAACCAAGAATTTAGAATTTGGAATAAAAATGGGGCCTTCAAAAACTTGTTTTTGAAATTTAGAATTCAAATGTTTTTTTTGAGGGATGTGAAAAAAAAAAAAAAACAAATGAAGTCATACTACTTATGAGCAACAATTTTAGTTTTAGGTTTACTAATTCTAGGTTAACAATTGTCAACGAGAACTTCAAGGCATGTTTCTTTGAGAGATCTCTGGATCGAGGCCGGTGTAAAGCACTTAAACTAGAATATCCTTTGAAGTATCCCGGTACCACAGTCTAAGGACAGACTAGTGGTGCCCCGGGTACAGGGAAGCGAAACTTCGATTTTTCGATTTTCAAAAAAAAAAAAATGGCAACGAGAACAATAGCTAAGTGGTATGAATAACTGAATAAGTGTATTCATGACCAAGAAAACACAGATATGAATCTTCACTCAATTTTTTAACTAAAAAAAAAAAATTCTAGATTAGCCATCAGAGTGTTAGTTTTTTTTGTCTCCTTATATGCAGGGGGTATTGTGAATAACACATTGAGACCAAGCATTCCAAGTTACTGTGATTCTGAGTGGAGAAGGCTGATGGAACATTGCTGGGCGCCAAATCCTTCAGATAGGCCATCCTTCACTGAAGTTGCGGGCCGCCTACGTGTCATGTCAACGGCTGCTGCTACCCAAACTAAACCACAAGCTCCCAAAATACCGAGGTCATAATTTCTTTCAAATGGATTGTTTGCTGAGTTATTTATATGCTTTCTTATATATTTGTTTATTCTATTTTACAGCCTTGAAGTTTGTGTGTATTTTATTCTTTAGAATGTAGATTGAGTGTTCTGGTGTGAAATATACTATTGAACCTGAAATATAATTCTTTATTATAGTTGATACAGAAACTCATAAAAAGATATAAGTTAGGGCATTGCTGCCATTGATTTTTCTACTTTTTTTTTTAATCTTTTCAACTACTATACTACTCTTTTTTCCACCTCCCTTTTTGTATAGTATAATATTTAATGTTTTCTTTGTACGGACTAAAGTGACTATAATTGAATGATTAATTTACATGTATTTCTCTTTTTGAGGTTAGAGGTTTAAATTTTTATAATCACATTTATTTTAACTAGAAGTGTCTACCTACTAGTCTGCTTCGTGATCAAGTTCATTGAAGATCAAGAAATAAATTCCAAGAAATAATATATATATATATATATATATTATTTGAACTACTTCATGACTGTAACGGTGCTCAACTTAGAGGGAAAACAATACTTTAAGTTTCAGTCCCTTTTAATTTCTAATAATAAAACAAAAATGTTTAGCTCAAACACTAAGAACAATACAACTTGGATGCACATGAAATTTCAAATAATAAATCTATGAACGTTTCAATGATAAGGAAGAAGATGAGTGGAAGCAATGTAGAATAAAATTTACTCCATATTTGTTTTGGATAGAAAATATTTATTCCACCCCATGTTCCAACTCATTCAAACCTTCTTATCCAAACAACAGTTTTCTTACAACTTCCTCTTCAAAATAGATTTTTTTTTATCCTATATAACTTCTATATTTATTTGTACAATCACTTATTCAAACACTCTAATCTAAGCATAATTTTTCGGCAACTCCTCTTCAATCAATCTTATTCGAACATGTTTTTCATATAACACCCCATTCAACTGATATCAAATTCATTATTCTGTTCTCTAACATAAAATCCACATTAGAAATATTCTCCTCCTAAAGAGCAAAAAAATAAAACGAATATAAACAATTAAAAACAAAATCAGAGTTATAACAAAAAATTTTAAAATTTTAACAAAGATCTATTGCACATTGTTTGTCCATTAACCAAGATGTCACGAATATGTCATGTATTCAAAATCAACAACCCCCCATTCCATTGTTTTTTAATTCAGAAAAAAAAAATTACGTTGAAACATTAACATTTTACAGAAAAGTAGAAACAAAAAGCTAAGAACCCCACTCGAATGTCACTCTACAAAAATAAATTAAGCCCCTAGGAAATAATTACAGAAGTGTTAAATATGAAACATCAAAATTTTGAAGTCGTGCCTCCCGGTTTAGAGGAGCAAAGCTTCAAATTCTTAAGTCAACAAAACAAAAATTGAAGTGGGTGTTTTTTTTTTCTTTCATACAACTCCAATGAAGTGGGTGAGATTTTCATACAACTGCCTTGGAAGTTTTTTCTCTTCTTCTCTTTCTGCTGTTTTTTTTCTTCAATAACCCTTTCTCAGACAATGTTTTTAGTTTCTGTTCCTTTCGTTCTTTCACTTTCTCCTCAAATCCATCATCCACCATTTTCATTGCTGCTACACGTCTAGCCTTGTAAACCTGCATACCAACATTCCAAGCTAAATTAAACTCAATGCGCTTCTGATATGCTGACAACAAATGCCCGCCCGAACGTTGAGGCATTCGTATTTTAATCTATAGAAGTTTTAGTAATATAGTCATTTCATGCATAAACAGCGGTAGAGAGCTGTTCGAGCTGTGTCCTATCGTACCAATGTGGCATCTCTACTGTTCGGTCCAAACTTGTATTTCAGCTGTAAAATGACCGATGCAACCAGAGAGCTAAACAATTCATAAGCTTTTGACAGAAACAAGTTTCTAGGCTTACCAGATTACGGAAAATAATTGCAAACAACCATAGCTTACAGGATTCATCCCATAAGCCTTAAAACACTAAAAAAACTGATCCCTTCTCTAGAACGATTTGTTCGAGAAAAGATATTATCATGCCCATGACTATTCTTTTTATATCCGTGACTCGTGAGTGCCCAGACCAATTTACGTGCACCTCGACTATTCCCACAAAACATACTGCTTGACTATACAACATTTGGATGTTAAGGAAACTTCTAAAAAATTATTTCTTAGGTAGGTGGACACCATGAATACGCATAATGTATTGAACTAGAGTGCAGGAATTCGATTTTCCAAGTTAGCATGATTCGGCTCGTGGTAAGAAAGAAGTGAACCCTACATGTTATGTTTCCAACTTTTTAAGGGAAATCAGAAGGAAGTCCGCATGCAGAAGTTAACTACTCAGATGAGATAAGTTATGAAAGTTCAAAGGGCAAATAACATATAACACGCCGAAAATTTGATTCACAAATTCAAAGTTCTGTTCTCAAATTGGGCGAAAAAAGCCAGAGCATTCAGAACTTACTTTTGTAATATTCTCAAGCACCTCATCTTCCTTGCATTCAAAAGACTCCAATTGTTTTCCTAGATTGGCCTCTATTTCATGAATAAGCTCCACATCATTCTGCAAACCGAATCGGCATTTATCAAAGGTAAAAAAAACAGGAAGTCCAAGGAAAAACACTTGCTTAAAGAGATGAAAACAAAAACATTAGCAACTTGCTACTTTCCTGCATGTATACCATGGTAGATTATTCAATTGCAAGAGAAGCATTATAATGTAGACCAGTTACAAATCCGCTTAAACATTACAAGTTTCTTTTAAAACTAATCTATCATTAGTATAATGCAGCTTATTGATACAAAGTTACTATTCACTCCATCTTTTTATATCCATTAAGTGTTCAGCTTAAGCGCATTTCATCCATTCTAATAGGACAATCGTCTCAATCTACTACATTTAGTTGTAGAGATAATTCGTAGAAAATTAATTCCTAGATAGGTGGCCACAGAAGTATGATCTCTAAGGGTGTGTTTGGGCCCCCGTTTATGTAAACGGCCGAGTTTATGTAAACGGTGGTTACCTAATGCCAGTTTATCTAAACCTATGTGCCCGTTTATCTACACCTTACATATATTACTTTTTGTTACATAACCAGTCCCTCAAACACCGTTTATCATAATTCTTGTTATAATAACTTGCCCCTCAAACACCATTTATAATAAACCACCGTTTATCATAACTCACCGTTTATCATAACCTTCCGTCTATAATAACCAAACCGGTGCTCCAAACGCACCATAAACAATTTAATAATTCCAATTTTACAAAACTACAAGCCCCTTAATTGACTAGTAGGCCAACCCACGATCAATTACTATCCACATTAAATGAAAAACAATTTCAAAAACGAAAATTTTAACATTTGTTGATGATCTCATCTCCAAGAAACATATGGAGTTAGTTAAAAT
This sequence comes from Sicyos edulis, assembly GCA_036507275.1. Lineage (NCBI taxonomy): Eukaryota > Viridiplantae > Streptophyta > Magnoliopsida > Cucurbitales > Cucurbitaceae > Sicyos > Sicyos edulis. The sequence goes on from CM071846.1 coordinate 5,703,150, forward strand.
TGTCCACCATTTTAGAAACGCACACCTGGGTAATAAAGCTCACAGCCAATCCACCTCTACCTGCTCTTGCAGTACGCCCTACACGGTGAACATAATCTCTGGGAAACCTGTATTAAAGTGTCATTAAATTTATGGCACCAACATTCTTATAAAACTTCATCTTAGGCGCGTGTGAAATCAATTAAAGCCTACCTTGGAATATCGTAATTGATAACGAGATCAACCGTTGGAATGTCCAAACCCCGACTGGCAACATCAGTTGCAAGCAATACAGGAACACGTCCTGATTTGAATCGATAAAGTGCAGAAAGCCTCTCAGCCTGTGACTTGAATGAATGCAAAGCCACCATCTCCTGATCAAGTTCTTCAAGTAACAAACCTAAATGGTGACAAATTCTGCATACAGTTGTAGAAAAAGTAAATAGTGAGAGAGAGAGAGAGGGAACAATGAGGAGGTAAAGGCCAAAAAAAAGTCATACTTGCAAGTTTGTGTAAATATGATTGCTGATCGAATACCCATGTCTTCCATTTTAGACAAAATATGTAGTAGGTAGACATCCTTCACATTCTTTGGAATAAATACATATTGCTGCTTTAACATATCAACTGTCTTGAAACCTTCATAAGCCTCGTAAAAGTAAGCCTTGTTTGCAGAAAGCTCAAGCAATGTTTCCAGATCCTTTGTCATTGTTGCAGAGAATAATAGAGTTTGTCGGTTACGTGGCAAGCATTGAAAGATTACTTTCAACTCCTCTTCAAAGCCAACATCCAATACTCTATCAGCTTCATCTAGAATGAGGAACTGAAGTATAAAAATATCAATAAAAAGTTAAGAACACCAGCAATTTAGCATACATTTGCAAAGTATATCATATTCTAAAAGGCTATGGGCTAATCCAGCTATAAGAACTTGAACAATAGGAGCAAGACAAGCAACTGTGAAACAACGAATGGACTTCTTCAATTTTAGCTTTTTCACACACAAGAAAAAGAAACGACGCTTGCATTGTTGTGTTCTTCTCTTCGGTTTTAACTTAACCATTTTGAAACGAAAGTTTCCTCTCATCTCAGTTACCAACAAGACTGATCGTATATTGACAAATGCTTGGCTATTTTTTCGGAGATTCGCTCCACTATACTACGATAACCACACCTGTCCCTCGGCCAGGCACTGGGAGACATCAAATGAATGGAGACATGAGAGTTGTCTACAAATTAATATCACAAGTCAATCTCGAACCTTGAACCTTAGGGGAACACACCTTCAAACCCTAACCTTCAACCACCGCACCACCCCTTAGCTGTTAGAATTGGAGCTTCGCTCTCATATACCCATGGACACTCACACCTGTCCCAAGGCCCGGACCCAAGAGACATTTTACAATTAAGCTCAACTCATGGGTCTCGAAGCTTAGACCTCCAAGGGAGCATACCTTGGAGGCCCCAAGCAGCTATTAAACCCATGTTAGAACATGGATGACATTTTTTCCACTTTTGGAAACTGATATTTCTTTTAGGAATGCATTACCCATCAATCCTCCAACACCTAATTCCTCATCACATTCAAATTAAATAGAACTACTAGAACAAAAGAAGCTAAAAAGAAACAAAGAACAAAATGAACAAACCTTAGTCCTCGAGAAGATGAGAGGGATGTCAGGATTCTCCTCCAGCAAAACCTTAACTCTCCCAGGAGTTGCAACAACAATATGAGGTCTCTTCAACAAACTCTGCGTCTGGTTCAACATATTCATTCCTCCAACAATAACAGAGCACCGCAAATTCAAGCAAGAACCAAGAGCCCTAAACTGCTCAGCCAATTGATAAGCCAACTCCCTAGTGGGAGTAATCACCAACGCAAATACCCCAAAAGGGGTCTCGGAAAGGCGTTGAAGAATCGGCAACGCAAACGCAGCAGTCTTCCCACTCCCAGTTTGCGCAAGACCGAGCACGTCCAGCCCCGCCAGAATCTTCGGGATGCAGTGGGTTTGCACCGCCGTCGGCTTCTTCATAGCCAATTCCTTGCAGGTCTCGACGATCCACTCCGATAAGCCGAGATCGGCGAATGTGACGTCGTCGGTGGATTCAGAGGTGAGTTCTGTGTGTTTCTCAATCTGAATGGGGGTTTTGTTCGCAACGATGGTGTCGACGGCGGTGGAAACGGCGGCGCCGGTAGGTTTTGGGGATGGTTTGTTGTTTTTCCGGTGGGATTTTGAGAAGAGTGGGAAATTCTCGTCGACGGTCACTTCTTGATCCATGGAATTGGAGCTGATAAACAACAATTCAACGAAAATTGCAGCAGAATTTTGATTGCTTCACTGATTGATCTCTTTATTCTTATGTTGAAGTGTTGGCGATGGCGGCCACCACCAAAATCTAACCGGTTCAATTAGGGCAAAATCTTAGGAAATTTGAATTTTATCAAGTATGAAAAAATATATATAATTTTGGGGATTTTGCATGTATAACAAAAAAAGACAAAATATTTTCATTTATAGCATAAAATCAAAACTAATTCATTTGTAGCAAAAAATTTAAATTGAATTCTATCACTAGCACAATTCTATTAGTGATAGAATTCAATCAATGAAAGACTTCTTCTATCACTGCTTGAATTTTCTACTAGTGATAGAATTTTAAATTGAGTTCTATCACTAGTTGAGTTTTATCACTGATAGAAATTAATATGGTATAGATGAAATTATTTTAGAAATTGTGCTACAAATGTAATACAAAAAGTAAAATGTGTTGCTGATGATAAATTCTCTATAATTTTCACCTAAAACCTTTTGAAGGTGTTTAGCTGCAGGTGAGATGAAATGTTGATAGCAGAAAACCTTGTTTGAGGTGAGATGATATGACAGAAAAATTTTTTTGGGTGGAGAGAGAGGAGATGAGATGTTAAGATATGTTAAAAAAAAAAGTTGTTCTTATATTTTTTTAACAATAAGATTGCTCTTTTTCTTTTTTTAAAAAATAATTATCCTCAAATATTTAGCTATTAATATAATAAGTATGTAAATATAACTACTATCATAAATAAAATGTAAGTAATATAAATTTAATATTAAGCCCCCTTAATCATATTAATATTTTTATTAAAAAAAACATAGTTTCAATGATATTATGTACGATATAATAACCATGAGGTTAAAAGTTTCTAATTTTTCATACTTAAATATTGTTTAATTAAAAAAATTATGAGGAAAAAAAAATTTCACACCACCAAAATAAAGTTTGACTAATCTAAAATATTTGTACAACGTTAATAACTTTTTTTTTAAGAAATGTTAGACTTAAATAATAAAAAAAATACCAAGATTTTATTTATTAAAAAATAAAAATAAAACCATTTCATTAAACTAGTAATTATAAAATCTTGATAGCAATTTTTATTTTATTTACAAAAACTTAATTTCTTATACATTTTATACATTCATATTCATATTGATAGTTACCGAAGGTCAAAAAATTGTTAATAAAATACACTAATTAATAGGTAATAATAAATTAAATATATTTATCTTATTAGTCACTCATACTTCTAGGGAACCATAGACAACTCTAAAATTTTTTATTTATTATTTTTTTGTAGTTAAAAGATAACTCGGTCACATTTTTATAGTAATTATTACATGGAAGTAATAAAATATCCCTCAAATTTTGGAATTTATTGTTTTTTTTATTAGGTAGAATAGATCTCAATCCATATGACTCATACAAGTCTTGAAATTTATAGTTATTTTTTGTATATACAATCAAGACTCTCAAAATCATTTAAATTAATTTATCCTTTCAAAAAAAATATATCCACTCTTACTATTTCAAAGTGCAACGCTAAATACAATAGCATAAAATTTGAATCTCATTTTTTTAACAAACAAAATAAGTTTAATATTTTTAAGTTTATTGAAAATAAGTTCATACTTTTAAATATATTGTAAACTACGGATAAAAATTCAATGTGTATAAATTATTTAAATTTAATTTTTATTTTAATAATAAATTGATATATTTATTGTTAATATTAAAAATAAACACATAACTTTTAATTATTAATTTTTAAATATGATATTTATGGTCTATCTCTAAACAATTGAAATTCTATAACTTTTTTTTGTTATTAAAGAAGATTAAAAAATGAAAAAAATATGAAAATTTAACGTCATATATTAAGAGATAATATATATCTATTTATTTTAATTTTTAAAATTCTAATATATTTAAATAAACATTTGATATAATAATAGTATAATTATTATAATTATATATTGATATAATTACTATAAAAAAATATATAAAATATAAAATAAGTAAATATATATATATATATATATAAATAAAAAGATGAAAAAATTTTAAATTTAAAAAATTTAAAAAAAAAGGGAGAGAAAATATGAGATGAGATAAGGTGAGGAACACTTTGGGCCAAACAAGGTGTTGGGTTTCCAACACCTCACCTCACCTCATCTCCTCTCAAAACAAACCCCTTTTAAGTTATATTAATTTTCGCTTTAAACTCCACATTTCAATTTTGCCCCATTCTCATTTTTTGCCCATTAATTTTAACAAAAAAAAAGAGTAAAAATTTCCATAAGCTCGCTATTTTCAGTTGAGTCAAGTTTTGTACAAAATTAAGTATTTTAGTAAAAAAAAAAAATTAGTAAAAGAGCACGAAATCTTTTTTTTTTTTTATTTTTATAATGAAGTTGAAGAGGTTAAACTTTTAGTATACCTCTTAATTTATGTCAATAAGAGTAGTAGGTGAGTAGTGTGTAATCTGGTAACAAAAAAGACATGAGTTTGAATTTTCATCTCCATTATAATTAAACTAAAAAAGAAACAAGCTATTAAATAATTTTCTTAAAAGAACCCATGTCTCCATAAAAAAGATGTTTCAAATGTCCATTTGAGAGTTTCGATACCTGGATACCCGAAAAATAACTCATCATACCAAGATTTTTTAGTGCACCGTGATTCAAGGAGGAGATCAAGTTGGAGAAAAATCTCGTGTCAATATTAGTGAGAATGACATCATCAACATGTATAAAAGTAACACCATAGTACTATCGTGATTATATATACAAAGAGACGAATTAGAATGGCTATTGGCAAAACCCCAAAAAAGCATAACTATATTGAGAGTGTTATTTCATGTTGGAGGGCTTGTTTGAGACTGTAGAACGCCTTTTTTAACTTACTCACATAGTTGAGAAAGAGCGAGTCTACATATCCTAAAGGTTGATCCATAAACACATCTTCCTCAGGCGTTCCATTCAGGACGACATTGTTAAACTCAAGTTGCTTGAGCAGTCGGTGCGAGACAACGCCAGAGAGAAAACAACATGAATATTGGATATCTTAACAGCTGGACATAACGAATCGAAATAATTGACACTAAGATTGTGGTGAAACCCTTTTACGACAAGGTGAGCTTTATTCTTTTGAACCATCTAGATTTTTTGTTATCTTGAACACCCACTTGCACCCCCCAATTATTTTGAGAGGTGGATGGTGGAACGAAGCATCATGTATCAATTTTGAAGGAGAGCTTCAAACTCCTACTCCATTGCATAATTCCAACTAGGATTTTTAAGCGTATCAACTACACAATAGGTTTATTGTTGGACCACTCTGTGGAACACAACAACCCAAACTCAGGGTTTGGAAATTCCATGAAGTGAGTGACCATTGGATGATGTACATGGGGTGATGCATGTGGTGACTGTTGTTGAACTGTGCCTAGGCAGGTTGTCATATTCCATTGCACCCAAAATCAAATTGTTGAAGCATACTAAAAACTGATTTCAACTATTGATTTAAGAGGATTTTGTATGTATAGCAAAAAAAATGGTAAAATATTTCCATCTATAGCACAAAATAAAAAATAATTCATTTATAGCAGAAAATCCAAATGGACTTCTATCACTTGTTGAGTTCTATTAGTGATAGAATTCAATCAATGATAGATTCATTCTATCACTGCTTGAGTTTTCTATGAGTGATAGAAATTTAAATTGAGTTCTATCACTACTTCAGTGATAGAAATAAATATGTTATAGATGAATTATTTTAAAAATTCTGCTGCAAATATAATACAAAAGGTAGAATGTGGTGCTGATGGTAAATTTTCTTGATTTAAAGGTGGTGAATGGTTCGATTTAGAGAACATCAATAATTGATTATTACCAATTCAATCTCTTTCTCCATTCATTCCTCACAACAACAAAAACCCAAATCGCCAAAACAACTTGGGTTCGCCCATAGCTTCATCAATGGCGTCTGCAGCTTCCCCCACCACATTCCATCTTCTTCCCACACCATCCTCTTCCACTTCATCAACCCGCCCTTCCCTTCTTCAATTTCCCCCCACCGCCGCCTCCTCGATCCGCCTCCGCTCCGCCGCCGCAGACCCACTTTTCTCCGCCCACGTGGCTTCCAAGATTCGGTCGTTTCGGGGCAGGGCCTGGAGGGGTGTGGCGTCCATGGCTAAGAAGAGCGTTGGGGATTTGAGTGCCGCTGAGTTGAAGGGGAAGAAGGTGTTTGTGAGGGCTGATTTGAATGTTCCGTTGGATGAGAATCAGAACATTACCGATGACACCAGGATCAGGGCTGCTATCCCTACCATCAAGCACTTGACTGCCAATGGAGCTAAAGTTCTTCTGTCCAGCCACTTGGTGAGTCTACTTTTGGGGCTTCTTAATTAGGCTTTTGCTTTTGCTGTGCTTGGAATGTTGATTTGTGGGTTTTGAGCTGTTTGAAGTGATATTCTCTTGATTAGTGAAATTTCTGGATGCCTTCTACCTGTTGAAATTCCTCGGCATAAGAGTTCTTTCTCTCGTGTAGCTAATTCACGAGATGATCCCTCGGATGTACACTACTTTCCCTTTTAGGATCGAGATTCGTATTTGTAATTTACGGGTATTATCTCATAGTAAATGAATGAAAAAGTTTTCGTTTCCTATAAAAAAAATTGAAAAGAAAAAATGAGAATGTTGGAGTTAGCTTACATTCACACTACGACATTTGATTGTCAAAGAAACTTGTAGTAAATTAATTTTCAGGTAATTGATTCCCATAGATTGAACCTATAAACTCTTACTTCTAAAAGTTTGATCATTTGGCCAATCCATGAGGGTGAATTGGAGTCTTGAGTTGTTGATCAGCCATCCATGGAAACGTGAGTACAGGGTTCAAACTCTTCTTTTTATTGATATAGTGTTTGGAGTCTACTGTTTATGCTACAAAACCTTGTGAATATGTTGTTAACTACGCAAACTTTCAGGGACGACCGAAAGGTGTGACTCCAAAATACAGTTTGGCACCTCTTGTGCCTAGGCTTTCTGAACTCCTTGGCATTGAGGTACCTCTTTCTTATTCATGATCTTATAAAGGGGTTTGTTTTTTTGTTCTTTGCTTTCTTCCTCTCCCATTTCTTGTTAATTATGGCTCCGGATGATCTTTTTACACTTCTGTATGTCATATCCAATCAGGTTGTGAAGGCTGATGACTGCATTGGTCCGGAGGTCGAAAAGTTGGTTGCTTCCCTGCCCGAGGGTGGAGTCCTTCTTCTTGAAAATGTGAGATTCTACAAGGAAGAAGAGAAAAACGAGCCTGAGTTTGCAAAGAAGCTCGCTTCTCTAGCTGATCTTTATGTGAATGATGCTTTTGGAACTGCCCATAGAGCTCATGCTTCTACTGAGGGAGTCACCAAGTTTTTGAAGCCATCCGTAGCTGGCTTTCTCTTGCAAAAGGTAGGATTCGTTAATCGACACTCGATCTACCTGTTACCTGAAAAAGTATCCTATATTATTACGCATGATTTAATTTTTTGTTTTCAATGGTCTTCAATCATAACTGGTAACTGGCTATATTCTCCAAACTCCAATTTTTCATCTCAAACAATGACTGGTCCGATTGTTATCTTGTTTTTAGGAACTTGACTATCTAGTTGGGGCAGTGTCAAGCCCGAAGAGACCATTTGCTGCTATTGTTGGTGGTTCAAAGGTCTCATCGAAGATTGGAGTGATCGAGTCGCTTCTAGAAAAGTGTGACATCCTACTCCTCGGTGGTGGAATGATCTTTACATTTTACAAGGCACAGGGACTTTCGGTTGGTTCATCTTTGGTGGAAGAGGATAAGCTAGACCTAGCAACCTCCCTCCTCGCGAAGGCCAAGGAGAAAGGCGTATCCCTTCTATTACCAACCGATGTTGTCATTGCGGACAAGTTTGCCCCCGATGCAAACAGCAAGGTTTGTTTGTAATCTTGGTTCTTAGATCCATTCCTCATTGCAGACTGTTGCATTGCTTAGTTCTTGCATTTGGCAGATTGTCCCAGCATCTGCTATCCCTGATGGATGGATGGGACTAGACATTGGACCGGATTCCGTGAAGACATTCAATGATGCTTTGGACACTACCCAAACTATCATCTGGAATGGACCCATGGGAGTGTTCGAGTTCGACAAGTTTGCTGTTGGAACAGAGGTAAGGAATAACTTCTCCATGCCAATAAAATTGCACTATACAGAGATTCCATTTTTATACTAATATAGCCAGTGAATATTTGTACATGAGATTTAATTAACTTAGACTCAAAACAAGGACATTGCTACTCTTCTAACTCGTGCGTAATTGCAATGCAACACGCTTTCTATTTCTGGATGTGGGGTGTGTATATTTGTTATAATGCCGAAACTCTACCTGAGAATCTCAGATTCTCAGGTGAGATTCTCAGGTGCTTAGTTTGAAGTTCATCAAAGTATGACATGATAAGAGACTTAAAAACCAATGTAGTTCAACGTGTGCACAGTTATGTATAGCATGTGTCTATGTGGTTCACTTCAATCTGAAACATACCCTTTGTTGCAGGCAATCGCTAAGAAACTCGCAGCGCTTAGCGGAAAGGGTGTGACGACAATCATCGGAGGAGGAGATTCAGTTGCAGCTGTGGAGAAGGTAGGAGTTGCAAGCGTCATGAGCCACATTTCGACTGGGGGAGGTGCTAGTTTGGAGCTGTTGGAAGGCAAAGAGCTTCCAGGCGTTCTTGCTCTTGATGAGGCCGCACCTGTCGCCGCCACTTAGGTAATGGATTATTCAATTTATTTTTTTTCCTCCCATCGCAAGTGAAAGCTTACATTGCAATGTGTAGCAGAGAAATATTTGTTGTAGAAGAAGATGAGTATTTGTTGTAAAAGCTATAACTTCAACTGTTGTTTCCCTTTCTGTCTCTGCATTTGAATTCCTCTTTCTTGCTGGGAACAGACTATAGGGATAACAACTGTTTTAAGAGTTTTAATAAATTTGTGCATTAATGTCCATTTTTCTTTTTATTTGGTATTTCCATTTTTCTTTAACATAAGCTCAGAGACAGTTTCCAGATATGCTCAGGAACATGAATTTATACATATCAATCATGGTAAATTTTCTTTTGCTAGTTTAACCATTTTCAACAAAATTAATGGTGTTACAATGGTATTTTCATTAATATTATATATACTGGCCATGAATTGAATTGTAAATTAATAAAAGTAGTGATGTTTATTGATAATATTCTTTTGGTGATGTTTATGTGCATTGTATTCCAAATTATAACTACTATCGCAATATCTTTTAATCAAATAAAATCGTTCTAGTCAAGAATTTTTTTTGTTGCACTTTTCTCTTTTAATTAAAAAGTATGCCAAAAAACTCATTCGCCCACTTTGGTTTGCAATAATTTTTTTTTTTAGTACAAATTGGGAGAAAGTGGATTATAAATACCGATTTCAGAGATAGAACTCAAGAAATGGATTAACACCAAATCAGAGAAATTTCATTCAATTAGATTAGATATGGTAAATTTGAGAAAAAAGAAAAGGAAAGAAGCACAGCGAAGCACAGTTTGCTGACTTTTGCCTGGGTGTCTGCTCATTCAATTAGTTTGTAATAATAAGTAATGGGGAGTGAATGTAGATCTTAAATTCAATCGCACAAAATCTATGTTCACAATAGTTAAATATTCCCAACTATAATGTTAAATGGTGGCTTAAAAAATGATCAAAATTAGACATTTTGTGTGAAAGATTTGAATATCTATGTGTTACAAGTTTAGATTATAGACCAAGAATATATGTAAGAAGTTTAGATTGTATTTTTAAAATATTAAAAACAAAAAAATGAAATAATTATGAAAAAGGTGTTGATAAAAAAAATTTCCAAATTCAATCAAATCCGGATTTGACTATTGGAAGCAGATTGGAGTATTGAGAGGAAGAATTCGAGCACGTGCGTATCACGTGGCATAGTATACTGATCCCACCCACCCATGTCCATAAACCAACCGCCAACCGCCCCGTCGACGTGGTTACGGCGTGGGCCCCATCACGTAATATAAAAATAAGAGGGCAATTTGGGTGCGGCCAGGGTTGTACGGGGACCCATGAAGTCACACACATATTTTAATATTTTTTTATTAAAAAAAAAGAAGAAGAGAAAAGTGGGCTGAGATGTGTGGCACCAAAAGGTGCCACATATGTTGACTTCATGGGTGGGGTGCAGTCCTGGCTGCACCCAAATTGCCCTCTAAAATAATTAACAAAATCTGTATTATCCGACGTGTCCTTCCTTTTCCTCGATTTTTCTTCATTGCGTTCGTTGAAGAAACTCCATTGATGGATCCTCCGTTTCCTAAGGTGAATGGGGATACACGTATTCTCTCCCTCTACTTGGGGTGCAACAAAAAATTGAAAATTCAAAAAATTGAACCGAACCAATCCAATTCAATGGATCAGATCGGTTTTTTAGCACAAAATTGGACATATTGGTTTGTAATTTGAAAAAATCGAAAATATTGGATTGGTTCCGATTTTTGTTTTAAAAAATCAATAAAAACCAATCCAAACCGAAATATATGTTGTCAATAATTCATATAAAGTCATCTTACTTCAATTAATATTTCGTTAATTCACTCCTATTTCAAGTAAAAATCATCCTTACATAATTTTGAATAAGTTAAATATAAAGTCATCTTACTTCAATTAATATTTCGTTAATTCACTCCTATTTCAAGTAAAAATCATCCTTACATAATTTTGAAAAAGTTAAAAATACTTCTAATTACCTTTAAAAAAAAATAGTTGTTTATGAAAAGTTTCTTAAAAATATTTCTAATTACCTTAAAAAACTAGTTGTTTATGAGAAGTTTCTTTTTGTATGAGAAATATTGTTTTTGATGTATTAAAAAAATTGGACATTGAATCGGATGGGATCCACTTTTGGATATTGAAAAACCGAACCAATAATTGTATACTTTATTGGACATTAGATCATATCTATTTTTTGAAAACCAAAAATATCGGTTCGAGATACCGAAAGACATTGAAGGAGTAATGTCACAACTAAGTCTCGAACCTGAAATCTTGAGGAGAGCATACCCTTAAAGTTCGAGTCTTCAACCACTGTGCCACCTCTTAAGGACTAACAGTTTTGGATTTTGGTCGCAAGTACTTGTTGATTGGCGAGATAGGCTTCTATTTTTTCTTGGAAGGTTGTTTATGTAGAAGAGTAGATTAGATGTTTTAGGGTATGGAATATAGAAACATTTATCATGTGAGAGAGTAAATATCTGGACACGGCAGATTTAATACACAAGTAATGGTAGAAAAACCTTTCCATTGCTTATATCCTTTGTTTCTTCATTTTATCTCATTATTTTGTTCATGTTTGCTTAGGAATCATAAGGAGATTTAACAAATCATTATCATTTTTTTGGAGGTCTCAGGTTGTGCCAGCAAAATGGCTTGTTTCTGCTTGGGATCTTTTACCACAGTCGTCATCTTTTTTATTTTATTTTATTTTATTGTAATTGTAATTGGAATCAATTGCCAGGAATTTTCTCATGAAGGCACAGACATCACATGTATAATATAGTATACATGTTTAAAGTGACCGTTGAGGTTATGGTTAGTTTTCACTTGGTGAGTACAACTCCTCTGATTGTCAATATAAAATATTTAACTTCCTCTTTATTTTCCCTCCTTTCAATTTCTTAATCAGTTCCTCTTCATTTTTTTTAAACTAAAAAATTAGAGTTTCGGTCTGCTATACACGAGATAACTCCAATTCTAACTACAATTTCTCTTGAATTGATGCAGTTATTTCCTCCCCATACACACCTTTGCATGCCAATAATTTTTTATTTTTGTAAGGAATTTCCATATAATTTACGAGTATTTATATCCATCGTACTATTCTATAGAGATATAATTATTTTACCATTAAAAAATGTACTAAAATTAATGACTTGGTACATTTTTTAATGTTTTTTTTAGAATATTTTGTGCTTTCAACAAGGTAAAACTTATGAGAAAAAAAAATTCAATTGTTTACTTGGAAAATATTGTGAACAATTTTTAACAATACAAGTCAAATAACCATTTATAAGTCTACTATAAAAAAATAATAACAAACCATTTATAAGTCGGTGGCTCTGGCAAAAAGCAATAAGAATAATAATAATATTATTATTATTATAGACATACACATCTAGTTTTTTTTCCTTTTTTTTTGAAAAGGTACACAGCTATTAATTGAATGAGACCAAAATTTGAATAAAACTAAATTGTGTGTAACCAATACTTCTACCTTGATTTCCCCCCAAACAATTCTCCAAACGTTACCGAAGAATAAAAGAAGAGGTTTTCAAACATTAATCATATACCAAATTTGAGTATTTCAATTATTTAATATTAAACTCCAACTTTCCACAACATTCAAATGCAGAATGCATGTAAAACCACCCCTTTCCCTTGAAATGATCCAACCCTTTCCATGCCCTTGTTGACTGAATCCACTTTTTCCCTATTATACTCAGCAACACTTTACCATTGTCTTCCCCTTTTATAATCCTCTCTCTGGTTTAAGTTACAGAAGATTCTCAATTGGGTTCAGCACAAAAATGGCAGATAATCCCAGAGCAGATTCTTTCAGAACAGAGCTTTTGTCGCCCGAGGGTGTGGCTCCCGGAACGGGTGGAATGGCGACGAAGGTCCCCTCGTGGCGACTCAATATGGACGAGTACCGCCTGCCTGCTACAAACAAGAGAACCCATCATGGCATTGTTTATTACTGGAAGTCATGGAGTAAGCCTTACAAAAACACATTTTATCTGATAAATCTGGTTCTACTGTTACATTGGTTACCTTCAACAGAGAAACTGATTAGGGTTTTTATCTTGATCCTAGAGAGACAGAAAAAGGTTGCTATGTACTATGAGAGGCAGAAAAGTCTTCTCAAAGGCTTCGATGAAGTTGACTCCCATAATGAACTGGGTATTGTGCCTGGAACTTTAACTGAGGTCTGTCTCTTTTTGTTTTCTTTCCAACACTCACACCTTCTTCTTCTTAGACATATTTACTTGGTTTCTAATATGTCAGGATGAAAAGAAGCAAGAGGCGAACCGCGAGAGACGGGCAATATATGCATCCAACATAGCCAACATGGTGATCTTTGTTGCAAAAGTGTATGCTTCAGTTGAGAGCAGATCACTTGCAGTTATAGCCTCAACACTAGATTCCGTGTTGGATCTTCTATCAGGGTTTATATTATGGTTTACGGCCAATGCTATGAGAAAGCCAAATCAGTATCGTTATCCTATCGGCAAGAATCGAATGCAACCAGTGGTAAGTTATCTCTATGAACAAAATTTAGCATTACCATTAGTCAAAAGAGTAATGGTAATGCTAATCTAAGAAAATAAAGGACGGTCCAAAATGGAGAAATAACACTCAATATTTTTCAAGAATTAAGCAAGAAACCTGTTTATGTTGTCATACAATTAATCAGCAAGTTCACCAGAAGAAGAAAAAAAGTTAGACTGTGTTAGAAACTTAGAGCATATACAGAAGAAAGCCAAATAGAATGGACTAACCTTTCAAATTTATGTCAGGGAATCGTTGTGTTTGCATCAGTCATGGCAACTCTTGGAATACAAATATTGCTTGAATCAGCTCGAGAACTTATCTCAAAGGTGAAAAAGTTTGATTATCAATTGATACAAAAGAACACACATTAATTTCTCCCTACATTTGTTTATAATCTGATTGCAGGCTCAACCAGATAGAGATCCATATAAAGTTATATGGATGGTCGGAATAATGGCATCTGTGACAGTAGTGAAATTTTGCCTCACAATATACTGTCGCAGATTCACAAATGAAATCGTCAGAGCATATGCTCAAGACCATTTCTTTGATGTAATTACCAATTCAATTGGTCTTGCGACTGCTCTTTTGGCTATCAAATTCTACTGGTGGCTTGATCCCCTCGGGGCTATCCTAGTAAGTTTTCAACACAGCATTCATATCTGGCTCTCTACACACTAACCATATTTACATACTAATTACATCTGCATGCATTATTATATGTAGATAGCATTGTACACAATCGGAAACTGGTCGAAGACTGTGATGGAAAATGTATTGTCGCTAATAGGGAGGACAGCCCCACCAGACTACTTAGCTAAGCTAACATATCTAGTATGGAATCATCATGAGGAAATCAAACAAATTGATACAGTGAGAGCATATACCTTCGGATGCAACTATTTTGTCGAGGTGGACATAGTGTTGCCTGGCGAAACGTCTCTTAGTCAAGCACACGACATTGGAGAAACACTCCAAGATAAACTTGAGCAGCTTGACAAGGTTGATCGAGCTTTTGTTCATGTGGACTTTGAGTTCACTCATAAGCCAGAGCATAAGCCTAAAGCTTCATAGAACAGCGATCGGTGAATAACCAATATGTATGTTGAATGAATTGTTGTTGTGGTGCTCTGACCATTAAATTGTTTGAATTATACATCTGTTGTACACAGTTTTCAGATTTCCAATAAAATGGATCTACCCTATAATGATTAACATTTTTTGAAAATGTCCTACAAAAGTCAACAAGTCAACTCCGTCACTGCCCTATGACAAAATTTGACCGAACCTCCTGCAAAAGCTTGTAGTTGCCACAACAAAATAAGATTGTGGATTTAAAACAAAACATCCAAGAAAACTTCATTTCAAATGGAGAAGCTTTTCAGTGTCTGAAACATTAGGAGAATTAATGCAACAAAAGAAATAGAAAACTTTTTGCTCAACAACGAGCATGAACTCTCAATGAACGTAAGGCAGATAAGCATCCCGAGTTTGTTTCTATATAACTGCAGTTCTAGAGGAAACGATCCATTAAGCATCTATGGAAATGCCATCCTTCTTTGGGGGAAACACTACATTCTTGTTTCCGGGAAATGCATTGCGAGAAATGTCTACCAGGGACTTGAAACTGTAAGGTTCGTGCATTGAGATCTCTGATAATACTTTTCTATTTAGTTGAATGTTCTCCTTCGTCAGCCCATGCATGAAATTTCCATAATTTACCTGCTCGATAGGGAGGGAGACAAAAGAAACGTCAGTATCTCAACAAGGGAAATTTTCCAAATAAATAGAAATAAATATATTTTGTGTAACTTGATAAAAAAAAAACTCAATATTGATGGGAATAAGAGGCAGTTGACATCAGACATCAATGTAGAAAGTAGAAACCTAGGCTAGAACGTTTAGAATAATTCACGTGTATTCCAAGTAGAGTTTATTAAAGTCGAAAGAAGCTAATTGATCATGCATAACTTCAGTAATTATTTAAAGCAATGCATTTTAAACTACTCCCTCTTCAAAATCAAGCCGTTCCAACAAAAAGAGCTAAAATTCACAAATCAAGTGAAATGAATGCAACTTCTCCAGGCAGGTCAAGTTGGCATAAAATTACGGCGATAAATTCCAGAAAGAATTAAAGAGACAAGTTCAGAAGCTAAGATGGGAAATTCAAAGGTGGAAATTATAAATTTGATGGGGGAAGTTTCTCTAGCTTTTGAACTTTTTGTTGGTTCAGAAATCCCCAGACTCCAGACCCCATCCTATTTTTCTTCTGATTTTTTTTTTCATCTTAATACATTATTATTATTATTTTCATGAAGAATAAACAAGAAAGAACGAAAATTAAGAAAAGAAAATAAAGAGCAATTATAAAGAAAAACAGAAACAGAAAGCACAGCAATAGTCTAATAAGGAACATCGAAGGGAAATGCACAAACCCCATGAAGGCGGGTGCCAGCATTGATGCGTTGTATCCAAAGGGAGCGCATGTCCCGCTTCTTATTGCGACGGTCCCTGTATGAATACTGGAGAGCCTTCTCCACCCGCTCTCTGGCAATCCTTATGCAATTCTTGGCCCTGCCTCGGAAACCCTTGGCTAGCTTAAATATCTTGTCCTTGTTCATCCCTTTTCCTTGCTATGCTCAACAACTACATACTCATCATAATGAGTAATTGACCAATCATATCTGAATATCTTTTATTTATTTATTTTGAAATAAAGGTAACCACACCCGTCCCTAGGCCAGGCACCGAGAGACATCGAAAGAGTAATGTCACAGCTGAGTCTCGAACCTGGGACCTTGAAGGGAGCATACCCTCAAAGCCCAAGTCTTCAACCACTGTGCCACCCCTTGGGGACATCTTATCTGAATATCTGATCACCCATAACTTCTAAAATCAAAACAGCATCATTAGAAGGGAAAACACTTGAGCAAAAAAAAAGGAGAAAAGAAGGCTAACATTAGGTCAAACTATCAAATATAAGGAACAAATAATGACGATTATAAACAATGTGACTTTCAAATTTTCAGCTTTAGGTTTCTGGTTGAGTTTTGATGTTTAGTAGCAGGCAAGGTTTAAGAATGCACAGCCAATAGCGCCAAGAGATTAACTTTGGACGGATAGCACACACCCAATTTCCCTTTGGATTGTTTTTCTAAACATAATTCACTAATGCTAGCCCCTGCGCCATTGAACTGGTAAGCTTGAAATGAAATGCACAGACCAACAATGCTGAATTAATAGAAGAAAAAAGAGGCACTGCATCAGGCATTCATTCGGCACAGAGTTGTGTACTTAAAGAAGCCAACGGGAAAAAGAGTGAGGCAATTCATCAAACACTAGGAAGGCATATGATTCATGACAACAGAAAACAGCTCGGAAAATCGAACACTCAAACCGACAAACAGATTCACAGTAATTTCGAGAGTAGTACGATGGATCATGGCTGCATTAAGTTTAAGGCACCGAAATGGGCCAAGAGAACTTGCAGAACAGCAATGGTTACGAGCCTTCAATTAACAAGACCAGTAGCTCGACGGCATTTATGTACACCCAACGACCAAATGGTCATGGATTCAAATCCCCCACCCCCAAATTGTTGTAATCACAAAAAAAAAAACAGCAATGGTTACGAGCCTTCAGGGGGTTTATCAAAACTTTATCAATATGTATACAATATAAATACAGAAGTAGATGCTGGACAATTGATAGTCGAAAACAAAAACAAGGCAATTTTCAGCATCGATGAAAGAGATATACAGATGATGGGAGGCATATACAACAAATTAAAAGGCCGTTTGAAGATTCTCAAATTTCCGCAAGGCTCTGTTACTATTCGTCTATTTTAAAAAAAAAAGAATCGAATCAAATCTTGCTTTCTTTGATCAGACAATTCGTAATTTGTGTTTTTCAAGTGAGAAGGCATACATGGAGATCGAGAAAATACCAGTAACACAAGTGGAAAATCAGCGCAAAACCGGTTGGAGGTAGGCTCGACCGGAAGAAAGGCGGTGGCGGATCGACCGGAAGAAAGACGGCGGCGGCGACACTGATTATCTGAAACAGAGAGCGAAAGAGGAGGATGAAAGGGTATTTTCTCTTCATTTTTATTTTTTAATCTGGGCTGACTGACCAAATTTTCAATTTTTGTTTTTTTTAATATATCATTTTTGTCGATTAACTTTGAAATTTGTTAAATTTTGATGTTTAAATTTTAAAAGCTCTAATCATAATTATTGCTGTAAAAAAAAGTTTAATCATATATTCTATTTTAATTTCTAAACTTTAAAAAACATTAAGAAAAAATTTGTTCATCTTTATTTATAAAATAGTCAGATAATTTACCATTTACAACACATTTTATATATTATATTACATTTACAAGAGAATTTTAAAAATAATTCATCTATAACACAAGAAAAACTTAAGTAATAATAAAATGAGTCCATCATTGATTGAATTCTATAACTAATAAAATTCAAAACGATAGAACTCAATTTGAACTATAAATAAAAATACTTAACATTTTCTTTTTGTTGTACATACAAAATCCTCAAATAGTTATCACATTCCTCTATAAAATTTACAAAAGTTTACTAAAATTATTAACATTATTGAATCAATTTTAATTAATATTAACTATAAATAAATAAATGATAGAGGCCAATTTTAAGTTTTTTTGAAACTACGACTAAAATTAAATTTTTATGGTGATGATTACAATTTTCTTGAAGAGGGGGAGTATAAATCCTAACAAGAGGGCAAATACCAATTCATTAAACATGTAACCATGGTGTTTGAGTATATATCAACTATTGACATAATTCAATAATCTATTTTTAAACGGACAAAATATGTAATCCACGTGATTGTTTATTTATTATTTTTTTGAAATGACTATCACGTGAATAAATTTTCATTCATTTTTTAATAATATTATTTAGAGAAGTTCAAAGTTTAATCCATCATGGCAAGTTTACTTATAACTGAGAATCATATGGTTGAACATTTTTATTTAACCATTTGGAAAAAAATTTACCAAAATAAAATTAAGATCTTCCTTTGGGAGTTAAGTCAAGGCGGTTATTTTGCAGGCATTTGATGCGAAAAGAGACAAAAAAAAAACTATTTAACATATAATGAAATACTCATTTGAAGTTACACTATCCATCTGATGTATTCTCACACCACATCTTCAGATAAAAATGGAAAATAGTCCAATACCAATCTGTCATATACCCTCTGCCCTTTCCTTCAAAAAACAATATTACAAATAAAATTACAGGCAAACCTTGTTCTAGCGGTTCCTGTTTCACTGACCACTTGGGTCTCGATTCCACGATAGATAGGATGGGTCCCCAAGTCGCCTGAAATCGTTACGAAATGACATTAGACTTAATCTATGCATGGTTCAACTACTTAATTTGCCTTACACTAGGAGATCAAAAGTTCAATCCCCACATAATACTGAATTCAAAAAGTGTACATGATTCTGTTTTAGAACATGACCAAATAATATCCACTCTAAAAATCCACCATTTAAATGCAGAAGTAAGTTGTTGAGACTGGGAGACCAGATTAACATCATAATTATAGCATGTCCGGTAACCATCATGGAGTGACCTAGTAGTCAAAAGAATTTTGGAAAACTAAAAGGTGAAAGGTTCAATTCTTGCCATGGAGGCCACCTACCTAGGAATTAATTTGTTCACATATTTTTTTGACATCCAAATGTTGTAGGGTCAAGTAATATATCTCATGACAATAGTCACGCTACACGCAAGCGGGTCCAGACAGTCACACTTTTTTTTTAAAAAAAAGGCATTGATTTTTTTTGGAAATCGAAAAAAGGAGCTTCACGCCACAATATCCAAAGTGTAACCATGTCCATCCCTATGCCAGATACTGGGAGACATCGAAGGAATTGAGACATAAGAGACGCCTACAAATTAATGTCACATGTGAGTCTCGAACCTGCAACCTTGAGGGGTGCACATCATCAAAGCCAAAGCCTTTGTTCATCGCACCACTTCTTCGGGACAAAAAAAGACATTGAAATTATGAATGTCTTATCGAATTTTTCAGTTCACCGAGCAATTCTCAGACCAGACACATCTCTAGTTCTAAAAATTATGATCAAAATAAGGCATTGAATACTGTATGGTAAATTACCTTGGCTTAACAAGATAGACGACCGTGAAAGTCATCGCCAAAAGGAAGCAAAACCCACCAACAATAAGATAAGCAATGCCAAGAAAGTCATTCTTCCCACCAAGCCAGCTAGTTGTAGAAAGCACAAGCTTTTTCTTGCCGTTAAAACTGAATGTGTTGTAATTGTTCTCCAAATTCACAACTATAACATCATCCTTCTCAAGGTCGACCTCTATCTTTCCGTACAATTTTCTAAATGAGGGAAGAGCAGCGGTTCGCATCCACACAATAAGATCCTCTTGTTGACTCAACTGTTAAACATAATACAATGGTCAGGCAACCGGTCCACATCAACTTTGTTTCTTTTAAGTGGGCAACATTCGCTTCCCAGAGTTCTGATGTCAAGAAAAAAGCATCATAGCTTATATGTAAAGATATAAAAACAAGTGGGTTCTACTTACTGGTATGGTTTCATCAAGGGTTTTCCCACCTTTCAGAGCACCTTTCTGGAAATTTTTGGGAAATACGTTCTTGCCGAATTTGTGTTCGCGATCGCTCTTCCATGAGATACCTTGCTTGTTCACAGCAACTTGTTTGTTGTTAAGGACAAAGTTATACGTATCATTAAACATACTCCAAGCTATTAAACCACATGGAACGATTGGCTGCCCGTTCACCTTGCCTTCAGGCTTGCAAGAGCCTGTATCATGCTCGCTGCCAGCATCTCTCAATTGCTTATCACTACGGCTCTGCACGTATCTGAATCACAACATTGCGAAAAAGTTTGTGAATGAAACACCGACAAGCAATAAAAGATTCAATTCATTAACGGCATGAGATGAAGAAAAACAGGCAAGGAGAAATTCCAAACACTTGTATCCATAATACTAGAAAGTTTACTAAAGAAAACTTGCATCAGAACCTTCGTGAACTATCTAGTTAATCACATGCTGAAGACATGCATATTTTTGCTAAAAACTAAGACACACATGTACCTGCGGTGATTCTGATAGAAATTATCAAGCTGGTAATAGACATATATTGGTTGCTGCATCCGTTTCGGCACCTACCCAAGAATCCATTGAAAAAACATGACTTCAATGACTTTAACGGACATCCTGATTCCAACATTTTACATAAGGAATTAATTCTTTACCCTCCGTTTGATAACCGTTTGATTTTTTGTTTTTGGTTCTTGAAATTTAAGCTTATTTTTATCTAGATTTCCTACAATGTCTTCCAACTTTCCTTCGAATCATCTTTTCTTAAGAAAGTATGTGAATGCTAATCAAATTTCAAAAACAAAAACAAGCTTTTGAAAGCTACTATTTTTAGTTTCCAAAACTTTGTTTTGTTTCTAAAAATATAGGTAAGATGTAAATATCCATGTAAAAACATACGATAATCTACCAGTCGTAGGCTTAAATTTCAAAAATGAAAAACAAAATGGTTATCAAAAGGGGCATTAATTTACTTCGAGACACCATAAGCTAATTCTAAGGCATTTTGCACGTGTGAGCCAATTTTAAAAATAGTGACACTGCAAGAATCTTACAGTTATTTTTCTGCTGCAATTTTTACTTGCAGGGCCCTGTATGAACCCAACCTTGTCATTTCTAAAATTTTCTGGTATGCACTCCGTTTCATATTGGTCAATTATTTCAACAACCTAATGAAGAGAAAAAGCATCTGAAATCAGTTAGAACTTAGAAGCACAAACTCGCCATAAAAAAACAAAAAATTGAAAAACGAAGAAGAAAAGTATTCATGTTTGGACGTACATCTCTGGAAGCAAGCAAGGATGCAACCCCAATGGGAACAAAGATAATGCAAACTAACATGAATGCCGAAATCACCTGCACGAGGAGAGATTACATTTTGTTCCTTAGTTTTGATAAGGATGAATACACACATAAATATATATATATATATATATATATATATATATATAATCTATTTTAATTATATAACTTTTTTGGAAATACTTCGATCATAGGAGAATTTCGGTCATTTTTTGCATATTTTAATTTTATTTTTCGCTGTCTCTTGATTGAAGAGAGGCACTGAATTAACCCATCAAATGCATAAACTTTTTCGTCTTTTTTCAAGGTGCACCCCAATTTTTTTGCTATGCACAAATTTCTTCTAAAAATTTGTTATTCATAGAATCTTTTTAGTTTTTTTTTTATTATACATGAAAAATAACATATAACAACAATTAGGCCTACCCATATTGGTGTGAGAATAGGTTTACACGCTGGAAGCTCCTGCTGGGTAAACCTTGAATCTGTATAAGAAATGAAAGAATTTAAACCAAACGTGAAGAACAATTAAAGACGAACAAAAATGACGATCATGTCTTTATTCCTACCTTTCAAACAGTAAATTTGGGAAAAACACAAACCTAATACTCAGAAAAGTCATCAGACACTGTATAATCGTAAAATAAAACAACATGGAAGAATCTAATTTACAATCATTCAGGCATAAACGTCTATCATCCTCAATAATCAAATACCACATCCAGCCAATGCAGTCGAAAAGCAAAATTGGGTCGCTCCGTATTCCTTCTATTAGATTGAAACTAGCAAAATCGAATCAAAATAAACGAAAACTCACATTTGGGTCGCTTCGAATTCCTTCTAATAGACGAAAGCTAGCAAAATCAAATCAAAATAAACGAAAACTCACATTTGGGTCGCTACGAATTCCTTCTATTAGACGAAAGCTAGCAAAATCAAATCAAAATAAACGAAAACTCACATTTGGGTCGCTTCGAGTTCCTTCTATTAGACGAAAACTAAGAAAATCGAATCAAAATAAACGAAAACTCACATTTGGGTCGCTTTGAATTCCTTCTATTAGTTGATGAATCGTTCGATCCCGGAGCTCCGGAGGTAGACGCGGTGTCCAAACTCATGATAACTGGATTCCCTTTCGTCTGTAAAAGCTGTGAAAGCCCAATCAGAAGGAAACCCAGTTAAATCGAGACCAAAACGAAGATGTAAAAGCTCTCGAAGATTTCAGACAAAATGGGGGAATCAAAAGGAAAAATCGATGATGGTTGTTGTGTTAATCGTAGCTGAAACTCGCAATCAATCAACCCTTTGTTTGTCTCTCTCTCGCTCTCCAAGGAAGGAGAGGAGAGGGAGAAGGGAAGAGTGAATGTGAAGAAGAGAAAATAGGGAAATGAAATGTAAGGAAGTGAATGGAGAAGACGCCGAGCCAAAGCCCCCAAAACGGAAACGTTTCCAACGATGGAATCAAATCAAATTCCAACTGCACGTTTAAGCTAATCTAGGGCACCCTACTTAATTCTCTCCTATTTTTAGAACATCATAAATATATGGCTAAATTATAGAAAATGCCCCTATACTATGGGAGTTGTGTCAAAAATGCCTTTGAACTTTGAAAAGTTTCAAAAATACCCTCAAACTTTAACTTTAGTTTCAAAAATACCCTTGCAGTTAAATTTGGATGGAAACCGTTAAAATTTGGTTTAAAAGATACCCCTAAACTTTGAAAATATTTCACAAATGCCTTTAAACTTTAAAAACAATTAAAAATACCCTCGACTTAAAAAAAAATTAAAAATATCATCGTCAATAACTTTTAGATAAAAAAGTATTATACTTTTATTTGAATAGTATTCTCGATCTTTTAAAAACTTAAAAAAAATATATTCTTATTTAAAAAATATTTTTTTCTCTATTCAAATGCAATTTTTCCAAAAAAAAATTAACGAAAATAAATATATTATTAGCCTTTAAATAACAATGACCAAACAAGTTCCAAAATTAAAAATCTATAATAATAATCATAATTCTTTAAAGATAATTTATAATTGAATTTAGGGATTTTAGCTTGAATTTATTTAAATAATAGAATTACTTATTTTTGACCTGAAACTAAATTAATTGACGATGAGTATGCGGTTTTCATTCAAATTTAACATTGTCGATAACTTTTGGATAAAAAAAAAATTACGTATTTTGTTTAAAAGTGTCAATATTGTACCCTTAAAAAACTCTAAAAATTATTCTTACTTAAAAATAGTTATTCTTTTTTCGCCATGAAAATAAATATGTTATTAACATTTGAATAATAATGTGACCAAAAAAAAGTTCTAAAATTCTAAATCATAATCATCATTCATAATTTTTTTTAAAAAAAAAGTTGCTGCCATGATGAATTTTGGCATGAATGAATATTTTGAGGTAGACATTTATTCAATTATTCAAAATTTAAAGATAATTTATTATGTATATTATATATATATATATATATACTTATTTGAATTTAATAAAAAAATTTCGATACAATATTAGAATAACATGAGATTTTCATTTCATAATTAATTGACAATGAAAGAGTAATTCGCTAAGAGGTATGTCACATTTGATTTCAAAAAAAAAAAAAGAGGTATGTCACATTTTCAATGTGAGATTTTCAACACAATTTTTTTTTAGTACTTGCTCAACACAATTCAAGTTTAAACAATTAATATTTATATAAAAATAATTCATAAGTTATAAATACAAAAGTAAAATTTATCTTTACGAGCACAATTAAATATTTATGGTATTATTGAAACAAAATGTTAACATTTTCATTATTATTTTATATTTTTTAAGATTAAAGGTATTTTTGAAACATCTTGCAAGTTTAGGGGCATTTTCGAAACATGATACAAGTTTAAGGGTATTTTTTAAACCAAACTTTAACGGTTTCCATCCAACTTTAACGGTGAGGGCATTTTTAAAACTTTTGTTAAAGTTTAGGGGTAATTTTGAAACTTTTAAAAGTTTAGGGGCATTTTTGACACAAACACCATAGTATAGGGACATTTTCTATAATTTAGCCTAAATATATATACATCTAAAATAATTTTTTTTTCAAGGGTAATAACGACGTCCGTTCCTAAGTCATGCATCAAACACATCGAATGAGTAATGTCGCGAATAAGTTTCGAATTCGGGACCTTGAGGAGAGTATACAATTATTGTATTGATAAAATAAGATAGGTAAATGATATTAAAGAACTATTGTCGTTGTTGACTATGGTAAATTTGGGGTAAAGGTGTACGTGGTCTGGGTTGGGTAGAGTTGAATGAATTTTTCGGGTTATGTTACTCTCAATTTTCTCTCTAATATTCAATTCATATACTCATAAATATGTTTGACAAAAATACATGATACTATAGTTCAACCTATTGCCTATTTTATTAGTACATATTCTTTTTTTAGAAGGTTTACAAGTATATTAAAAATCTATCTTATTAATTTATTTTACATACACGCATAATATATATAATATACTTTTAGTTGGGTTAAGTTGGGTTGAACGAGCCAAAAGATAGTCAACCCAATAACCAACCTAACCCAACTCGACAAAAACTATGAAATCAAACACAACTCAACCTAAAAAAGTTATAACCCAACCCAACTTTTACGGTTTGGCTTGGGTAGTCCGAGTTGCTCGAGTTGTCGGTTTTTTTGTACACCCTTAATTAAGGGTACATAGTACGAATTGAGTTAAGTTATGAGAAGTTTTTTAACCAATTCAAATTTTTTAGTTGCTCAATAAGCAACTATTAATATTAGAGCAATCCAATGATTTATATATTTTCGAGTTAAGTTGGGTTCTTTAGGGTTGTGTTGGTACATTTTCCATTCTCTAAGACTCAATTCATAACACTTAAATATGTTTTAAAAAATTGAAGAAAATATGCATGTTTATACTTAAAGATATGTTACTTATTTTATTAGTGCAGTTTTTTTTTAATTAATATGTTAAGAACATATCTTATTAATTAATTATACATACATATATAATATTATTTTTAGTTTGGATTAGGTTTAGTTGAACGAGTAAAAAAATTGGTCAATCCAATAACTAACCCAACTCAACGAAAATTCGAAAATCATAACTCAACTCGAAGAAAGTTATAACCTTACCCAATCCTACTTTTGTGTTTTAACGAGCATGGAGCGATTCAAGTGGTCAAAGAGGGTTTTGAGATACTTAAAGTGATAGGTTCAATCCATGATCGCCACCTACCTAGGAATTAATTTTCTACAATGTCGAGGTTCACGCAAGTTGGCCCGAACTGCTATAAAAGAAAAATTATACTTTTGCATTTTTAGTTGGGTAATTCGAGTGGTTCAAGTTGTTGGTTATGTTGTATACTCCTACAACAAATAATGTTACTAGGTGTCTTTTGACAATGTGTATTTTTATAATAAATTAGTTATACTTTAAAGAGAAAAACTTGTCTACTCATAAATGAGGTTAATGTTCTTATTTCATATTTATGGTACCACAATTATCATTTTTTTTAGTACACATCGAAAGAGAGGGGACAAATACGAATTTTCGGGATCGAACTTGTCAGGCTAGTGTTGAAAATATCATTCCACAATTCTCGAGATCGGTTGATATCATTTTTTTAAAGTAATATTGAAAAAAGGTTGTATCGCACCAAAGTCTAAGTACGGATTATCCACCAATGGTCAGTGGCGCAGTTGGTTATCTTGTATGGTATTAATAAATTTCAACTCCACGGTCACGAGTTCGAGCCCGAAAATCGGTATTTGTTCCTCTATTATTCCGCATATAGGTAAGAGTAAAAATTCCCTTAATATAAATTAGGGAATTTGCTACCAATAGCATTTTTTGGCCAACCTATTTTAATTATAGCACAAATTGTAAAAAAATTCATGCATAGCAGATTTTTTACATTATTTTTAAATTTTCAAATATACCATTTTTCTTTTAAGTTCCTTTTCAAGCTTCAAGCTTTCTTTCCATTCTTCGCTGCAATTTCTTCTTCCTCTTCAAGCTTCGACCGACAGATTTCTATCAGTAGAACTGATAGACTTCTATTAGCTGAACCAAAGTGAATATGCACTGATAGCACTCTATTAGTGGAACTGATAGACTTCTATCAGTTGAACCCCAACGTCTTCCCCATGCTCTTCAGCAGCTCCACCTTCGTAGATGCCGATAACACTACAAGCGGCGAATTGTCGAACATCTGAACGCCACGGACAAAACACTCTGTCGCCACCCCAAACTCGTTCTGCAGCACCGCCTCATACGGATACTTCACCAGCGACATGTAATGGAACCATACCCAGTAAGGCGGAATCCGATCACGGCTAAGGAAGAAGCCGTTGAATAGAAGAAAGTACGCTAAAATGGAAACGGAGAAGAAGAATATAAAGCCAGAGAAGCCGCCAGCGAGACCGACACGAAGAACGTGGTTCCGGCGATGAGAAGTTGCGATGATTGGGAAGAAATCGTGTTGGGACGGTTTTTTTTTTACGAAGAAAGTGTGCACCGTGTTGTGTGGGATGAAATCTTGTGGGAGAGTTTTAAGCAGGGGTCTTTTGGTAATTTTACAAACTTAGGGTATTTTTTTACTACAGATGAATAAATTTAAGAAATGTGTTGTGGAGAGAATTATTTATTTATTTTTTAATATCCATGAAAAAGCCCCTATAAATTATTTGCTTAAAGATTAAAATTGAATATTTAATTGAAAAAAAGGAAAAAAAGTTGAATATAAAAATAATTAGATTAAAATGGAATAAAAAAATTATACCCGCCTCTAAACCTCAAGTTTAAGTTTTTTTTTTTTTTTTTTTTTTTTTTTACAAATTAGAGAAAGGTAAATTACAAATAAGATTTAAGTGATCGAACTTGTGAATTTATTGTGAAAATGAATTAATATTAAACTATATAATCAATCGCGCCACAATTCCTTTCAATTCAAGTTCAAGCCTAATCTTTCTCGAAAATCTATGTAAAATTATTTCGATATTTCCTCATGGACAGACATGTTTACCATTGTTTCAGAAAAAAAAAAAAAACAGTTTGAACAAAAATGATACATCTAAAAAAAAGTGACCAAATTGATATTTTATATCGATTTTTGTTTTGAGAAATATTTTATATCGAATTTAGCTTTGTTTAGAAGTGAAGGAGGATTTTTCACATTTTGATTCTGCATATTTATTAGAGAATATGAGGTTCCACCTCAAAACCGGACAATTATCTCTTTTATATTGATGTTGGACTCCTCACTTTTCCAATGTGGGACAATTGAGATCTCAACATGCCCCCTCAAGATGGTGCCTCTTTTGGGTTCACCATTCTTGAATCGGATCTCAATTTCATTCTTATTGGACCGATACCCGTTTGGGCTTTGATACCATATTAGAGAATATGGGGTTCCACCTCAAAACCAATTGGTTATGAGGGGAGTAACTCATATCTCTTTTATATTGATGTTGGACTCCCCACTTTTCCAATGTGGGACAATTGAGATCTCGACAATGTTCATCCAAACAATCAGCGCGGACTGATCTGTTGATGGCTGATGAGTATTAATTGTTAGCCATAATCGAATTCCAAACAAGAAAAAAGCAGAGATCGAGCAGGACTATGGCGATCGCTTCAAGAACAATCGCAACAGCTTGATCGAGCATGATCGTTTTTGGATCTCCATCTTCTTATGTGTTTGCTGCGCAGATTTCTCACTCTCACACTCTTCTCATCCGTCAGGTAATCGCATTACGCTCATCCGTTTGTTCCATATTAGTTGTTTGGAATTGGATTGGTTGATGTATGTATGTATGCTTGGATTTTAGATGAGCTCGGAGGCGGAGAGCGTCGCCGCTCGTCTACGCAGTTCTGGATTGTTACGAAGCCAAGGGTCTCATTGGCGGGAAGTGGATGGATGCTTTTGATGGGAAGACCATTGAGGTATGTGGTATGACATTGGAACAACAATCGAGAGAAAATAGAGAGAAAATTTGAGACAAGACAGGATGATTTACGCGATTCATTAATAGTGTTGTAGCTGTTTGTTTTCATTTGAAAGCCTTGTTTGTTTGCATTTGAAGCCTTAGAGTTCCCAAGAAGTAGCAGCTAATATATGTCCCATAAACTTTTTCTGCACAAGTTATTACCATTCATTCTTTCAATATTTCCTCATAATGATCTGGTGGCCTTCATTAGTGATTAGCAAACTTCATATTTGTTGGAGAATGATAATTTGCTATCCATCTTTCAAAAGAATTTGACTTCGTTTTCTAAATAGTTATGACAATCTACTTTTGAGTCGAACTCCTTGTGGGTGGTCCAAAGTAAATCTGACCTTTTTAGTGGTGGGTGGACTTTCAAGGCATCTAGGTTTTGGGGCTTTTGGGATTGGTAGAGATTCATGAAAGATTATTTTGACCTTAAGTAACACTCAGGTATGGTTGATAGACCCGGTTTTATATTAGCCAATGCTCTCTCATCTTTCTTGGATTTTGGAAAGATCAGGGATGAGAAAGCTTAACAACCTAGAGACTATAAAATGGGTCTCACTCTTAGACTCTTTATTTGATTTTTTGTTCTTCTCTGGTTCCCCTTAAATTTCTGGATTGAAAGATTATACACAAAAAGTTAGACTTCTTCATCCGGCCCTCCCCAATAACTTTTTTTGCTCTGCCCTGGATGCTTGGCTGAGGAAGTTGGATGATTGTTTTGGGGACCTTTGCTGCCAAATCTTTCTTTAGTTTGAGGACCCTTTAATTCAAGATGGTATCAGAGTAGGAGAGTCATGAGTTCGAATATGCAGGTGGCACCATTTGGTGGCGTTAAACAGTCGGGCCTTGGTCGGGAAGGGTCCAAATATGGCATGGACGAGTATCTTGAGGTATGACTTGAAAACCCTCTTGATGCAATTTGTAAGGCTAATTATTTACCCACTTATATCTTTTCATTATCCTATCTTTC
Source organism: Sicyos edulis (assembly GCA_036507275.1). Taxonomy (NCBI): domain Eukaryota; kingdom Viridiplantae; phylum Streptophyta; class Magnoliopsida; order Cucurbitales; family Cucurbitaceae; genus Sicyos; species Sicyos edulis. Next base: position 5,732,773 of record CM071846.1, read on the forward strand.
TTCTGGTTTGCCCGATTCCATTGAAAAACTAGTTTAAAACTTGCCTATCTGTTGGGTTTTTTTTAGTACAAGTTGGGGGAAGGGGAATTAGAAATACCGATTCTAGGGATCGAACCCGTGACCGTGGAGTAGAAATTGATTAATATCAAACTAGATAACCAATTTTTAGCTATTCTCGCCTATCTGTCGGTTTGATTTGGTTTATCCTCCCCTTTCTCTATGCTTTTCATTTTTCTTAAGAAAATATTTAAATTTTTAGCCAAATTTCAAAAATAAAAATAAGTTTTTTGAAAACTATGATCTTGTTTGACAACTACTTGGATCCAATTTGATAACAATTTGGTTTTTAAAATTTAAACTTATATTTATTCAAATGATCCATTTATAGTTTTATCTTCCCTTAAAGAAAGTACGTGAATTTTAACCATATTCTATGAATCAAAACAAATATTTGAAAACTATCTCGTTTGATAATCGTTTTGTTTTTAGGTTTTGATTTTTGAAATTTAAGTTTACAACAACTATCTTACCATATGTTTTTTTTTTACTTTGATATATACATTTTACCTATATTTTAAGAAATCAAACCAAAAGTTGGAAAAAAATGTAGTCTCCAAAATTTTGTTTTTATTTTTGAAATATGGTTAACATTCACCTACTTTTTTTAAGAAAATGATGGATATGTTGTAGGAAAAATTGAACACGTGATACGAAATTTGAGTAAAAATAAGTTTAAATTTCAAAAATCAAAAACAAAAAATCAAATAATTATTAAACGGAGTCTTAGCTTACAAATTTTGGTTTAGATTCTAGAAGTATAATTAAGCCGTAGGAATCAAAGTACTGAAAACCATTTGTTGGAGTAAGAGTTGTAGGCTTAAATTTCAAAACCTAAAAATAAAAAACTAACTGATTATCAAACAAGGTTTAAATTTTTGTTTTTGAAAACTGAGTTCAAACGAAGCCTACTTTTTTTTATTCAGTTTGACAGTTTTGTCTTTGAAATGCGAAAGATCTGTATGTTCAGTTCTTTACAAATATACAATTAGGGTCCGTTTGGTAACGATCTTGTTTCTTGTTTTTTGATTTTTTTTAAAACAAGAAACAAGAATGTGTTTGATAATTCTTTCAATTTCTTGTTTCTTAAAAAAAAATTAAGAAATAGAAATAAATATGTTTGATAACAGTTTCTTGTTTCTTGTTTTTAATATTTTTTTCTTAAACAAGTATATATATATATATATATATATAAATCATTAATTAAATGTTTGTATTTTCTAACCTTAATCATTTTTTTTATATAAAAATCTATTCAACAAATAAAAAATTCATAATAATAACAATTTTGTAATGAATAAGTCTATTATAATTTTGATTTAAAAAAAGAAAAAGAAAAATAGAATAGGCATATTATAAAAAGTTTAAAATCAAATTATAAATAAATAAATTGAAATAAGATATAAACCCACATACTAAATATTTTTAAATTCTCTCTCTATCTATATATATATATATATATATATATATATATATATATATAGTAAAATTAAGAAATAAAGTAAACACAATTTGTTATAAAATAATATTTGTATACAAATTAAGATAATTTATAAATATAAAATTGGAAATTTGATGTAGATAACAACTTTTATTATTCGTATTTTATTATAACTTGATACAAGTATATTAATCCAAAGTTTCATTTAAAAACCTATTAATTTTACTTGATTGAAATCTAGCAATTTTTTTTAATTCGAAAAAAAAAATCAAGCAATTTTATAACTATCAAATTTAACTTGATTCACTTGACTTTTTTATATTTGATTTTTCTTAAGCTTTTGGTATCCAATAGATTTCTTTTTTTCTTTTTTTTTTATTCATGAAAAGTTTTCTATAAAATTAGTATATGTTTAAATTAATAATAGAGAAATATAAATATTATTTTTTATATAAATTAAACTGAAAATTAATATATATTAATATTATTATAAAACCAATTGAAATAAAAAAAAAGAAGTTTATGTTTATATATATATAATTGAAATAATATATTTAAAAAAAATTGAATTTTTAGGAATTAAAATAATATATGAATATATATTGAGTGGAAATTGAAAAGTAAAAGTTGATTTTTAAAAATTTAAATCGAAAAAAAATGAAAAGTTTATTTTAATAAATTAAAATTGAAAAAATGTTTGCAAAGGGAAAAAAATGATTTACTCAAGGATTGAACTTGAGATGTCCAAGTAAATAAAAATAATCTAATACCTAGTTGCCACTGGCCAAAAAGTAACAATGTTAACAAAGTGGAGGATTTTAAATAAAAAAACAAAGTAACAATAAAGGAAACAAACACAAAAAATCAGAAACGGAACAAGAGAAACTCATTTTGAAAGTTGCTCATTTTTAAACTTAAAACTAGAAACGTTTCTTTTTTATTTTGGGAACAAGAAACGAGAACAGTTACTAAGGGCTCGTTTGATAACGTTCTCGTTTCCTGTTTCTTATTTATTGAGAAACAGTCTTGTTTGATAACTGTTCCCGTTTCTTGTTCCAAAAAATACAAGAAACGTTTCTCAAATTATGTGAAAAAATGAGAAACTCTCAAAACTTGTTTCTCTTGTTCCGTTCTTTTTTTTTCTAAACCCAGTATTGGTGTTATTTTATATTTTTCGTTCCAAAAAATCAACAATATTTACCTTTGGTGTGATGGTAGTGATGTCAACCCTTTTTACCATAATTTGACCAAGTCCATTGTTCAAATCCCAACTTTGTATTTTTTTTTTCAAATCATTTTTGCAATATTTATATTTTGCAATTTTTAATTCTTTTAATTTTGTATGGTTTTTTACCATTTTATTTTTTAGTTTTAAATTTTGTAATCTTTTATTGTTTATATTTTTAATGGAATTATGTATTTTTAATTTATGGGTTGAATTGAAAATTTTGTATATGTGTATTTATTTATTATTTAAGTTAATAATACACTCGAAATCGGTAAAAAATTTGGTATTATGAAAAATTTGTTCACTAAAATATACAATTGGCACTACCTTAATATTTTACACTCACAACATTTTTTAAACACGTCATTTGTGACAAATAATTTATGTGAGAGATAACATATTAAATTTATAGTTAGTTTTATATTAAGATTTTTTTTTAATTATACTAGAAAATGTAAACTTTCAATGGTCATATTTTAATGCATGTTATATTTTGTTAGAAGTCTATATATATATATATATAAACAAAAGCAAGAAATAAGAAACAAGAAACAAGAAATAGTTATCAAACAAGTTTGTTTCTGTTTTTTATATTTTTTAAGAAACAAGAATCAGAAACGGTTATCAAACATATTATTGTTTCTTATTCTCAAAAAATAAGAAACAAGAAACTAGAAACAAGAACTAAGAAACAAGAAACAGGAAACAGAAACGTTATCAAACGAGCCCTAAACAAGTCTGTTTCTCAAAAAAAGAGAAACAGAAACGAGAATTAGAAAACGGAAACATTACCAAACGGGCCCTTAATACCTCTCTTCCTCAATAACGTTTTTACAGCTGAAATATGTTTGTTTGGGGAATATGGACCGCAACTAATGAGCGCTTCAAGTAACCTCAATCTACATTCTGGAGAGTCTTCGGTCCGGGAATAATGGGCTTGGGCTTCTTTTAAGCCCAATGACCAAATAAAAACCAGACCAGCGAGGCCCATAACCAAGTTCGTTTCTGCCCCCCTTGTAAAAGAGTTTTGTAAGTTCATTTTGTTTTTATGCAATTCATTGCCTTACCTGTTTTCATTATATCACTTTGCACGTTCAAAACGTAAAAAAGAAGAAGATAAATTGTGGAAAAAAGAAAACCATCAGTCAACTTTAAGAAGATATTCTCAAAATTAGGTTTCTTGGAGAACTTTTTGCAACACGCTGGTAGATTCTCGAGTTTTATGCGTGTTCCTTACCCTAATCCCGTCGCCAATTTCTTAACACTTAAGTATTTTTGTTCAACTATTGTAAGTTGACTTAGTGGTTAAAAGAACATTAATGAACTATAGAGATTTATGAATTTATGCTGGTCACCCCTACTTATAAATTAATTAGACGAATTTTTTTGATAGCTAAATGTTAAAGGTCAAGCAACTCACTTTAATAATAGCTGATGTAGGCAAGCAAAATCAGATATATAAAAAAGATTATTTGGTGGGGATGAATAGCTTGATGGATAAGTGTTATAGTGGAAAGCAGCGAAAAAATTAGTTATAACTAGAGTTGTCCTGGACATGTAAATAGCACACTTTGTAGGGGTAATTAGGACCTAAAAATATTCTACCGCAGAGATTTGATCAGTCCCAGTAGATGATGATTAATCAGCCGAACATGGCAAATCTAGAGACTGGATAAAAAGCCAAGGGCCCCACAGGTTCAAAAATTCGAAGGAATATATTCATTTAAAAAGAGTAGGAATAATTCTCCTGAAATTAAAAAGATGCTTAAAATTCAAGCAAAGATGTTCTCCGCACTAAACGAACCCACTTTTTTTTTGCCCAATGGAAGCTTATGATATAATAGAAAATTAAATGGGCTGAAGTGTGTAACGCCTAACTTTGTTTGGATGTGTTTTCAAAATTTGATATTTGCATTATTTTCACTGTATTATTAGTAGCTTCAAAGGCCTGTGGAAGAATCTCCAAAATTTGGTTGAAAAATGTTTTTGGCTGATTTACTTATTTTTATTTTTTATTGGACATAGATGGAGAAGTGCTTGTAAAAAATGAGAGCGATTGACAAGAGGACACTGGTCGGAGAGATTTCATTGTCTTTTAGTCTTTTTGCATCGTTTGTAATGAGATGTACTATGATGTGAAAATTCATACATCAAATTTGAATAGAGTTCAATTTTCAGAAACTCACGCTAGTTAAATTTAGAAATCAACTATGAATATATTGAGTTTTTTTTTATAAAGAATTTGTAAATATAATCTTTAGTATAATATTGTCACATACTTTCTTATAATTTATAATATAATATTAAAATGTATTAATGATCGAACTGATATTAATGTACATTTATAATAAAGGATCTGATTATGAATGAAAATAATTTTACAGCTCCCCTTTAATCAATTAAGACATTTTAAAAAAGTATGAAATATATCATAAACCATCGACTTATAAGTCTATGGGCGTAAAATGGTAATTAGATGATGAGATTGCAAATTTATAAAAAGAAATTAAAGATATCATGATTCATATACTAACCATTTTGTCTTTCAGTTTAAAAAAAAAAAAAATTTGTCTTTCAAATAAATAAATAAATATACCATTTTGAATAGAATAACCGAAAATTAAAATCAAGCAAACAATTTAAGTAAAACCATATCACATCTAGGTTAAATAATCATGGATGAAATATACTAAATTTATTGAATTATATGACTATACATTTGAATTTAAACCCAAAAATAACACCCCAAAATCTTTTTGGTCAAATAATCATACGCAAGTGGAGAATATTGCTTATATGCACAATTCTCAATTGGTTAAATATGAAAGAGGGTGTAGTGTTCATAAACCTATAGTTTATATATATGTTTTGTTAAAGGAATCTTTCTTTGATTGTCAAAGAAGGAAGCATCGATTCCCTATTCTAAGTTCATTTGCATTTCCATTCTTTTGTTTATCAAACTTCAATAACAATTTATTTTTAACTATTGAGGAGAAAGGGGAAAGATATGAATACATAACAAAAGAGGGACAAACAAAAAGATGTGGAAATTTAACCTTCTTTTTACAATTCAGGTGTGTTTGGCCTAAGCTAGTTTTAAATAAAATTTTGAGTTTATACCTCTAAACTTTCATTTTGTATAAATTAAAAATCTAAAATGTTATTTGAGAGAAAATGAAAAACAACTACCATCATTTTGAAGAAGTCTTATATATTCACAGTGTTAAAGTTATATATAAAAAACTAATTTAAAACATAATTCTAACTAGGAGTCCAAATTTTTTCAAAAAAAAAAAATCCTAAGAATCTAAATTAGTAACCATTGTCGTGAGATGCCCATTATAATAGATGAAATGATAAATGAAAATTTTTAACTCTAACAAGAAATATATATATATATATATATATATATATATATATATATATATATTAAGTATAATAGTGGATTGAAGAACTCGAACAATAAATCGCATAATTGATAATACTTCATATGTTAGTTGAACTATATTTTTTTTATGTCAAACTTTAGAACTCAATAAAGACAAAAGAAAGTAATTGAATTAGGTCCACCAGGTTGGGCTTGCCATATGGCTCGTAAAAAGCTCAAAGAAACATACCTCTTTTCATGTGTAGAGGCTCGAAATAAACCAAACCAACCCAACCTAACTCCAAAGAACTTAAAAGTTAAATGGAATTGACTCCCATTCATACATGTTACTTCCTTTTGTTTTTGGAGCTTTCAGTCTAAATATGACCCCACAAATTTTTTTTCTTCTTTTACTCAATTTCTAATAATTCTTCAACATATTATTGAATCTTTTAAACCCTTTTTTGAATTTGAGCTCATAGTACACTAATGGAGGGATTATCAAGCCTACCCAAATCAAACAAAATTTGATTTGAATATCGGTGAAGGATTCGAATCATTAATCAAATTTACCATAACTCATTACCTTAAGTAAGTCATATTTTAAAAATTAAGTTTATAAATACTATTCACCTACATATTTTTTCCGTTATGTTTTATTATTTACTTTTATATATGTTTTCAAACGTGGGAGGTTTTAAACTTTTTGAATTTAAGGAATGATTCAACATGGTACTAAATTAGTAAAGAGTTCGATGTTGAGAACTTGAATTAATAACTAATTATGACACAACTCAACAAATTAAGCTCGAGTTGAATAGTGATTATTTAGTATCTTCATAAATGAAAGTTAATTTTTGAGAATCAGGAAGGAGATTCATTTTTTGAGAATAAGTTCATTAAATGTAATTGTTTCCTAGAACATGGAATATAATCTGCCAATTCCATGGGTAACGACCAAATAAGTATAAAGTAAAGTATCTGTGTATAAATGTATACATAAAAGATATGATATTTGGGTACTTGTGGGATTCTGTATAAATGGGGTATTATAGCAAGAAACTTTTTGGTAAGAAATGATTGGAAAATGTGTTTTTGTGGGGATTGGAATTGATGCTCAGAAATATATGGATCTTTTTTTTTTTTTTTTGAATCAAATATATGGATTTTTAGTGATTGCAAATAATCTAGCTAAAACAAAGTCGTGGAACGAAATGAAACAAAGAAAAGCATTAATATGGGTGCTAATAATAGCTTGTTGGGTAGAGGGGCAAGTGATTAATATAAGGGATAAGGGAAATTTTTGTGATGATTGCAAGAAGTTTGTTCTATTTTTATTTTCATATTGATATTCATTTAAAATATTTGAGGTATAGAGAATAAAAATGATTATGATTATGATTATGAGAATGAGAATTAGAATTAGAATGATTATTGTGTGTTTGGGGTATCTTTTCATTCATCCATAAAATTTTTTGTTTCTGATAAAAAAAGGTTATTTGTGTTTAGATAAAAATAATGTTTATAGAAAAGAGAATTTACCATCAGCAGCACATTCTACCTCTTGTATTATATTTGTAGCATAATTTTTAAAATAATTCATTTATAGCATATTTATTTCTATCACTCACTTAGTGATAGAACTCAGTTTAGATTTCTATCACTGATAGAAAACTTAAGGAGTGATAGAATGAATCTATCATTGATTTAATTCTATCACTAATAGAACTCAACAAGTGATAGAAGTCAATTTGGATTTTCTGCTACAAATGAAATTATTTTAGATTTTGTGCTATAGACGGAAATATTTTGCCTTTTTTTGTTATACATGCAAAATCCCCTATAGAAAAAGGCATTACTTGTATTTAAGAATAGTTATATAAAGAATAAAAAAATGATTAGGAAGAGAATAAAAAAGTGGTTAGATCTGGAAAATGAGATTATGAAAGATGATTTTCGATAGTCCAAACATGAAATAAAATAATCATTCTCTTCGTAACCATTTTCATCTTTTTTATCCTCTTCAAATAATCTCCAAATACAATAAACTCGTTGGTAGAGCTTTGAGATCTCCAAACCCAAGTGAATTTAATCGTAAAATCTCTTACTGTCAAAAAAATTAAAATAAAAACTTTTTTTTTTTAAGTCACTAAATGTACAATGTTGTCACTTGCGCTATTGCTCGTGTTGGAAAAATGAATTGCTGACCAAAGGCTACTAACAATAGTTAACTTGAATATAGCCAAAAAGTTAAGCTACATTAAAGGCATCTCAATTTTTTCTCTAGAAGTTCATAAAGTTTGAACTTGCTTAGGACAATTGCTAAAATTTAACATTATAAAGGACTAAAATAAAATAATTACTAAATTTCTTATAAAGATAGATTCTCATGGCAAAGTAAAGATTGAAAGAAAAAAAAAACAATAAAAGGCAACAGGGCCTCTCTTCATCCCTTAAAAAAGAAAAAAAGAAAAAAAAAAAGAAAAAAATAATAAAATAAAAGGCACCCTATTCTTCCCTTCTCTATTATTTCCCAGCATTTGTTCTTGAATCTCCTAGTATTCTCACACACAACAATCTCAGCTTCAGACCAAAACCAAACCAAACGAAACACAAACAGAGACAAATTCAGAATGTTCCATGCCACCAAGAAGCCCTCCTCTATGACTTCCCATGACAGGCCAATGTGTATCCAAGGAGACTCGGGTCTCGTCCTCACTACCGACCCCAAACCCCGCCTCCGCTGGACTGTCGAGCTCCACGAGCGCTTTGTCGACGCCGTCACTCAGCTTGGGGGACCCGACAGTACGTATTTTCATATTCATTAGATTCTCACGAACTTTGTCTTTCGTTCGAAGGGCTCATACTTGTAATATCTTAATTCCTCTTCAGAGGCCACTCCCAAGACCATCATGAGGGTTATGGGCGTCAAGGGCTTAACCCTCTACCATCTCAAGAGCCATCTTCAGGTAATTTCGATCTATTATCTTCTTCAAAGTATGAATAAAAAGATTAAATTTATCGTAACTCATCAATTTTATTAATCTTAATTAATGCTTTGATATAGAATAAAAATTCACTAGATAGGTTCTAACCCTAATTGTTTTTCCGAATAGAATACATCGATAATCTTTTATTGGTTCTCTAATCCATCAAATTAAGCTTTTGCGTTTAGTAGCGATTTAACATCCTCTCTCTCTAAACTCGAGCTCAGAAATTCAGGCTGGGAAAGCAACCCCACAAGGAATTCAATGAACAATCAATAAAGGATGGTTTGAGAGGTGATTTTCAACATTCCCTCCTTTAATATTTCTAACTAATTTCAATATTCATATCACAATAATTTTATTTTTTAAAAAATATTGCTTTTGAATGCTTATGATATGCAGCTTCAGCCTTAGAAAGAAACAGTGGATCTTCTTCCAGCTTAATGGATCGTAGCATGAACGAGTAAGATCCAATTCTTTTACTTTTATTTTTTACATCACAAAATTTTCTTTACCATGTAATTTTTTTTGGTTATGTTCTTTTACTTTTTAATTTTTTTTTTTTACTATTTGGTTTTTGTTTGATTGAGAAGGGTTGGGGTTAAGAGTGAACATTTTATTTTGTGTTTTCTTTTATGACAATTGCTGTCTGATATTCTAAAAAGATTTTGAAAAAAAAAACCTTATACTAAAAAAAAGGTTACATTTTTTTTTCTACTAGGATGCAAATGGAAGTCCAGAGACGACTGCATGAACAAATTGAGGTGAGCCCATAATTTTTTTTCCTCAAGAATTTAGCATAAATATATTATGATTTTGATACAAATTATAATTCTGATTCAAAAGTTGAATGGATTAAAGTTTGGGTGATTTATTATATAGTTTTAATATAGAATAACAATAACATTTAGAGTGCATGAGAATTAGACTTAACCCATTTGAGTCATTCATCCATTCTTTTAAAATTCAACCTTATGTGCGGTTTCAAATATTATTTTACCATTAAAGTTTTGGATAAATGTAATATTTTGACATTGTAGATACAATAGCTAAAAAATATATTTGGGATCTTTGGCACTCTTTCTTGGGGGTGAGTTTGATCCTTTTTTAGGCCAACAAGAATAACTTAGTGGACAATAGTGTGCTCATAAATTAAAAAGTTGAATGAATTCGAATCTCCGACCTTTAGAATTAAAAACACATTTTTTTAGGAAACATATAAATACATCTTTGAGATATTTTTATAAATACAATTAAGGGAAGAGGACTACAACTCCTACATAGCAAACAATGAAACCAACACATGACCACGCTTTTGATTACCTTCTTAAGGGATTGCCTACCTATATAACTCAATCACAACCACATCTTGTTATTCTCTAACTTAAAAAAAAAAAAAGAAAATTAAAGTGTGGCTGCATTAAACCACATAGGTAGGCTTCAAAACTTAGGTAATGTCAAGACATCACCCAAATTTTTCTCGACAAACAATATTTAATTCAAAGCTATGAATTATTTTAAATCATATAATCATTAAATAAACTATATTTTCTATATCAAAAGGGTATATACTATTTTTTTTGGATAAGTACATTTCAACTATTTTTACAAAGAAAATTATCATAATAATCCTAAGATATTTAGTTACAAAAAAATGGTTAACAAATTAATAAGTGAATATTACTCTAAATTGAATTTATGATCTTTTAAATTTAGTGTTAGAATGTTAGGAAAAGACACACTCCATCACTGTAACCAATTCATGATGGTTAACATGGAAACTTAAATAAGTGCATATGTGCATCTCAATTTCATATTTTTTTTAAAGAAAGAAATAAACAGATAACTTTCAAATCACTATCAAATAAGTTTTTGAAAACTTATCCTTTTAGAATAATTTAGTATTTTTAACCAAATAAATGATTGTTGAAATTTTGTAAGAAATGACCTAATTTAATTTGCAGGTACAAAGACACCTCCAATTGAGGATTGAGGCTCAAGGCAAATACATGCAAAGCATATTGGAGAAAGCTTGCCAAACCCTCGCAGGAGAGAACATGTCCGCCGCCACTTCCGCCGCCGCCGCCGGACCTTTCAAAACCACTTCCAACAATATTGGAACAACCACCACAGCCATCAAAGACTTCATTTCACCTCCTCCTCCTCACACCTTCCCTCCTTTTCAAGATATCAACAACCTATTTACCTGCGAACCGCTGCTCCCGCCTCCCGTCGACTGCCTCAAGAAGCCCAGCCCCTTCATCTCCGGTGCCGGCAAGGCCCCTATTTTCTGGCCAGACGATCTTCGGCTCCAGGACTTAGGGACCCCTCCAGCCACACGAGCACCAACACCGCCATTGATAGAATTTGACCCTCTTCAATTGGAAATGTATGGAACTAGGTCACCGCTGCTCGCCATTCGCAATGATGAGAAGAAGTTCGATGTGTCGTTAAAGCTCGAGAGGCCATCACCACGACATTCGGATGAGAGGGTGAATTGTGATATGGCTAACAATAACAACCCTAAGATGTCACAGCCACAGGGAAGAAATAATTCTTCATTTGGTTAATTAATTAATTGATGTTCTATGTGTAATAATTAGTGACTTAAATTTGAATGTAAATCTAGACTAGGGGTTAGATCTTGACAAATGAGTATACTGACTATATGTTGGGAAGAAAAAGAGGGGGAAAAAACTTTTAACTCCTAATAAGTGAAGAGTTAACTCATTTTCCTTGAGTTGATAACATTGCATTTTGTTTTGAGAAACTTATGTTACATGCATGGAAATAAAGAAAATGGTGGTTTGATGACTTTTTTTAATTTATTTTTTTTAAATGTTTCTATTTTTATTCTTTTACTTGTGTTGCTTTAGAACTCTAAATTATTCGAGGGTTAATCTTGATAAGATAATAAACAACAAATCTGAATTTAAAAGGATATGCAAGAATGTATTTTTTTCCTCCTTAAAGTTTGACAATAATTTTAAATATTTGGATAATTAAGACACCATTTGATAACCATTTTTTTTTTGTTTTTGGTTTTTGAAATTTAAGGCTACAACAACTACTTTACCATATATTTTTTCTTACTTGGATATCTACATCTCACCTATATTTATAAAAACTAAACAAAAATTTGCAAACAAAAACAAGTAGCTTCAAAAATTTTGTTTTTGTTTTTTAAAGTTGGTTAACATTCACATATTTATTCTTAAGGAAAAGTGAATACATAGTTGGAAAAGTGGATTACATGGTAGGAAATTTTATTAAGAATAGGCTAAAATTTTAAAAATAAAAAACAAAAAACCAAATAGTTATCAAACGGAACCTAAATAATTTAAATATAAAAATCGATCTTACAAAACAAAATAATATTGAACTTCCATTCATCACATATAAAATTATCTTTTTTTTTTCATCTTTAAAGAATTACTGAGGATGGTTACGATTATGAATTTTTGAAATTTATTTGATCAAATTTTTCCTACATCATTTCAAATGTATGTTTATATTGACTAAATCCCATGGAGGAATAACAAGAGAAAAAGAATAGTAATTATTTTGAGTATACTTTTTTATGATAAACAAAATTTTAATATTTTTTTATTTAAAATTTAACGGTGAGATATCTTCGTTACTGGATCATATACAAATGCTTTTGTAGCTCTGCTAATTATTTTGGCTTAACGTTTCTAGAGCTGAGTGTGTATATATATATATATATATTTTATTTTTCATTTAGGGATATTTTTTAAACAAACTTTTAAAGATTTCTATTCAAATTTAACCACAAAGGTATTTTTGAAATGTATTTTTTTTTTTAATTTCAATACTATTTTTGGAAATTTCAAAGTTCAAAGAGTATTTTTCTGATTTTTTTTTTATTTAAAAATGTAGCCAAGATTTAATTCTGATGATCTTTCCTAGTCGAGTCTCAAAGTTGTTGGGCCCTTGAAAATTAATGTACTCAAACTAATGGGCTAAAACCATAGTTTATATAATTGAAAAATTGTATTGAATGCTACACTAATAATTACCTATAGGTAATTTTACTCTTTTTAAGAAAAAGATACGATTCATTTCTAAAAGCATGCAAGAATTACAAAAAAGCTTTCCAATTTAAAGCAATGGAAGCAATGTCATAGTTTCTAAAAAGAGTAGATTTATAGCACCAAGAAGCAAAATTTATGTTGATATTTTCCCATATGAAATCGGCATGCTTGTCGACGTGCTTGCTATAAAAAATTCGAGCATTTTTTTATTTCCAAACATTCCACCAAGTTGCAACATAGAAACTGACTCTCAAAATCTCTTGTTTAGTTCTGTGCGTGGTATCCATCAAGTCTTTGACATGGGCAGCAACCGAGGGATAAAAGCCATGTTGAGAAGAGGAGGGAAAGTTTGCAATAATTTTCATAGTATAGTTGCATTGAGAAAAAAGGTGATCAACTGTCTCATTTTCACAATTACAAAGCGCACACCAATTTGGGCAAAAATGGTGTTTGGGATGTCTCTTTTGCAACGTACCCGCCGTGTTAAAGAACTCACGGAGAAAATATTGTTATTGGTCGGTTTCCAAATTAAAATATCATTTGATTCTGAGCTCGAGCGGGGGCCAATTTGCAACAGTATCGTTCCAGCGGTCGATCTCGCGATCAAGGAGAGAGCAAAAAGGCTTTGGGTCCCATTCAAGTTTGTCATTGTTCCATGCCTCATTAACAGTAAGGTTTTTTTTATGCAGCAAGGGCAAAAAATCTGCTTTGATTCAAGTGAAGAGGACCATTTACCATCCAATTATCATACCAAAACAGTGTGTTGATGTCATTGTTTATTTTCCATATGGTATTGTTTTCCATAATGTCTTTCATAGACATAATGTGAAACCATGGGGATCTTGCACTCTCATTCCTACATAAATGATGAATACCTCCAGGATGTTGAGGATAGTACTTTGCCTGGATAATTTGCCTCCATAGAGATGTCGTGTAACGACCCGACCCGAATGGGGTTCTAAATAGGCCGTCACCTCAATGCATGCATTCAAATCTACAGAAAAATTTGCAAGATGGTGTTTGGATTCTAAGTAAAAACTAAAACATGAAAACATCCATTTAAAAATCAACATAAATTCCTGAAACCTGTCCCTGTTTCCAAGCACCTGTTCCAAGACAAATACATTTCCAAACATACTCTGATCAGAGATTTATTTAAAACATACAAACTTTACAACAATGCTAGAATCCGGAAATACATTCAGAAAACACCCTAGGGCTCCGTGCCCAACTACATGCATTCAGAGGACATTTAAATCATAAACATAAATCTCAGAGTTGAACAACGGGTTTCCATGATCACAGCTCCTCCTCCAGCCATCCTGCCTCGCGCCATGGTTTCCTGAAAGATAAGTAAGGGTGAGTAACGAATTACTCAAGAAGAATCCCCAACCGGGGTACAATACGATATACATGGTCATCTAGCAGAAAGATAAGCAAGCTATGAATATAAACACAGATAGAGCACATAGCTTAGCCCACACTTGGGCCTCGGATGCCAACTCAGGGTCTTAGTCCGGAAATCAATCACCACACAACACATCACACAAGTCGCCCTATACGAGAAACAAGTCCCGGCCTCGGCTGCATCTCTCTGTCGACGAAAGGTACACTAGCTCAAGATCCCGAGGAGCTCTCCGGTCGGCATTTGTAATGAGCGTAAACATGCACGCGTGCTACTGCAGAACCATGTGGGGTGTCGGGTCCAGAGGCAAGTTGCCCATGTCGATCACCACGCCTAACTAAATCTTTGGATCGGTGTCACCGACATAGGGGTGTGAGACACGGACACGTAAACTATGTCACTGAACTACCGCACCGAGGCTAAGGAAGCGGGTCGTGGTAGGCTTACACCGAAGCGCGCCCTTACCTTAACAGGTGGCAATCAGGGGCTACGACCGAACACGCTGAGGACGTGCCGACTATCGGGGACGAGGCAATGCCAAGTCATCATCCCGACGGTTGGGGCATTTAACAGTCTGCCACCCTCACCCAAGATTGCGGGGCCTACCGCTCGGGTTAGCTAATCCTCACGGGTTCCGGGGACGGAATGACTTGCTTGCTCGACGTCCCCGCCATGGATGCAAGGTTCTTTATGCACCCGGATGATGATGCTATCTACCGCACTTCTAACCCGCCTACTAGCAAAGCGAAGAAACAATTCCATAAAATCCAATACGTGCTCAAAAGAATACAACGAACCTAGCATGATACTACGAAGCAAAGAACAGATACGAGCATGCCAGAAAGGAACAACCTAGCATGGATTAACATGAGAATTAACCAGGAAAGTCATGCTAATCGGGAATTGATTAGAGCACTTATCACCAAACATGTCAATAAACACAAACAAGCATACAATCAAGCAATCACATATAATATCGCAGGTCCACACAACTCCAAAGAAGAAATCCTTACAGCGGAAGACCTCTAAACACAAGAAACCTAAGTGCGATCGAACCCGAGCTAGCTAGCGAGAACCTAACAAAAACAACAATAATTACAATCAAAAGGCCCAAAAATAATAAAACAAACGGGGCTCGGCTCGGGAGCAACTCACGAGGCACGATCCGACTAGGAGGGCCGGGCGTTTTGCAGCACAGGCTAAGGCATTGCTTGGAGCTGGCACAGCGCTGGGGCGCGACGCTGACACGAGCCAGGCGCCGACGGCTTCGGGCGCTACTGACACGGGCGCTGCGGCACACCACTGGCGAGTAGGGCGCGCGAACGCGAGGCGAGTAAGCAGGCGACGCGAGAGCGCGAGGCGAGCGAGGCGAGGCGACGACGCTCGGATCTGTGCGTCTGGTGCGGCGACAGCGATCGACGACTGGCGGCGGCCTTTCGACGGCGACGCGCTGGACGTTCTTTGCTGGCAGATCGGGCGCGCGAGGGGTCGGATTTCGGCGATGCTCGAACAGGCGGATCTGGCTGGCCGACGACTGGCTGGGCTCGGCGATGCTGGCGAGGCGACACGAGCTGGTGCTCGGGCGCCGAGCTGATGGGTCGGGCGAGCCACGGGGCAGGGCGGCTAGCCAGGGGGGTGCTGCGAGAGAGAGAGAGAGAGAGAGAGAGAGAGAGAGAGAGAGAGAGAGAGAGAGAGAGAGAGAGAGAGAGAGAGAGAGAGAGAGAGAGAGAGAGAGAGAGAGAGAGAAAATGAATTTGGGAAAAATAAAAGAAATAAAGGAATAAAAAGGAAAATGGGAAAATAAAAGGGAAAAATGGGATTTTAATTCCATTTTCCATCCTTATCCACTTAACACCTCAAAATCCCATTTCCCGGCTTCCTCCTTCGAGACCCGACCGAAGCAATCCTTTCCAATCAATAAATCTCACTAAACCAACTCCCAAATCAACACCAAGGGCCCGGGCTCGAATCCCAAAGGAAGCACACAACCAACCATCACTTTGCAAAAATCCCAAATCACAACCGAACTTCCAAACAACTAGCCCAAACATCTCGGGACTCGCAGCCCAACCCAAACAAGCCACGGCCAAGGCAGAAGCTACCTCGAATCCCTGAAAACCACAAATCCTGCCCGAAGAGCCAAAGGACCAAAATACCCCCAAGGGACAAAACCGCTCTAACGACCCAACCAACAACCGAAACTTGACCCGAAGGCACCTCGAAAACTGGGATAGAAAACTGGGCTGTTACATGTCGCCTCATGAAAATATCGCCAGTACCATTTTCCAAGCAGAGCAAGGTTGTGTGTATGCATGCGTTGAATGCCTAGACCACCATGCTCCTTTCACATAGTCACCAAATTCCACCTTACAAGATTGGAGCCACCTTTTTTGTCGATGCCTTTCCATAAAAAATTCCTCATAATTCGTTCAATGATTTTACAAACCGACATAGGAGCTTTGAAAACCGATAGGAGATAGGTTGGCAGGTTACTATGCACAAATTGCACAAGAGTGAGCCTCCCACCTTTAGAAAGAAAGGCGTAATGTCATCCATCAAGCTTCATATTAATCTTTTCAATTGTCGGCTCCCAGAAAGACTGATTTCTAGGGTTCCCACCAAGCGGCATGCCAAGATATGTGAAAGGCAGCGGAGATGTTTGACAGCCCCAGATGCTAGAAAAAGCATCAATGGATGTCTGATTTATATTTATCCCAGAGAAAACAGATTTGCTAATATTTATTTTGAGGCCAAAAGAAGCTTCAAAGACTTTAATAATCTGAAATAAATTGTACAACTTTACATGATCAACCTTGGAGAAAAGCAGAATGTCGTCAGCAAACAACAAATGGTTAATATGACAATCTTTGATCGAGCAACCATCAATAAGACCTTTCTGTTGTGCATCCATGAGAAGCCATTGATAATGATAGGTAATTTTACTCATGAAGAAATCACTTATATTATCTCATTCATTTCTTGTTATTGAATATACGCATTTACTTGAAAATTTAATAATGACAAGTTTCATCGAATGGGTAAGTGACGCAATGGTTTTATTGTTGATTGTAAATCAGTTCAACATTAGTGTCGCAGGTTTGAGCCCGAGAATCAGTATTTGTCCCCCTCCCCTAATATGTACTAAAAAAAAAAAAAATAATGACAAGTTTTCTCTTAGCATTTTTTTTATATTTTCTTTTGACGACTGAAAATTGGAGTTTTGCACAACTACATATTCGTAATATCTGTGTAAATTTTAAGATTCCGACTCAAAGAGAAAAAAAGAATTTTAGAGTGAAGTATATTCATAAATTTTGAATTTGAGACTTCTTTCGGACTGCCTCTGCCACACGCAAGGACATTTTTAGATTAATATATTCAATCGTACATTTAGTAGAATATAAGGGGACGTTTGGCCCGCCGGGAAGGGAAGGGAAGGGTTCCTTCCCGGCGTTTGGCCAACAAGGATGAAATGTGTCCCTGCCAAACACGGCGCGCGGGTCCCATGCGCCCAAATATCCCGGCGCGTGGACCCCGAGCGTTTAACTTCTTTTTTTTTTTTTTTTACTTTCTTCTTTCCTTCTCTGTTATTTTCATTTCCTTTAGTTTTTTTTTTTTTAATTTTAAATTTAAGTTTCCTACTTCATTTTTTTAGTAGTATTAATATTAATTTTAATTTCCAAATAAACTTTATTTCCTTATATATTTTATGGCCAATTTAATTTTAGTTTTCCATTCCTTTTGTCTTTCCTAATTTTTAGTTATATTTTTCAATTTCCAAATCAACTTCTTTTACTTTTATAAATATAAAATTAAGATTTCAATTTCAACTTTTTCTTAAATAAAAATGTAAGGTTGTCAATTTTTACCAACTCGTCCAATTGAATATGTTTATATTATTTATGTACATTTTTTTCTTTTAAAATGCAATATTTATTATTATTTTTAGATGTATCATGTTCTCTAAACAATATTTATTTCATGCATTTGACTTTTATCAATAATGTATGCACTTACAATTTGTTATACGCGCGCGCGCACACACATAAATATAGATTTTATTATTTTCAAACTTTTCTAAACTCATACATTTTTATAAACGAATATAAATCTATATTACATAAATCTAAGATATGATACTCAAAATAATTAAACTAGTTATTATTTTATTTTTTATCTCATCCATCTCCATTTTGAGTTTCTAAACTTAATCTTTATTATAAAAGTCATGATATTTTTTTAGAATAGAAATTATGTTATCCATTTATTTTTATTTATTATTTTCATTTTTTAACAATTATGAAATTTAAGTATTTTGATAATGAAAGTTATTAGATTTTAAATTTTATTTAAATAATAAATAAAATAAATATAAAATGATATATTAAAAATATTAAATATCTATTTTTAAATAAAAAATACATCACTTCACTACTTTTTCTCATCCCACCAAACACTAATTTACTATCATTTCATTTCATTTCTCTTCCCTTCCCATCTCACCAAACACCAATTTACTTTTACTTCTTTTATCTTCCTTTCCCATCTCACCAAAGACCAATTTACTTTTACTTCTTTTATCTTCTCTTCCCACCAAACACCTATTTACTCTCATTTCTCTTCCTTTCCTTTCCCTTCCCGCCCTAGCCAAACAAGCCCTAATTGTGCGTAACAAATTTAGTTAATTCAGTTTGAAACTAAATCTGTTGAAAAAAGAAGTTATGGACTATTTTTTAAAACAATAATAGGATGAAGGAATAGAACTCTTCGACCTCGAAATCAATCAGACAAACTTTTTTTAAAAATTATTATTATTATTATTATTTTTAATGTTAGTTGAGATATACTCTTTTTTACTGTAATTATAGACATTCGGTAAATAATATATACAACTGTAGTTTTCCAAAAAATAGTCAAAATGAAATGCTGACCAAATAGTGAGCATGAACTCAACTACTTAAAAGACAGAAAATGATTAATAATTGAGACATCAATAACCTTCTTCAAATTTTCACATTCATAATTGTAATGCAACTTTTTCCTAATACAATCGAAATTGGAGAACTCCAATCACAAATTTGCAATACAAAATTGAGAGCAAAGCAAGGATTTGAAATAAATGAAGGTATAATTGCTTTCCTTAATTTGAACACACAAACACCACTCTATTACACATGTAAATGCCCTAAAAAACCCACATTACATATGAAATTAATATTGTGTAACAACTTAATGTAATGTTATAATGGTTAATTTAGCTCTCTCTCTCTCTCAACATGCAAAACTAATCTCTCTCTACATAATATTTTTGAGATTGATTTTTAGTGTAAATTGAATGTTGTTGTAAATTTAGTAATGTACAGTAAACGTAATTAAGTTGGAGTTTAAGGGTTTGTTTGGTAAATGGTTTACGTTACTGTAATAAGGAAGGTTGTTGGACAATGTTGTCTTCTTGCATGGGAAGGCTACACAGAGACAAAATCTCCTCTAAAGTTCCATTCATGGAGCCTCTGAACTTATCGAACTTCATGTACTCGTCCATGCACTCGGGCTTCATTAACATCCTCGACTCTCCGGTGATGTTTAGCTGTGGGAAGTCTTCGAGCTCCAATGGTGGATAGTAGGGATGCTGGTAATGGAGATTTTGATGATCCATATAATTGCTTGGAATCTGCAAAATATACATATAAACACATGTTATTGATACGATCATATCAGCACTACCGTATCGGATCTCATAAAAACTCTGCACTTAACCCACGTTTAGATAAAAATATAACTGAGTTGGGTGACTACTTGGAAAGACATCACATTACATCTTTTTAAAATACATATCATTGATATATGTAATGATTAAAATGTTTAAAGGATTGATTTCGATGATGGTATTGGATAAAAAGTATGTTCGTTTATTTACTTTGATTTCTATATGAGGTCTAGTAGGTGTTTATCTCAAAATCAATTTGTTATGAGATGAATAAACTTGCCTATCTTATAAATATTGGGAGATATTTTTATCTTTCTAATGTTAATCTTCTATATATCTCTTACTGAATATTTGTTTTAGTTTAATTGAACTATGATATCATATTAGATGGTATAAAGTTTTATCTTAAAACCAATTGATAATAAGTAGAAAAGTTCATCTATCTTACACATACTAGGAGATTTCATTAACTTTTTAATATGAGGATCCTAAACATTAATTAGTCGAGGTTATGCTGAGCTTGGGTAGTATCTTTGTTTATTAGCAGTATATATTTTGAAGATAGTCTTACTTATTGAGTATACTCTAACTAAACTTTAGGAGCTAATAATGGAAACAATTGTAGTTTTCATATCATTTTTGTTTTTATATTTAAAATGTGGACAGTATTTAAGAAGTAGAAGTAGTTAAAAATAAAATCATTATCAATCAACCTAAAATAGAGATGTTTACGATAATTAAACAAACTAATAAACCAGACACAAAGGCTTGATTTTTTTTTTCCAAATAGGAGGTCTTGTAAAAAAAAAAATCCAATATATGATCTAAAGTAAGGAAAAAAAATCAATAAAGAAGTGACTTTTAAATGTTTTTTTTTTAAAAAAATGCTTTTTTAGGTTAAGTGATTAGTATTAATTGTTATAGAAACACTTTGAGGAAAATTAGGGAAGAAAGATGAGTGGAAGGGATTTGGTCAAAAGAAGGTCATAGAAGTATGGTGAAAAGAGAGACATTTTTGAGTCAATGTAAGAGATAAAAATTAAGATTAGGAGTAGCTTTTGAAAAAGATATTGTGTTTGTGTATTGTCATTTCATTTACTTCAAACTTTTCTAACAAACTCTAAAGATAAAAAGACAACCCAAAGGGCTTGTGAATGTGGGTCATATTCAAAATGATATATTCTTTTAGAAAAATAAATAAAGTAAAATAAAATATCTCAGATGTGCCAAATTATTTATATTTTTAGAAAAAAGTATAAATAAAGTAAAAACATAAGCAATGTTAAATTATATATTTTTAGAAAAATAAAACAAAATCAAACTCGCCCCTTCGCGTGCTTGAATGCGACCACCAGGTATGAATAGTGTAACACTAAGTCTCTTTGACCATAATTTATAATAATTAGCTTTGAATTAGTTCTCTTTTTCCCTAAAAGAAAGAAATCTAGTAATTAATTGATTATTAAAAAAAGTAAATTATACTACCTTTAGACCACTTACAAACACCGGTATAAATAATTCAAAATATCCAAAATATGTTGTTGGGTTCCAATTTTCACCTTTTAACTTTGTATAAGTTTTAATTCTAATCTCAATCTTATTTTTGGTAATTTTTCTTTTAATTTGTGTGTATTTATTTTAGTTTTATTCTTTATTGCCATAGGCTTCATTTCCACTTCAATCATTTAGTTTGGTTGAGAGAGGGTTTTTAAACGAACAAAAAAAGAAAATATTAGAAGCATAATGAGAATTTCTAAAATGTTAAAAAGAGTAGAATTGAAATTAATTACATTATGAGAATAGATGATTAACAATGCTTAATTAAGTACATTTTACCTCGTAGACAAATATATGTTTAATTGTACATAAATAAATGCTATATAGTGATGTGGATGTCTCAAAAAATTGTCTTAAAAGAAAATATTTTCACTTTAGATAACTTTCTATTTGAGTACACTAGAAAAATTGAATTCTTTCTTCCTTGTATTTGTATACCTCAAATATGGTTGCTTCATTTGAAAAAAAAAAGTTGTGATCTTGCAAAAAATTTCTTTTAAAAAAATTGGCCACACTTCAGCCTTTATCAATGCCTTTGTTTTTCATTAATATAATAACTAATGGTAATGTTTTCATACACCAAAATCCAAAAAAATAAAACCCTTGCAAAAATATTTAAAACCCTAGCAAACAATAACGATATTTTTCTTGGACATCATTTTTAAAATCCTAGCAAACTGTAACGACTTTCTTGGAGATCATTTTAAAATCAATGATTTATACATACATACTTGATTATTAAATTATACAAAATATCACTAAAACTTTATTTTTGTTGACGATTTATATATATACTAATAAATTCCTACATGATATTATATTGTACGTGTTTAAGCATGCATATAAATTTGCATGCATGAAAACATATATATAACCTTAAGGATTATAAAAATAAAGAATTAATTGTTTAATTTTTATTGTATTTAATGAACTATATGGATGGAAATTTAGAAGTACCTGCATAAAATTTGGAGGAACATCCATGTGAATTGGATAGAGGCTATTGGCTGCACTATTAGCTTCATTATCGGAGGCCACCGGAGCCGGCAAGTCGTCGGCGACATTCCCTTGTGTGAGATCGGAGGAAGAGTTTTCACAGCTGAAGATTTTAGGGTTATATTCATGAAGAAAGTTATGATCAAAACTATCACCAGCTTCATTGTTTTCCATTCCTGCTCTCAAGCTTTTCGACCCCCCGCTGTCGTCGACTTGCTTATCTTGCTCATCTGTCATCATCCATTCCGGTGCTTCATTGTCGACTCCGCTTTCCCTTTCCCCAACCACTTTCGGTACTTGTGTTGCTTTCTTGAATACGCGACACAATGCATAAGAATCCTGTATCAATATCAAAATATTACAACTTTTCTATAAACATTATATTCATTATTTTTATTATTATTACTTTTTTTTTTATCATTTTCATTTAGGTTTATTGATGATTAAACTTATGCATGAAGGGAAGTGTTCAATATTGATTAAACTTTAACCGTTGTTTGACATTATTCATTATTTATCTAGAAATTATTCAAAGAGACATGGATGTTTTCAAATATTTTGTGGGGTTTTCAATGATGAAAGGTGGAAAATTAGAGAGAAACAAGTTTTAACTAAAAAGAAAGGGGTATGTTTCTATGTAGGGTAAAGGGCTAAAGCCTAAGAAAAGAGATGGAAATTAAGTACACACATTTATCTAAAGTTATGACCAAAAAGTCTTTCATAAACCCTTATTGATGTTCGGTTCTTTTTCTTTTTGGTTTAGTTCAAAAGACCCAAAAAGGAAAGCACTTGAGTGATATTTGTTCTTCCTTTTCTTTAGGGCTCTTTGCTTTTTTAGTAGTTGTGAGGTTTTTTTTAAAAAAAAAAAGAAAAAAAAAAGAATTGTATTGACTAGTTTATGCATATCTCAACTATTTTTACATAACAACGACTAAACCATATCACATTTGATTATCAAGATAATTAGTAAAAAACTAATTTCCTAAAGGCAGTCTTCATATAGATTGAACTTATTCCATATTTTATGATTCCCCAAGCTCTTATATGAGATATAAAGAAGATAAAAACCTGGGTCGAAGGAGATGATGCCATATTAGCGAGTAAAGAATGAAGAAGACGATACTCGTGCATAACCCAATTGGTTCTAACTCCATGAGGGGCTCTTCCTTTATAATACACCAAAGTCTTCTTCATCCCAACCGCTTGTTTCTGCGATTGAACCGTCCTGTCTTTTCCAGTGGCCTTCCAATATCCACCCCTTGTCGCTCGATTTGTTCTCGATCCATTCGGGTACTTCCGGTCCCGAGGGCTATAGAAGTACCACTCCATATCTTTGCTCGGCAAAAACGACTTGTCTAAGACGGACAATTATCGTTAAGAACACATAAGCAAATGATGAAAAACAAAGACAAGGCAAATCACAAAGAACATATTAAATTACCAGGTAATTCCCAGGGTTCGCACTTATAAAGATCGATCTCGGGGATGATCTCAAGCTCGATGGAGTGGCCATTGATCTTTCGATCCAAATAGTAAGCAACAAGCTCTTCATCGGTCGGGTGGAAGCGAAAGCCGGGAGGGAGGGACATGGGAGCCATTGAAATAGGGTAGATCGAGCTTTGAGAAAAAGAGAGAAAGAGAGGAAAGAAGAAAACTTGAAGGGGACCGAATTGTACGAGATAGAACCATATAAGTAGGGGAAAAGAATTGAGCTAAAAAGTGAGATTATATTACACAGTCTACCTGCTTTATTGATGTAATAATTTATATATATTCATATATCTATATATAATAAAATATAATATAATATGTAACATGACAGCTGAAGGGATTATATGGGAAGAGAGAAGAAGACGGCTTTGTTCTTTGGATGATTTGATCATCTAAGTAGTGAAACCACTTTTGTCATGTGATTCTCTTGGTTTTTGGTTTTAGATTAAAATAATGTGTTTTTTTAAAGGTTTAATTTTAGTTTCAATATTTACTATAAATTTAAAATTAGTTTTTTTATACATCAAACTTATAACTTTATTTAAAATACTTACGGATTAATCAAATTTAAAAAATAATTATAAATACGATCATTTAATAAAATATTAATAAATGTAGTTTTTAGTATTAATGAATACTATCACCTACTTTCTTTTAATATTTGTAATAATAAATATTTATAATATACGATGATATTGATGAATATTTATAATATAATGTTAAAATATATTAATAACTATAAATAGGAATACTTTATAATTTTTCTACATTATTTCTTTTTTTAAAAAAAAAATTATATATTAAAAAATCTAATAAAGACTATTTTTTAAGAAAAATAACAAAAAATTATTACAAATATTTATTTTTAAATTTGGTTGAAATTATAATAATTACAATTAGATATTTTAAAGTGCAGGACAAAAATGGAAGTAGTGGGACCAAATTACTATTTTTAATTTTGTTTTCATTTAAACAGATTTTTAGCAAACAAAATTTGACTTGACTAAGCTTAAACAACCCTACATAATCCCCTTTTCAGTCAATAAAAAAATCATGTAGTTTTGTTCCATTCTTGACGTACTATATTAAATAAATGACTAAACCAAAAGTTTATCCTATTATGGTTTGATAATGATTAGGTCCCTTTACTTATCACAATCTTATCTGATCTTTATGTTTAACTTTTTTTAATGATAAAAAAAAAAAAACACAAAACTATCATGAACCGACACATAATTAGCATCCACAACAGTATACATACAAAAAGTAGTAAAATTTAATTTTACAAAAGGGAAAGGTAAATTTAATTAATTCAATATCGTAATTCTTTTTAAATCTTAACGAGAGAATTAAACACACAACTTCTTAACCATTTAACTATATTTTTTGTTAGTCAAGTTATGTTCTTATTGGTAATTAATTAATTATCGTGATCGTGATCTTGATCTTTAATCTCTTTTTAATGTATCAACAATATTATAGCTTAAGAGACCAACAATGTATATTAATCCTAAAAAGAAACTTATGAATTCATCTATCTCAATTATTCTTAAGTTAAAAATAATTATCGATCAAGAAAAGCAATAATTTTGTGTTGAAATTAAAAAAAAAAAATTGCCTTCCATTGTGTTAAATGAAATGTTAATGCGTCACAAGAACAATAGTTCAACGATATTAATATACACTTATAGATTAAAAGGTCATGAATTTAAATTTATCTACCCCTAATTATTATAATTAAAAAAAGAAAAAAAAGGTTCATGCACAACACTTTATATAAAAGAGGTAAAATTTAATCTGGCGAGTTTAAGGTAAAATTTAATCTTTTCAATATTCTATTTCTGATCTTGATCTTAACCTCTTCCCAACGTGTGAAACGAAATATTTGTGCACAACAGGACAAAAAGTGGCAACAAATTTGAATTCAAAATACTCTTAAAGTCAAATTAAAAATTCAATTTTTTTAGATTATAAATTGAGTTTCAAACTTTTAACTTTATATTTATTTAGTATAGGGAATGAACTCTTCTCACCCGATAATTACAAAGGTAAGCAAATTTTAAGGAATTTACATCTATAATCATTAATACATTTAATATTATTTTTCTTTTTTGAAAATTAATTTAATATTATATTACAAGCACTCATCCATAACAATATTATGTATTATAAATATTCATTAATACTAATATTATAAGAAAATATGTGACATTACACATTAATATCAATGACTATATTTATTAATTTTTTTCTAAGTGACCGAATATATAATTATTTTTTAGATTTGAATAGTCTAATAAGTTTCTCTTCATTTATAATCTCAAAAAAAAAAAGTTTCTCTTAATTTATTAGTTATAAATTATATTTTTTATATAATAAACTCCAAAAATTTTAAATTTATATCTAATAGATTCACAATTTTTTTAAAAAAAATAAAAAACTGAGTATATTTCAAAGCTCAATCTAGGCCATTTCAATGTCTCCCAGATAGTGGTACCATAGTTGAGCGCTTAAAATTTAGAGGCGTATCCTCCCTTTAAAGGTTCTAGGTTGAATGCAATTGTGGATATTAATTTCATAAGCAACTCCTAATTTCAATTTCGATCCTACGATTATATATTTCAATTAATTTCCAAATTTTTAGGAGGAAAACTCTAAATTTTCAAATCATAAAAAAAATACAAATAAGTACATATATAAACATAAAAGTTGGTGACCGAAAAAAAAACACACCCTTCAAAATTGAGAATTGAATTTGAAAGTTGGAGGTTTGCAATGAAAGGGTATAAGTGTAAATATGGTTGAGAGGGAGGGTGCCTTTACGGCTTTAAAGAAAGATTCTAAGAGTAAAATAGGAAGAGGCATTGTGTGAAAACAAGGCATGCATGCAAATATAAAAATATATTTAAACATTCTTTAATTTATGTTTTTATATTATATATATATATATTATACATATGGTGACAGAGAGAGGATATATGATTAAGAAGCTTCGTCTGCAGAAAGCTTTTGTCTGCTCACAAACTAACAAAAAACAAAAACAGAGAAAACGCATCAAAAGCCTCCATTTTCCTGTTCTATTCATATTCCAATTTGATCATTCAAATTAAATAATAAGAATACAATATGAAGTGTCGTCACCCTCACAAACAACAATGCCAACAATTATATAATATTCCCCTAATACCAAATGCCTACTCTTGATAAGAATTTTTTTAATGGAATTGAAAAAAAAAAATCTACATATATCAAACATACGAAAATAGATCCGGTTCGGTTTCAATCAAGTAAAGAAATTGATAGACTTCAATCAGGTGAAACTTAAAATAGATAGAGTTCAATCAATGTATAATATATTTTTAAGAAGTTGATATAATTAAAAATAAGAATACTAGAATATGTTGTCTACATTACGTTTTCATTCTTTAAAATATATTTTTTCGAGTTAAAATAGTATTTTGGTTATTGAATATTTGTTTTGTTCTATTTTGATCTCTACACTTTTAATAATTTAACAGCTTATCAAATTTTAACGGTTGCTAACCATTTATTTTTATTCTAGAGATGATTTTTATACTTTTGTAAAATATAAGGACTAACATGGATATTATGATAGTCATCAACTAAAATTGAACTTTTAAAAATCTAAAGATAGAAAAAAAAAACATCAAAGTTCATGAAAGAAAATTTTAAAGGGATGGGGACATTTCCTTACCAACATTTGGGTTAAGGACAATCACTTCTCTCATATTCATTATTATTTAATTAAGCTCTCCATAATATTATTTTATTATAAGTCATATTCATTTTTCACATGCTAGTTATTTTATCCTATCATAATCATTTCATGCATCTCAAAACATTTTTTTCATATTTATTATCAATCTCCCTAACCATTATTCTATTATCTGTCATCATTCTATGCATCTCAAAATATGTAATGATTCTTTCTATAATCATTTTATATACTCTAACTAGTAACGTTTTTTTATAATCATTTTCTTCACCTTTAAATACATAATTATTCTCATATTCTCTCTTAGTCATTTCATTCTCCTTCAAACATCATGTAATTGACCATTCTTTTTTGTTTAACAAATGTGGAGGGAATCGAAACAACCTCCAATTGTAAGTAACGAAAGAGTGAGGTGTCTTATTAATAGTTGAATTATTATTACGTTTTTTTAAAAAGTGAATTAAGACTACGTTGGATTAACATAAATATTGTCTTATATCTAAATAAGATTAATATTGTCTTATTAACATAATTGATATACATTTTCATTACTTTTGCAGGAAGCAATACCTCAATGACATCAATGTACATCTCATAACTAAAAGGACATGAGTTTAAAATTTTCACCTTAATGGTTGTAGAACTTAAAAAAAAAAAAAAGAGCTAGGAAAGACGTGGAGATATCTTCATTTAGAATTTGAATCTTTACTGAAAAGGTTGGCGGCTTATTAGTTTCATTGTTTGATGGAAATCCAATTTAACACTATAGTCACAAGTTCAATCTCAATAATCGATATTTGGCTCTAATTTATTTGATAGTAGAACCCTACCAGTGAAGTTTGTGGTTTCTCTTCCCCCAACTTGTACTAAAAAAAATAAAAGAAATGAACCTTTGATATCTTTGTCAAAAGTGTACATCTAAACAAATTGAGCTAGGTTAAATTGGACATTTTTTTTAATTAGCACCATTTGCTGTGGAATAATTCAAATCTTTGACATTTCAGTCAAGAGCAAATATCTTGATTAGAGTTATGCTTCAATTCAGCTTTATCTACTGAATTAGAATCAGATTGATTACCGGACACAAAACATTCACAATATAGGAAATTAATTTGCTCTCAAGAGAAGCATAGCAATATCAGAGGTTGTTTGGATGGAGGCGTTTGGAGGGGTTGGACAGAAATTGGCTCAATCTCACATTTGGCAGAAGTGGTTCCAAATAGTGGCCATAAAACTCTTCATGAACACTATAAATTCTCAAATCAATTTTATTTTTTTTGAAACAAGGGTAACCACACCTATTCCTAAGCCAAGCATCGAGAGACATTGAAGGAACAATGTCACAGGTGAGTTTCGAAGATCTTGAAGGAAACATACTTTCAAAACTCAAGTCTTCAATCACTATGTCATCCCTTGAAGAGCATACAAAATGATAACTTACTGTCACAATCACTTATAACATGTCATACCAAATAAGAGTTTTTATCCATAATCACCCATTTTGATCTTCTTCAAATGGGTCCAACCTGCATCCAAACATTCCCTAAAGAACAACTTTTTTTTGTACATTAAAATAGGGACCCAACAATCTACCTGTCACACCCCAACACTGTTTGCTTTTGCTTTCCCCACCATCCATTTTTCTTTTTTTTTTTCTTTTGCAATCCAAAACAAAAACCCCTTCCTACTTGTTCCTATCCCCTACCCTTGTCCTAGCTTTGTCTGCTTTGGCTCTTTTTCTTTTTCTCACGCATTATTTAATCCCCACAGCCCCACTTTAACTTTCCTTAAAATATCATTTTCATTTCGACAAAGATCCACTCCCCACTTTAATGATTACTGCGCACAATCTTTGACTGGTTTCTCTCTCCCTCTCCCTCTCTCTCTCAAAATGTTCCTCAAAATGATAGTTTTCAGATCAACAGAACAACAACAAAAAAAACAGTAATGTAATATCGACAGTACGCGTGCTTTCAGATCCAAGCCTACTGTACTTTTTGGTGATTTTGTTTGGAATATAAGTTCAGTACAATAATGAATAAGAAGAAATAATAAAAACAAAAAAAAGGAAAATTTAAATCTTGGAACTTTAAGAGTATGCTTGGACCACCAAGATGAAAGGTGAAAAATGAAAATGGGGATGATTCTCGTTATAATCATTTTTTCCATAATCATTCTCTTTTTATTTTTCATTAAAAAAAACCAACTTATAGATTAGAGTAAATTTAATTATATAAGAATTGACATGACTCGAGAATTCAAGACTTTCTACTCTGATATTATGCTAAACTATGTTAAATCACCAATCAATTCAAAAGTTTAAACCCTCCATTCTAATTTTCCTTCCCATACATCCCCTAATAGTTACCATCATTCTCACATATGCAATAAAGGGCTTCTCTCAGAATTTCTTAATGCACTTGTTGGTGGTTTTGTTTTGAATGTAAGTACAGTAACAGTACAAAAATGCAAAAGAGAAGAATTAATGCAGATCCAAAAAATGAAAATTTTGAATTCTGGGACACTAATAGTAACATGATTCTCACATTTTCTTTAAAAAATCATGATTCTCACATTTGCAATAAAGGGTTTTTCTCAAAATTTCTTCTTGAAAAATGGGCTTCTTCTTTCTTTTTCTTAATAGTTATCCATTATGAAAAACATGTTTCAATCTTTGGAAGTTAAATAATTTTTTCAATGATGTTCTGTAACACGATCATGAATTCTTGAAAAGACACTCTTCCTTAGTATTTCAAAGATATAATTGGGAAATAGACTATTGTAATACACACCATCCTTCTAAAACTACTATTTTGATTAAATGTCAAAAGTTCTAATTAGTACTTTCAAACTTGTTCTAATTTAGTTTCAAATTTATACTTTCACTTAATCTTTAAATAATCTCTACAGTTAGTTTATTATGACTATTTTTTTAAAGCCCATCAAACTAATTACAATGAAGACTAATTTTAAGATTTATGAAAAGTATAAGGATTAAATTCAAATGGACTTAGTACGAGAACCAAAATCGTATATTTTAAGCTTTTAATTATCTTTGAATTATGTTCTACCACCAATCAACTCAAAAGTTTAAGCAAGTGGATTAGGTTAAATTTTAATTATATCAACCGTCCCTAAGGGGTGACATAGTGGTTAAATGTTTCAGTTTTGAAGGTATGTTTCTCTCAAAATTCCAGGTTTGAGACTCACATGAGACATATTTAATTTGTATCGTGTCTCCATTCTTTCGATGTCTCCTAGTGACTGGCAGAGGGACTGACGTGGTTATCCCGAGTATAGTGGAGCGAAGCTTCGATTTTCCAATTTCAGAAAAAGAAAAATTAAAATCAACCAACACTCTCCCCCTCATTGTGGTTTTAGAAACTTAAGATGATCTCTTGCTCTGCTATCATATTGAATTATGTTAAACTATCAATCAACCCAAAAAATTTAACCACCAATTATCCATAAGGTTCAATACTCCTTCCCCTAATTATCAAAAAGAAAAAACAAACACAAAAATGTTTAAAATTATGAGAGAGATTCAGTGAATGAGAGACAGAGGCATAAGAATAGGGGTAGTAATTTAAGAATAAAGTGATGCTCTAGAAATACAGGTAGATAGAGAAAAAACAGTATATTCAACAAGAAGTTACTAGCTTTAGTTATATCACTTTATGGTTTTTACACCTCAAAAGCAGCATCATACACTCACTTCAGAAAAACCAATTATTTGATAGAGAGAAAAAAGACAGAGAGAGAGAGAGAGAGAGATTACCAACTTACCATTTAGCTCTTTTGCCGAAAGACCCTTTTATTCCTTTTATCGCCCCTTGCCTAAGCTTATGTTTTGGTCCACCGAACCTGAAATGTTACTCTCATCTGATGAAGGCATGATATCAGCAAAGCTGAAAAAAGAGATTCCAAACTCATCCATTTCACCAATTAGTACTATACTTAATGAGTATCCCACCCCACGTAAGACCTAAAATTCTACTGCCATAAATGACATATTAAGAGATCATTGTTGTTGGATCTAATACTATTATATAATATGAGGTTCTACCTCAAAACTAAATGATAATAAAGAGAGTAATTTATATATAATTTATATATAAAGGTCATAAAGTGAGTATCTCCAACATGGTTCATCACGTCATATTGGAAAGACCATCTTAGAGTAGATCTAAATTTGTGGACCGAAATATCCTACTTTGGCTTACTCGTTTGGGTTAGATTCAAATTTTTGCGATCAAATACCTGCTTAAGCTAATGGGTGAGGTCCAAATCAACCACTTAGGGGGTGTTTGGGATTTGGTGTTGAAAAGAGGAAAGAAAGGAGAAATTCCAACCCTATGTTTGTTTTTAGGACATCATCATCTCCCCAACTTCTCCTCAACCTCTCCTCTAATATCACATCAAATCTTTTATTTAATCTTTTAAATGTCACATCAAACATTTTTTTTAATTTTTAACCATATAATATAATATAAAATATCTTTTATCTAATCTTATCAAATATCACATCAAACTTTCTCTAATTTTCAACCACACAATATAAAATAAAATATATTATATTTATCAATCAATCCAAAATCTATAATCATTACTTTATAAAAAATCAATATAAAATAAATACATTTAAACATCTCCTCCCTAAAACATCAATCTTCAAACAACTACTCTATATATCCTAATCACTCTACTTCCTCTTTCTCTTCAACATTCTCTCCTCTCCTCTTTTCAACACCAAAATCCAATCACCCCCTTAGGTTTTTATCCGCTTGGGTCGGATCGAAATTTGAGGGACAAATAATTCACATAGTGCTCTAATACCATATTAAATTATTTGAGGTTCCACCTCAAAAAAAATTAGTAGTAAGGGAAGTAGCCCATATATTATTTTAAGATGTTGAAAACTTCTTGCTTTTGATCTAACCAAAGTGGGTAATTTGGATCCCATCCAAGCGAGCAAAAGCTTAAGCGAGTATTTGATCTCAAAAATTCGGATTCGACTCAGTCGAGTAAGTCAAAGCGGGTATTTTAGTCCACAAATTAGCCTATATGACACCATCTTAAGGGGACATGTTAAAGATAATCATTTTGTCACCTTTGTTCCGCGTTGAAAAGGTGAGTACTCTTCAACATCTTGAACGATATATGAACTACTCTTTTTACGACTAATTAATTTTGAGGTAGAATCTCTATTATCTAATAAAAAGTATTAAAGCATTATATTATAAAATTAAACTTAGTATGAACAGGAGTATGAGAGTTACCATTCTAAAAAAAAACACTACGAGATTTACCAGAAATTTGCCCTTATTTTACACAGAGGAATCAGAAAAGATGTTGACTCTTCCTCGAAGAACGTGTGTCTGACTGTGTCAATAATTTGACCAAAGTTTGCCTGTTAATGTGTCTGAATAAGATGTGTCTAAAAGGTGGGTTTTTTTAATGTTATTTTAATGTCATCTCTCTTTAACTAAACGGAAAGACACTCCACAATCCACTTCATTAACAGAAACATGTTATGATGTGTGCTGTCCAGTCAAGGAAGTCTTGATTTTTTCTTCTAACATTCAAATTTTCCTATTGAATTTTCACTTGATCTAGCTAAAGATAAGATATTTATGTTTCCACTTACTTTTAGTTTCTAACATGTAGATAAAATTATTTTGAAATGAGAAGAAAACAGCAGCATCTTGCAACAATTGAAGTATACAAGTGTTGAACCCCTAAATTTTAATGTATGTGTTTAATGAGTCACTTTAACTTTCAATTTTGTGTCTACTTTTAAGTTAATGAATCTATCGGATACAAAATTGAATTTGATGTCGAATAGGACATAAATATTCAATTTTGCTTCCAATAGTTCATAAATTTAAAAAATGTTGAATAGGTCAATGATCTATTAAACACGAAATGAAAAACTCAAAAGATCTATTAGATATTCTTTGAAGCTATGAGAGCTACACTAATTTGTCACTTAACATGAATTTCATTAAACTAAGCATTTAACAAGAAGTTGAATAATGATAGATAGATGTCATAATGAATAGAGTGTCTAAAGTGATGCAACCTTTCGGACAATCATAAGTAAAAATAAATAAACAAAGGGAAAGTAAAAGCAAAGGAGAGGGCTAAAGCTTAGGTTGAAGAGAAGTGAGTTGGGGAAGGAGCATGCTGAGATTCTCAATCAGCTGCTGATCCGATTTAAACATTTTAATGTGCCTGTGACTGGCAACACAAAAGACAAATGTTCTGATTCTTCCTTTGCTTTGGCATTATCTTTTTATCTCATCTCAGGTTTTAATTTTGTAGCTTTCATGTGTGTTCTCTTCACTCTTCATGGGGACAATATGTGGGGCTTGCTGATTATACCTTTCCCTTTTCTTTTTCTTCTTCTTCTATCTTTCTTTTTCTTTTCTTTTCTTTTCTTTTCTTTTCTTTGCTTTCTTATGATCGATTTGGGATATATTCACATTCTCATCTTGGTATTTTATGATCTCATTTATTTCAAACTGCAAGGCTAGTTCTATAATTTCACTCTAAGAAAGCTTCATTAGTCTGTGTTTTATGAGATATTGGTCAAAAAGATCCTGCCTCAACCTCTATGGAGGACTATTTAGAACAACTATTCCAACTTCTTGTCCTCAATGGATAGCACGGTAGTTAAAAACTTTGGCTTTGAAAATGTTTTCCTCACAAGGTCCTAAGTTTAAGACTCATCTGTGACGTTAATTTGTAGACACTTCCCGTGTCTCTATTCCTTCCATGTCTCCTGGTGTCTGACTTAAGGATGGGCATAATTGTCCTAATATAGTGGAGCAAAGCTCAGATTTCCTGATTTAAAAAAGAAAAAAAAAAAAACAATCCCAACTTCTTGATAAATGCTTGGCCCATCTTCTAACAGCTACTAATTCAATCTAAACAGGGTGTTCTTTTTCCATCTTTTCTAATGTAATCATTTGAACTAACAAATGAAAAAGAGGAGAAAAAAAGTGCCAGTCTTGATGGGAAATGAGCCATAACGTACCATTTAGTAGTTTCAAGATCCTAATCCAAGCAGTCAATGGTACTCTAATACCCCCACCATTTAGCTTATCTTTTTAGGAAAAAACAATGTTATTAAACAAAAAGTGCAAAGTAACTTGTCTGAAAAAACAATGTGTTAATTCTATCAAATGCATGGAACACTTACTGAGAGCTCAAATTTTCAGACGGCCAGCTGTCAGCATTTAAGTAGAGAAATTGCTACCACGTTGGTCAAGTGCTATAATTAAAAAAAGACATAAATTATAAGCATACAATTTAAGCTATACTCAAAATTGTATCTATATTAACACATTTGATAACTGTGTATATTTAATAAAATAGACAAACAGGGGAAGGGAAATATCTCTAACCCCAACCCAATTCCACTGGGTAAATGCATTCAAGGACCAGGGTAGATATTATTATTTTGATCACAGGGATACAACCATATACTAGGTACTATCAAAATTCCAGTCCAAACTGAGAATGGCAAAAGATAAAGTGGACTACCACCCAACTTAGGTCCCTGTTAGCACAAATATATTAGCATCTAAAACTTTCTACGTGAATGGAAGATGCCAATAGCAGCGCAACATAATCTTCACAAAATAAATATGCACATCCTACCACTTAGGGAGAGAGAGAAATCATTGATGAAATAATGGGAAAATTCCCAACTGGTGAAGAAACCCCTCTCCAGTTGTGACTTCTAGGACCAGCAAGACTAGTACAGCCAGCATGGCTGCTCTTCCATTCCATGTTTCGGCGCTTTTCGTCCATCCCCATTCCCACATAGTTACAGGTGGTGGTAGCTGCCTACGTTGCGAATCGTATGCTGCTAATAACTCTTCCACGCTACCAAGTGGTACCAAGGGCTGAAAAGGGGATAAGGAGTGACAGGTATGAATAATTAATCATAAAAGAAACAAGCTTCTTGCTTGCCGACAACAAAAATAAAACGTTCGCATACAATCAAGGTAATAAACAAACAAATAGAAGCAGGGAATAAGATATACATTCACTACATTAAACAAGACTTATGATCCTCCATAGGGCCCATATAGAAAAGAAATATGAGACGAACATAGTCTGGCAGATATGTCAATTGCAGAATAACAGCCAGGACTGCATTTCTTTCATCCAAAGATATCTCTTTCTAAATCTATTAATACAATGTTTTTCTTTAAGATATTTGATGAAAAAATTAGAATGGAACAAGAATTTAAGAGATAGAGGGTTTAGTAATGCGCTCAAATATGAACTTCAGATTTCACACTAGATGGAATCTGTTTTTGTTTTTGTTTTCGTTTATTAATTTTTTAGAAAACCAGGTGGAATCTGTTCATTAAGGAAGATTAGCAATTAACATAAAGAAGATGTTGCATGCAGCATCTATGTAGTACGATCGTGATGCCAAACGAGCAGGTAGTAGTGATCTGGTACAAGTCCAGATTAATACATAATGTTTCAGAACAGTGAAAGTCCAACAACAAATTCCACATATCTAAAACTGTTACATAATTGAATTTACCCAACCCATCAACTTAAACTTTTGGATTGATTGATGGTTTAACATAATTCAACATGTTCTCAGAGTAGGTTATGAGTTCGAATCTCTACCAAGTCATTTTCTCTCAAATTAAAATTGAATTCCGCTTGTAGGCAGTTTCTCAAATTTATACGCCCACAAGTGAGGGAGAGTGTTGGTTGATATAATTAAATTTACCCCAACCCAACCCCAACCCATTAACTTAAACTTTTGGATTGATTAATTCAACCGGAACAATCCGTTTCTCTTTTCATTTCTCTCTTTCTTTCTTTTTTGAAGAAGTTTCTCATAATTTATTAAAATACAACAGTATTTTTTTACAAAAATGAAAGAGATATGTTAAAATGAAGCAAACTGGTACGTGCATATTCTTGGTTGTAGCAAGAATATTCCTCCATATATATCATTACCATGATATCAACATGCATTCATCTATTGAACTTTTAGTAATAAAGGTTAAGTTCTATTCCCTTTAAATAGTGATACACTACCTGCCGAGCTTCAAGATTTGAGACAGCCATGGCCCCGACATATGGAAGACTCTCAATTACAGCATCAGCCAAGTCTGTTATGAAAGTAGGCTCACATCCTAACGCTGGAACACGTCCCCACTTTTCTATCCCAGAATTTAAAGCCAGTTCTTTATATTCCACGTCAATTTCTTCCAAAGTTTCAATATGCTCGCTTACAAAGCTGCAAATGAAGCATTGCATAAAAATTTTAATTTCTAAATATGATTTTGATTTCTAAACTAGAAAAATTTGCGAATAATGTCATCAACTTGTATGCAGGGTCATTATATCCACGGGAAATTTCATAAATGACATGACAACTAAAATGAGCTATTATTCAGGTTTAGTCACAGATTACAAAACAGCACATGATATCGATGATTACTGAAACACATTTCCATTAAATACATGTCAAAATAATTAATATGTCAAATTACCAACACATAATACCAATTAGATTATTTATGTGACACAAAGGAATTTGTGTATTTCTTTATATTGAGTACTTACTATACATTGCTGAAACATCTTAAAAACCAATAAACCCAAAATTTAAATTGATGGGTTAAGATAAATTTAATTATATTAATCAACACTCCCCTTCACTTGTAAGTTTGGAAATTTGAGTTTTTTTTTTTAAACCGAGAATTCGGAGCTTTGCTCCACTATATCTAGGGAAACCATCCTTAGGTCAGACACTAGAAGACATCGAAGGAATGGAGATGGGAAGTGTTTACAAATTAATGTCACAAGTGAGTTTCGAACCTGGGACCTTGAGGGGAGCACACCTTCAAAATCCAAGCCTTCAACCACTTGTACTACCTCTTGGGGACGAAAATTTGAGAATGTTCATCAAGTGGTTCAAGTGAAAATCAAAATAAATTGAAGAGAAACTGATTCGGCAAGGGTTCAAACATTTTAAACCACGAATCAACTCAAAAGTTTTTTAAAAAACAAAACTAAAAGCTTAAGCTTAACATGATGGGTTTGGGTAAATTTAATTAAATTAACAGACATATATTCTATTCTACTGAATAACATCCATATTAGTAAATACTCAAAGCAAATATTACTTGTGAAATCATAACAATAAATTTTGTTGTTTATTATAATTTATGTTGTATCAAATCATCCATCACCATAGTGTCGAATGTAAAAATACACGTACCTAATGGGTACTGCCAGCAAGCTTTTAACTCCTTTTTGCCCAAGCTCTATTATTGTATCGTCTGTATAAGGTTTTAACCACTCCACAGGCCCAACTCTACTCTGTAGAACAAGTCAGAAAATCCATTGAGATCGTACACAATAAAAAAATAGTAATACTAATAATTATTAACCATACTAATTTTTATGGGCAACAAGGAAATCAAATATTCATCAAGAGAAAGAACACAGTCTAACGGCCTTAGGATGAGAAATTGATGAAAGGTCTCTGATCTAGATTGATGAACATACAGGTGTATTACAAAAAGATTTGTGTAAAGCACTCCACCTGGCATTATTAAGGGGATGTTTAAGAACTTCCAATCCCAATCTCTAAATTCCAAGGCTTAACCCTTATCCAAGATATTTTCCTATTCAAAAGAGTACCAATTTAGCCCTTATATAGGTGTTTAGCCCAACTACTCTTTTTTTATGTATATCCATGACTGCCGGGCCAGCTTACGCGCGAGATATACTGTCTGACCCTAAAACATTTGCATGTCAAGGAAACTCATAGGAAATCAATTCCTAGCCTCCTAGGTAGGTGCCTCACATAGTTCCTATGGGGTGGAGACAATGGGGTCAATCTATGACCATCACATTTTAGTTCTCCAAGGCCCTCTTGACAACTAGGTCACTCCATGATAGTTAATCTAACTACTTCTAACTAACTACTATGGACCATAGCTAATTACTAACCTTAGGGTAAAGGTCCTATCAAATAATTGGCTACTTCAATGGTAAGAGGTCCAATCTTCAATTTGAGGAAAAAATGAGAAGATGACAGCCTCCTCTAACCTCTCTCTCTAAAGTCTCTCAAAAACTCAAATTCAAGTACTCCCCCCCCCCCCCAGAGAAGAATCATCGACATGCTCTGATACGATCCGGCCTTGGCATTTTAGGAATATTAGTATTTATTAATTATTAGTTAATTGCTATTTTAAATGTATTGGGCTTGGACCTATTATTAGTCTTTTATTAATTAGGTCAAATTAGGGTTTAGGGTCATAAATAGGAGTTGTTAGGTCATTGTCTATCATCCAATTGAATTGTCATCTATGTACTCTGCCTCTTTGAGAGATTCTCTCGAGAGATTTATCATAGTTTAATATAAAATTGTGGTAGATTCTATCATTTTGGTATCAGAGCCATTTGCCGATCCGGGAATGGTCTCGACTAGGATGGAAACAAGGATTCAAGAATGCGAAGAAAAATCAACTAATTTGTTGAATAAGCAACGGGAATTGGAAGCGAAGATGGAATCGATGGAGGAACGGCTAGGGCAATTAATCGAATCGAAATTAAAGCAACAAGATTCGAAATTTGAAGCAAAACTCGAGCAGTTAAACCGCACTTTGCTGATGTGGATAGAGTCGAACAAAATCGACAAAGGAAAGGGGTTGTTGATCGAGGCTACAGGGGAAGGGCTGGCGGCAGAAGCGAGCGGAGGCGCTGGTGCAACGACAGCCTGTTCGGCGAAAGGCGCAGACAGAGCGAATGTAGTGGAGAAGGTGTCGGGGCACGAAGTTATGGTCGGGGATGGCGCGGACGCTGAGCATGGGGGCGCGAACTCGAGCAACGGAGACGTCATTAGCGGAAGGATCGCGGGCGCGGAGTTTGGCGGAGGCAACACGGGCGTCGCGGGAGCAACGACATTGGCAGTACGGTCGTTGGCGCGGGGTTTCGCGGAGGCGACACGGGCGTCGCGAGAGTAGGGTTTCGCGGAAGCGCCGACATTGGCAGCACGGGCGCGAGGTTTTGCAGGGGCGGGGTTTCGCGGAAGCGACGACATGGGCAGTGCGGGCACGGGCGCGACATTCTGCGGAAGTGACACGGGCTTCGCGGGGCGAGGGTTCATAGGGGAGGAGCGAATGCGGTGCGTGGAGGTGGGACCGGCAGCGGTGGCTGGTGCGGCACGGGCACGGGGTGAGTCGGACGGTCTCAACTGGACCGGGTCGATTCGAGATGGACCGGGTAGACTGTTGGACTAAGCCATTTGAGGTAGGAATTAAGGGAGACCCTAGATTTGACGATTGGAGCCGAAATTGGGGTGACGAATTACCAGGATCAGAGTTCGATCGACGGGGAGATCCTAGGGTTGATAGGAGGGGAAACGGCGTTCTGGAGGAGAGGAGGGTGCGCATCGGCTATGACAGGCCTTTGGCACATGACGGTTGGAACGATTGTGGTTAGGGTGACAATGTCCAAAATTGGGGACGAGATTTCGGGTGGGGAGGAGAAGAAAGATTTAAACGGGGAGGTTAGAGAGCAGGAGGAAGGAAGGGACCGGGATGTGACAGGAGATTTAGAAAATTGGAGATGCCGATTTTCAAGGGTCTTGTTGATGAGGATCCGGTAGGATGGTTGA
Source organism: Sicyos edulis (assembly GCA_036507275.1). Lineage (NCBI taxonomy): Eukaryota > Viridiplantae > Streptophyta > Magnoliopsida > Cucurbitales > Cucurbitaceae > Sicyos > Sicyos edulis. Next base: position 5,773,473 of record CM071846.1, read on the forward strand.
GTCGGGTCGAGCATTATTTCTTGGTAAACAAGTTGACTGAATATGAAGGGGTTGAGGCAGCAGGGTTATGTTTAGAAGGGGAGGCATTGGAGTGGCTTCAGTATGAGGAGGACCGTGCTCCTTTTCGTTCCTGGAACGAATTCAAAGATGGGTTGTTGGAGCGTTTCCAACTGGTGGCCCAGGCCAATAAGTATGCCAACTTCATGAGTTTGAAGCAAATAGGAACGGTGAAGGAATATCGTTGGAGCTTTGAGCGCTTTGCTAAGGGAATGCGCGATATCAGTATGAGTGCATTGGAGGGGAAGTGGGAAAGTGGACTGAAAGAGGAGATACGGAGTGCGATGTGTAAACTACGACTAGTGGGAATTGAAGAGAAAATGTTTATGGCCCAAGTGATTGAGGATGATTTTGCTTTTCAGGCTGCCTTAACGAGGGAAGTACTTCTGCAACAGTCAAGGATAAAGCAGGAACGATTGTATCGGGAACTAGAAGCACAGAGATTTTGTCCCACAGGACTACAACCGTTCACCCGACGTGTTGTAAAAACCTCACTGAAGCCAAAATTCGAGCTAGGAAGGACAAAGGGTTATGCTTCCGCTGCGATGAACAATTTGTCCCGGGACATCGTTGTCAGAAGAAGGAGCTCCAGAACTTGGATGTGTGGGTCGTTCGGGATGCGCACGAGTGACAGACTTTTCGCCAGAAGACGGAGCTGTAAAAGATGGCATCGGACATGGAACACCTTGAGGACAAGGTGGCTCTTGGGGGGGGAAAGTATTGATACGATCTGGCCTTGGCATTTTAGGAATATTAGTATTTATTAATTATTAGTTAATTGCTATTTTAAATGTATTGGGCTTGGGCCTATTATTAGTCTTTTATTAATTAGGTCAAATTAGGGTTTAGGGTTATAAATAGGAGTTGTTAGGTCATTGTCAATCATCCAATTGAATTGTCATCTATGTACTCTGGCTCTTTGAGAGATTCTCTCGAGAGATTTATCGTAGTTTAATATAAAATTGTGGTAGATTCTATCATGCTCATCCCACTAACATCAACGTCCCCCTCTCCTCAATCTTCCATCTTCGACAGGAACGAAATACCGAACATCCTTAGCCTTGTCTGACTCAATTCCGTCAAATTTTCTTTATTTTGACTGTTGCCTCTTTCGGTGCTCATTTTCGACTAAGCAAATCTCTGAACAAACGTGCGGCTCCTTTTGACACCTTGGTGACTTTGATCTACGATGGTTCAATCCCGCCGACTCAAATATTCAAAGACACATCCCTCACGTCGTCGGATCTGTAAGTCACTGCCATATTGCCTGTCAAAAGACACATTAGGTCATTGTTCGACAAAAGCTCCTCCATCATCTTGCTCAAATCTGCGACAGCTCATGGGTTTCCTGATGATTCAAATCTACAGAGTAAGGGTGATATTGGTTCGATTTTCTTCAGTTTTATGTCAAAGCGTTGTTGATGGTTAGAGTAGCCTTATGTTGGCGACGAAAGAAATGAGCTCTAACAACACAGATATCAAAAACCCTTGTTGCACTAATTATCGACCAGTTCGATATACATTGAGCCAGATCGATCCTCCAAAATTAGTTTGGTTCATATAGACCGCTTCAGTTTTTTTAGGGCCAAGGGTTTGGACAGTATAGGCGAACCTATGGTAGCTTCACTGAAAGCTGCTCCTAGGCTTCAATGATGGGTGGATGCCAATGCCTCATGCATGCAGTGAAAGTCGAGTGATTTTTTGCTATGGAGCTACATCCTATGAAGTTGGCAAGCAGAAAAATAGTTTTTTTGTGTGTGTTTCAAAGCAACCTCTTGTCTTCACTGATGCTGACTGATTGCCGAACGCAATTTTTGGCGTGTGGGAGATCTGTGTGAGTTTGCAACTAAGGAGCACTTTTTCCAAGTGAGTTTCTTCTACAACATTTTCTTGGCTTAAGAAACGAGCAGGGCAGTGCTCCTTCCAAAGCTTGGGTGACCCACCCAACTCTTTCGTCAATCTAATTGGAGACCGGCCAAAAGTTTTCTCCACACTCTTCATCATTTGGCGTCGATTTGGGATGAATTTGCATACAAGTTCATCTCTCAAATGTGTAGTTGATTGCCTGATTCATGAGATTATCCCTTGGATTCACAAGCCCTCCATTTTTAGGATCATAAGTTGGCATTCAACTTCCTGAAAGCTTTAGACTTTTTTAATTTTTCATGTTATCTTCGTGTAAACAAGGCTCAAAACTTGGCTCTCTCCTCCCTAAAACATTTTTACTTTATCAATAAAAATACATTCATTTTTTATCCAAAAAAAATCTTCAATTTGAGTAAGTGGTAAGACTAAAGAGGTCCACTCTTTAATTTTATAGAATCTAATGGAAAATTGGATCGAGCAAAAAAGTTGCATGCTAGTAAAATTTCACTCTTTCACCATCTTCCTCTCTCTTCAATTTTCCCCTTTCATCCCCCTTCTAACATTTTTCCCTTCAACCATAAGTCGATTTTTGTCTTTCACCTCTCCTACCATTTTCTCTACCTCTCTCTCATTGACAATATTTGTTATGCCCTTATATGTCAGACAAGCTAAAAAGTAGCTTAACACTGGTCACTGCATGTCTGATTGTCTGGTCAAATGTTAACTCCCTCTCTCATTAACTATTCTCCCTTCCCCATCCTCCATTCTTTTTCTTTAACATATTTTCTTCTCTCTACTCATCCAATTCCTCCCTTCTTTGTCCTTAACTCGCCTCTCTATCTTCATCCACATCTCCCTTCTTTGTCTCACCGAGTTGCATACATGGTCCTCAAGGGGTAAAGAACAATTAGGCAAAAACACCAATAATTTATTTCTTTTTTTTTAAGAAAAAACTTGCATTTGAAAATTTTACAGATAGAGTTAACCATTTGCATTAAATATCCAAAATATTGGAAGTCTTACGGCACAGAACCTTCTAGAAACAAGATAAATGATCAACAATAAAGCATTCCTCATCCACTAAACCCCCCGATCTGAAATGACTAAAAAAGCACAAACCTGATAAGCAAGGGTGTAACTATTTGTTATCCTTCTCTTTTCTAATTCTTCCATGATCAAATCCACGCATTCCTCCATCTCTGCTTTGTACGGGTCACCAGCCTCTTCCACATATGCAAGGGGAACTCCATGTGCACTAAAAAATACCATTACCTGTTATGTACATGTTTAAGTTACACTTTGATGCCAAGGCAATGAATAGTAACACTTATAAACTAGCATTTGACTATAATCAACAACATTTTATAAACAATATACTTTTTATTTGAAAAGGTTATGAACAATATGCGTACACGTTTGATCATGCAAACACTATTACCTGCTCAGGAATGTCAAACCTTTTTAATTCCTTTTCAATCAAATCTGCCATGGCTTTTATATAGCCTTCACGCTGGTACCACGAAGGTATTACCGTATGCTGCATGTTAACTAGGTATTCATCCTCCCTAACAAACAAGAAAATCTTGTTGTCATATAAATCAACCTTAGATATCAGAATTTTGAATGAATATAAAGGACCTGGTGTTTACCGAAAGATACCCTCCAAGAGCCGAAGGCTTGAACCACTAGTGGATATTGAAAATTGAGGATAAAGTGGAAGAACAACAAGCTTTGTTATTTTGTCTTTTTTTATCTACCAGGAAAAAAAGATTTGTAAGAAGCATCAAACCAAATACAATAGTTTTGTTCAATGTACCAAATTTTGGAGTTTGTAAGTTACATAAGATGCGGTTGTTACCTAAACAGATAAACCCTATTAAAGATTGGAAGGGGAAAAAAAAACTGATCAGCCTACAAAAGAATACAATGAGAGTACAGCCGTAGCATCGTATCTTGTCTTAGACACTTTTTTTTTTATGCAATGTATAAATGCAAGACCATTTTTTCTTGAAACAAGGGCCAGGTTGAAATCTCTTTTTTATTATAGGAAACAAAAACATTCCATTAATATGTGAATAATGAAAATTTCTTATAATTAATTTTATATATTTCATCACAACCACTAGGAAGCCAATGAAAAGGTCAGCAAGTCCTGAGTTTCGAATACGAGAACTGGAAGTATGAGTAAGAAGTTGTCTTCTGAGGCAGTCAGCACTTAATCCAGAATGAATTGAAGATCAATTTCGATATATTTGAAACAAGCAAGAAATATTGGTATAGGAGGACTTAGTCTTTAAATTATCACATAAAGGGTGAACGTGGTGGAAAAGAGCCAGTTTCCAGTACTAGGGATTGAAGCAGAATTAACTTGTCAAAGGATGTGGCAGAGTCTGGTATTTTAACTCGGTACTTGAACGAGCAACAAAAACCTCCCATTAGTTTGAACAATTTACTTATCTTATATTAATTGAACAAGTAGCAACAGGTTTTTCCGCAATTGAAATAGTAGAAACAAGAAAACGTCAAAAATCAACATCGACTTTGTCTACCTGTTCAATTGCTTCTTCAGTGAACGGGTGCCAGTAGCGCATACCAACGTACACTTCAGCTGGAACGTCTTTTTGCCATAAGGCCTTCTTCAACTCTTCAGCCTGATTAGAGAAAAGATACAGTTCTATGTCAACCAATATACAGCTGTATGTTGAAAAAACACCACTGAGAGTTTCAACAATCATTAAGCCTAACTATACAACTGAACGAACATTTAGATCAACTCTTAATTATCTAAAGTTTTGATAATCAACTCAACCCCACGTTTCTTAGATTGCCTTTAAAACATTTTAGCAATAAACAAAGTTCAGAAAGTTCAAGAAGCAGCTTATCTAACAACCTTACTTGAACGGGATTTTTTTTTCTTTTTTTGACAAGAAAGGATACTTCATTGATAAAATGAATAATCGTGTAGTCCTATCAAATTCAAAACATCACAAAAAACTACGCCACTGTGAATGAGGGTGGATAAATCATAGCTACAAAATAGTGTGATCATATGGCACCAAAAACAAGCAGTATAAAAGACAGTTTCTAGCAGAGAATTGAAACCAATGTTAGTGCGTTGCTTGAATAGGATTTATTTTATAAGTTGTACTGTACCCTGAATTCAAAACAAAGGCACTACTCTTGTCAAGAGATTACTGTTCATGCCAAAATGAGCATAATTTAGCTAGCATAATGCTTGTATTGTCAAGCTAGAGGCTAGACATTTGATTCCCCCACACACATACATATGTACACTCAACACTGCTCACAAACATAAAATTATTAATTATTAAAAGGAAAAAGAAATGAGGCGTAATATTTATGAAAAATTTCTGCTAAACACATTTATGCCTGACCCCAAAAAGATAATACATGCATAAACAAAAAGAAACATATCTTCAAGCGTTGCATCTCGTATTTACACACAAAATATGCATTGAACAAGTGAGCGAAAATGCGGACAGGCTTGAACATTCAAGGATAGCAAAAAAAATGCAGACAATATTCTCAGTATTTCTCTGTAACCTCGATCGTTTAACAACAATAGTAGTGAATACAGGCTCAGACACACGGTACAAAAAAATAAAAATAATAAAAGTAAGAGAAGAAGAAGAAGAATTTCTTGCCTGTGCATCAGTTATCTTTCGCAAAGGAGAACCACCACCAATTGAGGCATAGCCTTCTCTACTCTTGGGCGATCTTAGAACTGAGATAAACTGTGCCAATGGTCTTTGGAGGAAACGGAACAACCGTGGCAATCGTATTATATCCTATTAAAAATATGAGGTTTCACAATTTCAATTGTATTATGTGAGAAAAAATATCATAGTCCCAATAATTAAGTACTATAAAACTGTTAACCCATGTACAAGATAAAAATATGTACAGCTATCAGCTAAGAAGCATGGACACGGACACGAGATACGGATACGACACGACACGAATACGTAGAAACGCCATTATTTAAAAATGCAGGATACGGATACGTCGAGGATACGTGATTTATTATTATTTTTTATAATATACTATTAAAAGATGAAATCCAAATATTTTAGCTAGTTATAAGCCTACCCATAATAATTTATAAATATTTTAGTTTTCATCTCATTTTCCTTCCCTACATTCTATTTTCTCTCTTTCTTTCCTTTTTCCATCTTAGTCCATCTATCTTCGATAGACATCGTCATCAACGGCCTCCACCAACACTTCCCGTTGTCATGTCATCCATTGTTGGAAACAAATAAGTCTTAATTGAGGTGTCCATGAAGTGTCCATGGTGTGTCCGTTAAGTGTCCGAAATTGAAAATAATAATAATAAAAGAGGACACTGAATTTTGAGTGTCGGACACGTGTCCAACGAGTGTCCAGAAGTATCGGTGTCGGACACGAGTACGACACAGATACTTTGTCAAAATAGAAGTGTCCGTGCTTCCTAGGCTATCAGAGGGTTTTGTGCCTATTCAAATATGTACAGTTCAACTACCAACATTATGGCAAATTTTATCAAGTATTCGAAAAAATGATAGATAAAAATGAAAATATCCAATTTTAGAAAAAACTTATTTTTAGAAGAAACCAATGATACATAAAAATGATTAAATCCAATTTTAGATCAAGCATAGAAGTTATAATAAAAACAAAACAAAAACAAAGGCAAAATCCATGCAAATTAAGTAAATAAATTTATTCCACTGTATAGCTCTTTGTGCTAGCGTCAAAACAACACAGTTTTTTTTTTTATATAGGAAACAAAAACTTTCATTAATATGATGAAAAGTTACAACAAGTCAATTGATTTACAAAAAGCCTTTCTAAGAAATATGCTAAGTTACGTTTCAAAAAAAGTTCAGATGGCCAATCATTTACGATCAAACTAAACTACCAAAATTTTATTAAACAGATACCGTGTCTTTTTTTTAACTAGAAAAAAAGTCACCATTATTAAGATCAAACTAAACTATCATCTTTGAACAAAAGCGCTTGGGACAGAAAGAAGTTCGAAAGAGTGAAGAATAATATGTAAAGTTTCACCCCATCTAATAAATTTATGAACAACTCTTATCCAAAAAAAATAATAAATTTATGAACAACAAAAAGATAAAGCAAACTTCTTAAAGCTTCTCTCCTAATAAATAAGAGTGAATAATCAAAACTTCAAACTAAAAAGTGAAATGGATTGTTGGGAATGATACCGGGTCAGCAAAGAGGTTAAACAAGAAAGGCTGCACATCATCCAGAGTCTCTGGACCTCCAAGGTTCAGCAACAATACTCCAACCTTGTCATCTCCAGTTAAAGGTGCAGCTGAAATATCTTGCCTGTTTGAAGCTACCAATGCTCTCAGAGGCAGAAAATACTTGTTGAGTGATTGCTTAGAGAATATTGATTGTGATTCAGGCCATTCTGAAGAGTATTTGGAAACCACATGACTTTTTGAAATGTTGTAATTAGGACAAGCATCCATATGGAGCCTGAAGCCACGATGAATTCTTTTAGAGGAAGCCGTTACTCTGGAAGTTGGCCTGTGCAGGAAAAGATATGCAAATTATCACTGCCATGCTATCGTAACAAGTTATAGCCCAAATATAACAAAACAGCATAAATACAAAGGCTGTGTCGATGGAGAAAAATAAGTAAAAATATATTTAAAATAAGGCATGAACCTCGGCATTGTATTATTTGGAAGTTCTATCAGAATACACTAGACAAAAGATTTGTGAAAATCATACATTAATCATGCATTGGAATACATAAACTGCCAACAAACCATTTAAAGAGAACAGGGAGCAAACTGTTGAAAAGTAGGAAGTGATCGAGTTTATTAAGTTCTGTACCGTAACAACAACTCTTAATGTGTCAGAAAACTGAAGTTGCTAAACAATTGGCAGGAACCCAACAAAAGTTAAAGTGTCTTTGAAATTGGATCTGAGGTTCCTCGGAGGAATACTTTGTTATCTGTAACAGCTATTATGACTGCACCCAGCAATATTAGCAACACCATCATACCTCACACAGACAAGTAAGACACTTCCAGTCAATAACACTAGCACAGTCAAAGGAAAGAAGACCACAACAAACACCCCAACCTTTGAGAAGTTCGTGCACTTTCTTCTTTGCGTAAACTATTTCCAACTTGGTCTTTCTAAGGAAACAGAGGGAGGGGGTAACGAACACCAATCGGTCGCGTGGATTCTCAACTCTATATTCTAGTCCTATTCGCCCCTCCCCAGGCAAGGATATACAGATGATATAATTTCAGATGGAAGGTTTTCATTCTATTTGCCTTAAGAAGTAACTCACTGTGGGGACTACAAATTCCCTAGATCTTAAAGTATAAGGAACAATGAGTGAGAGAAAAGCATCAGACGCAATTTTGGAACTGAGGATACTCAACTCAAGGATCACCTTCCCTATGAACCCATCTACATTTCTTCTCAGTCGAGCTACTTCATTGCCCTAATTCTAACCTGTAACCAAATCGTGTATGCCCATCCTTGCCCATTACTGAGAAGATTGAAATCTCAGGCCGGGGTCCTACGTTTGATATGTAGGATGGCCGGAAATCTGACCAGTTCACTATGGGGGTGTTTGTTTGATGTAGTTAACTAGCTATTACAAATGAGCTTTTACAACTCCTCTTAAAAAATTATATCCAAACAAGCTATTGTAATCATTCAAAATAATCACTTACTTCTAAGCACTCATTTCTAATCCCTCAAAGTAATCACTTGTTTTTAACTACATCCAAACAAGCTATTATCTGCAACCCCTCTACAAAAACCACCATTCAAACAAGTTATTCACTGCAACTCCTCTACAAATAACCACATCCAAACGAGCTATTTCTAAAACTCAAATTTCTAATCACCCGAAATAATCACTCTACGATTCCACATCCAAAAACCTTCTATGGCATTCATGCTCCACTTATGAACCGACTACCGAGATCACAGGCCTTCTATGTTAACCAAAGACAAGGAATGGTAACTCCAATAGCCCCAGATTACATGTGCAAAATGTGAAACTGCAAAGTAAATAAGTCCGCAGCTCCCTAAGAAGCTGCTAGCACCAAAATTAAAGCTCGCATAACCATGGTGGAAAACTAGAGATTTCACTTTAAAGAAGCGATTTTGAAGTATCCAAGGGTTTAAACAACTAACATATTTCACAAAAAAGATAGATAAACGCACATGAAACACAAACAAAACCATCCAATTCAGACTTCATAATCACGAAAACGAGCTTACAACGGAAATTTGCAGTTCTGAGAAGCAGAAGTGAGACATGGACTACGAAATGCAGAAGACGAAGCAGAAGAAGGTGAAGCCTGAATTGCAGAGTCCATAGCTTACAGCAGCTAACTCTCTAAAAACCCCCAAAACACAACAAATCAGATAAAACCCAAAAATTATGCAGCAAAATAACAACAACCCAGATAACAAAACAGAACAAAGATTACAGAAAAGAGCGATACCTAGAAAATAAACAAGATCCTGAGAGCTTGAGAAATTGAAGCGTCAATCAAAGGAAGATTATGAAGAAGCTGTGCATCAATGGCCGCCGATTCTGTACAAAATCATCAGAAATGCAATGTATTCAGTATGAATGGAAAGTTGTAGAACCAATGCTCGTATGAACAATGGAGAGAGAGAGAGAGAAAAAAAGACTGGAAATGGACAAGCCAACGCCACTTCTAATTCAGCGCTTTATCCAATTGGGTTCCGAAAAAAGGAAATTACCACCCATTTTCCCCTCTTTTTTTCCACAAATTCCACTTTCTTAGCTAATTTTCCCTGAAATCAAACAGATCACAAGTGTTGTTTTCAGAGATGTGCCCCACTCATTATGAACCTGTGACAATTATGGATAGACCCAGAGTCCTATGGTTGGGCTTTCTTTGATTTTAAGTTTTTCATTTTTTCTCTAATTTTTACCAAATTTCTTTTTGTTAGGTGAGCTAATTTAAATCTATGATCTTTTTTTCTTTTTTTTTAGTACATATTGGAGAAGAGGAGATAAATACCGATTTCCGGGCTCGAACTTGTGATGTTGGTATTGAACTGCTTTACAACCAAACAATGAAATCATTACGCCACTTACCCATTCGGTAATTAAATCTATGACTTTATTACTAAAAAAAAAAGACTTAGTCATGTTGGCTTCTTATTGTGCACTTTAGTTTTTAGGTTAGTGTGATCTGCAGACTTCCCTTTACAATATTCATCATAAAAAAATATCTTCTTTTCTTTTTAATTACAAATTTTGGTTTGTATCCATCAATCATTAAATTTAGAAAATCCTAAGGTTTTTTTTTAAAACTTCATTAGATGCCTAGAAGGTTTTTTTATTTAAAATTGGAAGGGAACATAAACTCTACAAACCTAGTGATTGACCATGGAATTAAATTGAATTTCCATCAATTAAGATAATCAATAGGTTAACCCATTCAATAGATATTTATAAGGTAATTGAACTTTAGAAAATGTGTCAACCGTAACATAGCTCCAATGACATTATCGAGTAACTAAGATGTTATTAAATTTCTCAGTTTGAAATATTGTTAAATTTAGAAAATAAAAATAAAAAAATAGAAAGAGTAGATCTTTAAAAGAAAATTAACTAATTAAATATTTTAGAAAGTGTGTGTGTGTATACGTTACGTTACGAAGACCAAAATCTATTTTAACTATATTTAAATTTCAGCCGTTTGTTTCTAAATATTTTCCAACATCCAGTTATTCTCGACGGCTGAAATAATGGGTCCTTTTAAATGGGCCACTTTCCATTCCAAACCCACAGGCCCAACGGACCTAAGCCCAAAACGCCACACAGTAACTTCCGCGGTAAAAATCTCAGACGTCAGGGAAAAAAAAGTAAAAAATAAGAGAGAGAGAGAGAGAAGAGTAACTAACAATAACACCCAAAACGGGAAAAAAGACCCAACTTCGCGCTCTAATTCCCTCTGTTCTCTTCTTCCATTACAAAGAACTTCCCTTCTGCTTGAACCACCACTCTATGATATAATAGGACTCCATCGCCAGTGCCTCCGTCGTTGGCTCTGCCACATCGGTTGCCATTATGTGCCTTGCGCCATTGTCACGTATTTTGGTCGTGGCACCTGGCCGCACCGAGTTCATTTCCCATCTTGCCAAATGGCCGAAGATGCTCCATCCCTCAGCTCATAGTTAGGTCCCATTCCAAGCCCCCTTCGTCCTTCTTCTACTTCAATGACGCCGCGTTGCTGGCTCCACCTCTGCCTCCAAATACACCATGTCCCTGCTCATGACATTGACGCAGCTCCCCTGCGCTAATTGCAAAGCCCTTCATCATGTTCCTCATGGGTTAACTAGGCTTGTTTGTCCTTAAAGTGCGGTCGATCTCGCCATTGTTGTCTCCAAGCTCTGTGAAGGTTTCAAAATTGGTATCCACATTTTGGAAGATTTGGCCATTTCTCTTATATCAAAGAACACCTTGTTAAGAGCTAGCCATAGCACCTTCTTTGAACCACAATTTGGATGACCTATGAAAATTAGAGCTAAGAGACCAAATACGTTATGAGTTAAAGCAAAACTCCATCTAAAAGCTTTTAGTTTCAACATAGAAGTCCAGTAGCCATAAGCAAAAGAACAATAAAAAAAGATGTCCAGGAATCTCGTTATGCAACCTAAACACAACACAACAACGACACAAAGAACAATATGACATTCTTCTTTGCAATTGATTGAACAATATTTTTTTTGATATCCATGACTGTCTAGGCCAGCTTGCGCACACCTCGACTCATATCATAAGACATACTGTCTGATCCTACAATATTTGAAGAAAATTAATTCCTAGGTAGGTGGCCACCATGGATTGAGCCCATCACCTTAGGCACTCCAAGGTAGGGGTGTACATGGTCCGGATTGGGTAGGGTTGAATGATTTTTTTGGACCAACCCAACTTTTCGGGTTGGGCAATTCGTCAACCCATCCGACCCTATGCATAAACGCAACCCAACCCTAGATTTTCGGGTTGGGTTGGGTTGGGTTCTCGGGTTATGTTACTCTCCTTTTTTTCTCTCAAAGATTCAACTCCTAAGCTCATAAATAGGTTAAAAAATGTTTGATACTATACTACAACCTATTACCTATCTAATTAGTGCAATTCTTTATTTTTAGAAGACTTACAAGTATTCTAAAAAGTTATCTTATTATTATATCTTGCATGCACACACATAATGTATATAATATTATTTGTTCGGGTTGGGTTGGGTTTGGTTGAACGAGCCAAACCCAAGAACCAACCCAACCCAACAAAAACTATAAAATCATAACCCAACCCAACCCAAAAAAATTTTTTAACCCAACCCAACCCTTACGGTTTGAGTTGGGTAGTCCAGATTGCTCGGGTTACCGGTTTTTTTGTACACCTCTACCCCAAGGCCCTCATTGACCACTTAAATCACTCCATGATGGTTATTGATCGAACAATATTAACACCTCCATGACTCAATTCTTATAACACAGCCTTTCTTTCTTTAGATAATTTTCTTTCCAAAGATGGATGAGTCCATTCTTTTTTCTTTTTTTTATATCTATGAATGTCTGGTCACCTCGACTATTTTCATAGCACATAGTGTTACTCCATGACTCTACAATATTTAGATGTCAGTGAAATACGTAGGAGATTATTATTTCCTAAATAGGTAATCATCATGGATTAAACCTGTTATCATGTATCTAAACTTTTGAACAATATCGAGATGCTTGCTCCATTGGAATTATAAGTTTAGGACATTATTTATAAAATTTAAAATATAGAAGTCTTAAGATAGATATCAACATGTTCAGGTCCACTTTAGTTCATGAGGTTAACAAACTATGGTTGGAGGTTATACTCTAACCAATTGAAAAGGTCACTTAGATTGACAATGGTACTATAATAGTAAAATTCATGAGCGTGTTTGAAAGTTCAAACTATGGTGTTCACCTATTATAAATTCAATGTCTTATGAATTATCTAGACAATCAAATATAATAAGATCAAAAGAGTTATCTCCAAAGAATAGTTGAATTGTGTCCAAACTAACCTAGAAACTAACTCATGTATAAACTTAACAAATACCAAACACATAATCAACCAAAGTTACACTCACATTATAAAGATTGTGATAATCTCACATGCAACAATACCTTATCTTATAATAATAAACCTCATTATAAAAGACAATCTCATTGAGTAAAAGCCCCCCACACTTTCAAATCAAACAATATATAACGTTTAAACCAGCCACACCCCAAAGACTAATTTCATACATAAACAAACATTACCAAAACAAACAAACAAAAAAATGAAATCTTATTATCTTCAGAAAGTAAACGAAGAAACTCACTTCCTTCTAGGGTTAACGAAATTGCAATTAACTCGAATTTCGCCTTCGTTCTTCTTCGCCAGAACTCCCACATTCCCCAATTTCACCATCGACGCCGCGAATTGGCTCTCGAAAAGGAACGGCTGATTCGCCATCAGATCCACAAACGAAGACGTTCGTTCATCCGAATACAGCGCCTGATCCGTCGAAAGAAGCCCTAATTTCTTCTGAAGATTCGTGAAGTAAGCAGTGTCGAACATTTTCGGAGTGGTCGAATCGAAGAACACGAGATCCGCATCCTTCTTGCACTGCCTTCGAAGCATCTTCAGGAACGGAGGTTTGAGGATCGGGTCGGGTTTTCGGGTCCGGTTGAAGTTGTAGAGGCGGTCTTGGAAGCTGTGGCAGGCGGCGCGGCCGACGGTGTGGGCGCCGGAGAGGGCGACGAGGTCGAGGACGTCGAGCCTTAGGGTTCGGAAGTAGTTGATGAGAGCGGTGACGTTTTCGTGGCCCTGAGGGACGCGATCGGCTTCGGCGGCGATGGAGATTCTGCCGTCACGGCGGCCGAATGGAACCTCCCAGAATGGGCCGCCGGTGAGGATGGTGGCGTCTCTGGCGGCGGCGGTGAGGATGTCGGAGCAGGAGACGGTTTTAGGGCATTTTCTCTCGAGCTCCGCCTTGATGTCGTCGATCACTCGGAATCCACGTAGCGTTTTGCTGACGTAGGCTTGCCTTTCGGTTCTTCGATAGTTTAGTAAAATCGATGCATCGCATCCCTACGAATGAATCAACAAGTCCATATTTTAAAAAATGTTGTCATAAATTTAAAAAAAAATAGGTTAATTTGTTTTTTTAGAATCCAGTTCACATCATAATTATGAATTTGATTTGGAAGCAATAGTTTCACGAGGACAATTTTTTTTTTCTAAAAGAAAATCTTCTTTTTGCTAATTCATACCAGAGGTGATAATGAAAATCGAAAACCGAAAAAACCAAATCAATTTATGTTTGTATTTTTCATATAATATTTGATATATTTGTTTTTATTTAGAGAAAAACCCAAATTTATTGAATTGGATCGGATACTATTTGTAAAAACCAATAAAAATCAAATCGAACAATATTGATTTATTTACTTTCATTTTTGTTTTTATGTGTTAATTAAACTTTTTATTGATAAATGATTAATTATTTTTGTTTAACTTAATTACAATTATGAGATTTTTTTTAGGAAAACAACATTAAAATATAAATTAGAAGTAAAATATTAAAAAAGAAGTAAATAGAAGGGAATCGAAGAAAATCGAGCCAATAATTTTATCTTTTAACGGGCATGGGTTTGGGTCCTCTTTTTGTTATATCAATTGGATCGGATCGGTTATCGGTTTGGCCTAAAAATTAAAGAATGCACAACCAATAATTTTATCTTTTGTTGAACATTAGTTCGGTTTTTCTTTTTGTCAAATTGATTGGATTGGTTTGGTTATCGATTTGACCTAAAACCGAAGAAAATCAAACCAATATCATCCCTAGTTCATACATAATCTATACTTTTGGTAAATACAAATTGAAATTTCTTTTATTGAATTAAAATTTTAAAAATCTAGAAGATCAATGGTTAAATAGAAACTATATTCGGTTAAATTGAAGAAACACTCAAACCATAAGAATTTAATAGACATTTGACCAACAAGTTAAATTGGCAATTTAGCAAGCTCAAAAAAAAGTTGACAATTTACCATACGTTGTTTCAATTTAAGTATGGTTGTTTCAAATTTATCATTGTGGTTCCTACTATTAGAAATTAGTTTTATTTTTTATTATATGATTTTTATAACTTTAATTTGGTTATGATTCAATCAAAATTTTCACAATTGTTTTTATACGTATAAGTTTTTTTCCCTTCATTTATTAGTGGAACTATAGGTATAATTATATGAAAAAGAAACTTAGAAATTTTAAGATTTGGACCATTGCTTACCCTAACAGCACAGTCATGAAAATGCAAACGAATGAGGGCAGGAGCCATCGTGGAGTCTTTGGTAATCCAAGCTTGTACTCTCCGATGGATGATGCCCTCAACATCTGGACATGTCCGAAGGTAAAACGAGTGAGACAACAAAGCGGCCGGTGGTGGCGGTGCACGGGGCCTCGTCGAAAACGGAGCAGACCCAGGTTGGTTGATCGATGCTGTCGGTGGTGGCGGCGCACGGTGACTCGTCGAAAACGGAGCGGACCCAGGTTGATTGACCGATGCCGCCGTGATCAAGGGAAGAAGATGGAAGAGGGAAAAGAGGGCAAAAGAAGCCATTGCCATTAACCTCATGGCTCTCTCAAGCTAAATATTTGATAGTCTATTTTGTCAATGCAGTGTTGATGAATTTGATTTTATGGGCTTTGTTTTATGATTTGGATATGATTATAAAGGAAAGAATTATTTGTTCGTGAGAAGCACTAATATTGAAACATTATGCTTACATGCAAACATGTCTTTCTTATCTTGTCATTTTTTTTTTCATCAAGAGTTGACTGTATTGTCTTTCTTTATTATAATTTTGTTGATATAGCTTCCCCACTTGTATGCACTAGCAATGAAATTTGGTTCTGGAGTTTTGATTTTTTGTATTATAAAATTAACAAGTTTTAAACTCAGAACTTAGTTTACGAATTTTTTTAATTTCAAAACGCTTGAGAAATGTGAATTAATGAGTTAAAAATAAAGAGAAGAATAGATTTGATTTACATAAAGTATATATTTTGATTAAGATTATGAATTTAAAATTCTAGATAATCTAAAAAGCTTGATTTAACATAAACCGTTGTTAAACCTCTTTTAAAAAGTTACATGAAGGATACATGCAAGGATACATTAATGAACACACCAACTTCTTTGAAATTGTTAGAGTGTTTAGATTATATTAGGATAAATATTAGATTGATTATGATTATTAGTGTTGATGTAAGTCTAATAGGACTTAGGTTAGAATGTGGTTCACTATATATATGTGTGCCCTATAGTTTAGGTCTGAGGGGTGTGGCACTATGTGCCTCTACCATCATCTTATTCCTCAATAGTATATTTTCTATATTTTCTCTCAACCTCCATTAATGACTTATACCATCTTCTTGCTGCATCTTAGAAACAAAGGAAACATAAAGACAAAAACTTCTAAAATAAGATACATGTGGGAATATGAAAAGTTGTAAGTCTTCGATGACGGGCGGACTTACAATGATGGGCAAACATATTCAATGACGGACCCTCTGTCATCGTAGATCTTCTATGACGAGCTTTCTTTAAAAATATATATCTTTGATGGCAAGCAACTTTCAATGTTGAGCGTCTACGATATGAGCAACCCGTCACAAAAAACCACCTATCATCAAAGATGCATGTCATGAAAGATTGTCTATCATAGAAGATTCATGTTAATAAATATATTAAAAAAAAAACTTATCCATCATGGTAGATCCATATAAAAAAAAAAGTTTAAAATATGTTCGTCATTAAAACCATGAATTGTTGTAGTGCTTGAATTGATATTAGACAACCATTGTTATTTATTTTTACCTATATTTATTTACTATTATCCTCTTTTTCCGTCATTAAAACCATGAATATGTTTTTGTTTTAAGAATTTAGTTAAAAATTCAAATGTTATAAAATTCATTGTTGAAAAATTAAGAAAAAATAAACTTACATTTCAAAAATAACAAAAAAAAAAAAAAAATTGGAGGAGCATAAAAAAAACTTTGAGAAATTGTCTGAGATAATTCTTGTCGCAAAGTAATTATAAATATAGATAAATTTTAAAATATTTTCATGCGTAATCATTAAATACATTTTAACATTGTAGTACATATATCAGACTACATTTGTTAATTTTATTTCAAATATTATCATTTTCTAAATTTGACTAATCTCCTAAATTTTTCAAAAAACTAATTAAAAATATTGCCCGATTTACCCTTACCAATTATATACCTCGACAACGTTTTTTAATAAAATTGAGAACTAAAATCAAACATTTAAATTCAAAACAAACAAATCAAATCATTTAAGAGATAAAAAAGAGCCTACAAAAACTTGACAAACATAAATGATATGAACTAAAAATGAGAAAAGTTAGAAGCTTTTTTTATTTTCCTCTTATGCATGAGAGATGAAAATTCCTCTCTTCGCCACTTCCCATTTTCTTTTTGTTCTTGTTTTCTTGTATGGAAGCGAAGATATTTTATTTTACATATTATTATATTTATATTATACATAAAAATAAAATCCCTTTCAATCTATTGGATGTGTTGTTTTCTTCTGTTATGTGTTATGGCAGTGTTTGCTAAATTATGTTCATCCGTACCACCTCCCTTTTGTTCCTTTCTAGCCTTTTTTTTTCAATCATTTTTGCTAAATTATTTCCTTTTCCATTTGAAAACAATTTTGTTTCCTACTCTTCAATTATATGTATGCATATATAATATATAATACCATTAGAGCTGTGCTCTCATTGGTATTACACTTATATTTATTAATTACATCATGTTATGTTTTATGATTGTAAAGGAATTAT
This sequence comes from Sicyos edulis, assembly GCA_036507275.1. NCBI lineage: Eukaryota > Viridiplantae > Streptophyta > Magnoliopsida > Cucurbitales > Cucurbitaceae > Sicyos > Sicyos edulis. The sequence goes on from CM071846.1 coordinate 5,791,351, forward strand.
GAGTGTTCTTGCAATTTTATTAATTGCTATTTTTTAATTATTTTTCTTTCTTTTTGCTCTTCTGATACCTAGAAAAGATTAATAAGCAAATGTTTTTTTTATCTTGCTTACCAGCTTCTTGCTCATTGTATTGATAAAATGTTTCTTATTAACTGATTAGAAAATCAATTTGGACATATTTTTAAAATATAAACATTTTCTTAAAAAAAATTATTGGAAAAATATATATGTTGAAAGACTTCAATATCCTTACTTTAGGGTTATTCTGGACGGTAAGGGGTTTTTTTATAAGAAAAATAAAAGATAAATGTTTTTTCTTAGATAAAATGATAAATGTTTAAGTATAAGGTTTTTCTTTTTTTGAAATAAGCGTAACCACTCCCGCTTCCAGGCCAGTCACCGGGAGACATCGAAGGGTAACCACGCCTGTCCCTAGGCAAGGAAAAAATATTTAAGGATAAGTATAAATGACAACAACAAAAAATCCGTTTAAAAAAAATGAAAAGTACTCCATAAATAAACTTTTAGTGGCATTATTACAAGGGAATTTGCGCTGCATAGCAACTTTTTTACCACAGTTTACAATTATAGCACATTTTTAAAAATAATTCTTTTATAGCAAATTCTGTCATTTAAAAAAAATTATTTACCTTTTTTATAGAAGACTTTGATAGAATCTATCATTCTCTAGTGATGGAAGTCTATCAATTTTATCAGTGATTGATTCTATCGGTTCTTATTGATAGACTCTTGATAGAATCTGAAAGAAGTCTATCAATTTACTTTATTTATTAGTAATTGATTCTATCACCTTTTATCGATAGAATCTATCAATATGAAGTCTATCTATTTACAATTTTTGTTATATGTGCAAATATTTTCATTATTGTGCTATTCATGTAATATTTTATCCATTTTGTAATATGCATGCAAAAGTCCCTTATTACAACTATATATTTTATTTCTTTGATGAATATATTAAATGCATCCATCTTATTTACAAAGCAATCATTCAAATTTAAAGGGAAAATACCATTTTTAGTTCACAAGTTTAGAGTGTAGTTTTTATTTTATCTCTATCTTTTAAAATCAAATATGTTGGTTTCTAACACTTCAATAATATACATAATTTTAATCTTTGTATATTTTTTGAGTTTATTTTTATCACTATCTTAATCAAATAATGATTTTGTTATTTTCAAAAATTAAAATTGAAAAAATGTCAAAAATCAAGTATTTAATTTAAAACACATGAATCAAATAGAAACTATACCTCAAATTAAATAAAAGCATAACTCAATAGACAAAAATATGTTGATATAAAAAATATATATATAGAACACATAAAATGATGGTTCAATCTCACACCTTGCAATCGTTGGGACTAAAATATTCAATCTTTGCCTCTTATTTATATTGAAGTTGGTCTGTTTCAAAAAATATATAGAAGTTTGTTATAAGTAACAAATTCTACTGTCCATATTTTAATAATAGTATTTTTTTAAAAAATCATAACTAACAAAATATTTCAATTTTAATTAATTTAATTCTATTAAAATTATCAATTTGCGCCTATCAATTTAATTTTTTCTAACTTAATTGATTTTTGCTATATTTGAATTTTTCTCTAAAATTTTGACACTTATAGGATTTTTTTTATACTCATGAAAAATCTCTGGTTTATATTGCTATATTTTTAGTACTTTTAAAGTTTAAAATCATTTATTAAAGTATACCCATAAGAACGGTGAATTAAAAATGTTTTAAAGTTGCATAATGCACAATTATAAGATATCAATGATTAAAAAAACACGAAATCAAATAATTCGAGCTAACTTTAGGTGGTAAGGGAGCAACAAACTTGCACGGTTTAATTTTAAGCATAAATTTCATTAAAACTAATTAAATGTATTAATAAATTATTAGAATAATCAAAGGAATTGGTTACATTCACATGGACTGTCTCACGGTATGCAATAAAAAACTGACACATTTACATTTTTAAATTAGAAAGAAAAAAAAAAGTATTTTTAAAGTTAAAAATTTATTCCAAATAAATAGGGGAATATTATTGGCAAGGACCATGTAATGCTATTGCAGCTTCCTATCATCTTCCTCCACGTGGAAATTCATGTGACGCCATTTAATACCAATGAAACGACGCGTTTTACTGTTCCCTGGACAAATGTTAATCAATAATTTTTTTTTTTGAAACATTGATAACTACGCTTTTCTTTAGGCCAGGCACCAGAAACATCGAAGAAATATTATCATAGAAGATTCGAACTCAGACCTTGAAGAGAGCATATCCTCAAAACTCAAATTCTCAACTCAAATTCTCAATCACTGTGTCACCATTTGAAGACAATGTTAATCAATAATTGAAGACACGTGCAATTTTACTTTTTGTATTTTCATGTTTTTTATATTGTTTCTTTTTATAGTTCAATAAAAAGATTAAATTTTTGTAATTTTTTAGTTTATAGATATAAATTTATATCTTTACGTTTTGTTATGGTTAGTTATAATTATTTTTATCGACCACTCTTTTTTTTGTTTTTCTTTTTTTAATGTTTATCTACCACTCTTAAAATTATTCGATAGTATATTGTATTGAATAAAAAATAAATGTATTAAATAGTATAATGTATTTAGTTTATTCCACCTTGGTTCACTTTGGCTATTACACAATTGAAATTTTGATTTTGGTTTTATCATTTCAACCATCATTAATGAATTATCATGAGCAAATATTTCGGTGATTGAACTATGGTTTATAGTGACTTTTGTTATTTTACTATTGGATAATTGTTTTTAAAATTCAAAATGTCGCTTGAGCTACTACTTTTGTTAGCGAATATTAATCAGCTACTAACCTTAATTTAACTAATTATTTTGAGGTACTAAAAAAAATTAATTGTTTTTTAGTATTAGTTAGCCACTAACCTTAATTTTAACTTAATTAATTAAGACAAACATTAATTAAAAGGTTACAAATTTAAATCTTATTTCTTATGTTATTTATCTAAAAAAAAATATTTAGTTTGCGAGATTATTTAAACTCAAAATAAAAAATTGTTTATCTACAAGATGATAAACATTTTTCTTTTTCTTTTTTTGAAAATTGAAAAATCGTCGTTTCCCAATAAAAATATGTGAAATTTAAATATGTGAAATATTTTTAATATTATTTATAATTAGTTTTTTTAATTCCTTTTTTTCTAATTCAACCAAGGTAACATATGATTTTCAAGAAGATATTTATGTCTTTGGTCATAAGTTGACATCCCACATGTGTTCTAACAAACTCATAAAAAAAACTTAATTTGTATAATTTAAACATAAACTATAAAAACTCAAAACTTATTTTCAAAAAAATAATAAAAATAAAAACTTAAAACTTATTAAAATTATGATCAAACATCTTTCGATTTTTTTTCTATTTAACTTTCAACAACTCTAAGTGGTAAAAGATATTGGTTAATTTTGTGTCAAAAGAAAGTTATTGGTTTATATATATATAAAAAAAATTACTGGTTAATAAAAAGGGAATTTGTGGTGTATAGCAACTTTTTTACAACAGTTTACAATTATAGCACATTTTTTAAAATAATTCTTTTATAGCAAATTCTGTCATTTAAAAAAAATATTATTTACTTTTTTTATAGAAGACTTTGATAGAATCTATCATTCTCTAGTGATGAAAGTCTATCAATTTTATCATTGATTGATTCTATCGGTTCTTATTGATAGACTATTGATAGAATCTGATGGAAGTCTATCAATTTACTAAATAAATAATTGATTCTATCACCATTTATCGATAGAATCTATCAATATGAAGTCTATCAATTTATGTGCCAATATTTTCATTATTGTGCTATTCATGTAATATTTTATCCGTTTTGTAATATACATACAAAAGCCCCTAATAAAAATGCATTTGATTCATAAATGAACCATGCTAACAAATAAATACTTCTCTACATTAATAGTCTTATGAAAAAATAAATCAATGGTGATAATAAATTAACATTAAATTCAGATATAATATTGATAATGCATTTCAACAATTATTGAAATTGGTTTTTTGTTTTTTTTAATTATCCAATGCCCATACCCTATTTATCCGATTTATGCTCCTCTCCCATGATAGATGGATAGATGGAATTCATTGAAATAATAATAATGTTGTGAATTATTTTCTTGAGAACTTTATCCACAATTTTTAGAATTTGTTCTTTTTTAAAAAATGAAATAAAAGTTTCAATTCCATGTCACGAGTTCGAGCCCAAAAATCGGTATTTGACTCTTATATTATTTGAGAGTAGTTGTGCCCTCTATGTAGGGTTTGTTGGTCCCCCTTCCCCAATTGTGTACTCAAAAAATAAAATAAAAGTGTGTGTGGGAGGGATGTCACTTGCAAGCAATGCTTCTTTCCTTAACAGTAACAAAATCTGTCACCTTGTAATACTCTCAAGTAGGGCAGAATTGGTTCTTTAAAAAAAGAAAAAAAAAGGCAGAATTGGGATAGGAAAATGGCCCACTCACTAATCAATAGTTTTAAATGTTTCCTACCCTCAATTTTCATTACATTCAAGAAGTTTTTTTAATTACATTTTTTTTTAAATATGCTCCAAGTGTTTGAACAAGTTCATGTCCATTATTTTCACTTGCTCGCACCTCAATTAATTATATATTTTTTATTTTTCATAGAAAAAGTGTTCCACTTCAAAAACATTACTTTCCCATGTGGTCCTAAAATTATCCCAATATATATATTTTTTGGATGAATTAGTTGATGATGTATATGTAGATGAGAGACAGACAGCCCAAATTTTTTTGCACACAAATCACAAAAAAGGAAAGGAATTGGAATCCCCATCCCCATACAACTAATTTAAAAGTGAAGTTCAATTATTGGTTTTTTTATCCATAGTTACCTTCCCATCACTCCATGTCTTTAGGTTGTGTTTGGATTGGATTGAATGGGATTGAAATTTACATGTACAAATAGTAATTCCCAAAACAGCTGTAAAGCCCCAAACACACCCTAACTCCTCCAAGTGATCATTTCCCATTTTCCATAACAAAAGTGAGGTCCCTCCCTCCATCCAATCCTCTTTTAGTTCCCATGTTCCTTATTTCCATAATAGTGTCAAACATGAGAACTTTTGTTTGTTTTTTCTTTTTACCAATTGAGATGTTTTATTGTAATCATACTTAACTAACTTAAATGACAAAGATAAAGTCTACCTAATTAATTTCATAGGTTTTGACTTTATTGATAATACCTATGATATTAATATTTCACAAAGTTTTTATTCTTATAACTATTCATTGATTCGATTTGATTCTTACACTTAAATACATATAACTTAGATAAATTAAGTATTCGGTTAGGTTTTTATGCAAGTTAAAAATTATAGTGTTGCATTAAACTATGCAATAAAAGAGATTATAGACTTTTGTTTTTGTATTTTATCTTTTTTTTTTGTATTTGTAAGTGTGTAGGTCAGTTATGTACATCTCGACTATTTTCCAATACGTATTATCTAATATTTACAATATTTAAATGTAAAATAGAAATATGCGAGACATTATTTCATAGGTTGTGTTTGGTTGAATCGAATGAGATTGAAATTTAAATATAATTTCCAAAAAAGTTGTAAGCCATAAACACATTCTAGCTCCTTCAAGTAATCATCTCCCATTTCCATAGCAAGGCTGGGTCCCTCCATCCATTCAATCCTCTTAATTCTCTTGTTCATTGTTTCTATATAATGTCAAAAAGAAAATTTGCCAGCTAAAACATTTTACTTTTGTTCTTTCTACCAATTGAGATGTTTTATGGTAATCAAATAATCATAGTTAGCTAACTTAATGACAAAGATAAAGTTTGCCTAATTTCATAGGTTTTGACTTAATTGATGATACATGTGATATATACCCTACGAGATTTTTATTCTTATAACTCTTTAGAGAATCTAATAGATTTTTACACTTAAAGTCTATATAAGTTAGATACATCAAATATTAAATATTCGACTAAGTTTTTACGCGAGGCACAAACGCATAGTGTTGTTGCATTAAACTATGCAATAAAAGAATTCTAGGGGTCATTTGGTTTTCGAGAATCAAGATAATTAAAATCTTTCAATGTCTAAAATTTAAGACGTTCAGAATTACAGAATTACCAAGTTTTTTTTTTTTGCAAAATTAATTTTTTATTAAAATTCGTAATTATTAATTTTCCATTAATATTATTTTTTCCTTTATCACATTTAATACTGAATTTTTGAATTAAAACACCAATTTAAAACATACCATATTTAATTGTCAACCATTTTAGTGCAAAAGATTTTAATTCATTTTCTCATTTATCTCTCATCTTTCTTCTTTTTCCTTTTCCGTTTCACTTTTCTTCCTCAATTCTCCATTCCTTCATTTTCGTTTCTTCAATTCCGTTCATTCTCTCTTTTCACATTCCGGCCACCATGTAAAACGTAAATTTCGTCGGCCACAAAGCTCTGATCGGACGGTATAATCATACGAGTTCAGTCATTTGCTTTCAATAATCTTCGTTTTTCACAGTATTTGTATCACGTTTTTCTTCCGTATCCATCACCATTAGTAGGTTACTGTTCATTTTCAGTATAGTCGTGATCCGATATGTCTCATATTGTTCGGTATGGTATGTATTATTCCTATTTATGTCATTTTTGTACATTTAATTCATTTGTATTCCAGTCTTTAGAATGTCAAAAATCATGTTTAGAAATGCAATAAAATCATATGTAGAACAGTAGTATCTTCGTACTTTCCAATCCATATTGTGGTATAATTGACTGTACACACATATCTACAACACCGTATAATTAAGTATACACCGTATGTTCACACATTCTCAATTTCTATATAGCCGAAGAAATTGTATAATTGAGTATATACCATATGTTCATATTATGGTTTAGGTTAGTTATACTGTACATTTTTTCTTTATAGGTTCATCAATCATTCCATTTGAAATTGCGCACAGTGTTCTTTACGATATCAATATTTCTGTTTAGAAATGTATTAAAATCATGTGTAGAATAGTATTATCTACGTACTAAAATATCCAAGTCCTGGTATACTTGAGTATTATCTACTGTAGTTTTTCATTATTTCATTCTACATATTGTATAACTTACACGATACATTTATTGTTTATTATTCGTTCTATTCATGTCTAATACATTTTTCGTACTCATATTACTATTCATTACATTTCCATTCCGCAATACGGTATTAATTGTTTATACATGTATATTATACGACTTATAATATAGAACAATATTGTTTGGACATTGTTGTAATACTATACAACTTTTTCTTATAGGTTCAACAAGCATCTCAATCCTTATTGCACATAATGGTCGGTAGGATGAAAATGAGATGTACCATAATCATGAAGTAGTTGAAGAGCGTCGCATAAATATTGAGGAACGCATTCACTCAATGATGATTTTACATTACACTATTTTTTTATGTCGAAAGTTTCAATTTTGTGACCCATGAGACCTTTTCATTTACTATTGATCTCATTTTGAATAGTAATTTTATGTGAAGTTGTTACAACATTACGAGTCTCTATCAATTCACAAATATTACATATGTTATTTTCCAATGTTTTACTGTACGGTATTGTACATTCAAAATTACTTGCTCGCTGTCGCAAACATATTAAATCACACTACAAGTATCCATATCAACAAATTAAACACTTTAAAAAAGAAACACAAAGTTTTAAAATACAGTATGATACATGATATATTATGGTTGTATCGTATATACCAAGTTATTTTAATATTGTATGGTTATCAAACGTGTTCTGATTTCTATCAACGAAATTGAACATTCAACAGCTCATACGGTTTATTTATAAATAAAACTATCATAATCAAATAACATGTACATTACTAACTATGATGTATGTAAATCACAACAATACCTCTTACAATGTATTGTTCTCACTTTCGTCATGCAATTAATGCACCATAAATTGACGATTTCTGGTTTGGAATGTGAAACGAATTTTATTTTTTAAAATTTTCCTTCCTAAATGAAAAACCAATAAGGTATTTAAAAAGGAAGATGAAACGCCTCTAATAAATGTGATTTCGGAGGATATGTTTTTCCACAATTAATGCCCCTAAATTTGCGCTTTGTGGTTTGGAATGTGGGATGATTTTTCTTTTTTGAAATTTTCATTCAAAAATTAAAAAACCACCAATATGTGGGTATGATTGTAATTCATTATTTTCGGATTTTATAATGTATTAAAATAAAATCTACTTTTGCTAATATTTTTGTAGATATCTATATTTGCAAATACTTTTCAAATAGAGTCTATTTATGAAAAGAGTCATTGATATAATGAATGGATCTCGTCGGTTAATTCACTTTATTTTATATTTTATTTTTTTTTATCAAAAAGACATATTTATCACATAATTTTGAACTAAATTTTGATTTTCTTTTAAAATGGAATATACCAAACAATTTTATTTAATGAACCAAATTAACTTACAAAATCGCAGTTAACTAATTTTCTAACGACACCCACGGAGATATACTTGAAAACCAATCGATCTATTTTAATTATATCGATTTTCGTAAAATGCATGACACTCCTAACTAACATATGCATACATTAAACCTAAACGAAGGTGTGTCATTATCATCCCCTCCTTGAGGTTGTATGGTATATCACCACCACACCCAATCCCAACCCTCCTCCACCCCTTATTTATTTCCTTATTATTATTATTATTATTATTTTAATAACCTTTCTTCATTTCCAAATTTCCTTTATAAAAGCCCTCCCTCTTTCCTTCACTAACTCCCATTTCTGTTCTTTAAAAAAAAAAAAACTCAAATTTCTCAATTTCTTTTCCTTACTAATAACAATCCCAAAAAGAAGATCCAAAAAATTAAAAAAAAAACAATCCCAAATAGAAAAACGATGTGTCGCTCCGACCAAGCCTTGGAAGCCACTTCCGTCGTCGTTGATTCCAAATTCAACGCCCGTCCCGCTCTTCAACCCACCGGCAACCGCCTCCTCGACCGCCGTAATTCCCTCAAAAAACCCCCCTCCGCCGCCGTCTCACCCATTTCCCCAAAGTCCAAATCCCCCCATCCGCCGGCCACCAAGCGCCCCAACGACGGCAACTCCATGACCTCCTGCTCCGACAAGATTCTCATCCCCGCCGCCGCCGTTCCCGCCCGGTCTTCCTTGGACAGGAAGAAATCCAAGAGCTTCAAATTGAGCGGAAATGGGAATGTCATTTCCGACATTGACTCGCCGGGAAGTATCGCCGCCGTGAGAAGAGAACAGGTGGCGCTGCAACAGGCGCAGAGGAAAATGAAAATTGCCCATTATGGAAGATCTAAATCTGCCCATTTTGACAAAATTGTTCCCATTGATTCAATTAAACCTGTTGAAGAACAAAAAAGATGTAGCTTCATCACTCCCAATTCAGGTAACTTTCAAAAAAACAGGGTCAATTTTGTAAAATCTCCTCTGTTTTTCTTTTCTTTTTTTGTGTTCATAAACTGAATTTCTTTCCATTTTGTTAGATCCAATTTATGTTGCTTATCATGATCAAGAATGGGGCGTCCCTGTTCATGATGACAAGTAAGTTCCTCTCTGTTTCTATGTTTCTCTGTTCTTCATTTTTTAGTACTGAATCTTGAAATTGAAAACAGAGTACTGTTTGAACTGCTGGTTCTGAGTGTGGCTCAAGTGGGTTCTGATTGGGCTTCCATTTTGAAGAAACGCCAAGTTTTCAGGTAAAGCAAAATCGTAATTTCTGTTTATTTTTTTGTTTAAATATTGAAATTTTACTCTAAATTCTAATTCAATAAATTGGCTTTTTTTTTCTTTGCCCAGAAATGCATTTTCGAATTTCGATTCAGAAATTGTGGCTAATTTTTCCGACAAACAGATGGTTTCAATCAGCACAGAATATGGGATCGACATTAACAGAGTCCGAGGAGTCGTCGACAATGCAATCCGAATCCTCCAGGTAATTAAACTTAAAATTTTATTACTAAAATCCAAATCCATTGATTTTTTAGTTTATCCCAAGAAATTTAGAATTTAATTTATATAATTTTAAAAATTAAAATTTCGTCTTTATAATTTTTTTAATATTTAACATGTATAATTGTTGTTGTGCTAAATATATGGAAACTAATTATATTTTTATGTATCAATGATTTAATTTTTAGATGTTATTTCCGTTATTTAATTTATCATTTAATCATTAACGTATGATTAAAAATAATAAATATTATTTTTTCGATTTTTTTAATTCAAGAGACTAAATTCTTATTTTTAAAACATTAGATTAAATAATAAATTCTACCTTTCTTTCCTTTTTCTTTTTTTTTTTTTGAAACCCAATTCTACATTTCTTATAACTATAAGGTGAGGACTAACTTAATTTTATTTAAATTATTGGATTACATTTATATTTTAGTCTTAATATTTTGATTAATTGACAGGTGAAGAAAGAATTTGGGTCGTTGGACAAATACATTTGGGGATTTGTGAACAACAAGCCATTTTCACCGCAGTACAAATCCGGCCACAAAATTCCGGTCAAGACATCAAAATCAGAGACCATAAGCAAAGACATGGTCCGGCGAGGATTCCGGTCGGTCGGTCCGACCGTGGTTCACTCTTTCATGCAAGCCGCCGGTCTGACCAACGACCATCTCACCAGCTGTCACCGGCACCTCCACTGCACTTTAATCGCCGCCGACCGTCGTGCGCCGCCGGCGGAGGCGGCGGAAGTAGAGGTGACGACGGAGGCGGATTCTGTAACTATTTAGAATTGACTTAACAGATAAAAAGGAAAAAAAAATGATAACCTTTACCGCAAGTCAATCAATGATGATTTGCTTGTTAATTAACTTGATAAACTGTTTTTTTTTTTTTTTTTGGTTTTTGTGGGGTTTGTGTATATTAATTTCTATATAAAAATAGACGTGTAAGAGATAAAGGGGAAAAAAGGGAAAAAAATAATAATAAAAATTGTTGGGTTGTGAATTTGTGTGGAAATTTTGTTATTGTTGTTAATTATTATTTAGGAGATAGACACCATGTGCTGGTGCAATTGGGAGGCATAGGCATGTGAGTGTGTCAGTTTGCTTTTGAAATTTTCATGTGATCCATCCAATTTCATAACATTATTGCATTATCATATTTGTTTTTTTCTTTACAAAATTAGAGGTTTTTTTTTAAAAAATAAATAATAATTTAACGGCATATTTTATTATTCACAAGCTGCCACGAAGGTGTTTGAGTCAAAATAGGTTAAGGGAAAAGAATAAGGATGATCTTTGTATTGAGCTACCAACAATTATTTTGAGTAATCATTTTTTTTAATCTTTTCTTAATTAGTATCGTATTCACTATTTTATTTTTTTTATAGCTATTTTTACTCTAAATATAAATAATAATTCTTTTTATAATGATTCTCTTAATTCAAATATAAATAATCATTTTTTTTCTATAATTATTCTTATTCATATTCTCTTTCTAATTCTCATCATCTTCATAATTATTTTCATTCTTTCTAACACTCTCTCAATAACCTTCTTTCCACCAAACCTTCCCTCAATTATATACTCTCTTGTTAGGGAGTACAAACACTTCTATTTGGACAACATATTCGTATTGTACGTGTCCGACACGAATACTTTTGGACACTCTTCTGACATGTGTCGACACTTAAAATTTCGTAAATAAAAGAAGAAAAGAAAAAGACAAAATAAAATGGAGAAAAAGAAAATAAGGTAAAAACTAGAATATTTTAAGATTGTTAAGGATAGACATTTAAAGAATGGCGAGATTTTTTTATTGGATTTAAATAGATACTATGTAGGTTAAATTCAAACTCCAATTCAATCTTCATGTTCATCCTTCTTTTAATTATTTTTCATAATTAGTAAAAAAAACTAAAATTTTTTAAATTTTTTTAATAGTATATCATAAAAAACAATATTAAGTAATGTGTACTCCAAGTATCTGTTCCCTGTAATCTTAAATAATGACATGTCATTTGAATTTGAATTTAATATTTTTATTGTATTTAAAAAAAATAGAGGTGTGTCATTTGAGGGTTTTTTGTAGGTTTAAAAAAATTATGACATTTTGAGTTTAGTTCATATATTCAAACAAAATTAATCTATCAATGATGTGGGTCAAAAATCAAAGTTGTTGTTGAAGTTTTAATCTTCCTTATGTATACTTCATTTGATTATATATGATGATAATTATTAGATTAGAGATCTAAATTTCTTCAGAAAAAAGAAAAGATATAAATTTAAAGACAAAACAAATAAATTTTTCATAACATTTTATCCCATTTGATAATCAATAAATTACAAGATTGAAACTTCACGCTCTCATATACAAACAAAGAAAATGATAATCTTCTTGTTTAGCTAGCCACTAACAATTATTATTATGTTAATACACTTTTAACTATATATCATATTGTCTAATCATTCACATTTTCCATTACGCAAAACAAGAATATATGCAAAAGACGGAAATGGAGCAGAGTCGAAAAGCACAAAGAGTAAAGTACGGTTTTTTTTTTTTTAAATATAAAGAAAAATATGGGTATTATTATAAAGAGGATTTTGCATGTATAACAAAAAAAAAAGACAAAATATTTTCATTTATAGCATAAAATCAAACCAATTCATTTATAGTGAAAAATTCAAATTGAATTCTATCACTAGTTGAGTTCTATTTAGTGATAGAATTCAATCATTGAACTTCTTCTATTACTGATTGAATTTTCTATTAGTAATAGAATTTCAAATTGAGTTGTATGACTAGTTGATTGTTATTACGGATAGAAATTAATATGCTAAAGATGAAATGATTTTAGAAATTATACTACAAATATAATACAAAAGGTAAATTATATTATAAACCTTATTTAATTATCAAATCTTGGAAGAGATATAGATATATTAATTTTGATTTGAGTAAGGAAGAGAAGGAAATGAAATAAAGAATCTGCAGTTGCGCATCTTTTATTATTGAAGTTTGAAGAAGAACATTAATTAAAAGGAAAAAGTAATGTGTTACATGGAACCAAATAGAAGTTTCTAGACGCATTCAGAGGGAGTAAAAGTGACGGTATTTTTATTGAAATCAAATTGCCAGAGATAATTTTGTTGGAGAATATTCCCAATGACATTGGTGCCCGGAAAAGGCACCGGAACTATCCCTAAACAACTAGTGTCCCCGGCAATGGGGAGGATGTAGCTCTTGGATGGCGGCTGGAACACGGCGCCGTCGCTGAAATGGAGCCGCAGCTTCGGGGCCATGGAGTTGTGGTACATGGTGTTATTGAAGCAGATATCAAATGGATCGAAACTCAACCTGGGGAGGTTTGAGAATTTGGAAAGAAAAGCTTCCGACACCATTTCGTAGGCTGGCATCGTCAGCATCGTCAAGCTGGTGCCGGTGTCGATGATGGTGCCGCCGCTGCTGTTGGTGTCCCAGACGCGAGGCGGGATGTCGAGGATGGTGCCGTCGACCGAGATTCCGTTGAGGCCCATGCCGTAGAGCCCCCGAAACATGTCGCTAGCGAGGAGTGCGGTCTTGGTGGTGGCGCCGGTGACAGCGGTGGTGGTGGCGGCGGTGCGTGTGGCGGGAGACGGGGGGCCGAGGATGAAGTAGCTGGTTGCGAGGCGGTTGCTGAGGTGGTCGACGAGGCAGTACGTAAAGCCACCGCCTTGGAAGTTTTGGCCGGCTTTGTAGGTGAACGAGAACACGTTTGCACCTAATCCAACCACCCCGTCCGCTCCCTTAAAAACTTTGCCGGACGCTGATTCTGTGCACCCGATTACACTGTCGTTCAGTTGTTTCTCTGTTCCGTCGGTTAAGTTTACCGTTAATGTTTCCACTGCAAATAGCCCCCTTGCACTTGATCCGCCTGCATAGCTGTTACAAATAAATATACTCATTTCTATTCACCACTATCCTCCTCGCATACTTTCTTATCATACTAATATTATTCAATATTCAACATTACACCATATTAGTCATTAAATTCTTCCATTTTTCTAACATAATTAAATTCCATACACTTGCAAATGTCTTTCCCTTTTCAGTTTCCATCCTCCATCATCCAATACATGTCTTTCTTCTCCCCATTTTGAATTTTAGCTACATTTTACCTATGTCCCACATTTCCTGCCATACATATTCTTTTTCTTCTTTTTTATTTATAAAAAATATTTGTGCGACACATACGTAAAATTTTATTTTTTCAATTTTCTTATTCCCTGCACATTCGTGTATATAGATGGAGCCACAACAATTTATATATTTTTTAATATCTTTATTTATAAGATAAATTTTTGTAACATTCCATAGTGACACCATATTCACATGTATGAGAGTTTTATTCATTTCTTTTTACGCCTCAATTATTACCTACTTTTGAAATTGTTGGCTAGAAAATTTTGAAAAAAGGTCCTAAAATGTTTTTTTTAATGCAAATTTAGATATTAAACTACAAATAATTATATAAAAAAAAACTATCATTTTGGGTGAATTAATGTAAAATCCTAATCAAAGTAATCATAATGGATTTTAGTTTGGATTGAATAAAAAAAAAAAAAAAAAAAAAAAACTTCCCTATATTTTTATTCCAAAATAAATTTATGTGATACCTAATAGAATATATATAAAGGGTGTGTTTGGAGCACCGGTTTAGTTATGATAGACAGAAGTTATAATAAACAGTGAGTTATTATAAATAGTGTTTAAGGAGCAAGTTATTATAACATGAATTATGATAGACGATGTTTGAGGGGCTGATTATGCAACAAAAAGTATATATATATATATATATATATATATATATATATATATATATATATATATATATATATATATATATATATATATAAGGTTTAGATAAACGGGCACAGAGGTTTAGGTAACCACCGTTTATAATAAATTGTGGGGCAAACATTGGTTGAATTATTATAACCAACACGGTCGTTTACATAACGGGTGCCCAAACACACCCTAAATGTAGAGTTCCACTTATATAGATTGATATGCAGAGAAATTTTTGTTATTAAAAATGAGTACCTGTAATCATAGCGACAAGGGTCGGTTGGAACTTTGCAATCACGCAAGACGAAGAAATGTGTAAATTCATCCGAACACTCGTTTGAACTGCAGGGTACGGCCACAAAAGAAGATGAACGATTAGCATAGAACACACGGCCCATTTTCTCTCTTTGATCATTGCGGCTCTTATGAATCGCATTCCCATGGTTGCAATTTGCTCCTATGCAGCGCCTGTACCTACATTTGACCCACAACAGATCACTTCCCGTGTCGACGATCAACATGTGTTTCTGCGGCGGCGTTCCGATTTTCATCTCCACGAAATACTCGCTGCTTCCGTAGTCCGCACCAGAGAACATCTTCAGCCCTATCCCCGTCGCCAACGGTGCTGGCAGCTCCGTAGTCGATAATCCTTGCACTCTCGTCTCAACTAACTGCCGAACCCGCAACGCCGTGAGCATGCGGTGCCTACTACTGTCGTGCATGTGAATGTCCTTCACACGATCGTTCATGTCTTCCGCGTTCATATTGATTTTGAGCCTTTCCACTATCTTTGGATGGTGGCGATGCATCATATTCAGCCTCACCTTCTCTTGTCCCCCTGCGTTAACCTCGTTCGCCACGAGGCTAACGGAGAGGACAATGAGGAGGTGAAGGATTAAGAAATTAAAAGTATTCCACATTGGCTTCCTGTTATCTAACAGCGTGTAATGTTAGAGAGATGAAGCAACAACAAACATACAATTATTGGGTTTAAAAAGAAAAGCAAAAATTCTGAAAACTCAATTTCGGAGCGTCTAATAATGGCGTTTCCTCTTCTCCATGTTTTTATAACTAACTTTTCAAAACTGTCTCACAACCAAATGCTCTGTTTTTTCTTACCTTTTTCTATTAATTAACAAATTCTGTTTGAACTACAGAAATTTAAAAAACATGTCAAACAAAAAAAAAACAGAAAGTTAAAAATTAATCATTTGTCCTGCTAAAATTTATTTTAAAAAAGCTTTGTGATGTTTTTAATGAAAAGTATGGTAAAAATGTATTTGAGCCGGTTATATTTGTCCAATTTTAGCTCATAAACTTTCAAATGTCTAAATTTGAATTCTTTAGACTCTGTTTGCTTAGGGCCCGTTTGATAATAATTTTATTTTCGTTTTTTGTTTATGAAATTTAAGCCTATAACAACTACCTTACTATACATTTTTCTTTATTTGAATATTTACATTTTACCTATATTTTAATAAACAAAAATAGTAGCTTCTAAAAACTTGTTTTTGTTTCCGAAATATGGTTAGAATTCACCTACTTTCTTAAGGAAATATGATGGAGCACATGGTACTAAATTTAAGTAGAAATGAGCTTAAATTTCATAAACCAAAAACAAAAAATCAAATGATTATCAAACGAGGTCTTACAATTTTAACATAGATTTTTTCTTACTTAGATATCTCAATCTTACCTATATTTTAAGAAATCAAACAAAAATTTGAAAAAAAAAGTAGCTTTCAAAAATTTGTTTTTATTTTTAAAATTTGATTAGTATTCACATAATTTATTAGGAAAATAATTTTTTTTTCTTCTATATGTGCTCTCACTTCTTCTTTCTTTATTTTTTATTGCTAAGAGAGGAATGAGGAGGACAAAAGGTGAAAAAAAAGTCATGTGAACTTCTCTGAACAACATTAATACCTTGAACTCCATCTTCTTCTGGGCTACAAGCTATGTAGGGATTTATTATTGTCATCTTTAACATTTTTTACTATACTATTTCGTCCAATTATTTTTATTTATGCATACATATGTTAATGTACAAACTAAGTCGAGTACTTGATGTTTTTATGGATATTGCTATCTTAATCCTTAACTTGTTGTGTTTCATTAACTTTAGGGACTAATGGACCTACAGATTGGAAGCTAAACGACTCGGTATCCAGTTAAATTCGTTAGACAACAAGCTTATTTCACTAAAGGTTTGTGTCGATCTCTCGCTCTGGAGGACAAGTTATGTCCACGAATATAATCGGTCATCTCCTATACAATCCTTCACGAGTTGTACTTAATTTACAAATGGATCAAAAGTCCATTTTGCTCCTATAATTAAAAGTGTCACCAACTCCTCTAATTTTTGTTTTTGAAAATCGGGAAATCGGAGCTTCGCTCCCCTATACCAGGGGCATCACTGGCCCGTCCCTAAACTGTGGCACCGGGATACTTCGAAGAGTATTCTAGTTTAAGCGCATTCCAGCGGTCTCGAACTAGGGATCAATCAAGAAAACATGTCTTGAAGTCCTTAGTCTCAACCGCTGGACTGCCCCTTGAGGATGGTCAAATTAAAATGTGGAGACGTTTCATATACAAGATTAAAGTTTAATGTTTAAAAGTATTAATTATAAACATACGATCATCCTAGTGAAATATTTATCGACAAAATTACTAAATCGGATAACATATTTCATGTCTTAGTATTATGCAAAACTCTTTTCCATAGACATCCACTAACATGTCTCCACATAAACAACCAAGATTAGGTTGCCTACAACTATTGCAAAGTAAGTTGTACCAATAGTGTCATTGGGACGAATCTTAGTTGATATATAATAGACATCTTTAAGTTGTTCAATTAACCTAAATCCGCTTGTATATCCGACATATTTGTCCAAGTGTACATAATTATAACCACGAGTTAATGTTAATCTAATTAAAGCATTTGATTTAGATAATGTGTTAATTAAATAATCAAATAACGTTTTATTAATTACAATTGAGTAAATGTTCTTCTAATCTTACAAACAAATTTATAGGCTTTTATGGCACAACAAACAAACAAATTTATTAAACTAGGCTTTTATGGCACAACCTCTAACATTCAATCAGTTCACATATAGTATTTGATTGATATCACAAATAGTTTTCAATCAGTGTCGTAGATAACAAATAGTTTTCAATCACGGCAGCAGATAGTCTTCAATCAATAGAATAAAATTGGAATATATATATAATTGAAATAGACGACGGAAAATTTTTCACGAGAGTAAATTTCCTTTTAAAAAACATCTTTAGTTTTTTTTTTCTGACAGGCTTTAGTTTGATTTTTTTAAATTAAGTAAAATGTAAATGAACATATTAATATTTAAGTTCTTTAATTTTGATAAATGTAACTATTATTAAAAAATATATCAAAATATATGTTCTCCATTTAATATACATATATATACACACAAATAAAACATTATATTTTTTAACTTTTTTCTTCAATAAAATATGGAATATTAATATGTATTTTTATCTTACGTGTTAAAATACATATTATTTTAAATCTTAAAAAAATATATTAAACTAAGAAAATAAATATAATTTTTTTGTGTGTGTTCAAGATTTGACAACTTATAACTGCATAGTTACTAGGTTGTACAAGATGTCAGTAGAACTCTACTCTTGTTGGCATTAGAGTTTAGTATCTAATATAGGATTTAGTCATTTTCTTTTTTTAATCTTGAACACAAATGCAAATAGTCCATCAGACAGAGTTTTAAAAAAAGTACTTCAAACCCTTACCTGCACATTAATCAGATCAAAGAAATGTAATTACTCACAAAATTAGAATCAAAGAAAAAGAAATTTAGGCCCAATTTTCAAGTTAATAGGCATAAAAGTAGGTAAGTTATTAGGTAAAATTTTTTTTTGAGCACATATGAGGAGTGGGGGACAACTACCAATTCTCGGGATCGAACCTATAACGTTGGTGTTGAACTTATTTACAACTAAAAATCATTGCGCCACTAAGCCATTCGGTAGATATTAGGTAAATTAGTAGTTATGTCCATCAATAATTATTTTAAATAAATAAATAAACATAATTTGAAATTTAAGTTTAGACATTTTCAAAACAAAATAGATTGAACTTTTTTCACTATTAGACTTGGCTTTTTTCTGGTTGCCCCTATAAAAATTAACGAAAGCCCTTTATTTTTCATTAAAAAAAATATATAACAAGATATCCATAAAAAAAGAAAGCAGCTCAGGAAAAAATTTCGAAAAGTAAAGTTGATGTTTGTATAATTATTACATCATCAGTACACACTGATAAACATTAAGCACATCCTCATACAACAATGAGAGTGCAGCACATACCAGGTTATATTTACAACACCTGAAGCATTCTGGTTTTAAACAAACATCATACACCAAGCAATCAGAGTCAATAGCAGCAGCAGCAGCAGAAGCTCAATAGCCTCCCTGAATGAAAGCATTCAGGCGGTCTAGCTCCTCCCGATGCTCGCTCACCACGGCCCGAACCACGTCTCCAATTGACACCATGCCTATCATACCCTTGTCGTTGATGACCGGTATGTGCCTAATTCGGTTTTCTGTCGATCAAGCACACAAGTTTTCCAGTTATATTAGAAAAATGGGGAAGTGATTGCATCCAACAGCAAGCAATCAGATCTGTTGTATACGACTCGAGAAATATTTTAGACCAAAAGGTTAAGAATTTGAATAAAATTGTAATACCAGTCATAAGTTGCATGGCTCGCAAAACCTTGGTGTCGGGTGTCACAGTGATAAGTTTGTTCTGCAAACACAAAGTAAAGGAGTTTTTCGTTCCTATCGAAGTTCCAATGTTTTGTGCAGATATGATGATGCAGAAAGAGGGATTTTTTTTTTTTTTTTAAACTAGGAAATCGGAACTTCGCTCCACTATAATTGGAGTAACTATGCCCGTTCCTAGACAAACTATGCCCGTTCCTAGACAAACAGATAATTAAAGCCTTTTGATCTTGTTCTTTCGAACATTCAATTTTAATCGTATACTTTAAATATAACTTAAAAAGCCAATTCAATGGGTAGGTTCTATAAATTTTTTAAAATGTTTTCCCATGTTCTGGCCAACTTAAGTACAGCTCAAGTCTCACGAGAGCTACCATCTAATCCTATAATATTTGGAAGTTGGTAAATTAATAACAAATTTATTTTTAGGTAGGTAACTATCATGGATGGAACCTATCCCCCAAAGTTCTTTTAAACATAAGATGTTTTTTTTTCCACAATGTCTTATTTTTTATTGAAAGTTCTGGCACTAAAATTAGACAATTAAAACTGCATTGACTAAAATAGAATAAAACTCACGAAACTAAATTGTAATAACGATTAAAATATCATTTTTTTACAAAAAAAAGAAAAAGAAGTGCATATATATATATACACAGATGTATTCAAAGGTTGTTAATTAGGAAAAGGTACCACAGAGTTAAGGAGCATTTAGTTATCAGCACGCGAAATTAATAGAAACCAGACTGGTTGATTATTAAAGGTGACTGGACAATACCTCTTCCGTCATGATATCCCCAACTTTGGTAGACTTGGAAGACCTGCCTTGCACAATAATCTTTCTCAGATAATCTACAAAGGCGTGAAAAGAGAGCTCGAAATTCAGGTTTTGCGCGCCAAAACGAGTAGAAGCCTTAATTCAACCTAGAGCTTAAAAATGGATGGTTAATACAATTAAGCTTACTCAAAATTTTAGATTGATCGGTGATTTAACATGATTCAACGCGGTATCAAAGTAAAAAAGATATTACATATTCGAACTCATGTCATGCTGTTTTCTCTCCAAGCAGTATTGATTTCCATTTGTTGAATATGTTTAAATTTTCAAGCTTACAAATAAGAGAATGTTGGTTGATATGATTAATTTCATCTCAACTTATAAACTTAAGCTTTGAGTTGTTTCTGGTTTAGCATGATTCAACACAAATAACATCCTAATTATAGTACATTGAAAACTAAAGGCTGGAATACGAGAAATAACAAGCAAACTTAAAATTATTTAATAAAAATATCACGTGTGGCTACATTTTAATAGCTATTAGATGTGGTACAAAAATGTACTATTTTTATATCCCCTTGATATAAGTTCAAAATAATTTTGCAATTTCTTTTTCATTCATATAATGGTGCAAAATTGCCAGTTACGACAACCTTATTTAATAATTTCTCCCAATAGAGAGGTAAAATCATGGTCTAGAAATCTTCATACATACTTTCAGCCCCATTAGATAACCATTTAGTTTTTTATTTTTGAAATTTTAGCTTATTTTTACTCAAATTTCCTATAATTTGCTTCATCTTTCCTTAAGAAAGTAAGTAAATACTAACCAAATTTCAAAAACCAAAACAAACTTTTGAAAACTACTTTCTCTTGTTTCCAAATTTTAGTTTGATTTTTAAAAAACATAGATAAGACGTAGATATACAAGTAAGAAAAACTATATGACAAAATAATTGTTGTAGGCTTAAATTTAAAAAATAAAAGATTTAAAACTATTTTAGTAGGCTTTAGTTTTCCATTCATAATCCTGACAGAAAACCATGGTGTAGAAATACTCTTAAATTACATGGTTCCTAAACAAAAGTAGAAACCATTTTGGTAAGAAAAAACCAACAAAAATATTTGGTAGTTTTCTTAGAAAGACGAGCAAAGAATCTGATCGGAAGTTTGAATTTCTTTTTTCTTTTCCCACGTGCTGTTGAATTCGTACAAGAATAAAGATTTCCGGGAGTTCATACATTAGTTATATGCCCCCCAACTGTAGCATAACTGAACCTCTTAATTCTTAATTAGGATAAGACCATGAATTTTGTAGTTGAAACCATTTATTCAGAGAAACGACTGCATTTAGAAAGCATATCATATCACGTACCTCTCTCTGTTATAATACCAGCTACTGAATTTTGTTCCGCAGGTTTAACAACCACCAAGGCTCCAACATTGTGCTGAGTCATCTTTTTTTCACTCAAAAAGGGAAAGTGTAAGTAGACATAGCAACAAAAGTAAACAAATATAAAGATGATGAGAAAAATTCGGTGGTGCATTGCTAGACAAAGGGACACCCGCTCCCTCGTTTATATACATGTTTAATGGACACCCCTTCAAAAATTATTTTTCTTTTTTTTGGAAACCGGGAGATCGGGGCTTTACTCCACTATACCCGAGATAATCATGTATGTCCATAGGTCAGGCACCGGGAGACATCGAAAGAACAGAGACACTCTCGAAAGTCAAACCTTGGGACTTTGAAGGGAGCACGCCTTTAAAGTCCAAGCCTTCGACGATCGCGCTACTCCTTGGGGAATCATATGGTGTAATATAATTTTCCCTTCCTTTTGGAATCGGTGGTTGCAAAGAAACGATAAGATCTTCTACCACTTTGATCACACAATGGAAATCTTTTTGAAATTAGTTTCAATAGGGCTATTGTATTTTTTCATACACCCAAGAAAATTTTAAGTTTCATGAAAATCAAATAGTGCAAAGAATCATACAGATTGAACGGCATCATAAACCGAGTCATCTGTGGTGCACCAAAGCCATGAACCGTCAGCACTTTTGCCTTTTGCTTTCAAGATGTCATCGATCGTAGCGCTTTCAAAGCCGTGTTCTTCAATGTTCGCAGAATTAGAAGTTGTCGTAAAGCGTGAAAACATTGCAGGCCTCATCTGGGGGTTTGCTAGACGAATTTGTTGCAAAACAGCAGTTTTCACAACGTTCCCATTTGATAGAAATGATCGCACAGCACCTTGCATCTTTACCTGTGGAAGCAGACGCTTTAAAATGAACAGCAAGCTCATTAAAGCTTCAAGAGAAAACAACCCAATACAAATTCACCCATACTCAAATTAGTAAATGATAATTTTCTATTCGAGAATTTCATCTGGGCTTTCTTTTGGACCATAAGGCAAAAACGAAATAGAATACTTTTTTAAGATAAGGGGAGTGATCATACTACTTTCTTTATTAATTTTTTGTCTCATTAATGCTCAGTCACTTGGTGTAAACTGTCTTTTTCTGTAACTGTATTATAGTTATACCACCTTCCATATGAATTTGAGAGGACTTTTGTAATTTCCTCTTCTTAGGTAATTTCATATATCTATGAAATAATTTCTTGGATAATTTAGATTTCCCTAACCAAAAATTGCATCTAGAAATTTCCATGGAAAGAAAACAAGAATAACCGCCTGAAAGAGGCACAATCTTACGCCATTTCATTCATTGCTCGGCTTTTTCTCTAAGCTGGATGCCAGACTTGGCCATAAAAACAAATTAGCTGCACGAAACTCAGCTCATTCATACTAGACTACTCCATAAATAAAATCGAATGTGAAAAAATGTGTACGGAAACATGAGAAACAATTCTTGAATCCACCGGCGACGGTCAAAGCGTACAGATCCAATAATGAACAAAATCGAGGAAAAACTAGTTCGAATCAAACATCCGGAATACGAAACACGATCCAGACTCGATCCAGCACACTGAAACCGAGATCAATACACTAAACAGCGAAAATACAAGATCACATGAAAAAAAAAAAAAAATCAGCAGAGAAGAGGTTATCAAGATCGCATTAAACAAAGAGCGAGAGAAAAATCAAACATCGGTAGCAGTAACAGAAAACAAATCCAAAAGCCTCGATCGCAGGCAAACGATAAGATTCGTGCGGTAAATAGCGAAAATGAGGATCATGAAATGGCGAGAAAAAAGAGAGATACCTGATCAGATCCACAAGAAAAATTTCTGGGTCGAAGAAAAAAAGTGAGGTTGGGATAATGAAGAAGACGAAGCTGAAAGAAATTGTTCGACCCGGTTTTATCTCGCTTTTTTCTTTTTCTTTTTGGACCACTTCTCCCCTGCTCCTGCTACTGTGAACAAATTCTGTGTCTTTGTGATTACCATTTTTTATATAATCTTTTATACACCATTATTTTTAGTTTTTACTCATTTAAAAAAAACAAACAACAAAGATGGTGAATAAATTAAATGTTGAAATATGGCTTAAACTAGTAGGCGGGGGCGTGGGGGTAACACTTTTATTCCGCATCTCGCATGCGTTTACGTATCTCTTTTCGCTTAGCGCATTTGGTTGTGGGTTCCGCAAACACAAACACATATCACATTGTAGCACATTGGTGCAATGTGTTCCGCATGTGTATGCGCATTTATATTTTGTTTAATGTTTACGCATTCGATAATAAGGTTTAATGAGAGTGCATATATAAACTCGAATTAAACCTAGACTTATTATGTTCATTTTGTCTGTAATTTGCCTATCCTTAATAAAATTGTTTTCCCTCTCTACATGTAAACTAACATTACATTAGTGAACCACGTAAAATTTTGTGCGTTTGTTCTTCTGCTCTCACGTTTCTTTATTCTTCGATTGGTTGTTGATTGTCATTTTCATAACATTAAAAATCAACAAATATAACTTAATGGATGGATGGTACAAGTATTATCTGATTTGGTGTTAATTTATTTCTACGATCACAGGTTCGATTTCTAGAATCGGTATAATCTTCTTTCCTCCAACTTATACTAAAAAAAATCAACAAATATACAATTAGGGTTTTCCAACTCTTTATTTATTAAAAAAATAAACAAAAGAAATAGTTTTCCAACTCTTTATTTATTAAAAAAATAAACAAAAGAAATAGTTCACAAGCACGAGTGTATCTATAATATGACAAAGAGGTAGTGCATTCCAAAAAATACTTTCATTAAACAATCAAGTCACCATCTCTGTTGATTAATAAAAATATTAAAAATATAAATGCTCAATTTTGAAATATATGAATGAAATGGAAACTAAAATAAAATTTCAAGGTTAAATTATGAATTGATTTGACAGTTGAATTAAATAAATAATAATGAATTTAATTTTAGTTGCGTGTGTTCCTGGATTTGGAATTCTTTAATCACAACTTACTTTAAAGTATACTTTCTAATTGGGCATCGATTATACTTGGGATTTTTTAATTAAGTTTTTTGCATTCAATTAGGGGTGTTTGGTTTAAGAGGAGGTGAGAGAGCTGAACTGCTCAAACTCAACACTTTATTTTGATCCAAGGTGTTCTTCACCTCATTTTATCTCATTTTCTCTCTTCTCTTTTTCTTTTTTTTTAAATTTTAAAATTTTGTCATCTTTTTATTTATATGAATTGATTTGACAGTTGAATTAAATATATAATAATGAATTTAATTTTAGTTGCGTGTGTTCCTGGATTTGGAATTCTTTAATCACAACTTACTTTAAAGTATACTTTCTAATTGGGCATCGATTATACTTGGGATTTTTTAATTAAGTTTTTTGCATTCAATTAGGGGGTGTTTGGTTTAGGAGGAGGTGAGAGAGTTGAACTGCTCAAACTCAACACTTTGTTTTGACCCAAGGTGTTCTTCACCTCATCTTATCTCATTTTTTCTCTTCTCTTTTTCTTTTTTTTAAATTTTAAAATTTTGTCATCTTTTTATTTATATATATATTTACTTATTTTATGTTTGATATATTTTTATAATAATATTATTATTTTAATATATCAATATATAATTATAATAATTATACTATTATTATATCAAATGTTTATTTAAATATATTTTAATTTTAAAAATTAAAATAAATAGATATATATTATCTCTTAATATATGACGTTAAATTTTCATATTTTTATTTATTTTTTAATCGTCTTTAATAACAAAAAAAGTTATACAATTTCAATGGTTTAGAGATAGACTATAAATATCATATTTAAAAATTAATAATTAAAATTTATGTGTTTATTTTTAATATTAACAATAAATATATCAATTTATTATTAAAACAAAAATTAAATTTAAATAATTTATACGCATTGAATTTTTATTCGTAGTTTACAATAAATTTAAAAGTAGAAGCTTATTTTCAATAAACTTAAAAATATTAAACTTATTTTGTTTGTTAAAAAAAATGAGATTCAAATTTTATACTCTTGTATTCAGTTGCACCTTGAAATAATAGTAAGAATGAATTTTTTTTTAAAGAGATAAATTAATTTAAATAATTTTGAGAGTCTTGATTGCATATACAAAAAAACAACTATAAGTTTCAAGACTTTGTATGAATCAAAGGGATTGAGATTTATTCTAAATAATAATAAAAAAAAATTCCAAAATTTGAGGGATATTTGATTACTTCCATGTAATAATTATTATTAAAATGTGACCGGATTCTCTTTTAACTACAAAAAAAAAACAATAAATAAAAAAATTTAGGGGTGTTTATGGTTCCTAGAAGTATCAATTACTAATAAGATAAATATATTAAATTTATTATTACCTATTAATTAGTGTATTTTATTAACAATTCTTTGACATTCGGAAACTATGAATATGAATGTATAAAAGGTATAAGAATTTTTTTTAAAATAAAATTTGTTATCAAGATGTTATAATGACTAGTTTAACAAAATGATTTTATTTTTATTTTTTAATAAATAGAATCTTGGTATTTTTAATTTTTTTATTATTATTTAAATCTAAAAAATCTTTTAAAATTTTTTATTAACGATGTACAAATATTTTAGATTAGTCAAACTTTATTTTGGTAGTGTGAAATTTTTTTTCTCATAATTTTTTTAATTAAACAATATTTAAGTATGAAAGATTAAAAACTTTTAACCTCATGGTTATTATGTCGTACATAATATCATTGAAACTATATTTTTTTTAATAAAAACATTAATATGATTAAGAGTGTTTAATATTAAATTTATATACTTACATTTTATTTATGATAGTGGTTATATTTACATACTTATTATATTAATAGTTAAATATTTGAGAATAATTATTTTTTAAAATAAAAGAAAAAGAACAATTTTATTGTTAAAAAATTATAAGAACAAATTAAAAAAAACGTATCTTAACATCTCATCCCCTCTCCTTCCACCTCGAACAAGGTTTTTTTGTCATCTCATCTCACCTCAAACAGGGTTTTCTGCTATCAACGTCTCATCTCATCTCACCTGCAGTCAAACACTCTTTAGTGACAGGAATCTTTATTCAAGTTGAATATTTTTAATGATAATTTAAACATAGTCTTTTATTTATTTATTTCAAAACTCTACTTATAATAAATGTACATGGTACGTCTTCAACTCACCAATATCTCCATTGCGAAAACGTATTCCACATCTCATATACATTTACCATCTAATTTCATTTAGCGCATCTCCTTGTGCGCTCCGCAAGTGTAAGCGAAAGCACATATCGCATTGCTTCAATGTATCGAAACGTATACACATCCTCACTCTATTTAATGTTTATACATTCTGTAATAGAGTTTAATGATAGTGCATATATAAACTTGAATTAAACCCTAACAGTATTACGACGTTCATTTTATAACTCTATAATTCATCTCTCCTTAATAAAATTGGCATTCATCTCTGCCCGTGGATTAGCTAACACAACGTTAGTGAAACACGTAAATATGTGTATATTCTTATTTCTTTTTCTTTTGTGTTTATCACTATCTATTTTTATATCTTTGTATCGATTGTTTATTGTTTTCAGAAATAATAGTACATGTCTATTTGTCATAAATTTATTAGAGGAATGTCTTTTTTTTCAACTTTAAATCAATGTCTAAAAAAAAAAATAAATTCATTTTCGAAGTGCCGGTTTTCAAATTTTGAATTATTAAAAAAAAGCGTTGCATTCATGTATTACTTGGTCAACCCCTCAACCATTGATTCAAGAAATAAACCAACCAACCTCTTAATATTTATTTTTCTCGATCTATATTCTAAAATATCTTGTCTTCGAATATTTAAATAGAAAAACCTAAATTCTTCTAAAAAAAAAAAAAAAAAATAGAAAAACCTAAATATCTAAAAAAATTTACCGTATCTCGTAGATCACAACAATCTCAGCCTTTTTTTTTTTTAATTTATCATTGATAATGAGATTAAAGCAAGTGTTGCATCAAAAGATGATGATCCCAGAGCTTTAATAAGTACTGGTGCATTGGATGTAGCGTGTAGATAAGGTGGGACTTCGACCCACAAAAAACGAAGATTTGAGGAGCGAAAACAAGATTATTGTTCTTTTGTTGGAGAAAATCTTGTTATCTTAAGAAGTAAGAAACAATGTATAGTAGCTAGAACTAGTGCTGAAGCAGAATTCAAAGCTTTAATCCATGATATTTGTGAAAGTATATGGATAAAAAAGCTTTTAGAAGAGCTAATTAAATATCATGCAAAGTACTCTTATTCGAGTTTATTATGACAATAAGGTTCCTATCTTCATAGCTCATAACCTTGTTCTTCACGTATAACCAAACATATTGAAATTGACAAGCATTTTATTAAGGAAAAAATTGACACCGGAATAATTTGCATTCCATACTTACCTACAACATAGCATTAAACATCTAATATTTTGACTTAAGAGTTTCCTAATTTACATTTTTTACAGACTTGTTGACAAACTTACTCTCACAGACATCTTTGTACCAACTTGAAAGGAAATGTTGAATTATTTGGTTACATTTTAATTTATATTCTTCATTAAAAGAATTATTCCATCATAATATTTTTTTTTATTGTAAAACGTGTCTTATTTTGTGAATAAGATTTCTCCTATTTGAAGAGGGTCATTATAAAGTTATAAATGATCGTTTCATAATAAAACTTATAACGATATGTATGTATAGTATAATTTTGTTATCACAAACTGTTATATATTTTTGAGTATGTTGATCATGACCATTAAATGCATGATGGGAGTTTTTTTTTTTTTTTTTTTTTTTGAAAAGTTGCACGATGGGAGTTGAGTTGAACTAAACTACACTTTTATCCTCAAGCCATTATTTGATGTAAAATAAAAAAATAAAAGAACAAGAACATTTTCCACAGTAACAAACAGAGAGCAAATCACAAGAGAAAAGATGAAGAAAAGGAAAATGTAAACGATGAATTGTATTCTAAAAAATTATGAAAAACAATACATGGAGGAAACCCTATATTTAACATATATGTGTGGAGTAGGGGAAAAGACGTGAAAATAAAATAAAAATGGGCCTAAACAAAATGGCCAAAAAAACTCAAAATAAGGCCCAACTGATAATTATAATATAAAAGTTGATGGTTAAACACTACTTCAATGTGAGTATTTGTATCATTCATGACTAGTGCTACTTGCATTGATTTTTATTGTTGTTTTGTTCTTTTGATTGAAGAATATACTGTATATGCAAGACATTGTACTCTGACATGTGGACATGAGGGAATTGCAATATAGATTTGTACAAAACTGGGATAAGAAATAAACATGAGCTTTCTACAAGTGCATTTTAATTATATCATATATTGCTTTGGTATAATTTAAAATTTGAACAATTCAGAAAAAATTATTTTCTTGTCGACACAAATTTCATAAGTTCTTGCACTCAAACCAAGTATATGGAAGAAAAAACGTAAATGGCATTTTTGGTCTTTACCTTCTGATTGTTCTTAATTTCTAGTTGGTTTCAATTTATTTTTTTTAACGCGTGAAAACACCGTTGGCAATGAGATATCAGAGAATAAGAGGTTTCACCTCAAAACCAATTAATAATGAGGAGACTAATTCATATATCTTATAAATTTTTGTAGGACTCATTTTTTCAATGTGAGACAATTGTGAGATCCTAACATGTCCTCTCAAGATGGTGTCTCTTTTGGACTCATCAATCTTGAATCGGATCTCAATTTCATTTTTATTGGACTGATACTCGTTTGAGCTTTTTGGACTCTGATACCAAGATATTAGACAATATGAGATTCTATATTATAACTAATTGACAATGAGCGGAGTAATTCATAATCTCTTTATCCTAACAATTAGTACCGTTGCTTTGTTGAGCCACCTCTACCTAATTAATAGCGTCGCTTCGTTTTTCGGGTGGTTGGTAACGTCCACATATTTTGAAATCTTGTTTCTTTTTAGTGTATAACAATATTCCCTAATCCATTGTTTGGAAAATAGTTTCGAAGGATGGCATGATTGGTTGAAGGCTTAGGTTTGGAGTGTGTGGTTTCCTCTAGTTTCCAAGTTCAAGATTTATTTGTAGACACTTCCCGTGTTTCCAACCTTTCGATGTTTTTCGGTGTTTAGCCTAGAGACAAGTGTGATTACCCCAGGTATAGTATAGTGAAGCTCTCCAATTTTAAAAAGAGAAAAAAAATTATGTATTGTTATCTACATAGCTTGATAAGATGAAACCACACTCATAAACTTTCCAGTCACATATTTAAACATTTTTATGAGTTAAGAGTAATTAAAATCTCTCCTTCGCTAACTGAGCCTTGACTAATTTGCTTATGGAGAATTATCTTCTCTGAGAACTGTTAAAATAATTTATTATAATAATTAAAGGATAAAGAAATAGGATTCTAGAAATTATCCAAATATACTTTCCTTGAAGTATGATGCTAAAAATGGATAGATTTATAACAAACTTTGTTCCATGCTTGAATGATTCTAATCCATGATAGAGATGTGTTTATAGACACTTGATTAGTATAAGAAATTTTTATACTGTGTCTTTTAAAGGTGACGCAATAGTTAAAAATTTGGACTTTGAGAATATACTCCAAATTCAAAATCTATTTGTGGCATTACTTTTTTTGATATCTCGATGTATGACCTAAGGATCGGTGTTGTTACCCTTGTTTCAAAAAAGAAATATTTCTTTTTTAGCTGTTTGTTACTGAAAAAATAAAAGATCTGCTAGAGCCTCCTAGTTTGAAAACTTTTTGGGCCAATAACCTATAAAATATTTTCAAATGGTTCCTTCTATAATACAAAAAAAAAAAAAAAAAAAAAACCCCTTAAATTTAAGTTTCATAGTTTTTGTTGTGCACTTTTGTGTCAGATCATTGGTCGTTTGAGTAGGATTCCTGATTTGGGAAAATAAATTATGTATTTGGTTGAAGTGGGTTGGTGCTAAAGGTGGTTTGAGTTGGATTTATTATATCATTAAAAAAAAAATTATATTTTGTTGGGGTGGGTAGGTGGCAAATATTAGCTAGCCTAGTTAACTCCTCCCACATTTCAATTTAAGATGACTCTTGAGAATGAGGAAAATAAATTATTTTTCAAAATTTTCATAGTTTTTTAATTAG
The DNA here is from genome assembly GCA_036507275.1 of Sicyos edulis. Lineage (NCBI taxonomy): Eukaryota > Viridiplantae > Streptophyta > Magnoliopsida > Cucurbitales > Cucurbitaceae > Sicyos > Sicyos edulis. The sequence continues at coordinate 5,822,493 of CM071846.1, forward strand.
ATAATAAAATAGTTCTAAAATTTTGAAAATACTAAAAAACACCTAGGTGAGCTTTGTATTACTTTTGGGGTGAAAACTATTTTTATTCCAACTGAAACGCTTTTGGAATTTTGATGGTCATTCTGAATTTTGAAAATTATTTTTTGTCTTAATTTTGTTGTGGTTCTGAATAAACCAAATCTATTTGAATGTTTGACTTTACACTTTTAAAATCTATATAATGTATGAGGCTTGCAAGATCAAATCCTTATATTTCAAATATTTTGAAAGAAAAAGGAATTTTTGTTGATTCAAATCTTCATCATTTATCTCTTAGTAAAAAGGAATGGGAGTGAGTTAGTAAATTTATTATATGGAGAATGAAAATGAAATATTTAGGAAGTTTGTGGAATAATAAGAGAGTAAATGAAATTATTGCATCCTAAGGGAAAGGAAATTTTTGTCGCCTTATCTTTTGAATTATGTAGGGCTCCACACTAAATTTAAATTCCAAACTTTTCAAAAAAAAAAAATCCAATTTCACAAAATAATTGAAAATGTAGGTAAATTTTTTTGCATCTATAATTAAATATAGGGTATAATTAATATTTATCAATGGTATAATTTAGGGTATTAATATAATATTATATGTTATTAGTACAATATTATATATTAATATAATATTATATGTTAATTATACCGTATAATAACGATATTGTTGAGCAAACAAAGTTGTCCCACATCGCTAAAATAAGGAAAGATTTTTGTGTATATAAGACGGACAACACCTCCATTGATATGAGCTCTTTTTGGGAGATGCCCAATAATAAAGAGATGATGAGCGTTATTCCCTAAGTAAACAATATCATATCAATGTAAAGTTTGTAGTTGTTCGTTGTGCCCAATAGATACGACTATAATTTTTTTTTTTACCTAATATTGTAATTATTTTTTCAATTTAGCATGCTCCTAAAAATACTCATTAATATTCACCTGCCCCATTATTTAGCCACTTGCAAAAGCTTTCGTTTGCCCATCCCAATCCTGACCTCTTTTTCCTTTATAATAATGGCCATTATTTAGGCTAAGGGCTGTAGGGTTTTAAAGTTGTAAATTTTTTTAGTTTTTTTTTCTTATTTGAATACGTACATTTTACCTATATTTTAATAAACAAAACTAAAATTTAAAAATAAAAAAAAGTAACTTCCAAAAACTTGTTTTTGTTTTTAAAATTTGATTAGTATTCACCTACTTTCTTAAGGAAATATAGATATATTGTAGAAAAGATAGAGCACATGTTAGAAAATTTGAGTAGAAATAGGTTTAAATTTCATAAACAAAAAACTAAATGATTATAAAACAGGGCCTAAGCATTTGTTTTTTTTTTTTTTTTGAAATTTAAGCTTACATTAACTACTTTGCTACGTGTTTTTTGTTAATTGAATATTTAAGTCTTACCTATATTTGTAGAAACTAAACCAAAATTTGAAAACAGAAAAAAGCAACTTCCAAAAATTTATTTTTTGGTTTTAAAAGTTGGCTAGCATCTACATATTTTATTTAAGGAAATATAGATATATGGTAGAAAAAGTGGAATACATTGTAGGAAGCTTGAGTAAAAATAAACTTAAATTTCAAAAATCAAAACCAAAAACTCAAATGATTATCAAACGGGTCCTAAGTTTTTTGAAACATTGAAAAGATACCTTTTATCATTTATATGAATAAATTATTATAATTAGTGAAAGCTCAATGTTATTGTAGTATTTACTAACAAAAGTATTCGGTTATTGGAAAAAGATCAATATACTAAGATCAACTAGAACAAAAATAAAGCATTGGGTCGAAGTCTTTATGTAGTTTCAAGGAAATAGTCATCGACTCTTGAGAAAAGTATAAAAACGTGATTCTTTTAATGTATTTAATAATAATTATTGCACGGATTTCTTTATTCCATATTAAAAAAAAAGAATTTAAATCTATAATATCTTTTTTTGGATAAGAATTTAAATCTATAATATCATATTTACCAAGTTATACAAGATGTTACTAAAAGAGTAATACATAATTCATCTTGATTTTAGCTTAAAATTCAAGTTTTTGTAAGTCATCATAGATTTATCTAATGATAAAAAAGTATATTAGAAAATTAAATGATTATAAATTTAATTCACGGAAGCTATTTAAGTGTGAATTAATTACCGAATGGCATTGAAGCATGATAGCTATGGTCTCTAGTCCAAATCCGAGTAGGTACATTAAAAAAAACTGTGAAGTAATTATCTCCCATGAATATCTAAAATATAAATAAATTGATAAAGATTAACAAAAAACACTTACACATTTTTTTAAATTTTGATGGTCTTTTATAAAAAAAAACTAATAGTAAGAGTAAAGTTTTAATGACATCTATTGATATTGAATTTTAGGCTTTTCGAAATTAATCGTGAATTTATTTAGAATCAAGAACGTCATGCCTACAAAACAAAGATTAAAATTGGACACCAGTGTGATACAAGCCACATAGACTTCGATACGTAAGTCAGATTATGATGGGTAAAGTTTCAGAGAGTTGTAACTTCAGATATTCAAATTAGCTTACCTTTAGTATCGTTCTCAAGACTTTTTGTAAGAGTCGATGTAACAGTCTTACCCGATCTCTTCATAGTCTTGGGATGTGTGCCTAGTCATTGTGTTCGTATGACGTAGGGTGAACCCACGTACGTTATGCGCAACTGAGACAACGTGGAAAGGATAAGGCACGACCGAGTTTAATAGAACTCGAGATCTTTCCTTAGAATGCAGAGACGTATCCTCTTTTTCTCAATATTATCGATTAAAAGAAATCATGCAATTTTTTTTAGAACACTTTTATTTCCTTCCATATCTCAAAAACAACAATAATAGTAATAATAAAACCTTTGACACAATGAGATTCCTTCCATCTGCCGTTCTTAATATTTTAAAAATTCAAATGTATTTATGCAAATATTAAATAACAAAATAAATTAAAAGAAAAAGAAAAATGAGCCAGAGTTCCATCTATCCAATAGAATAGTGCTATCCGATTTGAGAATTAGGAAGGGATTTGATATTGGACTTTAATGTGAGAGCGCCACGTGTCGACAATTTATTGGTAGCGTACCTTGCTATTTCCTGCCACGTTTGTCGGTTATTGCTGCTCCGTGTTCAACCGTCCTTGCGGTTCATCTCGTCGGCATGACAGCCAAAATACCATTTTGACCCCAATTTTGTGGCTTTTTCTATTTTCGTCCGTTATTTTTAATTTTCGATTTTAGTTTTCCAATTTTTAATAAAACGTAAAAACAGTCGATTAATTAACGAGTCTAAATCATTTACGAAGCATTTTTTATTTTAAATTTTTTTAATTAAAAGCTATTTTTTTATGAATAATAAAAAAAAATCTATGAATATCAATGTTTTAGAAAGTTTTCAAATATGATAAAAGTTGATTCCATCCAATTAGATTAATGACTTCAATCTACTCAAATCGATGATTTTAATCAAATTAAATCAATTGAAAACAAAGTGAAAATTGATTGCAACCAAAGATGAATTCTTTTTAATTATAAATGCTAGATTTTACAATTTAGCACAAATTTCTAAATTAAAAATAAATAGATAAATAAATCAGTCATCAAATCACCTCATAGCTATTGAAATGATATTTAAGTAAAACTAATATTATTTTTAAAACGTTTTTAATCATAAAAAAGAACAATATATTTTATATATATAATAAAATATTCCTATAAATCTTCATTTAATTTAATTAGATTACTTTCATTGTTTGTGACTAGAATAATTTGATTATTTTATTATTGGATGGAAATCTAATTGAATAACATGGTTGCAGGTTCGATCTCGAACATACTCTCATTATTTTCTATCAAATTCAAGTCATTAATTTCACCTTTGAAAGCATCATTTTGTGGGTTTTTTTTTATTCAATCATTTTGTGGGTTAAGAAAGTCACGATGTCAATTTCTAATTTTTATTATACTTAAGTAAGTTTTTGCTATATTTGAACTTTTTGAAATCAATAGAATTTCTTTTATTTGTATTATACATAAAAAATTCCATTTTATATAATTAAAAATGAAAAAGAAAATACTCCACGTATTAATAAAGGAAAAAAGGGAAAAAAAATCTCTATTTTAGGAAGCAGCAGTGGGCAGCGTTTGACGCGGTCCGAAAACAAAACAAAACAAAAACACGAAAGAACCGCGTAGGGTTCTTAGACCAAGCCGAGCCGTTCCACGCAACGCCACTGGCTCGCCTCCACCAAAATATATACAAAAATTCCCCACTCTTCCATTATCATCGCATTCAACCCTTGAAAACCAGCGCCAATTCTCACTCACCGGAAGTTATGGAAGCTATGGATCCAACAATCTTCGACTGAGAATCATCGCGGTTTCTTCTCGGCTTGTTATGATGTGGAGGACTTGGCGTTCTTGTGCTACTCTACTCAACCGGAGACCCCCCGCCAATGGAGCTCGCGGCGGGGTTTCCAATGGAGTTTTAGGGTTTGGGGGAGTTTCTTCGATTCCGTCGACGACCTGGTTTTGTTCGGCGGCGGTGGATTCGCCGATTCCGGCGGGTTTCCGTCGCGAGGAGGAGAAAAGTGAGAATCTGGGCTCTGTGAGCGAAGAGACGATGTCGTTTACGGAGGCGAAGAGGTTGATGAGATTGGTGAATGTGGAGGCGTTGAAGACGAAATTGGGGACGGATGGGAAGGAAGCCATTGGATATTCGGAGCTTCTCGAAGCTTGTAGGAGTATGGGGGTTGCTAGGTCTAATGTCGAAGCGGTTGATTTCGCTAGGGTTTTGGATGAGGCCGGCGTGGTTCTTCTTTTTCGGGATAAGGTTTATCTTCACCCGGACAAGGTTGGTGCAAACTGGTGTGGGGAATTTATTCCATGATTGAATTGCGTGATTTTGTACATTGTTCTCTTTCAATTTTTCTGGTTTATATTGTGTTGGAAATTGCAGGAGCTTGGTGGAAGTATAGATTTCAATTTCTTTGGTGACTGAGTAGGAAATTTGTTTGTGTTTTAAATCTATTTCTTCTTTTGAATCTAGGTCAAAGGGGCATGTCTGGAAGTTTTGGTTGTTTTATATGGTTTTTATCTTTGTTTTTTTTTTTTTTTTAAATCTTTTAGAAATGAACATATCAGTTTTTTTATCAAAAAAAAAAAGAAAAAAGACTTTGGGGACTGGTCGACAGGATACTCTGTTTTTTTTTTTGACAAGGGGGTTGTTTAAAATACCAGATCATGAGTTGGCTTTGTCCTCAAAGAGTATTTTGAGATCTAAGATATTACGGAGGTGTTTGGATGAGGAGTTAGTTTGAGAAGTTATTTTGATTAGTTAAAAAATGAGAATTATAGCAAAAAACTCATTTGGACGTGGGTTTTTTTTAGAGGAGCTAGAAACAATAATTTGTTTGGATGTGTATTTATAATGAATACTTATTTTGAGTAGTTATAAAAGAATGATTTGAAATGAGTGGTTAAAATGAGTTATTTTGAGGAGTTAGAAATGAGTAGTTATGAATGAGGAGTTATTTTGAACAGTTATAAATGAATTATTAGAAATGAAGAGGTATTGTTCATAATAAAAATGACGAGTTATTTTGAGTAGTTACAAAAATCCGTGTGGATGTAATTTTTTTAGTAGTCAGTAAATACTCATTTTAAATCCTCTATAAATTCATCAAGCAAACACCCCTATGGTTATGGTCTTTTATCAATAAAATAATTTTCTGAATATTTTCTTGACATCCAAAGGCTGTAGGACATGAGAATAGTGTTTAAAAGAATTTGAATAGGTTCTTTTTGGAATACTGGCTTTTTGTTAAGATGAACGAAAGTACAAAATCCAAAAAGCAAGGTCGACAGAGAAGGAACACAAAAAAACACAACTACAAGAAGGTAACCCAGCTGATAGTGTTATCAAGGGACACTTTTCAAAGATGGCCACCAAAATAAAGTAAGGCCAACTTTCACAAAAAACATTAAAAAGGTAGAGAACAAAACCAATACTGACTAAGATTATTCTGGTGGGAATAGAAAGGTGTACTTGTAAAATCTTCTAGTTCTTTTTTTGAAACAACGGTAATCACGCCCGTCCTTAGGCTAGACACTGGAGACATCAAAGGAGTAATGTCACAAGTGAGTCTCGAATCTAGTTCTTACCAGATTTGAGTAATTTATATTTACACAAGAATGATTTGGGATATCATTTTGTTCTCTGTTCCTAAACAGGAGGATGCTTATTTGCTCTGAGATATATTTCAGAGTTGTAGTTTATGCTCTGTTTGTATATCTTTGTGGGTCACAGTTTTGTCTTCAGACTTGGGGTTTGTTTTGGAATGAATCTTGAGCATTTAGAAGGTCTTTCCAAACAGGCACTTAAACTGTCAAGAGTCTATAGTTCGGGGTGGGATTTTTTTTATTGTTAGTATTATTTTTTAAGTAGGTGACGAACTTCCCATCGAGTTAGTTAACAGTTCCATGAAAACCTACAAAAGGCCCTAAATTTGTGTTAAATGCAAAAGGATAGACTAGCACAAAAAAAAGGAAAAAGAACTTCAAGTGGAACCTAGCAATCTAACAAAGTCAAAAGTTTCATACATTGTCGGTTCTTTCCAACCATATATTCCAACCTTTGACCTTCTTTATCCCCCATTACTTTAACTCTCCCCTGGAATCTGTATACACATAAAACATGATAAATATTGTCTATTCCTTCATTGTCAAAGGCGTGAAACAGTAACATCAAGGATGTCCACAATTTCTTGCAAAAGGTCGCCTGTCCTCTGCAAACAAATTGAGTTGAATAAGAAATGGTCGGACCCACCATGGGTTGAAAACTGAGTGTATCGTATGTTTAATTTATTTTTGATTGAGAACGTGATCATTCAAGTCATGTCTTCCAGTTTTGTGGGTTTTGAATACTGAGAAACTTCCCCAAGTTCCTCTTGATCACTAGGCTGTTTAACTAAAAGAAAAACATCTAAGATGTCTTTGTTCAGAGATTCTAAATCATGTCTTGTTTCAACTTTCACACCAACGTGAAACTTTATGTGTAATAGTTTAAGTTTTTTCTGGACAAACTTGCTCGTGCGCATATACTAAATCGATAGCTATTTTATTAGGGGCATGCGATCAGTGTCTAAATGCAATCAGAATTTTGTAGCGCCTCCCCTAATCACATTCAACAAAGTTCCAAGTGCTTTGGATATCGTCTGTCATCTCACCTCATCCATGACTCAAGAACATTATCATAGCTTTTTTGTGTCTTTGTTTTGATACAGTGATATAAAACTGATAATTAAATGTTATCTATCTGAGTGTATATATATGTTTTGGAAACCGAGAAATCGGAGTTTCACACCTCTATACAATGGAGGTAACTATGCCCTTCCCTTGGCTAGGCATCAAGAGACATCAAAAGAATGGAGACACGGGAGGTAGACAAATTCTTGTCACATGTGAGTTTCAACAAGTCTTCGACCACCGCGCCACCCTTTGGGGACGCTATCTATATTTTGTTTATGGAGTATGATTTGGTTAAAGTTAGAGGACCAACTGGTCAGAAGGAAATATGAATCAATCTGCACCTTGTGGGACAATGGTTAAGTGATGAAGAGAGGAGAGAACAAGAAGAAAATGAATGACAATTACATTTATTTATTTTTAAATATATCAACTTTTAGGTATACTTGTGTGCTGATTATTTGGGTTATGATTCTGTAAATCAGCACTGGGGATTTGATTAGATCTGCAGGTCGTTGAGTGATCATCAAGCATTTTATCTGTCTGTTTAGTCACTATATTCACATTCTTAGTGTATGCTAGTAGCTTCAGTTTTGTTTTTCAGTAGATCATATTCTTGATGCTTGTTTGGCGCTCTGTGATCGTTGTGCTTTTCGCTCTGCTGCGAACATGAGATTCTGATTCTGTTCCCACATTATAGGCTCACCAACAGAACTGGAAGTAGAAGATGAACATTTGCTAAACATTTTGGATATGTTCATACTGTATGAAATATATGTGCAAGTGAAACTTCTACCACTCTTCTTAGGACGCTTATAGCTATTTCAACACGTTTAATGTCATTCTTTTGCAGGTGGTGGATCTCGTCAGGCGAGCAATTCCCATTGCTCTGATGGCTGAAGACGACCCAACAAGGAGCGAGTTAAAGCAGCTGCAGGAAAAGAAGGTAGAAATCGATGTACTGGCACATAAGCAAGTGCAGAAAATCCTATGGACCGGACTCGGGTTAGCCATTCTGCAGGTGGGGCTCTTCTTCAGGCTGACATTCTGGGAATTTTCATGGGATGTAATGGAACCAGTTGCATTTTTCACCACAGCATCTGGATTGGTCATAGGATATGCTTATTTCCTGTTCACTTCAAGGGATCCCACTTACCAAGACCTGTTGAAGAGGCTCTTCCTCTCAAGGCAAAGGAAGCTGTTCAAGAAACATTCTTTTGATGTTTGCAGATTCAAAGAGTTGCAGATAAAATGTAAGACGCCTCTCAACGCCACGGCTAATATTAAGAATCGGGTGGGCGTAGATCTAGACCTTGAAGATTGTTTGAGTAGAGATTAACTATTACCCTTCCTTTGCTATACAGGTAAGGGGTTAACTACCTATTAACATCCCTAATCTTTTCTTTCTGGGGACTGTCGATCCATTTTGAAATTTACTTATAAACTAGTAAAATAATACTTGCTTTGTTCAGTCGAATATGAAAGGGAACTCTAATAACCATGGGATTTTCAACACTTCTCAGTTTTGTACTTAGTGAAGTGAATTTTGGTATTTGGAATTTGCATTTTATGAAAGAGTTTTTTTACATGACTGGCAAATATTGAAATAAAAAGATACAAATGCCACTTGTAGAAAGTGAATTATAAAAGATCGGACGAACAAGAGACTTATGAATCTAATCTGTGGTGTTTATTTACTTTAAGAGTTTATTTCTACGATAATCAATTATAGTACGGTTCAACGATTTTTTGTAAGATTAGTTATGAACAAGCTTGTATTAACACCATGATTTGGTGGATTGATCTAGAAAATGTTCAATTAGGGAGAATGTAGTTTGTTGGTTAGGTATCTATAGGAATTTTTTGCTGCTCTACTATAGTAATGAGTCTTCATTTCTCATGCTATAAATTTATATAAAAGCTTAACCCTTTCTCAAAGATTTTATAAGCTGATTTGACTGGTCAATTCCACGTGGAAAACCCTTCTTCAAAGGATTTATTAGAGATCGTTTGAATAGAGGTTTTTAAACGGGTGGGTTGTAGTTTACCCACAAACACCCAATAAATTCTTCATAAACATTTTTTTAAACACTCTTGTCTTTGCTATTGTGTCAGCTACTGTGTCAATCCATTTTCAAATAATTTTTTTTACCATAACCACTAATAATCTCTTATGCCAACAAGAGTTTCCTATCATAATCATTTTTATTATGAACTCCTCATAAATAATGTTTTACCCCCTTCAATCCACTTTCTCTCTATTCCAAACTCCATCCAAACACCCTTAGATATTTGGTCAACGTAACCCCTAAAAAATGAGGACAAAAAATCAACTTTTGTATAGAGATGTCTATAGGGTGGGATTGGGTTCCCTGTCTCTGTCTCTGCCACCAAAATCAATTATCATCCCTGTAAAATTCATTGTTTTTTTCACTTGGATCGAACGTGGAGATTCATTGCGGGAAATGGACAGGGATCGGGTTCTCCGTTAGAAAATTTTCCCATTTTCTTTCTTTTACTTTTTCTAATCTTAATTTTATGATAATTTTTTCAATAATATTTTTCAAATAAATAACTTTCCATGAAAAATACGTATTAATTTTTATTTAAATAATTAATTATTAAAAAATATCTATTTTAGTAAATATTTCTTTTAAAAAATGTTTCTAAAGATTAAATTAGCAAAAAGAGAAAATTTTAAGAATAAATAAATAAATAATGGTAAATGGGACGGAGATGGGGAATGTATTCCCCGTTTCCGTTTCGCTCGCGGGAAAATTTTGTCCGGCTCACTCCCTATTCTCCGCCTAAATAAGGATTATCCTATGGGTCAAAAGTGTCAAAATGAAAAAAAAAGAAAAAAAAAAGAGAGAAGTTTCGTGGAAAACTAGAGAAATAAGAAATAGAAGTTTCAATTTAAGATAACCATGTATTAAACATTAATTTTTAGGATCATAGGTGGAAAAAAAGGATGGTTTTAGTAAGTTTTGGGTCACAAGGTGCAGAATAGAGTAGAGTGGGCAAGATAGTAACTTCACATTGTAATAGATAAAGTAGATATTAGATAAGGTTCTCCCACTCTGCTTCTAGATTTTGGTGATTAATTTAGTTAGCCACTCCCCCCATTTTTGCTCTGCTCAAATTCTGCAATCACAATCACAAAACCAATTGCCCAAATGTTCAGCACTGTGAATCTTGTTATGGGCTCTTCTTCACCCGCCATGGTTACTCCATCACAGATTTCAGCCATGAAATCTCTTGCCAGCTCCAGAATCGGTCACCACAACCCCACCGGAACCGTTTCATTGCCTTTCCGTTTCTCTTCTGCCTCCGCCTCCACCGCCGGCGTCTCCTCTTCACCGCGTTTTTTTCCGTTCAGCCCAGCATTCGCCGCCGTTAACTCCGATCCGGCCGACAAGGTAACCGTTAGCTCTCCGTTCCGCATTTCGCCTCTCTACAATTTCTTAACTCCGACGATTATACATCGTTTTTCGAATTTAGGTTTCAATTGATCGATCTATCGAGAGTTAGGGTTTGCAAAATTGCTGACGCTCGTGGAAATCGAAGCGAGATTTTGTGAAATTTTAATAGCGTTGTTGATCCTAATTTGTCTAGTTTGTGTGCGTTTTCCCTATTTCGTTCTGGAAATCTGAGATTGTGTAAGGTGAAGGTCACTGGATTTTTATGCATCGTTTCAATGCAGCAAGAATCGAACAAGTATTACTTCCTCGTTGCAAATGCGAAGTTCATGCTCGACGACGAGGAGCATTTCCAGGAGCAGCTATTCGAGCGGCTTCGCTACTATGGCGAGCGGAACAAGGAGCAGGACTTTTGGTTAGTCATTGAACCTAAATTCTTGGAGAAGTTTCCTAATGTCACCAAGAGATTGCAGAGACCTGCCGTTGCACTTGTTTCAACTAATAGTACTTGGATTAAGTAAGTTACCTGCTTTCAAATTGCATTATTGATTTTCTTTACCATATTACATTATAGATTAGGATTGGAGATTCGAAACTACAACCATACGAGTAGAGACAATACACTAATCTCTAATTATTTGAGTTTTGCTTATTCCTATTAGCATCGTTTGCATTGGTATATGCAGTTCTTGCAGCTCATTGAGGCCTAATTCATTGTTCGCTCGCTTTTCGCTTATATATAAGACTCATATTTGTTCGTAAGGGGTGGCACAATGGTTGAAGACTTGGGCTTTGAGGGTATGCTCTCCTCCCAGGTTCGACACTCTGCTGTGACATTACTCCTTCGATGTCTCCCGGTGCCTAGCCTAGGAACGGGCGTGGTTACCCTTCTTTCAAGAAAAATATCAGACCCATATTTGAGAGGAGACAATAATATGATGTGTTTAGATACAATAAGAAAGAGTAGAAAATATGAGTGTTCTCTATATATATGAACATAGCACTCATATTTAAGAGGAGATAGTAATGTGATATGTTTAGATACAATAAGAAAGTGAATATGAAAAAGTAGGAAATATGAGTGCTTTTATATATATGAATAATAGTACTCATACTTAAGATATAGTAATGTGATGTGTTTAGTCACAATAAAAAAAAGGGATGTGAAAAACTAGAAAAATAAAATGCTTGATATTGCACACAATTGGGCAGCTAACAAGTTTTAAGGACAATTAGAGGATTAAATGAGTCAACAGTTGCTTGTCAAAAAACAAAACAAAACAAAAAATGAGTCAACAACTGCAGTCCATCTTAAGTTTCCAGTGGTTTATTATTTGCATATGCTGACAGAATAACATTTACTCCATAAGTTCTTGGTTTCATTTTTTTTCTTTTTCTTTAGAATTCAAATTTATCTTGTTGTGAAGCTGTTTAGCTACAGTAACTGAAACTCAGCTCTTCCCATGATTACTCCATGTCAAATGCCTCATATTGATGTATGATTTTATACAATCACTGTTAAATGGGCTCGAAACTTGAACATTCTTGCATCTCCTGGAACAATGTCTTTGCTTGACAGCCTATTTTTGTCCCCCTTTTCTTGTTGATATGGGCAGGTTCATGAAGCTCAGACTGGACCGAGTCTTAGCCGAAAGTTTTGAAGCTGATAGCTTAGAAGAAGCATTGGCTTCTAACCCGACCGACATCGAGTTTAAGAAGCCTGAAAAATGGGTAGCTCCCTACCCCAAGTATGAATCTGGATGGTGGGAAACTTTCTTGCCGCCAGTGGCAAAAGCAGAAGCAAAAGTGTAAACTGTGTGTAAGTTTATTTCTTTAGTAGGCTCTTTTACCATCCAAGTATGAATTTTGATGGTGTGAGGATTTGGCAAAACATTTGTAGTTGAAGGCAGTTTTTGGTAATTCTGATGTGGTAAAAGTAAATCGTTATTTTAAGCTTTATTGAAATATACTAGGGCTTTTACAAGGGTAACCTAGTGGTCACCGGTTAAAATGGGCTTAAATAACCAAGAGATTGCGAGTTCAATTCATGGTCAAAGTGTATAAAAAAAAAATCTAAAATACATGGATTAAATGGTATTTTAACCTCAATAACAAATGAATCACAATAATTATTCTTAGATAATTTTAGCTTAAAGGCTTACTTTGGTAAAATATTTTTTTGTGTAATTTTTTAAACAACCACAATAATTTAATGGGCTGATTGACTAATCTTACAAACAAGCAAAAGCTGGTGATGTATGCAACATGAGGTCTAATATTTGAATATGATATTAGTCCACTTATATATACAAAATGAGTTCCAGAATTTTGGAGGGGTTATGACCTTTGCTAGTCCTTTCATTAAACCGACAATGCTTATATCAATTTTTCATCAAAACTTAGAAGGAATCATCTCAAATTCTATAGGGGTATTTTAGTCTCACTTTTCTTCATTTTTTCATTATCCATGTTTATTTGGGAAGGCTGCACAAAGTTTTAATTTTTCTTTGTTTTTTACATTAAAATTACTTTTCCTTTTTTAACTATGCTGTTTATAACAATTATTGCCTTAAAATTTTAATTTAATTAATTAAGATTCTAAATGTTACACAATTAAAATGTTTATGTAAAATTTGAGTGTGAAAGTAGGATAAAATTGTCCTTTTAAAAGTTGTTTCTTCCTCTTTTGTCCTCTTCTTTCTTTTACACGCCAAGTATGTGTTTATGCCACCAAGAATAAGGGGGAGAATGAGAAAAATGTTACGATTAAATTATTTATGTCAAATTTGAGTGTGAAATTGGGATAAAATTGTTCTTCTAAAAGTTATATCTTCCTCTTTTTTTCTTGTCCTCTGTTTTAACCTTTAATTCTCTCTTTTGCGCACTAACGGTGTTTTTGTGCCACCAAAAATAAGGAGAAGAATGAAAATGAAAATGATTTTCTGTGTTTGGGCCACCAGGAATCATTGCTCCTATAATCGTGTTTTGCAAAAATCACATTTTTCAATCTCCTCCTACCTACTTTTCATTTTCCTACAACAATTTTTTATTCATTACATCTCTATTTTTCACTTTTATCATATTTATTATTTTCTTTTCTCTATAATCATTTCCTTCATTCCAAACACAAATAATTATTCTCTTCATCCCAAATATAAATAATAATTCTCTCGTGAATTCTCACTTCCCTACGATCATTATCATTTCTCTTCCTCCAAATACGCCTTAAAAGCTCTCGTTCTCGCTCATACAAATTCCCAGAGGCTGTAGAAAAAACCACTTTTTAGCATCAAATCATCTCCTGGTCTCCAATTCCAATTACTCTGGTGCAATCTCATATTTGTTTCACCTGACATTTCACATTATCCATATATTTTTAGTTTATAGGTTATATAAACCAAGTTATAATTTAGGCAAAATATACTAAGGGGTATTGTGTGTAAAATAAGCATTATTTTCAAATGGGTATTGTGTGACATTAAGTGCAACAAATCTATTCCCTTAGACTGTTGATAGTTGGAGCTTCACTTCCTCTAATAGAATACATTTTTCAATGGGTATAGTCATAATTCACCACATGAAAATAAGTCATGCCTACATCTGCAAATCCAGTTATCCAAATCCCCAATTTTAACTTCTATCAATTTCAAGAAACAAAGATTAAATTGGATTTTTATTTTTTTTTACCTTGGCAATTTGAGAAGGCAATTGTGATTTGTGTATTCTTGTTTTGAGTGTACGAATTAATGTCGCCTTGTAACATCACTCTATCATGCAATTGTTTGAAATCGTGATTGCCGTGGAGGTGTTGATAAATTATTATTATTATGAGTTTATACCATTTTTCCAAAATAAATTAGAGAAATTATACTCGACCACTTTTATGAAATATTTACAAAAATAGGTGATGTTTTGCATTTTTTTTTTTTAATTCCGAATTAAACATTTTTCATAAATACCATTTTGTCTTTTTATTCATTTATTGCTCTCATTTCAAATTCTAAATGCATTTTTTTTGTAAGTAAGAAATATATATATATATATATATATATATCATCTTAAATGACAAATCAATTTTACGAATTTAATGGATTTATGCAATTCTCTCACATCTTTATTCATATTCCATGAACGTGTGATTACGTTCATTCTTTAGTCCTTCAAGCTCTTTCTTCGATTTAGTTCAATCTCTTCATCATCCATACATTCTAGCAACCTGAAAGTTGTTCAACGACCAATGTTTTCTGACCAAACGGTAGTTTTCTTCCATCGCAATCATTCAATTCCCTTTCATCTTTCCAATACCCTAAAACCTAACACCATTATTGTGCATTCTATTCATATCAAAACCATCTTCCATACTCATTGTTTTACGGTATTATTTACAACCTCAAATTCCATTATAACATTTATATTGTAGTTTGTTATGTACTGTTATACTTTATTTTAAACTCATATATAAGACTGTATAATGTACACAGTACTCTATATGTTCACATATTTCATTCTACATATTGTATAACTTATATAATACTTTAATGTTTATTTATTCATTCTATTCATATCCAATACATTTTCCATACTCATATTGTATACATTACATTTTCATTACGTAATATTGTATTGTTTATACATGTATATTATATGTACTATAATATATTACAGTAGTGTTTGGACATGTTAGTAGTATTGTACAACTTTGCCTCATAAGTTTTGCAAGCATCTCAATCCATAGTTGTTCCTTCTACTACTTCTATCGTATTTTCAAACAGTACGACTTCCTTTCCACCAACCTCTTTAATACTGTTTTTTGGATTCATACCTAATTCAACTTTCACTTTCGTTGGTCCTTCGTCTTTTCAAGCAGAATCACTAGATAAGCTCCCCATCTAAAAAGAACTTTGAACTTATCGTATGAGTGATTTTAGTTCGTCTCTAACCAAGTTTTTTCTTTTGATTGACAGTAATCGGAAATTTTTTAAACGTCTTCGACAGTTCGAAGCAACTCTCTTCCGATCGTCTTTAACAGAACCTTCAACGAACTGTATAAGTGTTTTTAAACGCACACTATTTCGATTGTCTTCCACGATGTTTTTAGGAGCAAATGAGCAAGAAGTTGAGAGGTCCAAAAAGAGGAACACAAGTGAAGATATTTTAGAAAGAAGGAAATGGAATGACAACTTTTTTTGACAATTTTTCCAAAATGGTAAATCTTTCCGAAATTAAGAACCAAATAAATGAAAATATTGTTGTAATTGACAATTTAGTGATTTATTAATCTAATTAACGAAATCTCATTCATGTTAATATTTTTCATGGGACTTACTTTTACAAATAATTTTTTAATTTGGTCTATTTACGAAAAAAACTCAATAACTTATTAAATAGCAATTGAGATCATTATTATTCACATGGCTTGCTTCAAACCACATAAAAATTTAAAATTAGTTATAAGCTTAAATAACATTCAACAAAGGCACCATAGTTGGTCAAAGATCAAAATTTCTAGGATAAGTTTACGTTGAAATTTTGGATTGAGACCTGCTCCTTACATTAATTTGTAAATACTTCTTAAAGGCACCATAGTTGGTCAAAGATCAAAATTTCTAGGATAAGTTTACGTTGAAATTTTGGATTGAGACCTGCTCCTTACATTAATTTGTAAATACTTCTTAAAGGCACCATAGTTGGTCAAAGATCAAAATTTCTAGGATAAGTTTACGTTGAAATTTTGGATTGAGACCTGCTCCTTACATTAATTTGTAAATACTTCTAAAAGGCACCATAGTTGGTCAAAGATCAAAATTTCTAGGATAAGCTTACGTTGAAATTTTGGATTGAGACCTGCTCCTTACATTAATTTGTAAATACTTCTAATTGCACCTTCATTCCTCCAATATATCATGATGCCAAGCTAGTAGTGCACAAGATATATAAAAGCGAAGCTCCTTTATAAAAAATAAATAAACATGCAACAAAAAAAAAAGATGGGTTAGTATATCTTTAATTATATCACTTAAAATCTTTCAAATATACATTATACACTTGAACTCTAAAATTATCAATCTATGGAGATTTGGATTTTGATTACAAGATTCCAATGTCTCCTGCAACGAAAAAAAAACATAAATCATTAATAAATAATCTAAAATCAAATTATTTTAAATTCAAAATTTAAGTAATTAAATGAATGACATATTGTTTTACCTACTTATTTTTAGTACATGTCAGAAGAGGACAGATAAATACCGATTTTCGAGCTTAAACTTGTGATACTAGTGTTAAACTGGTTTATAACCAAATAATGAAACCGTTGCGCCACTGACTCATTTAATTTATTTTACCTACTTTGTTGGTGTACCAAAAATATTGTTTACATATCTTTTTCGTAATACTAATTGAAAAATTATTCATTAGATTTTTGTCAACACTGCAACTGTGTCTCCATTTCTCCGATATATCCTGGTACCACAATCTAAGGACGGACTAGCGATCCATCTTTACGAAGCTCCGACTTTCATTTAAAAAAAACAAACAAAAAGAGGCATTCAACAAAAAGAAAAGGTGAGTTTCTTAAAGATAAAGTATATCTATATCTAATTATCTCACTTAAAATCTTTCAAAAATAAACATATACAAAATATACTAAAACTTCAGTTATCCATCTTTGGATATTCGGACTTTTTGTTACAAGATTCTAATGTCTCCTGCAAGAAAAAAAAAACATAAATCATTAATAAATATTTTTACACTAAAATATTTTAAATACAAAATTTAAGTAATTAAGTGAAATACAATGTTTTACCTATCCATGGATAATGTTCATTGGTTTACCAAAAATTTTGTTTGCGGATCTTTTTCCATATTATTTTCTTGATTGAAAAACAATTAATTAGAATTATACTAATAACTATTTGATTTTTTGTTTTTGAAATTTAAGTTTATTTTTACTTATATTTCCTACTCAGTGTTTTAAAAAGCACAAGGCGCAATAGGTCTCTCGAGCTTGAGGTGCAAGGCGCACCAAAAGGCACAAACTTTTTTACATAAGGCAGGCACACTATATAAAAAAAACACAAAAAAATTTATATATATGTGTATGTATACACAATAAAATATTTTCATAGATATAAATGAAGTTTTAACCAAGAATAATGTATAAAACATACATTACATTTAACTATTGGCCTTCATTCCATATATAGAAATGAAGTTCAACTAAGAATCTATATAAAACATACATAAGATTCAACTATTAGCCTCTTCAGTTTAAGCGAATGTTGTTTTTGTGAGTTGAAGAATTAAGTTATTTAAGGTATTGAAATGTCTTGAATCTTGGTGAGTGAGGCATAAAACCTAAAAAATCCTAAGGAAACACAAAAGCCCACAAGGCGTGCGCCTTATGGCGCCCAAGGCTCCATGTAAGGCGCATGCCTAATTAACCGCGCCTCACCTTTCTAGGGCGAGGCGCACCTTTTAAATCACCGTTCCTATCATGTGCTCCATCTTTCATATAATGTATCTAACTTTCCTTTAAAAAAATAGGTGAATGCCAACCAAATTTCAAAAACAAAAACAAATTTTTAGAAGCTATTTTTTTTGTTTCCAAATTTTGAATTTGGTTTCTACAGATATAAGTAAAATTTAGATATCGACGTAGAAAAAAACGGATGGTATGGTAGTTGTTATAGACTTAAATTTCAAAAAAAAAAAAGTTACCAAACGAGGCCTTAGGAATCCATAAGTATAGTTATAGTTAATGTAGGTACCTGTGTGAGGGGCATTATGTGATTTGACAAGGCTGTCAAGGAAGAAACTTCATTTGACTTAACATTTTGTTCATATCTCCAATTTTCAAGTGGATCGTTGAATTCATCGTGAGAATTACTAACTCTACGCTTCATTTTAACTCCACGTGCTTCTGATAGATTATCTACAATCAAACTTGAATTTTCTACACTGCTTGCACGATTATTTTCCACCAAAATATTTTTCTTCATCTTCTCCAAATCTTTGAGCAATTGAATAAAAATTTGTGATGCATGCTCAAACAATTTTTCATGTTCTGCTGCTAATGAAGTAATTTGACAGACAATACGACATAAGTGGTTATAACGCTTTTCAATTGACTCTTTAAAATTTCCACTTACTTCAAGTATTTGATTCTCAAATCCATTTGTAGCTCTGGCCTCTTTTGTCCACCTTTTCAAAATATATGGGGTAGGAATTCTATTCACATTCTTCTTTTCAAGCACTTTAAGTGCATGAGTACATAAAATACCCATAAAAGTGAATTTCATGCAACTACATGTGACCATTTGTGTTGAAGCTTCATATTTAACCAACCACTGGTGTGACCTTCCAAAACATGATACTTTATATTCTGATGTAGCATCAATCTTACCTATCTTATAGATGTTACACATAAGAATGTCTATATACTCTTTTTGAAACAATTTAAACATCACTGGTGTATATACTTCGGCCGCATGTTGTAACATCTCTGTATTTCTTAGCAAGACTAATGTTGTTTGATGCATCTTGAAATCTGCAATCAATTCTTCATACCTTCGATCGGCTAAAACTTTTTCATAATGTTTAAGGAAATGTAAAATATCATGGCTTGACTTTAAATATTTTTTCAACAAGTTATCCTTACTTTTACTTTGTCGTGTGCTTTTCATAACAGCGGTAAACGTATGTCGCCCATATACCATCGCCCATTTTTCTCGCAATTCAAACAAATCTGTCAACCATTTATTATCATTAAGATTATAAATGTCCAACATTTGTTGCCATGCTAGCAACCAATCATCTTTATCTTCATAATCATACAAACAACGACTAAAGTCATAACCAAATTGATTTGAACTATCGAACACATGACTTAAGTTTTTAGTCGCATTTTGAAAAATATGCCAAACGCACAACCGATGTTGAGTTTCAGGAAGAACATCACTTATTGCTTTAGCCATTGCTGCAGAATGATCTGTAAGAATTGTCTTTGGTTGTTTTTCTGACATTGCACCAAGAAATGTTTCAAACAACCATTTAAAAGATTCTATAGTTTCATCATAAAGTAAGGCTGCCCCAAACACCACTGATTGTTTATGGTGATTTGCTCCAATAAATGTGGCAAACGGCCGAGCATATTCATTAATTCGACAAGTAGTATCAAAACAAATAACATCCCCAAAGATTCTATAATCACAAATAGAGCGTGCATCAGTCCAAAAAATGTTAGTTATCATGTCGTCTTCATCAAGTTGCAAAGCATAAAAAAAGGAAGAGCTCCCCATTTGTCTTTTTTGAAAATACTGCAACAAAACTTTAGCTTCTCCTTTCCCAATTCTTGATTTTCGCTTGGATCCCAAATGTTCTTTATCACATACTTCCTTACTCATTAGTTCCGCATTGGCTTCAATTGAAAATCCCGTTCTATGCGCATTAGAGGCTAAAGAAGTCTTTTGGGCATTGGAAATGCTCGTATTGGCTTTTAAAATATGTTTCTTTCTAACAAGTTCGTGATTGTGGTTTCCCTTAAAAGACACTATTTTGTATTTACCGTCCTTTCCAAGCAAACAGGCTATATCAGCTTTACATCCAGTTCTTGAAATTGGTCGAGTGAATGAAACACTTTCTTTTCGCTTGTCTACTTGACGGAACCCTTCTTTCGAGCAACAAAAAACTACTCTTGAAATTACCCCATTTTTTTTCTTTGTGTGATGTTTTCTCCTTACACTAAACCCAAATTTTGCTCCGTAGTTGACATAGAATTGATATGCATCATCAACCGAACTAAACTTCATCCCAACTATAGGTTCAATAATTTCACTTTGAGTATTGATAATAGGCTCAATATAATAATCTCCAACTTCGTCAAATTCAGTACAGGTAGTAGACTCTATATTATCTTCCCAATCAACTTCATCATCTTCTAAATCAACTTCATCGTCTTCCGAATTGATAGTGGGCAAATTAGTATTGCTTATCTTATCCATGGCTTCAAGAATTGATGCTTAAACCACAACACAAAATTATTGCAAATTAGTACAAAAACTAACAATATAAGTTGCATGCACCAAGACAGGATGGCGAATGGTAAAGTTACCAATTGTAATCTGATAGACCAATGGAGATTTTTTTTTTTTTTGGTCATAATTCGCATTTTCTCTACAAATTACCATAGAGAAAAATGCAAAGAAGACAATTTCTTTTCACAAATCATTTGCTGATAATTTCACAAGCCGTTCGAAATTAAAGATGCACTAATTCCAATTGAATGTTACATTAAACTTCACTAAAAATGCAAAAAGTACTATATAGAATTGCAACCAAGTATGAAGTCAACTGCTCTCTCTGCTCCCTAGCAAGGAAGGTCTTAATAACAATATTGAAGGTTTATGCATGAATAAGAAAGTCTTGCTCTGAAGCATTTTTCTTTTCAGATGACAACCTACTACTGATGTTCACGACAGCCTGCTGATGGTGAGATCTTCCCCAGAAGTGTACAAAACTATATAAGGAGTTGCAAGGAAGTTTCAGACCAAAGCAGACAATTAACCTTGGCAAATCAATCTTTATGGTTAGCAAGAACATAGATCCCACTCGGGTGGTCGGTTTTAGTGATATCCTTGGGACTCAAACACTGATACACTGGGGCATTAACGCGATATGCCTTCTCAAAATGGGCGTGGAAAAACAAGATGTTCAAGAAAGTTGAAGAGTGGGTGCGGAGAACCTTAAAAAATTGGTAGGAGATTGTTTTCAGCTGGAGGAAAAAAGATTTTGATAACGTCAGTAAGCTCAAGCCATTGCAAATAACACAATTAGCTGCTCAGGGCTCCCAAAGAGTATATGCGTGGACTTCCCCATGTAATGTGCTAGGTTTTGGTGAGGAAGCAAAGGAAAAGCACATTGGATGAGTTGGAAAAAGGCTTCTCAATAGAAAAAAGAAAGGGGGAATGAGTTTCATGGTCTTTTTGATGTTCACCTGAGAATAGAGAATGAGTTTCAGGGACCTTTCAATGTTCAACCAAGCCATGCTTGTAAAACAAAGCTGGCAAGCGTATCCCTCAAAATCCAAATAGCCTCCTAGCTCCAGTTCTTAAAAGCTAAATATTGAAGAGTGTTAAGATGAACTATGTTGCCCCACGACTACTTAATCGGGGTCTTGCTGCCCGATCAGCGAGCGGAGATATCTCCTTAATAAAACAACTCTCTCTTTTTTTATTTTTACATAAATTGCCATGTTTTGTCTCGCATTCCTTTATGTTTCTTGATTTTTTATTCCGATTTCCGTACGAAAAGAGATTTCTTGGATGCTCCCCATGGTCACAACCCCCTCTAATTAATTTGAGAACCATAGTTTGTATCCAAGAGCTCTTTAAAAGAAAAGGCTATATGTGGAAATTGGGCGATGGTAGGAATACGAAGACTGACCAAGACCCCTAGGTGGATAAAAAAGCAATGGAATAGCCATCTAATCAAAAGACACGCTGAAATGAAGATTGAAGAAGATCCTTGTTGAGCAAGGCTCTTGGAATAGATCCATTATTGAGGAAAACTTCACTACCTTGGATGTCAGTGTTATTCTAAAGATGATTCCTGGATAAGGATCATTTCTAAAGATGAGATCATATGAAACTACAAAACTAAAGGGACGTTCACAGTCAAAAGTATCTATCATTTAGCATATCGCCTTACGATTCGTAAAACGCCTTCCCCTTCAGATGGCCAAAAGATTAAAAAAAAAAATGGAATTTTCTTTGAAACTTGAAAATTATGCCTAAAGCCAAGATTTCCGTTTGGAAAATCACAAACGACATTATTCCTATATCGTTATAACATCAGGGGAAAAGGGATTAACACCAACCCGCAGTGTTTATGATACCAAATCTTACAAATCTATTTGCTTCTTGCAGGAAAGAGTGAACCTCTATGGATTTCAAGGAAAATAGCGCTAATTATGAGGATCATCAAGTCGTATATGAACAAACTAAATTCAAAATGCTCCATATCAGACAAAACGAGATTTCACAGATTCATTCAGAAGTGGGAAAAAAGAGCGTACCGTGTCAATTGCAGAGTCTCTCGAGTGAGTCGGGGAGGAAATCGGAACCCTAACTCCGACGTCGTCTGTGGTGAAGCTGCTACGAAAATGGGGGAAAAAGCCCTAACTGAAATTAATTTTTCGGATTGATGAAATCGGAGAGTTATGAAGAAGGTTGAGGCTGCTTACCTTTTGTCAGTGCCTTAGGGTTTGCGATTCTGTGGCGCGTGTAGTTGCTAGAAGGTCTGCCATGGCTGAATCCTTCTCAGATCAGCTGCAGGACTTTGGGAACTTCAGTTCAAATGGAACTCAAAATATTAATAATAATAATAAAAAAATTAGTCTATTAGTGATAGAATTCAATCCGTAGACTCATTCTATTGAATATCACTGATAAAAAATTATGTTTTATTATTGATTGAGTTCTATAATTGATATAATTTAATTAGTGGTAGACTCATACTAATAAAAAATTATATGTTATAAATAAATTATTTTAAAAGTTATGGTACAAATATAATAAGGTAGAATATGTTGGTGACAGTAAATTCTCAAAGATATTTATAATTTAATTAGCTAGATTTTAGTTTTTTTTTTTTGAAATTGAGAGATGAGACAACAAATTTATATAAAGGGTCAAATCGGGTGGGGTTGAAATAAATGATCATCAATCAAAATAATTAACGAGTCTCACATTCATTCGGTAAAAAATAAAATAGTCTTATAGTTTGGAAAAAATTATAATTAGTGTTTATAATTTTAAAACTATAATTTGATCGCTAATAAGAATAGAGCTCTAATGTATCTCGTATAACCTATGTTTGAATCTTCTTTCTCTCAAAATTGTTTTTATTTGTCCAATAAAAATTATCTATGAACCAAAATAATATTTTAACATTTAAAAAAAAATTAAATCGGTTATTTAACTCACACCAACATATAAAGAACATTTTTCAATTAAAATTTTTTACCACTTGAGTCACTTCATCAATATATTTAAAATTAATCCAAACATCATTTTAGTCAATATTATGTAATTAATAATTTTGTTATTTCAAAAATTAAAAGTGGGCTTTCTTAAAATATCATACGTAAAAATGTTCGATCGACAAGAAAACAATTGCTCTCAAATTTGATCTCTCTTCAATCTGATCCCCTTGGAACAATAAGAAGCTGCCACCAAAATTGCTTAATCGATTAAGCTAAGAATAGTTGTTGCAACTCTTCATGATTTTAGAAACTTGTTAACCACATTCCTTTCATGATATTCTCTCTCATTCCGGTATATAAGAAGCTTTATTTACACGGTACCTACTCATTTTAAATCTACATCTAAACAAAATTGATTTTAAGTCCTCACACAAAACCTACATTTAAATGATCAATTTTTAATTGTTCAAAATAATTCAATATAACTCCTCAAACTAAACCTCCTTAAATATGATAAGCAAACATCCCCTAATACTCATTCAAAACAGTATCAATATAGACATTCTCATTGTAGAGTTTCGAAAAAGAAAAATTTGATTCCTGGGTTGAACCTCTCATTCCCTATAATAGAGATGGAAAAATACAAGGGTTGAAGAATGAGGGGAAGAGGATAGAGAAAAAGTTTAGGAGAGAAAAAATAATATCTTTTTGTACTTCAAAATTATACATTATTATCTATACCATTTCAAAAATACTCATTGTAATCATTAAATGTTTTCTAATTTAATTTCTTTAATTCATATGAAACTAAAATAATTTACTAACCATTTAGGTATTTCAAGAATTTAAATAGAGGAGGCATGCAATGACTCATGAAAAGATCTAGTTAAAGATTTTTTTTGTTTTTTTTCAATTTATCTTGTGTTGAGAAAATGGTATTCTACCAACCTTAAAAAATTTCAAACTTAAAAACTAAATAGATTATCTATCAACGTATTGACTTTATTTTTCTAACTTCACCAATGTCAAAAAAATTCATTACAAAAATTATTTTTTAGCTCACTAATCAAATTAAATGTGTAACATTTTAAACTTTCAAAACTTTCTTAGATCATTAAATCAATTTACAATAAACTTTTAATATATTTATTAACGATTTCTTATAGTTGAGAAACATCTCAAAATTATTAATATTTCTATTTTCTTCATCTGTTTTCGTCCCGTTATAATATATATTCATGCTTCTTTCTTGTATGATAGAAAAGAAAAAATAAGTTAGAAATTAGAAAGCTAACGGAAAAATTTAGCAATAGTTATTACTTACATTCAACAATGAGATAACTATACATACTCTAAATCATTCAAAATAAACTTCGACTAAATACACCAATAAACTAAGTTATCAATGATTTGTTGGTTGGAATTTTGTTATCAAATTCTAACGTTTCCTGCAAGAAAATTAAATAGATGATTAATAAATAATCTCAAACTAAAATAATTTGAATACAAAATTTATCTGGAATGATATATTGTTTTGCCTATACACAAATATTGTGGGTTAACGACAACATAAATGTTGTTTGCATATTTGTTCATGGAATTTTCGAATTATAATTCAAAAATCTATAGATAGAGTTGATGTCGTCATACCTGCTGAGTACATTTCGAGGAATATGACGTGATTCGGCAAGGAGGAGGCTTTGGTCGACTAAACATTTTATTCCTATCTTCTTTTTTCAAGCGGATCATTCAATTGATTGTGAGGACTACCAAATGTAGACTTCCTTTTAACTCCATGTCCTTCTAGATTATCTCCGATCAAACATGAATCTTCTACTTGATTACTTTCCACTAAAATATTTTTTTTCATATTCTCCAAATCTTTGAGCAATAGATTAAATTTTTGTGCCGTATACTCAAACAACTTCTCATGTTCTACTGCTAGTGAAGTAATTTGACAAGCATTACAACATAAGTGGTTGTAACGCTTTCCAAATGATTCTTTAAGATTTTCACTTACCTCATGCATTTGATTCTCAAAACCACTCGTAGCTCTAGCCTCTTTTGTCCACCTTTTTAAAATATATGAAGTAGGAATTCTGTTCACATTTTTCTTCTCAAGAACCTTAAGCGCATGAGTACATAAAATGCCCATAAAAGTGAATTTCATGCAACTACATGTGATTGTTTGTGTTAAAGCTTCATACTTAACCATCCATTGGTGAGATCTTCCAAAACATGATACTTTATATTCTGTTGTGGCATCCAACTTCCCAACTTTGTAGATGTTACACATTAGAATGTCCACGTACTCTTTTTGAAACAATTTAAACATTATCGGTGTATATACTTCAGCTGCATGTTGTAGCATCCCTGTATTTCTTAGCAAAACCGGTGTTGTTTGATTCATCTTGAAATCTGCAATCAACTCTTCATACCTTCGATCTGCTAAAACCTTTTCATAATGTTCAAGGAAATGTAAGATGTCATATCTTGGTTTTAAGTATTTTTTCAATAAATTATCCGTACTTTCACTTCGCTTTGTACTTTTCATAACAGCTGTAAAAGTATGTCGTCCATATACCATCGACCATTTTTCTCGCAATTCAAACAAATCTGCCAACCACTGATTATCATTAAGATTATAAATGTCCAACATTTGTTGCCATGCTAGCAACCAATCATCTTCACATTCATAATCATACAAGCAACGACTAAAGTCATGAGCAAATTGATTTGAACTATCGAACACATGACTTAAGTTTTTAGTCGCATTTTGAAAAATATGCCAAACACATAGTCGATGTTGGGTTTCAGGAAAAACATCACTTATTGCTTTAGCCATTGCTACAGAATGATCCGTAAGAATTGTCTTTGGTTGTTTTCCTGACATTGCACCAAGAAATGTTTCAAACAACCATTTAAAAGATTCTATAGTTTCATCATAAAGTAAGGCAGCACCAAAAACCACCGATTGTTTATGATGATTCACTCCAATAAATGTGACAAACGGCCGAGCATGCTCTTTTATTCGACAAGTAGTGTCAAAACAAAGAACATCGCCAAATAGCCTATAATCACAAATAGAGCGCACATCTGTCCAGAAAATGTTGGTGATCATGTCATCTTCATCAAGTTGCAATGCATAAAAAAATGAATAGCTCTCCATTTGTCTTTTCTGAAAGTACTGCAACAAAACTCTAGCTTCTCCTTTCTCGATTCTTGATTTGTCCTCTTTGTGTATATGACTGTTGTGAATCTTATCCAATATTCCCAAATGTTCTTTATCACCTACTTCCTTACTCATTGGTTCCATAGTTGCATTAGCTGAAATTTCCAGTTCTTGAGCATTTTTTACTGAAGTCTTTTGGGCACTTGAAATGCTCCCAATGGCTTTCAAAATATGCTTTGATGGTGTTCTAACAAGTTCGTGATTGTGGTTTCCATTAAAAGACACTACTTTGTATTTACTATCCTTTCCAAGCAAGCAAGCTATATCGGCTCTACATCCGATCCTTGAAACTGGTCGAGTGTATAAAACACTTTCTTTTCGTCTATCTACTTGACGAAATCCTTCTTTAGAGCAACAAAAGGTTACTCTTGAAACAACTCCATTTTTTTTCTTTTTGTGATATTTTTTCCTTACATTAAACCCAACTTTTACTCCATAATTGACATAGAATTGGTATGCATCCTCAATAGAACTAAACTCCATCCCAACTCTTGGCTCAACAATCTCCTTTTGAATATTAATAAGAGGCTCGATATTATAATCTTCAACTTCATCAAATTGAGTACGGATAGTAGACTCAATATTATCTTCCAAATTGATAGTGGGCAAATTTGTATCGCTTATCCTATTCATGGCTTCAAGAAATGATGCTTAAATCACAACATAAAATTATTGCAAATCAGTATTAAAACTAACATAATTGCATGCACTAGATAAGGAGATATATATACCGGCAATCAAACGATGAACGCGAAGCGACCAACAAACAGAGAAGAGGATGACAACTAGCAACAAAGGATGTTGGGTAGACCAGTGGTGAGAATCTTTTTTTTACAATTCACATTGTCTCAGCAAATTATATTAAAAGCTGCCACACAGAAAAAAAATGGAAAGAAGACAATTATTTATAATAAAGGAGAATGACCCATGAAAGTAACAGTTCACTTTAAACCAAGTGCCATTGAGATGATAGCTTCTAAGCTAGAAGCTACAAGGTTCATGAATGGTACATTATTAAAACAGTAATGCCTCACGCGCTCCAACACTGACTTAGAGAACATAGAATAATTAGAGAATGAAGGTTTAATTTGGAGACAATTTTGGAGAAGTCCTTAATGAACCATAGTGATGCCACCTTTGTCTTCTTTCTATTAGTTTGCTTTCTCTTACAAATCATTGGTTAATAATTTCACTGGCTGTTAAAAATTGAAGACGTACAGTAATTCCAATTGAATTAACAGTAATCTTTACTGAAAAATGCAAATAAGAACTATAAAAGAAGTGCAACCAAGTATGAAGCAATTGCACACTACTAAAGG
Organism: Sicyos edulis; assembly: GCA_036507275.1. NCBI lineage: Eukaryota > Viridiplantae > Streptophyta > Magnoliopsida > Cucurbitales > Cucurbitaceae > Sicyos > Sicyos edulis. The sequence continues at coordinate 5,850,728 of CM071846.1, forward strand.
CCTCACTGCTCTCCTCCAACAAGGAAGCTCTTAGTTACAATATTAAATGTTTATGCATCAATAAGAATAGTCTTGCTCTGAGCCTAAGTTTTTTGTTTTGTTTTGCAGATGACAGTCTACTAATGTTCAGACCTTCTTCCGGAGAGTGCAAAACTATATAGAGAGTTTTGAGAGAATATGAGGATCAGACAAAACCAGACCATTGACCTTGGCAAGAACATAGAACCCACTTGGGAGATTGAATTTAGTAATATCTTTGAGACTCAAACACTGATACGCTGGGACAATATCTCAAATGCCTTCTCGAAATGGGCATGACATAAACAAGATGTTCAAGAAGGTTAAAAATTACGTGTGGTCCGTGGAGAGCCCTCCAAAATTGGAAGTAGAATTCTTATCAGCCGGAGGAAAAGGATTTTGATGAAGTCATAGCTCAAGCTACTACAAATACCACAATGAGCTGTTCAAGGCTCCCAAGTAGTATAAGTGAGGACTTCAACATGCTATGTGCTAGGTTTTGGTGGGCAACAAGAACATAGCTCTGGCAACATGATGTATAGCCTAGTAATCAATATGCTATGAGTTTAAATCCCCCAAATCTTACTAAACCCCATGTTTCAAAAGTATAAACCTTTTGTTGCTTGCAGGAAAGAGTGGGCCTCTATGAATTTCCGGTATTAGGTGGTGGATCATAGCAAGGAAAACAGCTTCTTTTGAAAAAAAAAATATGTATATTGGGATTTTGCAATTTAGCCTTCGAGGAAGAAGTTACACTAAGATGCTTACCACTGGAGGTAAGTTCTTTGCATCTTTAAAGAGTTATAGAGCCGAACCTCTGATCGACCAAGAAACATCACAAATTCTCGACGTCGAGAGGTAGTTTACTTGTTTTTAGAGTAGAGTAAGAAAGGTCCTAGAGTTTCTAAATAGGTGTGAAGCCACTTTCTTTCTCAATTACAGGCGTCGTTCAAGCGGGATCCGAAGTATCTGAGCTCACTTTCCTTTGCAAACTGAATGATAGGGTCTAACATGAGGAAAGGGAAATCCAATGCAGACTATACAGTCTCACCTTGTAATATTTGGATGTCAAAAAAATAGGTGACCACTATGTATTGAATTCATGCACTCTTGACTACTAAACCACTCCGCGATCCGCGATGGTTAGGAAAATAGCCCCAATCACGAGGAGCATCTGGTCGTATATGAACAAACTAAATTCAACATGCTCCATAACAGACAAATATAAATTTCACAGATTCATTCATAGCTTTCGAAAAAAACTCACCGAGTCGATTGGCCCGAGAATAGAGAATCTCTCGAGCAAGTCAATGTGGAATCCACTACCGGCGGAAGTGTGGAACCCTAACTCCGACGCCTTGAGGAGTGAAGCAATCAAATCGAGGTTGTGAAGCTGCAACGAAAAGGTGAAGAAACCCTAACTGAAATTAGTTTACTGATTGATGAAATTGGAGAGTTGCGAAGAAGATTGGGGTTGAATACCTTTTCTCAGAGCCCTAGGGTTTGCGATTTTGAGGCGCATGTAGTTGCTGGAAGGGCTGCCATGGCTGAATTCTTCTCAGATCATCAGCGGCGCAGCTTGTTCTGTTTTGAGGATAATTTGTTGTTTGGGCAAAGTACGTTCTGGGTTTCCAATTTTTTACCGACGAGATTTTCTTTTTTCTTTATTTTATTTTCGAGATTGATTTTCTTTTTTTCTTTGGAGATAAAGAAGAGGAGATTTCTTTTTGTTTTTTCTTTCGTGCAATTTAAACTCATAACTATTTTGTTTTCCAATCGATAAATGAGGGATACCATTATTTTATTATTTTATGGTAAATTAGTTTAATCTTACATTATTAAATTTTAAGAATTAGTATTTGTCTCCATCTTCAATATATACTAAAAAGAACTAACTTGTTTTCGACACATCATTAAATTTATTCTTTTGAAAACAGAAACATTGTTTTTTTTGGCTGCACTAATGTCCTTTTAGTTATTATTTTGACTGTACAAAAAGAATTTATATGTAGCTTAAATATCATTGTTTTTATAATAAAGATAAAATATTATTTTATTCATTATTTTGTCCTCTTTTATCTAGTGTAATTTTTTATGGTAAAAAGATCATTTTGATTTTTTTAGTTATGTACTTAAAAAAAACAATGTTATAATTGATAATTATGATAAGTTATTTTTTTTATAAATGTGTTCGCATAATCAATTGTTTCATTTAAGAAATTTTTGGTGTATACTAATGTCATTGAGATTACAACTCTTGTTGACAAAAAAATTGATGGTTAAATTTATTGAAACTATCTTTTTTCTTCTCAACTATATTTTGAATTCATCTAGTGACAGACAAGTTAAGTTACACATGATGCACTCAAATATTACTTTTTTTGAAAATTTATTGGAGGTATTTAAAATCAATGAAATGTGAATATTTTACTATATATAAACTAATTTTTTAACATTCTTATCGTAAAATACGGATGCTAGAACTATGTGCCACAAATTTCTAAAATTAAAAATAGATATTTAAATGGTCAAATAAAGCAAATAACAATTACCTTCTAAAAAAAAGCAAATTACAAATACTCCCATTAACATAAAGGAAATAACAACAAATGCTCCCATTAACAGATAACAAACAATAACTTAATAAACAAACGTGCATTCTTTCTCAAAAGGAAAAAAATGTAATCACTTCAAAAAACTATGCATTCTTGAACGATGATCATGTGGCATAATAGTTAGAGACTTAACTTTAAAGATATACTTCCCTCAAGATCACAAATGTGAGATTCACTTGTAACATTTATCGTTTGATGCTCGGGTGTCTAGCCTACAAACAAGCCCAATTACTCTTTAAAAAATACACACACAAAAAATATCTCTAAGTGGTGGTAGAGTAGTTAAATACTTTCAAAGTCAAATTCATTTGTGACATTACTTCTTCTAATCATTATTTAGAGATGGTACCCCTGTTTCAAAAAAAAAAAAGAAAAGAAAAAAAAGGCTGTAATGATTTTTATTATTTATTTATTTAAATTTGCGGGCATAATGCAAATGTATCAGTTTTTGGTTTTACTTTTTACAGTTCAAAAACAAAGTCAAGCTCTCAGTCCGGCAACAAGGGGGGATAGATGGAGGGGCAAAGCCTCCTTTTCTCCGTCGATTTGTTCTACATTGTATGCACGATCTAGGGTTTCGATTTGGCAGCTAATTCATGGATCACGCTTGAGCAATTCCAGTTGGGTTGACTGAATCTCAGAGCTTTGGTGGTAATCAAAGAAGAATTGAGGAATTGAAGAAGAAGAAGAAGAATGTTGGCTGCGCGTCGGTGCCTCGGAGCGACCGAGCTCATTCAATCGTCTAAAGGCGGAGCATCACTCTTAATCTACTACAATCGCAGTTACAATCGTCTTGCAACCAGTGCGCTTGGAAGCATCTCCGATCGGCATCCGAGATCCGGCAGCAACTTCATCAGAATCCATGATGATCGCATACAAGGTCGTATTTCTTGTAATTTTAGTACTTACAGACCGAATTCCAATCCGCTGGGTCGTGTTCATGCTTTCTTGCCTGATCCTTCTTCTTCCTCCTCGACGAGAGGATCTCAATCGGTTAGTTTTTATGGATTATGTATTTTGTTCTTCAACTGTGATATCTCTTGTGTGTGCTCGCCTTAAGATCCGAGGTGAGTCGTGTCTGCAGTCCTTCTATGTCTCCCGATGTCGGGCCTAAGGACGGTTACGGGTATAGTGGAGTGAAAAAAATTTGTGACGTCTCTGGATGTTGAGTTGTTGGTTTCTCCGCCATTTTGATGACAATTCATTGCAGGGTTCAATGTTAAATGGGCGACTTCTGTTCTCAACCTCAACTGCAAATGGCAGCGATGCAGCATCTGCCAGCAGCAAAAGTATTAAGCCTGTTAGTAAAGGATCGGAGTCCGAATTCGCTGACACGAAGATTTTGCGTACTCTTGCTAGTTACTTGTGGATGAAAGACAACTCCGAGTTTCGTCTTAGGGTTACCATGGCTTTGGGTTTCTTGATTGGGGCTAAGGTCTGGTTATTTACAATGAAGCCTAGTCTAGATTCTACACATGTTTCTCTGCTCTTCTCTTGCATTTCATTTTTTGTTGTTGTTTCCTTGTAGATTTTGAACGTTCAGGTACCATTTCTCTTCAAGCTAGCTGTTGATTGGTTGACCACTGCTTCCGGGAATGCAGCTGCTCTCGCTTCTTTTACTGCTGCTAATTCCACCATGTTAACTCTTTTTGCAACACCAGCTGCGGTATTAGTTGGCTATGGCATTGCACGGTCAGGGGCTTCTGCTTTCAACGGTACTAGGCATGAAGTAATTGCTGATACTCGTTCTACATTTCCCTCGTGCTTCTTCTATTTCATAGCTTGAAAATATAGTATCAATTGTGTATGTTTTGTCAAATATTGGCTCCTGTTGTAATGTGATTCCTCTAATGTGGCTATAGAGCTTAGGACTGCTGTTTTCTCCAAGGTAGCACTACGAACGATTCGATCTGTATCTCGAAAGGTGTGTATTGAATTTTTTTTGCTGTTTCTGCAATTGTATAGATTGTTTTTTTAATTTTTGAAGTTGCAATTAATAATCGAACTATAGTTTTTTTTAGATGGGGACTTGAATCCGAATTTAAACATGGTGCTCATGCTTGATTGACTTCTTAAAATTTGCAGGTGTTTTCACACTTGCATGAACTTGACCTCCAGTATCATCTTAGGTAATCATTATTAACACTTATAGCCAATTTTCCCTAGTTAAGACTGCCAGAAACACCATCATTTTTCATGTTTGATATCCAACATCGTGTTTTTTTCAATTTAGATGTTACCAAGTAGAGAGAACCGTAATTTCAGGAAAAAAAAAACTGTAGGATAGGGATGTCTGGCTTCAATTATCCAAACTATAAAGGTTTCTTTTTTCTTATTAGTTTTTCTAAGATTTTATGCTGGAGGTTCAATTTCACTTAAGTGCTATACTGAGAGAATATTTCGGCATGTTGCGTATAAAGGTGTTAGAAATAAAATATCGTTAAGATATTCTCTAGGATTTATTAGATATTCTCTAGGATTTGTTAGAATATTTTTTGAGATTTGATATTTCATGTATTATATATATTCGTGGAAAGTTAATGGAAAATCAGAAGGTCCTGAGCAGGAGGTCCTGAGTTCGATTCCCTGCCAAGTCATTTCCTCCCCATTTAAAATTGAATTCTACTTGTAGGGCATTTCTCAAATTTCAAAGATATATTGGATCAAAAGGTTACCTATAAAATTATGACCTTATTTGAATAGGTTCTTTTCTATAGTTTGTATAATTATGTCATCTAGTTCTAAGGTTGCCTATTCAATTTGAGGTACAAGTTCCTTAGATGTGTTTGATTCGCACTTGCCTTTTCCTAATGCAATCCATGATATCTTTCTTTTCACTATGGTGACACATCCTTTCCAAGGAAAAAGATAAATCTCTTTGGACTGGTTTTTGGACTTGTAGTTGGAGGCAGGAGAAACATTTCAAGTTCTTTTGGTGTGTGATTATACTTGATGCATCTGGATAGAGTCGTCCATTTTTTAATAGAAGAAAAGAATAGTTAGTCTTCTATCGTGTTTGATTATTCTCTTACTTTTTGAGTGGATTCATCCTTGTCCCCTTCTCTGTATCTATCCTCTGTTATTGTGGGTTAGTGAAACTGTGGAAGTTCATTGTTTCTTATAATCTTTTTATCGAAGTTGCATACCAAGCCAAAGTTACATGTTTGATTTATCAAAGAGTATGATAGAGAGAAAGATTGGCCCAATTTTCAATAGTAATTCATCCATATTCTAATTGACATAAAATACGAGAGATTTGACTTTTAATGTTATTTTCCAGTAAGTTTGAATGGTGCGACTAATAGTGCCGCTCTTTCATCTCTATTTTCATTCATATGGGCTGACATCTTGTCCTCTATGATTTATGCCTGAATAATGAATCATCAAAACAGCCAGTTTTAATTTATTTTCTCTTTTGGAGCTGTAACTTCCATGATAACCTCTTATCCTGGTCACTTCGTTTGTAGCCGCGAGACAGGTGCCTTAAGTCGAACTATTGATCGGGGTAGCCGTGCTATAAATTTTATTCTTTCAGCCATGGTTTTCAATGTTGTACCCACCATCTTAGAGGTATGATATTATAGCTTTCTTTTTCATGGATTCACTCACTTTGGGACTCTAACCTGTATATTTGGAACTACTTGAGAATCCATTTATTTGTCATTCTTTCTGTCTTTTTATCTAACTCCTTGATTCACATAATGTTTCATAGGGAAGGCAATTTTGTTTTCATCCTCGTTTTTCAATTTTAACTTGAACTTCTATTCTTCCAGATATCCATGGTGTCAGGCATTCTGGCTTATAAATTTGGAGCTCCATTTGCATTGATCACTTCACTATCAGTGATAGCATATATTGTTTTCACGTTGACTGTGACTCAGGTTTCTTTGTCCCTCCAATTCTATATCTATGTGTTGTATTTGTCAGGGACATGCTTTTGAGTTTATGCTCGCTTTTCCTGTTCTTGATCTCCTAACATTTAAACTTTTTTTCCCAATTGAATGTATGTTCTTTTGCCACACTAAATAGTTTACTGGGGTTTTGAAGTTTGGGTTTATTGCTTTATATGTGCACTTATTCTTTCTCGTCTCTTTTGTGTATTTTCAGTGGAGAACCAAGTTTAGGAAGGCCATGAATAAAGCTGATAATGATGCAAACACCAGGGCAATCGATTCACTTATTAATTATGAGGTGTGGCCACACTGTTCTTGAAATATTTGCTTTCTAGTTTTTACTTTTCTATAAATAATTCAGATTCCTTCGTTCTGCTGCTCCTTTCCCTTATTTAATGTACTTTTGCAGACCGTTAAATACTTCAATAATGAATCTTTTGAAGCCAATCAATATGATGGGTATCTCAAGAGTAAGTTTACTGGAAGACTCTTACCGTAGCTTTATAGTTCTCAACTAAAATGGTTTGTTGAAACATAAGAAAGTGTTTGCTCAAAATGTGGTTATAAATATCACTGGACCATGTGATATTTAGTGCATTTCCACGTTTACACAATATTCATTATATTATTGGAAAATGTAGTTGCCTCAACTATAGACGTAGCTAGGTTTGTACTTTGTAAAACTTTCCATTCTCCACAATTCCCTGTTTGAGGTCTGTGCTTGATAATATTAATAGGTTAAGATACCAGTGTACTTGTAACAGCAGAATGACTTATTCTTTTGACACCTCAAAAATACAAAAGTTAACGTAGTTCAAGCAAGTACTAGGGAAGGGACATGGAATGCATTTGTCAAACCAAATACTCCTATTGTTTTGGTAAATAAGAAATATAAAAAACTTCACCCTATTTCAAACAGCCCAAGTACAAAAAGGGAGGGAAAGATAAGATATCAACTTTAACGTTGGTCAATGGAGCTTACATCTTTTTTTCCAACTGGCGGTTTTATGCTAATGCTGATGCTGTGTTTGATTTTCATTCTTAGAGTATGAGGATGCTACTCTGAAAACACAGCGCAGTCTGGCCTTCTTAAACTTTGGTCAAAATGTGATATTTAGCACAGCTCTATCAACTGCTATGGTGCTGTGTTCACATGGAGTTATGAATGGGAATATGACAGTTGGTGATCTGGTATTATTTAAAACCTAATGCTCTGTTATTTAAGTTACTAAAAGGGATGATAGTTAACTGTGCAATTTTGATGTTCTTTAACAGGTTATGGTGAATGGTCTACTCTTTCAGTTATCTCTTCCTCTTAATTTTCTTGGTAGTGTTTATCGGGAAACCATTCAGAGCCTTGTTGATATGAAATCGATGTTTCAATTGCTGGAGGTACTTTACATCAACAAAACAAAAATCACTTTTGATGTCCTGCAGGACCATCTTCGGATGTCTAAAGTCGTCTATGTGCATTTTCTATTTGGAAATAACATCTATAGGCTATTGTTCACTATAGGAAAGAGCTGATGTTAGAGATATGGACAATACGAAGCCTTTAAAGTTGGATGGGGGTAGCATTGAGTTTGATGACGTACATTTCAGGTGTTGAAGCAATATTGCTTTCTTCTACACTTCCACTGTTGTCTTTTATATGTAAAGTACCCCTACTAGAATTACCTTTATTTAATTTTTCTTCTTAAAATTAAAAGATAAAAACGTAAAAGTGATCTTAGCCTTAAATCAATCAGAAACATCTCTGATTCAATTGTGCAATATATGCATGCAAATTTTACATTTCCATGTTTCCTGTTTGACTATCTATGTCAATTAAGATTCATTATTTTTTCTTTTTCTTTTTCTTTATACAAGGATCAATTTTATAAGTGGCACATTAGATACATATGCTAAGTTTTTTTTATTCACATCCTCACTTTGATAGTTTTTGTCTCACCTAGATTTAATTTGATGTAACCAATTTTTTTCTTTTCAAGTTCCGACTTAATGCATGTTGATGTAGATGAAGAATTATTTTTCATTTTCTTTTTATGATTATTTATGTTGTAGGTTGACATATTAGATTCATATTCTCATTCTTTTGATTCACGCTCTTGCCCTTCCATACTTTTTTAGGCGAAGTTAGTTTGTAGTTTGATGCCGTCAACTCTGATTTCCGTATTGTCATTATACATTTGCAAATTGAGTCATCTCTTATATTATTTTTCTTTATATTTTCAAGAGATTACTGTTTGTTCTTCGTAATTTATTCAAGAGATTTTTGCCTTCAGTTATCTGGCAGAAAGAAAGATTCTTGATGGGGTATCTTTTGTTGTACCTGCTGGAAAGAGTGTGGCCATCGTTGGTACCAGTGGCAGCGGTAAAGAATAGCGTTTTGGGGTTTTATTTACCTTTACTTCCTGCTAGAGTGTTGATTAAAGACGTTTATTTATTGATTACAATTCCTTCTCTATATGGTGCAGCTTATGAATTCTCTCTTTTTCATGTACCTTCAATGTTCTCTTTCCATTTCTCCTGGTTGTGCCATCTATTGATATTTTCTTTTGGCTTCGACCAAGACTTTAGGTTTCATTTGATCAATGATTTCTCTAGACATGCCTTGGAATGGTTGTGTAAAGTTCTGCACTGACCATGATCAATGGCAGATCATGGTCAGTGGTGAAGGAATTCCACAAGAATTGAGAGTTTTTTTTTAAAAAAAATGATCTGTGTAGCCCCTCCTACCCAAACCATAAATTTATATTTTTTATTTCTTTTAGAAATTTTAAATTATTTTTTAAACATTTTTTTTTCTTGTTATAAAATAAAATAAAATATTGGGGTTGATTTCTGTGATGACAATGAATAGTATACTCATCTTTTAAAAGATGCTGAACTATGCATTCTGACGTTTAAAAGATAAGTTCCAATTTTTCTAAAGCCTGCTTGTATAAAAGATTTTCCATACGTGGTTGATAACCTAATTTAAATCTGATATAGAACTTTTTTTACTGAATGCTTGCAGTGTCATTGATGTAGTTAAATTGGTATCTCCATACAGGCAAGTCAACTATTCTTCGCTTGCTCTTCAGGTTCTTTGACATCCATTCAGGAAGTGTAAGAGCCCTTATCCTATGTTTTAAGATTTTGGAATGACATTTGGCTAGTTTAACTGAGAGTTTGATCCGCATTCTTGGATATCCGCATTAAATGGTCTAGCAATGTTATTAAGTTTTTTTCTTTTTTTGGATATCCGCATTAAATGGTCTAGCAGTGTTATTAAATTATTATTATTTTTTTAATATCTGTCAGTTTATACGCACCTTGACTATTCTCACATACAAATTGCTTGACCCTACAACACTACATTTGGTTTTCAAGAAAATCTGTATGAAACTAATTTTTAGGTAGATGGTCATCATGAATTGAACTCATAACCTCTTAGTTTCTCAGGTTGTTTTTTACCACGAGGTGAACCTATGATGGTTGAATTAATGACATACATGTCTCTTGTTAAAAAAAATAACATACTATAACATGTGTGCTCTTTATATTTTAGATTGTGCTGAAATATGAACCATTCACATGCATGTATTGACTCCATTGTACAAAATTATTTTATTATTGGTTAATTTACAAATCCATCACGTGCTTCATATTGTTGTTTTTGCATATCCGGAGCTGGGAAGGAAAGCCTTCCAAGTTAGAGAAACGAGAGTGTTGTATGTAACTGAAATGCATGTTGTTATGAATCGCGTCATTATTTCTCACGGATAATAAATGTGCAGCACAAGAGTTACAAGTTTTGAACAAGAATTTCTAATAAAAATGGAATACTTGGTTCAGAAATCATTGATACTTAACTTCTAAGGGCTTACACTGGATAGGTTTTGACGAAATTTATTATTGAGGTTCGTTCTAACACAATGTGTTTCCAGATCAAAATAGACGGTCAAGATGTACGGGAGGTGACTCTTGATAGCTTACGGAAACTTGTCGGCGTTGTGCCACAAGATCTGGTAAGCTAAAAATTTCTCACTTTCATTTTACAAAGATTAATTTTACTCTACGACGGTAAAAGGTTTGCAGATACTGTGAAAACAGGTCCTTTTCAATGATACAATTTTCCATAACATTCATTATGGCCGTCTTTCAGCTACCAAGGAGGAGGTATATCTTGAAGTAGTATGAAATTTTCTTGTTCTTATCCATGGGGCACTTCTCTTATACCTTTTCCCTTCAGGTTTATGATGCAGCTCAACGTGCTGCAATTCATGATACTATCATGAATTTTCCTGAAAAATATTCTACACTTGTGGGTGAGAGGGGGCTTAAGGTGAGATGTTATTGCTTTTGACATTGACAAAAACAAAATGTGTTGTATTCTTCGCAACCGAAGAGCAATCTTGTAATGTTTTCTCATGATGGCTTTAAATATGCTACTAAAACAAATGTATATGGTTTCATACTTTTGTACGCTAAACAAAAATTCTTGTGAGAAATTGCCTTCGAACTTAGGATGTTACGTTACATACATCCATAACAGTTTTTCCTGTTTGAGAGCTCTCCCTCCTTTTCTCCTTTTGATTAATGTTTTCCTCAAAATTCCTGATCTGCAATTGGTTGCGATGTCTCTACAGTTAAGTGGTGGCGAGAAGCAACGCGTGGCTTTAGCTCGAGCATTCCTGAAAGCACCTTCGATTCTGTAGGGATCCAGTCTTCTTTCCTATTAGTGTTACCATGCAACTAATTTTAAGTGTTAGCGTTTCCCGGTTTCTAAAAATTTAGTATTAGCGTGTGTTAATCTCAGAATTATTTGTTCTACATTACATGATTTGCTTGTACTGTCTCAAGAAAAAAAAAGAAATGAAATAAAATCGTTGCACGAACTGTTTATGCATTTCCCGTCAGTATCTAAGGATGAGGTGAAAGCATGCTGAATCATTTTTTTTGGTTTTAGATATGTTTTTAACACAAAATGATTATAAGACGTTTATTTGACATATGGCACATTCTCTGTATATTTACAACATGGAATGTCAATTTCATATTCTCAGGCTGTGTGATGAAGCTACAAGTGCACTCGACAGCACAACAGAGGCAGAAATTTTGAATGCCCTGAAGTCGCTTGCGAATAACCGAACCTCGATCTTCATTGCTCATAGGCTTACAACTGCCATGCAGTGTGATGAGGTTAGTAGCTGCAGCCTGCAAGTTAATGCAATTACCTCTCTAGCAATATTACATGTAATCTGCAGATTATAGAAACTGTGAAACTCCATGAAGTTAAGCTGTATCAAGTTTCCATCAAGTATTTGAATTTTGCTGACACAGATGGCCAGCCAAATTAATAAATATGCATTATTTGTTAGCAGTCTCATTAGTTAAAATTATGTGCTTCATTTGACTTTGTAATTTGCAGATTGTAGTTTTGGAGAATGGGAAGGTGGTTGAACAAGGACCCCATGAAGTTCTATTATCAAAGGCAGGAAGATATGCCCAGCTGTGGGGCCAGCAAAATAGTACCATTGATGCACTTGACTCTGTACCTAAACTGGAAGCACAATAAAAAAAAAAAAGGGGAAATAAATAATTAAAGATCATACAAAATAAGGTCCCCCTTCCCACCAATAATTTATCTGCCCTTGATTTATTTTATGTACAAATATTAAAATTGTTAGCTCGATTAAAGGACTATTAATTGAAGAATCCATGTGCTTTGTAGTTTGGATGTGAATATTGTTTTTTCCTTTTCTTTTTTATCCTAGCTTGTTTTCATTTATCTTTTGTTATTTTGTTGGACTTTTTAGGATTAATTTGGAATGAATTATACTAGTTTAAATAAGTTTTATTCAACTTGTTGGAATTTTACACCCCCAAGGGAAAATAACTCTAGTGTCGTATTTGAGCTTAAATGTGGGATGAAACAAGTGATTAATGCCTTAAAATTCTAAGTTTTTTCTAATAATAATTTTGGGAAGTTATCTGAATGATTCATTCCAAAAGTTAGAATTATTTTTAAGAGAAATGTTCGTGCAAATTGGAAGTTCTCACCATCTTATAATGACACTATTTGTCAAAATGAACATAACTATAATTTGAATAAGATGTTAAAGTTTTGAATCTTTCAATATTATTTGAAGTTAAAAATGAAATTGGGGGCGAGTGACATTTGTTTGTTTTTACTATTTCTAATTTAATCTACCATTATATATATATATATATAATGCTTTTCTTTTAATTAAATATAATTAAGATGAAAATTTTGAACTTGGTTTTACATTTTTTTTAATTGAATATAATTAGGATGAAAATTTTGAACTCGTAAAATTATTAGGTCATATATAATATTGTTAGAGCTCTATTTCTTTTGATTTATGAAGTCTTACTTGCTAATTACAAAAAATGTCATTAAATTTATGATAAAAATTGGATTATAATTTCAAAAATAAATATTTAATCAAGAAAAATGTAAGAGTAAGTCAAATGCAAATGCAAGCTCTAAAAGTCTTTTTTTTTTTAGAATTATAAAAATTACAAGTCTTTTATTGTAAATAAAATGTAATGTATGAAAAATTTGAACATTCATACATGAATGTGCTCATGTTAACAAAAAAAAAGGTGGCATTGAAGCTCTATTTAGTAGGTAGAGGTACTCTAGGATTTCGTAGACATATCTTTTGAAGAGTGGTTAGGATTGTTACCACCAAGAATTTAAGATTTTACAATAAACCTTGAATTGGAAGCTATTCTCATCTCGAAAGTTTCGTACAAGATAACTCCTACGTAATTGAAAATTCAAATTCAAAAGTTGATCGAGAGAGATTTTATTCGTTATACTATATCTTCATGAGGAGCATCAACATTTTACTATTCGTCGATGAAGATGTGCATGAACTTCAGAATGGTGAACAATTATCACTTTTTTTTTTTTTTTACTTTTATAATAATTGATAATGAATAATTAAAACTCTCGTTAGATATACACAAATGAAGTGGCTTGTTATCTGACTACATGAATTTAATGAGTTAATTCTACAATAAAATCACAAAAGTGTCCCAAGCAAGACCCTAGGCACGTGACATCTGACAATAGTCAAACCCTGAACGGAGAGTAAATAAAGAACAGATTTAGCAAAAAAAAAACTCTAAAAATAGAAATCGAATTTCAACGGAATAGTGGGCTCCGACGACCGGGGCGAGAAAGAGAGAATCGAGAGATTGCATTGCGACTCAAAGAAATCCAAATTTTGTTTTTGTTTCTGTTTCTGTTTCTGTTTCCATCTTCAAATTCAATTTTCATCTGAATCTGTTCTTCATGAACGAAAATCAAACCCTCTCATCTTCCATTCCCTTCCCCTATTTTGCCAAATTTGAATCCATCTTCAAGTTCCACTGACAGCCTAGCCTTCACCGCTGAAATTGAAATTGAGATTTGGCGGGATTTGTTCGTGTTTTCAGAAATGGTTTCGTGTTCTTGAGATTAGCCTTAGGGTTTTTGGAATCTTGAGAGGAAGTCGGAGATGGAATACAAGAGTCGGCAGCAAGGAGCGACAAGATCTTCAGGTTTTGAAGGATTGAATCGGAATTTCCGGCGTTCTACTTCTGATGAAGGCGACGATAGTGGAAATGATGCTTTTGGAAGTTCGGGTTCATCAAGCTCCCCACAGTCTCTTGCTGCTAGGGCTATCAAAGCCTCATCGGCGTATAGAGATTCTTCGCTTTCATCGGCTTATGCTGCGCGCTCTGCTCCTCGCGTCTCCAAACCCACTTCATCCCTTCAGGTTTAGTATCTTCTGCTATAACTTTCAGTATTTGTGTTTGGAAGTTTGTTTGCTTGAGTACTAAAGTCTGTGCCTTGGTTTCTTTAATTTGAGCTTTAGATGCAGTTTTTGTGTTTGCTTTATTCCTGAACTGAAACATCCATTAGGGATTTGAACTTATGAATATGGTTGATGGCTCTGTTGGGAATTTGTATTACTGGGTTTTCCAGTACCGATATCTTAAATATGTGGTTTATGGAAACTGACCTTTTCTGCTGGATCTATGTTAAAAAATAAAGGGGATGAACATAAGAAAAGAAAATGATATCTGCCTTATATAATTCCCAAGGGGTGGTGCGCTGATTGAAGGCTTTAGCTTTGAAGTATGCTCTCTTAGGTTCGAGAGTCACTTGGGATATTAATTTGTGACAACACGTCATGTGTCTCTATTCCTTCGATGTCTCCCGGTGCCTAAATTAGGGACGGGTGTAGTTACCCCGGATATAGTGGAGCGAAACTTCGATTTTCTGGTTTCCAATAAAAAAAAGTTTATTATATGAGATTAATACTTCCTTCCCTTTCAGTTGCTTTTGAACCTTGTTATATTTGTTGTAGAGATGTTACAGTGTTTCCTTATGACCATTGAAGAAGAAATCATATAATTAATATCGATCACAGACCTGCAGAATTGCCTCTTTATCCCCATTAAGTGTTGCACTTTGTCTTTCTATACCTGATTGGCATTTTATTCCTATTGATTCTTTGAAGAAAGAAGTATGAATTACTATCTGGCTATCTTTGTCCTGGATACTTTGCTACCTGGCACTTTTTTGTTTTTGTTTTTTTTCACGCTCAGAGAAGTTGTCTTTGCGTTTACTTTATCTAGTTTTTGGGAGAGGTAAGTTTTTCTGATCCTAGTTCGCTTAATTATGAAGGATTGTTTTTTGCATTCGCTTTCCTTGTGGATTATTTCGTTCTGTAGCATATATGCTACTGATATAAACCAAGTGGTGGAAAGAAACTGGAAGTGATCACTAATTCAAGGTAGAAAGAGGAAGTGAAGTGGATTAATTTTTCACCTATCATGCATAAAGCACTCAATTATTTTAAATCTTCTCTTTGGGCTAGGTGTATCGTTTTATTTATTATTACTGCAACATTTTCACTGTTCAGTAAATCTTATTTGTCAGTTTGTATTTTGCAGTCTTCCTCCATTATTTGAATGGTTTCTCCATTTACTATCTTTTCTGCAAATTTTATGGTGCATTTTAATGTAGGATTCGAAGGCATATGAATATACATCAATGAAAAGTTTGAATGAATCTAAACATGGATTCTGGGGTGCGTTGGCCAGAAAGGCAAAAGCAATTCTTGATGATGATGTCGTTGAGCAACCCGAAGCCCCTGGAAGAATGAGGGAGCAAGGACTTGCTTCAGGTACAGGTTCATCTACAACTACGAGAGTCAAGGTAAGATTTTATTTAACTGCATTTTGATATTAGCCTAAGTAGCATATGGGAAAAAATGTTAATGAGTTATCCATAAACTTTTTTAGTAGGATGTTAATGTGTTTGTAATCTGCAGAATTATAACAGAAGCCGATCAGATGAAAGCCAACAAAAAACAGAAAATTCTTCTTTCCAGAAGGGATTCGGTGCCATTGCATCTTCCCTTAACTATATTGGCAATGCTTTTGAGGTAACCTATCATCCAAAATTCTTTATAGCCAATCTAATTATTCCTTTTATATTTAGAAAAGAGTGATTCAATTATGTTTCTTTCTGAAGTATATGTCACTAAATCATCTGGAGACATGAACCATTCTGAGTGCTCTGGTATTTCCCACCATTCTTAAAAGATATTCCTTGTCCCCTTTGCAGGAAAAGCTTACTATTGTTGAGAACAAAACGGCTGATATCATTCAAGAAACTCGCAAGCATATTAAGAAAAAATCTGGTGGTTCAGCGGCACAGTATCAGACACCAAGTTCTGGTTCTACCATGCAATCTCAAACACAGACACAGCCTCAACCACAAACCCAAATGGAAACTGGCCTTGAACTTCAGCTGAAGGCTTCTCGCGACGTAAGGTGGCAACTATATATCAATAGTTTATGAAATTATGTCATAGATCAGTTTCCTAAATCCTTAAAACTTATTTACATCTTACCAATGGCTTTAATGCGACGATCCTATAAATCAGTTTGCTTACTTAGACATAATGATCTGGGGATTGCTATAATTTTTCTTGCAAGCCTTTAAAACTTAGTTGTTTTTATTTTTTATTTTTTATCGTGTCTTTTTCTTCTGGGTCTACCTCTGTTCATTCCCACAAGATTTGGTGTTCTAAGCTTCACATGAAGGTGTATTTGCTTTTTATGGCTCATATTTCCTGTTAACAATATGTTGCAGGCTCACACAGAAGTTTCAATCTAGGTTAAAAGTTAGTTGACTGGACGGTGTGGATCTGGATTATTTATTATTATGTCCCCTTTGAAATGATCTGATTTGTATTTAGAGTTTGTCATGTGTTTAGGCCTCATCATATTTATCATTTGGATGATTTAGAGTATTAGAGATGAAATCGATGGGTTAAAGCAAGTTTTGAACATTTACATGCCCAGTGCATGTTGAAGAGTAAACTTCAAAAACAAAATGGAAAAGATGACAAGTTCAATTGATACTTGAGCCAACTTTAACAACTTTATCTGTTTCATTTTGGGAAAAAATTGTAAATTCCTTTACCATCTATGATTCTGTTTGTAGGGTTGCTTTTCATGTTGTGTTGGATGTAACTAATTTATTTTCGCTCTCTGTCATAGATTTTTATATATTTTTTGGTTTGCATAAGACTGATAAGACTTTGTCCGGTATAAATGTAAAATTTGATTAGTTTTGCTTGTTGGAACTCGTGTATCCTCTATCTGCATAAATATTTTAAAATTGTGCCCATCAATGTACTAACATGTACATGATGTTATTGAAACTTGGATATGTACGTATATTTTAGTGTGCATATGCACATTCGTTTTGTGACCCCACTTTCATTTCCTCATTTCATCTCTTTTCTTCTGTGAACATCAGTCTATAACTTGTCTACTTTCTTGTTAGAATTTCCCAAAGGTCTGCTTGATATGTTTTTCAATAAAAATTGGGCACATTTTTTTTGTTGGACCTCCATAGGTTGCGATGGCAATGGCGGCCAAAGCAAAGCTGCTTCTTCGTGAGTTGAAGACTGTGAAAGCAGATTTTGCTTTTGCAAAGGAGCGATGTGCTCAGCTGGAAGAAGAAAATAAAATTCTTCGGGAGAATCGTGAGAGGGGAAACAGCCCAGAAGATGATGATTTGGTAACCCGTTTTTCCCCTATCCTTTTCATATATCTTGTAATTCTATTTCAAACCAGAGCTTATAATGTAAGATATATAATTTTTTTCGGCATAGAAATTCTTAGTATTAATCCCATTCTATTTCAAACCAGAGCTTTCATTTTTCTCTGTTCACACGACCTTTGTTTTTGGATCTTTTTTTGTACATTACGTCAAGCTTTCATAGGTAGCAGTTACTGCAGGCTCAAATGATGTTAAGTCGTATGTGTCTATATTTGTGAAATGTGACCATTTTTTAATGACTTGGGAACTTGGAGGTTTGTTCTTCTAAATCTGGGGCACTACTGGCCCATCTATAGACTATGACACTGAGATACATGATACATCTTAGGATCAGAAGCAAAATTGGGGTCGTCTAATAAATTAATCCTCTGTTAGGTATCTAGCCCCCAAAAGCTGCAGAGAGCGCAAATACCAGATACCCACAATGGAAATTCTACTTGTAATATTGATAATAATACCTCAAAACAGAGTATAAATCCAGGGAGTTACAATAACAACAACATAAGAACGTAGATAAGAGAAATAGCAAAAACGAAAAGAAATAACAACAAACTCCCGGTGAGTTCAAGAGCACCGGTTCTCTCCTCCCTGCTTCACTCCTGATACTATTTCCTGGCTTGCCCATCAAGCCAAAATTAATACTCTTTACGCCAAGGCTCAAAACGAACCGCACTCACCTCTAACTGTCGGCCCCACTTCCTGACCCCTGCCCATGTTCAAATACTTTTTTACCCCTCCTGGCATACGTCAACAACCTAGGTGTCCTTTTTCCTTCCTCTTCATTTTCAATTCGAGGTCGTCTAGCATATGTATGTATAATTGGGGGTCTAACATTACCCGCCGGGGTCAGATACACCTTGTCCTCAAGGTGGAATTGCGGAAACTGTTGTTTTATGTAGTTAACTTCCTCCCACGTTGCTTCGCTATGCTGCTGACCTGCCCATTTGACTAGCTATTCTTCATGTCCCAAATCCTTATTCCAACGCAATCCGAGCACCTCCTCCGGTGAAGCTACCCATTCGAAATCTTCGATAATAAGCATGGGGTTCTGTTGTACCTGATGCTGTTGTCCCACACATTTTTTTAGTTGGGACACATGAAAAACATCATGAATAGAAGAATTTGATGGTAGCGCCAACCGATAGGCCACCTTGCCAATACATTCCGTGATTGGATAGGGTCCAAAAAACTTTGGAGCCAATTTCTTACAGCT
Organism: Sicyos edulis; assembly: GCA_036507275.1. NCBI lineage: Eukaryota > Viridiplantae > Streptophyta > Magnoliopsida > Cucurbitales > Cucurbitaceae > Sicyos > Sicyos edulis. The sequence goes on from CM071846.1 coordinate 5,869,613, forward strand.
GTGTCGTGCAAGGGAACTCTGTCTATATGGTCGCAACTTTAGATACACCATGTCCCCTTCGGTGTAAGCTACTTCCCGCCTATTCTTATCAGCATAACGCTTCATCCGTTCTTGTGCCAAGTGTAAGCGTTCCCGCAGAGCTGCTAGAGCCAAATCCCTCTCTAACAATTGTTGTTCCACAACATCGTTTGAAGTCCTGTTTTCTCCATAAGAGATAAACGGCGGAGGGGCTCTCCCATAAACCACCTGGAATGGCGTGGTATTAATAGAGATATGATAGTTGGTATTATACCAATATTCAGCCCAAGCCATCCATTTGTTCCATTGCTTGGGGTGCTCGCTACAAAAACATCTTAAGTAAATCTCAAGACAGATGTTTACACGCTCAGTTTGCCCATCCGTCTGTGGATGAAAAGTCGTGCTTCTCTTCAGTCGCGTACCTTGACTCTTGAATAATTCAGTCCAGAAATGGCTGATAAAAATTTTGTCTCGATCCGAAACGATCGTTCTTGGAAATCCATGTAATCGCACTACTTCGTTAATGAATATTGCCGCAACTTCCTTCGTAGTATAGGGGTGACTCAAGGACATAAAGTGAGCATACTTACTGAGTCTGTCTACCACCACCAAAATGGAATTCTTTCCGTGGGATTTTGGCAGCCCTTCGACAAAATCCATGGATATGTCCTCCCATATCCTAGCAGGTATTTCTAACGGTTGCAATAACCCCGCTGGTTTTGTTTCGTTGGCAAACTTCGCACTCAGTCACATATTTCTGCACAGCTGCCTTCATACCCTTCCAAAACAGTTCACCTATCAGCCGTTTATACGTTCGGAGGAAATCGGAATGGCCCCCCATAACCGAGTCATGGTACGTATGTAGAATTGTTGGGATCAACGAGGATGTAGCTGACACAACCATTCTTCCTTTGTATAGCAATTTGTCATTTCGAAGTTCGAACTTCGGATGGCTATCTGGATCCTCCCTAAGGGCGTCAATGATGGGGCGCAAGTACTCATCGTTACGGACCTCTGCGTCAATCTGAGTAACATCAATTAGATTAGGTACTGATAGGGTGGCTAGCTTGGATAACTGATGGACTCGGGACAAGGCATCCGCTGCTTTATTTTCCAACCTCGGGTTGTATTCGATGTCGAAATCATAACCTAATAGTTTGGTCACCCATCGTTGATATTCCGGTTGAATCTCAGTCTGTTCTGTGAGGTATCGAAGTGCTCTTTGGTCCGTTCGAATCAGAAATTTTCTTCCCAATAGATAGTGTCTCCATCTCTGTACTGCTAGAACTATAGCCATCAATTCTCTTTCATAAATTGATTTGCTTCTAGCCACATTAGACAACCGTTGGCTAAAAAACGCTATTGGTCTCTTGTTCTGCGACAAAACAGCCCCTAAGCCAGTGCCCAAAGCATCAGTTTCAACCACGAATGGTATGGCAAAATCAGGAAGGGCTAATACAGGTAGCGTGACCATCGCTTTCTTTAGGCCATCAAAAAGCCTTGCTGGTGTCGTCGTTCCACTGAAATGCATCTTTTTTGAGTAAGTCAGTTAATGGGGCTGCTAGTGATCCATAATTCACAACAAATCTTTGATAATAACCCGTTAATCCCAGGAATCCCCTTAACTCTTTGATCGTTTTTGGTGTAGGCCAGTTCAACATTGCGTTGATTTTCTCTGGATCTGCCTCCACACCTTCAGCAGATACCCAGTGCCCAAGGTACTCACATCTGGGCTGTGCAAACACACATTTCTTTAGATTTGCAAACAAGGAGTGTTCCTGCAGAGTGCTAAATACCGCCCACAAATGTTGCTCGTGTGTTTCTAAATCAGGGCTATAGACTAATATGTCATCGAAGAAAACTAACACAAATTTGCGCAAGTAATATCGAAAAACCTGATTCATTAAGCTCTGGAAGGTGGCTGGAGCATTCGTTAAGCTGAACGGCATAACCAAGAACTCATATTGGCCCTGATGTGTACGAAAAGCAGTTTTGCTTATGTCCTCTTTCATCCTGATCTGGTGATATCCAGACTTCAGGTCTAGCTTAGTATACACCTTTGAACCGTGTAACTCATCGAGAAGCTCTTCGATCACAGGAATTGGAAATTTACTCGGAATTGTTTCTCTGTTCAAGGCCCTGTAATCCACGCAGAATCTCCATCCCCCATCTTTCTTCTGAACTAATAACACCGGGCTCGAAAAAGGGCTATGACAAGGTCTAATTATTCCAGATTGAAGCATTTCTTCAATCATCTTCTCTATCTCGAATTTCTGTGCATGCGCGTACTTATATGGCCTCACCTGCACTGTCTTTTGCTCATCCTTCAAATTGATTTGGTGATCAACTACTCGTTTCGGAGGTAATCCTGGGGGCAACTCAAAAATCATTTGAAATCGCTCCAAAAGTTCCCGTGTGCTAGGGAGTAGTTCCTCAGTGTTGCTAAACTTCTTCATACTCCATTGCCCTTCTATTGGTGGGTCTTGTATTTCACACAGCTCAACTAAGTATCCTTTGTCCCCTTTTGACCATGTTTTAGATAACATTTTCAGAGATACTTATGCACGGGTAAGAGAAGGATCCCCTTTGAGAGTTATTGTCCCCTGATCCGATTCAAACTTCATCGTGAGAGCCTTCCAATCAATATGCATGAACCCTGTTTTACGTAGCCACTGCATTCCCAATATTAGGTCCACATTCCCTAAATCCAGAGGCAAAAAATCTTCACATATTCGGAACTGTTGTAAATCCAACTTAACTCCCTTGCAAATCCCTTTCCCGCGTACATCGGTCCCGGTGCCCATTACTACTCCATAATTTGTGGTTTCTGCTCGATCAAATTTCAATTCCTCCACCAACTGCTGAGAGATGAAGTTGTGAGTCGCCCCGCAATCTATGAGAACGATCACGTCCTTACCTTCTATGGATCCTTTTAATTTCATGGTTCCCGGTGTGGAAAACCCAATGATTGATCGGATAGCGAGTTTGGCATTCTCAACTATCTCTTCCATGCTTTCCTCCTCTGTTTTGGACTCAAAATTCGGCCCTTCTATTTCCATCTCTCCACAAGCGGTAACCACCATAACCCTTAATTCTCTACTCTCTCGGGTTTTGCATTTATGACCAACAAAGAACTTCTCATCGCATTTAAAACAAAGTCCCTTCTCTCTTTTCATCTGATACTCTGCGTCAGGCAGTCTTTTCGACAGCACCTCCCTGCGAACCTGTCCCCCTTTCTCTGGAATAGTGATGGTACGAAGAGGAAAGAATTCTTCATTTTTTGGGCCTTGGACACGATTCTGATACCCAGTCGGATTAGCTCGGTTACCTGAACTTGGGCTATTCTTCTGGGCCTTCCCATTACTTTGGGTGTTGCTCTTCACATCACACCGATCCTGAATTAGCTGGGCCTGTTCTATAATTTCTTCCAATCAGTGTTTTCAAGGCCATCGCCTTTCCTCGCCTATGGCCATCGCCTTGCACATAGGCAGGTATTGCGCCTCTAATGTAGCTAAGGCGAGCTCCTTCAATCAGACCCTCGCCTTTCCTAGCCATTTTGCGCCCTGCATCGTCTTCGCCTTAGGCCAAGGCGTGCGCCTTGTTAAAGTTTTATGCATTTATTAATATCCTAGCTTAATAGCCACAAAAAGAACCTAGAATTCATTTACAAAGAAGTCCAACAACTATGTGAAGTCTTTATTAAGAATACTTAATTTTTTTAATTGTTATTTCAAATATATGTGTGTCTGTTTATTCGAGCTATTTGACGTAAAATCTTTGTTTTTTTATACGTTCAGTTAACTTCAATTTTTTTTATACAAATAATAATTTAATGTTATAGTATATCTTATAATAACATATTTTTTGTGATTTATTATTCTTTTATTTTTTACTTTTAGTATTTTTCCATATGAATTTGAAATTTTATGGGAATACAAATGTTTTATTATCAATTTATAAATGCGCCTCTCTTCACTCGGGTCTCGCCTTTTTATCGCCTCTCGCTTTGAGGCTATCAGAGAGAGTATCGCCTTGCGTTGCGCCTTGCGCTTTGAAAACACTGCTTCCAATCCCTTGGGCTTGTGGTTGATCACATCTGCTCTCTGGTCTGCCGTGAGACCATTGAGGAAAGCACTCTCCAGAACCTCTTCTTCCAAATGCGGTAATGGTGCCGATAATACTTCGAACTGATGTATGTAATCCTCCAGCGTGCCCTCCTGCCTTATCGCAAGGAATCAAGCGCACAATGTCCCTTCCTGTGTTGGCCGAAATCTGATGAAGAGTCTCCTCTTCAATTCCTTCCATGTTTTTATTTCCCTACGATTTTTGGCCCACCTGAACCAGTCTACTGCTACCTTCTCAAAACTTATCACGACCACATTTTCACCCTTTCCTTTTCCGAGAGTTGATGCAACTCGAAATATCTCTCTGCCCGAAACATCCATGAATCCAATTCGGTTCCAGAGAATATCGACATTTCTAATTTCTTAAACGATCTCTTCTCTCCGGCATTCTGCTCCCCCTTATCATCGGAGGGCTCCCCTTCTTCGACTGGAATTGGGGTGTCGTCGCCTTCGCTCATCTTCTGTTTCGATTTCTTGCTGGAGCCTTCCGTCTCCAGCGATTCGCTCTTGGATTTAACATTTGTGAATTCTTCCAGCACTCTTCCCATCGCCTTCTGGTTTTCGACCATTCCCACCGTTAATTTCTCAATACTTTTCGTAATAGTCCTCAGAGTGTCTTTAACTTCTTCCACCTCTCTTTCGGTCCCGTCTATCCTTTCCTCCATCTGCTTCTGCGCCATGCTCCTAGTCTTCCCCAGGATTGAAACACGCTCTGATACCAATTTGTTAGGTATCTAGCCCCCAAAAGCTGCAGAGAGCGCAAATACCAGATACCCACAATGGAAATTCTACTTGTAATATTGATAATAATACCTCAAAACAGAGTATAAATCCAGGGAGTTACAATAACAACAACATAAGAACGTAGATAAGAGAAATAGCAAAAACGAAAAGAAATAACAACAAACTCCCGGTGAGTTCAAGAGCACCGGTTCTCTCCTCCCTGCTTCACTCCTGAGACTATTTCCTGGCTTGCCCATCAAGCCAAAACGTTCTTTAATACTCTTTACGCCAAGGCTCAAAACGAACCGCACTCACCTCTAACTGCCGGCCCCACTTCCCGACCCCTGCCCATGTTCAAATACTTTTTTACCCCTCCTGGCATACGTCAACAACCTAGGTGTCCTTTTTCCTTCCTCTTCATTTTCAATTCGAGGTCGTCTAGCATATGTATGTATAATTGGGGGTCTAACATCCTCACAACTGCCTCGAATCTGAGACCTTGTGCAGAACATACCCCAAAGCCCATGCACTCAACCAGTGGGCCATCCATAAGGAGCATGGACATATTTGTCAAATGTGATTTGGCATTTGTAATTGGTCTCATCCCCGAACTTTTTCTATCTTTTTATCCTTTGTTTTGATAGGTTATCTATAACTTTTTGACAACATTAATGAAAAAAAAAATTGTGAAATCAAAATGTGAGTTTGAACTGTGATCCTTCTCTACTTGTGGTATGCATTAATAGAATCATTTTAATCAATTGATTTCAGTCCTAACTACTAATGTTTTTTTTAGATACGACTCCAACTTGAAACACTTCTGACAGAGAAGGCTCGTTTGGCCCACGAAAACTCAGTCTATGCACGTGAGAATCGGTTTCTAAGGGAGATTGTTGAATACCACCAGCTAACCATGCAGGATGTCATATACCTGGATGAGGGTACAGAGGAAGTCACCGAAGTTTACCCCATTAACCTTCCTGCAGCATCCAATCTCAATGCTGTTTCTTCGTTACCGCCTCAGCCATTGTCGTCTTCAAACCGGCCACCCGGGGTAGGACTTGACCTGAGTTCACAAAAGACGCAGATTGTTCCTACTTGCCCTCTGCCCCCATCAGATCTGAGGGGTATCTCCTAAGGCTTTGCATAATCAAGCACTTTTAACATTTTGAGTATGCTGGCTGATACTTTGATTTGAATGGTTAAAATATACTTATCTTGTAGCCTCTTCTTTTCTACTGTTTGTGCTGTTTTATGTAACAATGTCATCTCATTATTGATGTGGTGCCATTTTTTTTATGGCTATTTGGCTTTGTTATTTATTGCGTCTTTTAATTCAGTTTTTCATCAACCAAGTTGGAGAGCAATAAAATTATGTTTGACTCAGGTCTCGTTTGATAGCCATTTAATTTTTTTTGTTTTTAGTTTTTGAAGTTTAAGCTTATTTTTGCTCATATTTTCTACAATGTGTTCCATCTTTCCTACCATGTATCTAACTTTCCTTAAGAAAGTATATGAATTTTAATCAAATTTCAGAAATATAAATAAATTTATGGAAAATATTTTATTTTGTTTCCAAATTTAGTTTGATTTCTACAAATATAGGTAAGATGTAGATATCTATATAGAAAAAAACATATTGTATGGTAGTTATTGTAGACTTAAATTTCAAAAACTAAAAATTAAAAGCAAAATGGTTATCAAACGGAGTCTTAGTTCGTGGGTAGGAGAATTTGATAGTATTGATGACTTTAAATTTTAGTAATACTAGATTTATTTGTAATGAACGAGTGATATGTTCTTAGTTTTTCTTCTCTTTTATGATATATGAGTGTTAGGATCAGATTACAGGTACCTCAACTCTTTTTACAGGACAAACAATTAGATCTTATAATATTTGGTTTTCAATAGAATTGATAAGAAATTAGTTTTTAAATAAGTTACTTCTTCCATATCCTTTTAACCCTTATGTTAATTTATGATGCTTGTTCTTGACTTTATTTATTGAAAAAAAATGGTAGGTTGAAATAATGATGGTACAAAAGATTTTAATTTTGCATAAGAAATACATCTTTATCACAAAAGATTAAAAAAAAAAGAGAGAATATTTTGGAGTCAAAGATTTGAAAAGGAAAAAGGACCAGAGGTTCAGAACATTTAAAAAGAAAAGCCATTAGACAAGAAAACATGAAAGCTACGAATGCAATAGATTTGAGAGTTGAATCTACAAATGGATTTGTGGGACACAATTTTTGTTTTTGTATAACCATACATAATCTGATAAACTTCAAAGCTATTTATTATGGTGGGATGGGTTCCATCCAATACCACACAATAAATAATATATATATATATATATAATACAGTAGGTCTAACTAATCCAACAATTGTAAAGTCCTTAATCAATAAATGAGCTACATTAGCTGATTTATTTATTTTAATAAAACAAAGGTAAAGTATGATGATTTGAATATCCACCTTCAAAAGAAGTATGTTTCAATTCCTATAAATTTAGTTAATCGAAAGCTTGGACTGTGAAGTTCCATTTCTTTCAAAAAGTTCAAATTTATCGGATATATCTCTTCATGTTCCATCCTAAATATTGGCCATAATTTTAATTTTGTACATCATTATAAGAACCTTTTTTTTTCTCTAAAAAATCGGTAAGAAAACGAAGTGAACAGTGAAATGCGGCTAATGAGAGTAAAGTACTAGTGATCTGTTTGGTGAACAAACAATAAAATAACCAAATCCTATTTTTAGTGATATATATTAAATTACTTTCAAGGACTAAAAATAAATACCTTCATATTGGTATTTTTGTTAAGACAGTGACGCAAAAGTTGAATTTTACACTTAAATTAGACGTTTTTGGTTTTTATATTATATTTTTTAATGGTCACCCATTTGATGGAGTCCGGTTTGTTTAATGAAAGATCTTTGCAGGAGTTGTATGGAGGATCTACAGGATATCAGTATTTAAAATGCAAGATAGATGTATTACTGTAAACCAAAAATTGATCTGATGTTATTGAAATCAATGTTTAAGGTGCTGAAATGTTAAAGATTAAGATATATGATTCAAAATATGTGTGTATATATATATAAATATATTGATAAATATTTGCTATATTTGATGTCAACAATTACATTTTATAAACTTTTCAAATGTATACCATTATTTTAAATTAGTCTACACATTGCATTAGATTATGGATTGAGATTGTGTTACAATCACCCAAATAAAATATAGTTCCCCACATAAATTCAATTTTAAATATAACAAAGAAACCAAAATTCTTAAAATCTTCTTCAAAATATTACAAAAAGTGGGGTAGATAATTATCAAACAAAAAGATGGCTCTTAAACAAAAGAGATAGACAATTAACGTTTTGATGATAGTGATTAAACTATTTATTTTATTAATTAAACCAAATTACATTAATTACCAAGGTGACTCTCTAACTTTTGAAACTGAACCTAAATGACAACCATGACCTTCATAACTTAATGAAAGGAAAAGAGACCAATACACAAATTACCATCATCAAAGAAGATAAAAGAAAAAGAAAATAAAAGAGAAGCAAGCATGCAAAAATACAAGAAAACCAAAGAAAAATTCAAAACTAAGTTTCAAGAACATAAACATCAAACTAATGAAATCATCCATTAAGATGAATATCCAATAGAGAAAACCCTACAGGAGAAAAGGAAAGAACATTACAAATATCAAATATCACCTAATAACTCTCAATATATTAAGCTAATCTTCAGAACCATAAGTTTTTCAACTCATAAAACAAATATTTAATAGAAAAAAAATTAGCAATATAACAATTAGCGAATCAACAGAATCAACAGAAAGTCCACAAAACCCAGTCCAAACACCAGCTAACCAGATTGGTCCAATTGTGACTTTTTCGGAGCCTATTGCTAATAAAAAGCACGTGATCATTAACAATAAGAAAACATGCCTTATTCTTGGGAATAGAAACTCCACCAACACACCATCATCTTTCTCAGACACTGAAGCTGAATGTTCCTCTCCTGGTAATTCTTCTTATGCAGATGTCCACCATAAGGACTTAGCTAATCAGGTTCTAGATCATGATATCAATGTTGGACTTCTTTACGAAGGGAATGATCTATCTGGCATTGACAGAGATTATCCAACACCATTATGCATTGAACACCCGAATGCCATGGTTGAAAGTGAATACCCTGCCACTCCTCGGGCTGAGAATGAAGCTGAGATTGAAGCTGACATTGATGAGGCATCAGATGACGATGAGGCCATAACATCTATCCTATTCCCCTTATTATTCCCTTGGATGGCTAAAAAGAAGATGTGCCTCATGCCTATACCCAGCAATCAAAAAACTTCAAAAGCTTATAAACAGAAAGTTAAGGGTCTCAGAGAACTCCAGAACCTGCATTCTAATCTGAAACAAAAACCATCAGTAGCATTATCGAAGAGAATTGGGTCCCATAGTGTTAAATGATTATCATCTCATGGAATGTCAGAGGCCTTGGATGGTGGAAGAAACGTGCTCTCATTAAAAATTTCTTTAAGAACCATAATCCAGCTGTGGTCTTAATCCAGGAAACAAAACAAGATAGTATGGACAGAAATTTCATCAAGAGCATTTGGGGGACGAGAGACACATCTTGGGCAACTGTTGATGCTAATGGATCTTCTGGTGGAATTGTTATTATATGGAAGGAGTCAATTCTTCAAGCATTGCAGATAATCCAAGGTTCATTCTCTTTATCCATTCTCTTTGCCCTTGCAGATGGATTCAATTTTTGGATCACAGGTGTTTATGGACCTTGTCAAGCATCTGTTAGAGAGCAACTTTGGACTGAGTTCAAAGACTTACAAAACATTTGCTCACCCAACTGGATCTTGGGTGGAGATTTTAATGTTATCAGATGGTCTTGGGAAAAGAAATCCCCTTCATCATTCAGAACACAATCTCTATCCATGAGAAGATTCAACACATTCATTGATGAAGCTGAGCTCCAGGAGATTGTTCTTTCGAATGGCAGTTACACTTGGACTAATGGCAGAGTGCATCCCACCTTCTCTCTCATTGATAGATTCCTATCTACAAATTCTGTGATTAGTAAATTTGGGTTTGTTAAAGTCAGAAGACTTGAGAGAATCTGCTCTGATCACTATCCAATTTGCCTATCCTTGGGCAAAGAATCTTGGGGTCCCACTCCCTTTCGATTTTTGAACGTTTGGTTATCTCATCCATCCTTCCCTGATATTTTGGAAAATTGGTGGAACACTAATACCATGTGTGGTTGGCCTGGCCATGGATTTATTATGAAGCTGAAGAACCTCAAGCGTTGGCTTAAGGATTGGAATCAGACAACCTTTGGCAACTTGAAGGAGAATTATCTAAACCTACAACATGAAATAGACATGATTGATAAGAAAGAGGAAGTGGCCACACTGGATGATACTGATCTCAAGAGGCGGATTGATATCAAAGCTGAATTGATCAATTTGGTGGCTAAAGAAGAATTGATTTGGAGACAAAAGTGTAGAACGAGATGGTTGATTGACGGTGATGAGAACACTGGCTTTTTTCACAAAACTGTTGCTACTAATAGGCGGAGGAATACCATCTCAGAAATTTTATCATCCTGTGATCAGAGTCTGATTAATGATGAGGATATTGAGGCAGAATTCCTTGCTTTTTACAAGGATCTTTTCACCAAAAAACCCCTTAGAGGGTCATTACCTAGAAACATTGATTGGGCATCCATATCCCATGAACAAAACGTCATGCTGCAAGCTCCTTTTTCGGATCTGGAAATTGATAATGCTCTCAATGCCCTTGGAACAAATAAGACACCGGGTCCCGATGGATTTACCACAGAATTCTTTAAAAAATCCTGGAACATAATCAAGGACGATGTCAAGATAGTGTTCAACGATTTTTTTGAGAACGGTATTATAAATGCGAGTCTGAACGAAACTTATATTTGTCTCATTCCAAAGAAATCATGTGCTAAATCTGTCTCGGATTACAGGCCTATTAGTCTCACCACCTGCTTGTACAAAATCATTGCTCGAGTTCTCTCTGATCGATTGAAGAAGGTGTTGCCTTATTGTATTACTTGTAACCAGTCAGCATTTGTTGCCAACAGACAAATTATGGATGCTTCACTTATTGCTAACGAAATCATTGATGATTGGAATAGAAAAGGGAAGAGAGGTGTGGTGATCAAGCTTGATATTGAAAAAGCATTTGATATGGTGGATTGGGACTTTCTTGAGGAAGTTCTTTTTCTAAAAGGCTTTGGGTCTAAATGGAGATTATGGATTAAGGGTTGTATCAGATCGATAAACTATTCAGTCATTATTAATGGAAGGCCTAGGGGAAAGATACGTGCCTCAAGAGGTATTAGACAAGGTGACCCTCTCTCTCCCTTTCTATTCACGTTGATTGCGGATGTGCTTAGTCGTATGCTCATTAAGAAGGAGCAAGAGGGATTAATCTCCGGTTATCAGAGTGGCCCCTTTGGTGATTGTCGTTCGATCACTCATCTTCAGTTTGCCGACGACACTCTCTTATTCTCATCCGATGAACCTACCAAGATTGCTAATATGATGGAGGTGGTCAAAGAATTTGAGTGGATCTCGGGGCTCAATATTAACTGTAAGAAGACGGAATTTTTCTCGATGGGTTTGACTCATAATGAAGCGGTATCTTTAGCATCCCCGTATGATTTTGTTGTTGGAAATTGGCCTGCCACCTATCTTGGGCTCCCTCTTAACGGTAATCCAAAGCTTATTAGTTTTTGGACACCTATAGTCGAGAAAATCGAGAAGAGACTTTACAATTGGGGTTCTACTACTAATATCTCAAAAGGGGTCGTTTAACCCTCATAAATGCTACTCTTAGTAATCTACCGATATATTATCTTTCTCTATTCAAGGCACCAAAGAAAGTTACTCAGTTGACAGAGAGATCATTCAGGAACTACCTTTGGAGAGGCAACAAGGGCACCGCAGCTAGCCATCTCGTCAAGTGGATAATGGTTAAAAATCCCATTGATCAGGGTGGACTCGGTATCCCAGATATTGAGCATAAAAATGATGTTTTGCTTGCCAAATGGTCTTGGAGATACGCTAAAGAGGAAAGTGCTTTATGGAGGATGATGATTAATAATAAATATGGAACCTCAGATAATCCGTGCATTCCGGGTAAAAGAAATCTTCACCTATCTAAGGGCCCTTGGAAATCTATTGAAAAAGTTAGCAATCTTGTCATCAACAATATTGAGCACAAGGTGGGTAATGGCAGGAACATTCTTTTTGGGGAAGACATTTGGATGGGTTCAAGAAGCCTTAAAGAGGCCTATCCTTTGCTGCATCATCTATCTTTGAAAAAGAATCGGACGATTGCTGATTTTTGGTCCCAAACATCCACCAGCTGGGATCTCTCTATTAGAAGAAACCTCACGGAGTCGGAGATCAATGAATGGGCTGATTTATCTCTTAAATTGGATAATACTATCCTTAATGATTCCTGTGATGAATGGAGATGGAAGCTTGAAATCAATGGTACCTTTTCTTCAAAATCATTAATGAAGACGATCTCTACTGTGCAATACCAGCCCACCACGAATGATCAAGGTGCATTATTCTCAAACCTATGGAAGGGACAACAGCCTAAAAAGGTAAAGTTTCTTATGTGGGAAATCGCCCATAGAGCTATAAATACTCATGAAATTCTTAAAAGAAAGATGCCGAATATTGTTTCATCACCTAGCTGTTGTTGCTTGTGTTATAATGGGGAAGAATCTCAAGACCACATTTTCATTCACTGTCATTGGGCCGAGATGTACTGGAATCAACTGTTTGGTTTATTTGGATGGTCGTTTGTACGTCCTCAAAATATTGGATCTTTTCTCCTCTGCATCATGGTTGGGCATCCATTCAAGAACACAAAAGAAACTCTATGGTTGAATTTGATTTATGCATTCTTTTGGAAATGGTGGGGTGAAAGAAACAACAGAATTTTTAATGATACATCAGTCACTCTCCCCACCATAATTGAAACTACTATACATGCTGGAATTAATTGGTGTCATAGGTTTCCTCCTTTTTGTAACTATGACTTATCTTTTTTATTTGCCCAATGGCATCATCTATTGTAACTATATTGAATGCTTTATTGTAATTTTTCAACCATCAATGAAAGTTACTGTTTCCGATAAAAAAAAAAACAGAAAGTCCACAAAACATCATGTTTTAACTTGGTCGCAAAAATGAAAAGAAAACCAATCATTTGATAATATAGAGCAATATAATTTCTTCCATTATATAATTTCTTCAAATCAATATTCACAATGAAAATTAAGTTCCATAGAAAAGTTTTAGGTGTTACGACTTCCTGAAAATAAGATTCAAGGACACCTCTCCCTTCGAGAGCTGTAGTTTATTATCCCATAGCATACTTTTGAGTCCAGCTGCGTGCAGTAGATTCGTACTTGGCTCGATCAGTCTTGTACATGTGAGCAATTTCGGGAACAAGAGGATCGTCGGGGTTGGGATCAGTTAACAGGGAGCAAATGGACAAAAGCACCTGAAATATTAACACACTTGGTTCATGTTAATGTTCTACAACTTCTATCGGTTAATCTCGAAATCAAGACCAAGAGAAGCAAGTATGCAAAAATACAGAGAACTAAATGCAAGAAGGCAAAGAGTATCAATTTCAAGGCCACTCAGTCAAATATCACAGTTCCAAGAAGACAGAAAATAGATAAATAATGCGGTTATTCTGGAAAGATCACTTATTCCCTAATTAAACAAGCAAAATGTATGACTCTAATACGTTGGAACAAACAACCAAACAGTGTTGGTAAAACGAGTAACAGATGGTTTAAAGATAAACATAGAACATGAGCAAAGACCACTGACCAAAGTTCGAAACTAGTTTAGTTTGTTAAGTTTAACAAGACAGTAAATTTACGCTAACCTTAGAGATAGTTAGAGCAGGGCTCCATTGTTCTTTAAGAATGTCCAGACATATGCTTCCATTGCTATTAATGTTAGGGTGGAACACCTTAGTCCTAAAAGCAACCTGCGATGTTCAGTTTTTAAGAACCATACACCAGTATACAATGACAGTGTAGCACAAGACAATCAAAATCGAGAGCATCAAACTTAGTGAAAACTAATAAAACAATCTTGACTTCGGCTAGCCAAAACACAATATCATAGTAATAGATATCTAATTACGGTAAATGCAGATGTCGATTAATAGGTCAAATTAGAACACATGGCTATTAGAAACAACAAATACAAACACAAGTATTCAAACTAGAAAATATTTTACCTTTGGGGGCTTGAAAGGATAATCCGGGGGGAAATGAATAGAAACCAAGAATACACCTCCTGAATATGGAGAGTCAGCAGGACCCATGATAGTTGCTTGCCAATGAAACATGTCTTCAGCCACAGGCCCTATTGAAAACAGTATGATGACAATAACCCATATGGATTTAGAGAAAAGTTTTGAGGTACTTTTGGCAGAAACTTGAAAACTAATAAAACAGGGAAAAGCTTTTTTTTTTTTTAATATCCGTGACTATTCAAGCCATCTTACGCACACTTCGACTAATGTGACAAGATATTACCACCAGACCCTATAATATTTGGATGCCAATGAAACTCGTGGGAAATTAATTCCTAGGTAAGTGCCCTCTGTGAATTGAACTTCATCACCTCTTAATTACTTAGAACCCCTTGACCATTGAACCATTAGTTTATTTGTTTTTGAAATTCAAGCTGGTTTTCATTTCATTAAATTTCTTTACAAAATATTTCATCTTTTTTAAGGAAGTAATTGAATCCTAAAAGTTTTTGGAAGCCATTTTTTTCTAGTTTTTGGAAGCCCTTTTAAGGAAGTAATATTTCTGGAAGTAAATGAATCCTAACAAGTTTTTGGAAGCTCTTTTTTTTCTCTAGTTTTCAGGGTGAAGTGTAGGAATATTTAAGTAAACAAAATCATGGGTTAGAGTAGCCATTGAAGACTTGATTTTCAAAAAACCAAAATGGATTGAAAAAACAACAGACCCCATACTTGAGAACCTCAAAATAGAAAATAACCAAAAATAGATAGCCAGATTAGAAACGATCATTACAGAACTCCATAAACCACAAGGAAAAGGTCAAATATACCGGCGCTGCAAGACGTAGGAGGATCCTTCTGCAAATCCTTGAGCTCTTTAAGAATACGCTTCGACGCCATTAATTCCTACAGAACAATACAAACGGGAAACTTGAATCCCCAACAGGAAAAAACAATCCGAACAAAAGATTTGAGCTCAAGAAAATAACAAATCGACATTCAGAAATTAAGTGCAGAAATAATACCCTTTGGAGATGGATCGACGAGGAATGAAGGGGAAGGGTTTCCAACTGTGGTGCTAATAGGAGACAGATGCTTATAGAATTTTTTCCATTTTCCAATTTCTTAATACATATTAAAAAAATAATAATAAAAAAAACCATTAGTGTTTATTTCTTTTGTTATAAGGATTTTCCATCAATTGTAATAATATAAAAAAACTTTTTTATTATTATTATATATGTATATTTAGTTATAGATAGCAACTTTTTAAAAGAAATTTGTGTCCAAACTAATTTTAAATTGGACGTTTGTGTTAAAAAGATGAAAAAGTTTATGCATCTAAATGATTTCAATTAGTGCAATTAACAGTCTTTAATTTGTGTACGTAATTTTTAATCAATTTTCAATTAAATGAGAGTCTAATTCAAATTTTATAGATCGGCCACCAAATGTAGAGGAATGCTACCTAGTTACTGCTCTTACAAACAATTATTTTGTTCTATTTTAATCTTTTCAACTTTTTTTACAAAAAAAAACCTTTTTAACTTTAAAATAAATATTATTTTTTGTTTATCACTATTTCAACTTTTCAACTTCAATGCTATTAAAAATAAAAATAAAACTTTTCAACTTTAATGAAAAAAAGAATTTTAATGAAAAAAACATGCGTGATAATGGAAGAAACGCAATTTATTTTTAATGACATTATATTATAATATATTAATCAAGAGTTTGCGAGATTAATTCTCAGCCACTAATTATTATTGAATTAAAATAAAATTATAACTCTGTATCATTTTTTCACCTTTTATTCATGAATTGTTATTAATTGTACTAGTTATTTGATTAAATAATTAAACATTGGGATCATTGTACTCACATAGATTAACTCTAGCACGTCTTGCCAACAAGAGTAACAATTCAGGCAACACTAATGTACACCTAATGATCAAGAGGTCTTAGGTTTGAGTTTCTCCAACCCATCTAAATTGTATGTAGAAGAAAGATTTTTTTATACGTTGAAAGTTTGAATCTTCCTGGTCAAATAATGAAATAAATACAAAATAGGGACTATTTATTAATGTTTATTATTCAGTACCTGCTATAATTAGCTTATTAAAGAAATGTAAGGTATGGTCTCTAAATATCTCATATGCATATCAAACATATTAAGAATTGAAACATTAGAAATGAGGGGTTTTAAATTTACTAAAATGGGTTTAGCCCAACAATAATTACATGTATCTTCGACCAAAATATCACGTATTCAAATCCTTCCTTCTCTGATCCTGATATTCAAATTTCTAATCATTAACTCGAGAGTACGATATCTGTAAAATTATGTGTTTAGTTGATCTCTCACTGTAGGCATTTGTACAAAGTTCCCAAGACGATTTTGAGCTCAGCCTCGAAAAAAAAACCTAATTCATTCAAATCAAAGTGCAGGTTTCATTGGTTCACATTCAATCAATCCTAAAGAAATTTAAGAATCAGATACACTCTACAAAGTACAAACTCATACAAGCCAAAGGTCTGGGGTAATATTTGAAAGCATTAGTGTACCTCTAAATAAAGAAATGACTGAGCTTAACTCCTAATTTGGACAATTCCTCCTCAAATAATTAAATAAACACAATCTAAATGAAAGAATTCATGGGGTCTGCACATTTGAGTCCTTGGATTTGTTCTCTTCTGAAGATGGCCGGTTCTCCGAGTCAGATTGCCGGATTTCTTCAATCATTCTAACTACTTCGTCCATGTTCGGTCTCATGTCGGGCAACTTCGCTACACAAGTCATTGCTATTTGCAGCATCTGCACCATCTCTTCTTCAATATTTTGGTACCTCATTAGCTCAACGTCGAAAACTTCAGCTGTCCATTCCTCCCTCACAACCGACTGGACCCACCGAGGAAGATCAACCATTTCGTCACGACCAGGTGATTGGAGGGGAGCTTTTCCGGTCAACATTTCGAGAAGAAGAACACCAAAGCTGTAAACATCTGACTTGTGTGTATGTTTGCGAGCTTCGATCACCTCGGGCGCACGATAACCTGCAGTTCGAGAAGTTGGGACATTCATGAGCGGGGTAAGGCCAAAGTCAGAGACACAAGCATTGACATCTTGAATTAGGAGAACATTTGAGGCCTTGATATTTCCATGGGTGAATTTTGGACCACCAACTGTATGAATATGAGCAATTCCCTTTGCTGTTGTAAGGGCAATTTTCACTCTTGTGTCCCAATCAAGTGGAGTTCTTTCCCCTTCCCTGTTTCCTGCAATAAAATATATGGCTAACATGAGATATATGAACTCGGTCCATGTTATTCCATGAGTTGGTAACTAGCAGAATATAAAGTTGTCCACAATAAGGCCAACACTCCCCAAGATTGATCAGCCCGACTCGACTACAAGGATTCGGAAACGAATTTTCATTCCGTTCAAAGACGAAAAAACCAACAAAATGAAATTTTGTGATCACCTCTAGTTGTTTCCAAGTCAAAATTTTCTGGGTTAACATTAGTTTGGCAATCATCTGGGAGATTTGGATGAAAATTACAGATGGATATTTAAAAGAAGATAGTTTGAGATTTCCTGGAAAGATTCGTTGTGTTAGAAAATCTAATTCGAGTCTTAAATCAAAAGCCTTCCATAATTATTCTTGTTTTTTGAAAATGACCAGTTGGAGGGTTTTTTCATAGCTCTCGAGTCTTGTTTTCCAAATATGCCCTCACTTCTGATACTATTACTTTCTTTCTTTTTTTGAGTTAAATAACATTCGAAGAATTTGAACCTATGTCATCTAGAACATGAACACACTTATATCGGTTGAACTACGATTTTATTGGCACTGTCACTTTCCTCTTAGTTCACAAACTCTTTTATGATAGTTTGTCTGAGGGGATGTTGGTTCAGGAGTTGTACTAATACACAATCGCTTAAATCTATTAAACCAAGAACCATTTTGTACAAAATTGTTAGAATCATATTAAATTACTAGTCAACCGAAAAATGCTAATAGAGTGGGGTAACTCATGGGCTTAGTCTGAAAAATGTCTTATAAGTGAAATTCATTTTTAAATTTTAATTGGAGAGGAAAATGATTTGACTCATGACTTCCTACTCTGATATCATGTTGAATCATATTAAATCATCAATCAACTCAAAAGCTTAAGTTAATGGAGTGGGAAAAATGTAATTAGTTCGTAGAGAGGGAGAGGCTGAGAATTATACAGAAGGGAAGTAAAGAACACATACCATGTAAGAGTGATGACAAACTGCCTCCTGAGACATAATCATAAACAAGGAGCTTTTCATCCTTCGAGTAATAATACGCTCGAAGTGGCATGACGTTCGGGTGACGCCCGACCCTTCCGACAATATCCATCTGCTGTTCAAACTCCCTCTTCCCCACCACCACTTCCTTCAATCTTTTCACCACAACTGTGGTAGGTTCCTCCAGGACAGCTTTATAAGCTGTCCCATAGCTGCCCTTTCCAAGCACTTCAGCTGAAGCTCTTAATAGGTCTTCAAGATCAAAGTTAAGTGAACAGCCTTCAAAGAACACCAGCTTGTTTTTCTCAGGCTCCTGCACACCACTTCCAAACTCCTCTTTCGGTTTTTCGCTTCTCCCACCACCAGAAACTTTCCCTTTTCTTTCGCCGGTACCTTCGCCGCCCTTTTTCTTTAAACAGCACAAAACCACAAAAAGAACTAAAAGGAATAGAAGGAAAAATCCACCAACTGCAATAGCTATGATAACTCCCAGCTTCAGTTTTTTGGAGCTCTGGTTTTGAGAAATGGAAGGTAGAGGTGGAACATTAGGAGCTGGATTTAGAACTATGGAGCAAGGTTTTATAGGCAATCCACATAGTAAACTATTTCCAACGAAGGATGAATTTGGGAAGGTCTTAAAAAAAGTTGGGATAGAACCATTAAGATGGTTATAACTTATGTTGAAATGCTTGAGCTTGGGGAGGTTGACATCTGGTATAGAACCAGAAAGATTGTTGTTTTGGAGGTTCAATCCAGTTAGCTGTGTCAAATTTTGAATGGCCTTTGAAATCTCTCCTTCTAATGAATTGAATGATAGATCCAATACATTAAGTGTAGGTGAAAGGGAGGAAGGAAAGTCACCAGAGAAGTTATTATGTTGGAGATAAAGATATTGGAGAGAAGGAAGTGAGGTAATATCCGACGGTAATTTTCCGCTAAGGAGGTTGGAACGAAGACTAAGAATCTTTAGGCCATCAAGTTTCCCTAGAGTGTTAGGAGGAATCGAACCAACGAGTCCAATCCCAGGTAGTCGGAGGTTAAGCACATGGGTTCCATCTTCACTGCAAGTAATGCCAACCCAAGTTGTGCATACTGATGCATTATCGTTCCAGTTAAGGCTCCGACGATGTGGAACAGAAGATACGAAGTCAAGAAGAGCTTGCTTGTCTGAGTTCAGGTCGGCAATGGCCAGGTGAAGTTGATTAATAATAACAAAAATGAGAGAAAACACTGATACTGAACAGAACTTCATTTGGAATTACTTTAACAACAATCCGTTCGGGCCCTGCTGTTTACCTGCAACAAGTTTAGAAAGAAGTGATGATGATTTTCAAAGGTAAAGTTTAGAAAGGAAAGGAACCTGGAAGAAATATATAGTAGTAACAAAGGCAACATCTTAAATATCATGTTTGAAGATCATCCAAATGCAGGCGACCATAGCAACACTTAAAAAGGAAAATAATAAAGAGAATTTCAAGAAAAGAATTATGCAACCTTATGTGCAACTAAAATGGAAACTCAACACCAAAATTTAAGGAGCAAAGGAGATTTAAGCAAGATCTTCTCCGCTAAAACGAAGGGGATTTGAGAATCCTGAAGAATTTTGACAACTAAGTACAGAGAAACGCAGAATATAACTTTGTATGGTTTTGCCACGGCAGAAAGAGCTTTTGCATACATTAAAAACACTTCTCAAGATTTATATGTTAGTTGGTTAGAACATACTAATTTAAATAGAAAAAAATCTAAAGACCCTCAAACGTATTTCACTTAAAAACAACGCTCAAAAGTCATCCTAAACTCATTCTTAAATTAACAATATCCTATACTTCAAAACACTGATCTTAAAATCCATCCCAAACCCACTTTAAATATACCACACTCACAAATTTCTCGAGTTACAATCTTCTCTAAAATCTTTATGCTCACTACAAAGTTTACTAAAACTACATGCAGAATAGATGAAAGAACCAATCCCTCAAGAAAACAATGATTGTGTAAACTGTAGCCAAGCCCCAAAAGTTCAACTACTTTCAGAAATAATTTCAAGTCACGTGACAGGATAAACTAAAGAAGATGAACATAACTTCTTACAAAATGATATAAAAGTTCTGATTTCTGACAAGAACAAAAAACGATGTTCTATCTTTTTTCCAGCTTAGCTCCTAAAATTGAAGAACAAGAAGAAGCAGAAACTGAAGACTAAACAAATCTGGTAAATGTAAACCTGAAAATCACCTCTAAAAGTGTAATGCAAACTCCCAAACACACAATTCCAACTAAAAAACTAACCACAACAAAACCATATTCCAACCAGAACACAGATCTATCATCCAAGCAACATCCAGATATGAACAGAAAACTAAAAAACAGTGAAAAAACATGAAAAATCAAAACACAATGAAAAAGGAAAAACAAGTGAAGTGAAGAACCTGAAAGTAAAGAAAGCAACACCCAAAAACCATACCGGAAGAATCGGTGACCAGTAAAAAGAGCTACAACGGAGAGCAGTTTACAGTAAAATGTAGCCCTGAAGCTTCACATCTCGCCGGAACAAAGGGATCTGCGAAACGACAGCGTTTAGAGCCAAAAGGGTTACTGTAAAAGTGAGAAAAACGAAGCTCAAAGCTGAAAATGGAGTGAAAGAAACCGATCCAAATCGAGATTTTGGGGGAAAAACGCTTAGAAAACGAAATGGGAAAGAAAAATCAAAGAGAAAATCAAATGGGTTAGTGAAAGAAAGATGAAATAAGGACTAGAAAAGTGAGATCACTTAGAATGAGCTGCTTTTTGGGGTGGAGAGAGGAATTTGTGTCGCTTCTGAAAGTAAAAAAAGAAGGAAAAAGGAAGAAATTCACTGTGATTGTGAATGGATGTAAGAAAAAGAGGCATTTATTTACTGGATTTGCAAAATTGGGCGTTTAGAATACGTTGTTGTTCTTCAATGCAGCCATACATGTTCTTGTGCTTTGGATTGCAGGTACTGTAAAATTACAGTTCTACCATAAATGCCACCGCTCCATGATTATGCTTCACCTTCTTCTATCTTTTTCCTTTCCTTTTTCAGCTCACAAACTTTGTAGTTTGTACAAATACTGTCACACAATTTTTTTTTCTTTTGTACCAATTGTTTTATATTCTGTAAAATACTTTGTACAATTGAGTTATTATACTCAAACTGTGTTTGGCATAAAATTATTATTTTAGATAATTCATGCCCAAAACATTTTTTTTTAATTTCTATGTATTTTTTTAATGTTTGTATAAATGTAGGGTCATAATTTCAAAAAATTAGTTTACAAATATGAGAATTTGCGGTAGGTGACAACATTTCCTTGACTATTTTAATTATAGTATTTTTTTAAAAAAATATTTCATCATAATATTTTTTTTTTTTTGTATTTGTTTTTTTGCATATTTAATTCCATCATTCACTATTAAAATTATATGTTACATTAGTTGAACTTTATGGCATTTATACATGCAATGATTGAAAATTATTTGTTGTATCCATCAAAACTCACCGAGCTTTTTCTTTACTAAATTTGTCCCAATTGTATGTTAACCACGAATTTTTTCTAAAAAATTATTATATTATAGAAAACTTTTAATTTTTTTTGTATTATACATCAAAGAATAGATCCTTTTTATAATTGTATCATCTAGAAATTTGTTTATAATAACTTTTAGGTCATTTATTTTCGTACACCTCCGCGATTTTTACAAGATAATTCTTCAACATTTGATGGTAAAGAAAATTTGTGTGTTAAAGATTTGAATATGACCTTTTTGAGTACATATTGAGGTAGAGGGACAAATACCGATTGTCGAGCTCGAACTTGGGATGCTGGTGTTGAACTGGTTTACAATCAAACAATAAAACCATTGCGACACTGACTCATTCGATATGACCTTTTAATTATTAAATTATATATGATATTATTAAAATTATATTGTTGTTGGTATTTATCTCTCACTTTTTTAAAGTTTAGAAACATATCATAATTTTTCTACCATTAATTTGAAGGCATGGGAGATTTAAACTTATACCTAAGAAAAAAAAATCAATACTCAATTTAGCCGTGATAATCCGTTTGATTAATTCTATAATTTAACTTAATTAAAAAGCATGTATAGTCTATAAGTGGTTGTTTTAGGTTAAAAGAAAGAAGAAACAAAAAGGAAATGTTTCCACTTATATTGATTTACAGAGTGAAAATTCACTTTGAAGATATCTTTTATTTACAATAAAATATTTTGGTTGTTGAACAGACAACCTTGTAAAACATGGTTTTGATTGGATGATAAAATAGGTCACCTTTAAAATATAATTTCTTGGTGCCATTGTGGTGCTATAATATTTTTTAAGTTTAAGAAAATATATAGGTACAAAATAATCTAAGTTTCAAGATTCATTTTCTGTTTTTATATATGAAAGCTGGTAAGACATGTCCCATAAAGTTAAAAGTATTAATAATTAAAATAAAATTTTGCCTTTTATTTATTTATTTATGTATTTCCTTTTTCTAGTTATTTCTAAATATACTTTTTTTTGTTATACTATAATTTTCTATTTAACTAAAAGGAAATGTGTGATGATATATATGAGAATTATTTGGTTGGTGCTAACATAATTTAGTATAGTTCATATACCATAATTTAGTCTAAAGAAACATAATTTATATAGAGTTCATACAAATAATTGAACATTTTTTTTAACATCTCTAATTGGCTTAAATAGAGGATAATAATTGCTGTAAAAAAAATATATATATATATAGGATAATAATTAAGAGATTAATTTGGTTCATTCATGTTTCTTTTTTATTTTAATTTCACTACAAAAAATTGCATGCAGCTATGGGGACAAATACCGAATCCCATCAAACCTGTGGTGGTGTTAAATTGGATTACAACCAAACATTGAAACTATTACATCACTGACTCATTCGGTCTATTCTAATTCACCAATTAGTTTTGTGGTTTATTTATAATTTTTCAAGCACTAGTGGATTTGCTATTTCCAATTATTTTGGCTCATAAAATTTGGCATACAAACAAGCAATTACCTAAAATTATCTCATACTTTTCTTGACCTAATTTTGAAATGTAATTAATTTTAAAGGTCTTTTAGGAAAAGAAACAAACAAATCTTCTTACCAAACTTTTGTTTAATTAAGCAAAAATGATAAAGAATTATATGAAGTTCCCTTTCAATTATTTATTTATTTTTGTCATTTACTGAAATTAGCATAATTAGTTTGTAATTAGCATTTACGCTTAACTATATTAAGATACAAATAAAGTAGTTTCACATTGGTTAGATAAGAAGAAAATCATGAATATATATAAATTAGAAAATCAATTACATATGAGGCTCTCTTTAAAATGAAACCAAAAAACAAAAAGTTATAAGGTCTTATATTCAAAGTGATCAATATCATACAAATATAGAGATTTACTCAAAATTATTATCTATATTTGCTCAAAATTTCAATAGAATTTGTCATGTCATTATATCATCAATTTTTCGTTCAACATATTGATAAACTCCTACTTCAAAAGTAGTTTTGAAACCTTAGTAATTTTCTATTAAGAATAAGAATATTTTTAAATTAGCCATACGTTTATTAAATTTCAAATAAAAAAACGATTTATGTATTAATAACTATACGTTTACTATGTGGAATTAAGTAAGTCACACAATTTTTCTTTTTATATATAAATTAATTTTTTATTAAAAATAATGTGACTCACAACGTGCCACATATAGATTAAGCATAAATTACCTACTTGTTCATAAGTAAGCAAGTTTTCCTCATTTGAACAAAGTTATATATTTTTTTATAACTGATTATTTTTTCACTACTTTTATTTTTTAGTTAAGAAATCAAAATTTTAGGAAGTAAATTTATAGATTTTTTGGGAATTTGTCATAGGTAACAAATTCTATTTTAATTATAATAATACATACCAAAATATTTCGGTTTTCATGATTTTCCATCAACTTTATTTATTGTTTTTAATATTTCAACTTTCATTATTTTTAATCAGTTCCATTTATTATTTTCAATAAGTTTGATCACCTATTATTTTCAATACTTCAATTTTGATTGTCTTCGATCGATTTCACTTATTATTTTCAACCAGTTTTATCACTTTACTTGATTGAACCCATCAATTTGAGAGCTAGAAATTCAAGAGTATGTGGAATGTCCGTTTTCGATTTTTATCCTATTTTTTCTAAAATTTTGTTAGATTTGATTTTTTTTTTTTTTTTTTTCTAAAATTTTGAGATGAAATTTTTCCTCCTCTTTATTACTCACGAAAAAATTCTCTCTTTTTTGTTTGTTTGTTTTTACCCTTGATTGCAAGATTTATAAAAGCTGATATTAAAAGAACGTGATTGAAGGTGTTACATCAAATTTTGGATGAGTTGTATAAACGATAAATTTGTGTTTGTTGGAAATGGTAAGAACATGCATATCAAAGAAAGAGTCAAGGTGAAGTGCGGGGTTTCCTCGACCAGTTTCCTTTGATCTTTTTGGATATATATATATATATATGTGTGTGTGTTTATTTATTTATTTTATAATTCTTCCATAATAGAAGGTAAAAACATTATGTCGTTGATGGTGAAATTCGTGGTCAAGACCTAATGAAATCCACGAGCTCAATGACAAGAGGTTGGACCAAACAATGGGCTCGTCCTAGATTAAGAGCCCAAAACTTATTCCTAGAGCTATACACAAAAAGCTTGCAATGCTTATGAATAGTTAATTGAGTCTAACAAAAATGTAAGCTATTCAAAATCTTAGAAAGATTCGTCTACAGGTAATTTCTTCTAACGAAATATAAATTCAAAGTTGATCTCGAAGATCAAATTTTGGCATCAACAATTACAATATTTTTAGGGGTAAATGATCATATTTACATATTATTGAATTTTAATATATTTAGACTTGTTCTTGTCATGGTCCATAATGATCGACTTTCAATAAACAATATTTTGAAGAAGAGTACACTAATTAATAATTTTTAGGTATTGTTTGATAATCAATTTTGTTATTGGAAGTTTTTCATTCATGCATCTTTTTTTTTAATAGATCAAATTTAATATATATTTTTTTCTAATTTTTAAGATTTGACTAAAAATAAAATTATGGACGAAAATAGTATTTTACAGGATTTCTTAAAAAATCTAAACAAGAAACACAATCGTCGTTAAATTTCTTGAAGAAAAGATCATATGCAACTCTGGCAGTTCGTCTTTCTAAGAGTGAGATGGCTAAACTAAAATTTCAATGCAACGCTTTAATAATAATTCATGCCATACATGATTAAAAATAATAATTTTATGCCAAACATTGGATCTAGTGATTTTTATTCTAAAAATAGCCCATCTATTATTAAATGAAGTCTTATGGACTTTTGTCTCCTAAAATTATTATTATTTATTTATTTTTAGTTTAGATAAGAATAATTGATGACGAGAGTTTTGAATGGAAGACTTTGGTTATTGAGTCTAAATTGACGTCGTTGAACAACAATTACTAATATTACTATTTTTAAATAAATGAAATTTAAATATGAGCCATTAATCAAAAGAATTATATAGAATCACAGTAAACAAAAAATTTAATACCATTTTGTAAACAAAAACTTTTATTTTCCTTATTAAATGTATTAGAATCATAGCAAACATTTTGGATTTCAATGATTAAAGTAAATAAAAGTTAAACTATAAGAACAAAATGGACTCTTTCGCAGTTTAGATATAGAGACCAGAATAGTAAATTCTTTTGTTCATTCAAAAGATTTTTAGAAGGGAGAATGACTAATATAATTAACTTCAATATTATTTGATACACTCTCAAATCTTCAAATATATCATTGTATCTCTCAAAATTCAACCAATAAAACATGCTTTAACAAAAAAATTTCGGATCTTAATCAACTAAACGTTGACAAAGAAATCTAAGTGAGAAAATTTTCTAATTAAGAGATCAATAATCCTTTTGAATCCAAATGCATCTCAATTATTTTCTAACTAAGATCTCAATAATTGTTTTGATCTCAAACGCAAGTTTGAAAAAAATATGTCAATAATTTCTTAGAAGGCCAAAAAGTAAAGTGTGTTTTTTTTAAAAAAAAAAAAGGAAAAAAAAGTACAATTAATTGATGATGTCCATGTTGAAGTTTCAAATCGGTTGAAAGAAAGGGAAAATGTGAACATTGAATGAAGAGCTTACCTAATGATATAATGACTACATATGAAAAACAGAAATTCATCCATCTGTTTCAAGGTTCTATTGTGATGGGTTTACATCCCACAAAAAGTAAATTATAAAAAGAGAAATTTTTAACAGACTCTACTTGAAAGTTTATCCTTCCAAATTCGATATTGTTTCATAAAGCTTTAAGATTTTTTTTTTTTTGTTGAAAATTTTGAGATTTATTTTAATCGAGTACAAATTGAGGAATGATGAGCACAAATCTTCTATAAAGAGTGCGGCTAAAAAATACAATACTAATTTTCAAAATGTTTATTAATACTGATACTTAAAAGACTTAATTAAGGTAATCATCCTAGGATTGTTCCACTTGTTTTAGGTCATCTACATGCCGATATTTCTTTCTTTTCTTTTTTCTTTTTTCTTTTTTGTTTAATATAAGTGAGTTTTTTAACTGACTAATCTAAACGAACAATCGTATGATGTGACAAAAAATACTCAACCACTATAGATCAAACTGATTTCATCCTAACTATCAAATGTCCTTTTCACTTATAGACCAATCTATGAATTTTCAACCAATTTTTCATTCAAAACTTCAATGAATTTCTATTCTCCGAATGGTATTAAAGCATTTAAGAGAAGTAAAGATAATTTTTAAGACCCCGTTTGATAACTATTTAATTTTTAATTTTTGGTTTATTAAATTTAAGCGTATTTCTACTCAAATTTCCTATCATGTGCTCCATCTTTTCTACGATATATCCATATTTCTTTAAGAAAGTAGGTGAATAGTAACCAAATTTCAAAAAAAAAAAACAAACTTTTGAAAGTTTTTTTTTTTTTTTTTTTCCAAATTTTGGTTTTGTTTATTAAAACATGGGTAAGACGTAGATGTCCAAATAAAGAAAAATGTATCGTAATGTAATTGTTGTAAGCTTAAACTTCATAAACAAAAAACGAAAAACAAAATAGTTATCAAACGGGGATAATGGTATTCCCAAGTCCTTTATACATAATTTTAACATTTTTTTCCTACAAATGATCGTATGACAACTTTGTTTCTGGGTTCACTCCATAGAAAGAGGGGGGTCCCCATAATGCCAAAAAAAGAAAACAAAGAAAGTCGCCTCAACTTAACTACCAGGTGACACAACCAAACCATAGAAGCTCCAACCTAAGTTAGAAAGTTACCTAAAACAGATACCAGTTCATAGAGCAGTATCTAAGAATTACTCAACTCAGCTCCAAGGCCAAAAATAAAGACATTTTGTTCGCAACATTAAGCACAACTGTCCCAGAGACAAATTTGAGAATGTTCTATTTGCTGAGTAGATAAACATCATTTTCAAGATTGGAGCAGGCCAGTATAAAACAATTCAAGTTTTGCACAATGTCGGAGACCAGCATTCTAAAACAATGCAAAAATATAACATACAGAGGAAGGAGTAACAGAGTGATACAAGGAAAATACCGACTCACAGCTCTGTTTGACGGTCAAATAAACTCGAACTAAAAGTCACTGTCGCCACAATCTCCAGGTGAGGTCTATAATTACGACCATATCGACAAGATGATACCGAGAGTTCACTTCCACCTCTGAGAATCACTTGTAGAACTCAAAGTCTGTGTCGGGCTTCTTCACGTTGGTTCTGTAACCCTTCTCGAAATCCTTGGGGAGTATCACATATCTGTTCTTACGAACCGCGTGCATCCCAGCTTCTTGACAGATAGCAGAGATCTGCAAATGAATCACATCTACTGATTAATGTTGGAAGCAACGAAGGAGAGGTGGAATGATACAGAAGATTTGTTTTTGCAGTCCAATTTCACACTAGATGGCAACTAAAATGCCCCTACTAAATGATATGAAGACTAGCAGCATTTCAACCATAAAGAGGCATAATTTTTTTGGTACTGTTAAGGCTTGCTCCATATTTTTGTCATATGTTGTATTTTCCAATATGGAATTTTAGTCAATATATCAATATGTTTCTTGTTCTTTAAAAAAATAATATGTATTCATTCCGTCTATGAATTTTAAAATAAAAATATGTTCACTTTCTTACTACATTCATTAGTCAAAGAAACGAGTACGAAATTAATTCTTAGATAGTGACCATTATGGGTTCAATCTTAATTCCTTTAAGTCTTCTTAACCCTAGGTAGGATGGTTAAATATGTTTACATTTTCATCCTTTCTTGTATTTTTTTTTTACAACCGGGGATCGGAGCTTCGCTCTACTATACTCGGGGCATCACACCGTGATTTTTTGGGCCGGCTTAAGTGCACAACGACTACTATCACAGGTCAACTTTCTACATTTGGTTGGTCCCCAAGGGGTGGCACAGTGGTTGAAGACTTGGGTTTTGAAGATATGCTCTCTTCAAGGTCCTGAATTCGAAACTCACCTATGACATTACTCCTTCGATGTCTCCGGTGCCTAGCTTAGGGATGGGCGTGGTTACCCTCGTTTAAAAAAAAAAGAACTTTCTACATTTGGTTGTCAAAACAATCATATAAAATCAATTGTTAGGTAGATGATCATCATGAAATGAATTTATTGTCTCTTACACAAAGCCCTCTACAGTCTACATTAGTCGAATCAATTCAGTATGGTTCGGTTTTAAGCTTTATTAAAAGTACATGAACATTATTCGGGAACAAATCTCAATGTAGGAACAAAATACAAAATGGTATTTTTAATCGAACTTTTTTTAGAAGTGAGGAACTCATGTAGTTTTCAAATTTTCAGAATAACTTCCAATTTTTTTCAGACCCTGCCTGCCATTTAAAACCACTTTAATTCACTAATCCTGGAAAACCACGAGCTTTTCTCTCCTATCCACACTTCATTCCCAACTTTTCCATCAGTTACAACTCTACACCCTAATTTCTTATCCTAAAAGCAGCGTGGAATATGCTGCATAGAGACTGAACAAGTAAACAAGAACGGAGGAAATCCAATGTTTGTTCCATTAGCGGTTTACTGTGCACTTCAAAAAAATATATGATTTCAGACTTCAATGATATCCACAAGAAGTTTAAATATCATGGGATCAGATATAAATAAAAGAAAATAAAACATATCAGATAACTTTTCAGAATTTAATTGCTCCAAATAAGTGTTCTACTAAAATTACTTTTGGCTGAGGATGAGCAAAACACATATACTGTACACAGACATTTAAATTACTAACCTCAGCAGCACTGATTTTGTCTGGGCGAGAAACATAATCCTCTAGATCCACCTCATCACCCAAGTTCATTTTTGCAGTGCAAACCTACATAAAGTCATGGACAACCGAAATTGTAAACAAAAGTTGGGTGAATCACCCAGCATACATAGTAAAAATTATACATGTCTAATTTTGATTACCAGACCCAGGAGGGCGAGCTGAAGAAAGAAAAAGGGCAGAGACAAATTATAAAATACATTACGAAGCCACTCCTACTGTTTACAGGTAAAGAAACAAGATGGTGCTAAAAATAAATTATTCACCTGAAATACCAGCCTCTTTTGTCGGCGATCAGGTAAAGGGAATTCTATCTTTCTGTCGAGTCTTCCTGGACGTAGGAGGGCAGGATCCAATGTGTCAGCCCTATTAGTTGCCATGATGACCTTAACATTCACTGTTTGGTCGAACCCATCCATCTACAAAAAAATAATATTGTGTTCAAAACTAAATGAATCACAATCAATAGGCATCAGAAAATTATTGGTAGGTTAGTTAAATAGCACTTTAGAGTTCTATTCCTAATTAATTTCATGAAATTACCAACCAGCATCCACAGAGAATCATAGTTCATTATAACCTTGTGAATTGGATCCACATTTTTATGCATATTGTACCTGATTTAAAAGTTCCATAAGAATACGCTGGACTTCTCTATCAGCTCCTGTTTGAGCATCAAAACGAGCTGTTGCTATGGCGTCAACCTCATCAATAAAGATAATTGCAGGGGCATTTTCTTTAGCAAGACGGAATACATCGCGGACCATTCGTGGACCCTGAAAATTGAAACAAAAGAGAAAAAGTTAATGCAAAAAGATCTCCACCAGTACTTGAACTTGAGAAAAGAAACTCAGTTTCACTCCTTTGAAACTAAGACAAAAAACTCAGCTAATGTAAAATCAATGGCTAGTTTGCTACAAACATCCAATGTTGGGTGATAATTCATGTGCAGGATCGTCTCATAGATTGTTTTTGGGTAGTACGAGTTTGAAAATGAGCAGGAAGTTGTAAAAGATATATAGGAAATCCGAACATACCTCACCCAAATACTTCTGAACAAATTCAGAACCAACAACTCGGATAAAGGCAGCAGTTGTATGATTAGCAACAGCCTTGGCAAGCATGGTTTTACCAGTTCCAGGGGGACCATAAAGCAAAACACCACGAGGAGGATCAATACCAATTTGTTTGTATAGTTCATGGTGAGTAAGCGGTAACTCTACTGCTTCACGAATCTCTTGCTTTTGGATATCACATCCACCAATATCCTAAAAATAATTAAAAAGAAACCAATAAGCAAATTCTCTGACTTACTTTGTTTTCACAAAGGTTCCTTGAGGAGAACATGCTATGAGGAAGTATTTGTATCAAGAAATAAAGTCTATCAGCTAAATCAAAGTCGGCAACCTAAACTCAGATTAAGAAACTGAAGAGAAAGTGGTGAATCTTAGCCAAAAAAAAAAAACTAAGCTATTAACAATTTTTTAGGCAGAAAATGCCTTTAGTTATGAAAACTAAAAGCTATCAAAAAGTCTCTTTTGGGAGTAAGATATCAAGAAACCTCAAAACACATTTATACGAGTACTGTTCAACCTAAAATCCACGCATTTAAACCCCATGGAAACAATATAAACGAATCATTCAAAATCTTTAGAAATCATCAAGGGTGGCATTAATCTTGCTGGGAAATGCAAATTTTCAATTGAACGAACAAACCAGAAGTATCATCAAATTTCATAAAACTTTTCTGTCAAATGGTCACCAATTACAGTGAAGAACAATCTAACCATCTTTCAATCATGATTACGAACATGACAACTCAGTTAAAAAAGAGTTCAACCCAAAACAACAAGAATTGATTCCATTCTAACCCTAATTCTATATATTTTTGGGATGAGAAACAATGTCATTCTAAACCCTAATTCTATATAGCAAACAAAGACATACAAGAACAACCAACGCAACATTATTATACAAATTCGAACAATTTAAGAAACCAAAATTATGCAAAACTCACATTATAGGTCACATCAGGCTTCTCCGACTGGCTGAGCAGAGAAATACTAGAATCAGCCTCGGGAGGCAAGACGTCGACCAACGCATTAGAGTGACGGTGCAAAGCGACGGAGGCCGAGGGTTTAAGAAGCTCGCGATTGATAGTGCTGAGAATCCTAACATAATAGTTAGAACCAGTGGTGGATCCAACGATTCCATTATTCTGATCGACCATTTCCATGAATTGGCCGATTACCAAAGGCACGGACTGAATCCTTTTAACCTCTTCCTGTGCTCGCAGAAGTTCGCGCTTCAAATTCTTCTGCTCATCCTTCACGTACTCCTCTTGAATGTCGATGAACTCCAACTGGCGCTGCAGCGATTTCAGACGGCTGTACAGGTCGTCCTCGTCGGAGGACTGTTCCGCCGTGCCTTGAAGATCAGATCTCATCGACGGGAACGATGGCGGCGGCTCCGGTGAGGATTTGGGGTCGAGAACCATAGCTGAGGCCGCCATTCTGGTTTTCCGATTCTTCCTTCTCTCAGTAGAAAGCAAAAGGCAGAGCGAAGAGGAAATAGAGTAAGGCGCAAGAAATTCTCTGATTTATATCGTTGTTGGAGAATGTGATTGAAACGATGTCGTTTGGTCGAGATTGGGAGGCCCAGTTTGAAACTATGGGCCAGTTTAGGCCCATTTATGTATTTGATATTTGGACCATTTTAGACTCTTTGAGGAGAGCGGCCCAGTAATTGGTTCAAATCAGTGACATTTACTTGAGAAATCGTACGATTTCTTCTCATAAAAGAATTATTAATATGACAAATTTTTAAAATATTTGTCTTCATAGTTCTTAATACATTTTAATATTGTATTATAAAGTATTATGTATCATTAATGCAATATTATCCTTAATATTAATAATTATAATTGCTATTTAAAAAAAGTGATCATATTTATAAATCTCAATTTACTTTTTTTTCAAGCTATTGTTATGATGGATGAAACTCTTTGATCCACTTACCTGCTACAAGGTTATTAAAATCTCTAAACTCGCTTATTATTAATAAACCCATGGCCGATTAATAAATTGTAAGAGAGGCCTAAACCTTCTACTATAAAATCATATCGAATATATAATAATATTCAAATGTTGAACCTAACATATTTTATAGAATATTCTAATGATATTTATTCCTAACATTTCCCTTCAAGTTGGAGCATGTAAATACACATTACCAATTTGGAAACACAAAGTATTGAATGCATGTCGCACAAATGTTGCATCTTCTATCAATTTAACTATCGAACTAAATGTACCGCAAAAAAATGCTCGATTTATTGCACCTCTCATGAATCACGCGGATTTCACGAATCGTCAAACTGTCGTCGATCACGTCGCCGAACAATATATACCACTAATAAGATGCATTATTGTATCATACGAATCACGCAGATTTCATGCCACCGACCATCTCATATTATATAATATCTAATAAATATTCTATCAAATCATATAGAATATATAATAATATTCAAATGTTAAACCTAATATATTCTAGAGAATATCTTAATGATATTTATTCCTAACACCAACATAATAAACCAATTGAAGTTTAATTCTTTTATTTTGGTTTGAAAATTGTTGTTCCAACCCAATCTCAAAGGTTACTATTGCAATAGTTTTATTATTTAGCAGTAATTTAGTTCAATATCACAATAAAAAAAAAAAATCAGTATTGTTTCTCATTTATTTTAGAGCAATGGTATATTCAATGTAGGATTTATAATTTTCCTCCCTTAATTTATACTAAAAAAATGTATAAACTAAATCGTTATAGATTCATCAGTGGTCTTTAAAAACTAAAAAATTATAAATTTAATTTATAGTTTGATATTAATTTTTTACAATTTTCTTCACAGTTAAATATTGGAGTGGACATAAGTTTAAGATAACTTAATCTATATACGGAGAAAGAAATAAATCGAAAACAAATCGCAATCTCCCTTTTATATATATATATATATATATACATATAATGCTTTTCCATTCCAACTGCTCCTTGTTTGATTTGGTGGAAAAGTTTTGATTTACAAAAGACTAAAGTGTTCAACTGTTCATATATATACGTGTGTGTGAACTTAACGATTTATTTAAAAATAATATTTATTCTATCAGAAACGGCAATATTTTTATTTTTAAATGTTTCAAAGCACTTTGAAATAAAATTCATTAAAATGTTAAGACACATCTATAACTTGAAATGATATGGTAGTAATAGGACCATTGTTTGGTTGTAACCCAATTCAACATAAGCATTGCAGTTCGAGCATGATAATCGATATTTGTCCCTCGTTTTCCAAAATTTGCCCACTGTTGTAACTTCCCCTTTTTTGGTTTGTCCATTAATAGCCAAACCTGAAGATCGATTCCAAAGATCGAACCTGTAATTATAAAGTGGAAATGAATTAACACTAAATCATATAACTAATCACGTCACCAACGTATTCGGTACTCGAACTATTGATCTAGTTTAATATGATTTTTGTTAATTAGTTTAGTACCAGTAAAGGAGAGTTATTATTTATTCGAGTATTACGTTGTTTGGTTTGGTTGGTGACTTTGACACGAGTGTGACGTGGACTTCACCAAGTGGACAGGTGAAAAGTAGATATTTTTTTTTTTGAGAGCACATTGGTCGTAAATGGCTGATGACGCCGTCACTTTTAACGGAGTAGGTGGCAACAACAATTTAGAACATAGCGGTAGTTCCTTTGCCCCCACTTTATTTACTTTTTTTATTCTTATGATATTATTTAGAGACTTTTGCATGTATATTACAAAATGGATAAAATATTACATGAATAGCACAATAATAAAAATATTTGCACATATAGCAAAAATTTTAAATTGATAGACTTCATATTAATAGATTATATCGATAAAGGGTGATAGAATCAATTACTAATAAATAAAGTAAATCGATAGACTTCTATCAGATTCTATCAAGAGTCTATCAATAAGAGCCGATAGAATCAATCACTGATAAAATTGATAGACTTCCATCATTAAAGAATTATAGATTCTATCAAAGTCTTCTATAAAAAAGACAAATAATTTTTTTTTCTAAAAATGGCAGAATTTGCTATAAAATAATTATTTTTAAAAATGTGCTATAATTGTAAATTGTAGTAAAAAAGTTGCTATACAGCTTAAATTCTCTATTATTTATGATTATCATTATTATTTTGGATTCATGGTATTAAGTTTCCCTCATTTTCAAATAAAAAATCTATCGACAATAAATGGTTAACTGCTTTGTGATGTTTGGAGGGAGGGACTTTAGGTTGCTTACGTTTAAATGGGCTGAATTTTATTGGGCTTTAGTGTCTTCCTTAAAAAGGGTATGCGGCACCATTTGGTGTCACAATTTTTTTTTATTTAAAAAATAGTATTGTTTAAAGAAAAAATTTGTGACACCAAATGGTGTCACATACCCCTTTTAAGGAGGGTTTGCCTCTTTAACTAAGGAGGTAAGTTTTTCTCTTCTATTAATAGTAGTAGTGACCATCTTTGTTGTTATCTATGTTATTGGTTTGTAGTTGGAGTTTTGTTGTCAATTTGTAGGATTAGTATTAGTGATTTAGCTTGATGGTTGTTGATGCGTCTAAGGCTTGAATTGGTTGGTAAAGGATGGTCTCAATTTAGGAAAGAGTTTGTTTCGAAGGAGGGAAATGTTTTTTTCTTGTTGGAAATTATCTATTTTCCGATTATTTTAGTGGAATCCTATTCTTCCGTCATTGACATGGACGTTAGATTATTCCCCAAAGTTTATAAAAAAAATTCCCATGTTAAGAAATTTATTTTTGGTTTATCTTCTCAAGTAGAGTCTTGATACTTCTGAGAGTTTAAGACGATTATTCGAAATGCTTATATTTTATATTGGGTTGTTTTTGTTAGTGGTTCTATCCTTAGTGTGGTCACACTCCTCCTTATGAAGAATAGACTAGTGTGTGATCCCAATGGGATTTTCGACTGCATTGATTCTCTTTAGGGCTTGTTTGGCTAGGGCGGGAAGGGAAAGGAAAGGAAGGGAAGGGAAGGGAAGGGAAGTGAGAGTAAATTATTGTTTGGTGAGAAGGGAAAGAAAGTGATGGGATTGTAAATTGGTGTTTAGTGGGTTGGGAAAGGATGAGATAATTTTTTTAAACTAATACATATCTAGTATTTTAATATAAAATTTATTTAATTTATTTCTTAAATAAAAAATAAAAAATAAAAATTTAATACATTTTTTCAATCAAAATTACGAAATTAATGAAATAAAAAAAATTCAATAATAAAAAATGATAATTATTTAAAAATAATAAATCAAAATAAATAGATAAATATAATTTTTTATAATAAAATTAAGTTTAGAAATTCAAATCAAGATAGATGTAATAAAAAGATGACTATTTTAATTATTTTGAGTAATTATTTTAGGATTATTTAAATATATATTTCTATTTATTTTATAAAATGTATGAATTTAAAAAAATTTGATAAATAATAAAATTAATATATATTTGTATATAAAATTTTTTAAATGCATACATTGTCCATAAAAAGTCAAATATATAAACAATTACAAATATTGTTTAAAGAACTTGATATATCTATAAAAAAAATAGTTGTTGCATTTTAAAATAAAAAACATATATAAATATCATATAGTATAAATTTAATCAATTAAGTGGTTCTAAAAAAATCCATTAACTTAAATGAATGAATTAGTAAAAGTTAACAAACTTATTTTTTTATTTAAAATAAAGTTTATGATCAAATCAAATGCATCAAATTATAATTATAAAAACATCAAACTACAAATATGTTTTAAACAATAGGATGTATTTAGAAGAAAAAAATAGATAAATATTGTATTTTGAAAGACTTGATACTAATAAATAAATATATATATATATATATGTATATATATATATATAAAATAAGTTAATATAAATAAAAACTTTAAGGTGGTAGAGTTGGTTAAGGATATCTACTTAATTTAAGATAATTTTAAAAGATGGAAAATTCAAATCTTATATAAATTTTTATTTTAGAATAATACTTTAAATTAAGAAAAAAAGGAAAGTTTGTTAAAAGAAATAACTCAAAAAAAAAGTAAAGAAAAAGAAAAGAAGCAGGCCAGATAAAAAAGGGGAAAAAAAAGAAAAAAAAACGTGAACATAATGCGCCAGGTTGGGCCGGGTTACGCGCTGGGTTAACCCGGCCGGGTAAACCCGGCGGCCCAAATGCCGGGAAGGGCCCTCCCCTTCCCGGGCTGATATGGGCGGGCCAAACGTGCCCTTAATGTTAAGGGTTTGTAAATAGGAGATTTTTTTTTCTTTTTGAAAAGTCATAAATGGGAGATTTCAGACCACCAAAAAAGTATAAGGAGACAAGGAAAGAGGTATAAAAGTCAACAACTACGCTTCGATTGGCGGTTGGAGGAGCCGTCTTTTCTTTTTCTAAAATGTATTTGACCGATTAAAAATTGAGCTAACGTTGTTTGTTTGACATATTTAGATAGTTTTTAAGTTAAGAAGTTATATCGATGAACTATATTGACTAGTTAAAAATTGAGAATTCTATCAAAAATTCGTTTGAATGTAATTTTTGTGTAGAGAAGTTATAGTCAAAATCTTGTTTGTATATATATTTAAAATGAATAGTTATTTTTAGTAGTTAAAAAATAAATGATTAAAAATGAGTGGTTAAAAATAAGTTATTTTGATTGATTTGAAAGGAATGATTAAAAATGAGTGGTTAGAAATGATTGAGTAATTATAAATGAATAATTAAAATTGAATGGTTAGAAATGAGAGTTATTTTCAAAAGTAAAATTGAGGAGGAGTTAGTAAAAATTCGTTTGGATGTAGGTTTTCGAAGAGAAGTCAATAAATCTTAAACCTAACTCCTAGCTAAAAACGTCAAACAAACGGCGTCGAAGAAATCTGAAATGGGGTATTGACCCTTTTTTATTTAACTAATTGATCAGACTATTTAAAGAAATTATATCGTGTGGACCAACAACTACAAAGGTGTTTGGGATTTGGTGTTGAGGGGAGAGGAAGGAGAAATTATAACACCATGTTTATTTTTAGGACATCAACCTCTCCCCAACTTCTCATAAACTCCTTCTCTAATATAATATCTTTTATCTAAACTTATCAAATATCACATCAAACTTTCTTTAATTTTCAACCACACAATATAAAATAAAATATATTATATTTATCAATCAATCCCAAATCTATAATCATTACATTATAAAAACTCAATATAAAATAAATATTTTTACAGCATCTCCTCCCTAAAACATCAATCTCCAAACAACTACTTAATATATCATAATCACTCTACTTTCTCTTTTCTCTTCAACTTTCTCTCTTCTCATCTTTTCAACACCAAAATTCAATCACCCCTTTAAGATATTACTTCTCTCAAATAATATGACCGTCAAATATTGACACATACAATTATAATTTTAAATTGGATTACTATCAAATGATAAAACTAACTGCCTATTTATCCGAATGGATTAGTAGTGCAATAATTTCATTGTTTGGTTGTAAACCAATTTAACACCAACGTCACAGGTTTGAGCGATATTTATTTCCTCCTCCAATATGTACTAAAAAAAAATACCTATTAATCTTTTAAGTATATCGTGACTAATAAGGTTACCTGATTTGACCAAGGGTGCATTAAATAACTATTTTAGTTTTTAAATTATTCAGACTTTTTTTATAAACTTTGTTTAAAAAATTAAACCAAACCTGATTTTTTCTAAAGTATAACTTAGAACGAAAATATGTTTTATAAAAAATGATCAAACATAATTTTTAAAATTAATATTTTTTAAAATTCAACCATATTTGAGACTTGGATCTCTATTATGCGATATATATGATAGAAATATTGGCCAATAAATTTGTTATTAAAGGAAGCTCATACAATTTTATTTTATTTAAAAAATTTAGGTTATTCTTATTTTAGACATTGCAACTTTAAATGGTTATATTGTAGTAATACAAGATTGTTCACCAGACAAAAATATATTAATTTAAACATTATGTTGAAAAACTTTAACTTTGAATTTAAAAACTAAATTGAACCTGATCCAGAAATTTAAATTCTATCGAATAAATTTTTCATGATTGAAATTAACACTTTGCATATCTTAAGTTAAAGGAGAAAAGTACTACAAAGTTAATATACTACAATTATAGAACTGAATTATATACCAAATCGTTTGTTAGATTAAATTCTAAACAATCTCAAAAAAAAAAAAAAAAAGTATAAACATAAATGTTTTCCGCTAACATAAGCTTTGAAAGTCGAACAATCCAATTGAAGAAGCAAGCATGTTTACAAATCAAATTATGATTCAAATGTTTGAAATTTAAAGTAAAAAATTATAACTTAAAGTATATCAAGATATTATAGATAAATCCAACCAAAAAAAAAGCAAAAGAAAACTCTTGTTGATTAAGTAGAATTTAATTTTAGGATTTATTAATTTCTCTTTGAAAACCTACGTCCAAACGAGTTCTTACTGACTTCTCCTCATTATATTTTTACTTTTAAAAATAACTCTTACTTCTAATCATTCATTTATAAATACTCAATCATTTCTAACTACTCATTTTTAATCATTCTTTTCAAATCAATCAAAATAACTAATTTTTAATCACTTATTTTTAATAATTTATATTTTAACTATTAAAAATAACTACTTATTTTAAATCTACATCCAAACAAAGTTTTGACTCTAAATCATCTACACAAAAACTACATTCAAACGAGTTTTTTGCTACAACTCTTAATTTTTAACTATTCAACCTAACTTCTCAATATAATTTTTGGAGCTAAATCCTACTTAAATATGTCAAACAAACACCCCCAAAGAGAGACCCACCTAAGTTTGCATGTTTTTTTGGACAATTGTAATGGATTTTTTTAAATCATACCTTAAAAACGAATAAAGTATAATAGGTATAAGGTTGCGAGACACCTACAAAACTAAAAACAAAGGAGGGTATTGATTTCGATTTTTTTTAAAGGCTTACCCCCTCCTTTACTGTCCCTTTGCCAAGTATATATAACCTTCCATAATGTAACAGATGATGTGTATTAGTGCTAAAAAATTAACTGACGACCGAAGGTTAGTGGTGCAATTGGTTATCTTGTCTGGTGTTAACCTATTTTACGTTTTTAGTAGGATTTTTTGGTCTCTCTTTCCCCACTTTATACTAAAAAAACACTTTGTGCTAAAAAAAAATAAAAAAACAACCTATGAGTTTTTATGAAACATTGTCGTTACGCTTTGGTTGAGCATTAAAATTTTCTCGTGGCCAATTATCTTTGATGGCCTGGTGCTTTTATTAAACTTGAATAAGGGTTCTACAGTGTCACTCGCGCCACATACAACTCTCAAAATCTCGTGTTCCATTTTTTAATTATATTAATTAATTTATTTTAATCAAACATACACAATCTTCTATCATGTTAGGTGGCATTTGAGTATAAAGTATTAGTCAAATTAATATTTTTCTTATATGTTTGAGTTCATTCCTATCGTAAGATCTTCCAAAAACTTAACAAATAAGTTCCTATAACCTAGTTTCCTACAAGCCAACTTTGGAATCTCCCTCCAATCTCAAACTATCTAGCCGATCCTACCTTCTTCACTCGTATGGTTGAGGGAGGCATTAACATTCAACTTCTAGCAACTTTAGGAGAAGCGATCGAAGAGGACATCGACCTTTCCTTATTGATTATTGACTTAATATTGTACAAAACAATACGGTACAACTATAGGGAGAGTTATTGATCCTCACAACGTGCGAAGGGATGTTTGTTCTCGAAGTGCACCGCCTCTTCCAATATCTTCTTTTTTTTCTACGGCTGACTGAGAAATTTCAACCAATAAAAATTTGTCACGTCATTTGCAAAGTAATGAAAAATTTTAATTAAAATTTGGGTCAATTACAAATTCACAATTATTCCAAAGTTAATTGGACAAAAAGTGGATTATTTGAAACTCAGGTTCAAATTAAACCAAGTCAAACGACATTAGGCTTAATATAGTAAAACCCAAATGCCATTCAGATTGAAACTCAATGGTCTGACCCGAAGGCCCAAAACGTTTATGAGGCTGAAGTTCACGAAGCTAAGAAAGCTCTATAAACAGAGAGTTTTCTCTCATTTGCAAGGAGAAGAAAAGGAACATATTCAACCTGGAGATTTAGAGATTCAAGGAGATCAAATTCAAAACATCTTGTATTTCAAATCCAGAAGCGTGATTCAATTACTTTCCGAAGGAATTGTCTATTTCGTAGCGAAATCTTGTATGATTATCCACCAATCTCAAACATTTGTTGAACACATACATGAACTAAGGGAAGATATCTTTTCAAAAAATTTACGATCTTTAAAAATAGCATTAATATCTCTATCATTTTACATAATAGACAAGATACATCAATATAAATTCTCCTTTTCCAAAAGTCAAAATATAAGTATAATTCTAAACTTTTAAATATTTAATGCTAATCTATTAGAAAAAAACTTTAAATTGATAAGTTTGAAAAAATTTAATGCTGGTACAAAAAATCAATATTCATTAAAAAAAATTGCGAAAAATCAATTACAAATATACCAAGTCCAAATATGTTTGTGAGCAACAATATTAACTCAAGAAGCATCAATGTATATATAATAATTTAAAGGTCAATCTAATAATCTAAAGGTCAGTTCAAATCTCTTTCACTCTCCATTTGTTGTAATCTCAAAAATTGCTCAACAACAGTAGACAAGTGGAGAATACGGAGGTAAACCAAAAAGATATTCCTTTTTTTTTGAAAAAAAAAGATACACTCTTCTAATGAATAAGTGAAAATATTTCCTTGTCAATTTATGGAAGGAGTGAAAGAGTGAAACTATATTATTACTTACCCAAATGGAAGCCTCAGCAATATATTTGGATCAAATTATTATTATTATTATTTTTTTAAAAAAAAGCGTTCACGGCGTTAGATTTAACGGGTGACAGCAACTTTGCACAAACTTTACCACAAGTGGCACCTAACCCATGCCGTCAGACATCGCCGTCTCTCCAACTATTCCAAGTTCTATAAAATCCCCAATCCTCTCTCAACCACTTTCAAAACTCAAATTCCATTTCAATCTCCTCCGCCATGGATCTCCTC
The DNA here is from genome assembly GCA_036507275.1 of Sicyos edulis. NCBI lineage: Eukaryota > Viridiplantae > Streptophyta > Magnoliopsida > Cucurbitales > Cucurbitaceae > Sicyos > Sicyos edulis. Next base: position 5,911,853 of record CM071846.1, read on the forward strand.
CTCCTTGAGAAGGCTCTAATCGCCCTCTTCGCCGCCGTGGTTCTCGCCATCGCCATTTCCAAGCTCCGCGGCAAGCGGTTCAAGCTTCCGCCAGGTCCGTTACCGGTCCCGATCTTCGGCAACTGGCTCCAGGTCGGCGACGATTTGAACCACCGCAACCTCACAGATCTGGCCAAGAAATTTGGCGACATCTTCTTGCTCCGCATGGGACAGAGGAACCTCGTGGTCGTTTCCTCGCCGGACCTCGCCAAGGAAGTGCTTCACACGCAGGGCGTCGAGTTCGGATCTCGAACCAGAAACGTCGTCTTCGATATCTTCACCGGTGAAGGTCAGGATATGGTTTTCACCGTCTACGGCGAGCACTGGCGGAAAATGCGACGGATCATGACGGTTCCGTTTTTCACCAACAAAGTGGTCCAGCAATACCGGTACGGATGGGAGGCGGAAGCGGCAAGCGTGGTGGAAGACGTGAAGAAGAATCCAGAATCCGCGACGAACGGAATCGTGCTCCGAAAGCGATTGCAGCTCATGATGTACAACATTATGTACAGGATCATGTTCGATCGACGATTCGAGAGTGAGGATGATCCTCTGTTTATGAAACTCAAGGTTCTGAATGGAGAGAGGAGCCGATTGGCGCAGAGCTTCGAGTACAACTACGGCGATTTCATCCCGATCTTGAGGCCTTTCTTGAGAGGATATCTCAAAATCTGCAAGGAAGTTAAGGAGACGAGAATCAAGCTCTTCAAGGATTATTTCGTCGAGGAGAGGAAGTGAGTTTGAAATCGATTTTTATATTTTATCTGTTTTTTGTTGAGGATTTTGCTGAAATTATGAACAATTTTGAACAGGAAATTGGCGAATTCAAAGAGTACGACGAATGAGGGATTGAAATGTGCGATGGATCATATTCTGGATGCGCAACAGAAGGGAGAAATCAACGAAGACAATGTGCTTTACATTGTTGAGAATATCAATGTTGCAGGTACTTTTGAAAACTCTCAACACTCTTCTTCATTTGCATAATTTTTGCTGAACTTTTTAGTTTCAACAATCCTTTATTTGAAATTTCTCCACCGTTAAAACACGTATATATCTTTTATCATAACTAGGCTCTAGGATTGAGTTCTTCTACAGATTTATGTTTCATAGATTCGTTAATTTTACATTTACCATAAAATTAATAACTTGTTGTACACTAAGTAATTAGTTTAAAGATTCTCAAAAAAAAATCTCAAAAATAAATAGTTTAATTATTAGTTTTTTTTATAAAAAAAATTAACATTAACTTAGGAATTTTTAAAGTAAGTTTTAGAATAGAATAGTTGTTTGGAACATATGTTTTTTGTTTTTTTTTTTGGCAATAGGATGAGAAGTGATTTAAGAGTTATCTTAAAGAATTATTTTAAATAATTAAAAATTAGGAAGTGTTGATGGAAGTTAAAATATAAAAATTAAATATTTGAAGTTAATTTGAATATTTATGGGCGGTTTGTTTGACGATTTGAGTTAAGAGTTAGGATTATGATTTATTAACTTTTTCTCGAAAATTTATATTCAAACGAGTTTTTATCGATTGCTCCTCAATTTTACTTTTGAAAATAACAATCATTTTTTACTATTTATTTTTAACCATTCATTTATAACTACTCAATCATTTCTAACTACTCATTTGTGTAATCATTCCTTTCAAATCAATCAAAATAACTTATTTTTTACCACTCATTTTTAATCATTTTTTTAACTACTAAAAATAACTACTCATTTTAAATTTACATTCAAACAAGGTTTTGATTATAACTCATCTACACAAAAATTAGATTAAAATAAGTTTTTGGCACAACTCTCAATTTTTAACTACTCAATATAACTTCTTAATTTAAAACCTACCTAAATATGTCAAACAAACACACTTAAAGATAATGATTAGAAATGAATATTTAAAATTAAAATATTTGGAAGATTTAAAAATTAATGGTTAAAAATAATTAATAATAAATGTGTACTTATTTTAAAATGTTCACATATTTAAGAGAAAAATAATTATTTTTAGTAATAAAATTAAGGAGGTGAGTTATAAAAATGAGTTTTGGATATTTTTTTTAGGAGTAATTAATAAATATTTTTTTTACATCCTCCAAAAATTCAGCAAACAAGCACTCGCGATCTTAGCTTTTTATTATGATTATAATAAGACGAAGTGGCAGAAAATGAAGAACTGTACCAATTTTGTTTGAACTCTAATCAGATTACGTGTAAAACAAAACAATTGGCGTGGAGCAGGCTGGGGTATTATCCTCTTTTTTGTCGCCTTTTGCAGTTGCAATATGGCGGCCTTAATTAGTATTAGCCGACATATTAGATTTCTTCTTTCTTATAAGAAATTTGACACCTTAAAAAATAAAGGGAAAATGCACAAAATACCTATAACTCCCTTAACTTTTAATTTAACCTATCACAATTCTTTAAGCTTTGATGAGAAGGTAACACTTATTTCTTTTATGCTAAATTTAAAAGATTCTAAAAAGGTAAATTTATTTTTGTTTTTGTTTCTGGTTGATTCCTCAAATTGAAAATAATTTCTCTTATAATTTTCATTTTCTTCTCAATAATTTCATAATTATATTAAAAGAGTTGTTGACATACTTACTTGATTATATTTCAATTCAAATAAGTCATAAGTTTGATCTTTTTTATTTGAAAATAATAATACATAACATATTGAGTTTGTAATCTCCTCCCATCTACTAAAAAAAATCACCTCGTGATTACTATTAAACTTGAAAATAAAAAACTTTGGTTAGAAGATATTTGGTTAGAAAAAAACACCTCGTGATTATTGCGGAGAAGATTAGATTAAAGGGTCATATATATATATATATTTAAATATATAGTTTTTCTTTAAAAGACAAAGATTGATTGGCTTTAAACTTGGCTTCGATTTCCTTTTTGTCCATCGGATTTTCTTTTTGAAAAGTCTTTTTAAAGAAATTACTTAATTCGAATAGTTAATAGTTAATAATTTTCTTTTGTAATGCATACCAACGTTTTTAGTAAAATTGGCCATTAGGTCAAACCATTTTGAAAGAAGAAATTGAATGCGCCTAATAATTACTCTAGGCTTCGTATGGGAAGATTAGATTAAAGGGTCATTATTGAGAGTCTTGTTAGGAACGAACACGAAGTATTATTCTTACTTTAGTGTAAGTTTCTTTCTTCAAAAAGGCTTTGAATAAGAGTATAATGCCTTTAAATATATAAATTATTCAATGAAATAGGTGATCTCATTATATAATTAACTGTTAAAAAATGGTTTAAGATACCAGCCCATAATTGTCCATTCCTAATACCCTGTTCTTTTTTTTTTAATTGCATTTTCCATTTAGAAATTGGTTGGAAGTTTGAAGTTTTTACTGATTTGGCTTCATGTTTACATTGTTGAACAGCAATTGAAACAACTCTATGGTCAATTGAGTGGGGTATTGCGGAGTTAGTGAACCACCCTGAAATCCAAAGGAAGCTAAGGAACGAGCTCGACACCGTGCTTGGACCCGGTGTCCCAATCACCGAGCCCGACACCCACAAGCTGCCCTACCTCCAAGCTGTGATCAAGGAAACTCTCCGCCTTCGCATGGCCATCCCATTGCTTGTGCCACACATGAACCTCCACGACGCCAAGCTCTGTGGTTACGACATCCCTGCTGAGAGCAAGATCTTGGTCAATGCCTGGTGGCTCGCCAACAACCCTGCCAATTGGAAGAATCCAGAAGAGTTTCGCCCCGAAAGGTTCTTGGAAGAGGAGTCAAAGGTCGAGGCCAATGGCAACGACTTTCGCTACCTCCCCTTCGGCGTCGGCCGAAGGAGTTGCCCAGGCATCATCTTGGCTTTGCCAATCCTTGGGATTACAATAGGACGTTTGGTTCAAAACTTCGAGCTCCTTCCTCCTCCTGGACAATCGAAGTTGGACACTTCAGAGAAAGGTGGTCAATTTAGCTTACACATATTGAAACACTCTACCATTGTTGCTAAGCCCAGGGTGTTCTAGGCCTGATATTTCTACAATGGTTTCTTCCTTGTTTTCTTTTCAAGTGCATGAGATGCAGCGCCCTTTTGATTTACGTGCACGGTGTACGATCGGGGAAGATTTTGAATGTTGTGTTGAAGAAATAGGGATCATGCAGGAGGGTTGGGATCATCAAATGGTACATGTGGAAAGGTTGATATGCTTTGTTTTTGTTTCTTTGTCTAGTAAGGATAATTTTCTTACATGTAATCTTCTTCGACCTCTCATACTTTTCTTTGTATACTGTCGTTTAATATTTGAACATGGAACTAATACTGATCTAATAAGTAAAGTGTCTTCCTAATTACGGTCGAGAGATGTTTCTTAAGGGTACTTTCAAACTCCAAAGCAAATAATTATTATTTTTAAAAAAAAAACTATTTTTTTGGTCTTCAAAATTAAAGTAATGTAAATGCATATATAATAACAAGAATGAAATCTTTAGGTAAAATGTAATAGTTAAACGATTTTAATGTAGAATGGCAATTGCCCGATTCATTGATGTTGCTTGAAGCTCAAACAACAAAATGATTATGGGCAATAAACCATGAGGTTCTCTCTAAAGAAACATCTTTTCTAGGCTTTGGGAGAACTCCAACAAGAACCTTCTTGTGGACGTACATTACGGGGTGTGATTTATGGTGTCGATGAGCCTCTTTGGGAGGAGTCGTTGATGGTTCGTAAGCTCCGAGTGGAGCAATAGTGGTGGTGCTCAGACGAAGCTTGAGGGTGCAACGAAAACAACGTTGGGAGCTTTCTCGAAGATGTTTGAAGGACTTTGGCAGTGGGAAGAAGAGGCCTTAAAACTGGTTGGACACTTTTGGTCGAAACCATTAGAGAGTTTTATCCAATTTTGGTTTTGGTCCGAACAGATAGTTCTTATGCGCCAGCTACTTGTTTTGGACTGGTAAACAAGCACTATTTGTTTGTGATTCAAAAGGCCACTTGATGCTTCGGTGAACCCAATTTCAAGAGAAGAATTGGGTGAGTAGTTCGTGATTCGAAAGGCCAACTTATTCTGTGTGGGTGGAGATCCTTGAAAGCATAGCTTTGAGAAAAAGGCTTATATGAGAGATTTACAAATTCAATATATGTCTCCTAGAAAATTCAATATATATCTCCTATCTTGGTAGAGTCCGATGCTTTAAGTGTTATTCAAGCTATTGAAAATGGCTCTCCATATTTATCTAAATTCAAGAACATCATTGTTGATATTAAACAGATAATTTCTTCTCTTGGTATTGTGAAAAATATCTCATTGTCGAGAATGAATCTTTATTTTGGAGTGAGAGTCTAACCCTAACATTAGTTCCATTTTGGAAAGTGATTGTTATAGTCTCGATGATTGCTGATTATACCATGGGTTTTTTCAAAAAAAAAAAAACTATTTGTTATTCACCATTGATGCCACAAATTTATTATTACCATTTTTTTCATTTTAGAAGAAAAATAAATGATAAAAAATATTTCTCTTTTGTGGTACCAAGGGATGCTAAATCAGCAACTAGTAATGGTAGGAATATCCAACTTACCAATGTAGCCTTAAGCCACACATTTTGTTTTATATAAATAAAGAGAAAAAAATGTAATTATTTGTGTGATTCAAAATGATGAGGCTTGTTGGCAAGTTATTCTCTTAAACATTCAAATTAAGATACGCAATCGTTAATTATTAATATATATTAGAAAGATTTCGTCCGCATGATTAATTAAATAGATTCAAATTATTAATTTAAAATATGCGATACATTAAATATTTTAAAAATAGTTTATTGCGATTTCATATCAATCAAATAACCCATCTCTCTTTCTCTATCTACTTTTCTTCTTCTTTTCTTCTGTGGATCTTCCCACCTTTTGAAACTTCAACCAACAATCATCTCTGTCTCAAAGTCTTCTCCACCATATCCAAAGGGGTAAAAAGTCAAAACACAAAATTAACCAAAATTCCCAATCTCAGACTCTGTAACGACGATTTGAATCATGGGTCGAGAACTCAATTTAATCGACTGTTTCGATGGGAATTTGGAAACAGAGCAAACACATACAGAAACAGAGCCTAGGGTTTTTCGCTAAAAGGCAGACTAAAATTGGAATTTAAAAGTCTAGACCAAATTGAAACAGTGATACTTACCAAAACAATATTTCAACCTTAATTAATTAAATAAGGAACATATTAATATTTTATTAATTAATATTTAAAGATAAATATATTTTCGTTAAAATGAATAACTTAGAGTTGTTTGGCTAGGACGGGAAGGAAAAATAAAAAAAGTAATAGTAAATTGGTGTTTGGTGGAATAAAAAAAGTAGTGAAATAATGTTTTTTTGTTAAAAAAATAGATATTTAATATTTTTAATACAATATTTATAATATATCATTTTATATTTATTTTATTTATTATTTAAATAAAATTAAAAAATTTAATAACTTTCATTATCAAAATATATAAATTTCATAATTGTTAAAAAAAAAAAATATATAATTTTTTATAATGAAATTAAGTTTAGAAATTCAAATCAAGATATATGTAATAAAAAGATAATTATTTTAATTATTTTGAGTAATTATTTTAGGATTATTTAAATATATATTTCTATTTATTTTATAAAATGTATAAATTAAAAAAAAATTGATAAATAATAAAATTAATATATATTTGTATATAAAATTTTTTAAATGCATACATTGTCCATAAAAAATAAAATATATAAATAATTACAAATATTGTTTAAAGATATAAAAAATAATAATAATAATAATAATTGTTGCATTTTAAAATAAAAAATATACATAAATAGCATATAGTATAAATTTAATCAAATAAGTGGTTCTCAACAAAAAATCCATTAACTTAAATAAATGAATTAGTAAAAGTTTACAAGCTTATTATTTTATTTAAAATAAAATTTATGATCAAATCATATGCATAAAATTATAATTATAAAAACATCAAACTACAAATATGTTTTAAAAAATAGGATATATTTAGAAGAAAAAAATAGATAAATATTGTATTTTGAAAAAACTAATAAATAAATAAATAAAAAAATAAAGGAAAGTTTGTATTTAGAAGAAAAAAAAAATTAAGAAAGAAGGAAAGTTTGTTAAAAGAAATAAAGCAACAAAAAATAAAGAAAAAAAACAAGCAGGCCAGCGGAAAGAAAAAAAAAAAAGTAAACAGCACGGGCCGGGTTGGGCCAGGTTACGCGCTGGGTTTTACTATAATAAAAAAAAAATTGATAATTAATTACAGAGATATACCAATAAGAAAGGATAGAATTAAATTCCACTCCAAAATGATAGTTTTACTATAATAAAAAAAAAGTTGAAAATTATAAGGAAGGTCAGTGGCATAGTTAGTTGGTTATCTTGTCTGGTGTTAATCCATTTCATTTCCACGGCCAAAGTTCGAACCCGAAAATCGGTATTTAGCTCTTATATTATTTGAGAGTAATTGTACCTTTATGTAGGGTTTGTTGGTCCCTTCCCCCACTATGTACTCCAAAAAAAATCCTTTGAAAATTATAGTGCATTCAATCTAGATGCAAGTTTTCGTAATTCCTATGTTCAAAGCTGCTTGAAGAAAGATTCACAATGATGTTTGAAAATGCTATCAAACAAGCAAGATTAAAGGTAAAATTACATTAATGTATTCCTCTTAACTAAACATAATATGAAACCCCAAGTTTTATTCATACGGCCACTCAAAAAGGCATTTATCAGTCATATCAGGCTACAAAAAAGATCAACCGATGGAGAAAATTCCAAACCTTATCAATACTCTAAATACAAATTAACTTATTAACTATTACTTGGGCAATAATAAAACATATTAGCTAATTGAATACAGAAATCACAAATTCATAAAAAAAAAAGAGGATTAAGAAACAATGAAGGAGAGAGAATAGTAAGATGTAGGTCTAAACCAGGCCCCCAAATCAGAAAGAATCATCGGGAGCAGACAAGTTGACCTGTGGATTTGATTTCTGTGCACACTACCATGCTTCCTTCATTCCATAATTCCAGAGCATCGGCTTATTGTACACAGATCAATCTCTCCATTTTATAATACAGATAATTCAAGCTACGACAATCAAGAAAAATTAATGATGATCCAGATGACGAACTAGAAAACCTAAATCGTGAACTAGAACCCTAAACATGAAGAAAAATCTGCAAAATTAACGAAGAGAAACGAAGAAAAAAATCGTGTTAATGAAATTAAACAAACACCACAAAATGTGAAATTCATGAATGTTATTGCGAAAAAGATGAACCAGTAACCCTAGATTGCAACAGAAAAAATGAAGGAAAGAACTAAGAACCGAAGATCAAACCATAAAGGAAGAACAATCACAGCGAAGTTGCGTCGATCAATGAAATGAGTAGCCAGCTCTGCATTATATAGAAAAGGTTTTAGGGTTCCAATCGTAAAGTGGGCCTAAAAGGATATTTGAGCGAAAGCCCATTAATACTTCAATGGACCGTTTTGGGTTTTTTTGTGAATTATGGGCCATCGAAATATTAGCCCAAAGACGGTTCGTATAAGAATCTTGGCTCGTTATTTCTTTTAACTTTTTTTTATAGACGTTATTTCTTTTAATAGTTTATCAATTATTGAAATTACTTTAATGCATACAATTATTGAACTAAAAATCTACAAAATGAAAAACAAGGTCTCTTTTACCTATAGTTTAACTTCTCGACAATAATAGATATTTATCAAGCATCTTGTATAATTTGATAATCACGAAACTACGAATTAAAATCTTCTTTTCTTTAATATCAATGAATTAAAAAGTTATCGATTTTGTTGACGGAGAAATTTTGACTAATTAACAAAAACAATAATAATCAATTCAAAATCTTGTGTAGAAAAATTAAGGTAAAAATTTATAGCAAATCTTCCTTACACATGAATATAGAGGAAAAGTCTATGTCTATATGTGGTATGTTTTAAAAAAAAATCAAAGAACTTTATTAACCAAGAGACAAAACATACAACCAAAGTCCAAGATATGGTACCTCACCTAACATATCAATAAGTTATTTTTTAATTAATACATTTCTTTGTAAAATAAATTTAAGTGACACTTAATATGTCATGAATATCAAAAGTAGTGCTACCGCATACAAAAATTTATATTAATTTTTAGTATAAAGTAGGAGAGAGGGATTAACAAATTCTACGTGGAGACACAACTACTCTCAAAATAATATGACTCGAACTTATGACTGTAGAGTTGAAATTGATTAACACCAGATAACGACAAAAAAAAAAACGGTGCAAGGCATATATGGAAGACTTATTCACCATCCTCAATTTTGAAAGAAAAAAAAAGAGTAAAATTCCAATGACTCACCAATGTAAAATGTTTTCTAAAATTAAAAAAAAAAAAAAAAGCAAACTAATTTTCCCACAATTAACGACGTCGTTAGAGGAACTAACAATAAACTAAAAAAAAATAATACCGGTGAAGATGAATCCCAAGCACGTGGCTGTGACAGAGAGAGAAAAACCAGTCTTCCGAAAACACAACACAGAGAAGAACAGAGAGAGAGAGAGAGCCCTAAAATTGGGGGCCAAGGAAATGCAAGATCCAGCCTCTCCAAACCCTATCCACACTCCAATTTCCAATCCAATTCCCCCATTCAACGTTTCCCGGCCGCCGGCACTAGCTCCGGCGCCGCCGAATTCCAACAAACCGCGGCCGGTGGCGAATGCCAATGCTGGGAATGCCTCGTTTCTGCCTACACCCGGTTCTCATCATCGGAGGTCTCATTCGGAAGTCACCTTCCGCTTGACTGAGGACATGATGGATCTCTCCGGGTCGGATCCGTTCAACGGCTGCTCGGAGATCGGATCGGAGGACGATGATCTGTTTTCGACCTACATTGATGTGAAGAAGCTTGGAGGGAATTTGGTGGATGATCTTAATGCCAATGAGGTGGGGGAGAAGACTTCCAAGCCAAGGCATCGGCATAGCGTTTCGGTGGACGGAGCGACATCGTCGTCGTCGAGCATGTTTGGGGAGATTATGGAAGCTAAGAAAGCTATGCCTCCTCAACAGTTGGCTGAGCTTTGGACCAGTGACCCCAAACGCGCCAAAAGGTCTTTCTTCATTCCATCTCTGTTCATTCTCGCTCTTTTATTGGAATTGAATGGTAATGTGGATGACTTCTGAGTAATTGTTTCGCTTTGGATCCATTTTAGTACAATCGTTGCTTTACATCTGGATTGCTGATTTTATTGTTTATATCTGTTAATGTTGTCGGGGCCAACTTCAGCGAGCACGGGACATATTGTCTAACCTATAATATTTGGATGTAAGGAAACTTGTAGAAAATTAATTAGTAGGTAGGTGGCTACCATGGTTGAAACCCATCACCTCTTAATTGCGAGTTTATGCCACCTTACACATTGCTTAACTATTCATTCTCACGTAACATATTGCTTGAACTTACATCAATTAGTTGCAAAGAATTACTAGGTAGGTGACTAGATTGATGGATTGAACTTTTATAAGAGGTTGATGGTTCTTGTATTCCAATAATTTTCTTGTTGTGGTTCTTATTAAAAGAATGGTTGTCTAGATTATGGGATTGGTTACCTACCTACCCCCACCACTGAAGTTTTCAGTATTTTTGTTTGCTTTTTTCCCTTAACTAGATTTTAAAATGAGATTTAGCTGGTTTTACTTCAAAATTTAAGCGGATTCAACCATGAAGTCATAGTTTTCTTTTTTCTTTTTTTGTATTATGATATCTGATTCCCCCCATTTTTAAAGTGGGCTTAGTGAAATTTATTCAATTTTGTCATATCCAGTTGAGGGAGAGAGGGTTTTGATTCTTTTTCTGCTTTTGAATTTGGATGTTTTTGTTTGCATTGTCAGATCCAGATTACTTGCATAAGTTGTTATCAAAGTTTTATTATTATCTGCAAGTCAGTCGCAATCTCCCCTTTGTGGCTGAATTATTTATCGAGTCCAGAGTTTGAGTTTTTTTATCAACCATGCTGATGCATGACATTTACAGAAATAATCAATTTGCATGGTCATTTTCTGTGATCTGAGGAAAGCTCCATTTTGGACAGAGAGGAAAGATGCTTAGCTGTAAAAATAGTTTAGAATCAAATCTATGCAACCCGTGTGTGTTCATGTAAAGGTGAATGATAATTATATCAAATCAGTTTTTTTTTTTCGTTCCTCTTGTGCCATCAACATTCACAGTATTTGGAAAGGTATAGGTGGTGTAGGAATATGAATTTATCATGTTATATGATTTGCTTCATCTTTGATATATCTCGTCTCACACTATAACATTTGGATGTATAACAAACCATGAGAAATTATTCTCTTCTTTTTTCTAATTCCATAAGAAATTATTGTTAAGTAGGTAGACCTTGGATCCTTAAAGCCCTTTTTGACAATTTGATCAGCCTACATTACAGAATGATTTAGATTTCACTCAATAAAGGTTTTCTTTGTGATGGTTGTTATGTTTAGGATATTGGCTAATCGACAATCTGCTGCTCGCTCAAAAGAGAGGAAGACACGATACATACAAGAGTTGGAGCGCAAAGTGCAGACCCTTCAAACCGAAGCAACTACTCTATCAGCCCAATTGACTTTGTTCCAGGTTTTTCTTTCGATATAGAGCTGAGCTTGCATTGTCCCAGAAATTTCACTCTCACTTTGATATTTTTGGAGTGCATTTCAATTATGGCGAGGCAGACATAAAGTTACTACAATAAATAATAATCTACTTGAAACTTATGTCCATGGCTGGAAATGGAGGGTAGCTATTTTCTAACCGATTGAAAATTTTATTGTTACCATTTTTTTTCTCTACAACTGGGAATCGAAGCTTTGCCCCATTACATACTCGGAGGCATCCATGCTCTTCCCATGATCCAGATCCGAGAGACAACAAAAGATTTTACAATTAATTAAACTCACTTGTGGGTTTTGAACCTAAAATCTTCAAAAGAGGATTGGCGACTCCAAGCCTATACCTATGAGGCCGCCCCTTCGAGATAACTTAAAATTAAAACATCATTTCACTATTTTGGTTTCAACCTATATGCATTACAAACGGTGGATCCTTACATTCATGTTCACTAGCAATGTGCTGAGAACTATGATTTGATTCAGACTTGTCATTTTATACAGCGAGACACAACAGGTCTTAGTACTGAGAACACAGAGCTTAAGTTTCGACTACAGGCTATGGAGCAACAAGCTCAATTGCGTGATGGTGAGAATTATACTCCATTACTTATATGCAAATGTAAAGTTAAATCTTTTGAACGTATGTTGATGATCTCATTCTTGTTTAAAATTGTGCTCAATTGTATGCAGCTCTGAACGAAGCGTTAAAGAAAGAAGTTGAGAGGCTTAAAATCGCTACCGGGGAAACGATAAGCTCTTCCAAGTCTTTTAACTTGGGAATGCATAACATGGCATACACCCCATCATCTTTCATTCAATTTTCACAGCAAATGGGCGCTGTAGGCCCTCAGAATATGCCAATGCCACCATTTAGTTATTCCCCATCTAACATGTCTAACCACCCTATGCATCCATCAGATTCTCATTCATTCTCAGAGGTTCTGCAGAGCGACTCTCTCGGTCGATTGCAAGGTCTCGATATCAGCAGTAAAGGATCGTCTCTTATGAAATCAGAGTGCCTCTCACTCTCTGCTAGTGAGAGCAGTACGACGTTTTGATGCGAAACCGGTTGCTGACTCTTGACTCAACTGACTTGTTGATGATTCATGTATTTAGCATGTTGTTTATAGATCAACGTTCAGTTATTTAGAGAAGTTTCTCCTCCACTTCAATTTCATTGATTTGATTTGTATTTAAGGACCAAAACTTTTTCTTTTTGATATTCTTAAGGGCTTTGATGGGTTGTTTGTTTTGGCAATATGGAGCCTTGTTGTGTTGTTGGGATGTCGACAATGTAGCTACTTTGTGACATGTTGTGGGTAAATTTTATTTTATTTTTATTTAACAACATTTCAGGTTGAAAGATTAAAACTTGTAACTTCTTGGTTACTAGATTGTATAAGAAATTGTTATAGCTCTTCTTCTGTTGGGATGTTGTGGGTATATTTTCTTCGCCAAACTGCAAGTTCTTGAGAAATTCCATCTCTAGTGTCTGAAACTTGTTTTCAGCAATTCTCTGATCTAAGTCTAACCGTTCTGAATCATTGGAAGCTCTTGCTATGGTAACTTTCGAGGATAATTATTCTATGAGATGGGTAGTTTTGCATAATTGAATACTTATATTATATGTATAAACTACTCAATTTGAAAGCGAGATACTTAACAATTTATCTCACGTTTTATCGATTAGTTTCTGATTTTTCAAATCTACCAAGTGTATATTAAACCTAGTAATGAACATTTTATCTTAACATACTATTTTTCGTTGATTTCTCATAATAATAATCGTAAATGTATGCTTCTTTGAGTAAGCTCCCATGTTTTAATTTTACGTATCTGAAGTAGACTACCAAATAAATCTCATTCAATTATTATTTGAATACCAAAATCAATCAGTTATGATACTTTGTCCAAATTTCAAAATTTGTGTTGGATATAGATACCAAAATCACGAAAAACAGATTTTTTAAATAAATTATTGTTATTATTATTATTTTAAATTAAAATATTTAATAGAGAAAGTATTTCAATAATTGCCAAATATGAAAATCAAACTCAAAATTGTCATTTTCACTTTTTTTTTTCTGCTATACAGTCCAAATCCAAAGGGCCATTAACCTGAGGGGCAGTGCTTTTCTATAATAAACCAAGTATACAAGGCATACAAAAACAAAGAGTCTACAGCAAAGAATGAGAAAAGCAGCCTACAAAAATGGTTTCCAATCAAGTAAATTCACATTTACAGAATTACAAGAGCTTAGAATAAAAGGCTCAAGCTGGTGCCGTAGTATAGAAACTTGAAGGGAGAAATGTAGACTAATAAGGGCTCAAACATCATCCAAAGACCATCCTGCCACTTTTAAATTTATATTCTTTCTTCCTTTTAAGCCCCCACAAAACACACACTCCTGCTTGCCACGAAAACTCTCCTCGCGAAAGAGAGGATTAAACAAGTGATTGCATAATCATCCCGCTACAATCTCTCTGTCTACCCAAAACAAGGTCAAACTCCTTGAAAACCCGGTTTCACACATCTGAACATCATCTTGCAGCACCAAAAAGAGGATCAATATCCTCACCCATCCTCCTACCCAAAATGTAACACATAAGCTCCACTAAGGAAGTGGGGCCAACAAATAGCTTAAATTTTAAGGTTAATGTACACTACACAAGTTTGTATCAAGATTGCAGAGACATTAGCATTTGGTCATGTTTCTCCACTTATCCTTCAGATCAACCTGAGACAAGCAACCCAACAACTCTTACAAACCGGCCTTGACACTCAAAAGACAAGACGTGTAAGTTCATTGTGAAATTGGTTACCTCTGTTCTCAAGTCAAATATATCACGATAGCTATTTAAGATGACCTTCCAATTTCCTTTACCAAACCTATATTACCAACCCAACCAAGATTAGTAACTCAAAGAGACATGAATATTAAACTAATAGAAGGTATAAGTAACTTTGTGTAGAACTTTGCGATTTTTTTATTTATAATAGTGAATGTTTAGACCAGGTTACGCACACTCCGATTTTGTTACAGGACAGACCGCATGACCTTAGAACATTTGACTGTCAAGGAAACTCATACGAAATTAATTACTAGGTATGTCAATGTGACCATCATGAAACTTTGCAACGCTATAAAAAGGAAAGAAAGCATCAACATAGTACAATTTCAAGTTTTTACTAAATCATGTATCTTCTCTGAAACCATGTAATAGAGATAGAACAACTTAGCTTGAACCTGGACAACAGCTATTTAAGCAGTTGAGCTCTTTCAAGCAAGCAAACTCATTGATAGTTGAAATAATCAACAACTCTTTTTAAATGAAAAAAATATGTTACATGGGAATTGATAGTAGAAAAATGAGTTTGAAACTCAAGAAAGCAGCAAAGCCCCTGAGTTGAACCTCCCCAACGAGCAGCTGATTGACTTGGCTAATTACTCAACATATGGAAACTATGAAAGACTACTATCCTTGACTTAAGAGAAAATTTATCGACTCCGCTAATTACTCAACATATGGAAATTCATGAAAGACTGCTATCCTTGACTCAAGAGAAAATTTTGTTCCGTCGAATTCAATTCTTCTTTGCTCGGTCGGAAGAAAGCTGCTTGGTTTCTTGTAACTAAATAATGTTGTTTGGGTAGTGTATACGTGGGTGGGGGAAAACTCAAGTCTCTTCTATTCTTTTGGATAAGAAGCAATTTCATTGATGTATGAGATAACTTCGTGTAAACACAAAAAAATAGTAGCAATTGAAAGCACATACCTTTGCACGGCAGTTCTTAAGGTGTCTTCTTCAAGTGCGCTCCACATCTTACGCCTTCTTCGAGCCATTTTGGTTTCTTCATACTTCGAAGGAGAGATGGCCTTTCTCTTCGGACTAGATAGGTGAAGTCTGGCATGATTTCCTTCAGTTGAGTCATCTATTGAATCATTCCACTGTAATAAAAAGAAATGGACAAAAAAGGTCTTACAAGAAATTTAAAGCTATAAATGATTCACTAAGATCAATATTAAATCTCCAAGAGGAGTTTCAATGTGTGTATGAAACAGAAAACCGTTATTTACTGCTGCTCTACTATCATAACAACCAACATCCAAGGAAATCAGTCAAGTTTCCTTCCAGTACAAAATACAACACAACATTAATGGTGTAACCCTAATAAAACTGCATATTCACAAGTATTTTTTTATTTTATTCAACTGCAGTACAAAATAAAATTGTCACTGCATTGATAACACTAGTTCTTGATTAAAATAAAAATGGTCGACAGCATCAAATTATAAATTGAAAGAGGACGTTCCAACATTCAGAAACATTCCTCCTAGCAATGATAATCTTGAAAATATAATATTTGATATCCCACAATTAAGAAGTCTTTAGAAAGCAATGTACGATCTGGCTCATGAAACTATAAACATAAATTAGAAAAGGCATGTTAGCATAGCATCAAACATGGCTTACATTACCTCATGCGTACAAGCTGTAATGTTGTGTGCCATTAGGCTAGGTCGAGGAACAATTGTCGGATGGCCATGGCATGGGTTTTTAAGATCTATATACACAGCTCGAATAGGCACGGCATCTTTGATTATGACATGATGAGCAGGACCTGCATCATTTTGATCCTCCGAAGAATGCTCGCAAGTTTGATTCTTTTCAGCAAGATCACTAGCTACCGATTCTCCTATGCGTAACGCATCAGGAAATGGATCTTCCACCAATGCTTTAAACTCTAAACCGCTGGTTTTAATCACATCTTGTGCCTGTTCAACTTTAGGAGTATGTAGGGAAGTATATTTAGCAGATGAAACGTCATTTTCCAATTCCTTGAGATGACTAGTTTTAGCCCCTCCTCTAACATGTCTATTCGATATAAGGGATTTGGATCTTTGCAAGACAGGAGCCTTCAAATTTTCTGAGTAAACAAAATGATGCAGCTAGATTGAAGATACATACACCTAAGAATTTGAAATTATCAAGATTACAAAAATCTGAATTTGATTAAGAACATAAAAGAATGATAAAGATGTAAACTAGCATTCTCATCATCAAACAATTACAACATGGATATGCAAATCTGATATCAATACCGTGTCGACTTGGACTTGGATTGCACAAACCTACAGCTGATTCTTGCCCTTTTGCTGTTTCTGTAGCCAATTCACGAACTCTCTCAAGGTTCTGGCTCACTGCAACAAAATTTGTATGCTTAGAACCATCATTGACACCTGAATCCTGGTTCATATTATGCAAATCATTTCTCTTTGTTTCATCCTGGCTAGGCGATGGCACACTCCCCTGACGCGCCAATCTTGAATCGTCTTCCATTCGGGAAGGCAATTCAATCCCGCCGCCAACATCTTCACTCACAATGGGAGTTTTGCCAATTGCCTGCTCCAATTGAGCAGAATGCATATCATCCATAGTCCTTTTTTCAGTTAAATAAGCAGACAATGGAAGGAAAGAGGGGCCAAGAACCCCCCAGGCCTCAACCAAATAATCCCCAATCAGTTTCAAAGCTTCATTTCTAGTATTCATACCCTCCAGCCTCTTCCAAACACTGTCATCACACAATGCTGCTTCCAATTCACCTTCCCACCCTTTCAACTCCCTCGAAACCAGCTCGGTCTTCCCCGATCGCTCCATCTCGGCCACTCTCCCTCGCCAAATCCTGCTCACAGCGTCGGAAAACCTTCGGCGGCCGTCGACGGCGGCCAGGGGCAGGTACTTGGCCGTGCACTCCACTGCAACGGCGCAATAGGCAGATTTCATGGACCCCATGATTGCAAGGCCTTCCGTCCTGTCCAACTGCTCGATGATCTCGAAAATTATGAACAATCTCTCGGTTACACATGCTTCTGAGATTTCGGTCTCAATGGCGCGTAACAGAACCGCCTTCTTCAGGCGGAAATCCTTGTCGGGTAAGGAAATACCCACAAGAATTGGGTTCAGAAAGTGGTTGTCGATTGAAGATTGGAGCATGAGTTCGATAACCCATTTGCAAATGTTCTCGTCCATGATCAACATCGAAGGGGATGAAGATGAAGAACAAGTCAATGATTTGGGTTCAAAGCGTGAGACCTAGGGCATCTTATCATGAGCTTTGCCTTCAAACGATTTGTCACTAGAAATTATATATTAAATATTCTACGCCCATTTCGTTTTTTAAATCTTTGCCATTTTTTTCTTGTTGAATCACTAAAAGTTATGCTACATGAAATCTTGTTGGATGTTGAGTTTAGGATTGAGGTTATCACTACGTACTTGTTTTTCTTCTACCAGCCAAAATTTATTTCTCTTCTAGTTTAAAGATGTTTCAACCAATTTTATTCTCTACCAATGGGGGTGATAGCTATGAACTTACCCAATGTCACATTGTTATCGTCAGTTAACAATAAAAAATCAATACGAGATTCTTTTTATGTCTATCGAAGACCCTTCTTTTTCTGATTTCATAGTCATGGTCGATTGATTTCAAATTAATTTGAATATTGCTTTAAAAAATATTTTCGTCTCACCGCAACATAGGGCTACTGCTGATTCGTGGTGAGCTTCAAAAATAACTCTTATACAATATTGAAACAGAAGAATCAAGAGGAAAAAATATATGTGATAAATTTTCATTAGAATAGGGCACAAGTGCCAACTTTTATACAAAGTGTTATAACAATGAAAGGATATAACAAATGGTGGTTTGTCAAATAAACCTATTACAAACAACCGAGTAAGTAAAATAGAATTAATAGATTCTAATTTAATATCATTGGCACATATTTGTTAGAGAAATATTTGCATGCTCCCGCAGCATGGAGCCACTTATGTGGCAAAATCTGAGTCACTGATTTTTTCTCTTTCACTTCTAAAAAATTGTTTTTTCAAAATTAGAAACAAGGTTAGTGGTTCAAATTTTGCCACATAAGTGGTTGCAACATGCAAATATTTCTCATATTTATTATTGTACATTAGGTTATTTCTTATATTCTGATGCCAATATGCTTAAATGTAATTGTGTCAGCTTTAATCAATTTCTATAAAATAAATGTCGGTGAATTAATGGTTTCATTGTTTGGAGGAAATCAAGTTCAACATAAACATCACTAGATCAATCCTTAAAATTGGTATTTGGCTATTATTTATTTGAGATCAATGTCTTTTATATAGGGATTATGGTCCCCCTCCCTCAATTTATAGTTAAAAAAAAAAAAAAGTTTTGATCAATTTTAGTAAGAGGTGAATAATTTTGTGGCCGTTCATTTTTAGTTTAATGCGTGTAATTAATGGCATTCAGGAGCTCTGTCTAAGCAACAAGCTCTTTATCTTAGTCGAATGGAGAAATTTTAGCGACAACAATCATATTGATCATACTAGAAGTAAAAATATCAATTTTTATGATTGAATCGTAACGGTTGGTTGGACTAAATTACAACCAAACAATAAAATTAACACGCCACTGATCTTTTCAATCAAAATTGTTAACGTTAAATTGTATGGTAGCAACTGCTTAATCTGGAAGCTTAATGTACCAATGGCATTAGAATTAGGAAGATTAAAGATTGGAAAATCACATAATTAAAGAAAATATTGCAGAACCCCCACCATGATTGAGAATCATATCATACATATTCTTGACGAATTGTGGGGTTTTTTTTTTCATTTTGCAAAGGTATATGGCTAAGAAGGAAATATTTGTTTATGGATATTGCAAATTAATTAAAATTTAATTCTAAGAATGAAAGCGCGTTGTGATAGTTGGTCCTATCACACTGTCCGATTTCCTCAAGATGGATAGGTTAGCGTAGCTGAGCTTGGTCGTCTTTTTGCTATTTTTTTAAAGTGACAAATTAATTTATATTAGTAAATGTTTTGTTAGACACTTGTCATTTCAATTTTTTTTTTACAGGTTGAAATAAGTTTATAAACTTAAGTTTTCTTTTATTTTGTTCTTTTTATTTTTCTTAGGTGTATAAATTTTAAAATGTATGTACTTGTGTTTTTAAAAAATTGTCTATAGTTTTAAAAGAATGAAAGCATCAGTGGTCTAGTGGTAGAATAGTACCCTGCCATGGTATAGACCCGGGTTTGATTCCTGGCTGGTGCAAATATTTCAAGTGATGAGGATTTAATGTGCGTTGTAATAGTTGGTCCTATCACACTGTCTGATTTCCTTAAGGATGGATAGGTTAGCGTAGCTGAGCTTGGTCGTCTTTTTGCTATTGTTTTAAAGTGACAAATTAATTTATATTAATAAATGTTTTGTTAGACACCTGTCATTTCAACTTTTTTTTTACAGGTTGAAATAAGTTTATAAACTTAAGTTTTCTTTTATTTTGTTCTTTTTATTTTATTTAGGTGTATAAATTTTAAAATGTCTGTACTTGTGTTTTTAAAACTTTGTCTGTAGTTTTAAAAGTATGAAAGCACCAGTGGTGTAGTGGTAGAATAGTACCCTGCCATGGTATAGACCCGGGTTCAATTCTCGGCTGGTGTAAATATTTCAAGCGATGAGGAATGAATGCGCGTTGTGATAGTTGGTCCTATCACACTGTCTTGGTCGTCTTTTTGCTATTTTTTTTAAAGTGACAAATTAATTTATATTAGTAAATGTTTTGTTAGACACCTGTCATTTCAACTTTTTTTTACAGGTTGAAATAAGTTTATAAACTTAAGTTTTCTTTTATTTTGTTCTTTTTATTTTATTTAGGTGTATAAATTTTAAAATGTATGTACTTGGTTTTTTAAAACATTGTCTGTAGTTTTAAAAGTATGAAAGCACCAGTGGTCTAGTGGTAGAATAGTACCCTGCCACGGTACAAGTCCGGGTTCGATTCCCGGCTGGTGCAAATATTTCAAGCGATGAGGATTTAATGCGCGTTGTGATAGTTGGTCGTCTTTTTGCTATTTTTTTTAAAGTGACAAATTAATTTATATTAGTAAATGTTTTGTTAGACACCTGTCATTTCAACTTTTTTTTTTTTACAGGTTGAAATAAGTTTATAAATTAAGTTTTCTTTTATTTTGTTCTTTTTATTTTATTTAGGTGTATAAATTTTAAAATGTATGTACTTGTGTTTTTAAAAAATTGTCTGTAGTTTTAAAAGTATGAAAGCACCAGTGGTCTAGTACTAGAATAGTACCCTGCCACGGTACAGACCCGGGTTCGATTCCCGGATGGTGCAAATATTTCAAGCGATGAGGATTTAATGCACGTTGTGATAGTTGGTCCTATCACACTGTCTGATTTCCTTAAGATGGATAGGTTAGCGTAGCTGAGCTTGGTCGTCTTTTTGCTATTGTTTTAAAGTGACAAATTAATTTATATTAGTAAATGTTTTGTTAGACACTGTCATTTCAACTTTTTTTCTGAGTTGAAATAAGTTTATAAACTTAAGTTTTCTTTTATTTTGTTCTTTTTATTTTATTTAGGTGTATAAATTTTAAAATGTCTGTACTTGTGTTTTTAAAACTTTGTCTGTAGTTTTAAAAGTATGAAAGCACCTGTGGTCTAGTGGTAGAATAGTACCCTGCCATGGTATAAACCCGGGTTCAATTCTCGGCTGGTGCAAATATTTCAAGCGATGAGGATTGAATGCGCGTTGTGATAGTTGGTCCTATCACACTTTGTCTTGTCTTGAGTCTTTTTGCTATTTTTTTTAAAGTGACAAATTAATTTATATTAGTAAATGTTTTGTTAGACACCTGTCATTTCAACTTTTTTTTTTTTACAGGTTGAAATAAGTTTATAAACTTAAGTTTTCTTTTATTTTGTTCTTTTTATTTTATTTAGGTGTATAAATTTTAAAATGTATGTACTTGTGTTTTTAAAAAATTGTCTGTAGTTTTAAAAGTATGAAAGAACCAGTGGTTTAGTGGTAGAATAGTACCCTGCCATGGTATAGACCCGGGTTCAATTCTCGGCTGGTGCAAATATTTCAAGCGATGAGGATTGAATGCGCGTTGTGATAGTTGGTCCTATCACATTGTCTTGGTCGTCTTTTTGCTATTTTTTTTAAAGTGACAAATTAATTTATATTAGTAAATGTTTTGTTAGACACCTGTCATTTCAACTTTTTTTTTTTACAGGTTGAAATAAGTTTATAAACTTAAGTTTTCTTTTATTTTGTTCTTTTTATTTTATTTAGGTGTATAAATTTTAAAATGTATGTACTTGTGTTTTTAAAAAATTGTCTGTAGTTTTAAAAGTATGAAAGCACCAGTGGTCTAGTGGTAGAATAGTACCCTGCCATGGTATAGACCCGGGTTCAATTCTCGGCTGGTGCAAATATTTCAAGCGATGAGGATTGAATGTGCGTTGTGATAGTTGGTCCTATCACATTGTCTTGGTAAATCTTTTTGCTATTTTTTTTAAAGTGACAAATTAATTTATATTAGTAAATGTTTTGTTAGACACCTGTCATTTCAACTTTTTTTTTTTTACAGGTTGAAATAAGTTTATAAACTTAAGTTTTCTTTTATTTTGTTCTTTTTATTTTATTTAAGTGTATAAATTTTAAAATGTATGTACTTGTGTTTTTAAACAAATGTCTGTAGTTTTAAAAGTATGAAAGCACCAGTCGTCTAGTGTTAGAAAAGTACCCTGCCATGGTATAGACCCGGGTTCAATTCTCGGCTGGTGCAAATATTTCAAGCGATGAGGATTGAATGCGCGTTGTGATAGTTGGTCCTATCACATTGTCTTGGTAAATCTTTTTTGCTATTTTTTTTAAAGTGACAAATTAATTTATATTAGTAAATGTTTTGTTAGACACCTGTCATTTCAACTTTTTTTTTTTACAGGTTGAAATAAGTTTATAAACTTAAGTTTTCTTTTATTTTGTTCTTTTTATTTTATTTAGGTGTATAAATTTTAAAATGTATGTACTTGTGTTTTTAAAAACTTGTCTGTAGTTTTAAAAGTATGAAAGCACAAGTGGTCTAGTGGTAGAATAGTACCCTGCCACGGTATAGACTCGGGTTCAATTCTCGGCTGGTACAAATATTTCAAGCAATGAGGATTGAATGCACGTTGTGATAGTTGGTCCTATCACATTGTCTTGGTCGTCTTTTTGCTATTTTTTTTAAAGTGACAAATTAATTTATATTAGTAAATGTTTTGTTAGACACCTGTCATTTCATCTTTTTTTTTTTACAGGTTGAAATAAGTTTATAAACTTAAGTTTTCTTTTATTTTGTTCTTTTTATTTAATTTAGGTGTATAAATTTTAAAATGTATGTACTTGTGTTTTTAAAAAATTGTCTGTAGTTTTAAAAGTATGAAAGCACCAGTGGTCTAGTGGTAGAATAGTACCCTGCCACGGTACAGACCCGGGTTTGATTCCCGGCTGGTGCAAATATTTCAAGCGATGAGGATTTAATGCGCGTTGTGATAGTTGGTCCTACCACACTGTCCGATTTCCTTAAGATGGATATAGGTTAGCGTAGCTGAGCTTGGTGGTCTTTTTGCTATTGTTTTAAAGTGACAAATTAATTTATATTAGTAAATGTTTTGTTAGACACCTGTCATTTCAACTTTTTTTTTACAGGTTGAAATAAGTTTAGAAACTTAAGTTTTCTTTTATTTTGTTCTTTTTATTTTATTTAGGTGTATAAATTTTAAAATGTATGTACTTGTGTTTTTAAAAAATTGTCTGTAGTTTTAAAAGTATGAAAGCACCAGTGGTCTAGTGGTAGAATAGTATCCTGCCATGGTATAGACCTGGGTTCAATTCTCAGCTGGTGCAAATATTTCAAGCGATGAGGATTGAATGCGCGTTGTGATAGTTGGTCTTATCACATTGTCTTGGTCGTCTTTTTGCTATTTTTTTTAAAGTGACAAATTAATTTATATTAGTAAATGTTTTGTTAGACACCTGTCATTTCAACTTTTTTTTTTTTTACAGGTTGAAATAAGTTTATAAACTTATAAGTTTTCTTTTATTTTGTTCTTTTTATTTTATTTAGGTGTATAAATTTTAAAATGTATGTACTTGTGTTTTTAAAAAAATGTCTGTAGTTTTAAAAGTATGAAAGCACCAGTGGTCTAGTGATAGAATAGTACCCTGCCATGGTACAGACCCGGGTTCGATTCCCGGCTGGTGCAAATATTTCAAGCGATGAGGATTTAATGCGCGTTGTGATAGTTGGTTCTACCACACTGTCCGATTTCCTTAAGATGGATAGGTTAGCGTAGCTGAGCTTGGTCGTCTTTTTGCTATTGTTTTAAAGTGACAAATTAATTTATATTAGTAAATGTTTTGTTAGACACCTGTCATTTCAACTTTTTTTTTACAGGTTGAAATAAGTTTATAAACTTAAGTTTTCTTTTATTTTGTTCTTTTTATTTTATTTAGGTGTATAAATTTTAAAATGTATGTACTTGTGTTTTTAAAAAATTGTCTGTAGTTTTAAAAGTATGAAAGCACCAGTGGTCTAGTGGTAGAATAGTACCCTGCCATGGTATAGACCTGGGTTCAATTCTTGGCTGGTGCAAATATTTCAAGCGATGAGGATTGAATGCGCGTTGTGATAGTTGGTCCTATCACATTGTCTTGGTCGTCTTTTTGCTATTTTGTTTAAAGTGACAAATTAATTTATATTAGTAAATGTTTTGTTAGACACCTGTCATTTCAACTTTTTTTTTACAGGTTGAAATAAGTTTATAAACTTAAGTTTTCTTTTATTTTGTTCTTTTTATTTTATTTAGGTGTATAAATTTTAAAATGTATGTACTTGTGTTATTAAAAAATTGTCTGTAGTTTTAAAAGTATGAAAGCACCAGTGGTTTAGTTGTAGAATAGTACCCTGCCATGGTATAGACCCGGGTTCAATTCTCGGCTGGTGCAAATATTTCAAGCGATGAGGATTGAATGCGCGTTGTGATAGGTTGTCCTATCACACTTTGTTTTGGTAAATTTTTGCTATTTTTTTAAAGTGACAAATTAATTTATATTAGTAAATGTTTTGTTAGACACACTGTCATTTCATTTTTTTTTTCTGAGTTGAAATAAGTTTATAAACTTAAGCTTTCTTTTATTTTGTTCTTTTTATTTTATTTAGGTGTATAAATTTTAAAATGTATGTACTTGTGTCTTTAAAACAATGTCTGTAGTTTTAAAAGTATGAAAGCACTAGTGGTCTAGTGGTAGAATAGTATCCTGCCATGGTATAGACCTGGGTTCAATTCTCAGCTGGTGCAAATATTTCAAGCGATGAGGATTGAATGCGCGTTGTGATAGTTGGTCCTATCACATTGTCTTGATAAATCTTTTGCTATTTTTTTAAAGTGACAAATTAATTTATATTAGTAAATGTTTTGTTAGACACCTGTCATTTCAACTTTTTTTTTTTTACAGGTTGAAATAAGTTTATAAACTTATAAGTTTTCTTTTATTTTGTTCTTTTTATTTTATTTAGGTGTATAAATTTTAAAATGTATGTACTTGTGTTTTTAAAAACTTGTCTGTTGTTTTAAAAGTATGAAAGCACCAGTGGTCTAGTGGTAGAATAGTACCCTGCCATGGTATAGACCTGGGTTCAATTCTCGGCTGGTGCAAATATTTCAAGCGATGAGGATTGAATGCGCGTTGTGATAGTTGGTCCTATCACATTGTACAGGTTGAAATAAGTTTATAAACTTAAGTTTTCTTTTATTTTGTTCTTTTTATTTTATTTAGGTGTATAAATTTTAAAATGTATGTACTTGTGTTTTTAAAAAATTGTCTGTAGTTTTAAAAGTATGAAAGCACCAGTGGTCTAGTGGTAGAATAGTACCACCTTGCATGCAGGACCGGGTTCGATTCATTTGGTGCAAATATTTCAAGCGATGAGGATTTAATGCGCGTTGTGATAGTTGGTCCTACCACACTGTCCGATTTCCTTAAGATGGATAGGTTAGCGTAGCTGAGCTTGGTCGTCTTTTTGCTATTGTTTTAAAGTGACAAATTAATTTATATTAGTAAATGTTTTGTTAGACACCTGTCATTTCAACTTTTTTTTTACAGGTTGAAATAAGTTTATAAACTTAAGTTTTCTTTTATTTTGTTCTTTTTATTTTATTTAGGTGTATAAATTTTAAAATGTCTGTACTTGTGTTTTTAAAACTTTGTCTGTAGTTTTAAAAGTATGAAAGCACCAGTGGTTTAGTTGTAGAATAGTACCCTGCCATGGTATAGACCCGGGTTCAATTCTCGGCTGGTGCAAATATTTCAAGCGATGAGGATTGAATGCGCGTTGTGATAGTTGGTCCTATCACACTGTTTTGGTCGTCTTTTTGCTATTTTTTTTAAAGTGACAAATTAATTTATATTAGTAAATGTTTTGTTAGACACCTGTCATTTCAATTTTTTTTTTTTACAGGTTGAAATAAGTTTATAAACTTAAGCTTTCTTTTATTTTGTTCTTTTTATTTTATTTAGGTGTATAAATTTTAAAATGTATGTACTTGTGTCTTTAAAAAAATGTCTGTAGTTTTTAAAGTATGAAAGCACGAGTGGTCTAGTGGTAGAATAGTACTCTGCCACGGTACAGACCCGGGTTTGATTCCCGGCTGGTGCAAATATTTCAAGCGATGAGGATTTAATGCGGTTCGTGATAGTTGGTCCTTTCACACTATCCGATTTCCTTAAGATGGATAGGTTAGCGTAGCTGATCTTGGTCGTCTTTTTGCTATACTTTTAAAGTGACAAATTAATTTATATTAGTAAATGTTTTGATATTAGTAAATGTTTTGTTAGACACCTGTCATTTCAACTTTTTTGTAATTGTGTTTTTAAAAAATTGTCTGTAGTTATAAAAGTATGAAAGCACCAGTGGTCTAGTGGTAGAATATTACCCTGCCATGGTACAGACCCGGGAATACGTTCATTTAACTAACAATCCCATTTTAAATATGTTTCATCATTGACATTTTTCTTTTCTTTTGTTTTCTGGTTTTTTTTTATCTTTTTCTAATGCATTCTCTTCTTCTGTTATCTTCTCATTTAATTTTTTCTTTGTTCTTCACTATGTTGCTCTATTTCTTTCTTTTTGTTCTTCAATTCCTCTTTTTTTAGGAGATTGTTATCGAGAATGGCTTCTTTGAGTTTGGATTTAAGCTCAATCAAAGCTTTTCTTTCAATCTCCTTGAGATCTTAGAGATGGTTGCTTTTTCCATGGCGATTGGCTTCAAAATTTCATCCTTCACATTTTTCACGACGATTATTTCTTCTTCTTCAACGACAACCATCTTCAGCTCTTCTGCAACCTCAACAACCCCCATTGAAGCACCTTCAACCTTGACAATGGAATCAATTTTTTTTCTTTTGATTTTACAAAGTCAAGTACCGAGGCGCTACTGATTTACATTTTGGAGTTCTTTAAAGGGTAAAGGGACAGAGTTTGTCAATGGTATATCGTGGTACGTAATCATGAATAAAATGTGCTTAAAACAGAAGACACATATTCTGTTTTAAAGGCATGTACTCAACGGTACTTAATAGTGGTGTGTAGTCTTTTGTGCACCATGCAGTACCTTACGTTTTATGGTTGTTTTGTGGCATAGGTATAACCCAAAACCAGACAACGTCATTAAACTTATACCATGCAAGATTTTCAATGCAATCATCATTATGATGGGGTACACAACAATATAATATTATTGCATTCATTATAGTGGTGGGTACACAACAGTACGTTCGAAGGTGAGGCATCTAAAACGTGAGTGCTAACGATTGCATGTCACGACAACATTGATCGGAGATGGGAGTCGCAAAATGGTGGGTACACAACAGTCGTTCAAAGGTGAGGAGTCTAAAACGTGAGTGCTAACGATTGCATGTCACGACAGCATTGATCGGAGAAGGGAGTCGCAAGTGGTACGAGAGTCGAAAGGACCACTAGGGTTATTTTGTGCTGGGAGTCGAACGACATTCTAGAAAATGTGGTGAATTCTTTTATTTTGTTAAAAAAAAACAAAAATTCGTGGGATTTTAATTGCAAAGATCACCAAGCCAAAGCATGTAAAGGTGTGTACTAGCTTTTTATTTTTAATTTTAGCCTTTCTATTCATATACAAATAGGTTAAGTACTAGAACGTACACTACAATTTGGTTGTGTATGGTTTCATTCAAAAACCAATAAATTCAAAATTATGGTGTGTACTCCATATTAAAATCTTCATTTGTTTTTCACAAAAAAAAAAAATCAATGACAATTTCAATTCTATTTTTTTGTCAAAAGATTTTAATTTCAAATTGTCACAAAATCTTAAAGTTTGTTAGATAAGTTGTTAGAGTATTGTTATTAATTTTAATAATTAATAGAAATAAGGGTATGGTTACAATGGTAAAATATATTTTCTATAATTAATAAATTTAATTCAAAAATAGAAAATATATATAAACTTTAATCCTAAAAAAAGTAGACATTTGGTTAATTTGTTTATTAAATGTAGACATTCCCCTAATTTTTCTTTTTTTTTTTTTTTTTTTTTCTAAATGTCTAGTGTAAAGAAGATAGCCCATTAACGATGAAGCTCGGCCCATTCTGATGTTTATTGATTGTGTGTTAAATGGGCCAATGTATTTCTCGTGATCATTTTCATCATTAAGTTTGTTAAAAAGAGTTTTAATTCCCTGTAGGCATGTGTAGCGTCCAGGAGTTTTTTTATGTTTGCGAGTCTTCTCTTTTTTTGTGTGTGTGGAGTTTTTTGAGGTATGGTAAGAAATTAAACTTTTAAAAATATAGATACTAAAATAGAACAACACTAGCATTCAAAATCTAGAGACCAAAATCATATTTTAACATTTTTTTAAAATTTTTATAATAGATTATCCCATTGAACTATATTGATTTATTGAGTTTATTTCATACTTCAAAAATATATTTCAATATCCAAGAACAAAACTTATATTTATTAGTTTTTGTTTTCAAAATTAATTTTGTCTATTTGTAAAGTCTTTTGATTAATCTTGAGTAATAACATTAATTTGAGTATGGTTTAAAGTAAACCTAACTCAATTTTTTTTTCTTTTCAGAATACAACAATTAAGGGTAAGGGGACTCGAACAGAAGACCTCTAGTCATTGGACATTCACTAGTGCTGCTGAGTAACTGCTCATGTTGGCAAAGTAAACATAACTCAATTAACATATAACTATGTGGGTAATCAAATTCTGTGGTTAATTTTTTCATGAATACCTATTTGACTAAAAGCTAAGGTTCAACTAATGTCAAAAAAAATAAAGAAAAAAAAGGCAAAGGTTCAACTCCACATTAATAAAATTTGGATAATATTCAATGACACGTAAAGATGAATAAATTTAAACTATTAATCTTTTGATATAGAGTACATATAGAGTACATGGCATAGGCCGTAAACAATCAAACATATCTCAGATTAGCTCATAACATTTGAATATTTAGTTGAAGATTCAAGCTCAAATAGAGTGAAATAGCCATATATATGAGACATCGCTTTGGACATTGTTCTTAGAGTGAAATAGCCATTCCTTGAAATTCATCTTTTTTTCATGGCAATTTGAATGAGAAGCTCTTTCATATCATAAACCAACAACTTAAGGCTAATTTCTAAACCACTTAAATCTGGTGTATTGATCTCTTCTCTATTTCTTTCTCTTCTATTTTTATGTTCATTTGTTTTGTGCTCTGTTTTAGTGGATGATTTTGATACAACCGTTGAATACATAATTCGGGATAAATTTTAATCATGTTCAATTTTGGTTTATGAAATAAAAAAATCTTTAATTATATGGTCTAATGTTTACTACAATAATAATTAAACTAATTTTAAATTTAACATATTATTGAAGTGGTTATTTTGATATTAACATTAAATAAATTTATAAAATTAAATAAATATAAATGTAAACTTAAAAAAATAGGCAAACACTAAAATGAAGTATCATCGAAATGTTAAATGATAAAAATATTTGATTT
Organism: Sicyos edulis; assembly: GCA_036507275.1. NCBI lineage: Eukaryota > Viridiplantae > Streptophyta > Magnoliopsida > Cucurbitales > Cucurbitaceae > Sicyos > Sicyos edulis. The sequence goes on from CM071846.1 coordinate 5,941,537, forward strand.
TAAAATATAAAGATCAAATGTCTTCAAAGAACAACCCAACGATTGAAGCTAAGAACTTCAAGTCATACGTCATTTCTTTGAGAAATTTCTTTTTTTTTTTTTTTTTTGAGACAAGAGATATTTCAGTTTGAGTTAGCTAAAAAACACTTAAACTAGAATATTTTTTGAAGTATCTCGATGCCACTTCCTAAAGACAAGCTAGAGATGCATTTGGTGGGCTATAAGAGAGCAAATCTCCAATTTTCATGTTTTCAATAGAGCAAATCTCTAATTTTTCTGTTTAAATATATTTACAAAGATGAAATAGAAACTACTCTCCAAATTAAAAATGTGTTTTTTTCAATAAATATTTATAATAATTCATGTAATAGAAGATAAAGTGATTTTTTTTAACATGTGGTATTGGTTGGAGTTTCGATAGTGAAGGCACGACACCTGTTGACACATATTTCAATTTTGAGAAAGGATCAAGTTCTTTTGATCCTTACCTTTTAAAATTATATTAACATTTCGACAACTTTCTATTTTGATTTATATATTTATTGAGTTTTCTTTCAAACTTATTTTCTTCTAAAGAAATCGAATAAAATTTATATAAAGACCAAAATAACTATATAATCAATATATTAAAATTAAAAATTGATCTATTCAACATTTTGTTCTGTTAAAGATTATGTTGTTTTAAAAATTAAAATTGAATACTATTAAAATTTTGTGAGATATAGTGTTTGATTTTAAAATAATAATTACCACATAGAAATTTCAATTTTATGATTAAAGACTCATGAATACTTTAAAAAAGAAGAAAAATAAATGCATTCTTCAAGAGAATAAATCACATTGAACAAGCTTTTCAATCACCACATAGGTAATTTTCTATGGGAAATTTCCAACTCCAAATCAAAACTAGAGAAGGAATGCGGAGACGAAAAGAGTTTAGGGGAATATAAGCAGCTATTGAAAGTCCTACAAAAAATAGAAAGATATATTCATAAATCTTGGAGTAAGGCTGTAGCTATAATGTTAGTGAAATAAGTTACATCATTAATAACAAAAATAGAAACCAATTCCACAAAGATTGAAGGAATAGCTTCCGACACACACTATCTAGCAAATACAAAGGCCATCTTTCATTACCAAAGCCTTCTATAATCGCAAAGGACACTTTGATGCCCCTTTTAGAGCCCATAAACGAACCAGCAAGTCCAACCCTCCTTCATTTCAATCCAAGCGACACGATCCATCAACAATCCTTTGAAGAATAAGGTTTCGAGGAGTTGTTTGGATGGGTAGTTAGTTTAAAAAATTATTTTGAGTAGTTAAAAATTGGTTCGAATGTACTTTTTATGAAGATGAGTTAGAGACAATGAATTATTTTATGTGACTTTAAAATGAGTGATTAAAAAAATAATGATTAGAAATAAGTGATTGAAAACGAATTATTTTGAAGAGTTAAAAATAAATAATTAGTTATGAGTAGTTAGAAATTGAGAGTTATTTTGAATAATTATAAATAAAAAAATATTATGAATAGTAAAAATGAGTAGTTATTTTGAATAGTTACACAAAACTTGTTTTGATGTAATTATGAAGCAAAAATTAGTAAATTCTCAACTTAAATTTTCTACGAAAAACAAACACTCTCGAAGTTCTAGAATTCGCCGCAGATGAAGTTTCCATTAAATTTAGAAAATTAAAAAATGAAATTGCAACTGATCTTTTTTTTAGGCCATCTCTTCTCATTATGCAGCGTTAAGTGACGAAGACTACAGATCAAGAAAATAAACTAGAAATAATCATAAATAATGGATACTAAATTTGTGTTTTAGAAAAGTTAACAATAAGTTAATATAAAATAAAATAAAATATATCCACAATTTAATACATTTTCACAAGTGGTCTAGTGGTTGATTTGTGCATATCCACATTCTCGACCAGCGTTCGATCCCCCAATATTGTGAATTACCGAGCAATGAGGATAATGACGCTTTTAATGATGGGGCCCTCGCTTCATCATTAACAAACGATCTCCCGGAAAGAGATCAAAACGTTCTGAGCTTGTCTCCTTTTTTTAATAATGATTTATTTATTAAGAAATTGATGTTAACTAAAAACTTGTTTTATATAAGTATTAGTTGAAATCCTGTCAAAAAAGTTAATCCATTTCAACTCCACGGTCACAAGTTGGAGCTCGAAAATCGGTATTTGACTCTCATATTATTTGAAAGTAGTTGTGCCCTCTATGTAGGATTTGTTGGTCCTCCTTCCCTCACTATGTACTTAAAAAAAAAATTGAGATTACGAGTTCTTAAAAATAAGAAATTATTTTTATTTTTAATAATAAAAATGAAAAGTTATAAAACCTGGTCAATGTTGTTTTTTGAATGAGGAAATAAATAAATTTTTAATTATTTTTTTTGAGTATAAATGGAGAAAATGAGACTGCAAATATCGATTTCATAGATCGAATTCATGATCATAAAATTAAAATAAATTAATACAAAATGTGACTGAATCATTCATAAATTCTCAATTTAAATCTAATATCAAGCAAACATCCCCTTCCCTCCTTCAATTTGGTAATGGCATTTTTGTAATATCGGAGGAAGACATCGTATGAAATTAGGGTTGAGAATCTGCCGCCATAGTTTTTGGATTCATCCATCGGTACCAAAATTCTGCCGTGGATGGAGAGGGAGCGAACGGCGGTGGCGGAGGTTAGGGTTCCGGCGAGGGGAGAGTGAAAGAGAACTGTAACGGGAATGCTGTTGAAGCGGCGATTGAACATGTGGATTGCAAAGACCTGAAGAAATCCTGATGGTAAATTACGTCAGTAATTATATAGTTTTCAATCTGAATCTAATATGATTGCTGCTCGTATTTCCGTTCTTTCTCAATCTCTTCCTCGCCGTCTTTTCTCTGCTGCTTTGCTCGTTCGCTTCCACCAGAGCCTTGTGATGACGCTGTTCTGAAGGTCTCGCTTTCCTTAATCCTGCCGGTATATGATTTTTCTATGCGTGATTTATTATTGGCTCGATTTGGAATTGTGTGTTTGTGCTTTTAATCGTCAATTTCTATGCTGTGTATAGTTCTTTAGAAGAGTGCGAATCACAAACTGTAGGAATCTAGTATGTTGTTTGTTTGTTAAGATCTATAGAATGAATGAGTTGAGCTATGGATTGTCGGAGCGTGTTGTTGAAAGTTCTTGAGATTAACTGTGTTGCTGAATCACATTTCAATGGAGTTTATTTTTCTGATGATGATCTTTTTTATGGTTGAAAGATATGACAAATACGATCCTTAGGCTTATTTTTTTCCTCTAGAAGTCACTAATGATTGTGCAGAAATATCAGCAAATAGCATACTAAGCATGTTGACATCGTTACCATAGGATCAAAACCTAGAGTAACCTATGTTTGAGTCCTCTTGCAAAGCCTCTGGCCACTTGGAGGTATAGTCTTGTAACAGGTATGGAAAAAAGTTAATCTACAAAGAAGGAATATATTCTTACACTTCAATTTTTGGATTTCTTACATATTTTTTGAGTTTGTCTACCTTCCATGTAGAAAGAAGTCAAATTCAAACTTATTTCACATAGTTTTATGCTGAATTTTCTAACTTTTTGTGATTGTTGAGGTAGGATTAAATTTATCTTTTTTTTTTATAGGAAACAAAAAAGAAACTTTTCATTGATGAATGGAAAATTTACCAAAAATTCTATTGAAACAAGTTAGAAGAAAATTTTCAAAAGTCCCCTAGGAGTGGCCGGTGGTCAAAAGTTTGGATTTTGAAGGTGTGCTCCGCTCGAGACTCACATGTTACATAATGATGACACCAAAACTTTGATTTCCTAGTTTCTAAAAAAAATGAAATTCTGCCAAAGTGAAATAAGATAAAGATAAGCTATGATTCTTAAAGGGAGACAAATGATGGCTCCAAAACAAGGCTGACAGATCCAATGAATTTATTGTTGGATCTTTTTCTTATCTTTGAAGATTTGATCATATCTCTACAACCAAGCTTCCAAAAGAAGGCATATTTGAAGTTGTGTCCCCAAGGGGTGGCTTAGTGGTTGAAGACTTGGGCTTTGAGTGTATACTCGTCTCAAAGTCCCGGGTTCGGGACTCACCTGAGATATTACTTCTTCCATGTCTCCGGTGTCTGGCTCAGGGACGGGTGTGGTTACCCTTGTTTCAAAAAAGAAGGCATATTTGAAGTTGCACCACAATTTTTTTCTCCTCTTTGAAAGGGTGGTGCTCAGTGAGAGTAATGTTGAGCAGAGATAAAATGTAAGGAGGTCTATTGAGGGTCCATCTTGACAATAAATTTATTATAGTTTGTTGTTCTCTGTTAGAAATTTGATTTCTTGTCCTTTTGGTCTGATCTTTGTTGTGTAATGCCCTTTGACCAATGCTCACTTTCTCTTGTGACCCAATTTTGAAATTAAGATGTTTCCATGCTGTTGGAGATAGATAATCAATTGGATTATAGAATCGACCTAGTTAGCTTGAGAACAAAATTGAAGTTAGTCGCGAATTAGGATACTTCTTCAACTTTCTTTCCTGAAAACAGAGAAAGTCCTACTTCTCTAAGTAGACTTACTAGTTTGATACCATGGCCAGTGGCATTGGCAATAAAACTTTGGTTTAGAAATTCCAGCAACTGATTTCGGACATTTTTGTCCGTAGGTTGCATTTGTTCTGTATATTACACATGACCTTATCCAGAAGGCTGAGACCGGTACAAGGTTGCGTTCTTAAGGAAAATGGATTTCTAGCTGAATTTTAGTTCTGGGTCACATAAGAGGAAATCATGTTCATAATCTTATGTTATTCATTCTGTCAGGTGTAAATTTTTATTTCTAATCTATGTCTCTGCCTTTTCTATTGTACCTGTTGATTGATATCTTAGTGCATTGATGCTGCAAGTAATTGGATTGCAAGTTGGCAAAAGGTGTAAGTTTATCTTTCATAGTTAAAGCTAATACACCGATTCTTTTCTTGCTATATTACAACAGGTCTTGGTTATTTTGGATGCCCAATTAATTACTTTAACCTTGGGTTATATTTTCAGCTTTAATCAGGCAAATTTGTCTACAAGTAAACCGTCGATCCCTGTTTTGTTTAGGGTTTAAACCACACCATGATTTCTTAATAACTTTTGTTTGTTTAGTTTTTACTTGTTCCTTCATCCTTTCCTATGTTAACCTGACATTGGTAATCGTTTATTTTTTTAGCTATAACTACCCGGAGATAGGACTATCCAATGATGCTTACACATTTCTCGAGATAAAAAAGAGTACTTGAGATGAACATATGCAAGATACCAACGAAAGCATAGCTCTAATAGTAACGAATCCTTTGTTTTTTTTTAAAAAAATAATAGCTCAAAGAAACTTTAAAAAAAGAGAACAAGACTATTACTCCATTTTTTTAAAAGAAAAAATCATTTAAAATAAATTTTAAATTTGGATATAAGCTTTTTTAAAAAAAAGTTTTTAATTTAAAAAATCATTTAAAAAGAGCATTTTTTTTCCTAAAGAAAATATAATGAAATTAATTGGATAAAAATTAACTCATGCAATTTTGAGGCCAATTCCGAGTAGAGGTGTTTCGTGTGTATAGTTAAAAACCCTAGCCTAAATTGAATTGTTCGATAGAATTATATTTAATCAATTTTATTTGAAGTTCATAAAAAAAAAAAAAAGATTTAGAAGTTAAAATTTCACAAATTAAATTATTAAAGTAAAAATATAATTTTGATCCCTAGATTATTTTTATTTTTTTTTGTTTGGTCCATCTATTTTTAAATGTTTAATTTTAGTCTTTAGTTCAATTTTGATTTTTAGACTTTTAAATGTCTAATTTTATAATTTTATTTCTTAGTTTTCAAAAAAGAAATAAATGAAAACCTATATCTTTTTTTGTGATGGTTTAGAATTCACCTTTGTGGTCTACTCAATTTCCGAGAAATATTATAATAACAATCCGATTAAACAATTACAGAATCAACCAAAGCATATCGAACAAGGTAAAATGAAAGAAAACATTAAATTAATGGCGCCGTCTCAAAAGCCACCGCACCAATCAACATCCTCCAATTACAAATTTATTGCATTCACTCAACTCACAGTCAAATCCATCAATTCAACACCATAGCAATGAAAGGTGTGTTTGGGGCACCGGTATAAATGGTGTTTGAGGGATATATTATAACATAGATTATGATTAACGGTGTTTGAGATGATGATTATGTAACAAAAAGGTAACTATCATTTATAATAAATGGTGGGCAAACATGGGTTGAATTATTATAACCAACTCGACCGTCTACATAAACGGGGCTTAAACACACCCTAAACAATTACATAATCGTCTCAATGGTAAATTGAGCCTTAATTTGCAATTGTTTTTCATATAGTTTCAATTTACCAAAATGAGAAGATAATTGACTACTATAAAGTTTCTAGAGGAGTATCAAGACCACAATTGTGGGAATTCCTATTCAACGTGGGACACATTTTGTTAAGAAATGGGTATAGATTTTCATTTTCCTTCCTATTAAGAAATGGGTATAGTTATGTTTGGAACAAAATGAAAATGACGAAAAACAGAGCTTCAAAATGCAGAAAATTATGGATAAATTATAAATCAATCAACATTATATTGATCAAATTGCAATAAGACAACATGTTATGAATCAATTAGCAACCAAATAAATGTCATGAATCAATACTTAAATTAAACTTAAGTTATGGGTCAATCAAATCAAAGTCATGGTCATGCTTATCTTTTTATTTTCGGTTGGAGATCGGTCATGTTTAATTGTTATGAGCAAATGAGAGATCAAATTCAAATTGGAAATTAAATATCAATTAATCTTTTATTTGGAGTGAGATGAGGTTCAACTAGGAAATCCAAATAATTAAAAAAAAAAAAAAGAAAAGAAAAGAAAAAGAGAGTTACTTTCGTTTTCATATGATGGCTTTGAATATTAAGCGTGGTGTAATATAATAAGGTAGTTGGAGCTGTTGGACAAAATTACGCGTAGACACACCCGTGATTCCATGAATAATTCGTGGCATCTTTTTTTTTTTTTTTTTTAATAGTTTAATTAATTTTTATTTTTTTAATAACAAAAATTTAGAATTTTGCTCTAAACTATGAGACTACAATATATCCTATTAAGATTAGAAGTAAAATTGAAAATCGCCTCAAAAATTACTTTTTGCAATCATTTTAAACTTTTGTCTTCAAAGTTAGCATACCTCTCAAAATTCAAAGTGCTCGATTAGGAATTCATTTTTTCCCCCTTAAATTGTGATAGATTTGAAACATGAAGATTTTTACTTATGTTTGCCTTATATATTTTTTTTTATAATGTTATTTAATCTGTTTTTTTTTAATTTAATTTATTTTATTTTTTTTGTGTTTGTTTCATATGAGTACATTATCATTAACTGATGCTCAAGTTTTTTTGAAATGGGTGCTCAAGTTTATTAATAGTCGCGTCTGTTTAATGGAAAATTTACAATGATTCCAATGGCTTTAGCAGCACAGGCTTATATTTTCGAATTTTCCTTTGTTTTTTCCCATCGAGTATCAAATTTATGGCTTCAGGGTCATTTTAATATTTAAACCTTTCTTTTTTCTTTTTTTTTAAGACGTAGTTTTTTTTAAGTCTAAGAACAATTTGATAGTGGAGATACCCACTTCATTATTTAAAGGCAAATATTTTTTTTTTTTTTTTGAGATTACAACAATTAGGGGTGGGGGAGACTCGAACCCAAGACCTCTTGGTCATTAGATGTACATCGGTGCCGTTTGAGCTACAGCTCGATTGGCTAAGGGCAAATATATTTATGACTATATATATATATATATATATATATATATATATATATATATATATATATATATTTTGGGTTTTTTCTTAAATAGACCCTATTTGAAAAGTATTTGTAAATATATATCTACAAAAATATTAGCAAAAGTAGATTTTGTTTTAATACATTATAAAATCTAAAAATAATGAATTACAATCATACCCTCATATTGGTTGTTTTTTAATTTTGGAAGAAAAATTTCAAAAAAGGAAAACAATCTCACATTCCAAACCACAAATCGCAAATTTATGGGCATTAATTGTAGAAAAACATATCCTCTGAAATCACATTTATTAGAGACGTTTCATCTTCCTTTTTTTATACCTTATAAATTTAAAAAAGAACGATCAAATTATTGTGTTTTCATTTGGGGAGTAAAATTTAAAAAAAGGAAATTCGTCTCACCTTCCAAACCAGAAATCGCCAATTTATGGTGCATTAATTGCAGGACGAGAGTGGCGACAATGCATTGTTAGATGTACTGTGTTGTGATTTACATACAGTATAGTTCGAAATGTACATGTTATTTGATTCTAGTAGTTTTATTTATAAATAAACCGTATGAGCTGTTGAACGTTCAATTTCATTGATTGAAACCAGAACACGTTTGATAACCACACAGTATTGAAACAACTTAGTATATACTATACAACCATAATATATCATGTATCATATCGTATTTTTAAAACTTTGTGTTTTTTTTAAAGTGTTTAATTTGCTGATATGGATACTTGTAGTGTGATTTAATATGTTTGCGACAACGAACAAGTAATTTTGAATGTACAATACCGTATAGTAAAACATTGAGAAATAACATATGTAATATTTGTGAATTGATAGAGATTCGTACTGTTGGAACAACTTCACACAAAATTACTATTTAAAGTGAGATCAATAGTAAATAAAAAAAGTCTCATGGGTTACAAAATTGAAATTGAAAGCGTTAGACATAAAAAAAACTGTAATGTAAAATCATCATTGAGTGAATGCGTTCCTCAATACTTATGCGACGCTCTTCAGCTACTTCATGATTATGGTACATTTCATTTTCATCCTACTGACCATTATGTGCAATACAGATTGAGATGTTTGTTGAACCTATAAGGAAAAGTTGTATAGTATTACAAAAATGTCCAAATAATAATGCTCTATATTATAAGTCGTATAATATACATGTATAAACAATACCGTATTGCGGAATGGAAATTTAATGAATAGTAATATGAATACGAAAAATGTATTATACATGAATAGAATGAATAATAAACAATAAATGTATCGTGTAACTTATACAATATGTATAATGAAATAATGAAACATATAGAGTTTTGTATAGTTTATACAGTAATATAACGTACGGTACATGGAAAACTACGGTAGATAATACTCAAGTATACAGGACTTGGACATTTTAGTATGTAGATAATACTGTTCTATATATGATTTAAATACATTTCTAAACAGAAATATTAACATTGTAAAGAACACTATGTGCAATTTCAAATGGAATGATTAATGAACCTATAAGGAAAAGATGTACAATATAACTAACATAAAAATATAGTATGAACATACGGTATATAGTCAATTATACAATTTCTTTGACTATATAGAAATCGAGGACGTGTGAACATACGGTATATACTCAATTATAAAGTTTTGTAAATATATATACAGTTAATTATACCACAATATGAATTGGAAAGTACGAAGATATTACTGTTCTACATATGATTTTACTTCATTTTCTAAACATGATTTTTGATATTCTAAAGATTGGAATATAAATGAATTTCTTTGACTATATAGAAATCGAGGACGTGTGAACATATGATATATACTCAATTATACAGTTTTGTAAATATATATACAGTTAATTATACCACAATATGAATTGGAAAGTACGAAGATATTATTGTTCTACATATGATTTTACTGCATTTTCTAAACATGATTTTTGATATTCTAAAGATTGAAATATAAATGAATTAAATGTACAAAATTGACATAAATAGAAATAAAACATATCAAATCACGACTATACTGAAAATGAACAGTAACATGCTAATGGTGATGGATAAGTAACAAAAACGTGATACAAATACTGCGAAAAACGGAGATTGTTGAGAGAAGATGACTTAACTCGTATGATTATACCATCCGATCAGAACTTTGTGGTCGACGAAAATTTACATTTTACGTGGTGGCCGGAATGTGAAAAGAGAGAATGAATAGAGCTGAAGAAACGAAAATGGAGGAATGGAGAATGGAGGAAAAAGAGTGAAAAGGAAAATGAAGAAAGATGGAAGATAAATGAGAAAAGGAATTAAAATCTTGTGCATTAAAAGAGTTGACAATTAAATATGGTATGTTTTAAAAGAATGAGAAGTATGTTTAAATGGGTGTTTTAATTAAAAAATTTAGTATTAAATGTGATAAAGGCAAAATGGTATTAAAGAAAAATTAATAATTACGAATTTTAATAAAAAAATTAACTTTACAAAAAAAATTTGGATGCCTATATTTGCAAATACTTTTCAGATGTGGTGTAGTTACGATAATTTCCCTTTTTTTTTTTAGTAAACTATGCATTTGTACTTGGCGTTCATTTTAGGTTAAATTACAAATTTATTCAATTTGATCCCTAAAAATTTAATAGTTTTTCTTTCTTTCTTTTTTTATCACTATTTTGTTTTTCTTGCATGTCATTGTCTATTTGGTTATCAACTTATAAAGTGTGAACTCGAAAGTTTTTTTTTTTTAAGTATTCAATGTTTATTTTTACTTCACATGTAAAAATTAAAATTTAGGATTTTATTAAACATAAAATCAAACTTATTTCTTAAAATTTTAAGTATATAAGCTAAGGTGTCAAAAAAATAGTCTTTAAAGGGGAACCTAGTTAATTCACGAGGAGACTTTTAAAGTGTTGAAGTTTAAGTTTCACAATTGAGTTGTAAAATGTCTTGTTGTCTCTTTAATCTAAATTTAAGAAATATATATATTTTTTCAAGTTGACAACTAAACTCTCTTTTAATGACTGTTTCATTATTATTTTTAAAATTTAAATTTCTTTTTAAAAAAAGATAGATAGTTTTCTAATACTAACAAATTTTAAAAAGCAAGAATTTTTTTTGAAAGTTATTATTATTATTATTATTTAGTTTTAATTTTTTGTTTGATTTGTTAAAAACAAAAAACAACAAATAAAATAATTATAAAATAGAACCTAAAAAATTACAAACTTTTTTGTTCATAAACTTTCCATTTATGTTTAAATTTTTTTAATTTAGATTCATACATTTCCATTCGAGTTTATCGGGTTATAGAAGAATTCTTTATTTTTCAAGTTTGAAAAATCAATAAGAAAACTTATCAAATTCCAATTTAAAATTGAGGAAATACGTGCGTACATGGAAACATTTTAAAGTTCAACAAACTCTAAACTAACACCCGATGAATTACAGACTTGGAAACATTTTTAAAGATTAGACAAAATAATTAAGATCGAAACTGGTAATTTAAGCTTTAATTATAAAATATTCAAATTATTCTGGTTTAAAATAACCATCCCTCAATTATGCAACATCTATGTCTATTTAATCTCTATATTTGAAGTTTAATTTTTATATTCTAAAATTGAACACTTTTACTAATGAAATAGTATTTACTTTTTTTGAGAAAACAATAATAGTTTCTTTTCATTCTAGAATAAAAAATTGTTAGTTTTTTTTTTTTAGATTATTAAAAAAAAAATCAGCACTACGTCCCAAATTTAGGACAAAAAAACTAATTTTCCATAAAGAAACAAATTCCCATTTCAATCCAAAAATCTCCGGCAACAGTAAACTCCCTAAAATAAAAAAGAAAAAAAAAGTCATAATCATCAAGAACGAATATATATATATATATATATATATATATTTCTTCTCTTTCTGTTTCTATTCATAATCATTTTTCAAAATCCTTCTCTGAATTCTGAACAATCTTCTTTCCATTTCCTCTTTAATTTCCGGTCGATCTCTCGGCGTCCGCCGCACGATGCCGGAGCTCGAAACCGCCGGCAACAGCAATGTGCTGTTCGGCAAGTACGAGCTCGGAAAGCTCCTTGGCTGCGGCGCCTTTGCCAAGGTCTACCACGCCCGAGACCTCCGCACCGGCCAAAGCGTCGCCGTCAAAATCATCAACAAGAAGAAGATCCACGGCACCGCGACGATGTCCAACATCAAGCGCGAGATCGACATCATGCGGCGGCTCCGCCACCCGCACATCGTCAAACTCCATGAAGTTCTCGCCACCAGATCCAAGATCTACTTCGTCATTGAGTTCCTCAAGGGCGGCGAACTCTTCTCCAAGGTCGCCAAGGGCCGATTCACCGAAAATCTCAGCCGCAAATTCTTCCAGCAGTTGATCTCCGCCGTCGGATTCTGTCACGCCCGCGGCATCTACCACCGCGATCTGAAGCCGGAGAACATCCTCATCGACGAGAACGGAAACCTCAAGGTCTCCGACTTCGGTCTCAGCGCGCTAAACGGCCAGATCCGCTCCGACGGCCTTTTGCACACTCTGTGCGGAACTCCGGCTTACGTCGCGCCGGAGATTCTCTCGAAGAGAGGCTACGACGGTGCGAAGGTCGATGTGTGGTCCTGTGGTGTGATTCTGTTTGTATTGACTGCAGGTTACCTTCCATTCAACGATCCGAATCTAATGGCGATGTACAAGAAGATTTACAATGGCGAATATCGTTGCCCTAAATGGATGTCGCCGGATCTCAAGAGGTTCTTATCCAGACTTCTCGATACAAATCCGCAAACGAGAATCACCGTCGATGAGATCCTGACCGATCCGTGGTTCAGAAAAGGATCGGCGATTACAGAGATCAATTTCTACGATGATTACGAGGTGAAATCGGATGAGAAAGAAGAATCTCAATCGATGAATCTGAATGCATTCGACATCATATCGTTCTCGTCGGGATTAGATCTGTCAGGATTGTTCGATAATTCGCACAACGCCGTTGACAACGAGCGATTCGTACTGGCAGAGGCGCCGGAGACGATTGGGAAAAAATTGGAGGAGTTCGCCAGGGCTGAGAATTTGAAGGTGAAGAAACAGAAGGAATTTGGCGTTGAACTGGAAGGGCAGAATCGTAATTACTCAGTCGGAATCGAAATTTTCCTGTTAACCGACGGATTGGTGGTGGTGGAGGCGAGAAGAAGAAGCGGCGATGCAGAATTGTGTAAGGAATTGTTGAAGAAGAAGCTGAAAGGTCATCTCATCGGCGGCGAAGCGTCGACGTCGACGGTCGGACAAGATTCCGGCGACCGGAATGAAGATTAGGTAAAGATAAGGAAGAAGAAGGTGCCGGGCGGCGGCAAGTTTATTATCCGGTAATATATATTCGCAGCAAAAGATTGATGAACTTAAAAACATTATAATAATAATGAAAAATATGAAAAACAAAAAGATAAAATAAGAAGCTTAATGAAGTAGTTAAGAACTCTAATTTTTGGTTTGCCTTTTAATATGCTATTAAAAAAGGAAAAACAATAAAGGCATCTGCCAATGGATGTTTAAAAAAATCCATGGAATTAGGTTTTTAGCCTTTTTGTAATACATGTATTATATATTGTACATAGCCTAGCCAGGCCCTTTTTTGGCGTGTGTAAAAATCCCATCAAAGGTGTTAATCAAAATTAAAAAAATTCTCGAACTTTCCATTTTTAACAATCTCTTGCTTTCTTTTTCATATTAATATCTTGATTCTAAGACAATAGTTGTTTGATGGGAGAGTTTCTAGAAGTTATTTATTAACATATGTAAGGTCAGCCAAGATGATATTAATAATTTTTTAGAAGTGAGTATAGTCCAAATTGTACTCTACCATGATGTTATCAATATAACATCTTTGGTATCACACATTTTTTTTTATATATATATATTTATGCGACTCCACATGGATGATATCATGGTAGGGTGCAACCAAGGTTATACTCAAATTTTTCTCATAATTATCTATTTCCAATTTCCTCATTCTCATCTTGTTGTAATCTCTTTTGAGTTGGGAAGTGACATGCATAAAGGTACATAAAATGAAGATGAAAACATATTGTTTTAGTGTGGCAGAGATTTTTTCTGATCACATCAAACAAAATCATATATCAACTTCAAAAAAGGCAAGGTCATAGTTTGAATATCTATACATCTTTAAATCAATTTGTTATAATTTTAGCATGAAAGGAAATATCTTACAAAAATATATATTGATTTTCATTGTTCATTAACATTGTGTTGGTTATATTTATGGACATAAGATAAAAATTTAAATACTTGATCAAATGAATTAGAGTTTGAAGAGAATTTATATAAAACATTCAACTTTAGTATGTTGTTATATGATTCAAAATACATAAAAATCCAACACAAAAAATTAGTTGCAACATAGATTCCAGATATTTCGATACAACTTTTAAAGATTAGTAAATTATGTTTGTATTAATTTTATTTATGCATAATGTTTTGATTAGATACACTTTTGTTGATTGTCAGTTGTATTATTATTATTATTTGAGATCATGTCAATGGTATTATTTAAACTTAACAACAAAAAAAACCATTTCCTTTATGATATAATATTTTTAGTCGTCCATTGCCGATATTTTCAAAGATAAAATTACTATTAAAAGAATAAATTAACCAAATTACATCATCATCATCATTATTATTTTCGGGAGGGACTGTGCAGGCAGCAAGTGGAAAGGAGAAAATGGACTGTGAGGCTGGAAATGTTTCATTAGCAAATTATTCAAATAATGAAAGGGGTCCATATTAAGCTGTAATGTAATAAACTCGTATATCTTAATGTCCTTTAAGATTCCTATACTATTATTGCTAATAATACGCAACAATCTTCCATTTGAATAATTGTTAGTTAAACTCATAACTTGCATCTCCAAAACTGACATTTTCTTCGCATTATTTGACGGGCAAAATTTTCATTCCTAACCAACCATTAGTGATAAAACATCACTCTAGTGACAATCTTCCATTTAAGTGGTTTTTTAGTTTAATTCCTGGTCATAACCTACTATTAATTAATTTTGTATGAATTTCAGATGATCGGTTAGGTAAAAATAATCGAACTACAAGTAAATTGGTTAGGATACTTACAAATATTAAAAATAAGAAAGATAAGGAAGTGGAAAGATTCTCTAGAAAATAATCAATCTTACAAATAATAAAGTAAAGAAAGATAAAGAAATGCATAGATTCCCTAGAAAATATGCTTAACATATAAGCGATTGTTAATTCTATTGTGGAATAGGCTATTACATTTCTAATCATTATCGACAGAATTAACGATTGTGGAATTTTCACCTCATGCAACTTCTGGTTCGTTCTTTCAAAATCCAACTCGTAATCACAACGATCCAATTGCAAGAGCGGAGCTCTACCAACTTAACTATATCCCCACCAAGTAGGTTAAAAAGGTATGCTGAAAACCAAGTATAGCTGAACATAAGTTGCTAAAAGCAAGCCTTCAAAGGCAGTTCAGAACCACCAAAACATTGCATTGCTGTAAAGTTAGTTAGCTATGAATGACTTTAAAGAATGACAATTGGAGATATGCATTACCAAGAAATTCAAATTCCCACATGATGACTTGAAAACGTGTCTTCTCTTTTTTGCCAAATAAACCAACCTTCACTTTAGTCCTTCTAGACAAAGCACAAATGCTACATAGCCACGTGACATAGAACTGTAATGAAAGCAACAGCAATTCCAAAACATTTGGACAACAAAGTTTATATCTCATCAAACAAATATCTTATATGTTCTAGCAGATATCAATTGAGTTTGAAGTTTATAGGTTTGACTTACATGAGAGAAGACTTTATTACTCCAGCTTCTGAACTTGTATCTTCATTTCAGGCTCTCTTTGATCAACCTTAGACAGGATTTCACAACCTGACCAATGATAAGATACGGATTCTATATGTATAGATTGTTACGGTTAAAGTTCATGTAATTTCGGAACTAATTGGTGACATGGTGCAATGAAGTAGAAGATATAAGAAGTCGATAATAGATTTTGTAATTAGGTAATGATAGAGCTTATCATAATGTAATTCTAGCTTAAGTAGATGAGGGATGCACAAAAAAGTATGTTAATGTTACAAGTTGGGAGAGTTTGTCTCGAACATCCTTGCAAACTCGGGTTTTGTGAGTTGTTTTTCTTCAAGCTGGCTAATGCTGTTGTGGCGCGCTCTCTTGCTCCGGATCCTGCGGTTGGAGAGGCTGAGGCTGTTGTTGCTGCTCCTGCTCTCCTTGCCAAACCCATACAATATCTTGTAGAGCCGGCCTTATATCCTCTTTCAATATCTTCTGATATTCTAATGTGTCCCCATTAGATTTTTTCATCTCTACCAAATAAAAGGATGGAGTAACCTCAAAGATCTCTGTATCAATGGACAATGCCCCCTTTTTACCCTCAGTTTGCGCCTCGAACTTTAGTAGGCCCGCTTCCTTCTTCTGCACTCGAAATTGAAGAAGTTTAGCAATTTCTTGTAGCTTTGAGAGGATAACAGAGGCTGGTTTTCTACAACTAAACAATGTTTCTTTCTTTTTTGATTTGTCATCAAATAGACTAGATAGGTTGAACCCGACAGAAAGGGAGACGATATCAAAAGCATTCAAAGTCAGGGGTTTATCTGGCTCTTGATTTCCATCGGCTGACACACTACCCTCAGATGGTCCATTAACAGATGATGCATTTTCAGTTGCTTTAGCATCATTTCCTTTTTCACTTCTTAGCATCTTAGACCTCAATCCTTTTTTGAACCAAGAACTTTGTCTTATCATTGCCATGGAATTTCTAGTAATGGGGTTTGGATCAAGCATCCTCATTAGCAGCCTCCGTACGTCACGAGGGAACCAACTAGGACATTTATACTCCGCTCTTCCGCTCTTCCTATACATCTCCATCAAATTCGAATCATGGAATGGGAGATAACCTGCCAATAAAACAAACAAAACTACTCCACAAGACCAGATATCAGCTTTTGCACCATCATAACCCTTCTTACTGATGACTTCAGGGGCAACATAAGCTGGTGTACCACAAGTAGTGTGCAGCAACCCATCTTGACGTTTGGACTCGGCTAAAGCACTTAAACCAAAATCAGACACCTTAAGATTCTCGTTTTCATCGAGCAGTAGGTTCTCTGGCTTTATATCGCGGTGATATACTCCCCTACTGTGACAAAAATCCACAGCATTGATTAACTGATAAAAGTATTTCCAAGCAACCTCCTCCTTCAGCTTCCCTTTAGCAACCTTGTCAAAGAGCTCACCACCTTTAGCATATTCCAAAACAAAGTAGATCTTAGTCTTGGTGGCCATAACCTCATACAGATGTATAATATTAGGATGGCTAACAAGTCTCATAACTGATATTTCACGCTTAATCAGATCGATTAGGGAAGCCTTCGTGATCTTTTCTTTATCAATCACCTTAATGGCTACACTTTGATTAGTTCCCGTATTCCTCGCAAAATATACCTTTGCAAAGGCTCCCTGACCGAGTAATCTCCCTAATTCATATCTTTGAACCACCACGATCTGCTTATCATTCATCCCAATCTATCAAATCCTAAACTAGAAAAACAAAGAATAATATCCTAATATCAACCAGATCAACAATGCAGGAGGAGTTGATGATTAAAAAGACGCTCAACCCTCTTCGCATAAATCGAGAACCGATAGAGTCAGCGCTCGCACTCCACGACAACTCACAAGTAAACCAAGCGTTTGAAAGCAAAGAGCAGGTGGGGTTTCTTGATTTATGACACTGCTTTCCTCCAATACAAAACACGGCAATTCAACAACATCAGAACAATGATAGATGTTTGAGAAAGAACTGTGAAGAATAAGAGTCATCATTTGGCATTCCCTGGAAAACCAGAGAATTATAGCACCACCGGTTTCTTTTTATTGGAGAACAATCACCACAGGAAGCCCTTCTGCAAAGGGAAATTTGCAGCCATTCAAATCTATGCACATCAAATTCAGAAAAACAGAATACAAAACCATTCATATCGTTTTTTTTATATCCGTGACTGTTTGGGTCAGCTTGCACGCACCTCGACTAATGTCACGAAACATACTGCCTGACCCCACAACATTTGGATGTCAAGAAAACTAATTACTAGGTAAGTGGCTACCTTAACCCATTATCTTAGTTCTCCAAAGAACTCTTGACCACTAGGCCGGGTTCAAAACCATTCATTTCAAAGTCTTAATCCACCAAACTAAGTTCACAAACGGGTACACAAACAGAACCACATTCAAAACCCCAACAAGAATTTAGATTCAATTCTCAATCTGTAAACCTAATAATAAAATCTCGAAATATTACAATCTACCGCTTCCCTTTTTCTGCTTCTTTTTCTTACTCATCGTTAGTGAAAAAGATTGAAGCAGATACAACAAAACCATAACATTCCCAAATCCTCATTGCCACAAAATTCGGACACAAAAATACTAAACTAAAGCAAATTAAGATCAGAAGAACATAAAGTAAATGATAGATAATGATAATCAAATTGGGAGTTCATAGATTTCTTAATTCATGAAACCCTTGCAAGGAAATGGAGGAAATCGATTACCGTTTTGAATCAAACGGAGAGGCGGCTTGCAGATTTCGTGGTCCAGAATTGAAAAATCTTGAAATCGAGGACCAATGGAGAGGATTAAGATTGAATCTTGTTTTAATTTTATAAATTCGAGGCTTTTGGGGGCTGTGATCCTGTACAGTGACTACACGTTTCTCCATGTGAGACTCCCCTCATATTACCACACGTGTCACGGACCCCATAATAATGTTTTTTCCACTTTATAATTACTCTCCATATTTGGTCGACATATTATTGAAAACATGAGAAATAGAACCATAATCTCAAATAAATAAATAAAAAACTAAAAAACACTATTACTACAAACAAAATTTGAAAAAAAAAAACAATTATTATGAATATTAGAAAGAATTAAAATAAAAATCTTATGCCACAAATTGTCATGTAGACTTTAAGTAAAGTTTGCATCCTTATTCATGAATCGAGGAATATATTTCTTGTTATTATATGACTCTTCTCTTATAAGTTGGAGAAAGTAGACACCTCGAATTAAAGTAACGACCGACAATTCCCAACTTTATTACTCTTGCATTGTGTCACGATAAGAATAAGATAAAATTATTTATATAAAATATAAATTATAAATTTAATCCATTTAATTTTAAGGACAAATTTTTTTTAGAATTATTTTATCAAATCGTAGAGATTAAATTTTAATTTATAAAATCATATGAATTAAATTATAATTTTTTAATTATAAAAATTAAACACTATATTTTAAAACTATAACTTTATTTAAATCACACGGACTAAATTTAAAATTTATCAACATACATACATGCTACCAAGCTTATTGTTTGCTCAAACTAGAAAAATAAAAGGAAACAAATGAAGTTCAAATTACAAACATTACAATTTGAATTACTATAAGTATGAATGAATCAATTGGGTCGGCTGCAGATCTTCCGAATCTGGCCTTGCGAACCAGTGAGCGGCTCGATGTCGCCCATCTTGACCATAGCCGCTACAAAGTCAGATTCAAATGCAGCAGTGTTGTGGCTGTAGAGTCGAACCAAGGGGTCGGTCGATCCACCATTGCGCAGCACCTGGTCCGACCGAAGCAAACCCTTTTGCTCCACAAGGTTCTTGTAGTAGTTGTTGTCGAAAACATACGGAGTTCTGAAATCGAAAGGGGTGCGATTGTCGTCTCCTCCGTTTCTCGGGCAGTTCCTCTGTCGCTCGTTCGCGAACGACTTGTTGATGTTGGTCTCATTGTATATACGGTTCTTGAAAAACATACACCTTGCTTTTCCTATTGTATGAGCACCTACAAAGATATTCAATTTTTTTTATTGAGATGCCATTAATTTTAGTTTACACTATATATTTTAGTTTAGAATAAAAAACTGTGTTTTCTGTTTTTGAATTCTAAGGGGTCTAGGATCAAATTAATAGTCTTTTAATTATTAAGTTCTATAAACACTAGATTCACCAGCACATTACAAGACAATTTCTAAAATACTTTATCTATTGTAAGTGACTTTTTATAAGTGTTAAAACTCAACCAGTGATAGATGACTCTACGAGTAATAGAATTCTACCATTGATTGAGTTCTATTAGATTTTTTGCTACAAATAAATTAATTTACTTTGCATTTTTTTTTATTATACATGCAAAATCTCTTCACTACTACAATTTTGACATTCTATGACAGTTAGTTCAACTCAAAAAATTTTAAAAACATAAAAACTGTCATAAAATGTCTAAGAACACGCATATTGTAGAAAAACATATAACTTTTAAGTTATTGAAGTTTTATGACAGTTATTAATATTTTGATAATTGTCATAAAACAATTATAATGACTGTCATAGAAATTTTTACTTTTAGATAATAACATTTCATATTTTCATAAGATTATGACAATTTTTGAAATTGTCATAGAAAATAAATATTTATAAATTTATAAATTTTATTTTATTTTTTATTAAAATAAAATCTAAAATCTAAAAAAATAAAAAGAAAAAGAAAAAAATGACCTTTTTAGTTGAAAAAAGGTCATTAAAATATAAAATCAAGAGATTTTGGTTTGGTTTGTTTCTTTTTTTTTAAAAAAGAAAAGAAATATCAAAATTGAAAAACATTTTTTCTTAGCATATTTTGAAATAATTTGCACCCGTTCATCATTCTAAGATTGTTATTCGTCATTATATTAAATCAATTTTGTGAAATAATCAAATCATTGAGAGTGATTAATAATTTAAAATTATATTCTAAGTCTTGGTATAAAAAAGAAAGAAAATTAATGTAAAAAAATAAAGAAAATTAAAATTAAACTATACTCTCAAGCATCCCACAAAACAAATTAAAGGTAAATAAACCTTTAATTAAGAGCATAAAATTTATTGCACTACGATTGTGATCACGGAAAGCTTTTGAATGTATAGAGTAAAAATATTTACTATACACAAATGTTTAATTTTAGTTTGAAATTTGTTGTGTGAATGTGTAACGCCCCAATTTTCTTGGTGTATTTTTGTTAATTCTGACTTTAGGAGAATTTTGATAATTTTACCCTTTAAGACCATTTTGCAAATGTTATTTTAATATTGGATATTTTAGAAATTTTTGGGGTGTTAAAATTAAGTTTGTGTGGTTTTGTAAAGAAATAAAAAATTCATTTATCTTTTGGTTTTAAATTTTAAAAGAGAAGACTATTAAAAAAAAGAAACTCATTTAAAGAGTTTTGAAAGAAAAACTGGAATTTTAAATCAATGACCCATTTATTTGTTTAAAAAAAAGGCAAAAGAAAAGAAAAATCCTAAAGTGTCTCTTCTTTACCCTAGCCCTCACCCCTCCCTGCTGCCTCTTGCCGCCATCTTCAATCCCGACCTCCGCCGCCCATCACCGCCGAGAGCCACCGCGTCGCACCGGCCCGCTCAGACCGAGCCATTTGCAGCCAACACCATTGCACACCGCAGCTCCCACGCAGCGCACATCCTCATAAGCGGCGCAGACACGCAAGCCGTGCGCGACGCCGCTTGCCACCAACGCCGTGCCGTCATCCTCGCACAGATCCGGTCGAGTTCGTGTTCGCCGGACCACAGCCGCGTAGCTCAGCGCCGCTTCACGCCACGTCTCGCCTGTCCTCACAGCACCAGCGTGCAACCAACAATCCCAACGTGCGCCAACTTACACTCATAACCTTACAACATTTAGGGTGATTTGTGAGAATATTTAAGAAAAGGTGTAGCATGCTTTATTGGAATTTCCTATTTCAAATATCTTGATGTAGCTGATATCTTTGCTCATACACCATTTGAAAATTCCTACAATTGCTACTTGCCTTGTAAACTTTAGCTATTGAGAGCATTTTATTAAAAATCCTTGTAAAATTTCATTTAATTTTTGGTTGGCTATCCATTGAAACGTGTTGTGATATATTCCTTCTTAGTTAATTGATTCAAAGAGCACACTCGGTATTAAATTTTCAGTTCAAGACTCAATTGACTCCACATCTTATTACCTTCGCCTCTGAACATTACAAGTTAGATTTTAATCTTGAATTTGATCTTTTCTGCAAACTCTATTTTTTTATTCAAATTGTGAAAAGAAAAAACATTAAGCGATATGTTTATTCTTATTTTTTTGCATCACCAAATCTTTTTTTCGCGATTTCCAGGTAAGTTCTTCTTCCAACGGCGATGGAGATCGTTATTCAAGCGAATGATGCGACGGAGATTGTTTCGCGATTTCTAGGTAAGTTCTTCTTCCAGCGGCAGAATTTGTGATCTTTAATTAGGAGACTTGAGGTTTGTCTCATGTTTTTGGAATTTTTAAAGGATGGTGATAAGATTTTGCCCCAAACTACATTGCTCTGTTAGAAAGTGCTTTATTTATTCTTCAATTTATTCATTTATTGGGTTTGTAATTAGGGTCGAGGTCCTTATGGTCTTTGGAAGTCGAGGCCAAGATCTTATCGAGAAAGATTTCAAAGTGGGAAGATGTTGATCAAGGAGATTTCACAACGGTTTCACTCTTTTCAAACTAATTTATTGTTTCTGATTTTGTACCTGGTAAAATGGTGAGTATTTTCTTCTTATTTTTTGTTTGCACTGTAGTTGGGGCAACTTGTTATGCCATTTTTCTAAAATGTTGGCCATTTGTAATTTAGTTTTTTTCATGAATTTGAAGCCAAATTAAGCTTGAATATGCTTTGTTGCAGGTGTTTTTTTTTTCAATTCTTTTAGATTTGCACATGTCGTCCTACCATTTCCATTCAATCTTGTTTAGGTAAATTTCCTCTTGTTTTTCAAGCTTCTTCTTTCTTGATCTATTTCACTACTTTCTTCTACTCTAAATATTTCTTTATTATGACTCTTAGTAACTCTTTCAAAAGGGATTATTTTTCCTTAGATGAATGTAATATGTGAAACACCATTAAAAAACTTCATAAAAAACATGTTCAAATGATTTTATCATTATTGCAATTTATATTATTTGTGAATGGTAAGATTGTTGTTTACCAAGGTATGGGTTGTTTGGAAAATGCACTCGAACTGTTTGATTAATTTCCTCAACCACAAACTAATCTTTGCAATGCTATGATTAATGGGTATCTGGGCATTTAAATGAGTATTGAGCTACTTG
This sequence comes from Sicyos edulis, assembly GCA_036507275.1. Classification (NCBI taxonomy): domain Eukaryota; kingdom Viridiplantae; phylum Streptophyta; class Magnoliopsida; order Cucurbitales; family Cucurbitaceae; genus Sicyos; species Sicyos edulis. The sequence continues at coordinate 5,964,707 of CM071846.1, forward strand.
CAGTGCTTTGATTGATGTATATGGTAACAGAGGTAAGATTGAAAGTGTTATGGATTTTCAATACGATGCACTTGAGGATTTGATCTCTTCTAATGCTATGAATGGAATTGGAAAGTTATAAGTAATGAGGATTGAAAGAAATTTCACAAGAACAAGAGTTCAATAGAAGTGACCAAAGAGTTCACTCATGGATAGTTTTACAATTCAATTTAATTTCTCTTATCTTTGTTGTGGTATCTTGAGTACCATGTTTGTCTGGTGTACGATAGTGTTTCATAAAATGCTATTATAGGTCTACGATAGCGTTTTTGGTAACATTTTGTTTTTAATTATTTGTTCCCTTACTAGGAGTTCGTGACTTTTTTCGGTTTTATATATTTGGTAACATTTTGTTTTCATTTACTTAAAGTTTTATAATTATATTGTGTATGTATTTTATTCAAGGTAGCTTATGGATACTGTTTTTTTTTTCCATGGGACATATGAGCATTTTCCTTAGATGATTGAAGAAAATGGCGAGGATTCGGCAGCTTATGGATACTTTTTTTTTTGTTCTTTAGTGTTATAACCTTACAAAAAAGTGGGACTTCTACTAAGGCTAACGTTGAGAACATTCTTAGAAGAATTAAGGAGAAAAGTAGGCATTTATTTTTTGTTCCGTTACTTTCTTATTTAATCAATTTTGTCCATATTTATTTGTTCCCTTACTATTTGTTGTTTCGCTATTTGTTGTTTGATGTGTTGATTTTTTTTAGTTTATTTTATTTTATTTAACCTGTATCAATGTTTCTAACTTTTTTCATTGATTATGAAGTCCATAGTGTCGATAACTAGATTATAATATTTTGTTAGAAATTATAGAATCAATAGCTTTTAAAAGAGTTATATCTCTTATAAGGCTAAAATCAATCCATTAAGGATTGGTTTTGATTTCTGAACTCTTTAATCTTTTAGTTTTTTTCTTAACTTTTCCAATGTTTCATCCAGTGTCTCTATATTTTTTAGGTTTCTTGGAACTACCGACAAAGAAAGCAACAGAGCGGATGATAGAGCTTGAAGCTTACCCTCCATTCACCCAGGTGACATGTCTTGTGGCATTGCTTTCAGTATAATGGTGATCTATTTTATCAACACTCTTTTTTTAATTTGTAGAATTTCTTATTGACTGTATGGATGATTTGTCGGTGGAGCAGTAAAATTTTTGTGTACTCTTTTAAAGTTTTTGAAGTTTTTGTTTCTTATGATAGCTAGCTATGAGCATATAATACATTTATCTTTCTCTAGTTTATGTTTTATGATTGGTTGTGCTACTATACTTTGATTTTCTTTTTTTTGTGGAAGCTTAATTGTTTGACATGAGATTTGGCTTCTTAGTATTTCAAAGTTGTTTCTTCACTCTTGTTTTCTCATGTTTCTCATGGGAGTTTAGAAGGAAATATTTGTGGAGTTTAACTTTTTTGTTTTAATGTTGTATATTTATGTTAAGATCTAGTGATTTATTGAAGTTTGAAGTGATTCTAAACCTAGCAAAGACCAAATGACACAAACTTAAAAATTTATAGATTAAATACACCATAACTCTTACTTTTACAAATTGTTGCTCTATGTCAAATGTCAAGCTCCCTTTTTGTTACTTTTTTTATGTATCATTGAATTAATGTTCATTAACGTCGTTCTCCAATTATATTTAGTATACCATTTTTTCGTTAACTTATTCTTTGTAGGTGGATATGGAGATTTAGAGACAACCTATAAGCTATCTGCAAATAATTGAAATGGTGTTGTTATTTAATTCATTCTTTTTTACTTTTAATGATTTTTGAAGCTTTTGAGTTTGAGTTTCTTTTAGTTATCTTATAATATTAGTTGGGCGTTGATTGTATTATTCATTTTTATACATTAATGACATTTAATTATGTATACTCATTTTGATATTTATTTTTTCAGAGGCAACACTAATGAAATTTCATTCTTCGGTTCTCATCTTTAGGGTCCGAAAGAATCACATGAATAAGGAAGTCAAGAGGAAGATGAACAAAGAGTATCGATATCTCGCCAACCTTCCGTTTCTGTACAGGTACAAATTATTAACTTCATTCTTTTTAGCCCATTCTTAAAGGGTTTATGATTTTTTTTATATGATGGAACTCAAACTACTATCGAGAAATTTTGCTCTCAAGTAATTTTTCTTGCACTTATTTATGATTCATCTACTTGTATGAGATTAAGGGACTTTGTAGAAGTTTAGTTTTTGGAAAAAAAGAGTTATTGTCATAAAATATTCAATAATGATGATGTTGTTTTGGTGCGTTTATGATTCAAATCTCGACTAAGTTGTTTTGATTGGTAATTAAAATGGGCATTGTCAATATAATTGGAAAACATAGTGGATGAACAACTGTGATTTCTAATTCAAAATTTACATTTTGTAGGTACTTTATGAGGTGATCTTTTGCGTCTACACTTATCTACAAGTTGTCAAATTATTAATTTTTTTTCTTGGTTTTATGAAATATTAATTGTAATATACAAATTTTATACATTGGTTACTTTGTATAAGACTTTATTTGGATTTTGATTAATGAAATAAGTTTGATATTTATCGGGATTGTGATATTATCTTAGAAATGCAAAATTATTTACAAGTTTAAATATTGTTATTTTTGAATTGACAAGCTCAAATGTAATCAATATACAATAAATATATGAATAAATAAATATGATATATTCAATTTTATAATTTAAAAAATGTCATGTTATCCTTTCTAAGACAATTTTAAACTATCAAGAAATATAAACTATGACAGTTTACGATTTAATTTTATTTGGAAAAATAACTCTTCTTTATGACATTCTAAAACTGTCATGGTAACAAAAGTTAACATTGCAAAAATAACATAATTTATGACAATTATAAAATGTCATAAATAGATATCATAAACCCTATTTTTCATTTATTCATGACAATTTTTAGTTGTCATAAAAAAATATTTATGACATTTTTATAATTGTCATAAATTATATTTTATGACATTGTTATTATTTGTCATTAAAGACTTACCATGATAGGGGATACTATGACACCGCATTTTTAGGCATAATTGTCATAATAAATCGATCATGACAATTAAAAATTGTCATAGAAAGCGGAAATTGTAGTAGTGCTTAAGTATTATATTATAAATATTCATTAATACTAATGAGTGCTCGAGATGATAATACCAGATAAAGCAACCAAATCAGGAGGTGAAAGGCCTTTGGTGTTGAATCGATTTATGAGGGTTCCGAGAGTTGAGGTTGGGGGAGGAATGGCCCCGGTCACATCTGATAAACTGGCTGTTTTCGAATCTCTTCTTCCCAATTTTACCTTCCAACTTGGCCCTCCAAGCTAAAAACAATAATAATAAATAATAATTAACAAGAACTCAAATTACTCAAATTTGATATGAGGGTAATTTGGCTGCACCCCATCCATAATGTCAACATATGTGCATCTTTGGTGCCACACATCTCAACTCACTTTTTTTTTTTTTTTTTATAAAAAATATTAAAATGTGTGTGTGACATCATGAGTGGGGTGTAGCCATGGCTGCACCCAAATTGCCCTCAACTCACTTTTTTTTCTTTTTGATATCCGTGAAAATGTTCGGAAGAGTTTACATACACCTTAATAATTATTCTTAGATGATAAATCGTTTGACTTTAAAATACTTAATTGTTAAGGAAATTAATAGAACATTAATTTTTACAAAGATGAGCATTAGAACACTAGAGTAAGATTATAATTTCTTAATTATAAAAAATTCTCTTTTAACTGTTAGGCAAATTTTATGATTTATATTCTATTATACATATGAGTTGAAAAATCTAGAATATATATTTGAAAATTATGTATTGAAAAAGGTAGTGAAACCAAACAACTTACCATCACGACGGAGTCACGAGCAGAAATAGTCAAAATATCAGCACAAGAGACAATGCCAGGACAAACTTTTTCGACATTTTTCTTTATACTCTCAATAACGTTGAACCCTCGAACAGATCTATTATTGGGAGCTGCAGTTTGCTCTCCTGTAAACGTAGGAGTATCTTCTAAAAGAATCGATCCATCACAACCCTAGTAGATGATCCATTTTTACACAAAAATTAAACATGAGTTCGTATACATCTAACTCTATAATTATCTGATATTGTTAGCAACATCTCATGCAAATATATGAAAATAGAAGGGGTTTCTTTACATTAACGAAGCAATCGTGGAAGTGGAGACGAAGAAGAGAAGCGCCCATGCGAGCTTCCTTGGCAACCGCGGACTGAACTCCTGCCCTAACGATGCCGAGAAGTTTAGGGCAGCTCTTGTAGTAGAAGTTGGGGGAGAGCTGAGCAGAGGAGCTGCCCATGAACACTGACAATAAGGCTAATGCCAAAGCCACTGCCATTTTGTTTCAAGTAATTGGATATATGATTAGAAAAAGAAAAAAAGGACTATTTATAGAGAAGAGGAAGAGAAATTGTAGCTTGTAAAATATTTGGAGCTAGAGAATTTGGTATTGGTTTGTAATAATGGATGGCCTGTAAATTCAACACAAGACTTAGTATAAAATTGTTGGGATTATTTTGGAAATTTCTGACGTTAAAACATGACCAATTTCTAATTTGAAGGGTTGAGTGAGGAAATTGGATTATGAGTACAATTATATTTAATCAAATTAGCCAATTTTGAGGTTTATTTTATTATCTTTTTGCTTTTGGATCATCGCAATTTGTTGAACAGTTCGTTTTTAATTGCTTTGGTTACTAAAACCCGCCGTCTTCTTGGCCTTGATGTATTTAATGCATGAATTATTGTTAAGGCAGCCAACTTGGACATTCACCAACAATGATTTAAGAGGTTGTTTGATTGTTTGTAGGTTGGAATGTAAATGTAGATTCCCAAAATCTATTTTACCAGTTTGATGATCATTTGCTTTTTTTTGTTTTTGATTTTTTAAATTTAAGTCTATAACAATTAATTTATCATACGTTTTTTTTACCTATAATTGTAGAAATTAAACCAAAATTTGAAAATAAAAAGTAATTTACAAAATTTAATTTTTGTTTTTGAAAGTTGAGTACCATTCACATACTTTCTTAGAAGGACGGAACACCTAATAGGAAATTTAAGTAAAAATAGATTTAAATTTCAAAAATAAAAATTAAAAAATGAAACGACTATCAAACAGGACCTAAGTAGTGTAATTTGATTGATTTGAATCTATAATATTAAAAATTTTAATAAAATATTAAAAATGATGTTGATGGTATAATTTTCGTTAGTTTTTTTTTTCAGAATTAATGAATTTAGTTTATTATTATTACAAAATGTGTGTATATATATATATATTTTGAGAAAAATATTTATATTTATTATATATATTATTAACTACATTATTATCAGTATGATAAATATATAATATTATTATTTCTTTAAATAAATAAATGATAATAATACTAATATATGTATTGCTAATATATTTTTTATTAATAAGTACGATAATAGTTAGAATTTAATTTTTTTAAAGTTGCATGAATTAAATTTAGACAACTAAAATGGAACAAATTCAAAAGTAGATGTATTCTACCAAAATAATATAAAAATTACACCATCCACGCTATTCTAAAACAAACAAACACAAGCATCCACCCATGCAAAACCTTATTATTTGCTACACGAATTTCAAACAATTAAAGAAAAGAAAAAAAACAAAAGCACATTTATTCTTCATGACAAAATGAAATCTTGAACTTGAAATTGCAAAAGGTGGGATTACTAGTTGGGTCGGCTGCAAACTTTTCTGATCTCACCCTGTGAGCCAGTGAGCGGCTCAATGTCGCCCATCTTAACCATGGCTGCGACGAAGTCAGCCTCGAACGCATCGCTGTCGTCGCTATAGAGTTCAACCAAGGAATCGGTGGATCCGCCGTCGTGGAGCACCTGGTCGGACCGGAGCAAAGCCTTTTCGTCTAGAAGGTTCTTGTAGTAGTAGTTGTCGAAAAGCGTTGGGGTTCTCAAGTCTAAAGGGGCACGGTTGTCGTCTCCGCCATTTACGGGGCAATTCTTCTGTCGTTCCTCGGCAAACGACTCGTCGATGTTGCTCTCGTTGTATATTCTGTTCTTGAAGAACAAACACTTTGCTTGTCCGATAGTGTGTGCCCCTGCATGCAACAGCCTTAAAATTATATATGGAGTTCACTAAAAATTATGGGGGGAAGTGCTGACGTTTTTTTAATCAAATAAGTTACATAAAATAAGTTGATTGGAGAGAATTTACAAAAATAGATGGGGTTTTTGTTTTTATTGGAATTGTTGATTTATTGAAGTAATGACCATATATGATTACTCTTTTATTGTTAATTAGTTTTAAAATTAGTGGGTATCAGATTTTATAATTAAGTCTAAATGAATATTTTGAATCATATCATGCACAATTTAATAATTAAAAAAATTACAAGTTTGAATTTTCTAATATCTTGAATTAAAAAATAGAAAATATATTTTAAAGATTTCGCATTGAAAAAAATTAATTCATATGATTGAAACTTTTTTAAAAAATATGATAATTTTTTCAAATATATTATAAGAATAGGGTTGTTCCAAAGCTATTTACAAAAACAATGTAATTTGTTTTTTGTTTTTGTCCTGTTCTTGTAATATGTTTGAAAAAGATACCATATTTTTGTAAGAAGTCCTAATATATGAATTATTTTTTTCATTGACTATATACAAACCTAACAATATAGTGTGAACAAAGGGAAGTAAAATATTCTGGAGTGATGATAATATACCAGATAAGGCAACCAAGTCTCGAGGGGAAAGCCCTTTACTGTCGAACCGGTCGATGAGGGCATCGAGCGTGGACGTTGGTGGAGGAATGGCACCAGCGACATCAGAGAAGCTAGCTGTTTGGGAATCTCTTCTTCCCAATTTCACCTCCCAACTTGGTCCTCCAAGCTGTAACAAATTAATTCGACAGAATATTAAGCCAAACAAGTTTGGTAACATACAAAGCTTAAAAGCTAAAGAAACTCACCGCTACAACAGAATCACGAGCAGAAAGAGTCAAAATATCAGCACAAGAGACAACGCCAGGACAAATTTTTTCAACATTTGTCTTTATACTCTCAATAACGTCGAAGCCCCTAACAGATCTATTGTTGGGAGCCGCAGTTTGCTCTCCCGTAAACGTAGGGGTATCTTCGAGAAGAATCGATCCATCACAACCCTAATAGATGAGAACATCAAACAAATGTTTAATTTTGATGGTTGATATAATTAAAATTTAAACATATATAAATCTAAACTTTTAAGTTAATTGATAATTTAATATAACTCAACATAAAATAGTTCTACTTACATTAACAAAACAGTCGTGAAAGTGGAGGCGAAGAAGGGAAGCACCCATGCGAGCTTCCTTAGCGACAGCGGACTGAATACCGGCTCGAACGGTACCGAGGAGCTTGGGGCAGGTGTAGTAGTAGAAGTTGGTAGAGAGCTGAGCAGAGGAGCTCCCTATGAACACTGCCAATAAGGCGACTACTAAAGCCATAGCCATTTTGTTACATCTAATAGCCATTGATTTCAAGTAATGGAGATGATTAGAAGATAATTGTGAGGAAGAGATGATGATTAAGGTTTGAAGAGTTGAGGGCTATTTATAAGGAAGAGGGAGAGGTTATTGCAATTAATGGAAGATTGAAAAAAAATGGTATTTAATTTGGTTGTAGAAACTTCAAAGGAGACCAAGTAAAATAATTGTTGGGATTTTGGTGAAAGTTTCCAACTTCAAGAAGAATGAGTATAAGGAAAACACATGCATTAAAATATGAGATTTTGGTTGTCTCAAGAAGCTTGCTTCAATGGAGGTTTGTTATGGGCAGGTGGAAACTATGATTATTATTATGAGATGAAATGAGTCAACTTTAAGGTTTATTTTATTATTTCCTTCTTTTATTTTTGGTTCCTTTTAAATGGTCAAATCTTAAAATTATTTTTGGTTCCTATTTAGAGTAGTCGATCGTTCTCTAATGTGATTTCATTAGTAAAAACTTGAGTCGATCTTTTTTATTTTTAAAATTCAAGAACAAATGAAAGTAAGAAATATAAATTCATGACCTTTTAGTTCACAGATTATATTGATATCTCTAAGTTATTATTCTTGTTAGCAAATTATATTGATGTCCCTCAATTATTATTGTTCTTGTTAGCAAAACTTGAGAATTGATCTTTAATAACAAAACACAAATTAATTATTATTTTCTCCTCGATCTTTGATTGTGTCTATAGGTGAATGACTCTAATTTTCCAACAAGTGCATCTATATATACAAAGGGAAATCTTTTATTTCGATAAAAATTAGAATTTAGTTTCTATAAAGTTGATAAAATTAGAATTTAATCCTATATAATAAAACGTAAAAAATATAATCTTATTAATATAAAACGTAAAAAATATTATTTGTCTTTGATAACTTTAGAGGAGTTAATCCTTTAGTTATTCATATGTGATAAAACGAGTTAAGTTATTAATTTAAAAAAAAAAAACATCTTTTACATGTACACTATTTATACATACCTAATTTGTCAACAATTACCGATGAAAAGAATTATTTTTTAATTTTTATTGAACCATAAAATTTAAAGTTTATTTTTTAAAATTATAAGTTAAGTTATAACTTTTTTTTAAACTACAAAGAGTACTAAATCTTAGATTTTTAATTCATATAACTAAATTCAACTTTATAGGAACTAAATGTATAACTTACCCAATATGTATCTAACGCCGTCCTACTGTATGATTTATGAAATTAATTGTTAAAAAATATGTTAGAACTAACCGTTTGTTCAAACTCGTGAATTTTGAAAAACTTATTCCACCGACCATCTTTTGCCTTAATAAAGGAAAAAAATTTGAAGAAAACAAAAAACTTAATTTGTCTTTATACTGGTGAAATTTAGAGATTTTTAAATATCAATTTTGAGAATCAAACTCATAATCGTAATATTAAATTATCATCAAATAATGAAATCAATACATCATCAGATATATTTGAATTTTTGGTTCAATTTAATGAAATTGAAATTTTATAGTGATCATTTATAAATTTATGGAGGGTAAAAATTAATTGTATATTTATAAAAATGGTTTGGTGTACAGAAAGCCGCCAGTTCTTTTGCCGATGCATTTAAAGGGATTATTAATAAGCCTTAGCCAACCGCCATGGAAATATTCAGACCATTTCGTAAGAGATCCTTAGTGTAAATAATTATTAATGTCTTTTACTACAAAGAAAAACATATATATTATTTATGGCAAAGATTGACAATTTCAATGAAGAAAGAAAATGTCAAAGTTTTCAATCGTTTCATCCAACACGATCCTGGTTTCCACGGAACATGCTGTGAAATAACATGTAGGGAAGTTTTTTTTTAATCCTTAGAAGGGGAAGATTCACACATATAACAATCTTAATTATTAATTTGTATAATATATTGTTAAAGCTATACATTTATTAGTCTAAACAAGTTTTATTAACTCTTTACTAAAATATTTATTAACTTTTTTTTTTTAAGTTGGCTACATATTTTTTTTAATTCAATAATATTTGAGGTTCGAACCCTATAACTAACTAATTACTATGTAATACATGATATTCCATTTTAGATGTTTAATGCGGAGAAAATAATAAGAAGAGCAGTTATGTCTTCTATGTAAGGTTTGTTGATTCCTCTATCTAATTTGTATTAAAAAAAAAATGATAGGGAGAAGTACATGTTGGAGAAAATGTTCTATTCATTTTACGATGCTTTAGGCACTTCAAATGAAAGTGCAACTCAAATGAGTTATAATAACGTTCAAGACCGAGTGTTAGACTCTAGGGGGTTGTTTGTTAACATACTTAGGTAGAATTTAGTTTTAGGATTTATTAACTCTTCCTTAAAAACCTACATCCAAACGAGTTTTTACTAATTGCTCTTCATTTTTACTTTTAAAAATAACTCTTATTTCTAACAATTCATTTTTAATCATTTTTTTCAAATCAATCAAAATAACTCATTTTTAATTATTTCTTTTTTAATTACTAAAAATAACTACTCGTTTTAAATTTACATCCAACAAAATTTTGATTCTAACTCATCTATACAAAAACTACATCAAAACGAGCTTTTGGCTACAACTCACAATTTTTAACTACGTAACATAACCTCTCAATATAAAAGCTAAATCTTACCTAAATATGTCAAACAAACAACCCCTAGGTGTTCCTTTCACATGACCGCCCTTTGTGTAAAAAATGCTTCGATTCTCATAAAACATATTTTTAGGATTAACCCTTTCAAATGTTGGAGTGACTATTTGTTTTGGTCTTTTACATTAGAATCTACCATTTATTTTTGTAGTTTGGTCGAATCAACATGTGTTTTGTATTATATTTTAAATTCTTTAGCGAATAGTTTTTTGTCAATCCAAAAACCAGCCCAACCCATGAAACTTTGATATATTTGAAGAGAGATATTAGGACGTACTGACATAATTCGACCAATTAATTTTTTCTCTTTTTTTAAAAAAATAAAATTTTTTAAATTAAAAATAAAATTAATGTGTAAGATTTTGCCACATGTGGCTGCAGCATGCAAATATTTCTCTTTATTTAAATTTAATCCAACTCAAATAACTTGATAACTCCAATCCAATCCGTCAAATTAGGTTGAGTTGCTTCTTAAAAGTGATAGAAATGCAGTTGGTGAAACTCAAGTTGGGGCTATTTTGTAGCTGTGTTTTGGTTAGACTGCTTTTTAGGACAACTTAAAGCTATATGTTGTTCAGTTTGAAATAATGAGTCGATTAATCTTCAAAGCCATTTAGGACAGAAGTAAAATGCTATTTTTTTTTAATTTGTCCAAACTATCATTTAGGTTCGAATATTTGTTAAGTGTCTCTAAGGGATGACATAGTGGTTGAAGACTTGGATTTTGAAGGTATGCTCCTCTTCAGGTCTTGAATTCGAGACTCACCTATGACACCGGCGTGGTTACGTTGCAAAAAAAAAAAAAAAAAAAAAAATTGTTAAGTGGTTTTCATTGACTTTTACATCACACAGATAGGTGGAAGCTATCAACTTAGAATAAAATACTTTTAAGTTTACAACTGAAAATGACTTCACAACTTCAGATGTTGAGAGTACTTATTATATACCATGATTTCATCTCAAAATTAATTGCCATAAGGGAAAGGTTTTTTATTTTTTTCCTTTGGTCTTTTGAAATTTAAAAATTACCATTTAGAAATTATATTTTGTATATTATTTTTTCTTCTGTCAGAAACCTTTTACAAAGAAAAATAACATTAAAATCTAAACGTGTTTTTTGAATGAGAAATTAGAATAATTTGTTGTTTTATAAAAATTAAACATTGTTTTTTAGTATAACTTTCAAATACAACATCAATTCGAGAATATAGTTAATTGTTATTACTTCTATTTTTTTTATACAGCGTTTGCTTATTTTCAAATATTAAACAATTTCTTCATCTATAATTTTACCAGTCATAATTTCTGAAAAATTGTGTGCTAAATGATTGAAAAAAAGTTTGGATAAAGACAGTTTGGATGGAGGAATGGGGCAACTGTGTAGTAGGTAACCTTTGTCAAATACCCCACTCATCTGGAACAGTTGACTTAGCTGGCAAGGATGAACTGTTTCGGAAGTTGACCGATTTTATGTCTACCTCCAAGAAAATCGATAGAAAATTAATTTTTAAGTCTATAAATTGAACTCATAATTTTTTGGATCCTCGAGACCTTTAGCTGACTACTAGACCATGATCGTTTTTTTTATAAATATAAATTTGGTCAAAGCCAACCTTTAGTTTTGTCTCTTTGCAGGGCATTGATCTTCTCTAAAACAAACCCTTTGTTCCATTTATCCTTTGGAGCCAAGTCTAAACTATTCTTGAGAAGCATGTATAGGTTAGAATTTCATATTGTTTTGTTTTTTAAGGCAAATTTGGTTAGGCATTGTGTACCATGGTCAATTGCACAGGAAAATCTGAAGTTAAAGGTCGGCCATTGGCAAGTGGCAGATTGCTTTCAGCTTTTTGTTTCATGTTTACGAGGTGAAGAAAGAATTCAAGAAGCTAAGACTACAGGCTTCAAGATATGCTCCTTTGAACATCCTTGATTTGAGATGGTTGGAAAACACTTAAACTAGAAATCTCTTAAAGTTATTCGAGTTTAAGCCTTGAAACGTGGTATAATCGGACCTCTGGGTATAGGTGAGAAAAGTATTTCAACAACCCTACTTTATATTTTATAAGCTTTATTAAATTCAAAGCTTATACATTAATATTATAATCACCATAGAAGACTTTGCATATTAAATATTAGTATTATTCGTTATATAACTTTGTTTTTTCCCTTATATAAAGCAAATAATTTCACTTCGAAGGCCACGAAATATTGTAGCAAATTACAAGCTAACAATATCTATAATGGCTGCCCTTCGCTCTCTTTTGCTATGCATTTTTCTTTTATCACCTACTCTAAGTTATAGCCATGCAAAGCTAACTCCAAACTTTTACGACAAAGTGTGCCCTAAAGCCTTGCCGACCATCAAATCCGTCGTTTGGAAGGCGATCCAACGCGAGCCTCGCATGGGAGCTTCGCTCTTACGTCTCCATTTCCACGACTGCTTTGTCAAAAGCAGTTCATCTTTCTTGGTTCGTTGATGTCAACATTGATCATTTGGTTTTCTAATCATGTCATGCTGATTAGTTGATGGTTTGTTGTGTTTTTCATCGATGGTTAGGGTTGCGATGGGTCAGTTTTGCTGGACGATACCGCTACCTTTACGGGAGAAAAGACGGCGTTGCCTAATATAAACTCAATTAGAGGATTTGAAGTCGTCGATGAGATTAAGAAACAAGTTAACAAAGCATGCAAACGTAATATTGTATCTTGTGCTGATATCTTGGCCGTTGCTGCTCGTGACTCTGTAGCCATCGTATGTTTTATATCTTCCTTGGAAAGTTTAAAGAAAACATCTACTTAATCATCCCTAACCATAATATTGTGTTTAACTTGATATGTTATAGTATAATATTAATTGAAATGAACATGGTAGGCCAATTAATTGATACCGTATTAACAAATATTTTAAGACGAGGGTAAGGTAACTTAATATTTTGACCTATAAAAGAAAGGGTTACTTCCGTTTTAATTATTAAACTTTTTTTATATCTGTGAGTATCCAAACTAAGTTACATGTACTTGTACAATTTTGCACGAGATGTATTGTCTGACTTTATACAATATTGAATTATGTCAAATGAACTCATAAGGTGGATCCATAAATTTTAATTTAGAATATTGACTAAATTTAAATTATTTTGAAAGGTCCATTAAAATAAAATCACGATCATTATCTTTAATTTTTCAACATTTCTCTTGGTCACTAGGTTTAACTATATTAAGTTCGATAACATTTCTAATAAGAAAAATTATGTTTAAACAGCTTGGTGGACCAAACTATAAATTATTATTAGGAAGAAGAGATGCAAGAACAGCAAGCACAAACGACGCCAACAGAAATCTCCCCCCACCATTTTTCAACTTCACACAGCTTCTATCCAACTTCCAATCTCATGGCCTCGACCTCAAGGACCTCGTCGTCTTATCGGCCGGCCACACCCTCGGCATGGCCCGGTGCACCACATTCCGAAGCAGGATATACAACGACACCAACATCAACCCGAGGTTCGCAACCATGCTACAGGCTAAGTGCCCTCGGAGCGGCAACGACAACAAACTTCAGGGCCTTGACAACACTCCAAATTTCGTTGACACTTCCTACTTCAAGGCTTTGATGAAGAAGAAGGGCCTTCTACATTCCGACCAGGAACTCTTCGGCGGCGGCAACTGCGACAGCGATAAATTGGTGTCGTTTTATAGCAGATATCCAACTTCCTTCATAAAGGACTTTGGATCTTCCATGATGAAAATGAGCATTATGAAACCACTTACTGGAAGTGATGGGGAAATTAGGGTCAATTGCAGGGTTATCAACTAATATGTTTGGATTTGGATTTGGATTTTGTTTGTGTGTTTGAAATTTGAGTGTGTGAAAGTGTGTAAACTTCGTTTAAAAGAAAAAAAAAAAAAATTTAATCACAATTTAAAGGTGAGAAATTGAACCATCAATTTGAGAATGGTAATTGATGTCTGATTCAATAAATTATGCTGGAATTTGCAAGTGTAAATTTGTTGATCTTTATTTGTATACATGTATTATTTAATCTATGAAGTTATATTTTAGGTAATTAAAATACAACTTTCATCGATTTGTTTTACTTTCATTCATGAACTTTCAAATATATCCAATTTTAATTCATGTCCTAAAAAAAGTTTAAATTAGATCTTACGGTAAGTTTTGTTATTTTTTAATATAAGAAAATTACATTCTTCTTTATAAATTCTAGAATTATACTCACATTAGTTATTACTTGTGTTAAAATTATAGACCAAATCGTCTTTTAAAAAATATATACAATAGACAACAAGTAGTTCAACGCATTGATGTACAATTATGAAGTTATGGGTTTGAATCTTTCTATCCCTAATTGTTGTAATAAAAAAAAAAGTTATAGACTGAATTTTTACCTTATATGATATGATATTCTGTTAAATTTATTGGTCCGTCCGTGAATTGTGGCACCGAAATACTTTAGAGTGTGTAATCTAGTTTAAGTCATCTCCAACAACCTCAAATCACGAATCTTAAAAGAAACATGTCTTTAAATCAATAGTCTCAACTACTGAAGCTATCCTGACTCTTCTTCTTTCATTCATTTGATTGTCAATAACTGTTTCTAATTTAAGTTGAGTTGAGATTATCAAATTAGGGTACGTAATTTCTTTTCTTCTTCTTTTTGGCCTTTTATTTTCTTTTCTAAATAGTATTTTAACCATTTCCTGTTTAAATTGTTCATCATCGAAGGCATTCAATATCATACGTTTAGATGTCACTCGAAAGACGTCGGACGCTCGTTCGGAATTTATTTTGTTTTATTTTTAAATTTTATTTATTTATTCTCTTTTTTACCAATGTAATCTTTAGATAAAAAGTTTTGTTGGTTGAAAATTTTATTTATTTACTCTCTTTTATATCAATATAATCTTTTATACCAATGTATTCTTTAATAATTAAGTATTAACTATATACATTGAAACTTTATAGATATTTTTCATGAAAAATTAATTTTTTGAAAATATTATGCAATGAATTATTTAAAAAAAACTAAATGGAAAAAATTTCAAACCCATGTCTGTCGATTCCCCGTGGGAATCTCCAATCCTTACAAAAGAAATGGTGAGTTTGATAGGAACGAAGATTAATTTTGGTAGCAAAGACGGGAAGTCATTCTCAAATCCTTTTCAGCTGCGTGGACACTTTTAATTATTATGGCAAATACATTTTTATTTAAAAAATCTTATAGAATGTGTTTTACACTTTTGCTCGTTTTCTTTAATCTTTTGATGATTGAGTTCTTGTAGATTTGATCAACTTTAAATCAGTTGAAAAATAGAATGGAGATGAATTGATTAATTGAAATCATTGTTTATTTATTTAGTCTTTTTTTCTTTTCTTTTTTTGAGAACGATTTTAATTTTATTTTTTTGGAAACCAGCTGGTTTTCTTTTTTAAGTATATATATAAGTTTGGTGGATAATTAAATTCATCGGCAGGACTATTGTAGCCCAACAGTTGACTTTTGCTATATAAATGGATTCATATGACATATTATCATGTACTAATTTTATTGATTACAAAATAAAATGTGAAATAATACATCTTTTCCCATTGTTTAAAGCCTTTAATTCGTGTTCAACACGGGAAGTTATTTTGTATGTTGAAATATCATTCTCATACAATTCTATAATGATTAAAAAAATTTGTATTTTTTGATTGTTAGTGTGTAACATGTATTATCATTTAAAACTAATATGGGACGTTCTTTTTTCTTTTTTAATATCAAGTTTCTTAATATTGACTTGATAAATTATTGGTGACAGTATTAGTAGGTGGAATTGGAATAATTGTTTTAAGTTGATATAATATTTTTTTACATCATCACTATATAACTCTGTTAAAATGTATTATTTAAAATGAAAGGGGGTTGATGAGGCGCCACAAAACCTATCTAAGGTATACTAGTACTCTCAAATAAATTAAGAGTGAAATACCAATTTTTAAGATCGAACATGTGATCATGGAGTTGAATTGAATTACAACATATTAATCCTTTGGGTAAATGTGGTCAGTTGAAAGACAATATTATTCTGAATCAAACTATTGAAGTTTTCTTTTAAATTAATTGGTTGACTAAATTGAAGAAGAAAAATCTCATGAGTTGAGATTAAACTCTCAAGTATTTTTCAATAAATAAGGAAGCCACAATACTTTTAAGGGAGTACGTGGCACACTTCAACAACCAGGCATTATACGTAGAAGAATATACATTGTCGTAGTGACATTGATCACTGCTATATACACTAGCCTACGAGATCGAAAGGCGACCATTACCTACTTGAAATTGCTGACAAGAGCTTAAAAATATATGAGTTGCTATGATTAAAATAAAAAAGAATAAAGGTTGGAAATATATATAAAGAGCTTAAAAATATATGAGTTGCTATGATTAAAATAAAACTTGAAAAGTATGTAGTGGACATACAAAGGGATCATCTTCGAGTTAATAACCTAAATATATATATGGTATATGGGTAAGGTTGGGTGTTTTGTCCAAGTAACACTGTTAATACGATCCACTTTGCAAACATTGAAATGACTTGATTCGAGTCGTTCGTGTAAAGACATGTGAGTAAAGGTATCGAATACAAAGAATTTACATAAGATTAGACCACAAATATTGATCTATTTACATCATTTTATTATAGTTGTGAGAACAATATTTTACAAGGATGATAAGCAAATTTGATCAGAATTTTGAGTGTCGAGTGAGTTATGATGTTATTCTTTTCTCTATCCTCAACAAGTGAAGTCTCCTTAAAATTCATTCGGCAATGTGGATATCTACTTCAATTAAAAACAATGGAAATACTCATTTAACACCAAATAAGCTAGTAACGCAATAATTTCATTATTTGGTTCAATTAAAAATAGTGAAAATACCCATTTAACATCGAAAGGGTTATTAGTGCAATAGTTTCATTGTTTGATTGTAAATCAGTTCAACACCATCATCACAAGTTCGAACCCAAGAATCGGTATATGTCCCCCCTCTCCCAATATGTACTCAAAGAAAAAAAAAAGGCCAAAACAAACTTCAATTCATTTGTGAAATCTGGAATAGTAGTTTGTTTCTGCCGCTCTCTTTTCCTGATTACCCATTATTTGGTAATATAATGTTATACAATACAATAATAACCTTGCCTCACTCATTTCCATTTTTGCACTTTTTTTCCTATACAAAGTAGTAACACTTCCAAAGGGGAAAACACAAACAAAAGCCAATAACAAATTGGAACTTCCAAAATTTAAACTCAAAATGTAAAACAGGAATATCTTATATAAATAAACAAGGAATTCTCTATTTTATATAATATTAGAGGAAGAGAATAAAAAACAGAAACTCAAAACTCAATATTATGAAACCAAAGAGATGCAGCATTGGGAAATTTGTAGCAGTTCTTCAGACTTGAGATATTTGATGTTTCAATTTCTGAATTGATTTGAATTTCAATTCACAAATTTTTATGAACTCATTTAACGATTTGTGCTTCCCAGTAACTAGCTTTCTCGCAACATCGACGGTATTCCAAGACTTCAATGCTTCAGAAATCCTATGACCAAGTTCAGCATTGGTCATGGACAACGTCAATGTTTCGAGTGTCTGAAAAACTTGTCCAGGTCCATCGTTGTTTTCACTCTTTCTAACTGAGGAAAGTATGGCTTCTAATTTACCTTCGTCCGATTGGTTGGCGAGTCCAGTTAACCACTTCATCAAGACCTCTAGAATACTAAACAGAGATTGTGTTGAATCCCGCACTGCAAGAAATAGGGGAGACGAGGATAGCTCAACTGAACTTGTTTTCTTCTTCCTTTTACCTGATGGAAGAGAAGATCGGACACATGCCTGGAGTACAAGGCTGCGCCAAGCTAATGGCTCTGAAACAACCTGCAAAAGTGTCCATATATCGACATACGGGGTGAGGATTGTGAATTCTGAGGATCCAACTCTCTCCGATATGTACTTTTCGAGAAGAGAATCGACAATTTTCCAGGTATGACACTGACATCCATCGGCTTTCTTCCCACCTAAATCACCAGAACTCAAGTTCCATGCGTTTAGGAACACAGCAAAATTAAACCATTCAACCAAATTGGGGCAAAAATCCTGCAAAAAAATAACTTACCAGATGAGGAACAATAATTGAGTCACTGTAGGCTTTTTGAGTTATTTACATGCAATATACAAAAATATAACAACAAACATGCAAAATGCATACAGCACGTTAAGATATACATTTTAAGAGTTCATGCATCCAAACCAGAAGACTTTGAACATTGATATTGACCAGACAAATTTACTTCAACTTTTAAACATCGAGAACATAAATTGATTATAAAATAAGTCACCTTCTCAAACTTATTAAAATTTGAAACCTTGCATAATTTTTATGGACCATTAAACATTTACAAGACAAACAATCAAAGCCAAGTGTCATATGTATCCACAAATTTCAGCAATCGAAGCCAAGGTTCACATAAGCCATTAACTTGAATTTTTGCAGACAAGTTGTTTTCATTTCATTGATAAAGTAAGAGTGTATACACAAAGCAAGATTTGCAGGTAAAGAACTTGAAACATAGGAATAAATTCACCAATTAATATCATTTTAGACAAACAACAGGAACATACCTTATAAGAACTTAGTCCATTAGAAACCCCCGTAACCAGTTCTACTGCGTCGTCAAAAGTAGATCCCAACAATTTTGCATACCTCTCAAGCAAGGATTTTAGTTCCGTGGAGATTTTAGGATCAGATACAGAACCATTAACCTCAAAGTTCTCCTTGATTGATGTTGAAACATTCTGAATAGAAAGGTAAAGCAGGCGAGGAAGAAGAGATCTCTTCTCGACATTTCTCCTAACACCAGCTTCCAGACTTTTGTTCTACATTAGTGCCACATTTTATAGAAGTGAGAAAAAGTCAAAATTATGGATATGTTCATTCAAAAGAAAATTCAGAAAAGAACAAAAAGCTCTAACATGATAGGACCATATTTGCTAGTTTCAGTTTCATATACTCAAGTTAGAAAGTAAAACAAGGATAAGAGGATGAAAACAAAACAACACAAGGATATCAAAAAACAAACAACAGAAAAGCTTTAAAAAACAGATTTGGGCAAAAGTTTCCAAGCGCAAATCAGTTAATCTAAAAAAGGCATATCAATAATGAAACAAGGGAGTTCCTTACCAAGTTCTCTCTCGGATAATATGCAATTCCTTCAAAAGGACCTGACAACAAATAATCCCGTCACTATAGTCTATGAAAATACTATCAGAAACAAAAAATAATAATAATAAAATAAAACTCTTATCAGAAAAATAACGGAAAGAAAAGAAAATGATATGAAATTCAAAGAACATTGGTTTGCTTCTCTGACGAAACATTTCACAAAAATATGATATTAAAAAAAGAACATAAGTAATCAAGCCTACCGGAGAAGGAACACTCTGTTGATTCTCGGAGAATGGCGCCTTAATTCAATTTCAGATTCCAATAGCCAATAAACCCAACAACTATTCCTCAATTACCCATGAATTTCACCAAAAATTTACTACCAAAACATTCCTCGTGTAATTTTTAAAGCCAGTGACAATTTTAAAAAACAATGTTCATTTCCCTATTAAGTACTAACAAGTCTGAATAAACTGATCTTTGTAATTTTCATACATCAATGGAAGTTATTGTTTCCTATAAAAAAAAAACAAGTCTGAATAAAAGACGAAGGAATATCAACCTAAGAGATAATTTTTTTCTGGTGTTGGAGTCCACCACGGGCGTGACTGTAAATCTTCATTAAATGTCAGAGGTTTAGAGGCAATCTCATTAGAAATCTCAGCAAATTGAATCCCGGATTTCAGGCCCTCAAGAACAGTCTAGAAAGGAAGAAGAGATCTTGCTTCAGTTTGCCTCAAAATCACATAAAGACCAAATAAGTTTTATTGATAAGATGACACAATGACCCATGTAAGTAGTACCTCCTCCTCTTCAATGCTATGTGCATGTTGCTTTAACTGTAAAATAGATTCTTCAACTCTTGCAACTAGATACTGGTTAGAGTGTTGCAACCGTTCTTTAAATTGAACAAATTCAATAACCTGAACGACAACAAAGCAAAGACATATCAATATCATATATTTTGATTTCTTAAAGATATTTGAGATTGTCATTAATTTCTTTTATTAGAGGGGCAAGTTCACTAATAAATGGAAAAGAAAACAGTTCAGAGAACAATAAGTCCCATAAAAATGATAATTTTAAAAAAGAATGATTCCTACCCTATAGATTGAGAAGTAGAGAAATAAAGCAAATGGTTTTTGCTTCAGTAGGTAAAGAACAAAATCACTCTTGACCACACGTGATTTTTTTTTATCACATATGAATTAACTGCTCATGGATTTTCAAGGAGCTTGTTTTCTTCCTATCAATGAACTCAAAATCTAGTAACCATAGAGTGGTGAATCATCAAACAATTATTTTAATGCCCTAGAGTATGTTCTTACATGCACCATAACTAATCTCACAATAGTAGTGAATCATAAAACAATTTTATTTAATGTGTTTTTTTTCTAATTGTCATGAGTACTTGAACTATCTTACATGTGCGTGGCTGTGGACAGATCTAGCGGGATAACAGCTTGACCCTATTACATTTACACAATGGTCAATCATCAAACAATTATATGATGCCTGATGGAAGTCATGACAGGAAAAAAAATAGACAGCAATCATCCCCTCCCCCAAAAAAACATTTTGAATCAATTTTCCTCCCACAAAGTTGGGAACTTTGGTATCGAGAAAATGTCAAACAAATCATCATAGCAACTGTAACTAGCTCTATTGAATTAATTGCATTGCATTGCATTATTTATTAAATGTGCCTTTGGTAAAAACTTTCTGTACTTGCAAAAGAGAAGAGGTTGCGAACACCCAAAATAGCATTATACCCCTAAAAAATATGGAAAATCACTGTGTACGCAACACAAGTGCATTCTCGAGCATGCAGACCCAGGGATAGCACATTGTAGTACTTCAGTGAATTGAAAGTGCTTGCCTGCTAAAGTTTCCAATATAAAATCTATAGGAACTAAATACTTTTAAAAAATTTACCATCAACAACACATTCTACCTCTTGTATTATATTTGCAGCAGAATTTTTAAAATAATTCATCTATAGCACATTGATTTCTATCACTCAAATAGTAATTGAACTCAATTTGGATTTCTA
Source organism: Sicyos edulis (assembly GCA_036507275.1). Lineage (NCBI taxonomy): Eukaryota > Viridiplantae > Streptophyta > Magnoliopsida > Cucurbitales > Cucurbitaceae > Sicyos > Sicyos edulis. The sequence goes on from CM071846.1 coordinate 5,986,280, forward strand.
TCCCTAATAGAAAACTCAAGCAATGATAGAATGAACTTATCATTGATTGAATTCTATCACTAATAGAACTCAACCAGTAATAAAACTCAACCAGTGATAGAACTCAATTTGAATTTTCTGCTACAAATGAATTAATTTTGATTTTGTGCTATAGATGAAAATACTTTGTCCTTTTTTGTTATACATGCAAAATCCCCATACTTTTACTTACTTTTGAATAATTTCTATGGCGATATGCAAGAAATGTAAGATCCGCAGACTCTCTGAAGTGGTCATCCATAAACTTCAAGTAGTCTTTTACAAAAATACTGAGATCTGCCCAAAGGGGAGATGCGAACATCTGGGGTAGGATGTGGTGTGAAATAGTTTCCGTCAGGATATTCTTAACATCTAACAATTTATACCTAGAAGAAGAAATAGAGTCAACACTCCAATAAAGTTAGCTAAACAAAAAGGAAAGGCAAAGAAAACACTTAATTATTATATGATTATAACTTGTTGACAAATCTGATACTGACCATTCGTAAGCTGAAGAAAGGGCACCTAAATAGGAATACAAGTGCAACAATGAGATCTTGTACTGCCAAACATATCTGCCAAAACATAGAATTAGATTTACGCTCAAATAAGAAACTTGGAAACTGCCTACACATCTGCTCATACTGAGAGAGAGAGAGACAAAAAGAATGCATGGTTATCTTAGAATTTACAATAGTTTTTTTTAGTAAACAAAACTTCGATAAGGGTTCGACCTTGTGCCCTCTCACGTTACTTAATTTTAAGAGAAAAATATGCCTTTTAGAACCCAACCCTCAAGTTATTTTAATGGAAAAAAAGTTTCCTATCAAAAAAGAAAAAGTTATTTGATGGATAGTTTATGAGTTTCAAAAAAAAATAAAAATAAAAACAATTATGATATATATGAAGAAGCCACATCAATGGCAAAGGTAAATACATATCTAAGTCTTCGGAATGGTTGTTCTTCTCACATCTATGAAAACCTTCATGTGATCGTGCATAACTATACAGATGCATGTTTGATAAAGCCTTTGTTTATAGATTTAAAATATCTAACCTTCTGATGGTCAAGCCCCACTCCAACACCAGAATAGCCTCCACAATGTAGCCAAAATTCTGTGTACGCCAAAAGAGCTAGACCAAAACGTAAGACCAACATGTATCATCAATACAGGACAAGTGAATCCGTCTCATTATCATAATAAAAATATAAAATGTTAACAATACAGTAGCAGGCGCGCCCTACAGCCATCCTTGCCCATTGCAACTGACTTTTGAGCTCAATACAAAAAACACAATGAAGTAGCTCAACTGCAAGGGTTGATGGCACACTTGAAAATGGTAAGTGGTCATGGGTTCAATACCCCTGGGCCACCTTACCTGAACTAGAAGGGTCAAAAGGCGTATTTCTTAATTTTCCTGCTGAAGATAAAGTGGTTGGAGGAATTCTAGGTATAAAAAAAATGGAGCCAAAGGAAGCTAATTCATTTCCATGATAAATTACGTACAAGTACAACATATAGATAATTATCCAACAATACTTCAAACAACACTAAACAATAAAATAAATGGTCTGTCATGAACATATAAACAAACCTGAACCAGCACATTGCATATCAGTGATAAAAGCTCTTCCCCATGCATATTTTCTTGAGGATCTAAATCTTTTGAAAGTGGGAGGTTTTTACAGTACATCTCTGCCATCTGTACTGCACAACGCTCAAGTTCTGAGGAAGAACAGCATAATTTATCAATTTTCATGACATAAAATACAACTCCATGATAAAGCTCGCGACAAACATGTTATGCTACACACAAAATAGGTGACATCTTCAAGTATATTCGATAATCTATCTGCCCCTAAAATACTTCAGATTCAATCATATGGAGGGTCCTAGTGGTCAAGAATGTCTTTTGGAAACTCAGAGAGAATGGGTTCAATCCATGGTGGTCACTTAACTAAAAATTAATTTCTTACGAGTTTTCTTAGCATCTAAATATTGTAGGGTTGGGCAACATATCCCTTGATTGAGAATAGTCGAGGTGCGCATAAGATGGCCAGGACACTCACGAATACCAAAAAAAAAACTTTAGATTCATTGCATAAATGGCATGAGTACATGACATTAGACAGATTAAAGCTGACACCTTCACTCAAGTTTTATATGAATTATCTTTTCCTAATGCTACTTCCTCAGCGTAGTCGTACATAGGTTGTGGGCCATGTCATGTAAATGCATCACACAGAGATAACAAGAACAATGACATAAACAAATGGGACCCACCAGAGACCGAATAATGGAACATATATCCACTCAAATCTTGAAGTTTAAAAAGCGTCATTGACTGTCCAAGGGCCTTAGTTGTGATGGTAGTTGCAGCAGGAGTGGTTTTCTCCAACCTCTCCAGCAGCTCGGTCCTCTTATCAGGAGTTAAGATCTCAAGGAACATCTCAACATCAGGAGTGAAGCAGGCCAGGTGACCAAATCTGTGATCAGGATACAAAATATCATTATACTGGAGTAAAAATATTCATGGTGAAATTAAAACACAATCATATAACCCCATGACATGATAACCAATCATACTAACTTGTGACCAGATAGTTGAAACTTTGCTTTCCTTGGTTGGTTAACCTTTTTTCCCTCAAGACACATAAAAACACTATTTTGTTACTAACCTACTGGTGTCATTCCAACAAAGCCATTCTTTATTATTATTATTATTATTATTATCATTATTATTATTTATTTCCTTCTCAATATGAAACAAAGATTTCATTATGGAAACAATAATTAACAGCCTAGAGGTCAAGAAGTCAACACTATTTACTAATTGACCTTTACAAGCAGTCCTATTCACACACCCTCAAGCCTAGAGGGAGAATTGGACTGAGCACGTCCAAAATTGAAATATAACTCAGGTGCAGTATATAAGAATGAAGATGATGTTAAAACCAATATGGGTTGCCCTAATGGTCAAGAAGGTCGTGAGTAACTAAGAGGTAATAGGTTCAATTTTTGGTGACTAACAACCAAATGTTAGGGTTAGGTAGTTGCCCCTGGAGAATAGTTGTGGTGTGCGTAAGCTGGCTCGAATACTCACACATATAATGAAAAATGATGTTAAATCATTAATATCTTAAAAAATCTAAAATGAGCTGCAATGAAAAGCAGCCGCCATCAAGAGTGCCTTGATGCACCAAAGTTGAACAGACATAATAAACAGAATACATGAAAAAGGAAAAAAACAATAGAATTTGAATTTTGAATTCTGGATTCTGGAAGTCAAAATGAAAAATATACCTGACATAATAATCAGTAAGAGCCCCCAACAAATTCTCTTCATTACCCTTTCCATGCATGTGCTTTCTCCTTTCAATTTCTAGATTTGCCAAGAATGGGCCCCTTAAAAAATTGTTGTTACTATCTTCTAGTAGTCTTTGTATAACAGCTGATGCATTTGACATACGAGAATCAAACTGCATGTCCAGTTTTGCCAAATTAAATCATGGAGCTTTTCTTGTTTAAAAAAGGCAGAGCTGCCTACTCCAAAAGCAACAGCAAAACAGTAAGAAGATAACTTTGGAGTAGATATGTACCAATTCATCTGCCAAAGGTGAAATCTTGCAAAGAACTTTTTTAGGTGGATGAATTGGATCAATACTCGCTTCAGCGCACCAGTTACTATCATCCTCCAGCAGACAACCAAGATAATGTAGGAAACATTCCCAATCATCAGGGCTGCCAAACAGAAAGAAAAAGTAATCGTTATGAATGATATATGTAACAAGTAACAACAATATGGTAGAAACCAGCAGTTGAAAATCATATATGCATGCTACATACACAAGTATGATGCTGGGAGATTTGGGATTGGGAGGTGTGACTGAGAATGCATGAGGTTTTGAATGTTATAATGGTCAGTGTCACAAGTATGCATACAACAAAAGGAAAATGCACAGGAGGGAAAAAGAATAATTTATTTTTTGGATCAACAAACAATTATCACCAAATATTTCCATTACTAGATTTGATCAAACTAATCAAAGCAATGCTTTTAGACAACAATAAGAAAATGGAAAACACAAAAAAAAAATCCTTTTTTGGGATCTATGAAGTCTACCATTACCAAATATTTCCAACATTAGGTTGGATAAATATATGTCATTGATTTAAAAACATACCGTAGCTCCAAGATTCTCTGAAATATAGTGGCAGCATCAGAAAAATCGCCTGCCCGAGCAAGAAGCCTTCCCTGTCAACTTGAAGCCACAGTGCACTAACACAAATGAGCTCATTATTTTATGAATGCCTATTAACATAGATTGCTTATCTTCTTAAGGATTGCTAATCTTAGTTCTTACAATAATAATGGGTTACAAATTGACAAAACAAAAAACGTCATACTATTTTCTTGAATGAAAAGGAAAAAGGGGGGAAATCAAAATTAGTTCCAGTCTCCAAATGTTTTTTCAACATCAACTTCTCGCATTGAATAAAAAAAATGAATTCAGAGGGAAAATAAATACCCGCCTAGTAGAGCAATCCTATCATCAGTAAAATTCTTCAAACTGAGTTATCAAATCAAACAAAAAGTTGAGATATTGTAAACTAAACTGAATAATCTTATAATCATGCAAAACACTTTCTTTGAAAGGGAATATAACTTATTTAGACCCTTGTCTACAATATCTTCATCTAGCAAACAACTATCCACCATACTTTTTTTGTATCTGTGAATGACCTCATCAGCTTACGACATTGTTTTAAAAGGCGCATCTGGGCTCAAGTCCCACCTTTTGCATCTCGCTTGTCCCAGGCGAGGCACGTGTAATAAGGTGCGCGCCTTATGGTGCCTTACGTGAAGCCCCGGGCGCCAAAGGCGCCTCATGGACTTTTTAATTTTCCTTTGCGTTTTTTGTATTTCAGATCCCCATACTAGGTCATTCGAAGCACGTGAAGGTTGCTAGTTCAATATTATGTATGTTTTATGTATTATTCTTGGTTAAAACTTCATTTATATCCATGTAAAGTGTTTTTATTGTGTATACACATATATATAAATTTTTTGTGTTTTTTTATATAGTGCACCTTAAGTAAAAAAGTCATCGTCTTTTGGCGTGCCTTGCGCCTCAGGCTCCAGAGGGTCATTGCGCCTTAGTGCGCCTTGCGCTTTTTAAAACACTGGGCCTTACGAGCACCTCAACTACTCTCACAGAGCATAGCGTCTAACACTACAACATTTAAATGCCGAGAAAATCCGTAGGAAATTAATTCCTAGGTAGGTGGCCAACCGTGGGTTGAACTCATGGCTCCATGATGGTTAACTTTCCACCATACTATTGATTCAATTAACTGGTACATACTTCTGAAATCATGAAAATAGGAAATATCTTAATTGAATAGGTCGGATGGAGAAAGTTCACTGCTATTTTTCATTGCATCATGTTGTTCTCATATATTCCTGTTGTTTAATGCTAATGAAAAAAGCTTTAGAAAATACCTGTATGCGAAGTCTATCAACTTCAACTGTTAATAATGATCCCAACTTCCCAGAGAGAATTTCCAAAGCATCACCATACTTGCCTTGTTGTTCCAATATTGAAATGTAGACTACAATAGCTATAAGGATGGGCAAACATACGTAAATCACTTCTGACTATACAGAAAGATTTTCCATACTGGTTAATCATTACAAAAAAATAAATAATTAAATTACACCTTCAGGTTCATGTAAGCTATGGGAGGCAATATGCTTTTTCAGTAAAGCCTCAGCTAATAAAAACAGCTTTTCTCCACCATCGCCACAAAGCACCTGTAAGAAATTCAGAAACAGCAGCATAAGAAAATTGCTTATGATACCTTATCAAGATCTAAAAATCAACTTCACTTATTGGAACGTTTAATCATATTAATCTTGATACTATAGCAACTGTAGAACAACCATATTAATCTACATACAATAGCAACTGCAGAATAATCACATCAATCTCCATACTATTGACTATAGTAACTGTAGAACAACCATATTTATTAAACTTAGATTAGAAAAAATTGATTTTCTATCAATCTGCTTTTCTGGTTTTTCTATTTCCTTGATTATGAAAGTAAGTGCTAGAAAAGTAGTACAGAACAGCCAGTAGAACCTGCAATTGGATGCTACAGACTGCCCACAGCAGAAATCTTTCTTCACCTGCCAGTTTATACATCTTGATAGCTGTCTGTGAGGAAAAAGTGGGAAAGGAAAAGAAGACAAAATAAATAATCAAATTCAAAATTGAATACCAAAATATATATATATATACAATGAACATTCAAAAAGCCCCAATAAAAATGATGCCCACAAATAAACTAACGTACAAAGAAAAATTGGGGTTTGGAAAAGGTAGCAAGTGGAGGACAAGAACCTGTTGCTGTTTAACAAACGAATACTCACGAACATAGCAGTTGAAAAGCCCCATCATCAGATCAAGGTGGTTTGGAAATTTTCCACACGCATATTCATAACAGCTAGTTGCCAAGTCCACTGATTGCACGCACAAAAAAGAGTTAACTCACAATGAAGAATATGAATGATGAAACACCATGGATGTACATCGATTAAATTATGAGAATTCTACTAACTGTGGTCAAGTCGCTGAAAAACAATTTGTAACGTGCTCAGGGTAAGATCATCCATCAAGATGGAATCATTAGTATGCAGTAGCTCTTTGGCACTTAGACAGACAGATAAGGCTTCATCAGGCTTCCCCATTCTTTCCAAAATCAACGCTTTAAGTGCCTGAAAAAATTCAAGCCATTACCTTCAAACCTACTCTATAATCATACATATATCCTTCATGCATTTTAAACTGTTTGATTCAAATATTGAGCAAGACCACTGTTTTAAAAGGCTGGAGGCGCACTTAGGCGCAGCGCAATGACCCTCTGGAGACTGAGGCACTTAGGCACAATGCCTTTCTAAAGCCAGAGGCGCGATACGCACCAAAAGGCGCAGAAATTTTTACTTAAGGGGCACCCATGTATAGAAAAACAAAGAAAAATGTATGCATACATACATACAAAAAACATATATATTAATCTCTTTCAATATAGGGTTTATTGCATAGTAACCCCATAAAAAACATGAAACATTAAAATATTAATCCCAAATAAAAATCTTAAGTCTTAAAGATCCAACTTATAGCCGTAAATACAAATTCATCTCCATCTACTTCTTCATTGACGATAAATAGAGAGAAACAGAAAAGTAAATTGGCAACTAGGGTTGACGATTAGGTTTTTATTGTTTTTTTTTAAATAAAACTTTGTAGTAATTGTTGATTGAATTTGAAATTTAAAAAACAAATAGAAAAATGAGTAAAACAATTTGGTTTTACTTAGATTTTAAATAAATAAAAAAAAATTCCTCAACTTGCTTCATGAAAAGGTGCATGTCTCGATAGGCTAGGTGCCAACATTGAGCCTGGAGCCCTTTTAAGGCAGAGGCACAAAGACTAAACTTCAAAAAGAACAGCATAAGAAGAAAAAAAATCCTATGAAGAACCCAAGTTAGCCCTCATACTTGAAGGATCATATCTTACCATGAATAGCAACAATTAACCAAACAATAAATACCGAAGCGGCTTGCAATGTTATCAAAGTGAAGGAATAAAGTAGAAATAAACAGCCTCCTAGCTCTCCACTTAATCCAACTAACATACTCTCCTCAAAGCTAGAGACTGGCAATAATGGAGGCAAGAAAAAGAGAACCACGCACAAATTGCTTCGAAAATGAGTGTTTTTTTTTAACCGGGAAATTGGAGCTTCACTCCGACAAGATAACGACGTTCATCCCTAAGCCAGGTACCGGAAGACATCGAAGGAACGAAGACAAGGAAAGTATCTACAAATTAATGTCACACGTGTGGTAAGCACACCTTCGACCACCGGGCCAGGCACTACGAAAATGTGTGTTACTATCAAGAGATGGCAAACACCAAAAGCAAAAAATCATCACGAAGGCACAAAGAAGCCAAAATCAGTCAGAATGATGGTGGAAGTTGGTTACCATGGCGTAAGGCGCAGTCGGATACTTGGCGAGCAGTGTTGAAACAGCTTTGAGAGCATTCTTGAACTGCCTGGAGTCGATGGCGTCCCATATCGGGCGCACTCGCCGCTCCGGTAACCCTCCGGCCAAACCGAACTTGGACGCCATTGATCCAGTACGCAAATTGAATCAGTGAGCACTCGGCTTTGAAGAATTGAGTTGGGACGTTGGATGAGAATCAAGCAAGTGATGGTTGATTGTAACCCTAATCCAGTTGACGGGAGCTTATTAGAGTGGTCGACGATTGAAGAACTTCAAACGCAGTACCTTGCTATCCGTATTCTCATTCTAATTCTAATTCCAACCTATTCTATTCTGCCCCTTCAACTTGGATTTCGGGTCCTACTGAACCATACCCGACCCTTCCTTGCCCCATCCTTACACTTTCTTTTGTTTAAGATATTGCTTTCGTTTTGTTTTTTTTTTTCTCTTTATAATGTTCCATTCTAATCTTAGTAGTTTTTTTTTTTTTTGAGAAGCTAATCTTAGTAGATTTATTTTAATAGAACCTTCAATCAAATTTTTGTATTGAAATTTTTTTCAACTTTTTTTTTACTATTTGTCATCTAAAAGTGCATACGTTTTTTTCAACAGTTGAGATTAAGGACTACAAGTATGTTTTCTCGAGAGATTTCTAGTTCAAGGTCGGTGAAAAACATTTAAACTAGAATACACTTCCAAAGTATCTCGGTGCCACGATCTAAGTACGGGCCAATGGTGCTCTAGGTATAGGAGAGCGAAGCTTTAATTTTATGATTTTCAAAAAAAAAAAAGGCTTTTGGCAGAATTAGGCTAAATAAATAAAAAATTTACAAAAGTATTCACATTTGAAGAATTTAGCAAAATTAATCACCGGCATTTTAATATAAATATCTTTTTATAGGTAACAAGACACAAATACCCTATCTTTTTCCTCAAATCAAAGTTAACAAAATTTGTGATATGGAATTTTTTCAACTTCGGTCTAAAATTGCCTCAGTGGTTTTTTTAACTCTTCTTCTGGTTGTTTTGATCTTATCAAAATTCTTAAATTTTTTTAATCATATATTAATAAATAAATATGAGTTTTAAATTAAAAAAAAGACTATAAATTGATGTTGTTTTTCTATAAAATAATGGAAACTTATAATATTGAACAAATTTAGAAAATAACTATAAATATCATCACTTTAAAAAAAATTCATTTGTTGTCACATATTTTTTTAATAATATTGGTATTAATGAGTATTTATAATACATTATTAAAATGTATCATGTTAAAAAAAATAATTAAAACATATTAATAATTAATACTCGTATTAAAGAGTATTTATAATACACTATTAAACTGTATTAATCTTTAATGCAGGTATTAGTGATTATTTATAATACAGTATTAAAGTGTATTAATAATTAATGCGGGTATTAATGAGTATTTATAATACAATATTAAACTGTACTAATAATTAGTGCATGTATTAATAAGTATTTATAATATAATATTAATGATTAATGCGGGTATTAATAAGTACTTATAATACCGTATTAAAATGTATAATCATTAATTAATACAGACATTAATAGATATTTGTATTTTTTTTTTTTTTGAAAATGATAAATATTTGTAATATAGTATTAAAACATATTAATTATTATGGATGCAAATATTTTAAATTTTCCAATTCATAATTATTTTATGAGAAGAAATTATCCAGTTTAATTTTTCTTTTTAAAACTAAAAAATATTAATGAAAATGAGTTTACAAATTAATTATTCGAATAATTTTTTTAATATAATTATCCAAATACATTGACATTTCAAACACTAACATTATTCTTGACTTAATGAAAAAATGTGTGAGAAAGATAAGGTTGATTTCATAAAATCAATAATAATGTATTAATAAATAAATATGAATTTCAATAAATAAGGTTTATGGATTATTGAAAAAAAATGTGAAGAAAAACATTGTTGATTTCATAAAATTTGTCATGTGGCCACTACAGCCGTTCATTGAAACCATTGGAAAAGAAAAACGCAAATGCCGCTAGATTTGGCTTCCAAACAAATAAAGAAAACAAAAAGTGAGAAAGAAGGGTATATTAGGTATTATTGAAAAATATTATTATTTAAATTTAAAATAAAAAATAGATTTACAAATACTTTAAGACATGACTAGATTTGTAATTACTTTCTTAAAAGTGACTACCTACCACAATTTTTCAAAAAAAAAAAAAACATACTTTTAATGGCATCATAAACGATTTAATACTTGAATTTTATAAGTTTGAAATCTCGAACATTTATGTCTCGTTTGATAAAATATTATAACTAAAGATTAAATTAATAAAAATATGGGGAATTATTTATAAAAAAAAAATGTAAACGGGATGGAGATCGGATAAACGGGATGAGAAATGCATTTTCCATCCTCGTTTAGATTGTTGGAATTTTTTCATCATTCACTCCCTCGTTCACTGCCTATACGGAGATTCACCGGTCCATTTGGTGCAGGTTCCCGCTGGCCCCAGCCCCACGGGAAGAATGGACATAATGATTTTTTTTTTAAAAAAAAAACTCTTTTTATTAGTCCAGATTCACTACACATTTGAACGTCATTAAAACAAAGAAAGATATATATTCTCTGTGAATATGCTCTGTGAAAAACTTAGAATAAAATATTGGCAAAACAGGGAAGGACAAATTGTAATTCTAACTCAGTCAAGCACTAGATCCTTAGAACCAGAACCCATCTCTAAAACCTTGTCAATTTCCAATTGGGTGACCGAAAAATTGCTTGAGAACCGATTCAGCGATGAACTTGTAAGTTGTCTCAGTTGGATGAATGCTATCCCAAAACATAAACTTTGATGGGTCTGCACAGGTTTGGATTACTCTGTTACATAGAGGCCCTGCTTCCACCAACCCAGTTCCACAGCAACCTCTGTCTATATGCTCGAAACCTGTTCGACGAAATGCCCCAACAAAGTATTAGTTCAAAATGTTTCTCTAAACTTGATTTTCCTCAATAATTAGTTCATGTTTTTAATTTCTTACCATATTTGAGAGGGTTATTGATCATGTCAATGAAGGGAGTGTAAATGTCAGCATATAAAAGTGTGCTTCCAGGGAGTTGTGGTTGTAGTTTTCCCAATAGATTTGAAAGTTTCTCGTTGTATGATTTGGAATCTCTGTTTTGATCTTCTAAACATTTTCGATGTAGGGGCACCTGAAATGATATCGTTTCTTGAATGGGAAGACAGCCAACGGGTGGGAGGCCAGCAACCACTATGTTGCGGCATCCGAGCTGATGAATTTCCTGTTAAATACCAATCCGACAGAGTAAAAATGTCTGTAAGTGGGTTAGAGTTCAAAGAATGTTTTTAGAATGTGTGTTTAGATAGAGGATAGTGGTTATGAAGGGTTTGGAAAAGATAAAACATTGTTTGGTATTAAAGATTATGACTCATGAGCGGTTGTGTTAGAAAACTGAGTCTTAGATTGAGTAAAAAACTCTTGTTTGGATTGGGAGAGGTTATCAGTTTTGAAATAGAAGTGATATTATACATGAATGATTTAGAAGTGATATTATGCATGAATGATTTACAGGATCTTTGGAGGGTTTATAGAGATTTTATGGAGATTTTTATGGAAGCTTTTTGGGGCTGCTTCTACCAAACATGAGATTGGCCAAATCCCTATGATAGAGGGGCCCAACTTTTTAAGGCCATTACTTCTGCCAAACATGAGGTTGGGTCAACTCTTTTAAGCGGATCTAAAAAAAACCCTTCTATCCAAATACACTCAAAGTAACTATTAAGGGTCGACAAACTACATGGATCTACGTATGGGTATGATATTGTCCATTTTGGGCCTAGGCCGTCATGACTTTGTTTTTTGTTTCACTCAAAAGACCTTATAACAATGAAGATGTTTGTCCTCCTTTATAAACTTATGATCTACTCCTTATATTAACAAATGTGGGATTACCACTTTGTTTGTATTCCGAAGCCTTTTGATTATTATGTCATATATTGGTTATGATTTAATAGTGTGTGTATTGTATAACTTACCTTGATCAAGCTTTGTAGCCTATTCTGTATAAAATCATGGTAACCACTAATATTGTATTGTAATTGTCTTGTAGGAAGGTCATAGAAATTGAAGTTCAAGTCATTAGTTCCAGCACTAACAACAACCAAAGCATTGCCAATAATCCTAGTACTTTCCTCCACACCCACAACCCCTTGAAGCCTTTGAATATAGTTCTTAAAAAGATCAACTTGCTTCATCACAGGAATGACTTTGGATATAACTGCAGTCAAATCATCGAACCCCGTGCCGGCAAATGCAAAACCAACACCTGTTTTCAGATCATCGTCGGACAGATTTGGATCCAAGAATGGAGGAACAAGCTCCTTTATCCCCAGCCTAGATGCCACCATGTCAGGAATGAGCTTGCCATCGCTGAACCTTCCAGTAGCAACATGGCCAGGGAAGTCTTTGCCGTACGGAGGGTAATTAGCCTTGAAAATGGTGCGAATGAAGTTGTTGTTTCCGGTATCGACTGTGGAGTCACCGAATACGAGAATGGCTGGAAAAGATTTTGGAATTTTGAGCTCGAAATTGTCTGATGCATTGCATGATTTGCTGAGAAAAATATGACAGATCATGTGGAGTGATAGAGCAGCAATGAGGTGATTAGCTCTTGTCATTGTTGATGTTCTTCAAGTTCTTGACTTTTGATACTTATCTTTGAAGATTTCTGTATGAATTTATAGAGGTTGAAGGATGTAACTGTAAGCTTATTATGGTTTTTTCAGAAGAAACTGTTCAAACAATGAAGAATGTTTTGTTTACAGTAATTGTGTTCAGAAAAAACAGACTGTTTATTTACCTTCATCAGCAACTTATGAAAACGTTTTTTCAAAAACTAAAACAACTAAAGAAAACGTAAGGCATTGAAAACGAAATGTTGCACGTTTTATGGAACTATGAAAGTAATTGGCTGAATGAATTATGGTTTATTTGGTTTTATATATGTTTTTTTTTTCAAAACTTTTTTTCTTTTTTTTTAAGATTACAACAAATGGATGATAGGAAGAGTGGAACCAAAGACTCTTAGTCATTAGATTTTCAAAACAAATTTTACTTTGAGATAAAAACTCATTTCGCAAATAAGCCAAACCATCATGGGGGTTGTGTAAAGCCCACATTTTCTAAGTTCAAAACCAACAAAGTTATGCTGCCAAAAAAAAAAACTAACAAAGTTTACTAAAAAATAATTATTAATGAAGAGATCATAGATTTAATCCATAGCTCATAGTTAAACTAAAAAAAGACCCAACAAAGTTATAACAAATATGGATTAAAAAAAAACTTATTGTTATTATTATTTATTAAGAATATTACAGCTAGACACACACACATATATATATATATATATATCAACTTGGCTCAATCAAGCTTCCTTGCTTCTTAGGTGCATTTGATTTTAGGTAAATCAACATAATTAAAATCTTAACGAATGAGTCGGTAATAAGGTGATTTTCTTAATTACTCCATTTCAACTATATGGTCATAATGAAATGAGAATTTTCAAAATTATAGATGTTCGACATTCTTAGATCAATATATTTATTTAATTTGAAATAATATTTTTTTACAAACACTTGGTATCATCATTAAGTTTTGAATGAAAAATGCAAAAATCTTGTTTGAATAATGTATTATTGACGTTTCAAAAATATACTTGAAAATAATTATTCTTCTCTATATATTTTCTCATCCATGAAAATTAATAAGAATGAACATATATTATTAACATTTAAAATGACGCAACAACAATTTGATCTAATATGCTTGGGAAAGTCAAAATTCAAAATTAATAATCACCTCCCGTAACTCTTCAAAGATGAAAATAATCTTAAATTGTTGTTTGGATAAATTTAAAAACTTATAGAGTAAATGGATACGTCTTGTCATAGATTTGTTCACTTCTTATAAGTTTAATGATAACTTATTAATCTTATTAACTAATCTAACATCCTTAAGATAACTTATTAATGTTATTAACTAATCTAACATCCTTAAGATGTGTCTTAATGTGTAAATAATTTTTTGACACATTTATCCTTCTTATTTTAACAAAATTTCATTTATTTTTGCTCACGTTCAACTTTAAACCTAAAACCTTCAAATAATTTTGTTCATTTTACTAATTATTTATTATTAAAAATTAATAATTAGAATGCCACCTCCTTTCATCATTAAATTCATACCACCTCCTTTCATCCTTGAAGTAAATGCACACCTTCATTTTAATTTATTTTCTATTTAATACTCAACCTTCCCCACTTCATGTTTCATTGGGTTGGTTACAAAACATGGTAACTATAATTGTCTTTAATTTGATGTTTTACTATTAAGAATTGATTGCATTAATACCACCACCTTTTAACCTGGAGGTAATTTAATACTAAAATTGATTAGAATACCTCACCTTACCACCGTCAATTAAATGCCCACTTTCTCCACTTCATTTTCCATAACCTTCAGTTAAACACTCTAATTTAATATTGAAAATTGGTTATAAAGCAATAAAATGACTTCAAGCTAAATTTATGACCAATCAAATTTCACTAATATACATTTCATAACCACAAAAGAAAAATCAAACAAACACATATTGTATTTTCTATAAATAATTGCATAGATTTACAACTCATTTGTCAAGCAATTTGTCAAGAGAATTTCATTCTTTGTTTACTAGCAATCAAGTTGATCTATACATATTCTGGTATATTCCTTAATCTTTAATTTAATTACTTCAATATCAATATTTATATACTTATATTAATATATTAATTATTACTAACACATTCTTTTCTTCAAATTACAGGTATAATGAAGAGTATGTTGATACAAGACCTAAAACTCTTCAAACATATTTGGAGTTTGAAAGCAAGCGTTATTCGCAAAAGTACTATCGAGAAATACCAAACAAAAAAGGGTGAAATTCTCGAGATATTGAAAGTCATCATCATGGATGAAGAGGTAATTTGCCATTCTTGAAAATTCACATATTTGTTTAGAGTAATTTTAATTCTTTATATTATATTTCTCCCTTCAATTATTCTTACATTATCTCTAATGATATTTTCAAACATTTTAAAAATGATTCTTTTTGTATCAAAATGTATGGTTTTTAAAATTCAATTTTGGCACTAATGTTAGAAACAAAAAAATAAAATATTTTTCATTTAAATCGCATATATAATAAAATACTAATTTATGAATATTTTAAAATGGAGTAAATGTTTGAAACATATTAAAAAAACTTAAAAACATTTTGACAATTATAATATATGATCTGTAAATTACAATTTTGGCATTAATGCTAGAAACAAAAAGGCAAAATATTTTTCATTAAAATAGCATACATAATGAAATATTAATTTATCAATATTTTAAAATTGAGAAAATGCACTTTTGTTAAAATATCATTTGTAATGCAATACTAATTGACCAACATTTTAAAGTATTGAGTTTAAGCCGTTTTTAAGGTTAATAGATAATATATTTTATCTTTGTCACTCTTATTATACTTCATTTTTTCCTAATGTATCATTAGTTAAATGTTATCTTTAATATTTGCAGGGAGTGAAGATTCAAATTACTCTTTACAATGAGTTCATCAAAAAGTTCAATGACCTTTTAGAGAAGGACAAAGTTTATATCATCCATAACGGAAATATCAATACAGTGAATAGTAAATTTTTGAGTGTTCATAATGAAATAGAGATTGTATTCACAAATAATAGTGAGATTGAGATGAAGATATGACATTTTCAAATATAAAAATTAATCATGTTGATTTTTCTTGCATTAGCACCAATTTCAACACTCGAGTTTTTGGTAAGTTCTTTTATATTATAAATATAAGTTTGATTATTGATTCGGTATATAGTTTACCTATTTATGTTGTAGTGTTTCTATTATTTGTAGATATTGTTGTAATTGTAATAAGTGTAAGATCATCCACATTAATCAAATTTGGAAATTCGAAGGAAAAACTGATCTAGAAACGTGATATATTCCTTCCCATGCATTGGTGGAGGTTAGAATATGAAAGTTTTATTCTTATTTGTACAACTTAATTTCTTTTATCAGTTTATATTTACTTTTTTCATGTGGCATTTTAAAGGTTTTATATCTTTGATTTCCTACCAGAGTTTTCTTTTACATTTTTTTGGAACATTTACATTTTTTTCTTTTTGATTTACGTTTATTTACTTTTTTTTTTCTCTAATTGTTTAGAGTTTAGAGAAAAAACAAAATAAATACACCATTAAAGAACCTGATCAATTATGCTTTAATATTTATATAAACTTTTCTATTTAATTGGTATATCGAAAGTTTTGTACTTTTAAATTTTTTATTGATAATAATTTATAATGAAATGATGGAAACTTATAGCTCTAGAATTCAAAAGTTTGTACTTAAAAAAAGTGCAACTCCTTAGCAATTTCTACTATACAATGTGTTTTCCTTATCATTCATTCCCACTATTTTAATCTATGATTATTTCTTTGAAATATTGACTTAATTCTTAGTTTTCAAAGGATGTCCCATCTTCAAGATCTTATAATTTGATGGTATAGTTGTCTTAATTTTTTGTTCGATTGCTTATTTAACCTTTTATCTAACTTTCTTTTTTGCAATATTTTATTGGAGATCTTTTATTCCAATGTTATCATCAAATTGCAAAAGATGCACATGTCGAATCATTATTTGAATTCGACTCGCAACCTTACAAATTTATTCGATAAATTATTAGATGATTAATTTATCGATTACTTTTAAAATTGGTAAATTGTTATTAATTAAAAAGTTTGTTAGAATACCTTTACATAAAATTGTTTATCCTATCATTCTTTTCTTCAAAATCTTCGCTCAATTCTTATAATTTCTAAAACACTCTTCAAAATCTTATAATTTGATGTTGTAATTGTCTTAATTTTAATTGGATTGCTTATTTTAACTTTTTTTTTTTGTTAGCAATGTTTTAAATATTGAAATATTTGAATATAAAATTTTACAAAATAAATATTTCATGTGCAACGTTTGGTATTTTCTAGGTTTAAAAAAAGAAAGATAACCTATCACTATGTGAAATCGAATTCAAACTTATTACTGAAATAAATAAGCTACCCAAATGTTTGAATTTAGTCAAACTCTAATTAAGCACAAAAATAAATCATCGATAGCCTACGTATTGTTTTCAAATTGAGATTTGTTATTTGTCTTTACATAAGATTAATATTAGAATTTGGACTCCATTTGTCTATAATTAATTAAACTTCTAAATTTCTTTTAATCAATTGTTGATATAATATTAAACTAAACAAATTAAAGCACGTTTACATCTAACATGTTAAAAACTAGCTAGTTTGAACTAATATTCAATGACCTTTATGCATCTTAAATCATTAAGAGTATAATGATAGATATATAAAATAAATTATTTATAACAATTAGAAGAGAATAAATATATTAAGATATTAATTTCAACCTACATATTGAGGGAGAAGATAAATACCTATTTTTGGGAGTAAACTTGTGACGTTTGTGTTGAACTGGTTTACAACCAAACAATGAAATCATTGTGCACGGACCCATTCGATAAATTTTAACATTTTCATAAAAAGTTAACAATAAAAATATTTTTACCAAAAAGAGTAGTAGCTGAATGTTGAAGAAAAGAAAGCAGACTAATGCTCTTTTCTTAATTTTTATTAAAGTTCACAAATAGTTTTAAAATAAAATTTCAAAGAATATTTTTGAAACTTTTTTATGATAAGGTTAAAATAGTATTTTGCTTTTTTTTTTTTTTTTTTTTATTTATAAAAAAACTATATATAATGCTAAGATTTCCCACGCATAAACTCTACGTCAATAGCAGAAAAAAAAAAAAAAACGGACAGTGAAGATCCTTTTTCGGCGGAGGAGCGGAGGAAAATTCGCGATCAAACAATCGACCATTTCGTTTTCTGATGAATTCTCCATTTGCTTCAACGGTAAGTGATTTCGAATTGTTCTTTTATCATATTTTCATTGATTTGATTTGATTCTGCATACGAATCGAGAACAATATTATTTAGAACAACATTCTTTAATTTCAACTATACGATGCTTTAATCGGAAAGGATTTACATAAACGACCTAGAAAAAAGATCAATTCCGATTCAGGAAGGATCCGAGTTGTTTGAGAATGAACTTGGCAATGAAATCGTAGGCCGTTTCTGTAGGATGAACACTATCCCAAAACAAGTATTTGTTAGGCTCTTCACAAGTTGGTGTCTCTGGATTACACAGGGGTCCTGTTTCCGCCAATCCGGTTCCGCAGCATCCTTCTGTCGTTTGCACGAAACCTGTTCGACGAAATGCGTCAAACAAAACTAGGTGAAGTTTCAGGTCAAATAGGCTGATTCCCAATGGCTTACCGTATTTATTTGGATGGTTGATCAAGTTGATGAGCGGGTGGTAAATGTCGGCATAGGGAATGTTGCTTCCAGGCAGTCGTGTTTGTAAATCGTCCAGTAACTTGGCGAGCTTGTGGTTGTACATTTGGGAATCTGAGCTTTGGTTTTCCACGCATTTTCGACTTTTAGGATGCTGTAACGATAGAGTCTCTTGAATGGGTAGACAACCAATTGGAGGAAGCCCTGCTACGACTATGTTGCGACATCCGAGCTGATGCAATCCCTATTCACATTTTTGGAAAAGGAAACATTTCATTGAAGAGACGAAATAAGGGATAGAATCCCACTGGCTTAAAGCCTTACAAAAAATTTTGCCAATTGGAAATAAAGAATGAAAGATTACAAGAAAACAGGAAAGGCTTTGCTTTACACCAAAAATACACAGTAGAAAGAATTTGTTCTAATAAATATTGTGTAGGTGTAGATAAGTCATTGAAGATTCCGTTGTTCCTTTCCTTCCAAAGCAACCCGATAAAAGCTCTACAGAAAGCAAGCCAAAGTGTCTTCTTAACTCCGGTGAATGGATGACCCACAAGAATGATAGATAAGAACAATTTAATGTCATTTGGCGTAACCAAGGGCCAATTAAAAGCCTGTAAAACACTTATCCAAATGGGTCTCGAGTATGAATATACTCACAAGAAAATAATTAGCTTCTTAGCTTAGTTACCCACCTCTGTAAGTTCTTATTTTCCTTTTGGCTTAGTCTGTTATCTTGAGTTTCCAACCAGTTTAATTTCCTTTGCATGGGTAAAATAGAACAAAATTTCACTACCCTCTAGTTTGTAGGAACTTCCGCTTCTTATGTAGTTTGTTGATATTGGTTGTTTATTCTAATTATATTGAAGAAATATGTAAAAGTCTACGTTATATAGAAGACATCTTAATAAATAAGTAGAAACTTACATTTGTTGGTCTGCAGTCATATTTTTGCGAGGAAGAATTTAAAAAGATGAACAAGTAATAATCATCCATGGAGTGGTCTAGTGGTCAAGAGAGGCTTAAGTAGCCAAGAGTACATGATGACCACTACTTAAAAATTAATTTCCTATAAGTCTCTTTGACATCTAAATGTTGTAGGGTCAAATGATATGCCGCATGACATTATAGTTAAAGTGCGCAGCTGGTTGGATAGTCATGGATATAAACAAAGTAAAATTTCAAATAATGAATGGAGTTGACTAGTGCTTGAAGAAAAAATGCATCAAATGGGTATGATAAGTTCTTAAATTGAAGTGTTAGTTCTAGGTCTGTCCTGGTAATGCTAATGTGTTGTATACAGTTGAATTTTGTTATAGATTCTAGATTCATAGGCTTTTTTGCAATCACGAATATGGTTGCACTAAAAATTTTCCTTAGTTACTTTACCTTGATAAAACTTTGTAGCCTGTTCAGCACAAATCCTTGGTAACCACTGATATTGAACTCCAATGACCTGCTCGGAATGTCATAGAAATTAAGAATGAAGTCGTTAGATCCTGCACTTACAATACACAAAGCACCATGGACAATCTCTTTAGCCTCCTCTTCCCCCACAATTCTTTCAAGTCTTTGGATGTAATTCTCGAAAAGATCCATCTGCTTTAGCACTGGAATGGCACCAGATCTAATAGTAGTAAGATAATCAAAACCCGAACCGGCCGACCCAAAACTGACACCAGTTCTCAGGTCATCATCAGATAACTTGGGGTCCAGAAATGCAGGGACAAGTTCCTTTATCCCCAATGTGGAAGCCACAATGTCAGGAATAAGTTTCCCATTAGAAAACCTTCCAGTGGGAACCTGACCGGGGAAATCTCTGCCATATGGATTGTAATTAGCTTTGAAAAAAGTGGGAATGTAGTTATTATTTCCAGTATCAACTGTAGAGTCACCAAATATAAGAATGGCAGGAAAAACTCGAGAAGTCTTAGGCTCTAGAGCATTACATGTTTTGCTAAGAAGTAGACAAATCATGTGCACTGAAAGAGCAATGAAGTTAGCGGGTGCCATAGCCTGATTTTCTTTGAACTCTTGTTGTCAAAGTTTATGCATTTATATAAGTTGATAAGGCATAGGAAAACCAGTCAAATAAAGAAGATATAACGTAGACGCTTAGATTAATGAGTTATAAATCATTCAGATAGAGATGGTAGAGCTGATTTTTTAATCACTCTGTTTTGTTCATTTATAGAATTTAAAAACCAGAAATGAATTAAAGCATTGGAGTTTCTAATTTGGTGATATGGAAGTCTGATGAAGCAAAACAAGTGCTGCCATTAGATGATCATTGTCTGTTTCCTTGCATGAAATTGTAACTTCTATTTTTATATGATTACGAAATAAATTTGAAACAGAAACAAAACAATAATTTAAGTTTACAGGTGAGGAAGTTGCAATATTGAAACTTTTAGACGGTTGAAGTAGAATCTAGCCAGGCTAGTATTTCTTCCTTTTATTTATGCAGATATGAATTTTGTGGTGTCCATTTATTAATACAGATAAGGATTTTCATTTTTCTGGTGGTACAAGTGTGTGTCAATTATGACGTGAACCACATGATTGTATCTCTCTCTCTCTCTATATAGCATAATATGTATTGAATGGTTCATTTGTCAAAGTCTAACATTGCTCAACCATTTGAATTTTTTTAGTATGGAAAAGAGATCGAATGTATGACTTATTAGTTTATAGATATGCATTAATACCGTCGAGCTATTATTCTAGTTGGCAAAAAAAAAAAAAAAAATGATTGCTCAACGCCTCAACCCTATTAGTTGAGTGCTTTTTTTTTAGAAATTCAAATCTTCCTATCCCACCTTTGTAAAAAAAGTTCATTGGGTAAGTCTCTAACTGATGGATCCACGTGTAAATTATCCTAATTGGAATTAGTGTCCATTTAGCAGGCCTTTTCCATTAATTAAGAGTTCCAGAGAGAAAAAGTACAGGAAGTTAATGAAATGGGCCTTTCTGCGGGTCCAGAAGGAAATTCAGAGCCCAGCCCATATTATTGGGAAAAGAATTCAATTCTAGCTATAGCTAGTTCTTCGGTTGAAAGTGTTCACTTTGTCCCAGAATTGAAAGGTTCACAAAGTTGGAGCCACAAAGAATAATTCTATAAACAAAAGGGAAAGAATTTGCACCACATATACTTCTAATCAGAATTCATCTTAGTTTACTAGATTCTTCTATAATAATGAGAAAAACAATAGACAAATACACATTTTCTACAAAAATCTCACTTCTGTAGAAACCATTTATCTTCTGTCTGCTCTCTCAACCAAAACCCTTGGCCAGCACTCACAACTCGCCCTTTTCTAATATCCTAAGTGTCTCTCATGACCTTATTTGGATAGGCTGTGTTATATGCATAGGCTGTACAACTGTGTCACTGAACTTTAATAAGAGCATCCTATGTTTCCCTCACATGCAAGAATAATGTACAATAAGAACTGTGTTAGATGTTCACTAGTGCACGTGTGAGGCTTTCACTTTAGCACAAATAAAATAGAAGAAGAAGCAATAGAAACATCGGAAGTGTAAAGAAAATTTGATGCTTAATTATCCTAAAAAATCCGTATTTGAAAAATATGATTATAAAAACCATATTGAGTGGCTCAAGTGGTCAAAAAGGGTCTTGAGGTGTTTAAGGTGATGAGTTCAATCTATAATGACTACCTACCTAGGAATTAATTTCCTACGAGTTTTCTTGACATCCAAATGTTATAGAGTTAGACGGTATGTTCTGTGACATTAGTCGAGGTGCAGACAAGTTGAACTTAACAAACACGGAGATCAAAAAAATATATATGATTACAAGAGCTACCATTTTTTGCAGGGTTAGGTAGCTATGCATGTGCACCCACTGAGATTAACTTTATATATATATATATATATATATATAATATATGACTCATCGAGGTAGTTTGCACACATCTCGACTATTTTCATATAACATATTAATTTGACCCTACGACATTTGGATGTCAAAGAAATCCATAAAAAATTAATTTTTAGATAAATGACCACTATGAATCGAGCGCTCATCACATTTTAGTTTTACAAGGTTTCTGTTGACCACTATCTCATTACATGGTAGTTACTGAGATAAACTATTGGTTAGATGGAGTAATGATAGACGACCGCCTTCTTGATTGACCAGATCCAAGAAGAAAAAACACCCTTTGGTAGTTCGGTAGCAATTATCTAAGAAAAGGTGGAAGTCTTCTAACGATCATATTATGATTAATAATTAAACACATGGTTGCATTGCAAACTATATAGTAAAGTAAACGAAGAAAAATGGAATCTAGGAGGTTAATCACACAAACGTGACCATACTGACAAAAGATCTCTCAGAATCAATAAACTTGATGTCCATAAACACGAGCCAAACTTATAAAATAGTATCATTCCAAAAACAGAGGAGGCTAGGGATTTTGATCTGCAAATAATACCGATCTTAAGGGTCAACGTGGATCTCATTGCTTACCTACCGATAGATTTTCTTGCATTTTTCCAGAAAATTTTTGGCCATATGCATGGTTTAGAAAAAGATTTATACCATCATATCATGGACAAAAACTTACTTTAAGTAGTGCCCATTATACATGTTATGAAAACAGAACAAACAATCAAAAGAAAACTGTAAAAAAAGGCGTGAGAAAACACACAAATTTACATAGTTCACCAACGATGTGTTAGTAACGTCTACGAGTAAAAAAAATAACGGTTTTATTAAGGAGATAACATACTACAAAATATCAATCAACTAAAAAACCTTATTAACCTTATTAGTGCACATTTTATTACAAAATAAACTAAAAAACATAAAAGTCCATATTGGAAAACATAAACTCAATTACCTACTAAGTAGTCGTGAATCATCAGTTTAATTATCACAACAATATTTAACTGCAATCGGAACATTAGTCAGACACAAAAAAGTTTTCTTTCTCTGGTCAACCATGTATGATTCTAATCATATTTTGCCACAAAAGGTTGGCATCATTTGTTATGTGAGTTCAAAAAGTCATAGGTTGAGAAGGCTACTGTTATACTTGGAATATAATTATAATCATGTTTGGAGATGTACAATTTTGATTTTCATGTGCACATTGTATTACGATATGTTCAACACAGAGAGTAGAACAATTTTCCCAAGAGTTTTACACAGAAGAGATTGTGATTTTCATTGCCATTTCATAGGGGAAAATGACCTTAATATAAAGTCAACTGTTTTAACAGTCTAAGAAATCTCTCTAACTGTACACAATCAGTTTCAACGATCTAACAACTAAAATACACATTAACTATCAGTAATTCCAACTGCTAATGAGCTGTCTTAACACATTGACACAAATCATACTCTGCACATTTTCAATTTCGGTGGTAAACTGATGCAAAATATAGAGTAAAATGTCGGTGCATTATTTGTTTTTAAATAACATATGCTTTTATCTTCTCTTTGTTTGAGTTCGACTATGTGTCTCTAGAGATTCAAAGATCTGTTTTGTTTAATGTTTTATCCATTGAACTAACTAGACAACATATATAGTTTTAGGACTTCTTAAATTGTAGGGGTGTGTTTGGAAGCCATTTATGCAAATGAGGTTGGGCTATTATAATCCATTCTACATTTGGCTCACCAGCTATAATAATCAATTGATTGGCCAAAATTCAAGCTGTTCACATAATTTCAACTGCCGTTTAACATAATTCATGTTCTTGTTGGGATGAATTATTTCATTTTCCATGTTACAATAACCATGCACCCAAATACTGTTGATCATACATGTTAATTTACACTCCAAACAAAATTTATAATTACTTACTGGTTATTATAACCTTTGTAGTTGGGTATTTAAGGTAATCCAGCCTTTGAATAGTTTTGCATTTTGTGGAAAGAATAAAAAAGAGAAGTAAATAACCAGTATGCTCAGATGCATCTGTGTTTAGATTTGATAAAAAAAAAAAAAAGTAGCCAAATAAAGTAAAATGGTACCATGATAGTTGGAATAATTAAATACTGGTTCACTCTTTTGTAGATTGATATTAATAGTAATTAAAGTAGTTAACTACTAATTTTGTATTTATAGTAGTTAGAGTAATTAAATACTCACTGTTAATAATTGTTAAATGATTAGATATTTGATGTGAAATTTGATGGATAGTTTGATAAGTGATTACGAAGGACTATTTACCACTAACGAGGAAGTAGAGTGATTTAAAGATATGAAGTAATTGTTTAGAGATTGATGTTTTGGAGAGGAGATGTTATAAAAATATTTATTTTATATTGATTTTTATAATGTAATGATTGTAGATTTTGGATTGATGGATAAATATAATATATTTTATTTTATATTGTGTGGTTGAAAATTAGAGAAAGTTTGATGTGATATTTGATAAGATTAAATAAAAGATATTTTATATTATATGATTAAAAATTAAAAAAAAATGTTTGATGTGACATTTAAAAGATAAAATAATAAGTTTGATGTGATATTAAGAGAGTGGTTGAGGAAAAGTTGGGAAGAAGATGATGTCCTAAAAACAAATAAAGAATTGAAATTTCTCCTCTCCTCGACCCCAAATCCCAAACACCCCCCCGGATGTCATAGGAAACTCCTTTTACATTTCTCTCTCTTCAAAGTTCTTACAGATATAATTTTTATACATCTTAGATTTGACAGAGTGTAGGTTGTAATAAATACCACACGGTTTGAATAGTGGGGCTATCCTAAAAGTGAGAATGAGACAGATTGGTTCATTTGGATCAGAAAGACCATACCACCAATCTATGATCTTACCAACCATATCCCATCAAATATTTAGAGAGCACTGAAAACCACAACCCTACAAACCCACAACCCCTATATTTAAGTCAGTTGAAAAATATGACTCACTAAAGCTTAGCTTTATACAATGTGTATTTTGTTTATGATTTGTTTTTATTTCGTTCAATTGCTCTGGAAGGTAAAGATTCGAAACTCTAATCGTTTATTTGAAGATAATATATCTATGCTTAATTTTTAAATGAATGATCTATAGAAATAATGTAGAATGTGAGAGTTGAATCTTAAATGACAGTTGGGTTATAAGATAAATATTCCTCTTGGATAAAACTTGAAATTTTGGATCACCATAGATACACCTAGTGATAGTTTTAAGAGAGATTGAATCAAGTCATGCAACTGCCAAATGAAAATTTAATATCTTAATAATCTTTGGCAACAAAATGTAGGTAAGATCAACCAATTGTCTCATAAAAATAACCGAGGTAAAAATGACTCATACACTCTAGAAGCGTACCCCCTCTCACGCATGTCATGCACACACATAAATAAAGAGGTTGAGTTTATGAAATTATGGAAGTGTTTGAGATAATGTATTAAATTGATTATTAGAGACATGAAAATACTGAAAATAATTATTCGTGTTTGGGTGAAAAGATTAATTATAAGAAAAATAGTTACCGAAGTTTGAGGTGTATATAATGATTGGAAAGGGAACCATGTTATCAAGTGTAGAGAATGATTATGATAAGAAGAATAAAAAATAGTTATAGAAAATGAGATTATGAAAAGAACCAACAGTGATTATAGAGAAATGAATATTAACAATGAATGAATGATTATTGATAGTTGGCGGGTTGAGTTTTTTTTAAAAGTTGGACTTTTGGTGGCATCCAAAGATGAGCGCCGTTAATTGTTAATTACAGGATTTTATTTTCATCTTGTTGCAAGGGAGATTGTTTTGGTCTTAGAAGAGACCCGTACCCATTTTTTTATTGTTTAATTTTGGGTAATCGAAGATGGGAGAGATTCGAACCTAAGACCTCTTGGTCATTAAGCGTACATTGCTGCCATTTGAGCTATTTCTCTATTGGCTACAAATTGACACCTTAATGTGAGATAGAAAACTATTGTTGCGGATATAAGAATTAAAAATTGAAAACTACAAAACATCTTAATTAAACGTACCTAAAAATTACAACCCCACGCAAAATTCCATTCAATGCATGGACCTAGTTAATTCCTTTACAGATGAGAATTAAATAATTAGCTAAAGAAAAACAAGTACCACGGCAATTGGTTGGCCTCACACTCCTAACTTCAATTTCTTAATTTTTCTTTATAAATTATAA
The DNA here is from genome assembly GCA_036507275.1 of Sicyos edulis. Lineage (NCBI taxonomy): Eukaryota > Viridiplantae > Streptophyta > Magnoliopsida > Cucurbitales > Cucurbitaceae > Sicyos > Sicyos edulis. Next base: position 6,013,041 of record CM071846.1, read on the forward strand.
TTAACAAATTGATTAGGGTTTCTTCCAGCTTGGCTTTCGTGTAAGACAGTCTTCCCCTCACGTTCTTCAATTATAACTCAAATTATTCCATCTCTCTTTAGATTCAATCTGACAATTTTCAACAATTTTTTTTTTAAAAAACTATATTCGGGTTAGTTATAGAAACGTCTTTTTTTTTTTTTAGTACATATTGGAGGAGGGACAAATACAAATTATCGGGATCAAACTTGTGATATTGGTATTGAAGTAGTACAAAACCATTATGCGACTGACCAATTTAGTAAACGTCTTTGTTTTTAATCTTGTACTAAAAAAAGACTATTTTGATATCTTTTTTATATTTGTGATTGTATGTGCCAAATTGGAGGTTTTTTTACTATTGACTCTACAACATTTATATGCTAAAAAAATCAATTGAAAATTAATTTTTTTTTAAGTAGGTGGTCACCATGAATTGAACCTATTATTTTTTATTTCCTTAAGACCCTCTTGACCATTTTGATATCTTTCATTGACATTTTTTTAATTATATCATCTCTTTTAATCCATGTTTTAGCATTCATTTACTATATTTCTTTAAATGTGGCCATAACATTTAATAATTTTATATCAAAGTGACACATTTTTCACATATGAGTACTTTTCCAAGAAAAATATTGAGTATATTTGAGTCATGTTTAGATTGTGATGGAAAGAAATGAGACAAAAAATAAAAAATAAAAATGAAGAGATCAAATTGGTCATTGTTTATGAATCAAACCATATGTTATGAAAGTACATAAAAACTAACAAAATTATAAATTACACTGATAACAAGAACCAAAATTAAAGGTACAGAGAACAAAATATAGTATTTAAAACCTTATGGTTGGGGCAGGTTGGGGTTGGTTGTCCTAGATTAGGACATGGTCGGTGTCTCTAAAACAAGGGCCATTGGTGCATGTCCCACCAAGCTTCGTCCCCCAAAGGAGCTTAGTGGAAATAAAATTTATTTAATTTCATAGTAACAGACACAAAAAAGAACTGGATTTGCAGCCCCCATTTAGGCAACAAACTTAACTAAATGCCCATTTCTTCCATACTCTGTAATTCCTAACATTTCATTATTCATTATTCATTGTTGCTTAGGAAAAATCAATCTTATTTAACTAAGCTTTTTAAGGCTGCTACATTTCATTAGGTTGTTTGCTGATGGTGGGACAATCAAAAATAAAAAATGGTAAAAAATAAAAAAGGGGAAAAAAAGCTGAACTTTGTACTTGAAATTAATTTTTTGATTGTGGGTTGTAATCATGATTAATTTTTTTTGTCCAAAATACAATATTTGTGTTCATCTTTTTCCAGCCACATTCAATCCCTTAATTTACTATGAGCTGTGAGTGTCTGTGTTATGTTTGTTAGGAAAAACTTAAATAAAATATTTCGACGGTTGTTCCATACATTATGTGTATATTAATTCATTTATTCATGTCACTGTTAAGTCTATATTAATTAGTTCAATCATCATTTAGCATGATTAAATCTGTGCGGTTCTTTCAATTGTGACTTTTGAGTCTTTCCCCTCTCTATATATATTTAAAAACAACTAAACTTTATTAATCAATAATATATGAATTCCCTCAATCTCCTGGCTAGCCGAACCACACACTGATTTGACTCCACAGATTGGAGCGTGACTATTTAAGAAAAAAGATTAAGAGACTGATCAAACCGACAAGAGAAACCAAAATTATGATCCTAATGAAAAGATGTACAAACTATACTAGCCTCGATCTCGAGAATTTTTTTCATAGCTTTTGAAGGATAATTTGACGTCCATATCATTGACTGAAGTATAGGACCCTAAAGGAATATAACTTTCTTTGGACACAAAACTTTTGTAATTCTAGAAGCACTCGAAGTTTTATAGGAATCTGGTTCGTAGTAACACAAGCCGGACCTTACATTAATCAGGACAAATTGACACCTTTAATGGACTAAACTAATCATCCACAAACCAAGGAAGAACTACACATAAAGAAATTGAAATCTAACCTAATCAGCCCAATATAATACAACAAGCAAACAAAGGAGCCATATCACTAAGCTGAGAAGAAAAAACTCTAGATTAACCTCAACAACATATAATTTTAGTCTTTTTAATTAAATATTTATTACATTAATAATAGATGCATTTGATGATGGTCACTTTTTTGTGTTGTGCACTTTCAATAACGGACACTATCCGTTATTAAAGAGTGTTCGACATTAAAGACCTTTTATGTCATGTTTTTTATATTAGACTTTGTCCATCATTAAAATCTGAATTTGGAATAATGGAGTGTCGTTTTTTTTTAATCTCTCCCCTGTTTAACCGTGTATTGGAAATATTAATTTTGAGTAAAATTTATTCAGAAGCCAGGTAAGCATATAGTTCTCAATATATATCAAAATTGTTCCACTTGTATTTTCAAATTAGTTTACCAGCCATAGGGCTAGTCTAGGAATTTAAAAAAACTACATGTGGAAAAAGAAGCCTTTAGTTTGTATAAACATTAATAGGCCCCATAACATAAAGTTTCATCAATCCCTAAGGTCTCTTTGAATAATGTGTGACGTGAAATCAAATACAAGGGGTAAGATCGGCTTAATTAATAGCAAACATTATTTTATATCCGTAGTTTTTGTGAATTGTATGAATTTAAATTATAAACTAATGAGTAATGATTACAGTTTCAAATTTACACACTACATACATATAAGCTATCGTTTTACAAAGCAAATCCAATTGAAGGTGTTGATATATATATATACCATTATATATTAGTTTATTGAACTTCAGAATTTAAAGAATATATTGACTTTTTGTGCCTTAAAGAATTGACCTTAATTAGATGTCACATTATCACGTTGAGTGAACTTAATTATGTTGTATGGTTTACTACTTGATTAATCAAAACTTAAAATAGTGGTTGCCACAATCATGTTGCAGTTATTATATATAATGCCCATGGCTCCCAGCCTAATAATTCTAGGACTGCCCTTAGACCCACTTGCTTATCTCCGCTGCCAAACAGACTCACAAATATATATATATATATATATATATATATATATATATATATATATATATATATATATATATATATATATATATATATATATATATATATATATTATAATATAATATTATAGTATAATATAATATTATAGTATAATATTATAGTATAGTTTATACATTAGAATAGAGGTGTTGAAGCGGAGAAGAGATGAAGTAGTTTAAAGAAGACTTAAAAGAATATAAAATCTTATATGATACTAAGAATTAAGAGCGATCATCAAGATAAAAATGGTTGGCAGTTTAATAGTTTCATTATTTAATGGTAATTTAATTTAATATTGTAGTCACGAGTTGGATCTCGAGAATGGATATTTAGATTTATTTGAGAGTAGTAATATTTTATAATATTATAATTATAGGGTAAAAATATAGCCTCATTCAAAATTTCAAATTGAAAGGGAAGGTTACAAACATTAACATAAATGACCTCGCGACTGATGTATAATAAAGACAATATATAAGTCAGGGTAAACCTAAAACAAACACACTCATTTTCTCAGTTTTCTAAACAATTCGTCTTTTCCACCTTTCAGTGATAGATTAACTTGAGAATGAAACTGTCGATGTAGTAACATCAACCCCATGATTTCGTTACAAATTTATCGTAGGTACTCAACCTACAAAGTTCAACATCGACCATTCTCATAATAATTTTTTAAAAAAAGAACTTTCAATCTATAAAACTCAATATGTCCAAACTTAAATTTATCATATAAAACAACTTAAAATGTCATTGAAAATTCATGAAGTAAAATAAACATTAAAAAATAAAACCAAAATAAAATAAATCACACAATATGATATTTAAATAATTTTCTTCTGGAATACAAACAAAAGGCCACGAGGATTGAAATTCACTCCAAAGGGCAAACTGGTCTTTTCGTACTTCATTTATTTTATTTAATATAATCTGCACTTATTGTTTTGTTCGTACAACCAATAACGGGCTTCTTTATATATATCCCTCATTGTCCTTCCTTCTTCTTCCCCATTCACAAATATTCCGACTTTTACAGATTCGAAGTTGAATTTTTCTTTTATTTTTTTATTTTTTTCGAATTGAAAAATTCGTACTTTTTTTGGAAATGGGTAACAGTTTAAGGTGCTGTTTGGCTTGTGTTCTTCCCTGTGGAGCTCTAGATTTGATCCGAATCGTCCATTTGAACGGCCACGTGGAAGAAATCGCCCATCCGATCACCGCCGGCGAGATTCTAAAAGCCAACCCAAATCACGTTCTGAGTAAACCGTCTTCACAAGGAGTGGTTCGCCGGATTCTCATCCTCTCGCCGGAATCCGACCTCAAAAGGGGCAGTATCTATTTCTTGATTCCGGCCACTTCTCTGCCTGAAAAGAAAAGAAACGCCTTCAAAAATCCTTCCAAAAAACCCAAGAATTTTTCCGCCGCCGCCGCAGACGGTGGCGCTTTTCCCTCCGATAAGAAACCGTCGCGGCGGGACCGCCGCGGCGGCCGGGTGGTTGTATGGCGGCCCCATTTAGAGAGCATCAGGGAAGACTGAAAAAAATGTAAACTTTATTTTCGCCGGCGCCGGAATTGGGAAATGAACCGGAGCGGTAATTATGGGGTTATTTTTTTTTTTTACTGGCTGGTAAGTTTATTACCATACAGTTTTTATCCGGGTTGTGAAATGTTGAGAGGGAGTAAAAAAAAAAAATCAGTGACTCGGATTTTTTTTTTCATACGTTTTGTAAACGTTTGGAAATTGTATTTACAGTTTCTCGAGAAGTTGTAAATTGAATATATCGTTTTTTTTTCTTCTCCTTTTCCTTAATGTTTTGTTTTGTTTTTTTTTCTTTTTAATTTATTGGATTGCTATTTTTTCTTTTGATTTCCTCTTTTAAATCGTCGTGATTTTGATTTATGGTTTGGATAGAATGGACTATTTTTTTGCGTGGTAAAAATTCAATAGATATTTTATATCCATAACTGTTGTTTAAGTCTACTTAATTATTTTTATGGCACACCTTATCTAATTCAATAATATATATATATGTGTCAAAAATATTATAAGAAATTATTATCAAGCATAGATTGAACAAAACACAACTGTACCACTTTTAATTATATTTAGTTTAATAATAAATGAGAATAGAAATTATGTGTGTGTGAGAAGATTGAAATTCACACCATTATAAATACAAGCTGAAGATTAATTTTTTTTTTTGTAGGTCAATTGCTTTAATTAAAACATAAATATGCTAACTGGCTCAGGGTCAGTATTCACATGTGGTGGGTTCGATCTTTGTTGGTAACAACAAAAACATAAATATGAATACACATCGATAGAAAGTTGTACTTTGGATCGAGTAAAATTACAATGGTTGAGTTAATGTGAAGTAATTATTTTTGTATCTATTTTATTATTATTTTATTTAATAATTGTGTAGTTGAGGTTGAACTATGTATTTTTCTTTTTTGTAATTTTTATTTGAGGAATTTTGTTTTTGTAATTGATATTTTTTTTTAAAAAAAAAACCTTTTGTAATTGATCTCTAATGTATGGTTTAGTATAAATATTACATCATTCAAAAGTTTTAAATACATAAAGTTGGGAAATGAATATTTTTTTTTTTTGAAAACATAAGCTACTTTCATTAAACAACCTTTAGCTAATACATCTAGAACTCCCTCTTAAAGGGATCGCACGCTGATCCGTCTCCACATGTTGGAGTGTGATCACATAAAAAAGTAAATCCGAAGACAAGGCCACACCCATTAGTAAACCCCAGGTTTCGATCAATATTTCTATTCGTAAAGGAGTACTGAGACTCCACTTGGTAGAAACTAATTCCTATCATCTCCTCTAGATCGAGGATTTTTTGATGTCTTTGGGGAATAATCTAACGTCCATATCAAAGAATAGAACTCCACCAAAGAAAACGGAAAAAAGTTAACACTCCTGAAAAGCTTAACTTTTAGTTGGGAAATGAATATAGTGGTTCTTATGAGTAATATTTGATATTTACGGTTTGTAATTAGGGCCAGATCCTAATTCTATGATTGGCATAAGTATTTTGACCTTTAGATACATATTATTTCTAATTTCTATTCAATAAAATAAATAATTAATTTATTTCAATCATGGAGGCAGCTGATGAGCTGCCAATTCATTCAATTATTTTTCCTAATACTGTTAAATGTTGCCACTGATACACTATGTAGAGACTATGCAAATAATTCTGTTAAAAAAAAAAAAAAGACTATTCTGATCATTATGAAAAATATGAAACTTATTCATATGTGAATGCTATAAGACATGAGTTAAAAAATTCGCTTTTTTAACATAAGTTTGAATCACCCCATTATTATTGAATTAAAAAAAACTAATTTTTGTTCTATACATGAATAATGATTTAATGAAATAATATATGAATATGTTATATGTTAGGAAATTTATTTAATTTTTGTTTAACAATAGTTCAGCTTATGACATATGTTAGGAAATGGTATATTTGTCACATTTTTGTAAAGTAACTCTATATTTAAAGTTTTCAATATAATACTTGAATATTCAGCCAAAAATATGTTTTTAATAATTGTGAGTTGATTGAGTAATTAAGAGAATCTTGAAAAATTAAAAGTTTTATATGATCAATTTCTTAGAAGTTAATTTCTTAAAAATAATTTTTTTACATTCTAATATGATAAAATCAGATAATATATCTAATAAAAAATAATTAAGATATATCTGAATTAGTTCCCACAGTCACGCATGTAGGGGAGGGGGTGATTGGATTTGGAATTTGGGAGAGGAAAGAATGAAGCATTTGTTTGAGAATTTATATTTTAGAGAGATATATTAGAATTTTTTTTTTCTGGAATTTATATTTTGAAAAGAGATGTTAGAATTTCTTTTGTGAATAAGTGTTTAAGAGAGAATATTTTTTATTGTAATAAAGTTTGATTTGATATTTGATAAGATTAAATATATTTGATGGAATGTGATAAAGAGTTGGAGAGGAATTGAGATGTTATTACGTACAAAAAAACTCACATAAGGTTTGGATAATTTCCCCTACTCTCCTCCTCCCAACTTCTAATCACCCCCTAAAGGAAATATCACTATATATATAAATAAAAGAATAGTATAAGACAAGTACAAAATTATAGTTAGAAAAGAGAATAATACAACTCAGGTAGAAAAATGAGATAATTGACTTATGATTTCCTATATCTTTCAAAGTTCAAATTCTATTCTCATTTTAAAATGAATCAGCAACCTAGTTAGATTATTTTAATTGGTATTAATCCGTTTCAACTCTACAATTTCGAGCTTAGAAATCGATATTTGATTCTCATATTATTTGAGAGTATTAATGATAAGATATTAAAGTAATGAGATAGAGAAAGATTAATTGTTTATATATTTAGTTTCGAGACTAGAGCATAAATCACTTTATTGATTTTTTTTTAAAAAAACAATTCACTTTATTTAATTTAATTTGCAGCATCCAAGATATTTGATTCTCATCTCACTATACATTTAAATATCTTGATTTTCGAATTCAAGAGTAAGTTATTGACCTAGATGTTTGATGAAATACAAAACCTCCGAACTGTGTTTTTTTTAGAACAAAACCTCCAAACTGTTAAATAATTTATCATTGGTATAATATTTTAAATTACAAACTGCTGACACATTGAAACTCAGCTATGTTCAAAGTTTGTTAAAAATGGATTTAACTCAAATAAATAGTGGTCATATATATATATTTAGTCTAGAAATTGTAAGTCCAAATTTGACTCCTAAATAATATTGTTGTTGTGAACAAATCTTCCAAATATATATATAAATGCAAGTTAAGTTTTTTTTTTTTTTAGTTATTATTATTATTATTATTATTATTATTATTATAGTTTATAACTTGGCCTTCTCACTTTCACATGGACTTCCCTCATTTTGCTTACTCCCTTATTATTTTATAATTCTTGACTCCCTTCCTAAAAAACTCCACTTCCACACATTAAAGTAATGTACATGTTTATTATATATATATATATATATATATATATATATATATATTGTCTGGGACTACAAACCTCAATTAATCATTTTCACAAACCTTCTTTGCTAATTATTACTGCTATTATTATTCTAATGATTTGTTTCTCAAGGAATTATAAATTTCATTTTCAATGCCAAGTGATTTACCTTGATTAAGGTGATGTCCTACATGTTTGAGAATCCATTAAAATGATAATAATGGAAACATGATTCCTTCCCTATGGAAATAATCAAATACGTATTTTTTTTTTCCTTTTCTTTACTGTTAAATATATGATGAGCGGCGATTGATTGACCTGATATTTGAAAATGGAAAATTGATTTGAATGGATTCCTGTTATAAAATAACTACAAATGTAAGTGTAAGGCAAATTTTAAAAATTTGTATACTTAGTCATTAATATATATTTTAATATTGTATTGTATATTATTAATATATTATTATCATTAAAACTAATGATTATGATTGTTAATTTTTTTTAAGTAATCATATTTATAATTATATTTTTAAATTTGACTCACCTGGTAAATTTCGACAAAAAAGTTGAATTACACCATCAAACTTTGAGGGAAGAGATTAATACATCTCCCGTCAAATTATTACAGGAAGAATTTCGATCTTTTCTTTTCTCTAGATGGCAAGAGCCTATAATTTTATGAATTCTCAAAACTTTCTTTAATCAAAAGGCAATTTCATGATGTTTTTTTTTTAAAAAAAAAGTTCGAAGAATTATTTAATTCACATAGACAAAATTTAAGAATATTGTTCCAAAAAGTTAAGAAGCACGGACATGGACACGGGATATAGACACGATAACACATCAATTTTAAAAAACATGAGTGTTGGAGTCTGATAAGTGTCCAACACCAACACTTAATCCTAAATGATGTGTCCGTGCTTCATAGCCAAAAAATGTTCATTTTATATAACCTTTGTTTCTGCAGTTACACTTATGATTTGTAAAAGGTAGACATGAATAGTATAAAAGGTAGCTTTTATCGGATGAATCCATATAACACGAGCTTATGTAGATCATAAGATTAACAAATTCGTAATCTGAAATAAGCAAACTCACATACCGAGTACTTAAACTGCAAATCCATAAACTAAAAATGATTTAAATCAAAACTATACATGCATGTGAGTGTTGCAGAAGTTTAACATTCACAAGCTAGATGATTGGATATTGTGCACATGCCATGTTCAGGGACTAGAGATGCAAATAATAATAATAAGTTTAAAAAATAATATTTTTCTTGAGATACAAATAAAGTTGTCCAATATTTGGTTAAATGAAAGAAAGATCAGGGATATGTAAGTGATCAACTATCCTTATTAGTATGTCTGTAAGGGGTGGTGCAGTGGTTGAAAACTTGGGCTTTAAGAATATATTCTCCTTAAGGTCTCAGGTTCGAGACTCATTTGTGACATTACTCCGTCGATGTCTCTGGTGCCTGGCTTAGGAACGGGCGTGATTACCACCCTTGTTTTAAAACTATCCTTATTAGTATGAGGTTTGATAAAAAAAAAAAACAAAGACACATGAGGTGTGTAAGCACAAAGTGGACAATATCATACCAAATTCTGATAAGATATTCATCCTTATCAATAAGTATCAAAGCCATCAAACATAACCATGTCTGATAAGACGTTGGCTCTTAGGAGGAGAAGAAGAGTTTGTTCTCGGTATGAGTTAGACAAATTGACCAACAATGTACTTTCAGGAGAAGAAAAATTAGTAGTATATATAGTCATTACAAAAATATATATGTTCGATCGGACCCAACACGATATACTCTAAAGAGAAGAGAAGTTGGTATGAGTTCCAGCTAAATGGATTGACTACATAAGGGGAGGCTTAGCCTTTGTTCAAGGGGAAAGATTGAATCCTCAGATGTTGAACATAGAAGATGAGTCCACATAGAGGCTTGATAGAACTTTGTTTGACGAGAGGATTGTTGAGATACAAACAAAGTTGTCATATGTTGATTATATGATGGAAAGATCCTAGGTATATAAGTGATGACAAACTATCCCCATTAATACGAGACTTTTTTGATGAAACAAAAAAATAAAGTCATAAATGTAAGCCCAAAATGATCAATATCATGCTAATGTGGAGATTCAAATAACGTTGTTATTCTTATCCATCTACCTACGTATTTCCAAACTTAAAAGTTTGTTCTATTTTAATTCATTTACCTATGTATTTTCAATAAATCACTTAAAATGGATCCCTATCATATGATTTTGGTTAACTTCTTAAAATATGTTTAGATTTATTAAAAAATTATCATATTATCAAATCAATTTTATTAAAAGCCAACTTCTAACTTGACCAACTACAAATTTATTGAAAATATATAAACTACAATTGAACTCAAAATAGAACACACAAAACAAACAAAGTTGGAAATATAGTATTTTAACCTGAAAATAGAAGAGGCATTGTTGAGTAGAAAGAGATCTGAGCTAACAGTTAGAGGCTTCAACTCCCGGGGAAATTGGAGACATGCTCTTCCCCTGTTTACTGGGCGTGTTTGGCTACGGTGGGAAGGGAAAGGAAAGGAAAGGAAGGGTTGGGAAAGGATAATAAATTAGTGTTTGATGGAGAAAAAAGTAAATTGATGTGACGTTTATATATAATAAAAATAATATATATTTAATCTTTTTGATATAATATTCATAATTTTTTTTCAATTTCATTTTAAAATTTATTTAATTTCACTTGTTATTTAAATTAAATTTAAAAATTAGTATATTTTGATTATAAAAAATCAAAATAAATAACTTAATAATTATAATAAAAACGATCAAAAAATAAATCAACATAACTTTTATAAAAAATGTTAAAAATCTCAAATCAATAAAGTAAAGAAAAACATTTATTGAAAACTTAAGAAATAAAAATGAAAACTAAAAGTAAAACAAACTTACCGTTAAAGAAGAGATTTAGGAAAGAAAAATATTCAAAGCAAAACGAACGGAAATAGAAAAAACAAGCAGAAATGAAAAGTAAATCAAAATTAAAAAAAAAAAAAAAAAAAAAAAAAGTAACACGCCGGGTTATTCCAGCGCGTGGAGCCCACATGCCAGAATAAGCCCATGTATTTAAAACTGTGGGCCAAACGGTGGGAAGGGTTCCCTTCCCTTCTCTTCCCATGTTGGCCCACCAAACTGGCTGTCTTCTTCTTACAGTTTCCAAAGCAACAAAATTACAACTTTATCCATATTCTCTATGTTCTCCAAATACAAAACCAAACCCCATACATACAGAGAGAAAATTATTAGTTTTTATAGGGGTTAAAATTTAAAATTAGAATTTAATTTTTATGGGTCGGACAATGTTAGAATGTAATTTTTATGATTCTTAAATTAGAATTTAGTAAGTTTTGATAGAATTTTTTTAAAAAAGTCAACTTAACGAATTAAATATATGAAAGTTATTCATGTGACAATAATGACACTATGAATTAATTGATTGATTGGATTAAAGAAATATATTATTTACACAGTTTTTTCAACGTACTTAGCCATTCTGAATGACATGAGTTATGTTTTAGATTTTATCAAATTATATACAGATTAAATTTTAGGTTTTAATTCAAATGCACTAAATTCTAACTTTCACAATAATAAAATTAATATTATATGACTATAAAACTATTTGGAATTTATTTCATTTTGGTTTAAGAAGTTTCTAATTGTCAATTTTAATTTTTGCACAGTTCCTTTTTCAAGTATCTGAACATCCATTTGGCAGCCTTCCAATGAAGCTTGCCTAGATTACTCATGAACCTACTAATTTTTTTAAAAAAATCGAGTAATCAAAGCTTTGCTCTCATATACTTGAGACATTACTGGCCCGTCCCTACTCATGAACCTACTCATTAAGCTCATTAAGTAACTAAATCTCTAGCTAGTCTACAAAATATCGTTTCATACATCAAACTCCCCCACAAGGTTAGAATAAGGATATGTGTTTCATGACTTTTAACTCCTCTCGTATGGAGGGGGATTGGTTCTTGGACAAGTAAAATGCTGACCAATGAGTATTTTCACAAGTTTTCCATTAATTGCACATATTGAACTTATCAATATAATGACCCTTCTAAAGTTAATCAACTTACATATTGACAATGTATTAAGAGGTCTATTTCTCATAATTTCCATACTAACAATCTGTTTTAGCCCTATACCTAAATCATATTTAGTTTGTTTCATCTCTTGAACACATAATTTAATGTTAGTAAAATATCATCCATATATAAGAGTAACAATACAAATAAAGAGGTATCATTCACAATTTTCTTGGAAACACAAGAATCATAAGAGGTTTTTATGAACCCTTTCAAAATAATGAAGGAATCAAAACAATGATTCCATTGCTTATAAGATTGTTTCAAGACTCATAAAAATTTCTTCAAAGGACAAACATAGTTTTAAGTGCAATAGATTCTCTATCAACCTCTATGTTCCCATTTATTTCTAAGTTTTAAGTGTCTAATGGTTCAATAGTAGAAGTGTCAACAATGAAAATATGAGAAAACTATCAAAATCAATAATGTGTTGTTCTTGCATAATTTCCCCTTAGTCAGAATCTAACGGCTCTAGTTCAATCTCAAAAGAATTTATATTTGCTTTTCCATAATTCAAAATGGGATTAATTTCTTTGAAAGGCATTACAAATTCATTAAGCATAAAATCTCCACTTACAGAACACCTATTTTTCTCTTGTCAAGAGACCATAACCTATAACCCTTCACTTAACAATATATTATAATATTAAGTTTAGATTTAGTAGGTTTCATATTTTTCTATTTTAGAATTAGTTAGAATTATTATATTTAATATTTATTGTTAAAATATTTAGGTTTGTTAGATTTTATGGTTTCTTTTATATTTTCTACGAAGAAATAAAATAGTAGAGTTTACACTCTTTCAAATTCAATACTATACATATTATGGTGCATAAACAAAAATAATGTGATGCAGAAAAAGGTCGAAATTGCTATACACGATTCGAATACTTCAACTAAAGCAATGACCATTAAAACGATTGACATAACGTTTATTAATTTTAACGACCACCTTGCCAATTTTTTGAAAGACGCCAACACTTTAGAGTAGATAATTTTTTTTGTGGTCATAAAAAAACATATTATTATTATTATTATTATTATTATTAATATTAATGAATGTGAGTGAATTGGAGAATAATCGACGAGGAAGTTGAATTGGAAAAGAAAGCACGCTTGAGTCGAATTGGAGAAGTAAAACAAATTTTTTCCGTTGAATTTTGTAACGAACAACACGATTTTCCCAACATTTTAGTAGATTTTCCCAACATTTTAGTAGAGTACTTTAATTATGAGAATACATTAAATTTGGAAAATATAATTATTTTAGGAAAGTAGTTAATAATGAAGGAAATAGGAAAAAGGAAAAAGGAAAAAGGAAAAAGGAAAAAGGAAAAAATAAAATAAAAAAGAGATTTAATATCAAAATGAAATTTTGTCTAGGGGATAATCGGGTTAAAAAAAAAATCAATGAAATATAAAAACGAAAAATATTGTTTTGAAATTTGAATAGGTATGTAATTATTCCCAAAGAGAGCCGTACTTCAGCGGTAATATTGTAAACCAAACATTATAAAATTATGGATTCAAATTTTATAATCTAAAACAAATACGTAATTATTTTCTGAGTGATGAATATCCAACGAGGTGAATTTGGCTACACCCCACTCATGAAGTCTACGTATGTGGCACCTTTGGTGCCACACATCTCAGCCCACTTTCTTTTCTTTTTCTTTTTTTTTTAATAAAAAAGTATTAAAGTGTGTGTGACTTCATGAGTGAGGTGCAACCCAGGCTGCACCCAAATTCCTCTCATATCCAACATTATGTTCTTAAAAAAAATCCTTATTCCACTTTTCCTTTCTCATGTTTTTTAATACTTTAAAATTACACACTTTCCATTTGGGCACATCTTCTCCATTTGAACTGAAAAATAGTTATAAAGCTAAAAAAATGGCCTGCAAATAATTTCCATTCAATGCATGAAAACAACCCTAAAACAAGAAAAAAGAAAGATTTATTTATTTATATAAAAAGTTTTTTTAGTTCCTTTTTCCTCTCTATCTCCATAAAAAAGAGAGGAAAATATGATTCCCATGGCTTATAAAAAATGAATTTATCCTTAGCATATTTTTGGCTATTCATTATAATTATAGCACATTTTTAAAAATAATTTCATCTATAACACATTTTTTTAAAATAATTTCATCCATAGCCCATTTTGCCCAAAATTGTCATTCGAACATCATCAGACTTCTATCAGTTCAACTGATAGACTTTAGACTTCTATTCGTTCAATTGATGTACTTCTATTGCTTCAACTAATAGACTTCTATCAGTTTAATCGATAGACATTAGACTTCTCTCAGTTCAACTGATAGACTTCAATCGATTTTGAGTGATTGAACAATGCAAATTGATAGACTTCAATCATTTTTGTGCCACAAATGAATAAGTTTTGGAATTGGATTTTTTTTTTAATACATATGCAAAATTCCCTTATAATAATACTTTGAGAATTTATCCTCCATAGTATATTTTCGGCTCTTTATTACAATTGTAACCCATTTTTTAAAATAATTTCATTCATAGTACATTTTGCCCAAAATTCCTATTTAGACTTCTATCAATTCAAGTGATGGATTTTAGATTTCTATCAATTTAACCGATAGACTTTAGACTTCTATCCATTCAATTGATAGACTTCTATCGGTCAACTAATAGGCTTTAGACTTGCAAGTGGGAATTGTGCTATACATGAAATTATTTTATTTTATTTTTTAATATACATGCAAAAACCCAAAAAAAAAAAAGCTCATTCTCTCAATATTTTGACATAGACATGGAAAAAACCAAAAGGAAAAGAGAAGTAAAAATAGAAGGTACCTGGGAAAGACAAGCTGAAAATTGATATGTTGCCTTCGGAAAAAGAAAAGCATGAAGAAGCCATGAAACTCAGGATGGATAGCGCCCGAAAGTGGCGGCGTAAATGAATTATCGTCGATCTCTCACCTTGACCTATTGTTGTTCGATGGCGCTATCCCTCCTGAGCTTTACGGATTCTCCCATGCTACTTCCTGCAACAACCAGGGAGAGAAAAGACCAAAGGGAAGAGCCATATATTTAAGAGGAAGAATAAATCATTTCAAACGTATAATGATACTTTTCGTTGAGTTCTATTTATAAAAATATTCTGTGCAAGACGTCTTATTCAATTTCAATTTAAAATAACAAACTTTATAATTAAGCTCTAGCCACATTTTATATTATTTAATTTTAATGACTCTTCATTATAATTGTAGCACATTTTTTAAAATGTACATTTTGTCCAAAATTCTTATTTTAACATCATTGAACTTTTATCAGTTCAATTTTACACTTCTCTTCAATTGATTTTGAGTAATTGAACTGTGCAAATTGATAAATTTTAATCATTTTAGACTAAATTTGTACTTCAAATGAATAAGTTTGAGAATTATACTATACATGAAATTATTTTGTTATTTTTAATATACATGCAACATTCCGTTCTTTTTTTAGACTTCTATGGTAAGAGTTTGAATTATTTTTCACTACATGTTGTCGATAAAAAAAAAATTTAACAAAAAAATTCAAAATAAAAAAATTGAAAAAATATTTAAAACTAAAACAACATTTTGATCTTTATACTTTTCATTTATCTTACTTTGATTTATATATTATAAAAAAAGTTAATTTCAGCGTCACTTTCAATAAAATTTAAACTTTATCAATGGCCAGAGAGTAAAGTGATATTTTGACCTAATAGAAATAATTTAATTCATTTTCAAAATAATGATAAGAGTATTAAACAAATTTTAAAGAAAACACTACCGACTAATCTTGATTCGTTGTGGACTTATTTCAAAGAAAAAACAAATCGTTGTTGACTTTGGGAGAAGAAAAAAAAGGCAAAAGTGAGGGAATATTACTAATACAAGAGAGGTGGAATATTGGCCGTTGGATTCGTAAAGAGAGGATGGGGAGATTTTTCTTTTTTTGAGAGCGAAGATGAGATTAGTTTGTGGCCGCTAGTATGTTTTGCATTTGTGTCGTGGATCGAATCACCATAGTTTCCACATTATTGTTTTAAATTTGTTTTTTTATACTTTTATTTTAAAATATGCTAAAAGATTCTTTGAAATTATATAAAAAAAAATAGTGACGTATTAACTTGATGAATTATAATTTAATTCAATTTATATAATATTCTTTACTTATTGAAATCATTAATTTATAGATTAAAATGTCACATTGAAATGTTTTTTTAAGTTTTTTTTGTTAGATTTGGTTTTTGGTTAAAATTTTGATATATCATACTACCTTGAAGTGTGGCTTAAGGGGTAAATTATTTTTTGACAATTTTATCCCTTAAGTCATACTCTAAATTACAAACATGTCATCGATTTGAATATAAAAAAAATGCAAATAAGGTAGATGATATTTACAATATCATTCTTAAAAAAAAATTAATTACGATATCATTTAGATTTTCATGGTATAAGATAAAATATTTTTATCAAATCTTTATGCTAAATTAGAAGATAAAAGATTTCAACCATCAAATAAAGATATTTTCAATATCATTTAAATTTTCATCGTCTTAGAAAATAAGATATTTTTACCAAATCTAATAGATTTTATTTGACATTTTATATTCTAATTAAAATAATAAATTGAATTTTTCAATACATTTTCTTTACAAGAATAGTTTCTGTTTCTGTTTGTGCTTGGATTTACTTTTCTTCGTTTTTTTTTTGTTTTTTGTTTTTATAATAAGTGAGTTTTATTTTTGTTTGATTGAATTTTTCTTCCGTTGCAATAATTTTTGTAGTGATCTTTTTTGCATAATTGTTCTCTTTCAAAAAAAGACTTGGAGATCTGAAATTTTTTTTTGAAGAATGACAAGAGGTAAAATGCATGAATTCTTCGGTTTCAAAAGTTTGCTAACAATTATTTCCTACTATTACTATATATATATATATATATATATATAGTTCTCTATATTTTGTTTACAAAAACATTTGAAATTTTCTCTGGGTTATCATTCTTGGTTTTTTTTTTCTTTTATAATAAAAAATTTAGTTATCTTAGTTTTGTTGGATTTAACTTTCATCTAACTTTTGTTGCAATAATTTTTGTAGGAATCTTTTTGTTGCTTAATTGTTGGCTAGGAGATGTGGATTTTTTTTTGAAGAATGATAAAATTATAATTTGAGATTAAAGGCAAGTTGATGTATACTCATAAATATATTTAGCCTATTTATATTTATAATTATAATAATGATATAACTCTTATAAATTTTATAATTCAAGAGTAATTGGTCTATTAATGGATAAATTGAGAAAAAACTAAAGAATATCAATTTTTAAGAATTAGAGATAAAATTTAATTTTAATGCGATAAATTTTATTAAATTTTTTAAAAATAATAATAACACCTATTATTTTTTAACATAAATTTGAATTTTAATAAATTTAACTAACGTAAAAAAATAGTTATAAAATTCAATAAAATTATTATTTGATGATTTAAATTTAGTGCGAAAATGTTGGAAACAATTTATAATTATAAATATATATATTTACTTTTTTTGCATTCAATTGACATATTTTATTAGATATATATAATTTATTTTTAAAAAAATTATCATGTGCAATGTCGTGGGTTAAAATTATAGTATATATATATATATATTTATTTACTATTCATGAAAATATCCCTAAAAAGATATGATTTTAATCATTAGAAAAATGTTTCTAAAACTCACGAAGTTTTTATTTTTTATTCACTAGAAATTGGTGAAGGTAAAAGATTTAAACTTATAATAATTTTTTTTTTAAATCGAAACTTATAATACATTTTTAACTATGAGTAAATATTCACACCAATCAAATTTATGCTCTCCTTGAAAAAAAAAGTTAAGTATACCAATGCAAACAACTTATCTAAAAATACTGAATGAATCGCACACAATAATTTCATTGTTCAGTTGTAAACTAGTTCGACACCAACGTCGTAGATTTGATCACAAGAATATCGGCATTTGTCCCTCTTCCTTAGTATGTACTAAAAAATCTTATCTAAAAATAAATAAATTTAGTTGAATGGAAATATTTGTAATCTACATTTAATCTCTTTTTTTCCGAATACAACATTTAATCTAATTTTTATAATTAACATCATTTATGAATTTTTTTGCATGTTGTTTACCTTATCGTTTATTCAAGCAATGACAAACTTGGTAATGTTACACATTAAAAATGAAAAATTATGAGCCAAGAAAATTAGTATAGACCAAATCCACTAAAATTAGTTATAAGCTAAATCCACATCTCACTTACAACCAAAGTTGTATGAATAATGATCGACTTTGTATGGTCTAAAATCTATTCTCCTTAATCACGAGAACCTAGATTTGATGATGGAGATTTCTTTCGTTATTTTATAATATAAATAGGAAGATTATGATATATTTAATTTATTAATTTCATGTGTAGAAAGGCAAACAGAAAAAGGTAACAAGGAAACGTAGAATTATAACTGGATTGAAAAGTTTGAGAATTAAAGTTTTGGAGAAAAAAAAAAAGGCGAACTAGCAAGTGGAATATTTTATCCTAAAATGAACAATTTTTTGTGTAATTAATATTCCTAATCATAAAAAGGAAGACTTCAAAAATTTGGGTTTGATTCATTTAAATTTACATTGGTGTTTAAAAGAAAAAGGAAAAAAAAAGACAAGAAAAGAAAGAAGCTTTTAAGTGCTTTGATCCTACCCATTTCATTGGTTGGTTAGCTACAATTATGTAATTTTGTTATTGTGACATCACATCCATATATTACAAGTGTATAATTGAGGCCAACTGTATACCATTATAATGAAAAGATTGGTAATTTGAGTATAGAATTCATACACGACATTTGAATCTTTATATTGTCTTTTAAAAAAGGTTATATTGCAAAATAAATGTAAGGATTTGAATTATCATACACACAAATAAGATTTTTTATTTTTTAAATATAAGAAACAACTTTCTAATAAAGGCATGCCAATAGATATGGTGGTCGACAATCATTCAAAGTTGGAAAGATTTTTTGCCGCACTTGTAACAAGACATGAAGCCATATAGTGCATTATGCTCATAAAACAAGTTCAAAATGTCAACCATGCTATCAATCAATTGTCTCAAAAAAGAAGAAGAAAAATTATGAGTTTTAATATAAATAAGGGAATGAAGACCACAAACCATACGTAAAAAATACTATTCTTTTCGATGACTGTAATATTGAATTCGATTATCAATAAATAAATAAATCAACACGTCATCAACTTTTTTCGATAGTTAAAATTATTATTGTGAATATATATTCTCACTTTATTAGTCTATGTTTGGTGTCGTATTATCTCAAGGTTGATAGTGGCTAGTCAGAGAACACATAACCACCTTTATTTTCATCATTAAAACCAAGGAAGTGACAATTTGTAATTGATTTTTTTTTTTTGAAAACCAGAAAATTAGAGTTTTGCTTCCCTATACCTAGAGTATCATAGATCCGTCCCTGAACTGTGATATCGAGATATTTCGAAGGGTATTCTAGTTTAAACGTTTTCCAACGGCTTCGAACCATAAATCTCTCAAAGAAACATGTATTGAAGTTCCTAATCTCAATCGTTGGCCTGTCCCATGATGGTTGTAATTGGTTTAAGTTGAGAGAAATGGGTGGGTGGACTGCATGTAATTGATTTGATGTTGAAGACATAAGGTGCATGGTTCCAAATCTACCAAGAAATTTTAGGTGTCCCTTGAGAATTTAGACAAAATCCTAGCATAATATACATGAATGGTAACACAAATATTCAATTGCTCCCCATTTATTACAGTGGATGTCATTCAATTTTGTCTTTTGTTTAGCTTTGTCTTTTGCTCAATAGACGTCACATCCATTTTATTGGAATTGGAATTTGATATAGGATTGGACATGGTCGGACAATTATAGTGACCACCGATAATTATATGGCTCGGGAGCCTTCTCCCACACATCGTTAACTTAAAATTTTGGTTCTGATACTACTTGTTAGAAATAACAAGGAATAAAAAACTTCCACATTGATATAATATTGTCTACTTTAAGAATCACCTCTCGTGACTTTATTTTTGGGCATCTTTCAAAAAACATAATATCAATGGAGGTGTTGTCCCTTCTTATATATCCAACATGAATGAACCAACTGGGCTCGCAGTCCAAATAATTATATGATATTAGTTTAGTTTATCAAAACTTTGATAACGTTAATAATTAGAACTATATTTAAAATATAAATAGCTCTATCTAACAGTAACGGCTATGATGTATAAAGTGTGGAACCATGAAACTAGAATAACCCAAAGTTTTTATGGTTTGTATGAGCTTGGCTCAAAGTTTAGCAATGTAGTTTGAGTTATAGAAACTTACAACTAAAACAATTTGATCAAGTCTAAGGGGATGTTTGTTAGGCATATTTAGGTAGAATTTAGTTTTAGGATTTATTAACCCATCATCGAAAATCTACATCAAAACTAGTTTTTATTAGCTTCTCTTTATTTTTACTTTTAAAAATAATTCTCATTTTTAACAATTCATTTATAACTACTTAATCATTTATAATAACTCATTTTTAATAATTTCTTTTAAATCAATCAAACTAACTCATTTTTAACAATTCATTTTTAATCATTTTTTTAATTACTAAAAATAACTACTCATTTTAAATATACATCCAAACAAAGTTTTGACTCTAACTCCTCTACACAAAAAAATTACATCCAAACGAGTTTTTGACGCAACTCTCAATTTTTAACTACTCAAATATATAAACTCTTTAACCTAAATCTTATCTAAATATGTCAACCAAACAGCCTCTAAAAGTATGACAAAAATCTAGCTCAATCTAAATAATACATACCTTGCTATCTCCAAAAAAAAAAAAAGAAAAAAAAAGAAAAGAAGATTGTCGATTCCTTTGAAATTTTGAATCTCCACCAATTCAACATTACATCCTTGTTTGTTTACTCAGATAAGCCACAAATATATCTGACAATTAAAATTACAAGGTGGAACAACTTTTTAAATCTCTACTTTCTAGCACATTTCACTATGCTCTTTAGATATTTCAGTTTCTTGTGTTCTTGTATAGTGTTATGAATCTATGATAGAGAGCATATTTATGTGCAAGCAACAGCATAGAATATATGAGAAATAGAGTAGAGAGCTTATGCAATTGTTAGAAGAAAACATGCTCCCAAACAGCATTAGGAGATTTGGAAGGATAGTGTGTGTATCAAATATCATTATATCATATCAAATTCTCCTTTTTATATTTGTGAGTATTTTGTAAATTTATATGAACACTCATCAATACAATATACATACATATATATATATACACACACACATATATGACTATGCTATTATTTAATTATCAAAAGAAATTTGAAATAAATTATTTCCAAAGTGTCATTATGTATGGAATTCATTTGGACGAGGGATTGCATCAGAAGTTATTTTGAGTGATTAAAAATAAAAGGTTATGTTCAGTGGTTTTGAAAAAGGAGTTGTTGTAATAACTCGTTCGAATGTTGTTTTTAAATCAGACAAGTTTCTTCTCAAAGGCGTCAACAAACAGCCTCACAATCAGACCAGTTATGTTCCAATTTGACTAAGACATTTATGTTCCTATTAAGCTAGGACCAGTTGAGTTCCTATTTAGCTAGAATCAACTGTGTTCCTATTTAGCTAGGATCAATTTAGTTCTTATTTAGCTATGACCAGTGATATTTCTATTTAGCCTAAGATCGATTGTGTTCCTATTTAGTTAATACCAATTGTGTTTCTATTTAGCTAGAACCTAGTTAAATTCGTATTTTAGTTAGGACTAGTTATGTTCACTGTGAGTTGTATCTTGAAGTTCTTGAGTTATGAGTTCATGTTGACTTTTTGTTTATGCTTTAACTTTAAGCTATGGTTGACTTCCTAGGCTCTCCTAGTCATCTGACAGAGGTCCGTGACCAAAGCTAAATTGTGCTTTGATTATGGTCTGGAGAGTAGAGATGTAGATAAGGATTGTGAAAGTTTGGTAAAATGTTGAGCTGATATATACATTTTCGTACCCTTGTTAAGAGTTTTTACTGAGTATTTTCCAATATTCGTTCTTATTTTACTATCCTCCAAGTATTAAACTATACCGAGACGGATGAATTGGACATGGTTGTTGTATCATGGGGAACATGTGACATTTATTTATTTTCTGGACTTTTATTCTGCATAAACTATTTAACTTTCAATTATATTGAATAAAAAAGCATGTTTAGATCTTAAATGTGATGAGTCATTTGAGAATTAAGTCATGCATGCTCGTAAATACTCAATTTAGACTTTATATGAAGTTAGGTTTTTACGACACGTGGCATTTCACTTTCGCTTATATATCCGTGTGTGTTAGTAAAGATCGTCTTCTAATAATATGAGCATTTTAGATTTTAGTCCAGTATCGTGCAATGTTTCTTCATTTTTATAGATTCAAACTATGAGCTTGATCTTAAAGAGAAATATGATATAAACACGATCAGACAACTCAATACAACTCGAAAATGAAAAAGTTGAGTTGAGTTTAAGTTGCTTTAACATATATAGGATTGAACGAGATAAAGAATTGATCAACTCAATAGTTAAGTTGTTAGAGTTAATTTGAAGAGTTATTTTGAGCAGTTAAAAATTGAAAGTTGTAGTAAAAAACTTATTTAAATGCAGTTTTTATGTAGAGAAGTTAGAGAAAATAAATTGTTTGAAAGTAGATTTAAAATAAATAGTTATTTTGAGTAGTTTAAAAAATAATAATTGAAAATGAGTGGCTAAAAATGAATTATTTTAAAGAATTAGAAATGAATGATTAGATAAGAATAATCAGAAATGATGAGTTATTTTGAGTAGTTATTTTGAATAGTTATAATGAATAATTAGAAATGAGTAATTAAAAATCTATAGTTATTTTGAATAAGTAAAATGAGAAATTATTTTGAATGATTAAAAAAAAAAACATTCGGATTTAATTTTTCAAAAAGGAAATGATGGATCAAAATTTAAATCCTTGTTATGAGAAGCAAAGTCCCCCAAGCTCCCAAACCCTAGAGATTGGTAAACTATTTGAGTGCAAAAAACCATTAGTGCCCTTCGTTTCATATCCCATTTTGATTAATCTCCAAGAAAGCTCACATTTCATCTGCAATTCCGATCTTCCACTACCCACCCTCTTCGGATTCCTTTCTTCGTCTTCGTTTACGGTCCTAATCGGTACGTTTCTTCTCCCCTTTTCCTCTCAAATTGTTAATTCTCCAATCCATTTCTTGCTTTCCAATTCCGAATCATCATGCAATCCTTGCTAGGGTTTATAGGTCTTCTCCCGATCGCTCTTCTTTTGCTGTTTCGAGGGCTTAATTCTGGGTTTCTTCATGAATTCTTTCTTGGGTTTGTTTTGTTGCTTCTTGTTTTGTTCATGATGATGAGGTTTTATGGGGGTTTCAGCAGCCTACTGCACTTTATGCTTCCCAGGAAGAGAGCTGTTGTAGAAGAGCAAACCGATACCAGCAGCAGCTTCACCAACGGATCTCTCACCAAGAAGCACCGGATCGACAACTGCAACGTCGACTCCAACGCCAATTCCAACAGCGGCGTGGCGGCAGTTGCTTCCACCGCGAACGCCATTGTGAACGACGCCGTATCCGTGATCATGACCTCGGGGAATTCTAACTCGCCGGATATTGATGAGGACCTGCACAGCCGACAGCTCGCTGTGTATGGCCGCGAGACCATGCGGAAGCTTTTTGCGTCCAATGTACTCATTTCTGGGATGCAGGGCCTTGGCGCTGAGATTGGTAATTACTGATGAACACACCATTTTTCCTACTTTATGGTTATTACACTGTCGAGTCGATAAGTTTCTTCAATCCGTTGGACGTTTAGGTGCGAGCATCCGAGGGTTGACCACTATGGATTATAGTGTAGTTCGCTCTATTTTTATGGCTTCCTGATTTGTTGATACATATTCATGCTTTAACCTTTTTAACTTGAAGGGAATTCTCTTACTTTTATGCTTGGCTTCTTCCTTTCTTGATAGTTGATACATATTCATACTCTATACTTTATCCGGATTTCTTGGGTTAGTAAGTGGAAACTTTTGACAGTTAGTTTGATTAAATGATCACCCTCTTTTAACTAGCTTAACTTGTAACGAAGCCGATGTCCTTCAACTTTCACTCTTTCCTTAAACATATTCCTATTGTGGAAAATGATGTTTTAACTTTTGCAATCATGTTTACGGACATCATGCAGAGTTGTTGTTGCTGTTTTTTTTAATCATGCCCCCTATGGTGCATTGAAGGATACATCTATTTTTTTTTTCCTTCAGAAACAGCTAACAATATCTATTGAGACATGCTTGGGCAATGGACCAATCGTAGATACTAGTTTATTTCACATTAGATCCGATGGGTTTTCTCTTTTTTGCCCAATTTTGTGATTTTATTTGGATTTCCTTTGTAAGAGAATTTTCCCTATGCATTGTTTCCTGCTTTTGGTTCATGTTTTTGTTTTAGATGTTTTACTTTATTGGATCTTTCTGCAGCAAAGAATGTTATTCTTGCTGGGGTGAAGTCTGTGACCTTGCATGACGAAGGTGTAGTGGAGTTGTGGGATCTCTCTAGTAATTTTGCGTTCTCCGAGAGTGATATTGGTAAAAATAGAGCACTTGCCTCAGCTCAGAAGTTGCAAGATCTTAACAATTCTGTCATTGTCCATACCTTGACAACTAAATTAGTGAAAGAACAACTTTCAGAATATGAGGTATTCTAACTTTATGCATATTTTCTACTTTTTGGAAGGAGGGCATGGATTGAGTATTATTTGTTTATAATTGTGTGCTTATGTCTTAGATTCTTGTATCAAGTATTATTTGTATTTTAAGCATAGTAAAGCATCCTATATATTAGCTATTGAGCATAAGATTTGTGGCATAACATTTACAAAGCTGCCATAAGGGTGATTGCCACCTTTTCCAACTCCTGGCTGATTTTAAAGTTCATTTTCATTTCAGAGTTTCCACTAAAATTTCAGGGTAGAAAGACAATGCAACAAGTGAGACGTGTGCTTTCTTGCATAGTTGCACTGCACCAACCAATTTAGTTGGAATGTACATTTTGGATGTATGTTGTCACTAAGTTAGGTATCTAACTCCCGACCTGAAAATAAACTAGTAATATCCAGACACAAAATCTGAATAGCTTCCAGGGATTGTATAATAACCAAAATAAGCTATGAGTTCGAATACAGCCTTGAGAGAGTAATCTTCTATACTACTAGCCAAAACAAGAACAAGGTGACACTGAATGCTCTTCTCCAATTCAAGAGGGAGGTATTCTCTCCTTCTTGCTCTTTAAGCTCTCAAGATGACTAAATGCCTGACCCCTTTTGCAGATGGCCCTTTTTCACTCGCTTGCTCCCTTGTACAGAATAATCGTAATTACTTGCCACTATCTTTTGCTCCACTCCCAGATCCCTTTTCCTACTTGTTGAGTGTTTTGCATGTCCTCTCCCGTAGGTACAACAGCTAGGTGACACTTCTATTCCTTCATCCACTTCTTCCACGACCCTTTTACCTTTTCTTGCATAAGTGTTCCATATTGGGGGCCTTACAACAGTATGTTCCACACTAAAATACCCTTAAAAAAGTTGATAATATATATTTTTTCCTTTAGTAGTCAGGCCTATATGAAAAGGTTATTTATTTATTTAATAAGACTCTGGGTTGGGTAATCTCTTCCATCACCCAGCCTCACCAACCAGTGAAATTTACTTGTGCTCTGAATTCTGAAGTTATGATATCTTTTGAGTAATTGAAAATATGGCTTCGTGCCTCCCCTTGTAATTTCATATGTATAATGACATTGTTTCTTATCCAAAAAATATACTTGCACTATGATGCACTGGTAGGACCATCAATTATGTGTATGCTTATTTTTTATGTATATGAATTCCACGCACCTTCCATGCTCTGTGGATGCAGGTTGTTGTCTTCACTGATACTGGCCTTGACAAGGCTAAGGAGTTCAATAACTTCTGTCATAACCACCAGCCTCCTATTGCATTTATCAAGTCTGAAGTGAGAGGGCTCTTTGGTTCAGCTTTTTGTGACTTTGGGCCTGAGTTCACTGTTTATGATGTGTATGGAGAGGACCCACACACTGGCATAATTGCGTCCATTAGCAATGACAATCCTGCACTTGTTTCCTGTGTTGATGATGAGAGGCTTGAGTTTCAGGATGGAGATCTTGTTGTGTTTTCTGAAGTTCATGGTATGACGGAGCTCAATGATGGGAAGCCGAGGAGGATTAAAAATTGCAGGGCCTATTCATTTACTCTTGAGGAGGATACTACAAACTTTGGTAGCTATGAGAAAGGTGGCATTGTCACCCAGGTGAAACAACCCAAGGTGTTGAACTTCAAGCCACTAAGAGAAGCAATTAACGATCCTGGTGATTTCCTTCTGAGTGACTTCTCCAAATTTGACCGTCCTCCTCTCATACACTTGGCATTCTTAGCATTAGATAAATTTGTGACTGAGTTGGGTCGATTTCCAGTTGCTGGTTCTGAAGAGGATGCTCAGAAACTAATTTCTGTTGCCAGTAACATTAATGAGAGTTTAGGAGATGGGAGAGTTGAAGACATAAATCCCAAGCTTTTGAGACATTTTGCATTTGGTGCCAAGGCAGTACTGAATCCCATGGCTGCCATGTTTGGTGGTATTGTAGCTCAAGAAGTTCTTAAAGCATGCTCTGGAAAGTTTCATCCACTTGTCCAGGTTGGTAGATTAGTTATGTTTGAGGCTGAATTAAATATGCCTAATGACCTTCGTGTTTAAATGCTTGGGGTCTTTCATTTTATAAATTTCTTTTAAGTCTTGACAGACCCCAGTTAGTTACCCATACAAGTTCTCTCTGCTTTCATGAATTAGATCATGATCTAAAGGGACCAGTGATGTTATTGCAATGCATCGTGTTATAATTTTCTCTATATGCTGGGATTGTTATATGGTTGCTATCTATTGCATTCTCATGTTATTTCTTTCTAAAATGCAGTTTTTCTATTTTGACTCAGTGGAGTCACTTCCCACAGAGTCATTGGACGCCAGTGAGTTTAGACCCTTGAATAGCCGTTATGATGCACAGATTTCAGTGTTTGGGTCTAAGCTACAGAAGAAACTGGAAAGTGCCCAAGTCTTTATGGTTGGATCTGGTGCTCTAGGTTGTGAGTTCTTAAAAAATCTTGCACTTATGGGAGTCTCATGTAGCAACGAAGGGAAGCTAACAATTACTGATGATGATGTGATTGAAAAAAGCAACCTGAGTAGGCAGTTTCTTTTCCGTGACTGGAACATTGGGCAGGCCAAATCCACGGTTGCTGCTTCTGCTGCTGTTGCAATTAACCGGCACCTGAATATTGAAGCTTTGCAGAACCGAGTTAGTCCCGAGACTGAACACGTCTTTGATGATAGCTTTTGGGAGAATCTAAGTGTTGTAGTTAATGCACTAGACAACGTGAATGCTAGGCTATATGTTGATCAAAGGTGCCTATACTTCCAGAAACCACTTTTAGAATCTGGCACTCTTGGTGCTAAATGCAATACTCAAATGGTCATTCCTCACCTGACTGAAAACTACGGGGCTTCAAGAGACCCACCTGAAAAACAAGCACCCATGTGCACTGTGCATTCATTTCCACACAATATTGATCACTGTTTGACATGGGCTCGATCTGAGTTTGAGGGTTTACTTGAGAAAACTCCTTCTGATGTCAATGCATATCTATCTAATCCTAGTGAATATGCTTCTTCGATGATAAGTGCTGGTGATGCTCAGTCTAGGGATACTTTGGAGCGCATTCTTGAGGGCCTTGATAGAGAAAGATGCGAGACATTTCAAGACTGCATCACATGGGCTCGTTTGAAGTACTTTCCTTGATAATCTCAACCTTTTATCTGTCTTCTTTCAACTTTTGATGCTTCAGTTGGTTCTATGTTATTGATTCTTGTTGTGATATTATTTTTATGGCTACAGGTTTGAAGATTATTTTGCCAACCGTGTTAAGCAGTTGATATACACATTTCCTGAAGATGCTGCAACCAGTAATGGGGCCCCGTTTTGGTCTGCCCCAAAGAGATTTCCCCACCCACTTCAGTTTTCAACTGCTGATCAAAGTCATCTTCAGTTTGTTTTGGCCGCTGCTATACTAAGAGCAGAATCATATGCCATTTCAATTCCTGACTGGGTTAAGAATGCCAAGAAAGTGGCTGATGCAGTCGACAAAGTTATGGTACCGGATTTTATGCCCAAAAAAGACGCCAAGATCGTGACTGATGACAAAGCTACCAGTCTCTCTATGGCATCTGTTGATGACGCTGCTGTTATTCATGACCTGGTAAACAAATTGGAGGAAACTCGCAGGAAACTACCAGAGGGATTCAGGATGAAACCGATCCAGTTTGAAAAGGTATTTCTTTAAGGAATCATTGACAATGGTACTAGTTTTATGATGATCTTTTTCCAAAAAAGAAAAGAAGATACAAGTTGAGAGATAGCTATAACTGACTAAAGGTTTCTAGAGATGTTAGAAGCAAATGATTTGATACTGTATACTTAACTAGCTTAGTTTGAATGTGCAGGATGATGATACAAATTACCACATGGACCTCATAGCCGGGCTGGCAAACATGAGAGCGAGAAATTACAGCATCCCTGAAGTAGACAAGTTGAAAGCCAAGTTCATTGCTGGAAGAATCATCCCTGCCATTGCAACTTCTACTGCAATGGCCACCGGTCTCGTCTGCCTTGAGCTCTACAAAGCTCTGGATGGCGGTCACAAGGTGGAGGACTACCGTAACACGTTTGCCAACCTTGCACTGCCTCTGTTCTCCATGGCTGAGCCAGTCCCACCGAAGGTCATAAAGCACCGAGACATGAGCTGGACTGTGTGGGACAGATGGATTGTCAAAGACAACCCGACTCTCAGAGAACTCATCAACTGGTTGAAGAACAAGGGATTGAGTGCATATAGCATTTCGTGTGGTAGCTGTTTGCTCTTCAACAGCATGTTCCCTCGACACAAAGATCGACTGGACAAGAAGGTGGTTGATCTAGCTCGCGACGTTGCCAAGCTGGAACTGCCTCCATATCGTCGACATTTGGATGTTGTCGTGGCTTGTGAAGATGATGAGGATAACGATATCGACATCCCTATGGTGTCGGTTTACTTCCGTTAGGTACTTCTGGGGTCCTTGGATAGACTTAGCTCCAAGAGTATTCAAATAGTAAATGGCCAAACGCAGTTCACATATATTCATGATATAAATTCGAAGGAAACCTTGATTTGTGCAATAGAATGTACCCTTCACTATGTTTTTTTTTTCTTTTTTTGAAGTTGTCTCCACCAGTAAGTGGTATTGGGATGTTTCACCAACATGAGTTTTAAAGTTTTCCTTCTTTTACATATTTCTTTCCTTTGGTTAATTGCCATTTCCCCATCTTTTTCCACTTCTGTTTTGATAGTCTTTTACATGGAAGGCTTATTTATTGAGAATTGGTTGTTTAAAATTATAATCTGTTTTTGGAAGTGGACAACTGTTGCTTATGATATTGAAATTCATTAACACTACAGTGAATCTTTACTTCTCTTTTAATTTGGCTGATTACAAGGAGAGCCATATGCCATAAGCCAGAGCATGTGAAACTTTTCAGAACCCACCAAACTTTGGTAATGGCCTTCCACTTTTTAACCTCTCTCTTTATATATATGTATATGTATATATGTCTATAAATGATTTTTAGCTTCACAAGAAAAGATGAAATAAATATAGAAATAAACATTTATTTCAGACGCTTTTTCCACACCACACTCATTAGCTTGTAAAATTATAGTTTTTGTGTCCCACATTGCACGTGATCCGTTTGTACTCCAACTATAAATCGCCACTTTCCTTTTCAATTTTGTCATTTCCATTTAAATAAGTTTCTAAAGTCTTCCTAATTAATGTCACTATGTCAATCTTAATCCCAACCGTTATCATCATGCTTCTCTTTTTCTTAGTGTAAGTTGGGAGATGAAAGATCCACAAATCTGACAAAGAATGTACAACTCTTTTCAAATAAATGAAAGTCAAATACCAATTTCAAGAATAGAATTCACAATGATTGTATCTATCAAGCAATGTTATTATTATGCAAAGTTTATTTATTTATAATGTTGCCTATTACATATATGTTGAGATTAAAATAACGCATTAATTTTTATTAATCAACTCTTATAAAAAAATTTAAATAAAGTGAACCCAATTGATATAATTTTGTATATTCTATTTGACATGTTTGATTTCCATTTTATACGTATCACATATACAAAGAAGAAATATTTTTATAAAGTTTTTTTAATACAACAAAAAAATGGAATTTTAAACGTGTAATCTTAATTAGGTATATACACAAACTTATAACTTTTGGAACAAATGTAAAATATTTCAAGTATTAAAAATATGTTTTAGGTTAATTTTCATTATAATAAATAAATAACTGTCAAATCGCAATTGTACACCTCTATCATCCATCTATTGGTGTTCTATGTCTTCATAGGTAGACATAAAAGTGAAATGGTTTAGGTGTCCTAGGTAGACCAACAAAATGCATCTAATTTCCATGTTTTTTTGGGAAAGTAAGATTGAATTAAATTATATGTGCAAAAACAATTGAAATGAGGTTCCTTCTCTCTTTCAAGTTTAGAGAGAGAAATATCTTCTTTGAATTATTAAAAACCTTTGTTGGGAGTTTACTCGAGGGTTGTGTGGCACCAGAAGATGTGCTTCTAAGCTACAATAGAATGTCTAGAAGATTTGAATGTGAGCATGTTGAGGGCTCTAATGAGAGCGAGAGAAATGAAGCTTGAGAGGAGCTACTATAGAAGCAAAGAAAAACTCGATTCAAGTGTTATCGGAGCTGGTTCAAGGGGAGAATTTTAGGGAAGAAGAAGATGCCATGAAAGGCTGGAAGAAGTTTGTACGCATCTGAGATAAAGCTTCAATCGAACTACTCGATGACAGATTTAGAGCTATAAAGACTACTTAATACAAAGAAATCAAAAGGGCATGGGAAAAGGTAGTAGTGTGTCGTTTAATTGAGGAAAAATTAGCAATGGTGAAAATAGGTCGAAGGAGGCAAACCACTGAGTTGTTAGGTTTTTTATGATCAAAATTCATCGTCAAAAGCAAGAAGGCTCGCCAAAACGTGTATAATGATAGGGTTCTGCAAAATAACTATAGGGAAGAGATGAGAGACATACCAGATCACGGGGCTCAAGAGGACAACCGTTCCTTATGCAATTATCTCTCGATTCAAAGGTATAAAGGAAAACAAGTTTGGATTTAGTTTGAACCCAAAAACTCTTATGAAACTAGTTTGGCCTGTAGACTAGAACAGAGGTTCGTTGTTTGAACCGAATAAGTCCTTAAACCGATTTATGATTATTAGCTCAAGTTTTGTATTCTTCAAGATTCCATCCTTCCTTTTTTTACTGTGGTTGTCTCACTTCTGAACTTCCATAGTGTCGGTAAAGATTTGTTTAATTTAAAATTTTTTTGTTGAGTTGAAGATAGTCTGTGTTTACAATTATTTTAGATTCTCTTTTGTTTTTAGTTAGGATTAGAAAGACATGTACTTTATTGGTTCGCTCCATGCTTGAACTTGTGGCTAAAAAGTCTTTTTTAGTGGTTGGTTTGGTCATGCCACGGAATGGTTAGGTCCATTTTGGGATCAATCTTCCTCTTTTTAATTTTGGTGTTATAGCTTATCTGAGTAGCATATATGCTCCAAGAATAATCATGTATCAAAAGTCTATCTTAATGATTTGACGATGCTTGTTCAACCTTCTTTAAATTTTTTTATTCCATATTTATTAAAAAATTTATTTCGATTAGGCTCATTGTTGATCTAGACAAATTTTTCTAAAATTTTATTTTGGTTGATCACCATCCAATATGTGGTTGGGAGCATGTGCTGAGAGAGACCATCCTCATTAGTGATATGCCCTTATATGGGAGGTTTGGTTGTAATATTTGTCATATTTAATTTTAGAACAATAATAATAAATAAGCTATTCAAACATAATACTCATTAAGACATTATTATATATTCGTGTATCATTACTATATATATATATATATATATTAAATATTCTTTTTAGTATTTTTTAAAATAATTATATTTATAATTATTTTCTAAATTTAATTAATTCATTTTTTATTTTAATATTAGAAATTATATGTGAGGATTAATTATCCATAATTGAAAGCAAAAATAATGCGAACCGCCTTTCCTTTTTCAAACCGCTACAATACCCTTCGCCTACAATCTTCATCTTTTTTTATTAATTTTATTCCTTTCTCTCTCTAAACTAAAAACGTGAAAAAGGAAAAAATATAAAATATAAAATATAAAAACTTATCTCTCTGCAAATAAACCCTTTTCTTCAGCTCCTCTTTGAATCTTCAAGCAATCGACAAGTTTTTCTGCATTTTCCGACCGCCATTCCGTGTATTTCCGGCGAGAAGAGGAGATTCCGCCGTCGTCATCGGATTTTACGGCCTCGATGTGGTGGTCGTGGAGCAAATCGATGGTTCAGATTCCTGATAAGACCTCACAATCGTCTCCATTCTCTTGCTCCTCTTTCAAAGACGTTCAAGAGCTTTTCGCCGACGAAACCACCCCCAAATCTACCTCCAGAAAGGCCTCCATCGTCTTCCATCGAGTCCGATTCGTTAATTCCTTGCTCAGAGCGTGGTCTAATCTCCCGTCGGACGGCCAATCGCAGTTTCGATTTCAGCCCGAGCCCGAACAGGTTATCAAGTTTCTAGACCCTAAATCGCCGCCGGTTTCGACGCGATCCGGCGCCTTACCGGTTTCGGATAAACGAGTTTTGGTTTACTTCACCAGCCTACGCGTTGTTAGATCCACTTTCGAAGACTGCCGGACCGTCCGCTCGATTCTGCGAGGGTTTCGCGTTTCGATCGACGAGCGAGATCTGTCCATGGATTCTGGATTTCTGGCCGAGGTACAGCAGATGCTTGGCAAAAAGGAGCTGGTCTTGCCGGCGGTTTTCATCGGCGGCGAATACGTCGGCGGAGCAGTGGAAGTCAGGCGTCTACATGAGACCGGCGAGTTGAAGAAGCTTATAGAAGGGTTGCCGACGGCGGATTCCGGCGTGTGCGACATCTGCGGCGGCTACAGATTCGTTCTGTGTGAAGAGTGCAATGGAAGCCACAAATTATTCACCGAGAAAAGTGGATTCAAGACGTGTTCGATTTGCAACGAGAACGGTCTGATCAGGTGCCATTCTTGTTCTTCTTCTGCAATATTCTGATTCATCCATTAACTTGAAGAAGAAAAAAAATTGAAACCATCACCAAAATAGGAAATGAGAAAGAAAAAAAAGTTGAAACTAATTTTTGTTGACCAATTTTTTGCTCTTTTCTTGGATCAGTTCTTAACATTTTTGTATCTAAAAAGTAGCTTTTAAGGAGTTAAGTTTCTTCTTACTTAGCTGCTGCCATAGAATTCTCTGATAACATGTTAATTTCTTTGAAAATGTTCATCATAAATGCATTTCAAGTATGATTTCTTTCCAAGAATGTCTAATTAGCAATAGCTGAAGCTTTTAGGATTAGAGATTTCATGGCTGCCTGGCTTTGATTTGGTGTGGGAAGATTATTTTTGTTTTGCTTGTAGAACCAGAAAGAGCTAGGAGGTTATACTGTAAATAGCTACAGTGTCAAATAATTGAAACATAATTTTAGGGAAATTAAAAGGCTTTTGCCACAATGCTGCATTTGTTTTTATTTTTTGAAATGATATTGTGCATTTTTTAGTTAGTGTTTGTTTCTGCAAACTTATGTGGTAAATTTCCTATTAACTTTTCTTTAAAAACTATAGTTTATGAACCTATCATAAATTGTAGAAATATTCAACTAATTTTAATTAAATCTATTTCAAATTGAGACCAGTTATGAGGTTTTTTTTAGTATATGTATTAAAATTTGACACTGAAACAAATTGTAAAATAAAAGACAATGTATTAAGACTAGGAAATTTATAATTTTTATCGCACTAAGATCAGTCACATCAAACCTAGTAACTTTAATTTAGTGACTTTTTAAAAGAGGGTGACAAGGTTTTAGGTAGGGAGGGCTCTTGTGCTCGCAACCATAGTGGTAATGATATGATTGGTAAATATTTTTGTTATTTGAGAAATTAAGAATAACACATTTGTTGTTTGTGGGCTGGGTTCTAACAATTATAGGAGTGGGTATTGAATCTTCCTTGGATATAATTGAAACTAAGTTCAATAATTATTTTCTTGACATTTAAATAGAATTAGACACGGACATATATTTAATAATTTGTTGTTAAACGTCCTCTGTTTGAACAAGAAATATAGTCAAACCTATACGTCCTCTGTTCTATATATATAGCTGTGCCATCTTGTGACTAAGATAGGAAAGCTAGATTGGATTATCTGTAGTAGTCTATGTAAAACAAATATCCTTTATGTTAATTTATTATTTTTTTTTTCTTGATCCAATGGGTTGGACCTTGGTGATAAGGGTGTGTTTGGAGGGAGGAAAATAGTAATGATTATGGGAGAATGATAATTAGGGGGGAGAATAAGAAATGATATAATTATGGGGAGAATAATTATCTTGTGTTTGGGATGAAGAAAATGAGTATAGAAAAATGATTATCTGTGTTTAGAGTGAAGATAATGATTATGAGGAGAACGAATATTGAGTATGAAGAAAGTGAAAAATAGTGATATGATACATAAATATTTATTGTGGATAGAATAATAAGTAGGTGATAGGAGAATGAAAAAAGTGTTTTTAGGAAATATGATTGTAGGGGAAATGATTCTCGATGGTCCAAACGCAAAGAATCATTTCCATTCTTATTCTTCCCCTTATTCTTGGTGGCACAAACAGATCTTTCTGTAGTTGGGCTCTCTATTTGGGGTTCTTCGGTCTCTTTTGGTCCTGATTTGTTCTTTTCTTGGGTGGATTCTTATACTTGAGTAGTAGTTTTTTTTACTCATAAAGAGTGTCCAAGACTTTCTTAAAGCAACAGATCTTGTGTTGATGGTAGTCTGTTGGTTGTTCGTTTTGCGATTATGTTTTCGGCTTGCTCTTGAGGAGAGCCTTCTGTTCTTTTCGAATTTCTCGGGTCTTTAGTTTTGTAGTTTTGCTTGTTTGGTTTGGTCTGAGTTGTGGATCGGAGCTTTAGTTGTTCCCCTCTTGTCTTGTCTCACTTGTATAAGGGAGTTTCATAAGTTGTTGGTTTGGTGGTTGGGTTTTGGAATGTACATTCATTCAAGTAACAAGTAAAGTTGAAGTCTTTTATCTTTTGAAGATGAAGTTTAATGTATTATCATGATGCAGTCTTTTATCATTCAAAAACTGTAATATTCGAAGAGGTGACTTTAAATTGTTTTCAAAATAGACTTGAAGGAGTATATACAACCTAGTATTTATGGAATTATAAGTTCAAATGTCCTACTCAAATATGGCTGAATTAAAAAAAAAAAATTCAAAACAGTTTCATTTTTCAAAATCTGTGTAGGGGACGACGGTAACTAATTTTTTAACTATTTATTTTTAATTATTAATTTCTATGTACTCAAAATAATTCATTTTGTCCATTAATTTTTAATTATTCATTTTTAACTATTCAAATATAGCTCTAATAAATTTCGAAATTCAATGTTAAATTCGTAGTTTAACTCACATTTCTATCCTCTTTTGAAATAATTTGGTTGAATAAAAAATTTAATCAATAATATTAATTATGTATAGTAATGTTCCTCAAAAAAAAAAGTATAGTAACTAATTATTTTTCTAATCACATGCTCAAGCAACGAGTTGAATTGCTTATCAACATCGAACATAACTCTAAGATTGATAGTAAAAAAAAACTCAAAAATTGTTACATTTGTTTTTATTTTATTTTATATATTCATGTGTTTTTAGATCAACTAATACACATCACAATTAAAAATAAAAAATAAAACAAAAAAAAATAATTATCAAATAAGACCTAAAACTAAGCCTCTGTTTGATAAGTTTTTGGTTTGTGAAATTTAAGCTTATAACAATTATCTTAACATATATTTTTCTTACTTGAATATCTACATGTCACCTAGAAATCATGGAAAGAAAAAAAAAGTAGTGTTCAAAAGCTTGTTTTTGTTTTTAAAGTTTAGTTAGCATTCACATAGTTTAAGTAAATATAGATACATTGTAGGAAAGATAAAATACATGGTAGGAAGTTTGAGTAAAAATAAGCTTAAATTTTAAAAATTAAAAACAAAAAACCAAGTGGCCTAAATATGATTATCGAACGAAGTTTTAATTTTTTTTTGTCATTGGTTTTTAAAAACATAGTAAAATGCATATATCAAAGTAAATGAAAATTATAAGTTGAATATTAGTTGTAGCCTTCATTTTCAAAAACCAAACATAAAAAAGTAAGTAGAGATGTCCATTTTCCCTATGGGGCCGAGGCCCCGTGGGGACCCGCTCCTATAGGGGCGGTGAATCCCCGAATAAGCGGTGAATGAGGAAGTGAGTGGGGATGAAAAATTCCCCGCAAGCTAAATGGGGATGGGGACGGAGAATGTATTCCCCATCCCCGTTCCCTGCCCCGTCCATATTTTATGTATATATATTTTTAATTTTTCTAAATACATTAATAATCATAAAGTAGTAAAAATACTTATTTGGATTAATATTTTCCTTACCAAATTAAAATTAAAAATCAATAAAGATTTCTTTTAATATTGAAAAAATTATCTAAGATTTAGTTAATTGAGTTAACAATAGAGAATGTTTGCAAAAAGTTAAGAATAAAAAAAGAAAAAAAGAAGAGTTAAATGGGGAATAATTCCCCATGGGGAACCCGATCCCCGTGATTTACCCGCAGTGAATCCTGCCCCGTTCCCCGCAAAATTTTACGGTGAATTTCACGGGGATGGGGATTGAAATGAGTAGTGGGGATGGGGACGGTAAAACCATCCCCGTCCCTGCCCCGCCCCGTGGACATCTCTAAAAGTAAGGCCGTGTTTGATAAACATTTGATTTTTTATTTTTGGTTTTTAAAATTTAAGTTTTGTTTTTTTTAACTTAAATGTCCTATAATGTGTTCTATCTTTCTTACAATGTATCTATTTTTGCTTAAGAAAATATGTGAATATTAACTAAATTTTAAAAACAAAAACAAGTTTTTAAAAATGACTTTTTTCTCCAAATTTTTGTTTGGTTTTTAAAAGGATAGGTTAGATGTGGATATTAAAGTAAGAAAGAACCTGGTTAGGTTGTAAGCTTAAATTTACAAAATTAAAAAATTAAAAACAAAATTATTATTAAACAAGGCTCAAATAATTATCTTAAATTGCGTAAATAATTCACTACTATTGTACACCTTAAAATCACTATTAACAAAGTTGTTATTCCAATAGAAACAATAAATGGAACCATTCAAAAAAGACAAATTGTCAATGTAAAGGTACGTCCCAACAACAGATAAGAAGCAATTAAATTTCATGGGCATAATATATGAGAAAAGCATTATTGGGTGTTGCCAATTCAAAGCCAGTGGATATATATTTATAGATGATATGGCAATGTCTATTAAAAGTTGCCATGAGCTTAGGTCCTTCATTTTGAGACAAAAATTAGACCAACCAAGACCCACTCCACTTTACTTCTTTCAAACTTTGCACACAAAAAATTCTACAAAGACATGTTCTAGGAAATGCTCATAGAAAGATTGTTTCTTTTAGTTTAACTACCATTCTGGGATGGAGATTCAAACCTACTGTTCTTGTTGACTCATAGAAGGTGTTTGGATCACTAGTTAGTTTGATGAGTTATTTTGAGTAGTTAAAAATTATAACAAAAAACTCGTTTGGAT
Organism: Sicyos edulis; assembly: GCA_036507275.1. Classification (NCBI taxonomy): domain Eukaryota; kingdom Viridiplantae; phylum Streptophyta; class Magnoliopsida; order Cucurbitales; family Cucurbitaceae; genus Sicyos; species Sicyos edulis. Next base: position 6,051,351 of record CM071846.1, read on the forward strand.
ATGGTTTTTTCTAGAGGAGTTAAATACAATAGCTTGTTTGGATGTAGATTTTTAATAAGTAGTTAAAAAAAATTAATGATTAGAAATGAATGGTTAAAAATGAATTATTTTAAGAAGTTACAAATGAATGATTATAAATGAGAAGTTATTTTGACCGGTAAAAGTTATTTTTTTAGAAGTGTTTACTAGTTAGTAAATCCTAATTTTAAATCATCCCTAAATATTTAAAACTAAAACTATTTATCAAAAGAAAGTATTTTGATTGGGAGTTAGCATCCATATGTAAGAATGACAGAAGTGTACATTTAAAAAATTTGGTTTCATTTTTTCATCTTTATTGGAGAGGTGAGTTGTAGTGTCAATTTTGTGGCTTTGCTTCACTTTCCATTTGAGCTTGGTTGGCTCATAAACTCTCCCACCTTTTTCACCTAAATGTAGGCCATTTCTCCATGTTTGGTTTGTTTTTTTAGTATGTAGTCTTATAGTGACATACCACCTTTAGATCACAAACTCTCATAATAACAATATACATCTCCTTCATTATTTATATTCGAGATAGATTAGTACCTTGTTATTTTAATAATACTATCTCAAAATCATTGATATTCGATGTGCAATGATATCCCATTCCTATATAGCATGAAAAAAAATAGTGCAATTGAAGGCTTTCCCTATCTTTCTCACACATGTATTGATATATGTTTAATTTTAATAAATCCATTCATGGGCAGACAAACAAACGAGTTTGAATTTCATTCTAATTCATTCATATACTTGCAAATATCTAAATTGAATTATTGTTCTTTTAACTAGTATATAAAAAATAGTCTCTTTATTTTTCTTTTTAAAAAGTCTTATATATTGTCACTACAACAAAAAAGAGTTTTCATAGCTTTTAGTTATAGCATTTTCTAACATTAGCTATAATAAGACAATAAGAAATAAAACATGTTTTTCCTAGCATAACTTTTCTTAATGGAAATTGTTAGCCCATATATATCATTCAATCCTCAACTTATATACACTTTATTTCTTTTCAGCCACAACTAATTTTTCACCTTACAAAACCTATGAGATAAATTATGGCAACCAAAAATAAGATAATGAAGCCACCGGCCGCCGGTGACAAGCAAACATCTCAAGAAAGCTCTAATTTCACAATCTTCTTTTTTTCTAACGTAAATTCTACGACACGCCCTTTTCTTATCCAATAATTTTACTTTTCACCTAAAATTTCCATTTAATTAACTAATTACCCATTTAAGCCTCTTTATCCATATGTCTCTTCTCTATTATTTAACTTAATAAACTATTATCATGAATATTCTGTTCTTGTAGATCTCAAAAAAAAAAAAAATTATGTTCTTGGCTTTTTCCGGTGCAGGCCAAGCTGTAATACATTTTTATTTATTTTAATTATTTTTTGTGACAGTTTTTAATGGGTTAGTCATATGATTATTCCGTTCGTCGTGGAAACGTGGGGTCTTAAGATAATTTGTAGTAATTGCAATAAAATACTATAAAAAAAAAAAAAGAGTAAAATTTGAGATTTGGAGTAAACTGGGTTTGACCAATGGATTTATTGGGACATTTTTAGACAACTTTGGTCAGTTGTTTGGACAATTTGATTGGTAGAAAATAGATTAAATTAAAGAAAAGGAGAAGAAAATTGCGTTTATTACAATCTTCTATCTTTCGCGGTGGATTTTGACTTTTGGAGATGCTTTTCGGTTGAATTGGAAGGAAATAAGTATAATATTAATAAATTTATATTCTATTTTTGTCTATAGATTTCTAAGAACATTGTGTTTTGGTTCAACTTTTAAAATGCCTATTTAAGATTTAAACTTTTTAAAAAAACTTTTATCCTACAAATTAATTGTATCATGTCTAGGTATCTTACATTTTGTTGAGACATGTTTTGTTTTTTTTTTTTCTTTTGAAAATCAAAACATGTATTTAAATAATATAAAAAAGATCACAATAATGACATTTTTAGTTCAACAATTTTTTAGAATTGGAAAACTCAAATTTATAACATCTTAGGCTCCATTTGATAATCATTTAGTTTTTTGTTTATAATTTTTTATTTTTTATTTTTTTTAAAAAAATAAAAATCGTGTATATTTGATAGCTCATTTTAATTTTATGTTTTTAAAAATGAAAAACCAAAATACATGTTTGATAATTGTTTTTTGTTTTCAATTATCATATTTTGTTTGGATTTTTTTAGTTTTTTACCATTTATTGTTATTCTTTTCGTACCTTTTTAAAAATAAAAACCAAAATTAGTTAACAAACAAACCTGTTTTTTAAAAAAGTAACACAAAAATAAAAAAATAAAAAACGAAATGGTTATTAAACGGGACCTAAATCATTTTAGTAAAACTTTTATCTTGTTATTAAATTATATTAATTATCATAAGTGAACTTAATTAAATGATATTGAATTGAAAAAGAAAGCCAAAATAATTTTCTAAAATTTAAAATTGAAATAAACATAATAAAACTTAGAGGTCGAAATGATTGATTTTTAAGTTGAGAGTAGTAAAAAAATAACTTACCAAAATAGTCAAATCTAGATAATTTTTATAAATATGATTAATTTTTTAAAAATAATAAAATAAATGCAATCATTTATATTAATGAATACTGCCACATACCTCTTTATAATGTTGATACTAATAAATATTTATAATAGTTTCTCAAAAAAAAAAATTATAATACAATACTAACATGTATTAATAATTATAGATGTACACATTTTTTAATTTATCTACTTTTATAATTAAAGAAATCATCCAGTAAAATTTCACTTAAATTTAAAGATTAAAACTAAACCAGAATACAATGGTTTGACTCAAGCAATTGGCATTACTCGATGTAATGCAGGTCGTAATATTCACCGTAATTACGACATGTCGTTTGAAAACGGGCTAAATTTTTTTCAGAAAAAGAGGCACGAGATCGGCACGTGGTGCCTGATAGGAAGGAAAAGAACGGCGCTATAAATGGAAGTAAAGTGTCGGAGCCGAACCACCGATATTCCGGTTCATTTTATTTTATTTTATTTTTAAAAAAAAAGTTTTAAGATTAAGATTCTGTGGATTTTGAGAAAGAAAGTTGGCAAAAATTTTACGCGCTTTCCCGATTTCTCTATTCTGTTTTCATAAAAAACTGTTTTCAAATTACATCTCTGTTTGACTGAGATTTCGCCGGCCGGAATGGATGAACGGTGGGGATTTCGCCGATGGGCGGCGCTGTTGCTTTTTCTGAATGTGGGACTCTGTTTTTCTCTCAACAATGAAGGTAATGACAGACTCTGTTTGGGTATGGGTGTAATGAGTTTCTGTTTGGGGCTTTGAGGAAATGGGTTATGTTTGGATGCAGGTTTCGCGTTGTTGAGGATTAGGGAAGGAATTTTGAGCGACCCTTTTGGAGCTTTGAGGAACTGGAGTGATAAAGATGGGAAATTGGATCATTGTTCTTGGTTTGGTGTTGAATGTTCTGATGGGAAAGTGGTGATATTGTGAGTGAATTCTTCTTCCATGGTTTTGCTTCATATGAGTTCAAGGATTTGGTTATGAATGTTGGGTTTTGATTAAATTTGTAGGGATTTGAGAGATCTTTGTCTTGGAGGAACATTGGCACCCGAAATGGGAACATTGTCCCATTTAAAATCTATGTAAGTAGTAGCAGAGATAATCATTATCACTCAGCATTTTTTCAGATTTCTTGGTGTTTAATTTTTTTGTTGTGTGTTCATGTTTGTTGCAGCATTCTTCGGAACAACTCGTTCCATGGAGGAATTCCTGAAGAGATTGGGGAGTTGCTTGAGTTGGAGGTTTTGGATTTGGGATTCAATAACTTTTCTGGGCCATTTCTTTTGGATCTTGGCAATAACTTGTCTCTAACCACTTTGTAAGGATTCAAGTGGTTTTGTGTTTTCATTGGATTCCATTACTCCAGACTTTGCTGAGTTTTGTTTATGGTTTTTTGTAGGCTTCTTGATCATAATGAATTCATTAGCAGCATAACTCCTGAAGCCTATGAACTCATGTTGTTATCTGAAAGCTGGTAAGCAACTGCCACACCACATCTGTTATTTGGATTAGATATTTGGTTGTAATAGATGCCTGAGTTTGTTTGGAACATGTTTTTTTCGGTTTGTAGGAATTTTGGCCGGTTTCGAGATCTTGATTATCGGAGGCAGCTGCTAGGGAGAGGAATTCAATCACAAGCGAAACAAGTTAACATGAATGGAGGGAGACGGTCATCTCCAGCTCGGGGACCTTCATTCGTTTCGATACCGCCATCTTCGTTTGCTTCATCTCCATCTCCATCTCCAGATCCACAATTCCCTCCAGCACCCTCCCCAAGTTCCCCATCAGCATCTCCTGTAAAGTCTCGAGCCCCACGGCGGTCGGCGCCTGCTCCTAGCTTCCATTTGAGTCCTGGACGATCGCCTGCTGCAGCTCCAACGTCTCTACGCACACCAACGCGTGCAAAGACGCCAGTTGGTGTTCCCACATCACCTCGCTCTCGTTGGATTCCACCACACTCTTCAGGTCCATCTCCAAATCTGATTGAGGGGAGTACTAAGAACAATCATCACAAAATTCTAACCATGACTGGAATTATAGCTGGATCATTGTTCCTTTTCATTATAACTGCTAGCATTTTGGTGTTCCGAAGCAGCAAGGTTGTTACTGTGAAGCCTTGGGCCACAGGTTTGAGTGGTCAACTGCAGAAGGCATTTGTAACAGGTTTGTTTTTTTTTTTTTCTCAAATGAAAAGAGATGAATAACCTCAAATCTTAGCTTCATACTTACACTTATGCTCGTAATTTCAGGTGTCCCGAAGCTTAAGCGATCCGAACTCGAAGCAGCTTGTGAAGACTTCAGCAATATAATCGGCTCCTTCTCGGACATCACTGTATATAAGGGAACTCTTTCAAGCGGGGTTGAAATAGCAGTGACATCAACTGCAGTGACATCAAAAGCAGATTGGTCAAAAACTAAAGAAGAACAGTTCAGGAAAAAGGTATAAACAAACAAAGCTTCATCAAAGTTCGTTAGTATAGATTCAAAATTTGCTGACTTTTGATTTCTTTTCATGTTTCCAGATCGAAACTTTGTCGAGGGTGAACCATAAGAATTTTGTCAGCCTCATCGGGTTTTGTGAGGAAGCGCAACCATTCACAAGAATGATGGTTTTTGAATATGCTCCAAATGGAACTGTCTTTGAGCATCTCCACAGTAAGTGCTTATTTCCTAATAAACATGTTTGAATGTTTCTGCATTGTTCTTCCAAAACAAATTATATCATCACCCTTCTTGCAGTAAAAGAAGCAGAGCATTTGGACTGGGATATGCGATTACGAATAGCTATGGGTGTAGCATACTGCTTAGAACATATGCACCAGCTCGATCCACCCATCATACATCGACATCTTTGTTCTTCTTCGGTGTACCTTACCGAAGACTACGCTGCTAAGTTATCGGATTTTAGCTACTGGAGTGAAGAAACAGCAGCAAAGCTAGGATCGGCAACCGTGGAGCTCTTGGAAACTTCGTCTGCAGACTCGGAGAGCAATGTTTATAGCTTTGGGGTGATTTTGTTAGAAATGATTACAGGTAGAATGCCATTCTCGGTTGATGATGGCTCTCTAGCAGATTGGGCATTAGATTTTCTGAAGGGGAAACAATCATTAAGAGATATAGTTGATCCAATTCTAATATCCTTCAAAGAGGAACAACTTGAGAATTTGTCTAAAGTGATAAAAATGTGCATCCAGCCCGATCCAAACCGAAGAGGCACAATGTCGGAGATCGCTGCGAGGTTGAAAGAAATCACAGCATTGGAACCTGCTGGAGCAACACCAAGGCTATCTCCTCTGTGGTGGGCAGAACTAGAAATCATGTCTACAGAGACAAACTGAGTTCAAGTTAACTTATGCTATTTCCTTTCTTTTTATGGTTTCAAAATTCTTTTGTTTATTGTAACAATTGGTTGTTGACTGTAAAATGATTAACAAAAGTTCCAAAAGATGGCAAATAGCAGCAGGTTGAGTAGGGAAGATGCTATTCTCCCCAAATGCAAATTGGTAAGAAAAGAAACTTGTACATAAAAGAAGCTGCTAAGCCAATGTTGTAAAAGCTCCACAACATGAATATGTATATGCATCAATGCATGTTTCTCCAAATATAATGATCAGAGTTTTCTGTGTGTTTTTACCTCATTTGCTCAACTTATTTATATATGGTTTCATCTTTAAGAAAGTATGTGAATACAAACTAAATTTTATAAACAAAAACAAATATTTGGAAGCTATTTTCTTAGGTTTCAAATTTTAGTTTGTTTTTTAAAAATGTAAGTAATATATAGTTATTAAAATAATGAAAATTATGTGTTGTAGTAGTAGTTGTAGACTTAAATTTCAAAAATAAAAAACTAAATGATTATCAAACAAGGTCTAATGTATATCTACGTATATATTACAAAGACCATATAGAAAATTTATCCCCCTAAACTTTTTAGAATTTAAAGTCGAGATAAAAAAAAGGGTAAGAAACCATTATTGGTTCAATCCATATTAGTCACCTATCTAGTCATTTATTTCTAATGAATTTCTTTAACATTTAAATATTGCAGAGTTATGACCGTATGTCTTGTGAGAATAGTTGAAGTGCACGTAAGTTGACTTTTAAGAAAATTTCTAGTTCCGCCTGATTTGGAGTATGAAGGTGGTATTTGACCACACATATTATAAAGTAGAAAGGTTGAATGTTTCAAATGAGTTTTGAGATTGCACATGGGGAAGGAATGTGAAAGAGAAGATGATTGGTTTGAAGATATGAATAATGGAGGCTGAAACAGGACAAATAAACACATGAATATTCCATTAGAGGAATTTCTCTGTGTCTTTCATGGAAACTTTCATATAATATTATACACAACAAACAACCATTGTGCAGGACAAGCCTGCCTCAGCCAACCATGTGAATATCTACCACATATAATAAAATAACAAATGTATGAACAGAGGACAAAATAACATTTTAGTTTTAGTATAAGTTGGGAAAAGGGATTATAAATACCGATTTCAGGAATCAAACTCGTGACCGTGGAGTGGAAATGAATTAACACTAAACCAGACGAAGACCAATCCCTACTATTTCAAATAAACATGCATGGGTGTTAAATTGATGAATACTTATCGTAAAAGGTTCATACGAATGAAGATAAATATCCTCCCATACATACCATGATTTATTCATTCCCTAATCAATGTGACATTGCATTTCTTAACAAATACATTTGAATAATGAGTCAAATTCCAAAAACAAGTTTTCAAAATTTAGCTCGATTTTTTTAAATGTTTTAAAAAGTAAATAATCAAATACTAGTAAATCAAGCATGAGAACTATAAAAACATAGTTCTCAAATTTCCAAATTTTGACTGGACTTTTTATTCAAAGAAAAAAAAAGGATAAATACAAACACGAGAACTATGTGAAAATACTGTTTATAAGCTTATAATTAACCAAACTTATAATTAGTCTATCAATCATGTAAACTGTAGGCAGAAATTAATAGAAATAAGCCAACAATGACTAAGTGGAGCTTAGAATTAACCCAACTGCCAACCGACACAATAACTACCTCTCAATAGGAAGAAACATACAATTTTATTTACCAACATTATAAGAAAAGACATCTTGCATCAATCATATACACAGATAAATTATTGACAATAATGCAATAATGCAAATAAAGAGACAGAACATGTGTTGTTTTATGGGCGAGCAGAAGCAATAAGGCCACATTGAAAGGGTTCACAGATCAAACACTAAACAAACTCTTTCTTTAAACAGCTGTGCCACAATTTACTTATTTGCTTGTCTTATTCTGGTTCTCATTTGGCCCTATCCACCTCAAAACCAGATTGTTCGCAATTGAAATATTTTAGGCTTCGTTTCATAACCATTTCATTTTTTTGTTTTTAGTTTTTCATTTTTAGATTCTGGTTTTTTATTTCAAAAAATAAAAATCGTATATAAGCGATAACTCATTTTAATTTTCTGTTTTGAAAATTAAAAACCAAACAACATGTTTGATAACTCTTTTTTGTTTTCAAACATCACTTTTTTGTTTATATATATATTTACTATTTATTTTGGATTGTTTCATACTTTTTTAAAAACAAAAATGTCTTTTTGAAAGCTACTTTTTTTAGTTTTTATAATAATTTTAATATTTTAAATTTTTTAAAAAAATTTTAAAAACAAAAACCAAAATTGATTATCAAACAACCTTGTTTTTAAAATATTAAAAACAAAAATAGAAAATCAAAATCGAAATAGTTATCAAATAGAGCCTTAGAAATTAAAACCTGCACTAAGAATATCAGAATATGTATTTTTCTTGAACAGTATATATATATATATACAAGTATTCATATTCAGGGCCTACTTAAAAAGTCAGGTCTCTCAAACTATACAAAATCATGTAAAAGCACCCAAAAAAGTGTTGGTGCAGTGTAATATGAGTACCTTCTTCAAAGCATTCTAATGACACAAAGCTTGTGTTTTTGTAAGTGTAAATATACAAGACCAGGTCCAATCATATTAGCATCAGAGAGACACTTGCAGAGCTCAAGGTAAGTTCGGACGTGTTCGGGTTCTCGGATCCGTTTTCTTAGTCCTTGCTGCACGGCTACTCTGTCCATAACTTCCCTCTTCAAGCACCCAGTTGGATAACTGTACGCCATCAGCTCGAACCTCTGCCCAATACAACTCGACAAGTTCAGCACTGTCTTTTTCGAGCTCGAAAACTATCCCCCTCTTGCATAACTTTTGAGTTTGCATAGAGCTTTCACTACTTCATTCAGCTCTTTGAATTTTCACTTGGAGTTGTACTGATCAACTACCAAACTCAAAAGTTGTACTGAACAAACATAACAATTTGGAAGTGCTTATTTAAAAAATCCACAGGCAACTCATCAGCTACCATTACTGGCAAAGAAAACAAAAGTAAAAAGGGTGGCACAAAAGTTGAAAACTTGACTCGTGACAGTGGAGTTGAAATAGATTAACACCAGATAAGATAACTATTTGTGCCACTAACTCTCGATAGTAACCAATTGGTTACATGTTCGAATTCTTTTGATCGTTGTAGCATTTCAAACGACCATTATCATCAACAATATTAATGAAAATATTCTTTTGATCTCAAATATATATTTGTTAATTATGATCTCATATAATTTTAGTCAATATAATATCTACAAAATGTAAAGTATTTTTATTAAAATATACTGCAATGGGCCGGGAGGAGCGGCCCTAAAGCAGACCACAAATGATCGCGGCTCGGCCTAAGTTTCGTCGAGGTTTGGTAGCTCGGCCCAAATGGAATAAATGGGCTGCAAAGATTGGGACATAATTTTACAAAATTAACTTTATTATTGTGAGTTTTTTTTTAGTTCAATGTCGGGTAGAGGATCAAACCTATGACCACGTTGAATTATTGCTCTTGTTGTTGGCTATCACTTTGGGAACCTAATTTTACTTAAATGACTTAGTTTATTGTTTTTTTTTGGGCTTTGTGCAAAGCTAAGCCAAGTTTAGAAAATAATTGCAAATGTAGTCAAAGTAAAAAAAATTAGCAAAAGTAATTTTGTTTAATTAAAAAAATTCGTTTTAATAATAAATGACAAAAGTACCCCCTTCACCAAATCTCTCCCCTTCTTTCACTGTGCATAAGAAATAAATCCATCCGCCATGTCATCACTTCTTTACCAAATCCTCTCCCCTAGGGGTGATTTCGGTTCGATTTTTGTCGGTTTTGTACCAAACCGAAAACCGAACCAATATCTTCGATTTTCAAAAAATGGATCCGATCCAATGTCCAATAAAGTATAGAACCATTGGTTCGGTTTTTCAATGTCCAAAAATGGATCCGATCCGATCCAATGTCCAATTTTTTTTAATATATCAAAAATAATATTTCTCATATAAAAACAACATTCTCGTAAACAACTATTTTTTTAAAGGTTAGAAGTATTTTTAACTTATTTAAAATTATTTAAGGATATTTTTTACTTGAAATAGGGGTGAATTAAAGAAATATTAATGGAAAGAAGATTACTCTATATGAATTATTGACTATATATATATATCGGTTTGGATCGGTTTCTTAAAATGAAAACCGGAACCGATCCAATATTTTCGGTTTTTTCAAATTACAAACCGATATGTCCAATTTTGAGGTAAAAAACCGATTCGATCCATTGGTTCAGTTCGGTTTTTCGGTTTTTCGGTTTTTTGTTGCACCCCTACTTCCCCCTTCCTTTACTGGGCACAAGAAACCCACTTATGCCACATATTCTCCAAAGCAAACCCATCAAATTCTTGCCGGAACACCATTGCGCCGCTGTCGTTAGATTTTTGCCGGAACTATATTTTCATTGCCGTCATTTGCAACTCAAACCCTAAAATGAAGATGAAAATATTTACAAAAATACCCTATAGTTTACATTAAGTTATACCGTATTAATGATTAATATAATATTAAAGATTAATACAATATTAATGATTTTTTTTATCAGAACAATATTAATGATTAATATCTATATATATATATATTTTAGAGTAATGATTAATATATTATTAATATGTTTTAAAATTGTTGTATTTATTATTATTAACTGTATTAATTACTGAGAATTTAACATAAAATGTTCTCTAATAAAATATTAATACAATATTTATTTATTAATACAGTATTTATTCATATAGTATTTATTCAAATTTTTAAAGATGAAATTAGGGTTTTGCATGATGCTGACAATTTGCGATTTTCAAAGAGAGAAAATCAACTAAAAAATCGTCAAATCTAAACTAATTTCGACTCACCATCTCCCAAAATCTCAAATCTTAATCTATTCTGACTCCCATCTATGGAAAAACGCTGATAGAGTTGTCGATTTGGACAAATTTGACAAAAATGGAAGAGAAGAAACAACGAAAATTAAAGAAATCATTTTGGATAGATGCGACAACAATGGAGGCGAAAAATAACGATGACCAATGATGGAGACGAATTCGCGTGAGTTCCTTGATGACCAGTGATGAGAGGTGCGGGTGATAATGGCAAACAGAAAATAAAAATGGTCTGAAGAAAAAAGGGCAAACAGAAAAGTAAGGGAGAAGGAGGGTAGAAGTGGAAATATTAAAATTATTATTAATAAAATTAAAAACAAAAAATAGATTTGCAAATACTTTTCAATATGACTAACTTTGTAATTATTTTCCTAAACGTGGTTATCCACTACAATTTCCCTTTTTTTTTTCTTTTTGTGAGTTCAACAATAATTGGAGAGGGGATTTGAACCATGACCTTTTAATCATGGAAATACATCGATGTAGCTTATTTGTTGTTCTTGTTGGCGACTTTGTTTACTAGTATTTTAATATTGTCACTTCTCAAGTCATATAAATTATGAAAAATGAATAATAACTTTTTAGAAGAAATTTGTACATGATGGAAAATTAGGATGATTCTAGTAAAAAGATGAAAAAATTCATGCGTTTGATTGGCAGATTTCAATCAATGTAATAGATAGTCTTCAATCAAGAGACAGTGAATGATATCATTAAAATTGGCCAAAAAAAGTGCCCAAAACTATATTTCTTTAATAAAAAGTTAATTAGGTACCAATTGTTTATTTAAAATTTATATAAATTAATAGATTTAGGAAAGAAATTGAAAGAGTCGATGGTCTGATACTTTGATTATTTGGTATGTCATTAACACAATGGTCACAAGTTCGATCTTGAAAATTTATAAAAAAAAACACACACACATATAAACAATAGATATAAGTTAATTGAAATTGGTCAAATCTTTTATATGAATTATCTACTATAATTCTTTAAGTGTGCAGCTTTGAACTAAAATGTTATTATATTCAAATTTGTCGCTCTCGATCGAATTCAACCATAGTTAGATAAATTTGAATCCATGACCTTTAGCCCACCAGATATGCATTAATGTCGCTTGAACTACTGCTACTCGTGTTGAAATTACTAGACTGTTTATATATTATTATTTCACAATAAGGTGCATAAAAAACGATTCTCACCATTCTTCTTCTTTCAAGTGGTCCAAAAAGAAACAGGTTTGTTTTCAAAAAAATATGGTAGACACAAGTTCAAATAAAATTTGTTTTGATTTGTAAAAACCATTATCAAACACAAAAAGGAAGAAAGTTTGGTGTGTGTGTATTTTGATTCAAATTATGGCAATGGACAATTAATATATCATGAGGGGCTCACTTTTTGTCTTTGTTTTTTCACCCTTATTTCCTTTGCAAATGGCATGTGATGAGAACATTTAGTCTCAAATGTCCTCATTTGAATCTTTATAAAAACAAAAGAATGGGGTGGCACCTAATTTAGGAATGTCTAAGGGCCTTTCTTATCATCGACTCAAATCGAAAGAAAACAAAAGATATCTCGACATGGAGATGTAGACGTTAATTACGTTAATTTTGATCAATAAAAATATTGTTATGATCATGACCGAATATATTTTGTACCCATATGAGTATAAGGGTGCCACATGAATTATTTTACAAATAAAAATATTAAAAACAGAAAAAAAAAATAATAAAAAAATGGTGACACATATAAAAAATAGAGGATTTGTGCTAGATAAGTTTTTTTCTTTGTAAAACAACTTTGATACTTTTGAAACAAATATAAAGCCATAAATTTTCATATAAGGAGAAATTTTACATCATAATTAGAATTAAGTTGATAAATGTTGGAACTTTAGAACAAAACATAAATGAAGAAAATTGGTGTCTTCATCTACCCATAAAATACAACAATAATTGAATCGAATGAAACCAAGACCACGTGTCGAGTAAGGGTTTACTCCTTTTTTTTTCCTTTATTCTTTCATACCTCTCTTGGGTCTACAAAGAGAGCTCTATTTGGTGGGCCCTTTTTCCATTCCAAGAAATCATCATTATCATCAAAATTATTGTTTTTCAAAGGCTTTATGCACAACAAATCTTCAGAACATGACATCAATTTCCAATGAGGAATCTCCATCTTCAGCTCATCATCTTCCCCACCAATTTCTGTAACAATAGCTTTACAATCCTTAGAATGATTCAATGCCAAATTATGAACAAATTGGCACAAAGCCCCAACCAATTTCTCAGAAAATGGGCCTTCATGGTGCAACCCATATACAAAATAAAACCCAAATGGCTTGAAAAAATCAGGCACCAAAGCCAGCTTAAAACAAGGGGAAATTCTGTTCATCAATTTTAAGCTCTTTGTGTAGAGCAGCCATGGGAATGGAGCTTTTTCTAGCCTTAGCTTGAAAACTTGGCCACTGTTCCATAGACTGACCACGGCCCAGCTCGATGGAGCCTGCCCGTCTGCGGCGGAGCGCGGGTGCTTGAAATGGGCCACCCATGTGCCTAAACTCAAGTTGTTTTGCAAAATGGTGGTTATGTCTTTGGGGAAGAAGTCTGTTGAGGCCATGTGGGTTTTGTAAATTGCTTCTGCTTCTTCTATTTTGAGCTTTTTAATGGTGATTTTTGATGGGTTTATTTTGTATGGATGATTCATTACTGGGTTTACAAGGATCTTTCCTGTTCTGAACTTTATGTACCTGTTTCAAATTTGAGACTTTAGTTCCTAAACTACTTCATATATAGCCAACGTAATTAGGGAATAACTCAACAATGTTGGCCAGTTTATAAATTAACAAAAAAATTTAATATAGTAATATTGAATAAAATGATAATTAAATTAATTTTAATTTCAATATATATTGATAGCGTGGTTATTTTCGTTTTAATTTACTTTTCAAAAGAAATAAATTTTAAAATTAAAGAAAGACTAAAAGTGAATAATATTAGAATTTTGCCCATAAAAAATGTTCAATATGAAAATATAGAGAACATATTGAAACTAATCTAAAATTTAAGAACTAAAATTGTAATTCAAATTTAATTAAGAAAGAAATTATTGGACAAAGATTTAAACAACAGGAAATTGAGAAGATAGTTTTAATTATGAATTACATCTCTATTATTATTATTATGTTTTTTTTTATTACTAGCATGAGGATGGTAACAGTATTTATTAAGATGTATTAAACTTCTGGATTAAAATTTTTTGTCATTGTCATTAGCTTCATGCTTTTTTCTTTTCTTTTTTTAATATTTATACCGTTTGAGTTAGTTTGCGTGCACTTCGATTAATATTATGGAACATACAATTAAAAAAATTAATTTCTAGGTAAATGGTGACCATGAATTGAAACCATCACATTTTAAGCACCTCAAATCTCTCTTCACTATTAAACCACTTTATAATGATTTTGATATCTATAACATTTATGCCATGAAAAGCTTGATTGTGAAATCATATTCCAATTTTAAAAGAAAAAATCTTACTGCACATCGGTAAGCAAAAAGTTAGATATGACATTATGTGAGTCCTACAAATTCTAAATCATGTAGTTTCACATAATATTATATATGATTTAAGCAACTTTTCTTCTTTTTTAAAAATGTAAAATAAAAAATTTGATGAGCGGAACATTGATAGTTTTTTTTTTTTTTTCTTCTAAACATCTATTCATAGTTTCCTACATGTAAATTCTGGTTCCTTTGCCAACAACAGCAAAGTTGAGCGGACATCAATATATTTTCATAATAAAAAAGTTATAGGTTTGAATCTTTCCCTCGATCATAGTTTAACTAAAAAAACTAATGTGATTCATTTATAATTAATATTCTTTTTTAAAAAAAATTTAATATAAAACTTTAATGAATAAAAGAAATGTGTTTGATGTGGAGGAGCGAAAGACCTCAAGTGGTTGATGAAGAGATGAAGAGAGGCTAGATTATCTTTTTCAGTAGCCATGCAACAGTAATCAACGTCATTAGAAGCAAACCAGTCTTCCAAACGGCGGACAAGAGCGGAGCCAATCCCGCGGCGGCGATACGGCGGCGCAACTCTGAGGCCGAGAATGTAGCCGACTTTCGCCCCTGAACCGGCCGGCTTACGAGCACTACAAAAAACCGTCTTTATAGAGCCTTGAATGACTCCAACCATCTCCTTGTCCCACTCTGCAACCTTAGTTCAAATTTATAAATAATTAAGCTAAGCTAGTGATTAGAAATTTAAAATATAACATAACTAATTAAATGAACAAAAATAAAGAAATAAATTACCAGCATCTTATACATGGGACTATTACGAATCCTACAAATAGGGTCACCCATGGTGTCAGTGAAGAGAAGCACACGTTTTGATGGCCCGATTTCGCATCTTCGTTCAAGATCCACGACTTGAGCTTTATCCGATAATTGCCCATCGTTGTAGCTTCGAACGACAAAATTATTAAATCCCATTATTCAAAAAACTTGAATTAATTAAGAGTGGAGAACTATGGATATAAGATCGATAATGAGAGATGCTAGAAATGAAGAGGATTTATATAAGAGTGTAAAATGGTATATCAACATCAACCTAAGTTTCCAAAGGGTTAATTGGAGACAAAAAAGTGATTAATGATAGAACGTGTTGCTTGTCTTTTTTATTTAAGGTTTTTTCTTGCATAAGAAAAAAAAAACAAAACAAAAAATCTACTTTTAGCTCAAAATTGAGATACACCTAATAAAAATACGATGTCTTCATATAATTGTCAACTAATACCGCTCAAATAGTCTTCGATCATTGTCATAAGTAATATTTAATTAGTATAACAGATAGTTTTCGGTCTAAAGACATAAAGAATATAATTGGGATATATTTAAAAAGTGTCTAAAATTGTGCTGTCCATCAAATATTTCTAAAAAAAATATATATAATTAAAATAGACATTGTCAAAACTCACTTTTTATTTACCATAGTTGAAATTTTATTTTAAGTTAAAATAGGCCGACCATGACCTCACAAAAATTCTGTCACATTTGTTCATTAATTAACCAATAAGGTTGTATCTAGCCATATGGCCTCACCAGACCAAGATTCCGTCGGCAGGTGAAAGGGAGATATAAATATGGTAATAATCCTATTTTGCAATTTGGTAGCATTCAAAATGTTCAAATTTAGTGATCTATCTACTTATCATAAATTTAAATGTTGTAGCCTAGTTTATTTGCCAACTAATATTTTGGAAAAAAAAATAAGGCATGAATTATGTATTTAGATTTTAGAACAACAAGATATAATTATGTTCATATCAATAGATTTATAAACTTTGATTAGAAATGATTCCATTTTCAATTATTGTTGAACCAATTTTTTTTTATTATTATTATTATTTATATAAAATTGGGAAACTACACATGTGTGGTTTTTCTCCCATTTAAAACTAGGGTTCAACTACAAGTTTATTTCTTGAACTTTTAACTTTTATTTTAATTATTGAATTTTAAAAAGTGTAATAAAATTTTAGATCTTTGGGTTTTTATCTATTTAATATTTAAACTTTAAAAAGTAATTAACATGTTCTTAAAATTTGAATTTAGTGTACAATTATGTCTCAGACCTTCAAATTTGTGCCCAATTGCTCTTTGTCATGTCCAACACTTTTTTAACAAATTATGGACCTACTAGCACAAAAATAAAAATTTATAATTTTATTTAGAAAAAAAAAATCAGTCTTCAATTATTTATTTTAACAATTAATAATATAAAAGATTATTTTTGTCTCTAAATTTGACATTCGTTCATTTTAGTGATATAATATACAATTTATTAACCAAGAGATTATATGTTTAAGTTTTTCAAAAAAAATAAAAGTTATGATTTAAGCCTCCCACTCTCAAATGTCTAATTAAAAAAAAACCTATTAAACACAAAAATGTAAATAAATAAGTTGCAATAATGTCTAAACATTTAAAAATACATATAGATCTCAACAAAATCATAACTCTCCTACCAATGATGTATAATTAGATCACTAAAAGATTATTAAATTTAAATCTCGACCACTAATATTATATGAAGTAGTAGAAATAAAAAAAACCCAAATTACCAAAACTAAAACAATAAAATAAAATAAACTCCGGTAAAACTAGAAATTCTCACCTTAAAAAAACACCACACATTCAAAGAGGAAAACATATTGATGACAAGAAAATTCCAATATCAAAGCAATCATAGTGTGGATTAACCTTTGATGAAGTGAAACTATTGAAATTTTTTGGTGTTTTCTTTTTTCTTTCCCCTTTTTTCTTATGCATTGATTAATTCACATTGCAATGTAAAGGAAGTACTCAAAGTGGGAAATTAGTTAACTTTGGGTGGTCCATTGCTTCTATATTTTCTTAGCTTTAAAATAAAAGACAATTTATGATTTATATTTTTTTGACATGAATTTAGATATACTTTTAGACATTATTGGAGGGAGAATGAAAGAGAGAGGGTAGTAAATGAAGGCCATGTGACTTATTGTTTATTTATCATTTTTTCTCCACTATGTGAGGAACTGTTTTTGTTTTTGTTTTTGTTTTTTTTTCAATGCTTTTGTTGGTTTTTTTTTTTTTTTTTTTTTGACATGGCAAAATGATCTTAAAGGGACCCCTCCCCCACACCACGTCTTTAGCAAGCGTGTGCAAGTGATTGATAAGAAAACCATTGCTACATAACCCCAAAAGCAATGGGGATATAAGAACTTTGTATTCAATGGAATTTCATAAAATTTCATGATAATTTAATTCGATGTCTACCTCTTATTAAAAAAACGAGTTTTAACTTACCTAAATCAATTTATTTAAGGTATTATCGACAAGAGTATAACTTTAATAATATCGTGTACAACTTAGAATTTAAAATGTTGCACTCAATCCCTCAATCTTTGAGTGGTGTTTATTTATCATATTTAAAGAAGATTTAGATTTTGGATTTACTAACTCCTCATTAAAAAAACTACATCTACGTAGGTTTTTAACTATTCAAAATAACTTCTCGTTTATAACAATTTATTTCTAATCATTTATTTATAACTATTTAAAATAACTCTTCATTTCTAACTATTAATTTCTAATTATTCATTTCTCTCTCCTCAAAATAATTTATTTTAAATATACATCCCAACCAGTTATTGTCTCCAACTCATCTACATAAACCACATCCATAGGAGTTTTTTACTACAACTCTTAATTTCTAACTATTCAAACTAATTCTTCATTGAAGCCTCATTCAAACATCTCTTAAATGTGTGTTGTTCTATTATTATTATTATTATTATTATTATTATTATTATTTAATATTATTGTAAGTTAAGGCACTATTGAAAAACAATTGATTAGTCCTTCATTTCTCCAATTTAAGCTTGTTTTCTTTTACTTTTTTTTAGTTTTAGTTTTAGCTTTCAAGAAAGTTTTTGAATTATACTAAGAGTCCAAAAAAAAAAATTTGTTTTTCATACTATGGTTGGATTTTTGAAATTACATGTAAAATGAACATGATAAACAAAGAAATATATAGGTGGGAAGTAGCATTTAGTACATGCTTAATTTTTTTTCTAAAGTTTAGGGTTTATTATTAAGAGGTTATGTATTCCAATATTCATTTCAAATGTTGTTGAACTAAAAAAACATACCTAAATATTTGATTTTCACCTCAATTGATCTCAAAACAAAATAGGTAGAAAGTTCAAGTTATGGTATGGATTTTTTTTTTAATGTGAGTTGAATTTGAACCATTCGAAGAGAAAGTGTTTGAAATTATGAAAGTTAGTCGATGCAATCAATTTTGAGCCATATAAAATAAATGAATTATTATTTTGGTTCATTTTTGGATAGATTTTGGTTGGGTTTTCTTTTTAGGAAATAAATTGTACCAATATATTTTTGTTGCACATTTTTATGTAAAGTAAATGTGTACCACACCTCTGCCTGCTCAGGCTAGTATTGTTCTTTTTTACTCAAAAAATGTTTAATAAGGTAATTGCCATATTAAATTTTTAATTTCATCCAATCAAATGAGACTTACACAAATGTTACCATTTTTACCTTTTGTTTTATTTCTGCCAAATTCCCTTATTCAAGTTAAATGTACGAATTTTAACATTTATCTCATTCGAGTCCAATTTGATAAAATGAAAGGTTGGGGTAAATTTTGTTTTTTTTCCTCCAACTATAATAACTTGAAGTAAATTCTATTAAGAAAATAATTAAATTTACAAAAGGGAATGTGCTGTGCTTTTTCCTTAGTACAAAACGATGCCTATACATCTTTATATGTCCCTATTATATTTAACCTAGGCCTTCCTGAAAGTGAAAACAATTTTTAAGGCCCACATTTTAATTATTATACTATTGTTTTAAGGTCGACTTTTAATTTTTATGTTGTGTTCACTAGAATTAGTTTGGAATTATATATGTACTAAAAAAAGTTTCGACTTATATATATATATAACGATTGATTCTTAATCGAACACATCGATTTGAATCAAATGTAGGACCATGTTAAAGAGCTTTTAAAATAAAAACCATTTTTATTATAAAAATTTAGAATATTTACAACTGTTTCTAAAAAATTATATATATCTAAACGAGCTATAATAATCACTCAAAATATTTAGAATTTTAAAACCATCTATTATCTTGTCTATAAAAATGAACATCCGAATGATTCTGTTACCCATGTATAAACATGTATATCTAAACGAATTAGTGATGGTAACTTTTCTACAAAAATTTACATCAAAACAAATTACAAAACAAGTTATTGTTTGCAATTTCTCTACAAAAGTTTACATTCAAACGAGCAATTATTGTAATTACAACTTTTAATTACTCAAAATAATTTATCATTCTAATTACTCAAAATAATTTATCATGCAATTATTCACCCAAACAACTCTAAGATTTTATAATTAAAAATACTTTTTAATATGAAAAAAGGATTTTAGATGAAAAGTACATAATTTGCGTAAATGATTTTTTTTTTTAAATACAAATGAATTTTTGTTAGTACAACTATAAGTGGGGTTTGAGGATTTTAGGTACTCTTTGAGACCTTTAAATTTTTTGTTTTAAATTTTTGAAATTTAAGTTTGTTTTTATTCAAAATTTTTACATGTATTTCATCTTTACTACAATGTGTCTATCTTTCTTAAAAAAAAAAAAAAAAAAAAAAAGTGAATGCCAACCAATTTTCAAAAACAAAAATAATTTTTTGAAAGTTTACTTTTTTTTTCTTCTCAATTTTGGTTTGGTTGCTACAAATAAAATGTAAATATACAAGTAAGAAAAATCATATGATAAAGTAATTATAGTAGGCCTAAATTTCAATAACCAAAAACAAAAAACCAAATGATTATCGAACAGAGTTTTTCTAGATAAAAAATATAGGTCAATTATTCACTTTTAACTCTATGCCATATTTGAGCTTATCATCTAAAATAAACTATATGCAATTGAATTATGTTACTGTACGATAAATTACCTATTTTACACGATCGAGCTTTACACCATAGTGGGATGTTTGATTATAAAAAGGGAAATTTGAACTCTAATCAGGAATTTACAGCTTAAATCTAAATATTTTATAATTTTTTTTAGTTAAAATATTATTTGATTCCTATATTTCTAATGTGATTTGGGTTTCATATACTCAATTTTATTTTTCATAGTTTCAATAAAGCTTAAACAAAATTTTAAGTACTATTAAAAACTATATAAAGTAAAATTGAAGCTTAAACTTGACAGAAAATACAAAATTTATTGAACATTTTAAAGCACAATAATATTATAACTTATTTTTCAAAAGAAAATCTATAATTTCATTCGAGCTAACGATTGTATGGTAGTTTTAGGCATATAGGAGTGAAAATGGCAGCCTGGCAATTTTTTCCCAATCTTTCCATGATTCATTGTGGGCCATCCCCCCACCCTCCCTATATGTTTTTGTAGAAAATTTCACCTATAACTATAAACAAACCTAATTATTCATGCATTTCTTATTATATCCCTTTCTCATCTCTTTATATTTTATAATCATTATTATTTATTTTTCTAACTATGTTCATTTGCCCTCTTCAACTTAGAGAAATGACTTTTGAAATATTTCCAAATCCTATGATAGTGTGACACCAAGTTAAAAGTACATTGAAAAGTTGTTACACCGATTTTTCTTGATGCATGTATACAAAATGGTTTATAGATCATCAATCTAATTGAAAAGTTGTTGTTTTTACTATTATTATTATTATTATTATTTTAATATCAATTAATAAACAGACTATTTCAAATGATTATATTCAAAAGTGTCTATTTATAAAGTCTTAATTTTGTGTTTGTGTCTCAAATTTAAAAATAACCATAGACATTAAAATAGGAAAATTTACGGTTTACCCTCTTGTTACATATTTAATATTAAAAAAAATTAATGATATACTTTCAATTTTCCAAATATCTATTTAACTACTAAACCCTAAACCATAAATAATATCTTAAACACTAATCCTAAAAGATTCTCAAAAATAAAAACACTAATCCTAAAATACAAAACCTTAAACGCTAAACTTTATGTACTAAACTTTAAATACTTAAAGACTAAACTCTTTAAATTTTATGGTTTTTTTTTAAAAAAAAATAATAAAATTTAAAATAAAATCTAATTTTAACCTGGTAATCTAGGGAATTTATCTTTCATAGCATATTTTTGGATCTTCATTATAATTATAGTACATTTTTAAAAATAATTTCATCCATAACACATTTTTTAAAATAATTTCATCAATAGCACATTTTGCCAAAAATTGTTATTCTAACATCATCAGACTTCTATCAGTTCAATTGATAGAATTCTATCGCCTCAACTAATAGACTTCTATCATTTCAACCAATAGACTTTAAACTTTTATCAGTTCAACTGATAGACTTCAATCGATTTTGAGTGATTGAACAATGCAAATTGATAGATTTCAATCATTTTTGTGCCACAAATGAATAAGTTTGGGAATTGTGCTACACTTGGATTTTTTTTTAATATACATGCAAAATCCCTTTATAATAATATTTTGGGAATTTATCCTCTATAGCATATTTTTGGCTCTTCATTACAATTGTAGCCCATTTTTTAAAATAATTTCATTCATAATACATTTTTCCCAAAATTCCTATTTAGACTTCTATCAATTCAACTTATAGATTTTAGATTTCTATCAGTTAAATTGATAGACTTTAGACTTCATTCAATTGATAAACTTCTATTCAACTAATAGGCTTCTATCTGTGGAATTGATAGATTCTAGACTTCTATCAATTCAATTGATAAACTTCAGTCGGCAAACTGATAGACTTCAATCACTTTTGTGCCACAAATGAATAAGTTTGAGAATTGTGTTATACATAGAATTATTTTGTTTTTTTTAATATACATGAAAAAACCCCATCTATAAAACCTAAAATCTAAATGTACATATTTCTTAAACGAGCAATTCAGAAGATATAAAAATATATTTTTTTAATAAATGAAGATCACATTTTATGTTTTAAAAAAAGTTACATTTTTATCAAGATTTTTTTCTTAAAATTGACATTTATTTTAAAAAAAAACTTAGGACACATTAAATTTCTAGTCATACACTATCATTACCTTTTTAAAATTGATAAATTTACAAAACTAGTCAAATATTGAAAGGAACTTCAAATTCGGTCACTTAAAAAAACATGCAACATACAAAAATTGATGTTAATAGATATTGCCGCATGCTGTTTGGTAATGCTAATATTATTAACTATTTATAATACAATATTAGAACGTATAAATAATTAATATCGGTATTAGTGAGTAATTATAATATAATAATATTAAAACGTATTACAATTACCTATAACAAAATTTATACTTACTTTGAAAAAAAGTGTATCAAATTAATTTCCCTTTAAAATTTAGTAGCCTAATAGACACAGGATTAGCATCGGAAACTTCACTCTTGGCATGGGCTTGAGCCCAATAATATTGGGACACGAAGGACACCAAGCCCACCCAGACCCAAAGAAGCCCACACTCCACAAACAAAAAGATTGGCTGATGTGGGCCCAGAAATCTAAAAATCGTAGCCCAGTACCAATGAAACTGGGCCCAATTAGCAGCAATGAGTTTCGACAAGTCGTAAATAGATAACTCCAACCCGAATCAATGATTGTCCAGAAACGATATGTCGGGTAAGCATCGAATCTACGTACCGACGGTTTCATTTGAATCGAAGTCTCTCTCGGGTGTTTGTTTATCAAATTATATAAAATTTAAATTAATTTATTAACTACTCATCAAAAAATTAGTTCATCGTAACTGTTATAAATAATCACTCATTTCTAACTATTTAAAATAAGTACTCTTTTTTTATCATTTATTTTTAATTACTTAAAATAATTTTTTATTTTTAAATACTTATTTATAATCATTGTGTTTTAACTATTGAAAATAATTTAATTTTTACCTCTCATTTTTAATCATTTACTTTTAATTACTTTAAATATATATTTTTTAATTTCAAATGCACATTCAAGCAAGTTATTATCTCTAATTTTTCTATAGAAAAATCACATTCAAACGAGTTTTTTATGGCAACTTCTTTATAAATAACTATATTCAAACGAACTATTGCAAAAACTTTAATTTTTTAACCACTCAAAATAACTTCTCAAACTAACTCTTTATCCAAATACCTCCTTGTGGTTTTAACCATCACATTAGTCATTATTTAATTTTTCAACTATTTATTTAATTATCAAGAGTGTACATATATTTATGTCAAAAGAACAATAACTTAACAGTGTCAATGTAGTCCATAAATGAGAAGATTATGGATTTAAATCTCGAATTTCTAATGATGTAAAAAGGGAAACGTGGTGCTTTACTAATTAGTTTGTCAATTTTGTAGGTAGATGACAAAAACAAACGCACCATCAACTTTGTAGAATTGTGTCAACAATGGAAATATTTCACCCCAGCCTTCATAGAATTACACCGTTCATTATATTTTGATGGCTAAAATATTTCTCACTCTAAAATATTTTTCAAACAAAAATTATGTTAATGTTAGGTTAAAATTGGTTGATGATAATAATAAAGAAAGAAAGAAAGGCGTAGGAAAAAATAGAAAAAACCTCAAACCAATTTCTTAAAAGATAAAAGAAAAGAGGAGTTAGAAACTTCCTCTCTTTTTTTTCTGATATAAGAAACTTCCTCTCTTTTATGTGGACTTCTTACTCTGAAATTAATTTCAACTATAAATTTATGTCTTTTATATATATATATATATATATATATATATATATATATATATATATATATATTCAATTGTATGCCATGTAAGTTTATCCTAAAAGTTGAATGAATGATTAATTTGTATCAATTAGGTCTTTAAAATTTTAAGTGTAAACAAAAGCATGAGAAAAATGATTAAGTAAATATTTCTAGAGAAGAATTTGGGTGTAGCCTACGCTACACCTCTATCATGATGTTATTCTTGTGACATTTTTGATGTCACATATTTCATATCTTTTTTTATTTACTTTATATTTATTTTTTTAAAAATAAAAGAAAAAAAAAGATGTGTGGTTTCATATGAATGATATTATAGTGGGGTACATCGTGCATCCAAATTCTTCTCCTATTTCTAAACATCTATTAAATGGTTGCTAACAAATATATAATGTCTTCATCTTTATCCTAAACTCCCTTACTTCAAGTAAATTGGTACTTTTGTTATAATTACATACAATTGATGTAATAATTGAAATTTATATGTATTTTCGATCAAAGAGCCGAACGTATGAATTTTCGAACTCCCAAATATCGACGTTGTACTAAAAAATAAAACTTACATGATCACATGATCTTAAGTTTTGTTTGTATGTAAAGTTTCTTCATCAGAAGAATATAATGTTTGTTGGCAGCCTCTATCCACTATATTTGAAGTGATTGGACTTATTCAACATATCATATCCTCATTACATCACCATTTCTTCACCTTCTCTTCCCAACATCAATTGCTAACATTCCTATTTTTCCTTCGTATATAAATTTTCTAAACAAAAATGTTTTGTTTTGTTTTTTTATTTTTTAGATTACAATAATTGAAGTGGAGATTTGAACCCAACATCTCTTAATCATTAAACATACATTAGCCGAGCAATTGCTTGTTGACACAAAAATATTTTATTTATTGTTTCCTATTTATAGTTTTCAAAGTAATGAACACATTTTTTTTGTTAAGTTAATCTTTATAAGAATAGAATGATTCAAATTCATGACTTTTTTTTATTTATGTGCACACTTATGTCCCTTCATTTATAGTGTTAGACATTCTAAAATTATATCTAAATATGATTATAATTAATCGCTTATAATGGTAGCAAAAATAATAAATTGAGTATTACCTTCCGCATTGTCTTTTATAACCGAGATGAAAGTCAATAATCACCACAAATGAAAACACAAGCACAAAAACGAACACCGACAACATAGTTCTTGATTCTTCTACATCCTCACTCTTTCTAACTCAAAAGATATGGTTTTTTTTTGTGGAAGAGTAGTAGCTATAGGGACCAAAATATGACGCAAAAAAAAAAAGAAAAATTCTATGACCATAGCTCAATTGACATCGTGTACTAATGACTTTCCTCCACCCTATACATCGTAAAAGAATATTTTTTTAATCTTTCATTTCCTTTTGCTCTCTTCATTTGATCGATTAACTGATGAAGAATTCATCCGCTTGATTTAATAGAAAGTTAACTTGTATAATAAAAGGAGACGAGTTTTGATTGAACTGTCGAATTTGGTTAAAAAAAACTTTGTTCTATGCATGATTAAACTGTAAGTCGATGCCTCCGTTTGTACTTAAGTTCAAGCAATGACATTGATTGAAATGTATCAACGACACTAATTGTCACAAATTGTCTTTAATGAATGTAATAAATGAGAGTTAAATATTGATTCTTAAGATCAAACCTGTGACCGTGATATTAAACTGAATCACTAGTAAATAATGAAACCAACGTGCCAACTGGCCCATTCAGTAGCAATTTTGACATCAGTAGAATTATTGAGATTTATAATTAAAAAAACTCATTCAAGTATAATTTTTTTTTAATGAGGAGTTTGAGTAAAAAATTTATTTGGATGTAAATTTTGATTGATTAGAAATGAATTGTTTGGAAATGAAGACTACTTATATTGAGTAGTTATAAATACATGATTAAAAATGAAGAGTTATTTTTAATAATAAAAATGATGAGTCATTTTTACCATCATCAAAAAAAAAAAAAAAAAACTCATCATCTTGGGGGCGTTTGTTTGTTTGGAAGTTCCGATTTCCCAGTTTTAAAAAAAAATAGTAAAAATGATTAGTTATTTTAAGTAGTTACAAAAATTCTAGATATAATTTTTTAAAGAGAGGTTAGTAAATCCTCGATCTAAATCCACGTTCGCAAACAAACGCCCCCAAATTGCTACACGCAATAACAGCCCCACCATGCCAGGAACCAAGAAATCCATCTTTCTAAACTCCTCACCTGCCATAATGTTTGTTCGATCATAATCACGTAACCACTCCACTCGAGCAACTACCCTGCCGCTGCCGCCTAATCTCTATCCAAACACACACAATAACACAAAAGAGCATTATAGACATTTTATTAGGTGCACAATTATTCGAAAATATAATGATACACATTTCATTTTCTAAATATGAACTAGAAAATTAAAAATACAAATTTTAATTGCTAACAACTTAATCCTATCGAACGGGTAAGTTGCACAATGATTTTAGTGTTTGGTTGTAAATTGTTTCGAGTTCGAAAATCGATATTTGTCCC
The DNA here is from genome assembly GCA_036507275.1 of Sicyos edulis. Taxonomy (NCBI): domain Eukaryota; kingdom Viridiplantae; phylum Streptophyta; class Magnoliopsida; order Cucurbitales; family Cucurbitaceae; genus Sicyos; species Sicyos edulis. The sequence goes on from CM071846.1 coordinate 6,078,232, forward strand.
CCTCCCTCCATATGTACTTAAAAAAAAAAAAAACTTAATCCTACACTATATCATGCATGATCTCACCTTCCACTACATAGTGCATTTAAAAAATAATAAATAAAATTAAAAAGCTTAATCTGATTTGTGGAATAAATTTAAAGTTAAAAAAAAAACAATATTCGTGGGTCACCTTTCCAACTCATGTTAGGAAAGTTTCTTTTCTGAAAAAAAAGAAAGAAAGAAAGAGCAATCACCACGTGGCATAAAATACTGCGCCACATAAGTCGCGGAAAATTACCGGAGACTTGCTGAGTCAGCATGGTTTTCTTGGCACGTAGGAAACAAGAAACTCAAAAACTCCAGGTGGGTTTGAATTCCAAATTGAAGATCCAAATCCATGGCCTGGTTCAGAAATGTCACCAAACTTTCCCCCACTAAGCCGCCGCTCAGATCCCCAATCCCACACCCACTTTCCATCCTCCTCTCACATTTCACCTCCCGTGCGCCGCCGCCGGGACTCCCCCCCACGGCCACCGGCGAGAAGCCACGGGTGGTGGTGCTAGGCACCGGCTGGGCCGGTTGCCGAGCCATGAAGGGCTTGGACACCGACCTATACGACGTCGTTTGCGTGTCCCCTCGCAACCACATGGTGTTCACCCCTCTTCTCGCCTCCACCTGCGTCGGCACTCTCGAGTTCCGATCCGTCGCCGAACCCATCGGTCGGATCCAGCCCGCCATTTCTCACGAACCCGGCTCCTATTTCTTCCTCGCCAATTGCACTTCCCTCAACACCACAGACCATTCGGTAACCTAATTCTAATCTCAACAAACAACACATCCTCTTAATAATTTCTTTTATTTTGAATTTGATTGATTTGTTATTATGGAAGGTGCAATGTGAGTCTGTTACTGAGGGAACATTGGACGCTTCAGAGCCATGGAGGTTTCAAATATCATATGATAAGTTGATTATCGCCTTGGGATCTCAGCCATTGACTTTTGGGATTCATGGGGTTCAACAAAACGCCATTTTTCTTCGTGAGGTTTATCATGCCCAGGAAATTCGTAGGAAGTTGCTTTTGAATTTGATGTTGTCGGATGTTCCAGGTACTTTTTGTTCTTCTTCGATGTCGTCGGCGTTTTCGGTGACTAAATTTGGAGAGTTTGTTTGTCCAATTGGCAGGCATCTCTGAGGAAGAGAAACGTCGGCTTCTGCATTGCGTCGTTGTCGGAGGAGGTCCCACTGGAGTTGAATTCAGTGGGGAGCTTAGTGATTTTATTAGGAAGGATGTTAGTCAAAGATATACTCATGTCAAAGATTATATCCAAGTTACTTTGATTGAGGTTTGTAAAATGTGGATCCTAGCTTTGGATTCTTTATGCATAGTACACCATTTGCACCATTATCGTTCTCGGTTTCTCCAAGTTTTGGATGGATTGTTAAGCTTCTGAGGTCTCTAGATATAGAAGAATCAACCTTGAGTTTATTCCCTTGTTTGTGTTTGTTTAATTCTTTTACAGGCAAATGAGATATTGTCTTCCTTCGATGATCGACTTCGGCACTATGCTACTAAGCAACTGACGAAGGTAGGAAAGTTCATACATTAGAGCAATTCCACTTTTTCCCTAGGATGATTACACGTTTCACCTTTCTTAGAATGCTTCAAACTTTGAAATTTTTCGATCTTAATTGTTTGTATACCCTCAGTTGGGAGTTCAACTCGTACGTGGCATCGTCAAAGATGTTAAACCTCAGTCCATCATTCTCAATGATGGCTCTGAGGTTCCTTATGGATTGTTAGTTTGGTCTACTGGTGTTGGCCCTTCTCCTTTTGTAAAGTCTTTGGAAGTTCCAAAGTCTCCTGGTGGCAGGTAAGTCAAAATTTTCTTAGTAATTTATCCAAAATGTTTATTTGCCTCTTAGATCTCTAAACTTTCAGTTTCAAAAAAAAAAGATCTCTAAACTTTCAAGCAATTGTTTCAGAAATTCCCTGCTTTGTTTTTCTCTTTAATTCCTTCCAAGAGAGGCAAATTGTTTCAGAACCAGGTGGGAATCCATTCGTATTTAGGGAAAATCATCATCTTCTCTGGCTCTCCAATCTTGGCATCAATTGCCCAAAAGAAGTTTTAATTTTGATTTCCTATCTTATAGGACTATATTTTATTTCTTTTCGTGCACATTCGATCGGTGGTGTCCTAACCCTTTGCTTGATGTTGCCATCTTTATTCAAATCACGAAATCCTCAAACTTATCTAAGGCTTCGTGATTATGCTTTCTTTTCTTTCACCAGTATATAACTATAAACCTCCGGTTACATTGGCAGGATCGGTATAGATGAGTGGTTACGTGTTCCTTCTGTGGACGATGTGTTTGCAATAGGTGATTGCAGTGGGTTCCTAGAAAGTACAGGAAAACAAACTCTTCCTGCTTTAGCTCAGGTAAGTTTAAGTTACTCCTGAATATTCTGGTTTTCTGCTCATTCATGGGACCCTCATACTTATGATTCAGTTTTCGTTGCATTCTTAAGGTAGCAGAGCGTCAAGGCAAATACTTAGCAGCCTTGCTGAATAAAATTGGTAAAGAAGGTGGGGCACGAGCAGGTTGCGCAAAGGACTTGGATCTTGGAGCGCCATTTGTCTACAAGCACCTCGGAAGTATGGCAACTGTTGGAAGATACAAGGCTCTTGTCGACCTTAGGCAGAGCAAAGTAAGCGATCGATCGATCGAGCGCTGCCTTTCTATCTCGCTCTAAATGGTTAACTGGGTGACTCACTTATGATCATTTTCTGCAGGAAGCAAAGGGGTTGTCTATGGCAGGGTTCATCAGTTGGTTTATTTGGCGTTCGGCTTATCTAACCCGTGTCATAAGCTGGAGGAACAGATTGTATGTAGCAGTGAACTGGGCAACAACTTTCTTCTTTGGTCGTGATATAAGCAGAATTTAGATTTGGAAGTTACAACTCAAAATAAAAAGTGTTCAAGTTTAGCTCGATGATCATTGTTTTATGTGCAGCCGTACTTGCGAGTTAGCGAGTTATTCGCCTTGCAGAATAGATGTGCAGTAAAACTATCAGATTCTTGAGCTTTTAAGAATTGTGTTTCTTTTTCACTTAACCCTCAATAAATTGTTGTCTTGAGCTTTTAAGAAGGTTGCTTATTACCAATGGTTAAATGCTTCAATCTGAATGACCAAGATGTTACTTAAATCTCTCTAAAATGTAGGATTTATCCCTAGATTGTAAATAAAATAAAAAGAGTTCTATTACATCTAATAGAAACCTTATGCACATACACAACTTAGGAAATAATGAACTTTCCAACTTGCACCAAGAATATGAAAAACCTACCTACTGAATTATTAATATCTCTACTACTAAAAGTCGTCAATCTGGAAAAAAAAATACTCTTCAACCAGCAAGTCGACTTCGAATGATTTCTTTCATCTCGGTTGCTCCGGGAAACCTTCCCACGAGTTGTTTAGAGAACATCTGAATAACAGAAAAAACAAGAGAAAATGAAACTTGATACTTGGGCAAACAGAATCATGCTTTCTGAAAATACACTTAAAAAAGTTAGAGTACCAGTTCATCATTGAGGAAAACTAAAAAGGGCTCAGTGTTCTGGAGATAGTTTATGGCTATGCAGCCAAGTAGCCAAGGGATTGCACTGGCAGCAAATTTGTGTGCATCCAAGGGATGGTACCAAGAAGGTGCTGCTGACATTTTCAAGTAGAGAAAAATATGATTACCAGCCATCACTATCATTATAATCAGTACTTGTGCAGTTGTTATAAGCTTTGTAGCAATGTATTTTGTCCAATCTGGATGATGCTTAGAAAGAGTTACATTCATTCCTGGGAAAGTTTTTTCTGCCAGATCCTTAACCGACATGGTAGCACCTCTGCCCAAACAACATGACAAAGAGCAAAGACTTTTCAGATACAAAGGAAGGTAAAAAGTAGTGGCAATAACGAAACCCCAACCACTGTAATAGTTTGACTTTAACAATAATTGAAGTGAACGTAAGGTGGTCAGACATTCCCAAATATATGTATATAAGAGATTTGCCTCACATAGATTCTAAGATTAAATAAATGATCATATTAAATACTTCAATTGTGATTTTCTTTTTTTTAGTGTGAGACTAAAAATTTATAAGGGCAGATTAACACGATCAAGACATCAACAACTCAAATAAATCGGACCACTAAACAAAAATAATAAGAGTTGGGTTGAATTATATAGTTTCCTTTTGATATAACTTTTGTTGAGTCGAGTCAAGCTTTTCAATTGACCAATTTTCAACTTATTCAACATAGCTCAACCCGAACTAAGAATGATATTCTATAAATTAATTTTAACTAATAAGATAATCTTTTAGCATATTGGCAAGGAATCATGCAACCTAAGATTAAGTATGAGTTGTATTTAAAAGAGGAAAAAATGAGATAAACACAACTCAAAAATCCCAGCCAACCCAATTTAAAAAATTGTGAATTGAATTGGATTGTTCTAATACATAAAGTTGGGATGGATCCATAAAGTTTAAGGAGAAATGTGAAGGATCGATAAGAATGGTGAAAGAACACATCCATTTCTCTCATAGATTTAATTATCAAAACAAGCAGTAAGACAATGATCTGCAGTGCCCTAATTTAACAAGCACAAAGTAAAATTCCACTTTCCAGGAACCAGATTTCACTCGAAATCATTTCATCATAACTCCAACAAATTCCACAGATAAAGCAAAAAAAGAATCAGCACAAAATGATGATGAAGAAACTAAATCCCCAAAATCAAGTAGAACGCAAGACATTGAGTGAAATGAAATGTACCCTATAAGAAGTGAGAGAGGCGAATTCGATGCGAATCGTATCATTATATGTCTGATTCGAACTCGACATCTGCGTCTGATTTAATATGCGAGAAACTGTATGATTCAAATGGTTGCTGTTTGAGTGATTTTGAAAAACCACAGAATTTGATGAAATTGGCGGCGGATGAGTGGAGAAGAAATCGTAGATATCCAAACACAAAACTGACAGCGATAGCAATGCAAGAACTGAATTTCTTCGATCCATTTTTTTTTTCTGCTTCAATTCTCTGTAACTTCAATTTTGAAATTGGACTGACAAAGAAAAAAATGAAGAATCGGGAATTATTCACTCCGATTTGTTGTTATATTTTTTCAAATTTACATGTAACTAATTATTTTAGATTCTGTTATATATATATACATAACAATATTTGAAACTGAACCGCAACAAACTGGTTAATTTATGATTCATTGGAGTAGGCTCTATTTTATATTTATTGGTATACTACGATGTATATATTGTTATATTTTTATATATTTTTTTAATTAAAATTCTTTTATAAATTAGTATATGAACAGAATCTTTATATTTTTTTTGCTTCCATTTGAATTTGATGCATAGTGAAAACTAGTGTTAGGACAGAATGGTTCAGTGACGCAAATGATTATTCATTTCTACTCTACAATCACATATTCGATCTTTAGAATCGGTATTTGTAATCCTTCTTTCCCCAATTTATACTCAAAAAAAAAAAACTCCTATTATGTTTCAAGTTGCATGGCTTGCAGGCGAAGGGATGCTCCAAGCATGTACTTTTTTTTTTTTTAAGATTACAACAATAGGTGAAAGGACTCGAACCTAAGACTTCTGAATTATTAAAGATCCATTTTTTAATGTTTTTATGTTTTTGTTTTTGTTTTTTTTTCTTTTAATTTTAGAAATAGTCTTGTTTGTTGACAATTCTTATTTCTTGTTCCAAAAAATTTTTAAAATTTATTTCTAATATTTAGCTACAAAATGATAAATCAGTTTCTGCGGCTCTATTTTTGCTTTTTGTGGGTGTCTCTTTGTGGTCGAATGGGCTTATTTCGGCGGCCCAAACGATCGGATGGGACTCTTCCTAGACTTGAATTGAGCCACCAAATAGATCCTATCAAAGATAAATGGTTTAGTATGTGCTCTTTAATTAAATCGACCTTCCATGATATTATTTATGTGGCACCGCACATCTCATCTTTTTCTTTTTCACTTTATATTTATTATTAAAAAAAAAAAAAAAAAAAAAAAAAAATGTGTGACTCGACATGAGTGATAGCATTGTCGGCTTCTCATAAAAATTTTAACGACCTGCAATGCAAGATGAAGGCTCTTTGTTGGATATATTGGATAGCAACGTGTTTTCTTTTCCCGGTGCTCTTCCCACTACCAACACCATGAAAAGAAAAAGAATGCATCAAAATTTCTAAAGCAAAATAGAAATATTGCCTTTTTGTGAGTGCTCCATAATTCCTCTCCCACTTTGATTCAATGAACTTTCTAGCTTTAACATTTGATCTTCACATTTGGGAATGTGTAGAAGGGAATATAAGGTGAAAAATCATTCCAAGTAAACTATTAAATTGAAGATTTATTTTAACTATTAATATTGAGGTTAGAAGCTTATTTTCTTACTTCCATAATTATTAGGTGGGAAAATAGACATAATATATACTTAATAACAGTTAAATTTTTATAGCCGGTTAGTAATTTCATTGTTTAGTGGTAATCTAATTCAATGCGATCAGAGTTCAATTTAAAAATCGGTATTGAACCTTCTACTAATTTAAATTTATTTGTTTTAATTGGTCATTATTTTACTTTTCATGAATTATCAAATCAGTTTAAATTTACTTCAACTATTTTTACGAGATAAATCACATGACTTTACAATATGCTCATCAACTGAACTTGTAGGATAGGAAATTCGTAAGGTTCATTAAAAAATTCATCATCATTTAACCAATTCACGCGGCTATAACTCATTTATTATTGATCATTCTTATAATAAACTTTGAATATCCATGGACCTTGAGTGTAACTTGAAAGTTCAAAAAATAATTGAGAGATTCATCAATTTCAGCTGCTCAACAATTCTATTTCTTAATGGATGAGTGAACAAACAAAGAAATGTAAAATCTGTTATTCTTCAAATGAAACAACTAGTTATGGAATGGGCAGAAACATTCCTTCTGCCCAAATTTGATTTCTCTAGATACAATATTATTCTAGCTTTGGGAAAAATCTACCTGAACAATTTATGATGAATATCAATGAGCGTTTAAAAAATATAAATATATATGACCAGAATATGATCCCTTAAATGAAAGAAAACGAATGTGGCCAAACTCCAAAGCTTAGGAAACCCACTGCTCTTGTTCCATGTACATTTGCTTCGAATCGCCGTTGTCAAGATAACAAAGCTGCTGTTGCTGCTGCTCGTCCATACTCAACTGCACTCAACTGCACGGTGCTCTCGGTTGGAGCATCCTTTACCAGGGACTGAACCCAGGAAACGTCTGGCTCAGCAGCAGTGGCATGCATTGTGGACATTGCTAGAGAGCTGCTGCGAAGCCCAAATGATGCAGACTTCCTTAACTTGTTGAGCTCTTCTCCATGAATTCTCCAGTCTAGTTTCCCATCGGGCGAACCCCAATCAGGGAAGTTCGAAGACATGACAGTTGCAGATGTAGCGGGGGGTGAAAGTCCAGAATGTCGGTTCACCACACTACGTTCGACAAAGCTCTGGCTGCGCTTAGCGAAAGCAGCAGCCCTGGAACTCCGATTGCTTGTTGCAGCAGACACAGATGAGTCGATGCCGAACGGTTGTGACGACCTAGCAGGAGGGGATCCAATGCTGTTAGCATAGCTTGAGAGGAAAGACTGATTCAGGGTTTGGCGCATCTGATTTCCGGAAGGGGATTGTACCTGAGATCCCATAGAATCCAGTGAAAGTCCTTGTAATTGGGGCAAAATTGATGGATCTATGGACCCGAAAATTTCCTCGAGGTTAGAAGGATTCATGCCTCCAAGTCCGTTCAATTCTCCATTTCTATTCCTTGGGGACGGAAAAGATCCAGGGGTAGAGAAGCCACTGTTCCATTTGGAAGGGGAAGACAGACAAGATGTCTCATTCATTAACTGTTGCTGTCTATGGTGCTGGATTTCGAGACCAAGTAACTCAATATCTAGATCCATGTCTCTCGCGCTCAAAGCAGCCTTCAACCTGCTACCTGGAAGCTGCAAGGTCAGAGGTGCAATATTACATTGAGTCTGCCACATGGTTCCTCCCATTGGAGAAGAAACTCTAGGAGTCACAGGCGTTGTTGATGCAGATGTAGGAGAACCAAGGGTAAACGGGTTGATTGATGCGATGTCGAGTGAAGAACCACACATTGATCTCGGGGACAGTACAGCAGAACCAGTTGACGCGTACAAGGGGCGGAGATCCTCCGGTTTGTGAGCAAAGAAACAGACCTTTCTGGTGCATCCAATTTCATCCTTGCAAAGACGGGTACGGTATTGAGCAGGATGAAGCCAACATTCGAAAATTCCATGAGCGTATTCACAGTTATCTCCCTGCCTACATGTGCCCTTTCTGAATTCGGGACATGGGACGCAACTGTAATGGTATTTCCTCGGATCCCGCCTCCTTGCATTTTCCCCAGGGTGAACAAATGGACACTCTGTCCAATCGTGAGAGTAAGCTCTTGTACAAGGTTTGATTTTAAAAGTATACATTCTAAACTCATCAGTGCTATAGATTCCATACTTGATGTCTGGAAGTGAGAGATCAACTGGATACTCTTTCTTCTCCATCCCATCTCTTGAAACCCGAGGCGTAGAAAGCTCACGTGGCTCCTGCAATATCGCCTCAGATGAACCAAGGACTTCTTCGCTGTTTGCAAGTCCATTTAGTAACTGCTGTAACACCTTTCTCCTCGAATAGTAAGAGGCTAAAGTAAAATCAGGAGCAATCAAGTCACAGGGCCGGTAACCATTTGCATCAACAGCGTTCGCATCAGCGGAAACATCAAGCAAGAGTTTGACAACCTGATCTGAAACAGCAGAGCCACCAGCAACTGCACAATGGAGAGCCGTTGCACCATCCGAACCACAAGCCTGATTAACATCAACACGACCACTGTGAACGATATACGAAATGACATTCAAACTACCAAACATGGCTGCAACCATAAGAGGGGTCCTTTCTTCATATCCCATCTTTTTAGAACCAAAAATTCTCCCATACCACAAACTTGCTTCATCAATATCATGGCCACCTTCCTCAACAGCACTCCTAAATCCAATCAGGTCATCCGTAGCCGAAAATTCGAGCAAAACCGAGATACAAAACCCCAAATTTCTATTGCAACCATCCATCATGAAGTTTGGGCTTGCAGATTTCCTATTGCAACCATCGCACATCATAATCTATCCGTCCTTAAAACCTCCAAATTTCTACAGAAATATAATTCACAAAAATCTATTCAGAAATCCCATTAAAAAAGGAAATTACATGGGAAGAACCCAGAACAAAAAAAATAACCCATAAAAACAAACTCAAGTGGAAAGTTCATCCAAATATTTGGCCATCAAACAATAATCCAAACTAGAAAATCAAACAAACTCAAATAGAAATGGAAATAGAACAAACATTACAACACCCAACAAGAAGAACAACCCCCTGTTCGATTATGCCGGAAAAGTAGTAACAAAAGAACACAAACGGATAATTTCCAGAAACTAAAAAACTGTACCCAACACGAAAAACACTCAGAATTAAATGAATTACTTGCTAACAACAAACGATTTAACTAAAAACTAAAAACCCCATTTCAAAATAATGTTCAAAAAACAAGATTGAAAGAAAATTACCTCGTAAGAAAGGAAAAAGATCAGGGAATAGCAAAGATCAAAAGAGAAGCCCCGACAAGACAAGAATTTGGGTTTTAAACTAAGCTTTTAGCAATTAGAATGAAAGTTGGACTTTTCTTCCTTTATTGGGTTGGAGTCAAAAAGACCAACCAACTTGGCCAAAGCTCTGTCTTCTTTTTATTTATATATATATATATATATATATTTTTTTTTTTTTTAATTTCTTGTCTTCCTCGTCTTCGTTTTGCCTCTTTGTGAAATGAAACTCAAATTCAATTCCAAATGAATGCAAATTCAAATGTGGAAATTCAAAAAATAATAAAATATAATTCTTGTGGGCCCCTAAAGGGAATTGTAAACAACGTTATATATAAATAAACGGATTGGTCTTTGGTGACAAATATTCAACATTGGATGCGCGCTGTCGAGCTTATCTAACAATCAGTGTTGGATTGGGATTAAGGAAATCAACGGCTCAGATTAAGTTTCTTAGCCAATAAGCTGAAGCGCAGCGCCTCCGATTTTGACCTAAGCTGAAACCGGCGTCGAATTTTTTTTTTTTTTTTAAAGATAAAATATAAATGTTGTCTTCAAAATTGGATGAAAGTTAGAATTTAGCTTTAATAATTTAAAAAATTAGAATTTATTCTTTATAATTTACAGAATTATAGAATTTAGATTGAATAAGTTAGTGATGCAATAGTTTCATTGTTTGATTATAAACTAGTTCAACATCAGTTTGATAGGTTCAAACCTTTAGTGTTAGACGAAGTTAAAATTCAATCTCTATCATTTTAAAAATTAAACTTCAATCTCTATACTTGTGATAAAGTATTAAATAGATAGAAGTTAATTATTTATTTATAAATGATATGATTTTTTTTTTTGTTAAAACAATCACTTAATTCATAATTTAATTATTAACATATGATTGTTTAACTTTCAGATACTTAATTCGTTTTAATTCGCTATGATTAAATTTAATAAGAACTATTTTTTAGATTTTATTAAATTATAAAGATTTATTTCTAATTTTTTAAAATCATTTGAACTAAAGTCTATATTTTTTAAAAAAACTATAATAACTAAATTCTAATTTTTAAAATTATAAAACCTAAATTCTAACTTTCTTCCCATCATAACAATTAAAATTATATTGTATTAAAAAAAATTAAAATTATATGTATTCGAAATAAAATATTAAAATATGATTTATATCGTATTCACATTAAGGTTTATTTGATATTTTGATCATTAACTCTCAAATATCTAAATGGTTTAGATTTGTTTCATTAAACTTTCAACTATTCAATGTCTTCCTTCAAAAAAAAATGAATTTTAATCAAATATATTTTAAAAGATTAAAAGAAATTAATATTAAACGAAACTAATCTAATAATTTTAATAACAAAATGTGAACCTATTTTTAAAATTTATATTAAAAAATGATAATTTAAGAGAAATTAACAAAAATATTATAAAGATAATTTTTTTAATTTTTTAATACAAAAATTAAAATTAAACATTTCTTAGGATTATTAAACAAACTTCTAAATTTAGAGATTAAAATTAGATATTTAAAATTTTGTATACTAAAATAGAACCAAAAGAAATAGGAATGTTAAAATAATAATAATTGAATTTTTTAACCTAGAATAAAACATTATTTCAAAAAATAAATAAATTATGAATAAATGTCATTTTCTAGAGAAAATGTTGAATAAATGTTAAAGTAGGGTCCATGATAAATATCCATAGAAATATAATGTTTTTCTAAGAAGAAATAAATGTTAATAGAATTTGATTTTCATGGCCTGATCTCCTGGTCAAAAAATTGTCATTTTATCAGTAATAACTTTATTATTGAGGGAGGGACAAATACCAATTTCAGGGATTGAACCCATGACGCTGGTGTTGAGCTGGTTTACAACCAAACAATGAAGCCACTGTGTCACCGACCCATTCGACAGTAATAATATCATCTTGTCACATCACATACACTTGTTTATTTTGATTAAAATAATTAGGTATTTGAACTCATTACTTATTAAATATACACATCCATTTTTAAATTTATTCTATTTATGGTTGTTGAATTTCAAATATTCAATTTTAATTCAACTATTATTTTTCTTTCACTTTAATTCTTAAAAATTTTAGTGCTAATTTTTGTCTGCATACTTTATAAAAAAATATATTTTTTAGAACATTTTGTCATTTTACTTGGTATTAAATTTGGTCCAGAGACAGGAAATGAGATAACTATATTGGCCAACTAAAAGACCAAATCATAATGATTTAGCTTTTAGACCATAATTAGCTAGTTCATGAGCATTATAGTTACTTACTCGAAATAAACTGAGCTGAGTCCACTACTTCAGGTGAGTTGTTCGAGACACACCCCTAACATAGGCTCGAGCAAAAATTGACCTATCAAATTCGAAGATGATATAGGAGGACCTCAACCGTAATTCAATACATAAAGTATAGTGCTCTGGGGAGTAAGATCACCATCACAACAAATTGTTGCTATTGCCACAACAAAATAAATGGTTATGTTGTGGCAATAGCATCAATTTGTTGAGGAAATGAGAGGACAAACCTTCTCATGGTACTTAGAAACCCAATTCGCCAAGGTAGGTGAGTCATAAGGGTGTTGGTTGTGTTCCCTTTGAGCAAAATACTTCTAAAAAAATGTGTGAATGAAGGACTTTTGGACCTATTAAAAGTCAAACATTTCTACCTTCAAATATCAATAGATTTGATAAGATGAAGTTCCTTCTCTCTCTAAACTTTAGTGAGGAAAGAATGCTTCGACCGGAGCTATCTTGTGGGCGTGTGGGGGTACCACAGGGTGGCGTTACTAGACTCCGACAGGCTTCTTTGGAAGACTTAAATGTGGGCAATTCGAGGGCTCCCAACGAAGCGTTGGAGGTGGAGCTTTGGGATTTTGGTCGGAAACTCCATATAGAGAAACCTATAAGACATTTGAAGGCCAAATGAGAGGGTGGAAGAGATTCGGGCGTGACCGTTCGATAAGGATGAAGAAGGAGGAGGAAGATGAGAAGAAAGGTCTTGTTTCATTCACAATAGTAATGAAAAACATCTCAATTTCAGGAATACACACACAAACAGTGGTTGGGAGCAAAAAATATTGCAATTGGAAATCAGTAAGATCATTGTATCATATCAGAATATGTAATTTGTTGTCACACTCGGTGAGCCTTTTTACAGTGTAAGAAAGTATGCGAAAGTGTCTTTTTTCATTCTACAAATTGTACACACAGTATACACATGGAAATATCTCTTCCTCAATATGCTCTTGGTTGGAAGAAGGTTATGAAATAATCTACATATAAAAATCTTTATTTATTTTTTTAGGTATATAACATTCTCCACCATGAATTACGTGTTGTATCATTAGAAATAGATGCATAAAAGTTATGAAAAGCCGATAGTTCATAAGCACTCTTTACATGAAATATTATCCAGACTGCAATTCCAATTCTGTGAGGCAGGTTGATAAGTATGAAAATTGGGAATAGCATCGACATCAACCAAACAAAAATGAGATATGATATAATATGAGTTACAACCTCCCGAGGGCAAAATAAGTTGATGAACTGCCAACCAAGGAGTATGAAATATTTTAGTAGACAATCCTGATTAGAGATGATTTTTATTTGGTTATAGTCTGATTTTTATTAGGTTTGAATCGATGTCAGTTTGATTTTCATTTGGTTTAATTTGGTTTTAGTTTCTTGACCACTCTGTGTGGTTTTTCTCTAACCTAGCATCAATCATATGGTTCAACAAAAGCATCCATCCTGGTAACCAGAGTTCAATTAACTATCAGATAAATAAACTTGCTATAAAACCCAGCAGATACGAATATAATTATTGACAAACCCCAAATTACGAATATATTTATTGGTTTAACACCAAGAAACAAAAGAGAAAAACAAGTTTACTCAAACAGATCATATAGAACTAGAGGGATTACTAAACTTCAAGATTTCAACGAAGATCACCTCAATCAGTAAATAGTATTAGCAAAATCCAACCCTTCATGCATTTATCTGATTCACAGAAATTACTCTGATCGATTTGCGTACCTCTCCGCATTGCCATCGTTGAGATTGATTCCCACCATGGCCTCCCCCAATCCACTGCTCACCTCTGCAAGCACATCAGGGTCCCCATAATGCGTCACGGCTTGCACGATTGCCCTAGCCCGCCGCGCCGGGTTGCCGCTCTTGAACACCCCGGATCCGACGAACACTCCATCGCACCCCAATTGCATCATCATTGCCGCATCTGCCGGACTGGCGATTCCTCCAGCGGCGAAATGCACCACGGGAAGCCGGCCTAGCTGCTTGGTCTGCATCACCAAATCATAGGGAGCCCCAATCTGCTTGGCGTAACAGAAAACTTCATCATCGTCCATATTCCTCAGCATTCGAATGTCGCCCATCACAGACCTCACATGGCGCACGGCCTCGAGAATGTCTCCGGTGCCGGCTTCGCCTTTGGTTCGAATCATGGCAGCGCCTTCGCGGATCCGGCGCAAGGCTTCCCCCAAATTTCTACATCCGCATACGAAGGGGATCCGGTAATTGTGCTTGTTGATGTGGTTCTTGTCATCGGCCGGAGTGAGAACCTCGCTCTCGTCTATGTAATCGACGCCGATGGCTTCGAGGATTTGAGCCTCGACGAAATGGCCGATTCGAGCCTTGGCCATGACGGGGATTGTGACGGCCTGCTTGATTTCCTTGATCAGTTGGGGATCGGTCATGCGAGCAACGCCGCCCTGAGCCCTAATGTCCGCCGGAACGCGCTCGAGGGCCATGACGGCGCAGGCGCCGGCCTCTTCGGCGATTCGGGCCTGCTCGACGTTAACGACGTCCATGATTACGCCGCCGCGGAGCATTTGGGCCAAACCGGCCTTGACGGAGAAGGTAGATTTCTTGGAAGCCTCGCAAATGGCGCCATTGCCGTAAACGGTGACTACGCCTGTGTCCGCCATTGGAGGAAGATGGAGAAAAGAAATCAGATGTAAATGGAAATTTGTTTCAGAAAGGGTGAATTAGAGAATGGGCTGTGTCTTTTTTTTTTTTTTGCTTTTCCATTTTCTATTTTATATTTAGTCGGTTAATTTTTTTTTTTTTTTTTGAGAAAGAATAGTTGGTTAAATTTTAATTTTGTTTGTTTGGGTATAGTTTTAATTGGATGGTGATTTTCAAAGTTTCGATTTAATTTTCTATAATTGGGTTTTGTTTTAATTTATTTTAACCGTTTAAATTTAGCATCCATCCGTTTATTTTCTTTTCCTTTTTTTTGAAAAAATTTATTTTCTTTTTTAGTTCAACTACATTGGAATTCCAAGTGCAACAATTATATATATTTTGGAAGTGCCACAATACTAACTCTATATATTTTGAGCTAAATTTAGTTAAGGCTAGTATCTATTTTGGTGTTAATTCATTTATTTTTATGATTATAAATTTAATTGGTGGAATCGATATTTGTAATTCTTTTTCTCCAACTCGTAAAAAAAATAGAAAAAAAGATTTCAAAGAAAAAAAAAGTGAAATAAATGGATAGCCAGTGCTATAAACTAGGAAATTTATCAAGCATGAAAGAGAAAGGAGAGAGATTACATTATATGTCATGCATTATAAAAATTCTAAAATAACAATAAATAGAAAAATAATAAAATATAATTTTTTTTGACAATAAAATATAATCTAAACTTTAGACATTATGTCAACAAGAGTATTAGCCTAATCGCATTATTGTACGCAAAAAATTATAGATTTGAATCTCTCACCCTTAATTGTTGTAACTCAAAAAAATTTCTTTTACACATTATTACATAAATAAACATCAATACTAATAACACTAATATTGACATTAATATTAGATCAATACTCTTATCATTATTTAATAGTTGAATAAATTTTTAAGTCATTTTTTAGATCAACTTCAACCATATTTGAGTGATAAAAAATTCAAAAAAACCTTACATTAAGTAACATTTACTCAACAAAAAAAACCAAAAGCACTAACTTGACTATATTAATGTACACTTGTAAATTAATAGATAAAGAGGTTTGATTCTCAATCTTTCAATATTATTGAATAATAATAAAAAAAATGACGATAGCTATGCTCAAGTTAACATAAACTAACATGTGCATGCTTGAAATTTCTTCTCATTTCATGAAAATGATGCGATTTATTTCGGTGAGATTTAAGTGAATTATGAATTAATTTGAAATTTCATGAAAATGGACTCAAGCTTTTGACTTTCTGATTGAAAATATGTCTTTGTGTTAGTTAAATTATGTTCACTTTCACAATTATATAGACAAGTTGAAATAAATTCATATAAGAAGATATCAATAAGAAAATAGCTCAATTAACATAAGTGATTGTGATTAAGAAGTCATAAATTCGAAACTCTTATGATACTTGAATTTGAAAAAAGAAATAATAATCAACATTTACATTATTTAACTAAAATCTCACTTTTTACATAAAACTAACTTCTCGATTAACTAAAAAGAGCATAGTGGTATCATAGCAATTATAAAGATATACATGTTCCAATCCTTCTCACAATTTGATTGAATAGAAAATAAACCCTCAACTAAAAAGAAATAAAACTGTATTCAACCATTTCAAGCTCAAACTTGAAACATAAAGCATGCCCTAGTTACATTTGTTTAGATTTGGCGAATAAAAGAGCATACTAAAAGTAGTTTAGTTTACAATGATGAAGTACTTGCGCTAGGAATCGTGGCTGATAGTTTTATTGTTCGGTAGAAATCCAATTCAACACTATAATTCATGAGTTCAATTTCAATAATAAATATTTAATGATAAAGAAGTCTTGTCATATCATTCTATAATTTAGCCATTATAATCATTTTTCATCATACAAAATTTATTTAAAATACTAAAAGTATTTTAGTTTTGATGGATCGAGCCTATCAATTTTTTTAAATTAAATGATTTTATTTATTTTTATTTTTAACTTGTAATTTATAATTGTAATACTTCTATCCTTATGTTACTTGTGTATTTATTAAGTTACTTACTCAAAAAATTGGTGACCTATTAATAAGAGTGATAATAAAAATAAAAAAATCGACAAAATTGAACCGATTCAAACCAATTCATTGGATTGGTTCGAAATTTTCACATAATATTGGATATATTGATTTTTATTTGAAGAAAATTTAAAGTCGTGAATCGATTTGATTTCTATTTATAAAAACCAAACGAAACCAATAATGATTTATTTATTTTCATTTTTTTGTATGTTTGTTCAACTTTTTATCGGTAAATGATTAAATATTTTTGTTCAATTTTGTTATAAAATTTGAGAATTATTTAGAAAAAATATTCAATTAGAGGTGGAAAGTAAAATAGAAAAAAAATATTAAATGAGACCGAATCAAATAAAATCGAGCCATGATTTTTTTTTTTATTGAATATTTGTTCGATTTTCAAATCAATTAGATCAGATCGATTTTTAATTTTACCTAAAAACCAAATAGAATCGAACTAATTGTTTTATTTTTTGTTGGACACTACTTTGGTTTCTCTTTTTATCGTATTGATTGGATTAGTAGGATGAGGATCACAAAATTGAACCAATATCACTGATGGCTATTAACTTGACTATAATTTAATTCAATTTTGATGTGATAAATTCATAGAGAGCTGAAATGAAATTATAAGTTCAAATTATATATTCTTGAACAAAGGAGACACGTGGCAGAGTCCTATTAGAGAAAACAAAAAAGAAACTGAGAACTCTACTATAAAAGGCACAGGCATTTCAATTCTCTCTCGATATTATTCCTGCGGCTCTACGAAGGGACTGTGAATTCGAGCAAGAATTTTGCGGAGTAATGGGGAAAATGGCGTCCTTCATTTTATGTACATTCCTCATCTTAGGAACCCTAACCCTAATCCAGGTGACTGTTCTTAATTCCTTTGAAATCTCTCCTTATAATTTGATTCTCAATTTGTTTGCTAAGACGGTAAAGAAGTGCTTCGTTCTCCGCGATCTATCTCGCGCTTGGATCTGTTATCAAGTACGATTTCAGGCATTGATTCGAGAATGAGATTTTATATATTGATGTTTTTATGTTTTGTGTTTTCATACCTCTTTTGGATCAGAATCGGAACGAGATTTATGAAAGTTGTGTGAATTCAGTTAGTGGTTTGAGATTGATCTGTAGGACTTCTTCGTTTTGTTTTAGATCGTTTGGATTAGATTGGGATGATGTTTATAAAGTGAAAGCATTAAATTAATTCATGAAATTTCTTGTCCAGGCGAAGAAGTCGAAGAAGAATCTGAGAGAAGTGACTCACAAAGTATACTTCGATGTTGAAATTGACGGGAAGGCTGCTGGTATGGTCGATTTTATTTTGTCTACAATTAAATAATGGGAAAATTGTAGTCAAATTTTAAAATATTTGCATCCATACTCATTAATATTTTTCAATACTGTATTATAACATATTATGTATTATCAATATATTATTATTATTATTTGCTTTTTTTTTTCTTTAGTGACCATATATAGAGATGTCCCCATCCCCACTACTCATTTCAATTCCCATCCCCTCGAAATTTACTGTAAAAGGATTTACCATGGGTAAATCACGGGGATCGGGGTTCCCACGGGGAATTATTCCCCATTTATATCTTCTTCTTTTCTTTCTTTATTCTTAACTTTTTGCAAACTTTCTCTATTGTTAACTCAATTCACTACATCTTAGATAATTTTTTTAATTTAAAAGAAATGCTTATTGATTTTTAATTAAATAATTAATTAGGTAAGGAAAATATTAATCTAAATAAGTATTTTTACTACTTTTTTTTATTAATGTATTTAGAAAAATTAAAAAAATATATATAAAAAATATGGACGTGCAGAGAATGGGGAAACAGTGATGGGGAATACATTCTCCGTCCCCATCTCCATTTAGCTTGCAAGGAATTTTTCATCCCCACTCATTCTCCATCACCCCCTATTTGGGGATTCACCGCCCCTATAGGGACGGATCCCCATGGGAAAATGGACATCTCTAATCATATTTGTAATTATTTTTTAAATTTCACAAATCTGGTAAGTTTCCTAAATAATATGGATAGGAGCAAGAATAGAGTGCAGTAGCAGTTAATTAATTTATTGCATTCTTTGTCGATTAAGAATTGACATCTAACTAAATTTGTACAGCATGCTCAATTTCCACTCCGGCTTTATTGATAACCAATAGTCGATAAGCTGGCTGAGACACTCATGGATATGCAAAAAATAATAATAATAATAAGCATTCTCTGCAGTGGCAAAAAGCAACTCCTTAACAGATTTACATTCTTAATGCGCCAATGAGTAGTAGTTTAGTGTGATCCAATGTTCAGACTTTGTTTCATGAATCGTATATTGTATAAAATTCAACTGTTTGTCGAGATTGTCTGTACCTGAGATGAGATATCAGGTGTTCTACTATAGAATGCATGTGGTTTGAATGATATTTGTCGTATAATAAAGCAAAGGACAATGTAATGCATTTTTTTGCACATAATGCTTAACTACCTATCGAGACTTGTAGTATTTGACACATTAGATATTGCTTGCTACTAAAGAATGCGCGAAACTTGAATGACATATGTTGCATTATTGCATAGAAGGAAGGATTTAAATGGATACTTCACACTTCGAAGTTTGACTAAACACATTTTGTTGCCGTTATTTGACTAGAGTACTCTTAATATTAAATTTCATTGATAACTCCCTTACAGGTCGCATTGAGATGGGTCTTTTTGGGAAGGCTGTTCCTAAAACCGTTGGTATGTTATATATTTGTAGTTAGGATAGGACTATAAATTGTGCTGGATTATGTACGCTTATTTATTGGAAACTGACTTTTTCTCATGTGTTTCTGCAGAAAATTTCCGAGCATTATGCACTGGTAAGCAGATCATATTTTTGAGTGGTGTCATCTTCATATTCGAGTCTTTACTTTCTTACTTGTATACGATGCTCTTAATCAAAATAGGTCTGCTTATATTTCTATTTAAACCAAATTATTGGTGCCAAGTTGACATCTTTAGGCATTGTGAGAGTGAGACTCCCATTTATTCATAAATAATTTAGAAGGGGCAAGGGTATATCAAGTATTTCAGAGGAAACAAGTAGTTAGTGGAAAGTATGAATTTTTATTCTTATATGGGGAGGAATGAGAGTGTGGATATAAATAACGAGAGGTATAGAGGGTTTAGGCATATTTTCGGTGAAGTCTAGTCTTGAGGAAGAGGTTCATGACACACCAGTTGGTCTATGTTCCATTTATTGTTCTTTCGTTATCTTGTATCCTGTTTCTTGTTGATATATATGAAATACCGTCAATGTATATTGAATAACTTTCGATATCAGTCTTATTATCTCTATTTTGTATGTTTTGGAGTGCAACAGGCTTAGTTAGGATCGGTATCATGACAGATATTTAACTTAGTGTTTTAATTGATTGATTTTCTTTACATGGCTATTCTGACCATTCTCTAATATTTGGGTCTCTAATCATTAGGCGAGAAGGGTGTTGGGCACAGCGGAAAACCTCTGCACTACAAGGGAAATGCGTTCCACAGGATCATTCCCAGCTTCATGATTCAAGGAGGTGATTTTACCCATGGCGATGGAAGTGGTGGAGAATCAATCTATGGAGAGAAGTTTGCGGACGAAAATTTCAAGCTGAAGCATACTAGCCCAGGTAAAAGATCAAATTTCTACCCATCCGTTATGAAAGATACATGATTTGAAATTGAAGATACAATATATATAATTCATGCAGGCCTTCTGTCTATGGCAAACGCTGGTCCAGACACAAATGGTTCACAATTTTTCATCACTACTGTGAAAACTAGCTGGTAAATTCCTGTCTGCCACCATTTCTTTTCATGCTAGATTTTATGCACTTCAACTATTTTTACGAGACAATCACTTAAGAAATCTCGTAACTCATTCTTTATTTTTACTCCTCTCTAAAACTCTACAGCCTTTGTACGTACATTTCCTTTGTAAACTCAGCACTCAAGACTACTATCCTTGAAATGAGGAAGCTTTTCACTCTTTCCCTCACCCTTAAGGTCGAGTTCCCTCCAACTGTTTGAAGTGGGAACTGTTCCTTTTCTACTCGATCGAATGAAATTTGGAACCTTCTCCTCTTCGTCATACTGCTTTCTTGCTCTCTCTATCCGAATCACTAAAAACCTACCACCTCTTAGCTTTCCAAAGTCCTCTAACAATAAGGCCAACCCATTTTTCATGATTGAACATTGATTTCTTAGAGACCGTTTAGTTTTTGGTTTTTGATAATTAAACTTGTTTGTCTCCAATTTCTTTATTCTAATTTTTGTCTCCTCACATAAAACATTGAATTCCTAGCCAAATTATAATATGATTTAGTTTTTGAAAAAATATATTCCAAATAGATAACAAATAAAATATATATATGTGAAAGTTATATATATAGGATTAATCTTTAAAAAAAAAAATGGTTGTGTCTCCAAGGGGTAGTGCAGTGGTTGAAGACTTTGACTTTGAGAGTATGCTCCCCACAAGGTTCCGGGTTCGAGACCCACCTATGATATTACTCTTTCAATGTTTCTGGTGCCTGGCCTAGGGACGGACGAGGTTACCCTAATTTCAAAAAATAAAATGGTTATGAAATGGATTGTGAAAGAGTTATATATGTTTATCTTTTTATATGCAGGTTGGATGGTAGACACGTTGTATTTGGAAAGCTTTTGTCTGGAATGGATGTGGTTTACAAAATGGAAGCTGAGGGAAAGCAAAGTGGAACACCCAAGAGCAAGGTTGTGATTGTAGATAGTGGTGAGCTCCCTCTATAATTTGGCCACTTTTTTTTTTTTCTTTATTTCTTTTTTCTACTATTTAAGATAGAATTGGTGCACATTTGAGGGATCTTTATACCAGTGGTTTTTGTTTTCTTCTTTGGTATAATGTTTATGTTTCGAGTTTACCATTTTTATAGCCTTGAGCAATTAACTTAATCGGCATAAATGTATACTCATTGATTAAGAGGTCATGAATTCTATCTACATTCTCGATTGTTGTTAAACTGAAAAGAAATGTTCTTATTTACTCCGCCATTTTGGCAAGTAGTTACTTTTTGTGCTCCCCTAAATAAAATGGGGTCAATTAGTTTTTTTTTTTTTTTCGAGTACATATTGGGGGACAAATACCAATTTTCAAAATTGAATTTATGGCGCTGGTGTTGAACTAGTTTACAACCAAACAATAAAACTATTTTGTCACTGACCCATTGGGTGAGGTCAATTAGTTTTAAACATAGTCGAATCATCTATATTCTCGATTTTCTATGATAACAATGGATCATTTTTGGTTACAATATTAGAAATCAATTTAGTCAACGATATGATTTGGATCGATACAGGTGTAAGTTTTTCGATTGGCTCAACCTTTTCATTTAGTCAATCTTGGGCACGTCTTTCGTATCTCATGCATCAATAAATAAGTTAATGATATCGGTGACTAAAATCTACATATAGTTTTGAAAATAAATTCTCATCAATGGTAAATGTATATCCTACCACTGAATTTAAATTAGGGTTTGGTCTATGACTTGTTAAGTTTTGGTATCTGTTTAATACCTAAGCTCTAAAATGTGTTTCATAATGATCTCAAAAATAAAATAAAAAAGGTGTTTAATGATTTTTTGAACTTTTAGATTTTGGTCAATATTTAATCTCTAAAATTTTGAGGTTTCTAATAAGGTCTTAGCCCATTAATTATTTTTTAAATTTGTTAATCTACTTTACACAGTTAAAAGTAGTGTTTTTGGGCTTATAATACAAAATTACCCTAAAATATTAGGGCTTAAAAGTATATAATAGAATTTTTCTTTTTAGAATTCGAGGACTAAAAATCGATATAAGCTTAAAAGTTAACACATTATTTAATAAGAAAATAAGAATAGAAATTTCTTTTCGACCTTAAGCCAAGGCCTCTCATACGAGAAATGGGTGAAAAGTAAAAAATTCTTCATGGCCAATATGAGTAATATTTTGTGGTTCACTTAAAGAATATAATAGGTATTTTTTGTGTTTAAGTTGTTTGTTTATGAAATTACTCGACTTTTTAAATATTTTTGGACTTCAAAAAGTATTTGATTTTTAAAAAATTGGAGAGGGACATTTTTAACGAATTTCAAAATTTTAAAATCTTTAAATGAAAGAGAGTTTTTTTTTTTTTTTTTTTTTAGAGTTTTTATATGATAAACCATGTGGGGTTATTTGTTTGACTTATTTAAGTAGATTTTAGATTAAGGAGTTATATCGATGAGTTATATTGAATAGTTAAAAATTGAGATTTGTGTTAAAAACTCGTTTGGATGTAGTTTTTGTGTAGAGGAGTTAGAGTCAAAATTTTATCTGGATGTAGATTTAAAAATGAGTTGTTTTGATTCATTTGAAAAGAATTATTAAAAATAAGTGGTTAAAAATGATTGAGCAGATTGTTAGAAATTAGAATTATTTTTAAAAGTAAAAATGAGGAGGAATTAATAAAAACTAGTTTGGACGTAGATTTTCGAAAAGGAGTTTGATAAATCCTAAAATTAACTCCTACCTAAATATGTCAAACAAACAACCTTTGTGAGTCATTGACCTGACAATTGGTTTGGGTCTGAGTTTAATTTTGATCGATCTAAATCGACAACTTTTAATTATTAATTCATTACCCAAAATTTAATTTAATTTTTTTAATTAATTTGGATGTTAATGACGCAATAATTTGTAATCAATCAAAATTTTGTAGTCAACAAATGTCCTTTTCGAAGTTTATGTACAATATATATGAATGAATCTCAAAAAAATTGTAATTTTCCTTATTTCAAATGTCAATATTTTTGTGTGTTAATTTAACGAAGATATATATTTATCACTCAAATTTAAAAACCTCTTATGCGCCAAAGTTAAACTTTCCCCACCAAACGAGATTGTAGCTTGATGGCCTACATGTTGAATTTTTGTTTAATTTGATATTGATGGTCTCGAGATCGAATCTTAGTTGGTACATTAAAAAAAAAATTTCCTTTAAATTTTAATTCAAACTTTGGATATGATTCTAAATCGAATCTTAATTTTTTTTATATAATTTTAAAATATCTTATTTTAATTGAATTGTCACTCAATCTAGAGAAATAAATAAATGTCTGTAAATAAATAAATAAATGAATAATCTGAAATGTGGCGCATGTACGTAAATTTTCACCCAACCAAGCCTTTCTGTTCTGAAATCAATATGCCATTTGCGCTCAACATTTTCGGAGATATAGATGAAGATTTGGACCAAGAAGAATTGAATGAAAACCCTAAATTGTATCCTGAAAGAATGGAGCATCAAACACTTGTTCGGCTGCCAAGAAATCGATGGAAACCTTTGAAGCGGAAGGTTTTGGATCAACCGAACGGGGATTGGATTTGGAACCCATTTCAGTTTCGAACACTTGGCCAGGAAATTGGAAGTTCTCAGGTCAGTATAGCAGGAGATTAGATGTTTTCGTGCTTTATTTTCAATTTGGTTATGATTTCTAGAAAAGGGTTCACAGGGTTTTGTATAATCGAATTTGCAAACTCCCCATTCTATGATTTCTATATTCAACTGCTTAAGAGAACAGGAATCTGTTAATTTGGTCCTATCTTCATGCAACTTGACCAACCCATCTCACAATCTCTCTGTAAATTCTAGAATCTGTTAACTAAGCTAACCCATGTGTTCATCATCTTATGAACACCTGCCCTGTGGCCGAGGTTATGGAGTTGGGACCAAGCGAAAAGACTTAGTGCTGGGATCAAGCGGACCAGTTTTCGGCAATCTTTGGTGTTTTTGGCCTTCACGGTTAGATTTCATCATGCCCCTGTGTTCATTCTTTGATATTTATCAATTCTGCTGTTCCCTCATGAACCAACTGTTTTGGTAGACAAATAATGATTCCTTTTGGTGATAGTCAAATCAAGTTTGTTATCCTATTTCAATGCTTGTATATTTCTTCTCCTTTTCCTATCCTTTGGTACAAAAGCATAACTTATTGTAAACCCAGTTTTTTTCATGAAGGCTAAACCTGCAGCTTTCTTATTTTCTCCTATATTTAAATGGGTTTTGATTGTGAGCTTTAAACTTGTTTTCTATTTCTTCTCCATGAGCAACCTCCCTCTTTAGCTGCCCTAATCTGTGAAATTCTGAAAGAAAGCCCATCATTTTTTTTTATATCCGTGACTGTCAGGGCCAGCATGCTTGCACGCTCAACTATTATCACGGGACATATCGCCGCACAACATATCGATGTTAAAGAAATCCGTAGTGAATTTTAATTATTAGGTAGGTGGCCACCATGAATTTAACCCTTCACCTCTTAGGTAGTGAGTATCCTCTGATGGTTAGAAAGCCCCATCATTTTAAAACTGTTCCCCCATTTTGTTGTTCTTAAATTTTGTAATAAATATCGAGGGTTCTTCAACTTGTGTCAGCTGCATCAATTTATTGTCCTGTGAGAGTTTCTTTTGGGGGAACACTGCTTTAACGTTTTTTGTGTTCTTTTTCCCAATAAACTTTCATCGAAAAAATCTATTTATGTTTCTGCTACTATTTAATTGATATCTTTAAGAGCCTTCTCTTTGATATGAGAATTTAAAAAAAAAACCGACACTCCCCCTCACTTGTGGACTTTGATATTTGAGAAATGCCCTACAAATGGAATTTAATTTTAATTGGAGAGGAAACGACTTGGCAAGGACTCGAACTCATGGCCTCCTACTCTGATACCATGTTGAATTATGTTAAACCACCAATCAATCCAAGAGCCTAAGCTGATGGATTGAGGTAAATTTAATTATATCAACCAACATGAGTCTTGTTGTTATATGGTGTTCTATGTCTCATCTAAATTTCTGAACTGAAGAAAACTGGCTGGGGAAGTTCCCACAGCATGTTTAGTTCAGTTCATGCTGATTAA
Organism: Sicyos edulis; assembly: GCA_036507275.1. Lineage (NCBI taxonomy): Eukaryota > Viridiplantae > Streptophyta > Magnoliopsida > Cucurbitales > Cucurbitaceae > Sicyos > Sicyos edulis. The sequence goes on from CM071846.1 coordinate 6,104,025, forward strand.
ATCTTGGGTAGATTTTGAAGTGATAGTTTTCTTTTTGCACTTTGACCCAGGATGGTAGCAAACAGAAGAGGCTGAGCTTAATTTCCATCTAAGTGTGTAGAGAGCTTGACCGACTTCTCATCATGTTTAAAATGGAAAAGCACTTTCACCGCAAGCCCAATCTGCATCTCAACAACAAAAATGTTCCGGGCTGTTTCGTGGGTGTATTCAATGCTATTGACTACCATCCCTGGCATAATGTTAAAAAGATGCTTCCTTACCGGAAGCATTCAAGAAGTAAGTTTGGAGCACATGTCAAAAAGCTTTAATTTATTGCTTCTAAATTTTGTTCTCAGTCACCAAATTCTGTTGGCATCATTCCAAATGGTTGGAGAATTTTTAGCATCTGATATCTTCATTCACTAGAGTTATAAGTCTCTTCTGGTTTCATTTGATTTTTTCCTTTTGCAACTATTAGTTGTTTAGGGAGGATCAATTAGAATAAGAGGAGACAACTTGGGAAAATAGGTTCAAGCTTGTTTTCGTGTCAATACAGCTATAATAATTGGGCCAACAGCATCCTGTTTCAGTTCTTTTTTTTCCCTGGATTTAATTATCTGATTTCATTTTCCTCTTCCAAGTATTTTAAGTTCTAGTTCAAACCTCATATGCAGGCAAGGAAAGTCCAAAATCGACTCTGAACGACAACCATGTCGCCGAAGTGCCAGAACAAATAAATGATAAAAACAAGACTCCTGTGGTAAGGTCATGGTATCATTATTAGAGATAACCAGACGTTAATATGGGACAGTATTAGTTAATCTTAATGTACCATGTTTACCAGTGCACTGTAGAGAGTTGCTCTCTGGAACAAGAATCCGAAGAAGCTCATGTAACTGAAATGGTGACCAAAGAGATGTCAGAGGAGGAAAGTCCAAAGTACGAGAAATCAAACTCCAATTCCAAACGAAGGTTGAGTAGAACAGACTCTATTCATCATTATGAGCCTTCGTATGTTTATCTGGGAAACAATAGCATCATTGGAGACAGCAGAGTCACCTCTCAACAGGAAACTGCCATGAAATTAACTGCATCGAAGAGTAATTCTCTAAATGCCATGGATACTGACTACCTTTTTCAGAGAAAGGTTGCTATCGACTCGACATCTGTTACAGAAGAATCTAATGGAGTAAAGAAAACCTTAGAAACAAACCAGGTTAACAGAAACATCTCCAGTCGCTCGTTTAAGGGAGATGTTCACATCCAAGAGATATTTAAGGCAAACAGAAAACTATTTACTGAATTGTTACAGGGTGCACGTGGTAACGACACTCTCCGAACCCCGAAAAATATGAAGCCTTCTGCAAGTCTAGAGAAGTCAAGGTCCTTTCCTGCTCCTGGTTTAGCTATAGCACCAAAAAGATATAAAAGGCTTAGCTCACTCCAACACAAGCAGAACGAGTCCTTTCCAAAAGGACAAAGATCTGTTTCTGTCCCCCAACGGTCAAAGCTGGTTGAATCTGAATCTCCTAAGATTTTTCATGAAGATACGCTGCCTTGTGAGTCTAATAGTACCTCATACCATCACATTGAACATCAAACAAGCTCTTCTTTGGGTCCAAACGGTGGACTAATGCATGGGGGGTGGAATCAATTGGTTACCAAACGTTTCGATTTTATTAAGCAGGAAATAGCACACTCATTGAAGGAGAGAAAGAAAGGAAATGACCAGAATATAGCTAGACAAATACCAACTGTAGATCCCTCTGGAGATAAACTTCCCCTTGACCGAGAAGAGGCACTGGGAACTTCAGGAATTACTGCAAGCGAAGGTGGCTCAGACATCCGTGGTTGCAGTGAGACTGATAGTTCTGAGAATGATCAACTCAGTAATAGAGTTCAATCCAAGACAAGGACTGCTTCATTAAACGTTTCTCTGGAGAGATATTCTCAACTATCCGAGTCTGGTTTCGATAAAAACAGAGAGGCGAAGTCCTACCACTCACAAAACATAAAGCTGACAAATGGAGATAAGATTCCGATTCGTGAGAAGCCTAAAAAATCCATTGGAAGGAATCTTTCTATGCCCGATATCACTCTCTTTTGTACATTATTTACTGACCCTCCTCATGGTGTTCTTCGCACTGAAAACCCAAAGCTGGGATTGGTGCACTCCAGTATAGATAATAGTATTGAAACTGATGATAATCCAGCTCCTCTATTGAAGACAGATATATCTGAATTGTTGGATATTGCTTCACAGAGTATGATAGAAAAAGGTGATGAAAACCTGCTTGCTGATCATTCCAGTACAGACAGTAATATTCAAACGGATGAGATTCCAGCCCCACTATTAAAGACAGATATATCTGAACTGTTGGATATTGCTTCACAGAGTATGATAGAAAAAGGTGATGAGAACATGCTTGTTGATGATTCAGGTATTTTAAACTGGGTTGAAGGCCATGAGGCAATTGCTTGGGCAGACGAGCTTGAGGATAAAATACCTCTCCTAGATAATTCAGTCAGTAATCACCATCAAGTATTGGCCAGTGAATGCGTAGACGAAGATGTTAGCGAGCTTTTACTCACTAATCAAGCCTGGGAAATTGAAACTTGTTCTGAAGATGATGAAACTTTAAAGCTCTCCAATTCAGAAGGTAAACCATCTGAAGCTATTCAGTCTCTTTCTAATAATGCTATCCTCTTTATTTGTATATTATATCTTTCAAACGTTTGTCTTGGTTTATCAATTTTACTGGAAATTATAAATCATGCCTATGGTTAAACTGTGTCAGGTGCAATGCTAAACCCTTGGTGCAGTTTTGGAAATGAACTTGAATCTTTGGATGACCAATCCAGTGAGGCCAGCATAGAAGCTTTCCCAGCTTTTGAAACCATTTTCGATCAGGAGATAATTGACGATGGCGAAAAGAGTTCTCTCTCTCTCCTTCTGCAAGCCGAGCTTGATAGAATCAATAATGCTGACTTCGACTATATGAGGTACATTCTTCAGCTCTCCAGCTATATCGAAAGTGGTCGATTAGTCGAGCAGCCACTCAGTTCTTTGATACTTGAGGGAGAAGAAGCCCTCTTTTACAAAAAACTTGAAGGCTATTGTGGAAAAATTGACAAGGATTCCGACCACCAGCTGCTGCTTGATTTAGTCTATGAGACATTACAAGATGTATTTGAAAAATCATTCATTTGTTACCTCAAAACCTTCTCCTTGAAGAGCCAACTTCGTCCAATGGCACTTGGGCAGTATATTCTCGAGGACGCCCGAGTAAAAGTCACCTGGTACCTGTGCTTAGGACCAGAATTAGATCAGTCTTTAGATGATGTTGTGGGGCGCGATTTTATAAAAGGTGATGATTGGATGAACCTGCAATCTGAAGCAGAGTACATGGCACTTGAGTTGGAGGATTTGATTCTTGATGAGCTTTTAGATGAAGTACTACTATGTTTGTAGGATTTTTGTGGGTGGTTCTTGTTCATTCTGTATAGTGACAATCTCTAGATTTGTGTACATAAGTTCATATCCAACTAACTGGAAATATAAACAGAAATAGATAAAGTGATGGTTTGTTTTTTTCTTACTCCTATAAGTAGGGAGTACATACTTTATTATCTGCTTCTCGAAAAGTACGAGTTATTTTAGTTGAAATACTTTTGTTTTGATGTGTAAAAACCAATCACTGCAGTTTTGCATGAGCATTTGAGTCTTCCCTGCCTATGTATTCGTTTTTAGACCAAAAAGTTTGGTGATTTTCAACGCTTTTATATTTGTAATTAATTTTATTTTTCTTATTTTATTTATATTTTTATCTGCCTAATATTTTCTTCAACTTATTAATTAGAAATTGGATATTTGACAATGCATGAATCAAATCAAATGAACGTAAAGATCAAAAATGATATTTTACCTTTTAATTGAAAATATAATAACATAATCAGTTGACATGCCATCAAGTTGTTTGTAAGGTAATGCTTCTGTTGTTTGGTCGATAAATGTTAAGAACTATGGGCAGGAGGCATAATTTTGCTAATGTGTAGATGTGTTTTTATTTGGGCAAGTTCTATTTTCAAGTAATGGTTGAAAAGTACTTGTAGGGGCTGTTTTTTTTACTTATTTAGCTAGGATTTAGTATGAGTATTTATTAACTCCTCCTAAAAACCTACATCCAAAGAGTTTTTATCAACTCCTCCTCATTTTTATTTTTAAAAATAACTCTAACTTCTAACCATTCATTTTTAATCATTCATCAATTATTTATAACTACTCATTTTTAATCATTCCTTTCAAATCGATCAAAATAACTCATTTTTAACCATTTATTTTTAATCATTACTTTTTTAACTAATAAAAATAACTACTCCTTTTTAAATCTATATCTAAACAAGGTTTTGACTCTAACTCCTCTACATAAAAACTACATCCAAATGAGTTTTTGACACAATTCTCAATTTTTAACTACTCAATATAACTTTTTAACCCAAATACTACCTAATATGTCAAATAAACACCTCCGTAAGAGTGTAAATATATTAATAAATTAATAACGGAATAGAATTCGGCTAACCCCTTAAACTATGGAAGTTAGTTTGAAAACACATGGTGAATAGTTAAAAATTGAAAATTATAATAAAAAACTGGTTTATATATGGTTTTTATGCAAAAAGATAATTACTTATTTAGGTGTGAATTTAAAATGAATAATTATTTCGAGTAGTTAAAAAATGATTAGAAATGAGCGTTTAAAAAAAATTATTTCGAGAATTTAAAAATAAATGAGTAATTAAAAATGAAGAATTATTTGAGTAATTATAAATAATTAATTAAAAATGAGTAGTTATTTTAAATAGTTACAAAAATTCGTTTGAATGTAGTTTTTTAAGGAGGAGTTATTAAATCCTCAATCTAAATTCTCCTTAAATTTGACCAACAAAAACTCTCTAAGAGTCTTGTGTCAAACATATTATGAACTTTGAATAAAAAAAAAAAAAATCAATGTCCTTAAATTTTGATGGAAGTCGTTAAAATATTTTTTTAAAACATTTTTCGTTCAAAATCAATGTTGATGATACATTTTATTTTTAACATATTTATAAAGTCATGGTCAGAAAGAATTTTGTTGGGTATGATAAGTTTAATTAGGGTGCCCTTCTACTCGAACAACAGTTACAAATATATATATATATATATATATATATATATATATATATATATATAATATATATAAAAGAAAATGGTGTTTTTCGTCCAAAATTTAACGCAAATTAATATTTGGCATTCTCCTAATAATTTCCTCAAATTTAGCCATTTCCTACTCTTTTTCAAAACTAAAAAAGTGGGCGGTTTATAACCGCTCCTTCTCCACTTCAGTTTCTCGCTGTGATCGAATTCTCTGGTTCTAGGGTTTCACAAGAAAGGGAAAAAAAAATGGCTAGAAAATTCTTCGTCGGAGGCAACTGGAAATGCGTACGTTTCTTATTTCATACTCTTCTTCTTTGTTTTATGTGTTATAAATAACCTGCAATGTTGGGATTGGAGTTTTGGAGTTCTAGATTGTGCGCGATTAAACTAACAATCTTGTTGATTGAATGAAAAATTTCACAGAATGGAACAACCGAGGAGGTGAAGAAGATTGTCAGCACCTTGAATGAGGCTGAAGTTCCTTCAGAAGATGTTGTGGGTACGCATCAGAATCGTGTTTAGTTTTCGTTTTTATGACTTGAAATATGGCTTTGTAAAGCTCTTTTCTCAGTGATTGATTGGGTCTGTAAATGTTGTTATCTTGTACAGAAGTTGTTGTGAGTCCGCCTTTTGTGTTTCTTTCGCTGGTTAAGAGTTTGTTGAAGTCTCATATGAAAGTTGCAGCACAGAACTGTTGGGTTCGCAAAGGTGGTGCTTTTACTGGAGAAGTTAGGTGTGATTTCAGTTTTTGCTTTCTCTATATTGCTCATAAAAGTGCAATGCTTTTGTAACTTTTTTGAAATTAGTTAGTTTATAACATTTTTGGTTTAGGACCCAAAAATGATATCCAATCAACATTTTGTCCTTGAGGGGTGGCGCAGTGGTTGAAGTCTTGGATTTTGAGGTTAGGCTCCCCTCAAAGTTTTGGATTCGAAACTCACATGTAACATTACTCATTCGATGTCTCTGCTATCTTGCCTAGGGATGGGCATGGTTACCCTTGTTTCAAAAACTAATGGATGCAATGCTTTTGTCTTGATTTAACTGAAGGCTTGCTTCCAAAACTTACAATGTCTGAATCTTGTTTGAAGAATGATGAAGTTTGTAGCTGGGCATTTTTCTGTTTATTCTTCACTTTGATTACTATTGTGTATAACTGCAATTCACCCATGTTTTCTAGGCGTTTTTTTCAGGAAAGATTGTTTATGCAATTTATAATTGATATCTTTTCCTTTTCAGTGCTGAGATGCTTGTCAATTTGGAAATTCCATGGGTTATTATTGGGCATTCTGAAAGAAGACTGATTTTGAACAAGTCCAACGAGGTAACTCTTGCGAGATTGGAAACTAGTGCCACACACTTCTCTTTATTTTGTTAACTTTCTATGAAAAAGGGTTAATTCACCATCAGCGAATACGATTTGATTCAAAGACCTTTCCCCCATCATTTTGAATGCAGTTTGTAGGAGACAAAGTTGCATATGCACTTTCTCAAGGCATTAAAGTCATTGCTTGTGTTGGAGAGACTCTCGAGCATCGAGAATCTGGATCAAAATTGGATGTTGTTGCAGCACAAACTAAAGCAATTGCCAGGTAGTTCTTCTTTCTTAGCTTTGAATTTGGAAGTAAATGTTTGCAACTCTCAGGAACTTTGAGCTTTCGATTTTGTGCTCTTTTTGCATGAGGTTTTCATACTCTATTATCCATTGTTATTTAGCAAAATGGATGACCCTGTCTGTTACGTTTACCTGGCAGATAAAATCTCTAATTGGGAAAACGTTGTCTTGGCTTATGAGCCAGTTTGGGCTATTGGAACAGGGAAGGTTGCATCCCCTACTCAGGCTCGGGAAGTAAGCTTTCTTCTTAAACATTTATAAATTCCACTTGGGTTCAGATTAATCAACAATAAGTAATGACATCGTTGTTCTTTTTATGGTCCATTCTGAATTGAGGAAATGGTTTCACAACAATGTCAGTGCTGAAGTTGCTGGATCAATTAGAATTATATATGGAGGTAACATCTTTGCTTATGTCCAAAAAGATTGTCGTGTATGGTTTGATGAGGTGGTGAAAATTGTTAATTCAACAAGCGTTTCTGGTAAATTTAGTGTTTGTAATCGAGCTTGAACCCTTAGAAGCATAATATAGCCAAAAAGCCACCAGAGGGGAGTACATTTCACCAAACAACAAAATTAAGAAATTTCATTTTGATGGGAAACAAAACATTTTATTGATATATGAAGAGTTACAGAGAAGAAGTACAAAAAGAGTAACCGAATATACAATCAATTAGTGTCCCCAAGGGGTGGCACAGTGGTTGAAGACTTGGGCTTGTTCGAGACTCAGCTGTGACATTACTCCTTCGATGTCTCCCGGTGCCTAACCTAGGGACGGGTATCGTTACCTTTGTTTCAAAAAAAACAAAGAAAATACAATCTATTAGTCAATGTAGCCATGCAATGTTGCTGATGGAAATGAGATGAGGTGAGAAGAAGAAACCGGCCAAATATCCTTGATTGTTTTGCCCTCAAATTTTGATGCCTATAGAGTTGGCAAAATGGTTTCTCACCTATAAGAACCTTTTATATGAACCCTGTGTATTAGTAGGAAGCAAAGAGGCGTAAGTTACTGGTTATGTAAGTGTGGAACTGACTTGTTTACACCATTAATTGGTCTTTTAGGTTCTGTAAATGGTGCAAACTGCAAAGAATTGGCAGCACAGCCTGATTTGGATGGCTTTTTGGTTGGAGGAGCTTCACTAAAGGTTGATGTTCTCATAAGTTCGTCCTCAAAGGGTAGCATAGTGGTTGAAGATTTGGGCTTTGAGAGTATGCTCCCCTAAAGGTTCCGAGTTCGAGTCTTCCTTGTGACATTACTCTTTCAATGTCTCTGGTGCCTGGCATAGGGACGGGCGTGGTAACCTTAATTCAAAAAAGAAAAAAAGATGTTCTCATAAGTTCATAAACTTTATTTTTTGCTTGTTCGACTTAAGTCTCTGACTCAATCTTTATTTATTTTTCATGAACTAGCCCGAGTTCATTGACATTATCAAGCCGGCCACAGTGAAGAATTCTGCATGAACAACTTGTTGAGATCATTTGCGGTATTCGTCATCATTTTGTATTCTCGCCTCTTTTTCTATGCATTTTGACACACATTTGGTATTGATGATAAACACAATTTTGTGCGTTCTAATTATAAAATAAATGCTGGGATTCCAAATTTTCAATCAACCTTCATATTTGTTTGTTTGTTTGTATTTTCTTGATGAGTAAAGAGACTTGTATGTAGTTTTATTTATTGCAAGTCATTGGATTTTTTTTTTTTTTTGAGATTACAACAATTGGGGATAGAGAAGGCTCGAACCTAAGATTTTTAAGTCATTAGATGTACATTGATGCCGCTTGATCTACTGCTCTATTGCCTGCAAGTCATTGGAATTAGCGGATGTAGTTTTATTTATTATTATTTTTATTTATTTATTGCAAGTCAATTGAATTACTTCGAGGTGGATTTTCTTTTCTTCCGAAATCACGGGTAGAATTTTCTTTTTCTTTCGAAATTACAGGTGGATGATACTTCTCACTTTTGGGGTGTTTGGGATTTGGTGTTGAGGAGAGGAGGGAGAAGAAATCTCAATTTCATGTTTGTTTTTAGAACATTAACCTCTTTTCAACCCCTCTTCAACATCACATCACATTAAACATTTTTTTAATTCTCAATCATGTAATATAATATAAAAATATATTTTTATCTAATCTTATAAATTATCATATTAAATTTTCTCTAATTTTCAACCATAATATAAAATAAAATATATTAAATTTATTAATTAATATGAACATGTAATGATTACATTAAAAAAATATATAAAATATATACTTTTTACATCTTGTAACGGATGATACTTCTCACTTTTGGGGTGGGATTTGGTGTTGAGGAGAGGAGAGAAGAAATCTCATTTCGTTTTTAGAACATCAATCTTTTTTCAATTTCTCTTTAACATCACATCACATTAAACATTTTTTTAAGTCTCAACCATGAATTTAATATAAAAATATATTTTATATAATCTTATAAACTATCACATTAAATTTTCTCTAATTTTTAACCACAATATATATTAAATTTATTAATTAATATAAACATATAACGATTACATTAAAAATATATATAAAATATATATTTTTTACAACATCTTTTTTTCAAAAACACTAATCTTCAAACAACTACTTCATATCTCTAAATCACTCAACTTTCTCTCTTCTTTTCAACTCCAAAATCTAATCACTCCCTTTATCTTTAATATATTTTAAAAATTGATATTTCCACTTTCAATATTTAAAGATCTTATTTTAATTGAAGATTAATCTTTCTTGCCTATGGACTGAGTATGATTACTCCGAAGACATTGAAGCAAAACTCTGACCTCTCAATTTCAAAAAAAAAAAAAAAAAAAAAAAAAAAACTTCTCCATGACACAAATAACAATGTTAGAATGTCTTTTATTTAACAAGGTGGAATATTTATTTGGGTATAGTTGGTTGGACCCTTAGGAATAGAACAGCAATTTGTGGCACCTGTTTCATTGTTTAATTTCAATGATTCTGTTATTTGTTAAAAGAATTCGTACCATAAGTGAAGGAAAATAATTTTTTAAAATATGGTAGGGAAAATGACACAGATGGTCTCTAGTGTTGCACTTGTACCTATTTTAAAAACAGAACCATAATGTAACTATAAATACTAAATCATTAAAAGCTCTACTTTTTTTTCTCTTTTGAGTATATATTGAAGGAGGGGGACAATTACCAATTCTCGAAATCGATCGTGTGACGCTGATATTGATCTAGATTCAACCAAACAATGAAATATTGCACCACTGACCTAAATCTAAATATATGATACATTGGACTTTACATATTATGAAAAACATAAATTGTGTTGAAAGCATAGATCAACATTATACTAATATTAATCAAAGAAATATTTAGGTCATGGCTGAGCATGACCTAAATATTAATGTTCACATATATAGTTCAATATAGATCACATCTTATTTTTTCTTTATTTATTTATTATTATTTTTTTTTTTGATCTTTTGAGTTTAAAACCAAATAGAATGTAATTCATATTTATCTATTAAGTAAGTATTATTTCATAGCTCACCCGATATGACCTAAATATTTCTCCATTAACAATACTTTAACAAATCTTAACCACTTGATTTGTATAGCCTGTACTTCATATTGTAATATTAGAAGTTGACTAATATCTAATTAAGAAAATACTCCATTATTATGACAACTAATTAAAAGAATTACGACAATAACTTGAGTGTTGATATTAATAATGAATTTCTGGTACGTCATTTCCAAAGACAGATGGAAGAATATTCATTTTTTTAGTGCAATATTCAGCTGTCTATGAAGGTCACTTTCCTCACTTAAATAATAAGTAAAGTTACATTATAAAATACGTAAAATTAATTAAACAAAATGTAAAATTGCATACTATGCACGCACGCTTGCACACACAACATTTAAATTAGATAGTTTGATTGCTCTAGTTGTTGGTCTTTTGTATACTTGTAATACCCAATATTCAACAAAGATAATTCAAATTTGTGAATATTTTTAAAATTGTAAATATTGCAAAAACTTTTATAACTTATTATTTATTATTCTCACGTTTTTTTATGATAGAAGCAAAAGTAACATGAATTAAAGTTAATTGGTATCATTGATTAAAATCAATTAGTATCATTAATATTGATTGAATTCAATAAGCTAGACTTATTGAAGTAGCTAATATAATTCTCCATAGACTATATGATAAAAGTCATACAATATTATCGATTGAAAAAAGTCATAATAAAAACTTAATATTAATGGAGAGATTAAATTTATAATTCAAAAAATAGAATTTAGTTTCTATAATTTAAAAAGACTTAGGAATTAGTTCTAATTTTCATAATTATTGACAAATTAAATACGTAAAAATTATTATTATTTTTATTATAAAGTGGGAGAAAGGGACCAACAAACCATACATAGATGATACAACTAGTCCAGATCGAATACTCATTTTTTGGCTCGAATTTATGACAATAACAATTATAAATTAAACGATTGGTTAAACAAAAAAATTACATCATTTACGTATGCATAAGTTTCATATACTTTAATCGCCAACTAAGACTATTTAAAAGTCAGAGGAATTAAACTTTAGCTTACACGACCATCAAATACATAATATACCCTTAAGACTATTTAAAAATTAATTAGAAATGAAATTAAGATTTCAAATGATAGAGACCAAAAAAATATATTTTAACATAAAAATGAACTCAAACCATTGACCAAGAAAAGAAAATCCTTAATCGTCACTTATTTCAATAAAAACCAACGCGCTTCCGGTTGAAAGCATTTATTACAAAAAAGGGAATTTTTTTTTTTGAAGCCCTAAAAAACTGTACGGCTGATATTAATTTATAATAACCTTATCTTCAAGTCAACAGCTCCGTCACCGCCATTTAACCTTTCCTATCAAGCGGCGGCTCGCTCGCCGCCGGCGAGGGGGCTTTTGAGCCGCCGTCAAAGATCGGTCCCATTAATTCTTTATTCCTCTGCTCTACATTGATCATGGTGGCTCTTGGCCGCTTGATCGGGCGGCACGTGTGGCCCAAGCACGATCTCCCATGATCCCGGCATTCAATCCAATGCCCGAATTGTCAAAAGAGGTATGGTTTTATCCAATCCCTTACTCAGCCGAGTTTTTGTTTGCTTGCGTGTTGATATTGCGCTTCCGATTTGTCGTCATCAATCTTGTTTTTTTCCCACCATTGGGATTCTTTGAAGACACCCAAATCGAACGTCTCTCAGTCTGTAATTGGAGCCTTTCATGGGCTTATCCTCTTAGTGTGATGACAGAAAGAGGGGACCAATGTGCTCGCCATCAACACGAAACTTCCTGCCTTCCTATTTGTCGGGCGTTGAGTTCTTGGGGTTTTGCTTTATTCTATTCGGTTTAAGTCTTCAAAGTTTGAAACCAGAATCTTAATAGTTTGTTTTGGTGATTTATTTATGTGGGTTACTGATACAATGAAAAGGGGTTAGTTATTTCTGGGATTTTTTGGAGCTTGTTTGATTGTTTTTCTTTACATGGGTTTGCTATGAATCTTCTTGTTTCATTGATAGAATGTTAGTCTGAAGTTCTTTTTTTGGTGGTATCAGCTTGAAAGCTTTTGAAATTTGGCGAGTCCTTGGACTTGTTCTGATGGGTATCTGCTTAAGTGCCAAACATGGTGTAGATGGTGATAATAATACAGGTATAAGAAGGCTTGCTTTCATTTCAAAGTTTTTTGAGATTTTTTTTTATTGATTTCATATCTGGAGAAGGGATGTAAATGGAATAATGGTATTTATATGGTCAGTTTGTTAGTCTTAAGTTCTAACTCGGTGGGTGATTGATGATTTATGAAATCTTGTTGAACACTTTGATACCGGATCATATGAAGTAATGAAGGTTTTGAGTCAAGTGAATGGTCATTAGTTCATTAGCCATGCATTTGTTTGTGCAGGGGTGAAGAATTCTAAAGCTGATAGTGATAGCAGTAATGGAAAGGATAATGGTAGTTCAAGTAGCACAATCTCATTGGCTTCGGTTCTGCCAGCCCCTCAGAGCGAGGGCGAAATCTCGCTGTCGTCCAATTTGAAGGGCTTCTCTTTTGCAGAGCTCAAAGAGGCGACGAGGAACTTCTGTCCTGATAGTGTTTTGAGAGAACCTGCTTCTGGTTCAGTGTTCAAGGGCTGGATTGATGAGCATAAGTTAACGGCTACCAAACCTGGAACTGGAATGGCTATTGCAGTCAAAAGGCTTAACCAAGATAGTTTTCAAGGCGACGGAGAGTGGTTGGTGAGTTATCGCTTTGTAATTAACTGCAAAGATGGCTCATTGTCATACTTTTTTTAGTTCAACAACATTTGGGGCGAGGGATTTGAATTTATAACCTTTCACTTTAAGCCAATTGAGATAGACTCTTGACCTGAATCCTTTCCTTTTTTTCCTTCTCCATATCTGCTTCTTTTAACATGGGATTGCTGATCTTAATTTAACCATATTCTAGGATAGAATTCAACCTCTTTATTAACGTGACTTATTTGTTATCCCCGAAGAGTAACACAGTTGGTCGAAGGCTTGGGCTTTGAGGATATTCTCCTCTTGAGGTTCCAAGTTTGAGACTCGCATGTGGCTTTAATTTCCAGACACCCAATGTCTCCACTCGACCGAGTCTAGGGACATGACAGTGGTGTCCTCGAGTTAGAGAAGTGAAAAGTTCCCAGGTTATTAAAAAAAGCATGAGTTATTTGTTGAACAAATTTATCATTCTATGACACGAATTTCACTCATGTCATGCCTTCTTCTATCATTTAGACTGAAATGAATTTTCTGGGCGAACTTGTTCATTCACACCTTGTGAAATTGCTTGGCTATTGCATGGAGGATGAGCAACAACTACTTGTGCATGAATTCATGTCTCGAGGAAGTTTGGATAATCATCTGTTCCTTCGTGAGTTTTTCCTATCCTTCGATTCGACTCAATAAGAACATTGCAAAATATTTTGTGATCGACACTCGAGTTGTCCGTGCAGGTGGGTCCTATTTTCAACCTCTTTCTTGGAGCCTCCGCTTGAAGGTTGCACTTGGTGCTGCAAAAGGGCTTGCCTTCCTCCACAGCGATGAGAGGAAAGTGATCTACCGTGACTTGGGGACTTCAAATATTTTGCTTGATTCTGTAAGAAGCTTTTCCGTGACTTTGATGAAAATGACATTATAGAATAGAATTAGAATCTAGCTAGCTCCTTCAGTTTTCGTTTTCTTGTTTGAACTTCACTTTCTTTTACAGGACTACAATGCCAAAATCGCGGATCTTGGGTTTTCCAAAGACACAGGAGCAACAGGCGTTAAAAGCAATGTCTCTAACAGGATTATGAGTACTTCATATGCAGCTCCAGAATACCTTGCCACAGGTAATATTCAACACACCCACAAAATGTTACTGTTTTATTTTCACAACCGCCTCGAGGTCATCAACTTTCATGTCGTTGATGTCAAGGACTCCTGACTCTTTCCTTTTCCTGATAAATAACATTTTTGCACCATTACTCATCTGTGAGAGACGTAGTTATATTGAACACAAGGTTTATCTACATTGACCACTTCATTCTTTCACCTACTGTAGGTCAGGCAACCACATCAAGTGATGTTTATAGTTTTGGAGTCATTCTTTTGGAAATGTTATCCGGAAGGAGAGCGATGGACAAGAATCGGCCAATTAGAGAATGCAATCTCATTGAATGGGCAAGACCCTACCTTGCAAACAAACATAAGACTGCTCGAATAATTGATGACCGTCTCGAAGGCCAATACTCACTGGATGCAGCCTCTAAGGTATCAAATCTGTCACTGCAATGCCTATCCACTGAGCCCAAGTCTAGACCGAGCATGTACGAGGTTGTTACAGAATTAGAACAGCTACAAGATTTCACATCCATTAATAGCAATAGAAACTCAAGAAGAAACAGCAGGACTCGTAGACGACATAGTGCTGATGATGCTAATACTCTTTGTAGTGCTCGTGCCCATCCTCGGCCTCATGTTTCCCCTGTTTATACGTAAAAGCAGACGCAGGTGATGGTTTTACATTAATTAAATCTTAGGAACCTGGCAGATACATATATTATAGTTGAATGACAATACTTCTGTTGCTATTACCATCTTTTTAGCTTGGCAATTTCTTGCTCAGTTTGTATGTAAGAAAGAATGGTTCATTTAAATTTTTTGTTTGATGATTGTTAAACATAAGAATATACTTGGGAAGAATATGATTAGAAATCCAAGTTTATACACAGTTCATCTTGGCTTGAAGTTGTGCGATCACGTTGCGCAGATGAGGGACAACATTCTCTTTCATGTATTTAATTGTTATATGCCACATCAGTGGTCACATGCTGCCTAGGCTTGTTTGATCTATGATACGCTTGAACCGGAACTATCAGTCCAAACCTTATGCTAGCTCCTTCCTCTTCAATTGTTCATTTGAGAAAGATCTTGGTCTGCCCGACATGTGTATCAAAATCTGATCCATTGATTTTGTTTTTAATTTGGAGATTTTTTTTTTAAAGAAAAAATAAAGGGATCAAATTATGCCACATCAATGGTTGCATGTTGCCTAGGCAGCATGCATATGCAGACATTTCTCTTGTTGTAATATGTTTGATGCTTTTTTTTAAGTAAAAGAATGTAATTTTGAGTTATGTTAAAATTGTATGAATGATTACGTGGTGTACTCTCATTAATTTATATTATAAAATAGGTTTAGTTACATAATAGCTGATATATGAAAACACGAACTTAATTTGAAAATAAAAGCTTAATTACACATTTAAAATAGTTAACTTAATGTCACCTAATAATTTCTTTTTGTATGTGTTAGAGTCAAAGTGAGCTAGTAGCTGCATGGATTCATAATTTATAAATGAAATATATATAGATGTAAGAAAAATTTGGGTGCAATTTGCTACACTTCCACGATGATGTTATCCATGTGGCATTCACATATCTCTCTCTCTTTTTTTTACTTTATATTTATTATAAAAAAAAATTAAAAAAAAAAGTGTGACTCCAAATTAAAAAAATGAAGTGCAGCGGCGCTGCTCCAAATTATTCTTATTAAATATAGAACTAAAAATATTAATTATTAGGTCAAATGAATTAGTAATACAATGATTTCATTGTTTGGTCGTAAATAAATTCACCACAAACGTCGCAAGTTAGAGCCCATTCTCACAATATGTCCGGAAAAAAAATAAAAAATAATTATTTGATTATAAACCGTCGCCATATTGATCTGAGTTTTTGATGTTTTGTTGAATAAAGGATGCAAAGGGGGAGTTTTGTGTGTGGGTACAGGAAGCTAATTCAGGCATTTCGTCGAACAGTTTCAAGCCCTTCTTCTTCTTCTTCTTCGGTCAGATTCAACTTTGTTTGCACCCAAAGCCCCGATAACAGCTCGGCCAAAGTTGCAGACTCAGAATTATGTTTGAGGATGGAGAGATCACCGGAGAAAGAATCGGTTGGGTATGTGTTCCGGAGCTGGATGGCCGACGGCTTTCCCATTCATCGAGCCCTCATATTTCACGCCATCCATCGCCTCAGGAACCTCCAAAGGACCAAACGCGCTCTCCAGGTACCCATCTTCACCAACCTCCCTTTTCGTTTACTTGTCTTTTTAGATGTAATCAAGAGCACAACACTGAAAATTATCATTTCCACTACGACATGAGGGCGTTTGGGATAAGGGGAAGGGGAAGGGGAAGGGCATGATTACCAAGGGAAATAGGATACA
The DNA here is from genome assembly GCA_036507275.1 of Sicyos edulis. Classification (NCBI taxonomy): domain Eukaryota; kingdom Viridiplantae; phylum Streptophyta; class Magnoliopsida; order Cucurbitales; family Cucurbitaceae; genus Sicyos; species Sicyos edulis. The sequence goes on from CM071846.1 coordinate 6,120,610, forward strand.
CAGGGATCACAACGGAAATGATTATAAGTGTTTGAAGTAAAAAGAATGAATACTGATTATGCGAAATGAATACGGAATTACTGATTATGAGGGAAATAATTGTTTGTTGGATACGAGAATTGTTCCTCATCCTTGGTTTGACCCCCTTGGTCCAAACGCCCCCATAAGAGAACATTTAAGAGAATTGTCTTTTTATTAGTACATTTTTCTCATTGTTTATATTGATGAGTCTCTATGATGTAGCCATACCCTGCTTCATAATCTACACAATGTTCAAGAATTGCCCTTGCCACTTGAGAATTGTGTGCAACTTCTATAACTTGATAAACCAAAAGTAGATAATAGGCTTCTTTTGTTAATTTGGATTAGTCGCGTCCCCAAGGGATGACACAGTGGTTGAAGACTTGGGTTTTGAGGGTATGCTTCCCTCAAGGTCCAGGTTCTAGACTCAGCTGTGACATTATTCTTTCGATATTTCCCGGTGACTGGCCTTGGGATGGGCGTGGTTACCCTTGTTTCAAAAAAAAAAATGGATTAGTCGCGAGAAAAAGCACAAGAAAGAGATATATAACTGAGGTTGTTTTCTGTTCTTGGCAGGTCATGGAATGGGTGATAAGAGAGAAACCATACCGGATAAATGAATTGGATTACTCCTATCTGCTGGAATTTACAATCAAACACCATGACATCTCACAAGGTGAAAAGCTCTTCTCTAACATCCCTGTGGATTTTCAAGGAGAGTTGCTCTACAACAATCTCGTAATTGAATGTTTAGATAAGGGAGCAATTACACTTTCACTAGCTTACATGAAAAAAATGAGGGAAATTGGCCACCGCATATCACACTTAGTTTTCAACCGCCTCATTGTTCTCCACTCGTCTCCCCGTCGTAGGAAAATTATCCCGAGCATTCTTACTTGGATGAAGGCTGATAAGGTTCCCTTACATGTGTCTACATATAACATTCTTATGAAAATAGGAGCCAATGAACACAACATTGAAGGGTTGATGAAGTTATTTGGTGATATGAAACGAGCTAAAGTTGAACCAGATGAGGTATCTTACTGCATTGTAGCTACTGGACATGCTGTGGCAAAGCTGTATAGTGTAGTTGGAGCCTATGTTGAGGCTATAGAAAATTCCACAACAGGAACTAATGGGTCGACTAATGACGCCCTAATCATCCTGTACGGCTATTTGAAGAAGGAGAAAGAGCTAGAGAGGACTTGGGGTACCATACAAGGATTGCCCCCCATCCGGTCGAAAAGTTTTATATTAGCAATTGAAGCATTTGGTAGAATTGGTTCACTAAGCCGTGCCGAAGAGCTCTGGTTAGAGATGAAAACCATAAAAGGACTTAAATCCACAGATGAATTCAATTCTATTTTATCTGTGTATTGCAAACATGGGCTGATTAAGAAGGCAAAAGAAATCTTTAAGGAAATTGAATCAAATGGGTGCAAACCAAATGCCATAACCTTTCGAAATCTGGCTTTAGGTTGCTTGAAAGCTGGTTTGGTGGAGGAAGCCATGAAAACACTAGAGCTGGGATCAAATACAACCAGCAGCAGCAAGAGAGTTAGAAAGTCTACTCCATGGTTGGAAACCACTCTTTCAATGATTGAGATTTTTGCAGAAATGGGCAATGTTGAAAATACTGAAAAGTTTATCAAAGAACTCGAGGAAGCGAAGTATACGAGATACACATTTGTTTACAACACTTTAATCAAGGCTTACGTGAAGGCCAAGATTCATAATCCAACTCTATTGAGGCGGATGATCATAGGAGGAGCTAAGCCTGATTCTGAAACCTACAGTTTGATCAAACTTTCAGAGCAGTTTCAAAGCTGAAAAAGTTTGAACAGTCAATACGGTTTCAATGATTGATCTTCACGATGTCTACCTACTTAAGAATTCATGTTCTATCAGTTTCTTTGACAATCAAATAAATTAAGGTCAAACAGTTGAACTGTGAGATTAATCTGGCGTAGGCTCAAACACTAAACTCCGCAGCGTCAGCAGTTTTCTTGGCTTATGGGCAGCAACCAGATTCATAATTCAGACTTCTCCATTCCAAGAGAGAAGTCAAAACTTAAAAGTTGCCAATGACATTGCTTGGATGAGGGAAAATCTTCTTGGATATTATAATCATGCCCAAGATTTGGAGTGTTTGGTTTCTAGATTCTGCAAATCCTGAAGAAAAAACGCACCCCATTTCACTCCACACAAAACATAACCTCTATCCCTCTCTGTCTTCTTCTACTGTAGTTTTCAAATCATCACCTTTTCTAAATAGGGTCATCAAATTTAAGCTTCAGAAAACCTAAACCAGAAAATGGAGTACAAGACGCAGCATTTACTAACGATCACAAGAAAAAAAAGACCAAATGAAAAAGGGGCAAAGTTATTTTGGCTTTGGGGAGATTTTTGTTTAGCTTTTTTTTTTTTTTTTTTTTCTCTTTCCTTGCCTTTACTTTTGAAGAAAATATGTGATTTATGAGTGTAGGACATTACAAAAGATGTGATTGTATGAAATATTTCGCAATTGTGAGGTTCTTTCTCGTGAATGTATTTGCAAAAGATGGCTGACTATGAAAGAAGATGATGGAAAAAAAGAGCAATTAGCAGACATATTGGTCCCTTCTCGTGAGTTTTCTTTTTTCAACTTGGTTGAAAGAAAGTTTTATTTATTTATGTATTTTTATTATATAAGAATGGTAGGGGGTGTTTGTTTATCATATTTAAGGAGTATTTAGCTTTAGTTATTTTGAGTAGTTAAAAATCGAAAGTTGTAGCAAAAAAACTTGTTTGGATGTCGTTTTTTTTGTAGAGGAATTAGAGTTAAAACCTTGTTTTGATGTAGATTTAAAATGAGTAGTTATTTTGAGTAGTAAAAAAGGAATGACTAAAAATGAGAGTTATTTTGATTGATTTGAAATGAATTATTAGAAATGATTGAGTAGTTATAAATGAATAATTAAAAATCAATGGATGGAATCATCATGGAGTGGCCTAGGGGTGCTTAAGGTGATGAGTTTAATCCATGATAGTCATCTATTTAGGAATTAGGTATGTCTCGTGATATTAATTGAATGATGAGTTATTTTTAAAAGTATAAATGAAAAGTTAATAAAAACTTGTTTGGATGTAAGTATTTTAGGAGTAGTTGGCAAATCCTCTATCTAAATCTCCTTTAAATACGATAAAAAAACACTACAAATCTTCCATCTAAATCCTCTTTAAATGTGACAAACAAACACCCCTATAGTCCACATGAAATTGCGATTAGAAGCAATTCAAATAATTATTATTTTTATTTTGTAAAAAAAAAAGTAATTGTTGTTGAAGCTAGATGAGAAAATGAGAAATATATAGTCGTTTGTGAAGGTGTTTATATTTCCCTACGTTTTAAAGAAGTGTATTTTTGGGTTTATTTTTCAATTATTATGTTTTGAGTTTCAACTTTATAAAAAAAAATTATGCCTATTTGAGAAGTTTAATGATGTGGATCGATAAGAATGAAGCTTTTTAAAAAAAAGATAAATTGAAGCAATATTTTTCTTTACTACAACATTTTAGAGAAAGAGATTTAGACCTTCGATTGAATTGTACATATTAATTATGCTAAAGCTAAGCTGCTCGATTATTTTTTTAGATTATAATCATCGAAGGTGTAGTTTTGAACACATGACTTTATAATCATTAGATTGATATTGATACTTGTAGGTATCTCGTAACCGTTTAAATTATAGATGATAGAAGAGATATATCTTTATTATTATGATAATAGCTTTTTTTTAAAGAAGATTATGGGTATAAAGTTGATATTTTTATGATGTAACAAAGTCACATCCTAGTCACTACCTCATCCACATGAATTAAATATATCATACTCCATTTTCACATACACGAACCTTATTCACACGTCATTTACAAGGTACACCAAATACAAAGAAAAATCCAGAGGAGGAAACAAGACCAAGAAAATGGTTTAATTCATAATTAGTCTGGCAGGCAAACACGACACGAATCAACTGTCTAAAAAACCAAGCCCCCATTGAAAACAATCCATAGAGTTCTGAACACTTGGAATTGAAAAGGAAAGAAAGAGGCATAGCTTTTGGAGTATTGGAAAGGCAAGTTGGACAATTTTAAAGAAGAAGACCCTAAATTTAGATGGGTCACGAGGATGAATCTTAAGCTTTTATTGAATAACATTTTTGAACAGTCAAAAGCTTTCCCCCATCTCTATTCTTCTGTCATTTGAGATTTTCAGTTGATTTTGAGAGTATTGTGAAGACAGAGCATTACTCCATTCCAGACCTTGTTCTGATATTTCGTTTTGATTGCTGATAAGAATAGAAAAGATGTGAGTTTCTTCATTTTTGTTCATTTTCCCATGTGGGTTTGGCCTATTTTGTCTATTTCATCATGTTTTGTTTAAGATTTCAAGCTTTGTCTAGAAGTTGGTCTTTGTTTTTATGAAAGCTCTTTTGGAAAGGCAGGGAATAGTCCCCATTTGTGCAAGTATTTCTCATTTGTTTCACTTGTAGTGTATTGATTTCGTGTTTGATTCTCAGTTTCTTCCTCTCTTCTTCTAATGGGGGTCTGTTTAAGTACAAGAATCAAGGCTGAAAATTCATGTGATGCAGGTAATTGAAAACTTTCTTTGCTTAACTAATGAACGCCCCGTTACATAACTATTTTGTTTTTTTTATTTTTGGTTTTTTAAATTTAAGCCTACAACAATTATTAAACCATACGTTTTCTTCTACATGGATATCTAAATCTTACCTCTATTTGTAGAAACTAAACCAAATTTTGGAAACAAAAAAAAGTAGCTTTCAAATGTTTGTTTTTGTTTTAGAAATTTAGTTAGGATTCATATACTTTTTAAAGGAAAGTTAGATACATTGTAGGAAAGATGGAGTTAATGATAGAAAATAGGAGTAAAAGTAAGCTTAAATTTCAAAAACCAAAAATAAAAAACCAAATGGTTATCAATCGGGGCGAAATAATTTGGTGGTTATGAGATAGTATTAACAATGAGATAGTATTAACAATGAGAGGAGTAGCTTATCTATGAGATAGTATTAACAATGAGAGGAGTAGCTTATCTATTTTATAAATTTCTTTCGAATGTGTTATCTTCGACATTGATGTTTATAGAATTTAAAATTTATCTATGATATGCAAGAATACTTGCTTTTATTGAATTTCCAGAGATCAAGATCTTGGCTTACACTGAAAGTATTTGCAAATGAGCTTTGTAAATGCTCATTTGAGGGTCTCAATTCGATTGATTAGATTAAACAGCTACTAGATTGTTAGAGGTTGTGCATTTCTTTGTGCAGGGGTGAATTTTAGTGCTGTCAACACTGATGGAAACGATAATTGTAGTATAAATAACAACATCTATTTGCACTCAATTCCGCCAACTCCACGAACCGAAGGCGAAATCTTGCAGTCCTCTAATTTGAAGAGCTTCAGCTTTGCGGAGCTTAAAGCAGCCACCCGGAACTTCCGTCCTGATAGTGTGGTGGGAGAAGGTGGTTTTGGTTCAGTGTTCAAGGGTTGGATTGATGAACATTCTTTTGCTGCTGCCAAGCCCGGCACTGGAATGGTTATTGCAGTCAAAAGGCTTAACCAAGATGGTTTTCAAGGTCATAGAGAGTGGTTGGTGAGTTACGCTCCTTGAAATCGAACACAAAGATGGCTCATTCTAATACTTGATGTATACCTTTTCATATTAGCCTAATTTAGCATATGATTGATGCTCGTAGTATAACTATCTTTTGGTCGGTTTTGCTTCAACTTGTCTTATGTTTTCTTTCTTCGCGTAGGCCGAAGTGAATTTTCTAGGCACACTTTCTCATTGTCACCTTGTGAGGTTGGTTGGCTACTGCTTGGAGGACGAGCACCATTTGCTTGCTTACGAATTCATGCCGCGGGGGAGCTTGGAGAATCATTTGTTTCGAAGTGAGTTTTGCCTATCAGCTACCTTTTGATTCCACTTGAACAAAATAAATTCATCAATTTTTGATATTCCAATTGCCTAATGTTCCAGGGGGATCATATTTTCAACCTCTTTCTTGGAGCCTGCGCTTGAAGGTTGCACTTGGTGCTGCAAAAGGGCTGGCCTTTCTTCACAGCGACGAAAGAAAAGTGATCTACCGCGACTTCAAGGCGTCGAATATCCTTCTTGACTCTGTAAGTAATTGGCAAAAACAAACTTTTTCTGGTCTTTCATATGAATGACAACAAAGTAGTTGTTTGCTCTCTTGGTTTTGAAGATAGGCTAAAGCTTCAATTTCTTCTGTATTTAGAAATACAATGCCAAACTCTCTGATTTCGGGTTGGCGAAAGACGGGCCAACGGGTGATAAAAGCCACGTCTCGACCAGAGTGATGGGGACTTATGGATATGCAGCCCCGGAGTATCTGGCTACAGGTAATATTCTACCAAAATCGAAACTCCTGCTGTCACATTGTCAACATTAATTTCTATTTGTTGATAAACAAATTATGAATTGGCAATTAATTGCTTATGTTGATAATCACTTTGCTTCTTGCTCTAGGTCATCTAACTACTTGGAGTGATGTCTATAGCTTCGGAGTTGTCCTGCTAGAAATATTATCCGGAAGAAGAGCAATCGACAAGAATCGACCAACAAGAGAGCACAATCTTATGGAATGGGCAAAACCTTACCTTGCAAACAAACGTAAGATTTTTCGTGTGATCGATGGTCGTCTTGAGGGCCAGTATTCATTGGATGGAGCCTACAAAGCATCTACCCTTGCTCTAAGATGCCTATCTATTCAACCCAAACTTAGGCCAAACATGAATGATGTTGTCAAAGAACTAGAGCAACTTCAAGATTCCACACTCCCTACTAGCAACAGGAATTCGACCAATAGTCGTCGTGCTAGGAGGCATAGCGCCGATGATGCCCGTAATCCAAATAGCGCTCATTCTTATCCCCGACCTTCTGTTTCAGCACTCTATGCATAGGATCATGATCAGGCTTATACATTGAGATGGTTTCCAATGTACAGAAACTGTACAGTTTTTTAGTCATCCCTCTGGTAATTCTTGGATTGGTTTGTAACTCGACCAACGATTCGGTTCGATCCTTCTCGTCGTTTTGTTGCTGCTGAAATCGTTTCATTGGACGGTTGAGATCAATTTTTCTTTTGAACTGGCAGAGGGAGGCTTGGAATATCTTGTAGATGATTGATGAACAATAATGGAATTTATCTGCTTTCATATTTGTTCACATATGCAGTAACTGAGGTTAAGAAATGTAAAATTATTGCAGTTTTGAGCTTGATTTGGCAATGAACTAAGTTCTTATTTCTCTTATTCACCCATTCTTTTCAAAAAGTAAAAAAGTTCAGTTATTTTGCAAGGTTGAACTCTATTTTTAGCTCTGTTATATATATAAAAAACATTTTAGTTTCTAGCAAGGGATGGGTGAATGGCGCTATAAGTTATCTAGTTTGGTGTTAGATCCATTTCCATTCCACGGTTAGATTCGATCTATAGAATCGGTATTTTTAATGTTTCTCTCATGTACTCAAAACAAAAAGAAAAAACTTCTATTTCATTTGTCCTTATATTTTTAGAAATTCCATTCTTAATACTCATGTATTATATCATATTTTATATTATAATAATTTTTAGTAGATTTTGTAATAACTCACCACAATGTCTCTATTATCATGGGTGATTCTAATTTCTAGTGAATATTTAATGAGCTGATTTTGACGTCATGTTAATTAAAAATCATGGTTTTGAATTATTTCTAAAAATTATTTTGTTTATAAGCACAAAAATAATGGGCTTTTATACTATTTGGGAGAAACATCAATATTCTAGATTTTTTTAAAAAAATCTAGATTTTTCAATATATTTCGACCACAAATAATTGGTTCGGTTGGATATATTGATGTGACAAAAGAATCATTACGTGTAATCTATTTAACCTTAATGTAATGGACCCAATTTATAACATATATTTGGCTGCAAATTGCAATAAGTTTTTATATCATGGGATCTCTGCACTGTGTTTCTTTTTTTAAAAAAAATGATTCGATGGGATCGTTTCCATTCCCAAATGGGTGGCGAATTTTAATTCTATTATTTTAAATTATTAATTTATTGATGTGATTTTGCTATTTTTCGAATCTATCTATTACTGATGTAACATAAAGTCAGAATGTGTTGAATATTTTGTATTCAAATAAAGCTATATGATATGACATCAACCTTAGAGTCACATCACATCAACTTTATATATATATATATGCATGAGCGATCTATATTAGAATATTTGCAACAGTGAAAAAATGGGGACAAGGCACCAACCTAAGTTCATACTTTGATAATGATTCATTTGTATGTCTCACTTACATATACAAGTTTTCATCTTAATAGCTTCGGCTTTCACACCATTAATTTAATAAGTTTGATTGGGATAATGTGAATTGAATAAAAATTTGAATAAACAATAACTCTTTATTGATTATAATTAAAATTACAATAATTACTATTTAATTACAAATTATTAAGCCTTTATGACGGAAACCTTAACACTAAGATAAAATGTTAATAGATTTGACATATGCATTGATAAATTTTTTTTTGGAAAATCGAAAATCGAAACTTCGCTCTCTGGCGGCCTCCAACCATAGATCTCTCAAGACAAAATATATTGAAATCCTTAGCCTCAATCGCTGGACTATCTCTTAGGGGCACACATGCATTGATATATGACTTGAGTTAAACTTGGTGCGCTATGTAATATCCATTACATATACTTGTCTTTATTGTGCATATTGAATACATTTTATTTTTGAATATGTATTTATAAGTACAATGCCTGTAACGTCCATTTAAATATACATCATTATAAAATAATTTTGTTTTTTTTAAGTCTCCAAGTATAATTTTTTGGCTAAATTAAATGATAAAAAGGTTAGATATTTATGATTCTAGAGATAGGCTAATCAATAAAATCAAATATAATGTATTCTGGGGGAAAAATAATTCGCTCCCTCCAAAATTTTCAAAATACTGTGAATGCTTAATAATTTTAGTTATTATGTACTAAAAAAAAAAAAAAGTTATTATCTACCTGAGTTTTTTAAAACTAAACTAATACCACAAGTTTCCCAAATTTGATGGGCCAAATTCTGTCAAGACGTGGACTAATAGCCCATTATTATACCAAGGATGGCCCACGAATAATCTAGACCCATTACCAATTCCAATCTCTGATAATTTTCATGACTACTTTTCAAATTTCTATACCAAAGTTTTTTTTTCTTCATTTATTTGGGTTACTATTAATATTTTTTAGTATAAATTAAGGGAGGTAACCCACCAATCCTATATAAATGATATTGATGTCCTCAAATAACAAGATTTTCAAAATTGAACTCATGACCGTAGTGTTAAACTGAATTATCATCACAATAAAATCAACAAGTCATTAACTCTTTTCAATTCATTTATTTGGATTATTCATTTGAAAAAAAAAAAGCCAGCTCGATCTCATGGGGCGTTTGAGATAATGATTGAAGTTCATTAATTTTGTACCATAAATTTAATTGAGATGATTTTTTTTTTGAAATAATTTGAGATGGGGATTTAGTAATACGATTAGTTGATTAATAAGTTTATTATTCCATTTATAGATTCATATGTTTTTTTTTTTTTTTAATTTCTACCGTATTTGATATTAATCCAAAGCTTAAAGTTCTTACAAAATATTGTGTTTTTTTTTATAAGAAACAATTTTTTTTTTATAAAAAAACTATTTCATTAATGATATGAAATTACATGAGGGCGGGATGTCCATTACAAAAAAGATTTCCAATTATTAAAAAAAATATTAAAACTATAATCATAAGATTTCAATTATTATGTTGCTTATTTTCGAATGACAATATTTTGTAGTGTTTCTTACAAAATATTGTTATTGGAAAGTAAACAATATAATAATAATAATAATAATAAATCAAAGCACATAAGTAAGAGGATAATTTGAGTGCAGTCATAGATGCATTTCACTCATAATGTCACACATACATTTTAATATATTTTTATTAAAAAAAAAAGTGAGCTGAGATGAGGTGCCACATATGTTGACATTATGGATGGGGTGCAGCCATGCTGCATCCAAATTACCCTCCATAAGTAAATTCCAAATACCGACTTCATTGGGGTGTTAATATAGTGTAAATTTCTCTGACCTTTTTTTTTTTTTGAGTTCTTATATAGCAGACGTTAGTTAAATAATAATAATAATAATCAATTTGATATTTGATGGGTAAGAAAATCTTAATTGTGAGATCTAATTAGAAAAAAAGATTAGAAAATTTACAAAAAAGAAAGAGAGAAGAGAAGAAAAGAAAAAAAAAAGAAAAAGAAAAATGGTAATAGTTTTCTTAAGAAAATATTTGAATATATAGCTCAAATCTAAAAACAAATTTTCGTGCGTATCGTCTTCTTTTTTTTTTTTTTTTTTTTTTTTTTTTTAAATAATGATTTTAATTGATTAAACCTATAAAAATAGGGCCATAAAAAGATAAATATTTTGGAAAAAAATATAATGAAGTGAGCTAATCTCTACCATTTCCTTGGATGTTTACAGGTATATCAAACACAGAGAAAATGGAAGAAGAGCCTCCATGTGTTATGCTAAAAAATAAACAATGGCTACTCACCAAGTTCTCACCAACCCTGGTGTCCAATTTCTCCAATCTAACTTCCCAAAAGATTTGTTTCTTAGGCTCACCATATCTCTAAAATCAAAAACCTTCCTTAGATTACTATTTCTGTGCCTTGTAGTAGACTCATTTTCAGCCTCCTCCACACTTTCTTCCTTTGATTCCACAATTTCATCGACGGGCTGACGAACGGTTTCATCGTGACTTGATTCGCTGATGATGTTTCCGAGAATCTCGACAACCTCACTCATTTTCGGGCGATTCTTAGGGTGCTTCATCAGGCATTTGTTAGCCAGTGATGCAAGTTTCTGTGCTGACTTGATGTCACATTCTCCTTCAAGCCGTGGATCCACGATCAGGTGGAATTTCTTAGGGTCTGAGACGTATGGTTTAACCCATTCCAAAAGCTTCTGCTCGTTGCGTGGTAGGTTTCTCTCCACGGCTCGTCTTCCTGTAATGAGTTCGTAGAGAACAACTCCGAAGCTCCACACGTCGCTCTTTGCGGTTAGCCTCCCAGTTTGAACATACTCTGGAGCTGCATAGCCTACTGTGCCCACAACCTTGAAAGACAAGTATATTGTCATCATAAGGAACATCTAAGTTTGGGAATTGCTACAGAACATAACTTCAGAGATAATGACTAAAAATCAATAATGTAACATATGCCCATTCAAAAGCTAAAAAATCCAAGTGTGCAGCAAAGCAAGAACATAACTTGTTGACCTGAATAATCAATTCCTCGTAAGTAATATTCATTCCTTTCATAATCTCATTTTTCTCCAAACCACTTTTCATTCTCTCTATAACTACTTTTTATTCTTCTTATGCTGACCATTTAGTTTCCCCATAATCATTCACTTCACTCTAAATACAAATAACCATTTTCTCCTATATTCCTATTCCCCATAATCATGTTCATTCTCCTTACCACAAACACCTCCTAAAAGAATAACTATAGGGAAAACTATGGCTACAAATGCAATTTCCAACCATCATGGAGTGGCTCAAGTGGTCAGAAAAGACTTTGGGGTGCAGAATTTTCTTGACATCCAAATATTGTAGGGTTCAGCGGCATGTCCCGTAACATCAGTCAAGGTGCGTGCAAGCTGATCCGGACAGTCACATATATAAAAATAAAAAAAACAAAAGCAGTTTCCAAAAACAGAAGCACTTTTTTTTAGATTAGAGAGTAACAAAGAGATTTCATTGTTCAAAGACTATAATCTTTAAAGGAGTGTGAATAATAGCAATGATTAAGTACTTCATGGAGAAGCAGTTCATAAAGGTATTGGAGAATGTGAAAAATGATTCTAGTCATTAGTCAAGCAAACGACATTAATAAGTTAGAAACTAGTTTTCAGTATTTCCAAATGTTATGAGAAGTTCACTTGCAATGACCAATCCAAGAAGATTAAACTTACCGATGTTGACACATGACTGATTCCTTCGGGAGGACCCTGTCTGGCAAGTCCAAAATCTGAAAGCTTTGCATTAAATTCTTCATCTAGCAGGATATTTGATGCTTTTAAGTCGCGGAAAATTAGCTGCAACGTACAAAAGCAGATCCAGATCAATTAAATACGAAAGCCACAAGAACCTATCAATCACATGCTCTCCCACAACATACAAAATCTGTAATTACTTCACATGGTGATGGTAGGACAAGATTAAAATGAAATCTGCAACATTATGGTAAAGCCCAGAATCACATTATTGATGTCTGTTCCTAGCAACATGGCAGAACATGGTTTTGTACCTGAAAATCCATTTCTTCATGTAGATATGCAAGCCCACGAGCTGCATCTTGTGCAATCTTAAGCCTTGCCAACCACGACAATGGCCGAGAGACTCGAACCAATAGATGATCCTCTAAGCTCCTGTTGTGCATAAGCTCATAAACCAGAAGCCTTTGCATTCCCCTCTCATCATCTTCAGCACAGTATCCAACTAACTTTACAAGATTTGGATGCTTCACCACGCCCAGAAAGTTCACCTCGTTTATCCACTCCTTGTGCCCCTGAATACTAGAATTTGTTTGAAAAATCATTCAGATTTGACTCAACACCATAAACAAGCACAATCCCCCCCGATGACTTCTTGGTCATGGGTTCGAATCCCCCCTCCACCGAACTCGAAAAATCATTTCCAAATTGGGGATTTTCTACAGGATTTAACTCGGCAAATGATACAGGATTGCTACAGTAGTGGATGAAACATCAGGACAAATCAAATAAAACAAAACCATGTAGAACAGTAGCAATAAAACGAAATCAAAAAATGCAATTCAACTATTAACAAGATTCAGGGAAAGCAACCAAGTTGAAGAAACTAAAAACCAGAGAACCCCAAGACACAAATTCAATCATTCAGCAAAATCAATCAACACCCAGAAGAAAAAACAGAAGAACATGCCTGGAAGCCATTACGATTAAGCTGTTTAACAGCAACCTCCAATTTAGAAGCACCAGCATCACGATCATCCCCAGAAGAATCCGTAACAAGCCCTTTAAAGACACAACCAAACCCCCCTTCCCCAATCAGCAAGGACCTGCTAAACCCTTTCGTGGCCGATCTCAACTCGGAAAACCCAAAAACCCTAAGATCGTTCCCTCTCCGGTGCGTCAAAAAGTCAGAGAAGCCAATGGGGTCGGAGAAGTCTCTAGAATAGTCGGAATCGAACTCTGAGCGCCTGGTTTCGAAAGTGCTGGAGGCCATACTTAAGGAGCGAGCCCATGAGACCTTGGAGAGCCTGGAAACGACGCCGTCTTCGTCGTCCCGCTTCTCGCCATTGGTGAAGTGGAAGCACTTCATGGCTCGAAATCAAGATGTGGGGTTTTGAGTCAAAGGAAGAAGAAATGGGGATTTGTTGAGCGTTTACATTACATAATGTGATTTTGAAAATGGAAGAGTGTTAGGTAATGGAGAAAAGAGAGAGAGAGAGAGAGAGAGAGAGAGAGAGAGAGAGACCCATTTGTCGTTTTAGAGAGAGAAAGTGAGGAGAGAGAGAGACTGTAGATCACGAGGGGTTGCAGACCGAGACGGCCAAAATTGGAACAGGTAGGTCAGTTGGGAGGTGGGTCCCAGGCGTTCTTCTTTTGAGGGGCCTTGCTTGGGAAATTTGAAATTCTTTAGGGGTTGAAATGTAATTTAGCCATTCTTTTGTGTAGACAGCGTCGAGCGACGGGAAGTAGAGATGGATGAAAGAATGAAAAGGGAAAAAGTATCAGTTTCTTAGTTTTGAAAAGTAGTTCTTTTCCTTCTCAATTAAAGTACCCCCTAAACCAATATATATATATATATATATATATATATATATATATATATTTATATATTTATATATATATATATATATTTATATATTTTTTTTAATTCAAACAACTATGGAGGTAGCCCACCTGGATTTGGAACATCTCCTCCTTTTTGGCCTATGGACATAGTTAATTTTAGATTAAAATTAATGAGATTTCATTTTTCCTGTCGACTTAACTTCATGCGTACTCGTTCGGCAATAAATCTCGTTTAGATAGGAAATGAAGGAGTGAGCGAGTAAAAAATTCCATACTAGCTAACAAGATCAAAGACTAAAAATGTAGTTTTCATCCTCGATTCTCCAATCTTGCTCTGTTTATCATTTTTTTTTAATTATTATTTTTTGTTTTTTATTTTCATTTTAATCTTTAAATATGTATATAAATATATATTTTGTAGAAATACTTATATAAAAGTATAGTTTTTTTTTTTTTAAATTAACTTATCTAATTAAAAATTAATGCATATTTTTTCATAAAATACTTATAAAATTAAGATTCGACACACATCCACGTCCTTAGTCCATATATCATACATCTTTAGGTTATTTACCTAGTTATAGATCTACTTGTATGCCCATTATACTCGTTTAAGTATACATCGTAATAATCAAGGATTAAATGTCACAATCTAAGTAACATGTTTGATTTAAATATTGTGATAATTAAGTAATCAATAAAAATAAGGGAAATTATAGTAACTAGACTACATCCGGAAAGTATTTACAAATATAGGCGCCCAAGTTTTTTTTTGCAAAGTTAATTTTTTTTTATTAAAATTCGTAATTCTTAATTTTTCATTAATACCGTTTTTCCCTTTATCACATTTAATACTAAATTTTTTAATTAAAACACTCATTTAAACATACTTCCAATTCTTTTAAAACATACCATATTTAATTGTCAACTCTTTTAATGCAAAAGATTTTAATTCATTTTCTCATTTATCTTCCATCTTTCTTCCTTTTCCTTTACGTTTCACTCTTCTTTCTCCATTCTCCATTCCTCCATTTTCGTTTCTTCAGCTCTATTCATTCTCTCTTTTCATATTCCGGCCACCACGTAAAATGTCAATTTTCGTCGACCACAAAGCTCCGATCGGATGGTATAATTATACGAGTTAAGTCATCTTCTTTCAATAATCTCCGTTTTTCACAGTATTTGTATCACGTTTTTGTTACTTATCCATCACCATTAGCATATTACTGTTTATTTTTAGTATAGTCGTGATTCGATATGTCTCAAATTGTTTAGTATGATATGTTTTATTTCTATTTATGTCAATTTTGTAGATTTAATTCATTTAGATTCCAATCTTTAGAATGTCAAAAATCATGTTTAGAAAATGCAGTAAAATCATGTGTAGAACAGTAGTATCTTCGTACTTTCCAATTCATATTGTGGTATAATTGACTGTATATACATCTACAAAACTGTATAATTGAGTATATACCGTATGTTCACACATCCTTGATTTCTATATAGTCAAAGAAATTGTATAATTGACTATATACTGTATGTTCATACTATATTTTTAGGTTAGTTATATTGTACATCTTTTCCTTATAGGTTCATTAATCATTCCATTTGAAATTGCACATAATGTTCTTTACAATGTCAATATTTCTGTTTAGAAATGTATTTAAATCATATGTATAACAGTATTATCTACATACTAAAATGTCCAAGTCCTGTATACTTGAGTATTATCTACTGTAGTTTTCCATGTTCCGTACGTTATATTACTGTATAAACTATACAAAATTCTATATGTTTCATTATTTCATTATACATATTGTATAAGTTACACGATACATTTATGGTTTATTATTCATTCTATTCATGTATAATACATTTTTCGTACTCATATTACTATTCATTAAATTTCCATTCCGCAATACGGTATTTTTTATACATGTATATTATACGACTTATAATATAGAGCAATATTATTTGGACATTTTTGTAATACTATACGAATTTTCCTTATAGGTTCAACAAGCATCTCAATCTGTATTGCACATAATGGTCAGTAATATGAAAATGAGATGTACCATAATCATGAAGTAGCTGAAGAGCGTCGCATAAATATTGAGGAACGCATTCACTCAATGATGATTTTACATTACTGTCTTTTTTTTTATGTCTAACGCTTTCAATTTCAATTTTGTAACCCATGAGACATTTTTTATTTACTATTGATCTTACTTTGAATAGTAATTTTGTGTGAAGTTGTTCCAACAGTACAAGTCTCTATCAATTCACAAATATTACATATGTTATTTCTCAATGTTTTACTATACGGTATTGTACATTCAAAATTACTTGTTCGATGTCGCAAACATATTAAATCAAACTACAAGTATCTATATCAGCAAATTAAACACTTAAAAAAAAACACACAAAGTTTTAAAAATACGGTATGATACATGATATATTATGGTTGTACCGTATATACTAAGTTGTTTCAATACTGTGTGGTTATCAAACGTGTTCTGGTTTCAATCAACGAAATTGAACGTTCAACAGTTTATACGGTTTATTTATAAATAAAACTACTAGAATCAAATAACATGTACATTACGAACTATATTGTATGTAAATCACAACACAGTACATCTAACAATGTATTGTCGTCACTCTCGTCCTACAATTAATGCACCATAAATTGACAATTTCTGGTTTGAAATGTGAGATGAATTTCCTTTTTTAAAATTTTACTCCCCAAATGAAAAACCAATAATTTGATCGTTATTTTTTAAATTTATAAGGTATTAAAAAAGGAAGATGAAACGTCTCTAATAAATGTGATTTCGGAGGATATGTTTTTCTACAATTAATGCCCATAAATTTGCGATTTGTGGTTTGGAATGTGAGATAGTTTTCCTTTTTTGAAATTTTTCTTCCAAAATTAAAAAACAACCAATATGAGAGTATAATTGTAATTCATTATTTTCGGATTTTATAATGTATTAAAACAAAATCTACTTTTGCTAATATTTTTGTAGATATATATATTTGTAAATACTTTTCAAATAGGGTCTATTTATGAAAAAAAAACCCTAAAAGTAATTAATAGCTCTATTAGTATAAGCAAAGTTGGTGTCAGGTATTTGCAAGTCGTTTTGGTTAGAGTTGGTTATAATGTCGTTTTTTAAGATGATTTATTTGATAAAGGTCTTTCTACCATTGGATTGTACAATTATTACCTTCGATGGTGTCTTCATTCCTCTACGGTCCTGGAGCTCCTTTCTTTTCTTTTGGTGGTTACTTGTTCATCAATATGTTTTCTATCCATTGATTTAATCCTCAAAGTTCATCAAATCTCAACTATTGAAGTGTTGAAATTTTTTAGTCGATCATTTATGTTGGGATCTTCTAATCTCAAATATAAGATGATTTACTTGTTGGGATATGTTGATTCTGGTCTAGAATTCTTTTTTATTTCTAACTCGTTCTTTTGTTGTCGACGTCAATCCGAGCTGTGGAACGATGTCTTTATAGTTCAAGTTTTTTTTTTTTTTTTTTTTTTTTTGCTCCTCTTATGTTGGGAGTGGCTTTATATGCATTTGTATTACAATTATTATGATTAATGAATGGTATTTTATTTCAAAAAAAATAAAAAATAAAAAATAAAAATAGCTCTATTAATTACACCTGTTCTTTAAATACATTTAGATCTTTTGCTAAATCTCATTCTTTTGTTGTTTTAGATTTATTAAAGGTGGAATGTTCGGTTCATTTTGTGTTGTGTAAGAAAGTATTTTGAATCCAACAAACTATTTGCATTACAAATTTATCCAACCAAAATCATTTTAAAGTTATGTTTTTATGGGAGATTCTATATATTTTTATGTTTTTTATTCTTTGAATTCCTTGATTCAATATGTTGATACTAAATTTTGGATAATCGATGTAAATATTTGTTAAGACAAAATAAACATCAAAATAGAATGCGGGTCAAGGTGTGGTGTTTGTGGTGTTTGACCAGTGATACTCTAACACTAGAGTTATTTTCTCCAGAGGAAGGGAGAAAACATGACAAGTTTATTAATAACTTTTAGATTGTTCAAAAATAATTAACCTCCTAATTTTGATTGGAATATAAATAATATATAGAGAATTTACCATTAGCAGCACATTTTACCTTTTGTATTACATTTGTAGCATAATTTCTAAAATAATTTCATCTATAGCATATTAATTTCTATCAGTGATAAAACTCAACTAGTGATAGAACTCAATTTGAAATTTTATCACTAATAGAAAATTCAAGCAGTAATAGAAGAAGTCTTTCATTGATTGAATTCTATCACTAATAGAAGTCAGTTAGTGATAGAATTCAATTTGAATTTTTTGCTACAAATGAATTAGTTTTAATTTTATGTTATAGATGAAAATATTTTGTCTTTTTTTGTTATACATGCAAAATTCCCTAATATATAACTGTCATCGTTGAATTAATATCTCTCTCTCGACTAGTTGTGCTTGGGTCAGGAGTTTCTTGACTAAATTTGGTGCGAATTGAGCGAGATCCAAATTTTAAAAGTTGTGTTATCTCTGGACCATCCAAGATTTATATCATACTACCTTAAATGTGGCTTGAGGGGAAAATCATTTTTAGACGATTTTATCCCTTAAGTCATACCTTAAATTACAAAAATGTCATTTATTGGAATATAAAAAAAAATCAAATAACATAAAAGCTATATATAATATCATTTAGATTTCCATCTGTGGAAGATAAGATATCAAATCTCATAAATTTTACGACTAAGCTAGAAGATAAGAGATTTCAACCATGGAAGATATTTACAATATCATTTAAATTTTCGTGTAGAAAATAAGATATTTTTACCAAATCTCATAGATTTTATTTGACATTTTATATTCTAATTAAAATAATAAATTGAATTTTTCAATCCTATAAATAGTTGTCTACATTTTTTTACAATAACACTTTCTATTTGCTTGAATTTATTTTTCTTTTTCTTTTTTTGTTTTATAATAAGTTATGTTGGATTATTTACATTAACTTTCATCTAATTTTTCTTTTATGCAATAATTTTTGTAGGGATTTTTTGCATAATTGTTGCCTTTAAAAAAAACTTGGAGATCTGGAAAAAAGGTTTTAAGAATTATAACATTATCATCTGAGTTTAGTGCATGGATTCTTTAATTTCAAAAGATTGACAATGATTTCCTACTGTATATATAGTTCTCTATATTTTGTTTACAAACACATTTGAAACTTTGTTTTTGCTTGCGGTTACTTTTTTGGTTTTTTTTTATAATAAAAAATTTAGTTATCTTATTTTTGTTAGATTATTTACCTTATCTTTCATTAACTTTTCTTTTGTTGTAATAATTTTTGTAGGGATCTTTTATTGCTTAATTGTTGACTTAGAGATGTGAGAATTTTTTTTTGAAGAACGATAAAATTATCATTTGAGATTAAAGGTAGGTTCATAGATGTATACTAATTAATATATTTAACTTATTTATATTTATAATTATAATAATGATATAATTCTTATAAATTTTATAATTCAAGAATAATTGGTCTATTAATAGATAAATTGGGAAAAAAATTAAAGAGCATCAATTTTTAAAAATCAGAGATAAAATTTAATTTTAATTCAATAAATTTTATTAAGTTTTTTTTAAAATAATAACACCTATTATTTTTTAAGCTCAAAATAAAGAATTAACTACTTTTTAACATAAATGTAAATTTTAATAAATTTAACTAACGTGAAAAAATGGTTATAAAATTTAATATTATATTGAAATTATTATTTGATGATTTAAATTTAGCCTAAAAATATAGGAAACAATTTATATTTATATATATATAATTTATTATTTAAGAAATTATCACGTGCAACGCCGTGCTAAAATTCTAGTTATCTTAAAGGCTTACTAAAAACTTCCTAACCCTTAAATAGATTTGGGTGTGATCCCTAATTGATTGAGGGGGTATTGTGACCGGTTTGTTTTATTCATAAATATATTATCTATTTTAATATATAAAAATACTTATATCATCTATCCAACCTTATATAATTGTTAAATTTCTTATCTATACAATGCAACCAAAAATATATCTGAAAGCATGAAATAGTCCTATGTTTTTCCTTTTAATAAATATCTCATTTTCAAATTTCCTTTTTCAATCAACGAAACATTAATTTAGAGCCTTAAAAATAGAACCTTTTTTAGTACCCTTAAAATAGAACTTATGTCTTTTAAATGGGTCGGTATGATCTTAAGCAACAATATTGGTGTAGATTAAAAAATAATAATTCCATGACATGA
Source organism: Sicyos edulis (assembly GCA_036507275.1). Lineage (NCBI taxonomy): Eukaryota > Viridiplantae > Streptophyta > Magnoliopsida > Cucurbitales > Cucurbitaceae > Sicyos > Sicyos edulis. Next base: position 6,140,969 of record CM071846.1, read on the forward strand.
ACCTCTAATTTCTTTCCTTTTTTTTCTCTTTTTTTTTCGATAATAGAACCTCTAATTTCTTGAATGAAAGAATTAGATTATTGAACAGTGCTTAAGTTAAATTACAAACTTTATTGTGGTGGATTCTTTTAACACTCATAATTAAATTGTTTTTTAATACTCATAATTACATTGGAAGAACATTAGTTGGACATTGATAATGAAAAACATGGAGCTCATACATCTTTCCCTCTCTTACAAGCAAAGTTCCATTTCTTCACCAAATTGCAAACCCAAACACACTCATCAAAGTCATTATAAATAAATTCAATAATTGTGTCCCACAACACTACCTTATGAATTTATGGATCAATGTGGGCCGTAGATTCAACTATTGGGCCGTGTTATCAACCACTTTAAACACGGCCCAATTGAAATGCAACAGGCCCAATTAGTATGCCCGTCTTAACCTCAACACTTATTACGTTATTGCTTTATTTTTTTATCCCTCAGTCTTTTTTTTAGTACAAGTTAATCGACGCATTCGATTTTATATTTTATTTTTTTGAGTTTATTAAGTTATTGATTTTAAATAGCATGTCCTATGTAGATGTATAATATTTATTTGAAATTACTGTTAAAAAAAAAAATATATATTTATTTGAAATTGAATTGGAATGAATGCATGTTGTAAACGTTAAAAAAGTTTAAAAAAATAAACATTTCTATAATCAAAATCTCAACAATCTTACATAATATCTAATAACATTAAACGGTAAATCTAATAAATTCCACAAAATATCATGAAGATATTCAAAGGATCTGTTAATAAATTTTAAGAAAATTCTCAACTTTGGTTTTCTAGTAGATAGTATATAAATCTCATCTCAAAATTAATTGATAATGGGAATAGTAATTCATCTGTTATATATTGCTACAAGATTCCTTAATTTTCTGACTTGATAATGATTATTTTTCTTTTCATATATCTTTTTTTTTTTTTTTTGAGTACTCTTTTCATATATCTAGCAACACAGATATAATTTATTTATCTAAAAAAAAGTTCCACGATCATATTAAAAATTAACATGCAACAACTTTCCATTCACCAATATATGAGATGAGTGGATTCTGATTTTTGATCACTAAATCAAAGTAGATAGTTTACAAATCTGACTTTGAACCTATCTAAATAATCTCAATTACAGTTACAATAAAAAAAAAAAAAAAAATCTCAATTACAGTTGAAGTAGGTTCCATTTAATGATGCCGTTAAACTTTAGAAAAACCCTGACCAAAAAGCTTGTGTCTTCTAATGATTTCAATCATATATATATATATATATATATATATATATATATATATATATATATATATATATATAAATTGTACACATAAGAGAATCTTTTAAGACTGAAACATTAAATCTAGGATATTTGTAATTCTTATCCTATGGAACCAATACGTACTAATAAAACCAATTTAAGAATGAAAAATCACATAATAAAACCAATTTTTAAAAGGGTAAGGTTTGGTTCAAATTAGCAGCAGACACAGATTATGGTGACGGCTAGAAATGGTACAAACAAAGATCTTCCAATTCTAACACACAATTTTGACTTTTAAACAAAAAATACATTTCCTACCTAAGAAAATGACCTTTTTCCTTCTTTCAAATTTTCAACATATCAATTTGATTCAATGTATTCTTTTTTTCATGTTGAACTTTCATCACCTTATTGTCTGGTCAAATTGCAGGGTCAAAAAGAAAGTAAAATAAACCAAAGTTATAATTATTTGGTTTTTTATTTTTATTTTTTGAAATTTAAATTTATTTTTATTCAAGTAATTTATGGACCATTAAGAAATATGTGAATGCAAATTCAATTGGAAAAAAAAATCCAAATAAGTTTTAAGAAGTTACCCTTTTTTTTTGTCTTTAAATTTTAGTTGGTTCTAAAAAATATAAGTAAAATGTAGATATTTAAGTAAGAAAAAAAAAAATATAAGTAAAATGTAGATATTTAAGTAAGAAAAAATATATGATGAAATACTTGTTCTTATAAACTTAAATTTTAAAAACAAAAAACAAAAACAAAATGATTATCAAAATGAAGACTAAATTACTAATACATGATTGAAAGAACCAAGGGGGTGATTAGATTTTGGTGTTGAAAAGAGGAGAGGAGAAAAAGTTGAAGAGGAAGAGGAAGAGGAAGTAGAGTGATTTGGAGATAAGTAGTCGTTTGCGGATTAGTGTTTTGGAGAGGAGATATTGTAAACGTATTTATTTTATATTGATTTTTTTATAAGGTAATGATTGTAGATTTTGGATTGATGGATAAATATAATATATTTTATTTTATATTGTGTGGTTGAAAATTAAATAAATTTTCATGTGATATTTTATTTTTATTTTTTTGAGAAGCAATTTTCATGTGATATTTGATAAGATTAGATAAAAGATATTTTGTATTATATTATATGGTTGAAAATTAAAAAAATGTTTGATGAGACATTTAAAAAATTAAATAAAAGATTTGATATGATATTAAATGAAAGGTTGGAGAGAGGTTGATGTCCTAAAAACAAAAAGGAAATTGAAATTTCTCTTTCCTCTTCTCTCCTCAACACCAAATCCCAGACACCCCCAAAAGTAAATTTTAATTTTAAATTTGTGTTAATATACCAACGGAAGAGCATTATTTAAATTATGAAAAACAAAATTATAACTTTATTATATGCAAGGTTCGATGAATGGAATGGATAATGCAGGTATATAAAAAAGAGCATGCAGAAAAAATGGACATATTGTTGTTTGTTTTATTCATCTTTTCGCCTCTTTAGTCAACTTATATATAAATTCACATTTATAATATCTGATATCGAACATCAAGACTATCATTATAACCTTGACCGAAGAAAAATTAAATCAATAAATAATAACACGTGATAACTAAAATCAATATCAGGAAACATTCAATCAGATTATATACTTATTGAGGTAAAGAATTCAAATCTCTAACTTCTTAATAAAGATGCGTTTTATATGCTATACAGATGTTTATAATCACACTCTCAAACTTAATGGTTCACCTAATATATTGACTAATCTGAACGAGTGAAATGGTAACAATCGGTAGATATATCATGTAAAAAGATCAATGTAAAAGGAAAAACAAATTTACATCAACCATCATCAACTGACTCAATTGGTTAAAGAGGTTCTTAAGGTACATAACGTGATGGGATCAATAGGAATTAATTTCCTACGAGTTTCCTTGATATACAAATGTTATTGAATCAGGGGCGGTATGTCCCGTGACATAAATCGAGGTGTGCGAAAGCTGACCTGAACAATCACAAATATCAAAAAAAAAAAAAAAAATTAAGACCATGATTATATTTAGCTAAAAGGTTAATTTCAATATATATTATGCGTGTAGTGTAGCTAAAATCTATCTGCCCACACTGGATTGTGGCCGTTATAACAGTCACAGAGGGGAAAAGGGGCCAAAAGGATGATATAGTCAAATTAGTTGTATGTTTGAGATTTAATTTCTATTTTAATCTATGATATTTAATTAATTATATAACTTGACTAATTTTAAATTTATGGAATGAGTCAGCCGCATGATTGGTTATCTAGGTGGGTGTTAATTCATTTTCAATTCACGGTTGTTATTTGTAATCCTCTTCCTCCAACTTAGACTAAAAAAAAAGGACTTATTTTAATTTATAAAATATTATTTATTGACAAAATTTAAAAACAAAAGAGAATTAAGAAAGAGATTGTCTGACCTATGCCATATCCTTTTTTTGTTGTCAGTCACTCTCAACTCTCAAGCAGTTGTTTCCTGGAAATCATCCTCACTTTATAATCCTAAAACTATTTGTTGGCCCTTTCCTCTTTCCTTTGTCAAGTAAGTCTAAACTTCTCAACTTCCTTCCCTTCTCTGTTTGTATTTTTTTGTTTTTGTTTCAACTTGTAATTCAGTTTCTGTTTGAAACCGTTGTTAGCTATGAATCCTAAGCTTAACGGTTTCTCAGATGATGATGTTGTAGATTATAACTTACATCATCAAACCCCTTTAACCCATTTGTATGATCATAATTCTTTACCCACTTCATATCTACACCCTGAACATCAAAACAGTTTTAAATTCAGCCACCCATCTCCCTATCTTGTTCCCTCCCTTGACAATGCTGTTTCTCTGTCGTCGAGCTCGGGTGCGGACTCTTCCCCGAACGACACTGACTTGAAGGAAACAGTTCTCAATTACATAACCCAAATGCTTATGGAAGAGAATTTGGAGGAGATGCCCTGCACGTTTTATGATGCTTTGGGCCTTCAAGTTACTGAGAAATCGTTCTACGATGCTCTCCATTCTCCCGACCCGCCATGTGTTGCTGTTGGTCTTGGAGAATATAAGCCCTCTATGCTTGGAACAGCATTTCCGAGTAACGCAAATCAGTCGAATTTCGGGCCTAGAAATCATGAGTTGTTGGATCAGAATATCTTCAGTGGTAGCACATCCATTTTGCAATATAAAAAAGGATTGGAGGAGGCAAGGAAGTTTCTTCCGGTGAGTAATCAGCTGAATATTGATCTTGAAGCAGCTTCTAAGGTAGTAAAGAATACATCAAATGGATCGAAGGGAAGGAAGAATCGTGAACGCGAAGATGTAGAAGAAGGGAGAAGAAACAAACATGCTAGTGTTTATGAGGATGATGAGGAAGAAATATCCGAGATGTTCGATAAGGTTTTACTTCTCGATTACGGAAAAGAGACCTCTCAAATGGGTGGTTGTGATGGACAACTTCATGAATCTTTTGCGAGGAAAGCTCGGGACAAGAAACACGACAAGAGAAAGGACTCTGTGGATTTTAGTAATCTTCTGATATTATGTGCACAAGCTGTTGCTTCTGATGACCGTAGGATTGCTTATGAACTACTTAAGCAGATTAGGCAACATTCTTCAACCACTGGGGATGGTTCCCAAAGAATGGCTCATTTTTTCGCCAACGCTCTTGAGGCTCGCATGGCTGGCACTGGCACGGGAGGCAGAATGTACTATGATTCACTAGCTCATAGCAAAATCTCAGCAGCTGATATGTTGAAAGCTTACCATGCACTCTATTCATCCTGCCCTTTTAGAAAACTCTCACTCTTTTTCATGATTAAAATGATTATGAAGGTTGCTGAGAAGGCTAAGAGTCTTCATGTTGTTGATTTTGGCATTTGCTATGGCTTCCTATGGCCAATGTTGATTCAGTTTCTTGCCCAACTACCTGATGGTCCACCTAAGCTACGCATTACGGGTGTAGATAGTCCTCTACCGGGATTTCGTCCAACAGAAAAGATCAACGAGTCAGGCCGCCGTTTAGCAAGATACTGTGAGCGCTTTAATGTTCCTTTCCAATATCAAGCCATAGCATCACATAACTGGGAAACCATCCGAATTGAGGACTTCAAGCTCGATAGCAATGATGTGCTTGCTGTGAACTCTTTCTACAGGTTTTGCAACCTACTGGATGAAACTGTCGAAGAAAGTAGTCCAAGAGATATTGTTCTGCGTTTAGTAAGGAAGATGAATCCAAAGATCTTTGTCCATAGTGTGATTAATGGATCCTACCACACGCCCTTCTTCGTAACACGAGTGAGAGAGGCACTCTTCCACTTCTCTGCCTTGTACGATTCTTTAGACATTAATTTACCTCATGAAAGCGAAGAGAGGATGATGCTAGAGAGAGAGTTTTTCGGGCAGCAAATCATGAACGTAGTAGCATGTGAGGGTGCCGAGAGAGTTGAGAGGCCTGAAACCTATAAGCAATGGCAGGTTCGGTGTACGAGGGCGGGTTTCAGGCAGCTTCCTTTGGACAAGGAGATCATGGACAAGTTTAGGACAAAGTTAAGATTCCAATACCACAAAGATTTTGTAGTTGATGAGGATGATGGCTGGATGCTTCAAGGATGGAAAGGTCGCATTGTCTATGGTTCTTGCTGTTGGGTGCCAGCATAGATGCACAATATACTGCTTTCTGAGATTTATACACGAAGGCCAAGTTAAAGAGTTCGTGCTTGTCTCAATTTGTTTCACTTGTTAGATATATGCAAAGCATATGTATAATATTGTATCCTTGATAAGTACTGGTATAATGACTAATTTTTTTTATTATATAGGAAACAAAACTTTTATATGGGTCCAAAATAAAGTTAAGAACCAAGTAACTTCAGCCGCCGTGTGAGCAAGAGCAAGAGTTCGATATTCCGATTCCATGCTCGGTCGAGCCACATCATCCTGTTTCTTTGACGACCACAAGATAAGACTATCGACTAAGAATAAACAATATTCAGCAATTGACTTTCTATGATTAAGATTTGCAGCCCAATCTGCATATAAATCATAGATGTACTTTTCCCGAGTGAGGAGAAGACCTGTAGGTAGCTGCTCAATTTGGATACCAAGAAAATAACTTACACTTTTATCAAAATTTGCAATTAAGGTAGCCATAGCATAGCAGGCCAAACATTTCCAATATCATTTACCTAAATCAGAAGAAGAATTAGACTCACAACTGTGTATCAACATTTCAATTATTTTCCCGTAAAATCATAAAATACTAAATCTTATCCATTTGCAAAAATGAACAAAAAGAAAAAATAAACTTCGATTGGATAAGGTTTTAGATGATGAATTATTTTGAGCAGTAAAAATTGAGAAATTATTTTGATTAATTATTTTGAATGTGGTTTTTTGACAAATGTCCACAAAAAGAAAATGATAACTTACATTTACAAAATACTACAGTTAAATTATGTGTTATCCATCTTTAAAAAACAAGAAGTTATGTGGGTACAACTTGTGGTTCTAAAGGTGTAGAACCATCCTCTTCAACTGCTTCAACTGGAGGGGTTTCCACACTTTTCTCATCTGCCTCAATAAAACCTTGCTTGAATCTATCATAGTTTGTTATCTCGCACGGTGTAAATGGTCGTTTGCCCAAGACCCGAACCAAGTCATCTTGATGAAGAACTTCCTTTTCAAGCAACAATTCTGCAATTTGAGCCACTTGCTCTTTGTGTTCTTCTATCAGCTTGACCGTTCGCTCATATGCCTTCCCGACCCATTCTCGCACTTCGCTGTCGATTAAAGCAGCAGTCTTGCTACTGTAGGGTTTCGACATTTCGAGAGAGTCATCTCTATGAGGAAAAGAAAGTAGCCCCACTTTGTCGCTGAAACCGTAGACTGCTACTTGAGCATAGGTCATCTTTGTGACTTTCTCCAAGTCATTTTGAGCTCCAGTTGAGATTTTACCTATTAAAACCTGTACCAGACAAAATATCATTACAAAAATACAGCCAAGCAGCTACAAATGAAACAAACACAAATTTCGCCATTTATATCTTGAACCCAATTTTGGAGCTACTAAAGGTGGTTGGGTTGAATCAAACATTGAAAGAAAGACATTTTTTAATTGCTAACTGGAAAATTATGGGCAATCCTGCCATAAACAACGATATAATGCCAAATTATGAAGTTTTTTATCCATAGATGTGACAAATGAAATTTGTAAGGTGGCGCTAATGACCATTGAGGGGGGGCGTGTTGGTGCAAGGGGGATCAAACGAGAGAGATGAAAAATAATTCTCCTTGTTAGAACATCCACAATTCTTCCATCCATAATCACGATTCAATCCCCCATGGGGGGTGGGGGCGTGTTGGTGCAAGGGGATCAAACGAGGGAGATGAAAAATAATTCTCCTTGTTGGAACATCGACAATTCTTCCTTCCATAATCACGATTCAATCCCCCATAATCGCATTCCTTCCGTAACAACTTTTCAATTCCCCCTAGGCAATATTTTGTTCTAAATAGTTCTTCTCTATTTCCCAAACACACATAATAGATCCCTCCCTCATCATCCTCGCACCCCAAACACAAGTAACGATTATTTCCGGACCATAACCGATAATCATTCTTTCATGCATTTTCCTTTGTATACACATTCTCTCCAGCCTCCATATTCGTTCCATTCCCCTTATCCAAAGAGTCCTAAGAAGTAAAACCATCAACCGTTTTCCAGCTCTCTATAACTCAGGACCAGACCAAACATTTCCACACGAACTTATTATGCCACATTTTCAAACAATTTACTTCATAAAAATTATGTCAGGGACAAGTACAGATGTTGATGAACTTAAACCATAAGGACTATATATAACTACCTGTTCAGCAGCACGGCCGCCAAGGGTCATGCATGTCATATCCAAAAGTTGGTCCTTGGTCATAAGAAGATTTTCATTGGGAACATACTGAGCAAACCCTAAAGCTGCTGTACCGCGAGGAACAATTGTTACTTTCAACAAAGGTTCAGCATGCTCCAAGAACCAGCCAGCAACAGCATGACCTGATTCATGATAGGCAACAGTTCTTCGCTCCAACTTGCTTATCACCTGCTCAATAAACAGAAAAAATTTAATATTACGAAGAGAACAAAATTTGCATGGTTCAAACTCCTTTGAGACTACCATCCAGGAATATGCTAAAGCTTTATATCATATAAAAGATATATTGGCTTCCTGAATTCCCTGTTCTAATGAGTTCACAGTTAATAATCTCACTCCTTTGGGTTTTCATCTACAGAACCTAATAACAGAAGGCAGCTCAGTTAGGCAGTAGTTAGGAATGCTTATTTATTCATAACCCAATGATGTCAAAAAGGTTAAAATCAGACGCCGGATAAGGATTCTCTAAGTTACTTCAAAACAATTCCCTGGGCAGATCAATTTTTTTTTTTTGGGTATTAGTGAGTATTTAGACCAGCTAATGTGTACCACTACTAATCTTACCTGCCAAACTTGCATTTTTTATAATGCACCAATGAGACAACCTAAGAATACAAGTCTCCAATCTAAAGAGATGACACCTAAAGACTAAAGAGTAATTACAATTTACAAATCCTAGGGAGGTGGCCACTATGGACTAACCCTATTCCCCCTTAGACCCCCAAGACCCTTTAGACCTCTAAATCTAACCATGATGGTCCAGAGGAAAATATGACAGAGGTTTTTTTGCTGATAAGTTACTCAATTCTTCTTTCCCATAGAAGCTGCAACTAAAATCAATAGGTTTAAGAATCTTCCATCTTCAGCGGCCCTTGCTACTTGCCGCAACCACCTTCCTCTCCCCTCTATCTGATCGATAGAATTGCCAAATTTAAAAGAGAAAGAGCGAATTATGCAATAACAAATGTCAATTAGTTACCTTGTTCTTTTTTTCCAGACCACCTATTACTCTATCAATAGCTGCTTCAAAATTGTCCATCGTGACCTGTGTGCCTTCATACCTTGCAGCAATCAAAGCAGCTTCATTACAGACATTTGCAATGTCTGCTCCAGCAAATCCAGGAGTTAATGCTGCCAACCTCTGTGAGTAGTATGATGGCTGATGGTCTAGTTTAATCTTCTTTAAGTAGATCTGAAAAATTTGCTCGCGCCCCTTGATATCAGGTTTGTCAATTGTAATTTGACGATCAAATCGACCAGGTCTCAATAAAGCTTTGTCTAAGATATCGGGTCTATTAGTTCCAGCAAGTACAACCACGCCAGCAGTGGTTCCAAAGCCATCCATCTCAACCAACAACTGATTTAGAGTACTTTCACGCTCATCATTAGAACCAGAGAAACCTCCACGTCCTCTTGCACGACCAATTGCATCAATCTCATCAATAAAAACTATACTAGGAGCACACTGTCTGGCTTCTTGAAACAAGTTTCTAACCCTTGATGGTCCAACACCAACAAACATCTCCATAAATTCTGAACCAGATATAGACAGGAAAGGGACACCTGATTCTCCAGCAGTTGCTTTTGCAAGTAAGGTCTTTCCGGTGCCAGGCGGTCCAACCAAAAGAGCCCCCTTTGGAATTTTAGCCCCCAATTCCTCATATTTTCTAGGATTCTTCAGGAAGTGCACAAACTCCATTATTTCTTGTTTTGCCTCATCACAACCAGCAACATCTTTGAAGTAGACCTGAAAAAGATTCGATAATTTAAAAAATGGGAAATGAGTGAATTAACACAACAGTGACATCGAACCTACGTGGGTCCCTGAATTATTCAAGACAAATACTAAAGAATGTAAATGTCCATACCTTATTCTTAGCATTCTTATCCACTTTCGTGATATTAGCTTTTCCTATATTGAATATTCCTCGACCACCCTTCCCGCCAGCTCCACCCCCAACACCTAGTCCTCCTTGCATTCTTCGGCCCATATAAAAGAGGGACCCCAAAAGCAAGAGTGTTGGGGCAAATCTGATCAATTCTTGAATCCAGAGCGTTCTAGAGACATATGTAACTGGAACAAAATCATGTGGGTCTATATTCAATGCCTCCTGAGCTTCCTCCAACTTCTCCTCAAATAACTCAATGCTTCCGATATTGAAGAAGCATTTATATTGGCTCCCAGTTCCCCTTGTGGAAGCACCACTTGAAGAACCTTGAATGACTTCGCTTGTTTGATTGCTAGGAGAATTCTTCACAAATACTTGTGCAACTGATTTATTAGTAACAACAATATGGTCTACTAGACCGGGTTCCAGATACTTGTTTTTAAACTCCTGAAAACTTATCTGAAGAGAAAAATTCAAGATAATTAATGAATCATGAATCAAGATGCCAAAGGTAAAATTTTGAAACATCCCAAGGGGAAAAAATAGAAAGGAATCATGATTAATAAGTGCACGACTATGGATGGATGAATGCAGGAAGAAAAAAAGAAAACAGAAATAAAAATTGTTTCCCTAAAGTTCAAAAACCCAAAATATAACATAAAAATTCAAAATTCAAAAGAAAAAAAAAAAGTAATACCTGCTGTTGTTCATTGGGACCAAAAGAAAAGGAGGAAAACAGTAGAGCGATAACTACGAGAGGGGTGACGAGGTTCTGAAACTGCTTTACAAAAAAATCCTGAAAACTCCCTTGGTCATCTGTATTTGAGTCGCCTGAGATGAAGACGCAAAGATAAATAAATTTTTGAAAATTTCTGAACAAAACACTTATAACATGAAAGGCAATATTTCTACTTCTTTCGGCATTCTCCACCAAACAATAATAGGAAAAAGAAAATAGTGAAGTTCTTGAGCAAAAATTATGGATTGATTAACCAAAATAAATGATATGAAAGTCAACTACTAAGCTGAGTTGTCAATCCAAAATAAGCCTAGAACAATGGCCAGGGAAGCAATTTCTAGACCAATAGATAATTAGCTCTCAACAGTCTGGATTTGGAACAAACAACAATTACCAAAAACCATTTACACTCAAATGAATATTATTCCTCGTTTTGTCTCCAAAGGATGGCGCACTGGTTGAAGGCTGGAGTTTTGAATGTGTGCTCTCCTTAAGGTCTCAGGTTCAAGACTCACCTGTGACATTAATTTGTAGACATCTCTCGTGTCTCCATCCCTTTGATGTCTCCCGGTGTCTAGACTAGGGACAGGCTTGGAGTAGGTTACTCCGGGTTAGAGGTGCGAAGCTTTGATTTCCCGTGTTGGTTGATATAATTAAATTTACGCCAATCCATCAGCTTAGGCTTTTGGATTGATTGGTGGTTTAACATAATTCAACATGGTATCAGAGCAGGAGATTATGAGTTCGAATCCCTGCCAAGTCGTTTCCTCTCCAATTAAAATTAAATTCCACTTGCAGGGCATTTCTCAAATATCAAAGCCCACAAGTGAGGGGGAGTGTTGGTTGATATAATTAAATTTACCCCAATCCATCAGCTTAGGCTTTTGGATTGATTGGTGGTTTAACATAATTCAACGTTCCGGTTTCCAAATAAATATGTTATTCCTCATTTCAGCACCAATGGCTTACTCAAACAAAAATGTTTGATCATGGAAAAATTGAAAGCACAAAAGTAATAACACTTGAACGAACAAAATGTGACACATGGGCTGAATGAATAACTAGCAAACATAAAGTCATAAACTAGTAAGACAGATGGGGGAGTAAAAGGTGTACCCAAAATAAAGAATGCTTAAGCACGAATATAACTCTTCCGATTGCTATTTACATGGTCCACACGCTTCCAAGTTCTATGTTGTAAGATTAAGATAAATAACATGGAAAACATACCACGGTGGATGGATAAACAAGAAGAGTCAACCAGAACCTCAAACGTATTTAAACTTCAAATTAAACTACAAAGTTAGAAATAGACCAAGCAGTAACCTTTAATCCTCGCACAACAACTAGCCGTTAATTGGGATATCTCAACCCATGTTCCCAATCTAGAATCAATAAAAACAGGGAAATACAAAAAAACAACCTTAATTGTAGTTAACACCAAAAACAAAACGTTACCTTTGGACTCAGTTTTTTGCTCATTCCCTTTTGGAATTTCTTTCTTATCCTTGGGATAGAAATTCTGGTAATCTGCAAAAACGTAGCAAGAAATTCACCATTAACCTAGAATCCATCCCAAGATAAACAATGCACGTACAATATAGCATTCAAGGTAGACGGGTTCGCAATCCTTACTCTTCTTCTTCGGAGCTTCGCTAGAGAAGAAACGCCGAAGTTTCGGATTCGCAACGATGAAATTAAAATCGGATAAACTTGCTTTGGGAATGGATTTGGAACTCGCTCCTACAAACGCAAAATAGCCTCTCAAAAACCCTAACATCCCATCTCTCACTCCGGGGCAGGAATCAACTCGTGGGGCAGCCAGAATCGGTTCATTGATGTTCTTAATCGCCGCCCGTCCTCCACCATACACCAAATTCTACCATCAAAACAAAAACAAAACCCCAATTTAGAACAACCCCAATAACAACATCCCCCAAAAAAGCACAAAAAAATGATACGAACACTTACTCGGGCGCGAGAAGAGCTTGGCAGAGAGCGGGCGAGCCTGGAAAACATCATGGTTCGAACGAAACGGGGAAGAAAAGTTGTGGGATTTTGAGAAATGCGTGGATGAATCGAACTGGGGAGATGAAGATCAAGACGTTGAACCCATTAACTGAATGAATGAATGAGGGATTATTGAGAAATGGAGGAAGAAATTGAGAGCTCGACAAAAATGGAGGCCTGATCGGGCAAGGTAATTGGAAAATTTGGGGCTCAGATATTTTGGTTAATAGTATTTTGGACTTTGAGAAATCATATGTCAAAGAAGAAAAGCCAACAGGCCCTCGCTTTGGTTTGCTTGCCAAACAAGACACAAAGCCCACAGAATTGTTTTTTTTTTTTTTTTCTTAGCAAGAAATGGTTTTAGCCAACAAATTTTTTATTTAACCATAGATGAGTCCAACATCTATTTTTTTTATCAAAATTCGATCGCCTAATAATTTTATTGTTTCGTAGAAATTCAGTTAACATTATCATCAAAGATATGATTCTTAAAATCTTTGAAGAGTTTGGGGTCTCTTTCCTACTAAAAAGTAAAACTTCTTCATCTTTACTCACTTTTTTTTTACAATATATTTTTTTTATTTTATCTTTTTAATTTTTAAATATAAATATATTTATTTATAAAATCATCTATCAAATGATTTTTTTTTAAATAATTAATCTATAGAAATTATTTAAGAAAATCCAGTTGTTTGAAATTATAGTCCTGCCTCGACAATACCTTTTTTAGCTTTTTGGAAAATTCATACTTCAACCCATCTTCCACACCATTTTTTTTTTTTTTAAAGATTTGTTCAAATTTTCCTCTTCCACTAATCCCTAATGTTCGTTTTTTTTTTTTTTATAATTATTTATGGTTATCTTTCCTAATCACACTTGAAAGTTTCATCGGAATAACTTGCAGCCCACCTGCTTTTGCCAGCAATTTAACGATAGTTAAGAACCGGATAAGAGTAACGCTCATGATGAATTATTGTTGAATTCAAGAAAACAATTTTTTTCTTTTGAACTACGTTTAGATTAGGGAATTTCGCATGTATATTAAAAAAAAAAAAAAAATTCCATATACAGCATAATTCTCAAACTTATTCATTTGTGGCACAAAAATGATTGAAGTCTATCAATTTGCATTGTTTAATCACTCAAAATCGATTGAAGTTTATCAGTTGAATTGATAGAAGTTTATTAGTTGAACTTGATAGAAGTTTAAAGTTCAAAATCATTTAAAATCTATCAATTTAACCGATAGAAGTCTAAAATCTATCAGTTGAACTGATAGAAGTCTATTAGTTGAACTTGATAGAAGTCTAAATTCTATCAGTTTAACCGATAGAAATCTAAAATCTATCGGTCTAACTGATAGAAGTCTAATAATATTATGATAGGAATTTTGGATAAAATGTGTTATGAATGAAATTATTTTTAAAAATGTGCTATAATTGTAATGAAGAGCAAAAAATATTCTATAGATGATGAATTTTCTTTAGATTAAAATAACAGTTTAGTCTTTTTTTTAGTACATATGAGGGGCATTTTTTCAATTTTAATTTATGTATTTTCATTAAAATTTATAATAGGTCTTTATGATAGAATACTTTTTCTTTGGTTAATTTTTTCTTCAAGAAAATCTCTATTTGAATTCCCACTATCAATTTTAAAATAGGTTCACGAAGGTGCTATTGATTATAATAAAATTATAATGTAATTGAATTAATTTTAAATAAATTTAACTCTATATTATCAAAGAATCAATTTTAAGTTTTTTTTTAACTAGAAAAACTAAAATTTAATATTCAAAATTTTAAAGATTAACATGTAACACAAAAGACAATGATGAGATTGAAAGTATTTATATTTCAATTGTTATAGATGATTTATGTGTGAGGTTAAGTGGTAATAGTGAAATCAAATATATTTAACTAAAATACATGGACATCTCTAGTAGAGACAAAAAAGAGTTCATCAGACTTAAACGGTTGTTTAACGATAATTTCTTACGTTTCAAGCAAAACATAGAGTTTGTCAAAACTCAATTTTTGAAAGTGTGTATGAAATGTGGTTTTCATAATATTAAAGGCAGAAGAAAAAACATTTATTATATACATTTCCAAATTCCCAACATCGAAAATGACTGTAACTATAGTAAGTTTGTTGGTAACAATCTTTAATTCGTTGAACATATGCATCAATTAATTCACTCAATTTTTTAGTAATATCATGAAGTTATCGATCTTCAAACAAATAATTATGCATAAAAAGATAAGTAATTTTCAAGTTTTTCTTAGACTTTTTGAGTAGTATGACAAGGCCGATTGAGTCAAAATAGTACTAATAATAACTGTAATCAATGATTGGTCTATACGAGATTTGCGATTCACTGGTAACTTATGAGAAATCATTGTTAAGAATAGATTGGAGAATGAGCAAAGAAAGTGTTATCAACAAATCAATACAGCTTGAGTGCCTTTAAGGATAAGTTTATTTTTATCCAATCAAAGATTCAACTATCATATAATCAACAAACGAAATCAATAGATTATATACGAGGCATATTAAATAAAAATTTAGGAACTGGTTAAATTATTTCTCAACATGTTGGTACTTTGTTGTTTCGACTGTTTACATTTGGACAAACATATTGAAACAGCAATTGAATGGACCACTCATTTGGTACTATGTTACTTGTTTTTTTTTTTTTTTTTTTTTTTTTTGCAGGCTAATTAAGTTGCCTTTTGTATTCCTTTTCTTTCTGTCCTAAAAATACCTGGCCACTGCCACCAAATTATCCCATCACCTTGGAATATGTGCTCAAAATTCTTTCACAAAATTAAAACCATACTTGTTTTCTACTGAATTGCATTCAATTTTTGTTGGGTTTTTTTATTGGGTCATTTTGGCTATTAATTTGGTCAATGTTTTCATGTTTTTTCCCAAGGGGGAAAATAGTTTTACCTCTAAGTTTTGGCAGAGATTTGCATGGAGCAATAAGAACAAAATATGCAACAATTAATAAAGGCTTTTGTGAGTGAGACAAGTCAATCAGCTGCGCATTGGTTATTTATAGCTCTATGCGTTATTCAAATATTCAAATACATACATATATATATATATATATACATACATATATATATATATACATACATACATATATATATATATATATATATATATTCTATTTATGAGCATTATGATCAGTTTATATGTCTTTTGATTGTTCACAATTAGTTAGCCATTAATTTAGTGGTTTCAATACCAAATAAGGACGATTCTCTCTTATGTTTTAGAAATGTTGAAATATAAAGAAATTGTACTCTCATATTAATTAAATAAGGGATATAAGGGATAGATTTTGGATTATAAGGAAGAATAAATCTTTTCATTTATATGAGATTTTTTTTGTGAAACAAAAATGAAGATCTACTTATGAGTATAAGATGAAATTATAGTTCAAAATGTGTCGATGGATCTTTAAGAGTTTGAAAATGAGAGATGTCCATAGTACACAAGTTTGTACACTATATCGTAATCAACTTTAGTTTTCAAACATCATACCGACTAATTAAGATGTAAATTCGATCCAAATTTGGTGAATCAAAGAAACACCATCTAAAAAAAAAGAGTTGTGAATGTTACATTAAAAAATGATGACATCATGACATTTATAAATTTAAAAAGAGGTTGTTTCACTCATTAGTAATTGATTTTAAAGGGAAATTATCTTTTTAGTTCTTAGGTTTTGGATGTAGTTTTAATTTAGTCTCTAAATTTTAAAATTAAACACTTTTATCTTTGACATTACAATAATATTCACTATTATTATGGTGTATTTTTAAGTTCAGTTTTATACCTATTTATTTTTTTAAAAAAATTAAATTCACGTAAAACTAAAATAAGCATTTCATTAGTATATTGAAATTTAAGTTGGTATAATCATCTTTTTAGTCAATATTTTGTTATGTGATTGAAAATTATTAAAATATCAAAGATAAAAATGTTCAGTCTTGAAATAACCAAATTAAAACTAAATTCCAAACTTAATAATTAAAAAAGTACTTTCCCACGACTTAAAGCCAAAAACAATGTAATCTAATAATTATTTCTTCGATTAGAAGTTCAAAACTTTCCACACTCGAGAAGTCATATATCATAAAAATGAAAAGGAAAAGCTTATGACGGAGAAAGAGGTATTAGGAGTGATCTAACATTCAAAAAATATTTATATACTAGGAATGTTCATCGATCCATAGATGTTTTTTTTCGTTGAAAATGAACAAAATTGTTTTTTTTTTTTTTTGAAAAAAATGACATCAAAACCAACTTATGGATTTTCTTTAAAATACACCAAAACCAACTTATTAATTAAGTCAGGCGGTTTGGTCAATTAAATATTAATTCATTTAAATATATATATATATATATATATATATATATATATATTATTGAAAAAAATATATTCATCATACATTTTTTAATGAAAATTGAGAATTAATTTTAAAAATTAAACCTATCCAGTAATTTTTTAAACAGATTTAAATTTTAGTTAATTTTGTAATAATTATAAAAAAAAATCTAATTAATTATATGAAAAGCAAACAGATGTTTTTTCTGACTAACCGACTTAACAACAAATTTTTAATTAAATACTTTTCTAATCGACATTGATCAATAAATATTTGAAAATTGACTCATTTTGGCCCTTTACTCGGTTGGTTTCGGTGGATCATTTCGTTTTTTGAGAAAGGTATGAACTCCCCTAACTATACTACTAGAATGTCCGAGAAACTAAGAAGAAATTCTATATTAAAAAAAAACGTAAAATTGAAATTTTCTTAGTGAAAAAGATTATTAAAAAAAAAGTTTTAAAAAAAACTGTAGTGGTTAGCAAAATTCTATGATACTATATATATATATATATTTGGTACATATCAGGGGTACTGAAAAAAAAAAAGTACATATCATGGGACAAATACCGATTCTCGAAATTAAATCTGTGACGTTGGTATTAAACTGGCTTATAACCAAACAATGAAATTATTGCATTTATTTGGTGGTTAGCAAATTTTGTATAACTCAATATAAAAAAAAATCTTTATATTTTCGCATATTTACTGTACTAAAAAAATGTTGATTGCACTAAATAAAATAAAAAAAAAACCTCAAGTAAATTTAGAATTTTGTTATACACGACAAATTGTGCACTAACTTTAATCAAATATCATATACACACGAAAAGAACAAGCAATCCTTCAGATTTCTTTTCCAGTTATGGACAGAGAACCCAAAACTACCCATCAACACAGCAAAAAAACAGCATTCCCCAATTGCTACCAAATTATATATTTGTCAAATCAATGTGGATTGAGATTCCAATTTCAAACAAATTATTTTATGTTTATTTATAAAATTATAAATTTAGTTTTAAGGTAGAAAATTTTTAGTCTTAAATGAGGCAACCTTTTTTTTTCTTTTTTTCCTGAGAAAAATGAGACAACCTTCCTTATTTTGTTGACTGTATAAGTTAGAAAGTTGATGGGTAACAATCACATTGCCAATTTCTAAAAATAAAATGAGGATTTTTCATGTATTATATGTATAAAAAAAATTATGAATAAATTTTTTTAAGAAGATATTCGTCTCTATCATAAAATTGGGATAGACATGGTAAAAAGATCAACAAATAGTTTCCAATCAATGCACATATAATTTTTAATCAACATCACAAAACAGTCTTCAATCAAAACTATATACGATCTTAAATTAGTGTAGCAGGTAGTTTTAAAAACATAACTAAAATCCAAAAAAAATATCCAAAATTCTATTATGAATGAATATTTTTAAGAAAATGTTATAACTAAAATAGATAATCACAAAATTGTCATTTAAAACAAATTCCTAAAAATCTGCATTAAATTATCATTTTTAACCTTTTCTTAATTCAAGTAGCTATTTGGGGTATTTAGATGAGATTTTGGATAATGAATTAATTTGAGTAGTTAGAAATTAAAAAACAGTTTGAATGTAATTTTTATATAAATGAATTAGAGTTAAACTCTTGTTTGAATGTGAATTTAAAATAATGATTAAAATAAATAATTAAAATGAATTATTTTGAGGAGTGAAATGAATGATTAAAAATGAAGAGTTATTTTGAGTAATTATAAATGAACGATTAAAAATAAATGGTTAGAAATGAAGAGTTATTTTGAATATAAAAATGATGAATTATTTTGAATAGTTAAAAAAAAGTTCACTTGAATGTAATTTTTGAAGATGGTATTTACATCTTTAATCTAAATCCTCCTTAAATACAAACACCTCCTTAACTAACATCCTCAACAAAATATACCGGCAGTTCAACACGAGGGTTGCAGGTTCAAGCCGAGAATCTGTATTTGTCTCCTTCTCCCATATTAAAAGAAAACACATCCTCAACAAAATATAAAAAGATTACATCAACCTATAAATAATTAACTAGAACAACAGTGACTATTCACTATATAATTTTTTTTTTAATTAACTTTTTTCAAATTATAAAGACCAAAATTTTATTATTATTAATATAAACATCTTTTTCAAAGTAATCGAATGATATAATATAGTTATTTTCTTAATTTATACATCATCACACCCTCACGCATCATTATCAAACTCTCAAAACAAATTTTGAATTTATAAGAATCACGACTACAACATAGCTATCCATATTTGTATTTCATAATTATGAAAGTGATAAATGTAACACATTGATCAAAGATAGGTTTGGTTAATCATTATAAATTGACTTAATAATTAGCAATTTTTTTTAAAAAAATAAAGAAATCATAAATTCAATCCATACTGTCATTTACCAAAATAATTTACCTAAAAAAGATTGAATATGGATTTGTCTCTTGAAAATAGTCTAATTATGAATTTTTTATATTCAAACATGAATATAAAATATATGCACTTTCACTTTGATTTTTTTTTTTTTTTGAAAATCTAATAAGTAAAGAAAATGTAGAAAAGTGAAAATACTGACAAGTTTCAAGGGTTGTATGTATTGATAACACATGAACAACGCAATTATCAACGAGAAACCTTATCTCTGAAACAATGGTCTAAATGGATGGAAAATTAAATGCCATTAAATACCCAAAATTTGCACACCATAAATATATATAATGAGGACTTGGGTTTTGAGCATATTGGGTCACTGACCCATTTGCTTGTGCCCTCCACATGATACCATGTGGGACACCCCTAAAGCCTCTGAAATCATCACATGATTTTAAGCTTGCAAAATTTCTAGGGTACCCCAAAACCAAGAGGACATTAAAAAAAGACTAGGGGCAAGTGAATTCGTACACTACCTAAGAACATGCCATGTGCTTCTTTTTTTGACCCCATCAACATTGTTTCTTTGACCAATCAAATCCTCCTCCCCTTCTTAATTAATCATTAATATTCTTAATTACCAACCAATCTATTCCCCTAATTAATTGATAATTAGGATTTGGATCCTTGGTGTATGATTTTAATCATTCGAGAGCAAAACGATGTCGTTGTCGTCCTTCACTGACAGCTACAAACAAAAAATGAATAAAAGTTTGAATAATGTGGTGGAGAAATTGATTTCAAAGTAATTATTAATGATGTGTGTATGTGAAAATTTGACCAAGAGTTGTTAAAATAGGTTGTGTGACATTATTAAATATTTCAATGCGATGCTGTGCCAATGGTCCAACATTTCTACCTCGCCATAAAGCTTTTGACCGGTCAAATTTTAATTTTATGTCACTATTTCCTTCTCGAAGTTGCTATTTTCTTTTATTTTAGATCGATTTTGAACTACTTCTGTTTTATATCCATTTTTTTAACGTGTTGTAATATTCTTTATTTTCTTTCACATTTCGTAGTTGAATTTAAGGGCTTCATTATTCTGCAATATGCATAAAATATGTATAATTAAAGAAGCCTTTAATGTGTGGCCTCATTCATAAAGGAGGAAGAAAAATCTTCAACTCTCAAAATGTCAGAAATCATGTATATATATATATATATATATATATATATATATATATAAAATTGAAGTAAAAGATTTAAATCTTTATACAATTATATTTGAGCAGAGTTAAGATCAAATATAGAAAATAATCGTAAATATGAGTATTTTTTTAAAAAATTTAGTAAATGTAATTATTGATATTAATGAATATTGTCATATATTTTTTTTATAATACTTGTATTAATAAATATCTATGATATAATATTAAACATATTATTAAGTAATAAGGAAAATTTATAAAATTAGTCAAATTCAGAAAATAATCATAAATATAGTGACTTTGTTTTTTAAAAAATAGCAATCATAATCATAGATATTAATAATAATACATAATATTTTAATAATTCATAACATTGTAATAATCAAAACATTGTATTAATAACCTATAATAATTTATTAATAATATAAAATATTATATCGATAATAAATAATATTGTATTAATAATATAGTAAGATAAATAATATAATTTTTTTTTATACTTGAGAAGATAAGTGATGTTCATATCCTACACTAGTGTAGGATCCTACCAATGAGAAATGAAAGATAGATTGCTCCCAAAAAAATGCTAACCCTCTAATCCTACCATGAAACAATCATAATTTTAATAACTTTTTTATGGTATATGTGTGATTGTCCAAGTCAACTTGCACGCATCTCAAAATAATGTTATTGGGCATATTGTCTGATCCTACACCATTTAGTTGTCAAGAAAATTCGTAAGAAATTAATTTATAAATAAGTAATTAATAGGGATTGAACTCATGATCTTAAACATATTTATCTACAAGTTCAAATTAAGGTCGAACTATCGCAAACCAAATCTTACCAAACCTAAACAAAACTAACAACCTAAAGATAAAATAACCCATCAACAACCAAAAAGAAAAATTGCATATAAAGAGAAAGAAATCTATCCTAAGTAGACCTAAAAACACAGTTTATTTTAACAAAAAGTCTTTAAAATGAATCTTAAAATTTTGAAGCAATAATTATAACGTTCCCACAATGAAATCAAAGTTTATTTTAATCATTATTTGGAGTACTCAAATGGTTAAAATACACAACCAAAGATACTTACATCCAAGGATTAGTTTAGTTGGGGAATATGACAATATATACTTACATGCGGATTATGATGCAACATATATCAGAAATCAAATGGGGTCACATGCCTATATAGAGTTAATATTCGATATTATAATGTCTTAATTTTTATATTTCCACAACCTCATGGCATATAATTTCGAACTCTCTCTTACAACCGTTAATTAAATTCTTGCAGCTCCATGTGCTTGAGAATCTCTATTGCATCATATATATATACATTTTTGTGAAGCACTTTAACTTATTATCAATTAATCATTCAATCTTAGTCTATCCAAAACTCAAAATAGGTTCTTAGGATAAAATTTCTATTGATTTTTCTTTATAAATTTAAGAAATATATTTGTATTGAATTTTTTCTATTACAATTATTTATATTATTGAAACAGTAGATTTAAATTTACATAAACACCAATTTTTAATTTTATTGAAAGTAGAAGGCTAAAATTAATATTTTAAATATATTAATCAAAATGAAAAAAAAAAATTCAAAATACAAACTAAAATTTACTTTAACATGTTGTTGAAGCTAAAATATTTGTAGAAATGACTTTGGATCCAAGAAAAATTGAGCATTGAATATAAAGCAAAGAGCCTTCTTGAGAATCCAAGAATTGACCAAAGAAGTGGGAAAATGGAGTTTTTCCTATTCATGAATAAATTTCTTTAAAAGTTTATTAAGGAGGACTTTTTTTATTATATATTTTTACAAGAATTAGTACCTACGATCAATATCGAATACGTCAATGACGCAATGATTTCATTATTTAGTTGTAAACCAGTTCAACACTAGTGTCATAAGTTTGATTCCCAAAATTCGTATTTGTCCCCTTTCCTCAGACATGTACTAAAAAAAAGTGCTTACAATTAATAATAAGATAATGTTAATGTGAGCCATAACTAAGCAGCATAGCTGCATCAGTGCATAAGTGTGATTATATGATCGACAACAGTCCGAATCTCCATTTTAAACAACCAAGTCTTCTTCTATATTAATTTAGTTGGTATTTTTTTGTTCTAATTATGTTTATTGGCAAAATCTGGTTGTTTCTAGATTAAGTTCTCTTCGAATCTATTGACGTTAAAATTTGATTTTTAAAGTCAAACGGTGAATATGTATTTCTTTAGGACAAGTGTCCTTACAAAACAAAGAATAAACTAAACATCGGTATGGTGCGAATCACGTGACTTCTGATGTCTAAGTCAAATAGCTTGATTAAAAGGTTGGAGGATGGTAATTTTAGGGTTACAAATAGCTTACCCCTTATGTACCTTTGCTGACTATTTATCAAAGGTTGCAAGTGAATTTTTCCTATTCGGTAATTTCCACGAGCCCGTGGGTTCGATTCTCACCTATCCTATTAAAAAAAGACCTAGAAATTGTCTTTTTACGAGCTTTATGTAGATGAAGACCTACGGGATCAAGGGCCAATAAGGTCAGATTCACCTCGTGCGATGATTGGGGAAGGCCCAATCCACCTCACGCTCGGATTGACCCTTGGGTCGGGTAAAATTCAATCCTACTTGCCTCAAGGGTCTTGTAAATCCCGACTTTACTTGCTTTAATGGTCAAGTAGAACTCGATCGTACTTGCGTTAAGGGTTGGGTAAAACTTGAACCTACTTACATCGAGGATCGGATATATCCCGACCCTACTTCTCTTGAGGGTTGGATATATATTATTAATTTTCACGATCAAGAGCATTATTATTTAATTTTTATGAGGTTTTTACAAAAAAACGAAAAGCTTTGGTCAATTTTATTTTTCTCTAAACTTCTATATAAACAAAGTATGATTCATAATCTAAATATATAACAATAATCCTTCAAAATGAATATTGCTATCCGATAACTGACAAAAACTGTCGTCGTTAGAAGTTAGAGAAATTGAAATAATTTGTTCAACCATTTTTTATATATAAGAATTGAAATCAAGTGTCAGCATAATTGGAAATAGTAGGTATACTAGGTCAAGTTAGCTTTGTTTTTTTGATAGGTAGGTCGACAGGTTATTTTTTTATGGCTAGGTCAAGTTAGTTGAATCACAATAAATTTAACATTCATTTCACAAATGCTATACCCTATGTTTTCATGTTTAAAAATGAAATTTAACTAACGTACTCCATGTTACAATTATTTTTTAAAAAAATATAATTAATAAAATTGTTTACACAATTACAAGATTCTCAAACTAACCGTATATATGTATTATCTGAAATCGTCAATAACATGTTCGTTTCTTTGTTTAGTAACAACTATCATAGAGTGGTTCAAGTGGTCAAAAAGAGTTTTTTGGTACTTAAGATGATGGATTCAATACGTGATGGTCACCTATCTAAGAATTAATTTTTTATCAATTTCCTTGGCATTCAATGTTGTAGAATCAGGCGGTATATACTCAAAAGTTATGTCCTAAAAATCGATATTAGGATTATATCTCTCAATTTCAATCATTGTTGAATTAAAAATAAAATTGAAAAACGGATTAAAGTAAAATAAAATGGTAACAAAAATGAATAATTTGTTGCAGAGTATTGTATTTATATTTGATATCATGTAGTATTGAATAAATAGAAAATTGTGGGCACAAATTTCAAGAAAAAGAGAAGAAAAGGGCAGCGGGCAAAGGGGCGAGCCCGTTACCTCAGAGTGAGTGAATTTTGTGTTTATGTGTGTGTCTCAATTTCAATAAATACAGAATCGTACACCCACGTCCATCTATCCAACCTTTTAAATATTCATTTCCATTTAATTAATTAAATTATCACTCATTTTTCTTTGCTTTCCACTCAAATTTACCATCTCCTTTTAAACCCTTTATTCCTTTTGTTTGCTTTCATTCCCTTTTTTTATTCTATTTTTTAGACCAAAATAATACTCACTTCAACATTTCATTGAACACCGGTTTTTACACTTCTAAAAAAGAACCAATTTTTATCATCAAACTATACTTAAAGCTATATCATTTTTTACTCTATGATCTAACCTAATAGTTCATTGATTACGAAGCTTATGTCCCCATAAGAAGATTGGGTTCCAACCATGGATGCACGGTGATGTTTTTTTTTCTTCTTTTTAATTTATTAATATTTAGAAAAGAAAAATTCAAACTTCTAACTTTATCATTATACTATCAACTGGTAATCGATAGTAATACTATCTTAATTGATATAACTTTTGAGATTTCATTCTTTAATTTGACTTTTGATTTAATAATAAGATGATACATTGATGTTGAATGAGCTTTAGCTTTTGCTGACAAGTAAATTTAGAGATTTTTAAAAAAATAATAATAAATAAATACAAAACGGAAAGACTAAAAATACCTCAACCTCAATTAAATCATATTCATATTACCTTCTAGATCGAAAAATCAAATAATCTTATATAAATTTATAAAATATTGTCTACCATTCTTCCATTATATTAATTCCTCTCCTAATTATGTTTTACCTTTCCTTTGTAATTCGGCATCTAACTAAGCATATTCTTTAATCTTCTTTAATTTATGAATTTCACGTTCAATTTAAGATTGAACTTAATTTAAATTACTACACTGTTTATCAACAAAAAAAATGAATTAATTAAAAAGTGATATAAATAAAGAAAGAAAATAATATAAATAGAAGAGAAATGACATTGAAACACACTATTGAACCCTACCAACCTCACACACACACTCTCACTTCCTCTTTCTCTCTTCTAAAAACAGAACCTCCCAATCTCCATTTCTCAGACACATAAATCTACACATTCATTTCCTTTATTATTTTCCACAACTAAAAAAAAAAAAACCATTATTTCTCAATTACATGGAAGAAAAATGGAAGCTTTCCAAAAAGGAAATATCTGCTTCTGCTTCTTCTTCTTCCTCTTCAAAGTCATTCTTCTCTAGAAGTGCTTCCACTAGAAGCACTTCCTCCAAATTGCCACTCCTTAGAAGCACCTCCCAAAAACACCCTCCCTCGGCCGCGACCGCGTCGTCTTCCTCGGATCTACGCCGCAGCTCCTCGCAGAAAAACTCATCCATTGGCCACAAATGCAGCAGCTTGGCTAAGGAGCAAAAGGCTAGATTTTACATCATGCGTCGATGTGTCGCCATGCTTGTGTGTTGGCATAAGCATGGCGACGATCCGTGACATTGCTCCGTGCACGGCCCATGTATACAATCATTGCTTCCTCATCAGTGTAAGCTTTTTTGGATCTTGGATTTTTTTTTTTTAAGATTCTAAATGTAATTAGATTTGAGGGTTCTTGTCGATCCAAAGCTACGATTTTCCCCAATACTCTGTAATAGGTTTTTTTTTTTAATTTTCTAATTTTTTATTTGATAGAATAAAAAAAAGCCCATATTTAGACTTTGAAAGAGGAGGGATGGGAAATGATTATTCTAAATTTTAATTATTGCCTCCAATGTCATATCCTACCTCCTTTCGATCTGAGAAAAGTATAGGGTTTTCAAAAGCATTTATAAATTAGGTTTTATTTCTCACATGGATGTTTAGACCATCTAATAATGTATCATAATTCATTTAGTTTAAATAAGCATTAGATCGAATAAAATGAAATTGAGATCTAATTCAAAATTAGTAAAATCTAAAAGAGATATCATTTTGAAGGAGAATGAAATTCTTACCTCATTTTATGTGGATTGAATTATTATCTTCATTTTTTTGAAATTATTATCATTATATATAGTAATTTATCTCATCTAATTTGATAAGGAAGATTCTCTTTATGGTGTTGGGGAAGGTGCCAAAAATGTACATTAGTGGGGGATGTGAAAGCAATTGATAGATTCTCTTTGAATGGGTGTGGACTCACCTTTTCCCTCTTCTTTTCTATTCACTTGGGTGTACACCCAAAAAGGCCTAATTAACTTCCAAAATAAAACAACACTTCCTACTTTTTCTGTCTTTTAAATTTCCCATTAATTATTCTCTCACATAGTATTAGATTGTCACAAATTTGATTTTCTTTTTCAAAAATATGCACAAGCTTTTTGTGTCTAATCATTTGTTTGAAAGTTAGTGGTATCTATCTCATCCTTAATGTTTGAACTAAAAAAAATGGTTCTAATTTTTTTCTTAGGGCTATAGGTAAAAAGGTTAGAGTTGTCAACCAAACAGAAATGCAAAACAAAATACTTGATTTATTTTATTTTTTGTTAACTTTTTTGGGTTTCCGCTTGGTATTCATTATGTTACACTTTTGGATACTACCTAGATTTTATAGCTCAATACTTTTTATTCTTTTTTAGAAAAAAATACATTTTTAGTTCTTTTAAGTTTGGAGTTCAATTTCAATTTATCATTTATTTTTCAAAATTAAATATTTTTAAGGTTTCAATAATGATCACTTTAAGTTCATAAAATAACAAAATCGTTAGTTACATAAAAATATCTTTGATTAAAATGATGATTAACCTAATTTTAAATTTCAAATATATATATATATATATATATTTTTTTTTTTGTTGAATACAAGTTGGGTGAAGAAGGATTACAAATACTGGTTCAATCACCCGTAACTGTGAAATGAAAATAGATTAACACCAAATCAGATAATCAATCGCGCTACCGACCCATTCAATAACACCAATTAAAGATGAATGATATGAATTAATTATCTTTTAATCATTAGACACATCTATTTGTATTTCTGTATCAAAAGTAATTAATTAATTAGTGAAGGAGGAAAACTGAAGACCGTCGGATGGATGTATGAAGCTTCAACACTTGGACGATCGGACGGTGGTGGTGGTAAAAGTTTCTTATTGGACGATCCATAACCCCAGCTAAAGTGGACTCAAAGTGGCACTGCCAAATGCCTATGCTTTTAGGTCAATGAAAATTTTAGGCCCATCTCGAAAAAGAGTTTTTTTAAAAAAATTAAAATTAAAAAAAAAAAGAGAATAAATTACATGTTTAAGCCTTAAATTTGAGTTGGGTATATTTTTACATTGCATTTTCAATGATCTTATACAAGTCTATAAAATTTAAAAGTAGTGTACTTTTAAGATGTATGGCATGTTAGGATTATGAGTTAAATCTTTTCCATCCATAAGGAAAGAGCATATTAATATATGGATCATAACACAATCGTCTTTATAATATGAAGCTTTTGGATTAAATTCAAAAGGGTGATTGGATTTAGGGGTTGGAAGAGGAGAGAGGAGAAAATTGTCTCAATCCCATGTTTGTTTTTTTTGTACATTACAACCTCTTTCAACTCCATTTCAACTCCTCTTCACATCCCATCAAACATATTTAATTCTATCGAATTTCAAATCGAATTTTATTACAATGAAAATTAATATAAAGTAAAAAATATTCTCTCTTAAGCACCAATTCCCAGAACACAAAAAAATCCAACATCTCTCTTAAAAACACAAATCCAAAAAAAAAAAAAACTAGCATCTCATCCTCAAAATAACAATTCCCAAACAAATATTTCATCATTCCAAATCACTCAATTTCCTCTTTCTCTTCTCTCCTTTCCCGAATTCCAAAATCCAATCACTCCAAAGGAGTTGTTTGGATGAAGTTTTGGATTAAGATTTAGTTTGAAGAATAATTTTGAGTTGATAGAAATTGACTCAAAATTGAATCGTTAGTTTTTGCCAAAAAAACCTGGCTTTTATATATATATATATATATATATTTATTTATTTATTTATTTGTTTATTTATTGTAGATAAGTTAAAGACAATATTTATTTATTTGACGGTCGATTTAAATTTGTTAGCTATATTATATTGATATGCAAAAATGTTAAAGTAACTAAATTAAACATAAGCTTTGTAAACAAAAAAAAGAAAAAAGTTTGATGACATGATAAAATAATTGAAAGGGTGTACCCTAATTAATCTTTAAGGATGATCAAATGGCTTTCTGATCACACATTTAAACTAAAAGGTGTATCCTTGGTTGTAAAAGAACACACTAACTAAACTCAAATTTTAGGTGAATTCATATCAAGTTGGGTTGGTAACGCCATTAATTAACTAGTTAGGTGTTAATCCATTTTTATTCTACGGTCACGCGTTCGATCAAAAAAAAATAATTCAAAAGTTTGTGATGCCAGTTTTAAAAGTGGGAAAAAATATCATTAACCAATGGCTCTCCAAGTCCATTGATTGTATAAGGAACATTTGGGCCATTTTCCAGGCTCAAGATCCACAACCTCAGGATCTGATTCCACCGCCCTCTGTCCATGAGACAAACACAGGTTATTTTTATTTATTTGTTCATTTTTATTGTTCTAGAAATCAACCGATCAATAAAGCCCCAATTTCAGGGGCACTTGCATCTATAATTATAATAATAATAATAATAATAATAATAATAAACCAACAAATAATAATAAATTAAGTGAATAGAAACTTTTCAAAAGCAAAAAAAAATAAAAATTACAAATTACAACAAAAAAAAAATCTAATTGTTAATAATTAAATAGGTGAAAATAAATTATTCACGTAACAATGATGACAATATAAATTAAATAATTATTTAGATCGAAGGAATCATACTATTTACACTATTTATGCATGCATAATTAAATTCCACAATATGATTTCTAATGATTATGAATAATTAGAATTCATATTTAAATTTTATCAAATAATAGAAACTAAGACCTGGTTTTTTAATCAATTCGTTTTTTATTTTTAACTTTTTTAAAAACAGGTTTGTTTGATAACTAGTTTTTATTTTTAAAATTTTAAATTTTTTTTAAAGTATTACAGAAATTCTAAAAACTGAAAATAATAGCTTTTGAAAAACATTGAAAAGCATAAATATATCATAAATAAATAGTAAAAAACTTAAAAAAATCAAAATAAAATGTGATGTTTGAAAACAAAAAACAGTTATCAAACATGTTTTTTAGTTTTCATTTTTCAAAAGCATAAAATTAAAATCAGTTAACAAACAAAAATTCTGGAAACAAAAAATAAAATTATTATCAAACGAGACATAAATTATTGTTTTTAAAATTATATAGACAAAATTTTAACTTTCTTAAAAAAAAGTCAACATTCAACAAAGAACGTCACTGAACAAGAGCCATACATTGCCTTAAGATCGAGTATGGATGGAGGATGTTCCAAACATCTAGTTTAATTGTGTAACAGCCAGAGCTAACAAAGAGCTAGGTACCGTGCCACAGTGATGCTTGTCTAGTGCGTGTTGTAATGTCCTTTAGTCCCATTTTATCATATTTTCTTAGTATAGAGTTTACTTTTACCGTTGTCATCGCTTCTTTATATTTTTGTTAGCATATATCTCCTTGCCATTATGTTGTGCACGTTTGCTACATTAAAAATTGTTCAAACTATATTATAGAGGTATGACTTTTTAAAGCTTCTTTCCTACCAAGTTATATGAGTCAGTGTTGATATTGGTTTGATTTTCTTCGATTTTAGGTTAAATCGAGGAACAAATCGATCTAATCAATTTGACAAAAAGAAGAACCGAATTAATGTCCAATAAAAGGAAAAACATTTATTCGATTTTTTTCAATTTTTAGGCCAACCGAGAATCAATTCGATCCAATTGATTTGACAAAAAGAGGAATCAAACCAATGGTCATAAAAGACAAAATCATTTACTTGATTTGATTCCCCTACGATTTAATTCCTTTATACTACTTTACTAGCTATTTTATTTCCAAACCTCTATTTGAATTTTTTTTTTCCTAAATTTTTTTTCTCCAAAATTTATAATTAAATTAAACAAAAATAATTATCATTTATGAATAGAAAAACTAACTTAAAAATAAAAATGAAAGAAAATAAATCATTATTAGTTCGATTAAGTTTTTATTGGTTTTTAGAAAGAGAAACTGAACCAATTCAATAACTTTCAATTTTCTCCAAATAAAAATCAATATGTCCTTTATTAGGTAAAAAAAAATCTAAACCAAACCAATGGATCGTTTTAGTTCGGTTCAGTTTTGTCAATTTTCGATTTTTATTATTACCTTTAATATGAGCCATGTGATACACCTGATGTGGTTCTTGTTGTATTATTGTATAACATTTAAGAAGACAAAAGTATTTCAAAACTTTTTTTCTTCATTTTGACAAAAAAAATTCCCCAAAATTGCGAGGGAGGTTGCTCCAATTATGTCACTCGCTTTACATTTTCATTTGACTGACTTACTCGCAGAAATAAAACAAGGTCCTCACGATCGCAAGGATAACAAAGTTGGATCTGACACAATGAATTCTTTTGTTCAAAAGTGTCACTAAACAGTGACTTTAAGTAGCAATGTCCATTGTCTAATTAATTTAAAATTTTCAAACAAAGAATATGGTTTAACCAAACATAAATATGTATTTATAATCGAGAAATTATCCATTTAAACTTTATCTTAAATATAAAAATAAAAAAGGTAATAATTAATCAAGCAACAAAAGATATGAGAAGTCGAATGATCAGTGAGTGATACAATAATTTCATTGTATGATTATAAATGAGTTCACCATCACCGATACAAGTTCGATCCCAACAATCGATAATCGTCTATCTCTCCGTGTAAAAAAAAAGGAAAGACAAGTGGGAGCCAATTCAAACTTACAACCATTTAAACTAACTTAATGATTAAGATTTAAGATAACAAAGCTTTAATGACACAAATAAATAGTTCTTTTTTATTTAACAATACGTCTCAATCTTCCAATTACAAATATTCAATTTTATAGTTCAAGGTTTGGTTGGTGAATAAAATCAATCCCTATCAACCAAACACTCAAATTTAACCCAAACTCTAGTCTTGAAAGCTAAGAACACCGTAATCAATTTCCTTTGACTCAAAATAATTTAATGCTACCAAAAGGATTATTTACTCTTTGTGGGGCTCAAGTTTCTATTTTGAAGTATAAGGTTTAATATCAATTGGTCATGGTGATAGGAAGTACTATTAGTTAAACAAAGTTTTTACCAAAACTTCAATGATATTATGTACTAATTAGTAATCAATTGGTTACGAGTATAAATCATAAATGTCCTTGAATTAGAAAAAAAAATCTATTAATCTTATTCTATCAAATATGTTTCCCCTAAAAATGGTTAACTTTGTTATTTTCAATTAATAACAATTTAACCGATTTTGACATTTTTTTTTTATATAAATTAGTCATGAGAGACATTGATGTACAGCTATAAGATAAGATTATGTGATCTTTATAACACAGTAGTAGTTTTTTTTTTTTTTTTTAAGAAAAGAAGTAATTATTCTTCAATTATACATTAACGAGGCTAGTTGTCGTTGTCAATAATATTAAGTGTTGCTGACACTTTAATCAAGTTGTGGCACTCTTAACATTAATTAATTTTATTTTGAGACTCGTTCTTCTTCTATACCTACATACTTCTTTATGAGGGCGTCTCATTATTCCTCGTATTTGATTCATTTTAATAACTTGTGATTGATTAATGAAGTTTGTTTTCTTAAAAAAAAATAGTTATTATAATAGAACTAATATGATAATAAAGCAGGGTTGATTTTTTTTAGTACTAATTGGAGGAGGACCTATGATAGAGGACACTACTTCTTTTAAATAATATGAGAGTCAAGTATCAATTTTTATAATCGAACTCGTGATTATGGTGTTGAACTGAATTACTTTCAAATAATAAAACTATTAGGCCACTAAACTCTTTCGGTAAAGTAGGTTGCTTCCTCCTTATTGTATACACAAGTTAATATTGAAGTTAACATAGAAACGGAGAGGTTACAACCTAATAATCATGTGATTACACCGAATGAATCAGTGGCGCAATGGTTTTCGTGTTTGGTTGTAAACTTATTTAACACTAACGTCACAAGTTCGATCGTTACATACTTAAAATAATAATAATAATCATGCCGTTACATCCGAACTCGTGACATTGATGTTGAATTGAATTGGATTACCACCAAATAATTAAACTTTCAAACCACCAATCCTTTCAGTCTATGCATTAAATTTATAATCTTTTAGGGTGCGTAAACGGTGGGTTATTATAGACGGTGAGTTATTATAAATAGTGTTTGAAAGACAAGTTATTATAACATGGATTATGATAAACGGTGTTTAAGGAGTTGGTTATGTAATAAAAAGTAATATATGTAATGTGTAGATAAACGGTCATGCAGGTTTAAGTAACCACCGTTTATAATAAATGGTGAGATAAACATCAGTTGGATTATTATAACCATCATGACCGTTTACATAAACGGAGGCTCAAACACACCATTAGTTTTTCATTTTCTTTTGACCATTAAATCAACTCATAATGGTTCATTAAAAGAATATATTATCCAGTTATACACTTCAAATTCAAACTGCAACCATGTTAATATATCCTCATTGCACGTAACATAACAATATCTCTAGTATTCGACATTTTCCTAATATTCAAGTCTACTTGTGAACTAAGAATATACCTTTATTTAAGAAAGAAAAATCCATAATCATTTTGATATTCCAACACAAAATTTCAAGTTGGAATTAGTATACTGTCATTATTCCCGGTCTATAGCTGAACTTAATGTCTATATCATAGCTGGAATGTGGGTATAAAGATATTGTCCAGAATATATTTACTCAAAGAAAAGAGGAAATTTTCAGATTATATTATAGTTACACCTTCGGGCGTGTTTGTTAAGGAGAATTTAAATTGAAAATTTACTAACTTCTTCTTTAAAAAATTACATCCAAACGAGTTTTTGTAACTACTCAAAATAATTTTTCATTTCTAACCATTCGCTTCTAATCATACATTTACAACTGCTCAATATAATTTTTCATTTCTAAACCACTAATTTCTAATAAATCAAAATAACTCATTTTCACTGTAACTACTCTACAAAAAACCACATCCAACAAATTTTCAACTATAATTCTCAATTTTAACTATTCAAAATAATCCCTCGTCAAAACCTCATCTAAATTACCTCCAAAAAATAGCTATCATAACAGACTGGAACTTATCAGAATCTTCCAAGTTGCAGCAGAGCAACAGCAATGTATAGATGTGCCATTTTGTAAAGAACAAAAGCCAAAAGAAAATCCCATGGGATATATGAAGAAAGTGGGTGGGTGGGGAAGTCCTCAAAAACAACCCTTGCTTTTTGGTTCAGTAAAACATACTTGGCCACCTTATCATAATTCCACATGCTCATTTCTCCCATCTCATCAATTATTGCTTTGCAGCCACCACCATAAGAGGCTCCCATCTTCTTAAACTATCAACTCATATTTGGTTCAAGTTTCAACAACTAATGGCCATTTGGAGAGCATCTATCTGCACTAACAGATACTACATTCTTCTTCCCTTAATGAGTATTGACTGACTCCCCAAAAATGCTCAAAATAATTTCAAAACCACTCATTCCTATAAGTTCTCGACAAAAATCTATATTCAAACAAACTATTAGTTGCAACTCCTCTAAAAAAATACACATTCAAACACGCTATTGTTTACAACTTCCCTGTAAAAATTTACATTCAAACAAGCTATCAAATTTCAGTTTCTAATTAGTCAAAATAATTTCTTATTCTAATCACTGCAAGTATTCATCCAACCACCCCTTGTATATACGTAAATACATCTCTATGAATATGATGTTTTGATGGTGAGTCTAAGAACAAAAGAGATCTTGGACTCGTAGGATAGAAGTGAAAAAGATTCATGAATTGGGATTGTCCAACTATAGACACCATTTGGTTTCATAGTTGAACACAATACCAATTCACTACACACTCACTCCAGTCCCAACACCTCAATCAATTGATCTCAGTTGCGAACGCGACGATCCGTAGTATATTATAAGCAAAAGCATATCCCCCTGGTACAAAGTCTTTTTGGGTAGAATCCAAGCACTAATCAGAGGTCTAAACAAGCATCATATCATTGTTAATCTACTGTCAGATAGAATCCAAAAAACTAGAATATGCTGAGTTTGGACATATGGCTTCAAATTGACATTGTATCGAAGTAGAAGAGAGCAAAAATCACTATAAAACTATAAAGTATATTGTTTTAGGGTAGAATTCAGAACTAAGATTATGGAGTTGTATCTAAAGTGGTTTCCACAATAGACAACTGCAGTGAAGTTGCATGATGATCTAGTACCATAAACACTGTTAGACTATGCAAAAGCTTGTTGTATTTGGGTAGACACAAAAAAAACAAAAACAAAATTGCGCAAGTTTTAGAAGTGGTTTGAAGAGAGCAAGATGACCAAGTTGGAGAAACTGAGCAGAAACAAAAAAGCCATTCATTGGGTTGCCAAGTTAAAAGCTGTATATACATAATCTAGTTTCATTTGTAAAGGTATTGTTCAATAAATGTGGTAAACAGATCAAAAAGGAATACAACGCATAGAGAAATTGTATTTGGGAATTGAAAAGAATCACCATCGGTCATTTTCACTCTGGTTCTCCAACACCCAAGTTCTGTTTTGCCGTCGCAAGTATCGGCTGAAAACTGATGAACTTGAATGGCTATGGCTTCTACTAACAGATTCAGATTCATTCCGGGAAGAAGATGAATTCGAAGATCTCAATCTTCCAAAAAACGAAAAGATGTTGCGAAATGTTCGCCCAATTCCTCTGCTCTCCCTTCCCCGGCTCCTTCTCGAAGCCCACGAGACCCTTCTCGGAGCTCCGTTGCCGTTGAATCCGCCGTCCATTTCGGTGTACACCGCCGGTGGATCTCTCTCCCCGGCCAATCTCCCGCCGGCGAATCTCCCGACGGCGAACCCACCTCCGGGGAGCCTCCAGATCGTTAACCCCACGGTCTCTTCATCGACAGCCCGATCCGAAACTCCGCCGGCCGGAGATACGCGTTCGGACGGCAGCTCGTGACGACAGACCGGGCAGGAATTTCTCATCGAAAGCCAAGGGATTATACAATCGGAATGATATATGTGCTTACAGGGCATTTCTCGGGCTTCGATTCCGATTTCAAACGCCTCTTTACAAACGGCGCAGTGCGAATCTGAATCCACGTGAGTTTCCGAAATCTCAATCGTCGGCATTGACTCGACCGCGGCTTTCGACGCCGGCGGATTTTCAGATCTACCAAACCCGTTGATCTCCAGTTGAGCCAACTGTTCCAGCAACCGATCGAACCCAGTTCCCATAAGAAACTCCGACATCGTCGCCGGAACCGGGCGGAGACCAGACCCAGCGCCGTCGTCGTAGTAAATATCGAAGCTACTCCTGTCCCCACCGCCGCCGCCCCCATCGCCGGCATCGGTAGAGCCACGAAGGACAACAACAGGGTTAAAAGCGGATCGATCCCCAAGCCTGCGGCGACTCCGGCGGGTGGTCAAGCGAGGGGAGTGAACCGGATCTTGATCCAGAGCGGGAGAAAATCGACGGTGGAGATTCGTCGGCGGGACAGAAGGGGCGGTTTCGATTGCTTCGACAAATCCACCGTCGCAGTAAGGACAAGTAATGGCGTCTTCAGCCCAAGCACGAACGAAGCGGTTGCACCGGTAACACCAATACGACGCCGTTCCGGTAGACATAGCCTCAGATCTGACCGGAAAAAAATTGAAAGAAAAAAAAAATTAAAGGATAAAGAAAATCCCTTCTGTTCTTGTTCGTTGAATTGAAGAAGACGAAAGAAATGGGATTTAAGACACGAGGCACGCGGTTTCACACGCGCCTTCACGCAAAATGAACTGGCATTACACGCGGCGTCACTCGATTGGTCCTTCGAAAGCGGATCGGGACCCACCGAAATAGAAGGACGGTCGGGTCCTCGTCGGGTCGGGGCCCATGGCCCGAGACGCCGAGTTTGAATTTCAAACCAGTCGCCTTAGCCACACGGGGGATTTAGAAGATTCTATAACGAGGCGACTTTGAATTGAACGAGTTTTTTAAATGGAAAAACGACATGTCGTATTGAGAGCGATGGTAGATGACAAATTGCTAATTGAAAAACGACAATAGATCGGTGACTATTTATTTATTTTTATTTTTAATCGAATTGGAGACTGTTATTTAATTTAATAAAACGAAGCCCAATAAGATTAGGGCTAGGTTGGCTGGTGAATTTCTCGCCCAACGTTTTAGTCTAATTGAAATAATATTTTAGAATTGTGATACCAATCTTTGTTTAAATTAATTATTATAGTTCAAACGAAGTTGAGCTCAATTGATATGATTTATAATTAGATAATCGAAAAATTACAAACTCGAATAATTTATTATTAAATTAAAAAAAGTTATAGTCATAAAAAAATAGATAATTCTAATAATATGAAATAATAAAATATAATAATAATATGATATAATTTTCTAACTAAAAGATTACCAGTTGAATTCATCTCTTCTAGATTTGGTTAGAATAATTTTTGTATATAGAAAATCATAGTTTAGGACGACTTAATTGGTTGTTTAAAAAAAAAAGATGACATAACTGATGATTTGGCCTTATAGAATCGGAATAAAAAAGGGGGGGTTTTGATTAGAATAATGGGGGATTTTGTATGTTTATTAAATAGGTGCAATTTTAGAATGGGATTAGTTGGGAACAATTATTGGCAGCCCACTAATATTTGTCTCATTGCTTTCAAGGGCCATATGAAAGCAGCGTCGGCGGTGCTTTTTCAACCACCGCATACGGCGGTGTACTCCGGCATCGATGGCCTTATCCGATATTTATGTCTCATCTCACATCACAAATAGTTATTTATTTATTAATTTTTTAGGAAAAATAGCTATTTATCTTTTCTTTTTTTTAAGTATATATTGGGGGAGGGAGACAAATACCACACACTGAAACCATTGTGCCAGTACCTCATTCGGTAAATAGCTATTTATTTTAAGTCTTAATGTTTTTAGATATTTTTTAGAGAATTTACCATCAACAACACATTCTACCTTTTATATTATATTTGAAGCAGAATTTTTAAAATAATTCATCTATAGCATATTTATTTCTATCACTCACCAAATGATAAAACTCAATTTAGATTTCTATCACTAATAGAAAACTTAAGCAGTGATAAAATGAGTCTATCATTGATTGAATTCTATCACTAATAAAACTCAACTAGTGATAGAAGTCAATTTGGATTTTCTGCTACAAATGAAATTATTTTGAATTTTGTGCTATAGATGGAAATATTTTGCCATTTTTTTTGTTATACATGCAAAATCCCCTATTTATTTTAAATATTTTTCTTTAAAATAGTCATTTATACCATTTTCCTTCGGCTTTTGATATTATGGAGTGGGCCTTTGCTGTGGTAATTAAGCCCATTCAATCTGAATGAGATTAAGAGGTTTTTATTGGGCCTGAGTTATGTGAGAGCTTTTACTAGAGACGTCCATATTCTTTGGGTGCTGGGTCCTCGCGTCGACTCGCCCCTAACGAGACAGGAACGAGACCGAGAACTGCTTGAAAAAATTCTTCGCGAAAAAAATGGGACCGGCGATGAGAAATGTATTTCTCATACCCGTTTTCCCGATCCAGCTTCATTTCCTCGATCTCCACCCCGTTTGAATTTTTTTATTAAAAATTATTTTTATTTCATTTAATTACTTTAACTTTTAGATAAAATAAATATTTTTTTTTGAAATTATATATTGTAACATTTTTTTTCTAGCTAACATATAATTGAAATTTATAAATATTTTATAAGAAAAATTCATGATTTAAGATTATAATTTTAAAAAATATAAAAAAATAAATAATTTGAATTGAAAAAAATTCCCGTAGGAATCCCTGCCCCAATCGCCACAAAAAAATGGTGAATTTTGCGAGGACGAAGAATGATTTTGGTCGCAGGAACGAGAAAGCCATTGCAGGCCTTGCCCGTGGACATCTCTAGCCTTCACTGGTAACTTTTGGTCATTTGGGTTTTTTGTTCCATTAAAAGAAATAGCAATAAATGTCTACTTCTTTAATATATATGCTTATTTAATTTTAAATCGTTGTCTAGATGTTTTTCCAAAAAAAAAAACTTCTCAAAGTGAAGATTACATATTTGATGACACATTCAGCTAAAAGTAGCCAACGTAACCATGAGCTACTTCTCAAGCATTTAGAACCGACTTAGAGCTTTATCCATGTTAAGGATACAAATCAAGGCAATGACGTTAGTAGCGTCAACCAACGCTCGTGAGAGGCAGAAAGTTAAGCATGGATGCAAAGCTGTGCTACTTCTATAACCAATTGTGTGATATAAAGAAAGCTCACGAATCGCGGATGGGCTTAAATTCGGCGTATACTAGGCTCGATCCTCACTTATATGATATTATGATAGAAAAAGTGCCTCTCAAGTGTTGAAGCAACCTACATTCTATACATATATCTATAGTTGAGCCCCTTGTAATATTTAATCACCAATTTTGAAACCTTAATCTAAAATAAAAAAAACACATACAATAGCTAATCAAGCATACAAAATAAAGTGTTGAAATCCAAACATTGCATGGATGCAGCTTTAACATAACTCACTTTTTATTTATTGCAATATTTATCAAATTTTAGAGATAACTTATTAAATTAAAGCTTCTGGTAAGAGTAGTTTGTTAAAATTTTCCATTATTCCTATAAATATTTTGCCAAATTTGGAATTTCAAAATGTTTTCTAAATCCACACCAGCACTCAGTATAATAGAAAATACCATGTAAATGACTAAATCATTACCAAGTTTGTTCCTCTTCCTACATTGGTTTATTATTCTCAGTCCCATTTTTAACCTATGTTTATTACTTGTACCTTACTTCTATGTCCATCCAAATTTAGGTCAACTTTTGCTAATTAATTCGACAAGAAAAAAACTTTTCTCTACGTTCAAAGCTTCATGCTAACAAATTTCACTGCTTCTATAACATTAATTATAAGTGTATTCTGGCATTTAGAATCAAACAAAATATCAAAAAGTTGTGCATATATTCATTTTGCAAATTAATCGTCTCACTTGTGTTATTTCGTAAACTGCTTTTCGAGCTAGTGCTTTATGACCAAGATAAATATTTTTATTGAATGAAAAACAAGAAATCAAGTAAACATAAATTTTTCTAAAAAAATATTTTAAAATTATTGTAATTCACCACTAAAGTGTACTTCGAACATAGTAGAACTTAAAAAAAAACTTCAAATAGAATATTTAATAGTACATATAATACAAAATAGAATACTTATTGAGAGCGTACTTAAAAAGAAAAAATACTTAGCAACGGTTGTTTTAGTATAAATAGAAAAAACGGCCCTAAATTCAATTTATTCTTAAATAAATGAGAGTTAGATATCAATTTTTATAATCGATTTCATGATTGTGCTATAAAATTAGATTACCATCAAACAATTAAACCAATTCACTACTAACCTTATAGAATACTCAATTGATAACACTTTTTTTTTGTAGAAAGAGGACTCATAACACTCTTAACATATTTTTTCACACTAATAAGAATTTAAATGAACATTGAAATTTCTTAAGAATTACAAGTGTGGCAAGTAGATTGAATGAGTTGGTAGCGCAATAATTTCATTGTTTGGTTGTAAACCAATTCAACCTTAGCATCACAGGTCCAAATCCGAGAATCGGCATTTGTCCCCCGCCTCTAATATGTACTAAAAAACAATTGTGAGTAAGGAAAAACTAAAAGTTAAATTTTAACGGCATCTAATCTCTCCTTTTTAGATTATAAAGTTGAATTAAAAAAGAAAAAAAAGAATTAAATAGGTATATAACTTGATGATTTAATTATTTGGTAGTAGTTGAAATTCATGCATAAAAAAATTAATTTT
Organism: Sicyos edulis; assembly: GCA_036507275.1. Classification (NCBI taxonomy): domain Eukaryota; kingdom Viridiplantae; phylum Streptophyta; class Magnoliopsida; order Cucurbitales; family Cucurbitaceae; genus Sicyos; species Sicyos edulis. Next base: position 6,181,796 of record CM071846.1, read on the forward strand.
ATTTAATAATGTTTAGTGGTTTTTTTTGTTCTAATTTTTTTTTCTAATATAAATTAAAGAAAAATGATTACAGATACCGATTTGAAAGATCGAATCCATGATAACTAATTACACCACTGATAGGTTCGCTTAATTTGTTTTTTTAGTACATTTTGTTCTAATATAATTTCACTTAAGTTTTTTTTTTTTTTAAAAAAAGGCTTTATGCATGATTAAGCTAAATAAGGAAAAAAATTACAAAAATATACACAAGTAGAAAATTTAGCAAAACTAGACAACCGTGTTTTGAAAGAAATTTCCTTTTCCAAGTAAAAGACACATATACCTCCCCATTATAAAATAATCTTGTATTATAATTTTTCCTACCTTCCTTACAATTTCACTATTTAAAATTACCTCTTGCAAATCTCGTCAATCATGAAGTTTATAGAATTTTTTTCTCTTATTTTTTACCTTTGACTCATAATTTTTTTGTTTGTTTGTTTATTTTCATTTTTTTCTTTATATTTATTTGCATTTTTTATTGATTATTTAACATTACTTGTTTCAATAAAGAGTATTACATGAATGATCATGATTACACAGTTTCATAATAACATTTTTCTGTAAAAGAATGAAAACTTACAATATTGAACAAATTTAAAAAATAATTATAAATATCATCACTTTAAAAAAAATTAACAAATATAGTAATTTGTTATTACATATTTTCTTATAATATTGGTATTAATGAGTATTAATACACTATTAAACTGTATTAATCTTTAATGCAAGTATTAGTGAGTATTTATAATACAATATTAAACTGTATTAATAATTAATGCAGGTATTAATAAGTATTTATAATACAACATTAAATTGTATTAATTATTAATGCAGGTATTAATATGTACTTACAATACAATATTAAAACGTATTAATCATTAATTAATACAGACATTAATAAACATTTGTAATATAATATTAAAACATATTAATTATTATGGATGCAAATATTTTAAATTTTCCAATTGATAATTATTTTGTCAGAAGAACTTATCCAGTTCAATTTTTCTTTATAAAATAAAAAAATATTAATGAAAATGAATTTACGAATTAATTATTCGAATAATTTTTTTAGTACAATTATTCAAATACATTGACGTTTAAAACGCTGTCATTATTCTTGACTTAATGAAAAAAATTGAGAGAAAGATAATGTTGATTTCATAAAATCAATAATAATGTATTAATAAATAAATATGAATCTCAATAAATAAGATTTATGGATTATTGAAAAAATGTGTGACGAAAAACATTGTTGATTTCATAGAACTTGCCACATGGCCACTCCAGTCGTTGGTTGAAACGATTTGAAAAAAAACACGTAAATGCCGTGAATAGATTTGGCTTCCAAACAAATAAAGAAAAAAAAAAGTTAGAAAAAAGGTATAGTAGGTATTATTGAAAAATATTATTATTTAAATTTAAAACAAAAAATATATTTACAAATACTTTAAAGACATGACTAGATTTGTAATTATTTTGTTAAAAGTAACTACCTACCACAATTTTCCAAAAAAAATTAATTTCGCTTAAGTTGAATCTGATCTATTAGAAGGTATGAATTTTATAAATATTATTGATATGAAAGATGAAACAAACTCCTAACTTCGATATGGTCAATACAAGACGTCAATTTCCACTAATTTTAACATAATATAAAAGATCTATCTTTTTTTTTGTTGTTGAAACTAGAATCTATCCAAATTTAATAATATATATATATATATATATATATATTTTAAATTTTGAGTATAATTATTTAAGTATATACATATTTCTAATGATTTAGTTATTTTTTAATTATAATGTTTTGATTTTATTATTTAATTTATATTATCTTGTTATTTTTTTATTTAAATATTATGATTTATGATTTTAATTTTTTAATAAATATTTTAATCTAAACATATTGATGATTAATATTTAAAAAAAAAATTGAGTTATTGTTTATATTTATTTTTAATCTGAATTTAATTAATTAATTTTATTTATTTTTCTATTTCTATTTTAAATGGTTTTATTTATTTATAATGGAAATCTTATAATTTAATTATTTAATTTTATATGCTATTGTGACTAATTTTGATTAAGTTTATTAAAATATATTAGTTCATAAATTTAGGTTGATGAGAGATGCAATTATTATTTACATTACATTAAATTAATATGATGATTATTGTTAGGCAAATGCATTTTTATTTCCTAATATTCAACTAATAATAATAAAAAAATATAATTCGATGAAAATACATACTATAACAGCTTTAAACTTGACCTAAAGAAAAAACATGTAAAATAACATAAAAGAAATTTTAAATATCATTATTTACTAGTTTCGAAGCCTTTAAAAATTTTAAAAGATAATAAATTAAATTATAGCGACTTTAACATCTAGACATTATGGAGTGACAATATATCTGGTGACAATAATTAAAACTTAAAATATATTCATACGAATAATTTTATTTAAAAAAATGATATTAACATGGAGAAAAGTTGTGAAAAATGTTAAAATAGTATATATCTTTTCTCTAAACATACCCATTTTCACTGTCACTCTCCAAACATACATATTTCTTTAAATATATTTTTTTTGAAGCATATTTTTTAAAACATACATATAATATTAATATAAAAGAAGATATTTTACCTTCACTGTATTTAATCTGACCTTCAAATGTAATAAAACCCTAAAAGGGTTCTCGTTTGGAGCAATCGCCGCCGGATTGATCTCAGCTGTCCCGCCCTTATTTTCTATAACATAAATTCCTTCATTTTCATCTCATTTCAGCTTCCAAATCCATTTTTCCCCTTTCTTTCACTTTCAATTTGTTTTTTTTTTCCATTCATCTGTTTATCGTCACTCTCTTACCATCTGCAATTTGATATATTTACATGAAGATTACGTCACACAATTTTCTATATCTTTAAAGAATTTTTAGGTTTCAGTGAAGAACGCAAATGATTTTTACAGCACTTTTTTGGGGTTGGGAATTGATGGCTGGGTTGTGAAGTTTTGTGTTAGGGAATCGATGAAACGGAAACAAGTTTTGATTTTGATCAGTTTAGAACGACTTTTTAGAGCTGTAAATAGCGGTTTCTTGTTGTAGGATTCTAGGTTTTTTTTTGTAGGCGTAGATTTTTTGTTGTTGTTGCGCTGAGGGCAGTGATCATATAGGGCCGATGTTTGGTGGCAAGGACGGATCGTTCGGCGATGAATTTGAGACGGAGATAGGGTTATTGCTTCGTGAACAGCGTCGACAAGAGGCCGATGATCAAGAGCGGGAGCTGAATTTGTATAGAAGTGGATCAGCTCCACCGACTGTTGAAGGGTCTTTGAGTGCGGTGGGTGGTCTGTTTGGAGGGATTGCTGGTTCGAAGAATGGGAATGGTTTTGTATCGGAGGAGCAGCTTAGGTCTGATCCGGCCTACTCGTCCTACTATTACTCTAATGTGAACCTTAATCCTCGGCTTCCGCCTCCGCTGATTTCGAAGGAGGATTGGAAGTCTGCACAGAGAGTGAAAGGTGGGAACGTCGGGTTGGGAGGGATTGGAGAAACAATGCGATCCAATGTCGGGGTGGATAGTGCCGGCCGATCCTTGTTTTCTATGCCCCCTGGGTTTAATGCTAGGAAACAAGCATCTGAGGTTGAGTTGGACAAAGGGCGCGGCGCCACCGAGTGGGGTGGCGATGGGTTGATTGGCTTGCCTGGTTTAGGACTTGGAACCAAACAGAAGAGTCTGGTTGAAATCTTTCAGGTTAATTTCTTCCTTTTTACTAGATTTTGTAGTTTGCATTGCTGCTTCAATTTTGTTGTAATTTTACTATTGAAAGTTCATTCTGGGTTTGCAAACATTTGTCAACTAGAAGTCGTGTGTTAATGTTTTAAAATTTGTAACTTGATAATATTTGGGTATTTGTTGTTGGTCTGTTCTATAGACTTGAGTTTGAATGTTTGATTTTTATTGGGTTGATGAGCTTTCTCTTCCTGTCAAAGTGTTTCTATTTGTATCAGCTTCTCATTGTTATTTTGGCTAATTGAGTTTAAATTTATTCTTTAAGCGGTGATATACAAAGTTTTTTTTTTTCCTTTTTGATATCGGGCTAGCTATTAAGCTCATCTTGATTATTCTCACATAAGGAAACCTGAAGAAAATTATTTGGCCATCATGGACTGTATCCATCACATGTTGCATCCCAAGATCCTCTTTGATCACTAGGCCAACCCATGATGATGGTATATAGACAAAGTTTAATTCATGTTGGCTTTCTAATAAATTAAAAGTTTTTTCCCCAACATTCTATAATTCTCTTGCTTGCTATTCTTTCAGTCCCAATTAACTCACGTTTCTTGAGCGTGGGCATTATTAGATTTTTTGTTGTATTTTACTGTGGTATAATGTTATTGTTTACAAAATAATTTCACTTTAAGAAGTTTCAACTAGGGTCATGTCCTTTTTTAAGGGGTTTGCATTAAACGTTAATGCAGGATGACATGGGGCGCACAACTCCCATTACGGGGCTGCCATCTCGTCCGGCCAGCCGCAATGCCTTTGAGGAAAATGTAGAGACTATGAGCGCTACTGATGAGTTGGCCAATTTGCGACATGACTTGATGATTTCTGAAGGTATGAGATCTGGCGCAAATGGTCAGAGCTCCTCTGCTGGTCAAAGTATTGGAGCACCTTCTTCGTATACTTATGCTGCAGCCGTGGGTGCTTCATTGTCTAGAAGCAATACACCTGATCCCCAGCTTGTTGCAAGAGCTCCTAGTCCTTGTCTTACCCCTATTGGAGGTGGGAGAGCTGGAACTTCTGATAAGAAAAACATTTCAAGCCCAAATTCATTTAACGGTGTCTCAGCTGGAATCAATGAGTCTTCAGATCTGGTATCAGCTCTATCTGGTATGAACTTGTCATCGGATGATTCCATAAATGAAGAGGGCCATTTGCTATCTCAAGTGAAACAGGATAGTAATAATCAACAGGGATATGCTTATGGTCTTGGAGGTCAGAATCGTATTAAGCAACAGCCATATGTGAAAAAGACCGAGTCTAGTGGTGCAGCCAGATCTTCATTTTCGGACTTGAATGACAACAATGGAGGTTGGCCTAACTCCTCCAGAGATAGGCACATTGAACTGCAACACTCTTCTGTTCCTCTTGGTAACTCCTTCCTGAAAGGTGGTTCATATGCTTCAACTCATAACAATGGAGCTCAGTATCAGCATGTAGATAGGACAAATTTGACTTATCAGAACATAGGCCTGAATGGGTACTCAATCAGTCCACCTTTGGCATCTATGATGCCTGGTCAACTTGGCACTGGTAATTTACCAACATTGTTTGAAAATGTAGCATCAGCTTCAGCTTTGGGAGCCTCCGGTTTGGAATCACGTATTCTTGGTGGAGGTTTAGCTTCTGCTAACCTGGCTTCTTCAGCTGTTGATTCACATATTCTAGGGAAATTGGGAGGTCAAATAAGTGGCAATGCTCTTCAGGCATCCTTTGTCGATCCTGTTTATCTTCAATATTTGAGGTCTTCTGAATATGCTGCAGCACAACTTTGTGCTTTAAACGATCCTTCTCTTGATAGAAATTATCTGGGCAATTCATATATGAATCAACTAGAATTGCAGAAAGCTTATGCTGGGGCCCTTTTATCACCTCAGAAATCGCAATATAGTGTCCCATTCAGTGGTAAATCTGGTGTTTCAACCCATCATGGTTATTTTGGAAATCCGGCTTTTGGAGTTCACATGTCTTATCCTGGAAGTCCTGTTCTTTCTAACTCCCCTGTAGGACCTGGTAGCCCTATCAGGCACAATGACCTTCATTTACGCTATCCATCTGGTACAAGGAACTTAAGTGGTGTTATGGGTCCTTGGCATCTGGAATCTGGAAATTTTAATGAAAGCTTTTCATCCTCACTACTAGAGGAGTTCAAGAGCAATAAGACGAAGTGTTTTGAACTCTCTGAAATTGCCGGCCATGTGTTCGAATTCAGGTATGTAAATAACTTGTTTGTTGAATTGACATATGTGATTTCTCATTGCAACCTATCCTAAAGTAGTTTCTCCTCTTTTTTCCTACCTTATTTATGAGCAGTGGGGATCAATATGGGAGTAGATTCATTCAACAGAAACTTGAAACAGCTACTGCTGATGAGAAAAACATGATCTATCAGGAACTTATGCCTCAAGCTCTTGCTTTAATGACTGACGTCTTTGGTAATTATGTTATTCAAAAGGTAACTAATTCTTTCTGAATGATATTTGTTATTTTCTGGCGTTAGTGCCTTCCTTTGGTTATATATGCTTATCGGCGGTGTACATCTGCAGTTTTTTGAGCATGGACTTGCAGTACAGAGAAGAGAATTAGCCAATAAGCTTTTTGGTCATGTACTTACTCTGAGCCTTCAGATGTATGGCTGTCGAGTGATCCAGAAGGTACTGCTTATCTTAAGCTGGACTCCATATTATCTTCTGAACACTGCCTATTTTATCTTCTCTCAAATCTCAACTATTCAACCCAATATCCTCTTTAAAAAAAATTCAGTCTAGTTAATTGCAATGTCAATTGGATGCCTTGTGCCTCGAAGAGTTGGTTTAGCAATACTCTGATACGGTGGCAGATTAAATCAGCTAATGAATTGTTTTTATAACGATCTGCGTAAATGTTAATACTTTCAGTGTGAAACTCATTTTGAGTTTGATGTGGAGGATTTTGGTAATACTCTCCCTTGTCTTAGGATGCCTTTGGACTTTAATCCTTTTCCTCCTCTTCTCTTGTACATTATTTGTCATGCAATGTATGTCTTTCTGCAAGCCAAGTGGAGTAGTACTCCAGTAGCATCATGTATAACCAGATAACTAGTTGGTTACGGGTTCGAGTCCCAAATGTAGTTGAATTAAAAAAAATGTACGTATTTCTTCAAGAGACAGAGACACGTCAGCTTGGTGATACAGTCACTAAAGAGTAGCTAGATTATCCTTCCTCAAATGAAAATAAATGATAGAGCCATGTTAAATTTCGACTATTGCTCCTTTGTTATTGGTCAATATTTATAATGACACTAACTGACGCCTGTAATACTCATTCTAATTATCTGATGAAATTGCGTAACTTACTCATGGGTGTTACATAAATACATGACTCAATTGATCAGGCAATTGAAGTAGTAGATCTGGACCAAAAGATTAAAATGGTCGAAGAGCTTGACGGACAGGTGATGCGCTGCGTACGTGATCAAAATGGTAACCATGTTATACAAAAGTGTATAGAATGTGTTCCAGAAGAAGCAATCCAGTTTATAGTTTCAACCTTTTTTGATCAAGTTGTGATACTATCAACTCACCCGTATGGGTGTCGTGTGATACAGGTGCTTATTAAATGTTTATTTCCTAAACTGTCTGAACAGATATTATTCTGATTAGTTAACATGTTATTTGTGCTTATTAAACGTTTATTTTCTAAACTGTGCTGAACAGATTTTATTCTGATTAGTTAACATGTTTTCATTGTAACAGAGAGTTCTTGAGCACTGCAAGGATGAAAATACCCAGAGTAAAGTTATGGAGGAAATTCTAGGATCTGTTAGCATGTTGGCACAAGATCAGTATGGAAACTATGTTGTTCAGGTTCATGCTTCCAGACGATATCTTTTACGAACTAACTATAATTCACTTTATTTTTAGTTCTTTCAAGAACAAATCTCCATCCCATGAAAAATTTATGGAGTCTACAATGTATCTAGCTTTATTTTAGGTTCATCTCTTGAAACCTTTTTGTGATTATAGCCTCTCTTTGCTTTGCTTATTGCTTTAGGGAAAGTGCTTTTTGTAATATGTTTTGTTGTGAACTCTCTTATTTTACAGTATTGTTTCTTAAAAGAAATCACTTTATTTTTAGTTAGACGGACAAGTTGCAATTAGAATATTTGAATTTTCTTGTGGAGTGCTTGGTTGAGGTGGGAAAAAGCTAGTAATATTTTCAGTAGCTGGAGGTGATATTCCCCCTCTCTACTTAATTTCGATTTTCTCCTCAACAGCATGTATTGGAGCATGGAAAACCTCATGAGCGTTCTGAAATTATCAAGGAATTGGCTGGTAAAATAGTTCAAATGAGTCAGCAGAAGTTTGCCTCCAACGTCGTCGAGAAATGCTTAACCTTTAGTGGTCCATCAGAGCGCCAGCTGCTGGTCAGTGAAATGCTTGGAACTACAGATGAAAATGAGCCTCTTCAGGTTTGTGCACTGCTATAATATCTCTTGCTCGCTCACGGATGCTCGCATAAATGGCCACCCCAATTTGTGATACACAACTATTGCTAATTCTTACCAATCGTAAATCGTAATCATGCATCACGGTTTGATCTGATACTTTTCCAACTTCTTATCACCTATTGAATTAAATTTCAGGCAATGATGAAAGATCAATTCGCAAACTATGTCGTCCAAAAAGTGCTCGAGACTTGTGATGACATGCAACGCGAGTTGATTCTCTCCCGAATCAAAGTTCATCTAAATGCACTGAAGAAATACACTTACGGGAAGCACATTGTTGCTCGTGTAGAGAAACTTGTCGCTGCTGGAGGTATATATATATTTACAATAATTCTCACATTTGGAATGAATGCTAGATTTCTATCACTTCACAACACAAATATAACTCTGTTTAACTTGTTTCAGAAAGGAGAATTGCAGCTCAGTCTTCTCCATACCCTTCTTTGGTGACATAGGAAAGAAACTGTGTACAGCTAACTGAAGCGACCGCCAAGCAAGCGAGCTTCATCGTCTCTTTCCACTCTTTTCCGTGTTATCGTCTAGAGCAGTAGTAGCTCAACCTCAACCTCAACCTCTCTGTGAAAGACAGGTATGGGCTAATTGAAAATAAAAGCCAAGTTTGTTTGTTTGTACTTTGGAAGGTACCTGTACATTTGTAGTTTTAAGCTGCCTTATACGTAGAAACCGATCAATTTCGCGGCACCGATGTTGAATGGCACCCGATTGCTGCGGACGAGATAAAAAAATGGCTGCCTGCCTATACTTAGTTTTTATTTTATTTTATTTTTCTTCAAGGGCATGTAAATGACTTTAAAATGTTGAGGTAGTTTTTCATTTTTCTATATGTTTTTAGAGTGACTGTACAAAATGTTGCCTTTGTGAAGAAGAGCTGTTATGTTTAGGTTATTGGAGGCCATAGTTTTCTTCTCATGTATGCTACTTTCATCACTTTTTCCTCTTCAATTTTCTCAACTGTTTCTTCTGTCTTTTGTTTTTATTTCCTTTACAAACTAATTAACTTATTATTACTAATTTTGAAGGATGATGAACTTGTTAGAACTTGAATAAAGTAATTGATATGACAGAGACCCCATAATTTGGTTTATTAAATTTTGATCTACTTTTGTATTTAGACATCGACTTGTGTGTGTGGCTTAAGTGAGTTTTGAAGTCTGTTTTTTTTGTTAGAGCTTCTAAAATAATAATTGTCTTCGTGAAGAAAGTACAAAAATGTATTATAACCATGTATTTTGTTTTCTAGGGTTCTATCTTGATCTAACTGTAATTTTTGGTTATCGAATTATATACCACATATCATGTTACTTGGGTTCAATTATAATTGATGTTTTATAATCTAGTTCTAGATTTGTAATTTCAACCAAATTTTGAGATCATTAACGGCTGGATTTAGATGAAGAATTTACTAACTCTTTTAAAAATTACGTTCAAATGAGTTTTGGAACTTATGAAAAAAAATTATCAGTTTTACTATTAAAAATAATTCTTCATTTTTAATCATTTTTTTTAACTTCTTGTCTCTGGGGGTGTTTGCTTGACATATTTAAGTAGTTTTTAAGTTAAGAAGTTATATTGAGTAGTTAAAAATTAAGAGTTTTGCTCAAAACTCGTTTGGATGTAGTTTTTTTGTAGAGGAGTTATAGTCAAAACTTTATTTGGATGTAAATTTAAAATGAGTAGTAATTTTTAGTAATTAAAAAAGAAATTATTACAAATGAGTGGTTAAAAATAAGTTATTTTGATTAATTTGAAAGAAATGATTAAAAATGAGTGGTTAGAAATGATTGAATAGTTATAAATGAATTATTAAAAACGAATGGTTAGAAATGAGACTTATTTTCAAAAGTAAAATTGAAGAGAAATTGGTAAAAACTCGTGTGGATGTAGGTTTTCGAGGAGGAGTTAATAAATCATAAACCTAACTTCTAGCTAAAAACCTCAAACAAACAACCCCCTCTAACACCTCTACATTTTACTAACTTTTTCAATATTTTTTTATTAATGCTAGATTATATAAAGTGACATATAGATATATAAAAAATATATTATAATAATTTGATTAATGCTAAATTACTTATGTGAGAGAAATATTTATCACACATTTTATTTCCTTTTTCAATCATTTTTATTTTATTTAAAAAATTAAAATGAAACAAATATATGACAAACAAAGTTAGATGACAATAAACACACACAAGAATTTTGGTAATAGAAACTGTGTAAAAGTTAAGAGTTTTGGTCAAAAGATATTTTGGTTAAAAAAGAAGATATTTGAACGGATCGAAAATATCTTCGGCGTGTTCGGAGTCCCCGTTCCCGACCAACTCCTTCCATACGAGACTGCTTCGATTTTCCCGCCGCCCAAACCCATTATTCAAAACCAGCATTCCAATCGCCCGTTCAAGCTACCTATTTCAAGCGGAATCGGAAGAACAAACAATCGCCCGTTCTACAACATTTGTTATGGAGCAGAAGAAGAAGAGGGATTTCCACTTCAATGGCGGCGACGAGGGAGTTCTTCTATGGGTGGAGGGTTTGCCCGACGCCGATAAACTAACTCCTCTTTCCCAATCGCTGATCTCGCCGGATCTCGCTTCCGCCTTCAGGATTCTGTCGGAACCTCGCCGGAGTTCATCGGATGTGAACTCGGCGTCGAAGACGACGATCATGAACATTAGCGATGGGCAATTGGAAGGGTATAGAAGTTTGGAGATGAACAACGCTCCGGCGATGGTTGAATCGGACGAGGCCGTTGATCCGGACGAGAAATTGAACAAGGTTGGTTTCGTCGAAGAGCCGAATTCGATCGAGGATGCGGCGTTGGCTCGGACATTGAAGCGACCTAGGGTTGCTTGGACTCCGCAACTGCACAAACGGTTCGTGGATGTGGTTTCTCATTTAGGGCTCAAAGATGCTGCTCCTAAGGCTATTATGCAGTTGATGAATGTGGAGGGATTGACTCGCGAAAATGTTGCTAGTCATCTTCAGAAGTATAGGCTTTACATGAAGAGGTCTCAGATATCGTCTGCGACCGATGAGGCTCTGGTTCCGATGCCGCCGGCGGCACCGAACTCTCACGAGTCTTCTCCCAGTGTGGACTCACTTGGAAATGGGTATTTTCCGGCTACTTTTCCGATGGGTTATGTACCTTCTCCGATGATGCCTTTGATGTTTTATGGTATGGGAGCTCATGGGCATGGTCTTAATCATGCTGGTGTGCCTATGGTTAACATGAGCACCGTGCCGACCCACTCGGCTGGCTCGAAAGGGCAGCAAGATTAATAGGGATGAATGACAACTGACTAGTAGGATTTGAATGTGCTACTAATCTAAGATTCTAATGAAATGAGTGTATGAGAAGATTTGATCTTCATCTCGAATGGAGCATGCTAACTATTTCCTTGTGTGTGTGTGTTTTTGATAGGAATACACAGTGAGTGAGTAATTTGAATCTTGAATGGTAAATTTGAATCAGTGGATTTTGTTTATTGGGTTATTTCTAATGAACTACAACTTGCACTCTGCTTAATTTTGCTGAAATTTTGTTGTAAGATCATTTTTTTAAAGCATTTTGACATCCATGAACTTTAGGGAGCTTTGCTTCACTTTCTCTAATTTAGAACCTTCTTTCCCTTAAGCTTGAGACATAAATTCCCTTGCATTTCTTTCTCCAAGGGGCGGTCTTGTTGACAGATGCTTTGGTCTCTTAGATATGCTCCCTTAGAAGTTACAGATTTGAAACACACTAGTGAACTTAATAACTTCGAGACGGACACGAGCACTCCGAGTATATAGTGTGGCTAAGCTCTGATTCTCGATTATTAGAAAAAAATGATACACAGCTAAAAGAACTACGCTTGGCAGCTTGCAGATGTAACAGACCATTTCTTCAAGTTGAATGTATACAGTTTGGATAAAAATCTCTGTTGTTTTGAAGAAATATTTTCCTAAACTGTCTCTATCCAACTGCACCCAGGAAATTTCTTCAGTTTCCTCTTCTTCATCATCCTCTTCAGCTTCACAACACGGCCCCAACTGCCTGCATTAGCATACAGATCTGACAATAGCAAGCTATTCCCTACACTCCCAGGTTCCAACTCTGATAAATGTTTGGCTGCTTCTTCAGCAAGTTCTATTTCCCCATGTTTCCTACATGCTCCTAACAATGCTCCCCATACATACAAATCCGGCTCAACTGGCATCGTCTTGATCACTTCATAAGCCTCTGCCAGCTTCCCGGCTCGACCGAACACATCGACCATACAAGCATAATGCTCTACTCTAGGAACAATACCATATTTACTTTGCATCAATTCGAACAAATTCTTTCCCAGATCAACCATCCCAGCATGACCACAAGCAGTGAGAACTGCTGTAAATGTCAGATGATCAAGCTTCTTCTCATCTCCATCCATCATTTGATGGAAAAGCTCTATTGCTTCACTGCAATATCCATGATTTGCATACCCAAAAATCATGGAGTTCCAAGTAGCTGAATTCCTTTCAGACATTCTCCAAAATAACATCCTTGCTTCATAAAAGTATCCACATTTTGCATACATATCAACCAGAGCTGTCCTCACATACACATCCTTCTCAACTCCAATCACCATAGCATGTCCATGGATCTCCTTCCCTCGCCTTCCATTCCCGGCCGACGCGCAAGCAGGCAAAAGACTACTAATTGTAGCAGAAGTTGGACAAAACCCAGAATTCAACATCCTTCTAAAAGTACCAAAAGCCTCCTCATTTCTATAGTTCTGCACAAACCCTGATATCACAGATGTCCAAGATACTACATCTGGTTGTATCCCATTAGCTTCCATCTCTTTGAAAAGCTCATAAACCATTTCTTCATCACCCATCTGGGAAAACCCTGCAACCAAAGTGTTCCAAGTCACCAAGTTGGGTTTTACCAATCCTTGCATCTCCTGCACCAGATCCAAAGCTTCTTCAGCCAGTCCATGGTGGGCATAGCCTGAAACCATTGCATTCAATGCCACCAAATCCTTCCCAGCCATCGATTCGAACACTCGCCGGCCTTTCTCAACATGTCCACTCTTTGCATACATATCAATCAATGCACTGCACACATAAGCATCAGATTCAAGTGAGTATTTGAGGATCAATGTATGTAATTTTCTCCCTGTAGGGTTATCAGAGAGGTGACCACATGCTTTCAATACACTTGGAACGATGAACTCGCTAAGCCTCGAGCCTCCTCTCTGCAGCTCACTGAATACATTCAGAGCTTCTGTGTAATACCCTGAACGAGAATAAGCTCCAATCAGCGCAATCCACCGGCGGGGATTTGTTTGGGGAATTTTGTCGAACAGTTTCCGTGCATCATGGATTTTGCCACATGCGGCATACAAACCTATGAGCTTTGCAGCAAAATGTGTCAAACGGGCAAGTCCGTTGATGATTAATCGAGCATGAAGTAACTTCCCGGAGTTCAATTCTCGAGCGCGTCCATACGTCTCGATGAGCTCAACATACTCATCGGAAAATGAACAAAACCCACGGCGGATGACCGGAAATCTGTTCGGAGCGCCGCCGGCAAGAGAGAGCATCCCAGTGAAATTGAAGAAGTGGGTTATTTCAAGGTAAAGTAAATGAGTAAAATTTAGTGCATAAAACTATCAAATCCATCCCTCGATTGATTGTGACATGGTGTAGGTCCCAAGGGTGACACCGTGGTCGAAGACTTACTTTCTTCGAGACCCACTTTTGATAACATCTCTCTTAGGTCTTTCGATATTTAATCTAGAAACGGACGTAGTTACTCCGAGTATTAACGACACGGTGTCGAATGAGGGAAAGAAGGGTGTATTTTAGAAGGAGGACAAAACCAAATCCGAAAGCCAAATGTCTCAATTAGAACCTCATAGTAAAATGAGAAGAAAAACAAATCTCAAGAGAAAAGGGAATCGCAGAGATTATTAGTTTTTCACGAACATGCTCGAATTGGCTACAGCGCATAATTTCCGTTACATTATTTCCGACGCCATTTCAAGATCTGTTTTGTTTTCGCGAAATCAAGGTAAATCTTCAATACCCTTTCGCCGGTTCTTCAGCTGCTCGCCGTTGGCGCCTCCGTGCTTTGAATCTCGTTACTTGACAAATCGGCGGAGGAGCTGCGTTACGCTTTTGAGAGCGAATCGCAGAGAATCTCCGTATGAAGTTCTTGGTGTTTCTGCGACTGCAACTCCGAATGATATCAAGAGGGCTTATCGGAAACTCGCTTTGAAGTATCATCCCGATGTCAATAAAGAGGTAATCTGTAAATTCTGGTCTCTATTTTGAATTACTTTTTCTGGGTTTTGCTTAAATGAACAATATGCTGATTCTATCGTACTAGTCATATACAATCTCTTAGTTAGATTGATTGATGTTTTTGCGTAGCCTTTCTACTTGGAATTTTACATTGCCTGCATTGCATTAAATTGGAGAGCGTTTTTGTAATCTCTATTGTTTGGAGGTTTTCGTATGATCTTGGCATACCTCTTAATATTAGTATCTTTTTTCAAAAAAAATATTAACTGGTTGGATTTTTTTTAAAATAACATTATCTTTCATCAACAAACTAAGTCAGTACAATCATTCTCCTACTCGAAGCCAATTAAACGGGGAAGATTTCCCCTTCAAAAACAAGGTCTATCCTTAACAGAAGGATTGAATTCTTCCAACAAAAGTAGTCTAGTTAACTCTATTTAGCTAACATCAGCTACCGTGCTACATAATCTATTACGATAAGACATTTTCATAGTGTCTAAAGAATCAATTAAATGTTTTGTTGAATTCAGAAATGTATGAAGAGCCGTCGGCAATTGTTTTTACAACCTATGATGCATCGGTTATCTGGTTGGAGTTGGATATTGACTCTCTTGATAAACTTATCGAAATAGGGAATTGCAGGAAGAAGCTTCTAGCCACTGAAACAGGGATTTCTATAAAAAAAAGTGAAGAATTCGTTGAATTTGATCCAAGTTCTAAAGAGAGTCAAGGTCACTGAGATGTTCCAATGAACTGTAAATCCTTGTTATTATCTTAAGATGATGAGTGCAGCCTAAACAATTCCCTGTAGCTTTTAAGTTTTGACACGACAGGACAATTAGTAAAGTCTACAAAAAAATATTCTATTTTACTTTGAAAGGAACAAAGACTCAGGGTATATATAGATTCTAAGTTCTGCATCTAATGGGATTTTGCTTCTGAGTAATATTTCATGCAGAGTCTGTTTAAAGCTTTGACAGGCATCTCTAGCGATTGAGTTTTTTAAGTATATTTTGGTGTTCCTTTGTTTCACTTGTCTACCAATATATAGTGGAATTGGTTCTTCAGTTGAGATTGTTCTTATAATATTCTATTTGAAATTGAATGGAATTTTCATGTAACCAGTTCCTTCTTTTTGTTGCTCTATGTAGCCTAACGCACAAGAGAAGTTTATGCGTATTAAGCATGCATACAACACATTGCTAAATTCGGAATCTCGAAGGAAATATGACTATGGAAATCGTGAATCTGACTTTTCATATTCGTCAGCTCAACGTAGCCAAAGTAGAAACACCGAAGATGAAGAACCGTTTTACGGACTTGGTAATCTCTTTATGCGTATTAGGATTTTAGCGTATTAACTTCAATCATTTTTGTAATTATCATATGCATGTATTGTTAGACCATATGGTTGTCTGGACTCCAGAGTTTGCATATCAAATGCTTCTGCTCTGCGAGACCTTTATTGCATTTACGTGAGTAACTGAATAATGAAAGAAGGTCACGCTCACTGTCACCACTTTATGATAGTATACTAGCCAAGCATTTCTATTCTTCAGCGAGGTGTGTAGGATAATATGCATCTGAACTTCTTTTTTTTTTGAAACAAGGGTAGCCACGCCCATCCCTAGGTCAGGCACCAGGAGACATCGAAGGAGTAATTGTTGGGAATAAACACTATTCTAATATGGATCAATTATTCCCTCTCTTGTGTTCCTAATGAAAAATCAGCAAGCATATAGTATGTGGTAGAAATATCAAGCACAACACAACGATTTTTAACGTGGAAAAACCTCCTCAAGGCGAGGAGTAAAAAACCACGGACCGAAGTCGAATCTCCACTATAATCGATAATGGGCTACAACAAGTTCTCTCTAGTTACAACTAGAGGTATACAACACATAACAACTCAAGATAAACTAATCTTGGCAACAAACAACACAAATCAAGAGAGATAAATAGAAAGATCTCACAAAATGTGGAACCGAATCGCCACTGGAATCTGGCTGTAGAAACCTCAAAACCCGATCTCCACCGTTCAGATTGAAGACCCTCGTGTCAAGAACACGCTGTCCAAATTTTAGCTCGATCCAACGGTGCAATCGCTCGGAAACGCCAAAATACCGAAGCTGGGCAGAAACCTCTTTTCCTCTCTATTCACTTTCTCTCTCTAAGTTGTTTCTCTCTCTGGCTGCTGATTTTCCAGCTCTCCCTTTGTTGTGTGTTCACTCTACCAAAGTGACAAAATGCACTTTAAAACACTTAGCCCTAATGGGCCTTATTTGATGGGCCTTCACAATGTGAATAAAAACCCAACAGTAATGTCACAGGTGAGTCTCGAACCACTGTGCCACTCCTTGAGGACATAGGCATATGAACTTTTTTAACCTCTGAAATTATTTCTATTTTTTTTCTTCCGAAACGAGACGAACGCTCAAGAAAACTCTCGAGTGACTGAAAAAAAAGAGTAAAAACAAAGCAAGGAAAAGAGGGGAAAAAGAACACTGCACAAAACTATAGAAAAGCTGCCCAATGATTAGAAAATATCCTACAAATAATAACCAACAAACAACTTTGAAAGAGAGTTCCATGCGGAAGCCTTTAATCTGACTATCAAATCTAGAGAGTCAAGGAGGTGAGAATTTTGGAAATGGAAAGTAGGTTGATTTCTTTCCCACCAAAGTTCATTTAGAAGAGCTTTTAACTGCATTCATCCAAAGGAGAGCTCTTTAATGCAACCTAGGACCGAGAAGGAGATGGAGAACATTCTCCTCTGCACAATCGAAGAAGGCCCAATTAATTTATGTGTAACTTGTAAAGATTTTCTATCGGGACCTGCTTTTGTATATCAAATGGTATCAAGAACTGGGGCCACTTTGTAAAATTAGCTTTATTGATGAAATATTTTAATTTTAACTGCATCATGTAAGGACCCCAATTATCTTGCAAATTGAGTAGTTCCTAAGCAAGTGGTTGGAGGGAAAGTGGGGGAGAGAGCCTCTAGTGGGTTATAAGTAATGTAAAGAGAGGTTGAAGAGGTAGGTCTTATTTTGGGCTAAGTCATAGGACTTGGAGTAGAGGTTCTGGTTGCTCTCGAATTCACCGGGTAACCTCGTTCTTGTTCCGTTTACTATTTCATATGGTATTCTTTTTTAATTTTCATGACAACGAAGATCTATAGATGATTTCTGCTATTGAATGCAAGATTATGCTGTTAAAGTCTGCTTTTACATTGTATTTCACATTAGGAATCTGTTTTTATTCTCTCCTTTTAGTCCAGTTCATTTCTTCTATTTAAGAGTACTTCCATTATGCTGCAGGTAATTTTTTCTCGGATGTTCAAATAGCACTAGGTAGATTTATTCTCTCTGACAGGATTAATGCAGACATTGATTGTCATCTGTTTATTTCACAAGGAGCTAAAACATCTTTTATTTTACCCTTTGTATTCACTGTACATTAAGTTGTTCTGGGTAGCTAAATATTATTTTTATTTACAGGGGACTTCTTTAAGGATCTTCAAGAAGAATTTCGAAATTGGGAGGCCAGTACTTCATCACAAGGGATGCCGAAAAGCCTATGGGAAGAACTAGCGGTGAGATGCCGATTCGGATAGAAGTTTCATTAACCTATTAGAAGTATCTGTTTTAAATCATCTGGGAAGAACTTAAATATGTTATGCTAAATGAAGCCTTCTTGCCTCATTTGCACATTTCAGGAAATTGGGGAGGAATTTGTAGAGTTTCTTGAGAAAGAGCTCAACATAACGGATGATTCAGAAGTTGAAGCAAATTACAACAAAGCATCTCAGAAGACAGATTCTCCCAGAACTTCGGACGCAGATAAAACAAAAGGCGACGTTCGAAATCAAGCCAGCAAAAGCAGTAGTATCGAGGAGAATATCGACGAGATAGAAGCCACTCTTTTGAAGTTGAAGAAGGAATTAGGCTTATAGGATTGAAATGTAAAATGCAGCATTTCAATGATCAATTGGAAGCCATTCTTAGTCATGACTCAAAAGAGGAGGTAACACTTGAGAGTGAGTATATGGCCTTTTCCAATTCTCTTATGTGATGGCCCCATTGAAATGGCATATAATTTGGTTGAGATTGGCAACATTTGTTCATGAACTATGATCATATCTTTATTGAAACAAAACCCTCTTTTTTACTCTTTTAAAATTGTTGCCTCTCAACAGAGAGGTGTTAAAAGAGTATGTGTATACTTCATGTCACCTTCTAATGTAGGCATCACTTTGTTAAAATTGTTGCTGTCTTTTGCTATCTTTTTCGGGCTTTGATCATCATAATTTTGAAATCTTCTATTATCACAAAACAAAATCTATTCATGTATATATGAGGTTTTTTTTGGTACTCTGCTTCACCGTGTGATGGTTCATTAAATAAACATCAAATTACCAATAAAGGAGGTGTTTGGATGAGATTTGTGGTGCATTTTGAGGAGTTATTTTAAATAATTAGAAATTGAAAATTGGAGCAAAAAATCGTTTAAATGTATTTTTGTAGGGGAATTAAGCCAATAACTTGTTTGTATGAATTTGAAATGAATAATTATTTTGAATAGTTAAAAAAGAACGATTACAAATGTATAGTTGAAAATGAATTATTTTGAATAATTAAAAATGAGTAGTTATTTTAAATAGTCAGAAATGAATGATTAAAAATGTATAATTAAAAATGATAAATTATTTTGAACAGTTACATCAACTCTAGAATCTAGTTTTTTTTAAGAATAACTAATAAATACTCCTTTTGAATCCTCTCTAATTATTACATAAATTTTTTTATGACCGTTTATCCATTATCATTTTATGTTTTAGAAAATGACTTCTTCTTTTTTTTTGAAAATAAAATGACTTAATTTTTAAAATTATATATACTTGGTACATAAAAAATATACATGTGTCAAAAGTTATATTTATAAACTTAATTATTAAAAAAAAAAATTATTTGATTTACAAAGTTTGTTCGGTTTGAGATTGGATGAAAGAAACATGCGGCCACGTAATGCTCCACTTCGCCATTTACAGAGCGCTGTTCATATTTTCAAGGCCTCTTCCCTGATATCAAACCACGCAAGTTTCAGAGCTTTGATTTCTCGTAATCACAGCAACTCAGTAGATTATTTCATCCAACCCAGTTTCCAAAATGTTTCTGAAAATGGCGAATTCCAATTCCTGGTTCAATTACTGCGAAATGGGTCTCCACCCACCCCTCACATTCTCAGTAAAACCATATCCTTCTCCACAAAATCTGGCCTTCTGGACTTGGGAATTCAAGTCCATTCAGCCATAATCAAGCTCGGGTTCTCTCTCAATTCTTACATTTCTAGTGCTCTTGTTGATATGTATGGTAAATGCTGCTCTATGTCGAATGCCCATAAGGTGTTCGATGAAATGGGGACTCCAAATGTAGTCACTTGGAATTCATTGATTTCTGGTTATTTACATGCTGGCTATCCATGGATAGCAATTGCTTTGTTTTTGGATATGATTAAGCTGGGGATTGAACCAACTTCCTTCAGTTTCTCTAGTGTTTTTGTGGGCTGCTCTCATTTACAAGCTGGAAAGCTTGGAACTCAACTGCATGGCTTTATTTTGAAAGTGGGGTTTTCTGATCATGTTGTTGTTGGTTCTGGATTAATTGATATGTACTCAAAGTGTTGCAGCCTTGAAGATTCGAGGAGAGTGTTTGATATAATGTCGGATAGAAATGTTTTCACTTGGACTTCAATGATCTCTGCCTATGCTCGTAATCAGCAACCTCATGAAGCAATGGTTTTAGTGCGAGAAATGTGGCGTTTGGATCTTAAACCGAATTATGTGACTTATAATAGCTTGCTAAGTTCATTTTCTTGTCCTCGTGATTTCGATCAATGCAAGCAAATCCATTGTCGGATTATAGCAGAAGGCTTCGAGAGTAATAACTATATTGCTGCTACCCTTATTACTGCGTATTCGGAATGTTGCAGTAGCTTGGAAGATTTTAGGAAGCTTTGTTCAGACATTACAGTATCAGACCAGATCTCATGGAATGCAGTCATAGCTGGGTTTTCTAACTTGGGCATTGGTGAGGAAGCTTTGAAATGTTTCATTCAAATGAGGCAGGGAGATTTTGATGTAGACTTTTTCACATTTACAAGCATTTTTAGGGCCATAGGGATTATTTCAGCTCTGGAAGAAGGAAGGCAAATTCATGGCCTAGTTTGTAAAACTGGATATGCTTTAAATCTGTTTGTCCAAAATGGTCTTGTGTCCATGTATGCTAGGTGTGGTGCTATCAGTGATTCAAAGAAACTGTTCTCAATGATGAATGAACATGACTTAATATCCTGGAACTCATTGCTTTCAGGATGTGCTTACCATGGATGTGGTGAAGAGGCCATTGACTTATTTGAACAAATGAAACGGACGTCGGTCCAACCGGACAATACCTCATTCCTTGCTGTGCTCACTGCTTGCAGCCACGTCGGTTTGCTGGACAAGGGGCTCGAATATTTCAATTTGATGAGAGATAGTGAATTACTTGAACCTCCAAAACTGGAGCATTATGCTACAGTGGTTGACCTTTTCGGTCGAGCAGGAAATCTTCATGAAGCAGAAGCTTTCATTGAAAGCATCCCAATAGATCCAGGGCCATCAATCTACAAAGCTTTGCTGAGTGCTTGCCTAGTTCATGGAAATAAAGACATTGCTTTTCGTACTGCAAAAAAACTTCTGGAACTATATCCACATGACCCAGCAACTTACATCATGCTGTCAAATGTGTTGGGAAGAGATGGATTTTGGGATGATGCTGCTAGGGTAAGGAGGCTAATGTCCAATAGAGGAGTCAAGAAAAACCCTGGTTTCAGTTGGGTGTGACTTCAATAAAGGAGAATTTTCACCATAAAGGATAATCTGATAAGACAATATTGGTTGACAGTTTAATTTCTCTAATGGGGTTGATAGCCAGTTTAGTAAAGTCAAGTGTTAATGGAATCATTTTGATAAATTACTCAACAATCTTTTTAGGATTGACAGAAGTAGGTATCATCTATTTATTACTCAGAAGTCAGAACTAACTTATTTGAGGGTTGATTGACCATAGAAGAATCACTTTGTCTACGAGGTTTCGAAGGTTATGGATGTCGAGACTCGGACAGAGAATAAGCCATAAGGTATTCCCTTTTCTATTTCTGTTGAGTCTATGATCTTAAATAGGAAAAATTGTACAAAAATGCATCTCTGGTCCTCTTTACCACTAATTCTATTATCTTTGTAAATGATTTGGAATGCTTAGAATTAAGCTCTGCTTCAGCCGGAGAATGCTTTAAATCATGTTTGAGTGAGAAAGGGGGTTGTTTCAAGGAAATTAGTGGGAAGTCAAATAAAATGAACCAATTTTGGACTTGAAAGTTAATGATCTTGATGGCTGCCACAGTTGTGCGAGGCTTCAGAACACACTTTGCTTGTCTCAAATTTTCGTGTACTTTGTGTGTTTTTTATCTTCTTCCAACAAGTATAGTTAGCTAATTTCAGAATTTCCTCATCTTCTTTCAAGCCTATTTAAAGAAAAATTACTGGCCAAGATTTTATGCATAATTTTGGGGTACATCAGTGACAGATTTACCAATCCATGTATATAGTTGATTGGAAGAGAAAGAGAGAAAATGAAGAATTACTCTATCATGACTAGAAAGAACATCTCAAAGAGCATCCTTCCAGCTACTCCAAACTGAGAAAAGAGCTCCTGGAGCTTAGTCTTATTGACAAGTTTCTAGAAAAAAGTAATATCTACAAGAAACTGCAGAAAATTGCTGCTGAAATCACCTGCATGAGAAGATTACATTTGTTCCTGTTTCATTTTCAATAGATGTAAATGCTAAAAATCTTTATGCAAAAGTTGCTTAAAAATGAATTGGAAGTACATTTGGGGTATTGATAATGACTATCAATTTTATATCATTCAATAATACTAAGCTGACAGTGAAGTTATGTTACAGTAACAATTTACATA
This sequence comes from Sicyos edulis, assembly GCA_036507275.1. Taxonomy (NCBI): domain Eukaryota; kingdom Viridiplantae; phylum Streptophyta; class Magnoliopsida; order Cucurbitales; family Cucurbitaceae; genus Sicyos; species Sicyos edulis. The sequence goes on from CM071846.1 coordinate 6,204,437, forward strand.
CTAAAGCAAAAGCAACTCAATAGTATTTGCTTTATCAAAAGGCATTTGTATATATCAGTCCATGCAGAAAATTCCTAAGAGTCAATACTGGAAGCTTTTGTTGCCGCATCTGGCTGTTGGGACATTGTTTTTAGCAGATGAATCTGCACAGCCTTCAGGAACAGTGATATTAACTTGTTGCGCTGCTCTTCCTCCATTGAATCTTAAAATTAAAAAAAATAGAATTAAATTTATGTGCATTAAATTTAAAAAAAAAACAAACTGATGAAGATGTGACTTTAATGATAAAATTTGCCTACCATAAGAAGTTCCTAACTGAATTACGTCCTCATTGGCATCTACAGGAGCAGCTTCTGTAAAATTGAAAAAAGAAGAATTAATGTAGGTTATGATTTTAGATATCATATGATCAAGATACGGTTTTGCTTTTAAAAGTTGCTTACCATGAGAAGTTTTTGATTGAGCGGCTTCCTCATTTGCTTCTACCAAAGCTGTTTCTTTTAAATTGAAAAAACAATAATGATGTAAATTAAATTTCACAAAACAGAGAATCTAACAGGAATTTAAATGTAATTTTTTCCTACCAGAAGTTCCCGACTGAACAACATCCTCAATTGCATCTTCAACAGCAACTTCTTTAAAATTGAAAAAAGGAATGATTAGTTTTGATTGAATATCATAAGACTAATGATCATAACACAACTTTGGAGGTAAAAGTTTCCTACCATGAGAAGTTTTTGACTGAGCAGCATCATCATTTGCATCTCCAAGAGGAACATCTTGACGTTTAAAAAGAGTAATTAGTGTAGATTCCATTTCATAAAACAAATGATCAGATAAGATTCCAATTCATAAAACAAATGATCAGATAAGACTCCAATTCATAAAACAAATGATCAGATAAGATTCCAATTCAGAAAACAAATGATCAGATAAGATTCCATTTCAGAAACAAATTATTTTGAATGTTATAGTTGCCTACTATAAGAAGTTTCTGACTGAACATCTTCTTCGGTATCTATAATAGCCTGAACAGTATCCTCATTTGCATCTAAGAATGTTGTTTCTTTAAAATTGAAAAAATAATCATATGAGATTAAATTTCAGAAAATAAATGGGCCGTAAATCTGAATGTAAAAGCTGCCTACCATTGGGTAAAAGCTGCCTACCATTGGAAGAATCCAACTCATCATCCTCTTTTTCAACTTCAAGAGCAACTTCTTCATTTGTATCTATAATAGCCTGAACAGTATCCTCATTTGTATCTACAAGTGTTGTTTCTTTAACATTGAAAAGATAATCATATGAGATTAAATTTCAGAAAACAAAATGGTCAAAACATAAATCTGAACGTAAAAGTTGCCTACCATTGGAAGAATCCAACTCATCATCCTCTTTAGCACCTCCAAGAGCAACTTCTTCATTTGTATCTATAATAGCCTGAACAGTATCCTCATTTGTATCCACAAGTGTTGTTTCTTTAACATTGAAAAATAATCATATGAGATTAAATTTCAGAAAACAAAATGGTCAAAACATAAATCTGAATGTAAAAGTTGCCTACCATTGGAAGATTCCAACTCATCATCCTCCTTTGCATCTTCAAGAGCAACTTCTTCATTTGTATCTACAATCGCCTGAACAGTATCCTCATTTGCATCTACAAGTGTTGTTTCTTTAACATTGAAAAAATAACCTATGAGATTAAATTTCAGAAAACAAATGGTCAAGACAAAAATCTGAAGGTAAAAGTTGCCTACCACTGGAAGATTCCAACTCATCATCCTCCTTTGCATTTTCAAGAGCAACCTTTTCATTTGTATCTACAATAGCCTGAACAGTATCCTCATTTGCATCTACAAGTGTTGTTTCTTTAACATTGAAAAAATAATCATATGAGATTAAATTTCAGATAACAAATGATCAAGACATAAATCTGAATGTAAAACTTGCCTACCATTCGAAGATTCCAACTCACCATCCTCCTTTGCATCTTCAAGAGCAACTTCTTTAAAATTACACAGAATAATGAATTTAGAGTACATTTCATAAGAGAAATGATAAAGACACAATTTTGGATGTAAAAGTTGCCTACCATTGGAAGTTTCTGATTGAATAGCATCTTCATTTGCATCTTCGACAGCAGCTTCTTTAAAGTTGAGAAAAGGAGGTCAATTTCAAAAAACAAATGAAGAAAAGACTTAAAATATGTAAGAGTATTTATTTGGAAGGGTCCTAGCCATATTAGGAGCATATCGACTATGTTCACGGGATAAACCACTTGAAACTGTTGATTTCCAAATAAATCCATTAAGAATTAATTTCTAAATAGGTAGTCATGGATTGAATCTATAACCTGAATGTAAGTGTTAGCTTAGCTTACCCGGAGAAGTTTCAAACTGAACAGCATCCTCATTGGCATCTCCAAGAGCAGCTTCTTTCAAATACTTATCCGCCAATTTAACTCTCTTCACATTCTCCTGTTCCTTAATGAGCATGTTGCCATATTCGAGAAGCTTTTCTAGTGTCATTTTTGGTTGGTCAAAAGTTGGGGGACCTTCCTTTGAGTTGACAAGAGTTTTTCCAATCCTCTCAACTCCAACTCTTGCTGCCCACTTTCTAACTTCATCATCATAAACTCGAGCTCTCAAAGCACCAAAGAAGTCTGCAAAACAGTTATACAACTTCTAAATGATGCTACAACGTCTGTAAGGGAAGGTCATCATCAATTAACTCAACTGAAATACTCCACAAAGAATTTATACTGTCATTTAGTTTATGCAGGCAATATTCTTCTTCCAATGAGAAATGCTTGATTACAGCCGCACCAAGTTTGTGAGACTTACCGATTGACTGCCCCGGGAAGGTGTCGACGAGTTTGACAATGTCCTCAATAGGCAAACCATCAGTCCTAAAGATTCCAGTGCAAATACCAATACGATCTTCACGAGTTGGAGCCCAATAGAACTTGTCCATGCGACCGTCACGAATGAGGGGGGCATATAGTGTTGAGAAGTCGTTACCAGTTACTATGATGGGAACTCTGGGATTTTCTTCTTTGTTATATAAGCCTGGTAGCTGCACATTGGTTGGGTTGTCAGCAATGTTCATAAGAGTAGCATTGACCATCTGATTATTCACTGTGTACTGGGTAGTCCCACCAAACCTTCCAGCTCCAGCATCAAGATCATTGATAAAAAGGCAACACATTTTCCCTTTCTTGATGATATCAGCCGCCTCTCTATATCTTTGCCTGATCAGTTTTGCTGGCTCTCCTGCATTCCCACTTTCCAATTCCCCAGCACTCATCATAATAGGGCTGAAATTTCATCATAACTAAACAAATTAAGACCAACTATATATCAGGGAGAAGATGAAACCCATATATTGGACTTGAACCCCGCAAACAACTCCCTCGGAACTAGCTGTCTTGAACTTACTTGATTCCCATCTTGGAAAATACAAGTTCACACTGGAAAGACTTTCCTTGACCCTTGCCTCCCCAAACACCTAGAATGAGAGGAACCTAGATTCATCCAAGAAAGATGGTAAGTTAGCAGTTACTAACAAACAAGAACCATATTGTGTATCAAGTATCAAGCCATACTTTTAACTCTTATGAATAAACAAAACAACAATCAAGAATTAAATAAAAACGTAAGACAAATAACACAAACGTTGTATTAGTTATGTCCAAGGTAGAGGAGAGAAACCATTTTATTTAAAGAGATAAAAATATAAAGGCTCAGTTAAATGGGGCTAAGGTTTAAAGTGAGTTAATATAGTGTACTCTCATGAAACTCTAATACAATATATGATCCAAAATACATAAAAGCCCAACTTGTTGACTGGGCAGCATAACCCCCGCTAAGTAATCGTAGCGCAACATAGTTCAAGGTATTTCAATTTTAACCTTTATGTTCGGCAGGCTCATGAAGTTCTTGACAATGTGAACCATAAGTTTGTCCATGAAAGTTGGAGCTATGTAAAATCCATCCACATTATTGTCGTAGTTGTATCTGAAATGTTGCAATACCTTAAATAAGAATCTTCAAACCAAATGTAAGATTATATATTAACACTTACTGCCGAAGTCCAGCGCTAACATAATCATATGAGCTCATGATAGCATTGTGAGTTCCTGTTCCCATGGGAGCTTGGAAAAGAGGATCCACCAATCCCTTTCCTCTGGTAATATCTTGCTGGTCATCAGAAGTATCGAAAGCAAGGCCCTGCCATTTGTCCTTCTCGGTCTGCTTCTCTTCGTCGTATTCGGCAACAATCTTGAAGTTTCCAGTAGCCAGATTTGAATTGGTGAATCTGGAACTGACCCTCTTCAACCTGCTGCCCAAAAATGCAGAGTTTGGAACTAAACCTCCATAATTACTGTTGTTTAACTGCATAATATTAATGAAGGATGATGAGACTCTCTTTATTTCTATTCTTTAATATACGTTGTTAATCGCAATGAAATCCTCCAAATTTTGCAACATTCATGATTGAAAGATGAATCCAGAGAGAAAAACAACAATTATTCTATAGATTGAATCTATTATCCATCGAACAAACCCAAAAGACATGTTCAGAAACTAAAGGCGAGAAGAAACAGTACCGATGCTCTATTAACAGCTCCAATAGTTGAAACCGTGGTAGCCATGGATTAAGGGCTTAGGTGGGAGTGAAGCAGTGAAATTCTAGCTGCCGCCTTGTACCCTCCACTCAAAATAGATGAACAATCAAGTGAGTCATCTAGAGGCTAGAGCTATTGGAAATTGGATGTTCTGGCTCTTCTGTACTGTGACCAATGAGCTCTTGAGGGCCTTGAAACTGGTATCCACAACCACACACGTGGCAAACTAAAGACACATGTTCAGAAAAATTATTAACAAAACATGATTCTCAAATCTTCTTAATCTAAAGCGACCGTTGAGGTTGGAATTTAAGCCCCCTCTGCACCACGTAAAAAGTGGATGTGAGAAAAAAATACAGAGCACTTATATTTTTGGGTAAATTATAAATTTGGTCCCTATTAGTGAATTGGATGCGTGGAACTTAGCTAAACGAGAAGAGATATTAGACAATTCAGTTAATGGTTAATTAGTAATTATAATCTAACTGTATTTTCATTATCTTTGTAAGGCTACAAATAGCAATATTTAGTGATAGACTTTTTGAAACTTCCCATCGACCAAATTATGAGTATTTTTTCCCAGGTGAGAGTTTGCTAGTGTTCTTGATTTGTCGTTCTTTGTGGATTCATTTCCATACCAATAACAATTTTCTTTTTTTGAAACAAGGATAACCACGTCCATTCCTAGACCAGGCACCAGAGACATCAAAGGAGAAATGTCACAAGTGTCTCAAAGCTGAAAAGTTAAAAGGAGTATACCTTCAAAACCCAAATCTTCAACTACTATGTCACCCCTTGGGGACTGCTGCATCAATAACAATTTTAGCTCAAAGCCATGTAATTGAATGAAACCAGCAAAGACGCAGGAGAAAACGACAAATGTGTAGTCTACTGAATTACTCTAGGCAATTTTCAATTCCTACAGAAGAATTCTTGTTTTCGTGCATCCCTTGCACCCTCTTAAGGTCTCCCAAGTATGCTCCCCAAACCTGTTATAAGATCCTTACTATCTTCCAAGTCCAAGTCTTAGAGCGGACATGTGCGCTCCAGGTATGAAGTTAAGAGAAACTCTCATTTCCGGTTTTCCAAAAACAAAAAAAACTTGTTTTCGTACAGATTACAGTTCAACAGTCAGGATATGTTGTAGATAACAAGAAACTTGTAAGAAGAAAGAAACCCCCGCAGCAGATAAGGAACAGATAAGAAAAATCCAAAGGCTGCGAATATGCCATTTGAACCAAAGGTTATGAGGCTAAATGACAATCCTTTATCCACTTGTGAAAAAGTGGGTCATGAGAGTTATGTAAACACAATCCGATTGCATCATCGGTCCAATATTTTGTAAATACCTGGTTGAATCACTGAAGCCAGCGGCCAATACGCCACAATGATCGCCGGAATTATGGAGCCTCATGATTGGGCAGTAAGTTTGGGGTAGCTGTCGTTCCTGACAATAATAGCAAATTTAGTGTAGATGAAAATACGAACGGAAAGGTACGATGACTAATGGTTTCATTGTTTGGTAATAATACAATTTAATACCATGATCACGAGTTCGATTTCGAAAATCGATATTTGACTTTCATTTATTTAAGAGAGTTGTACCCTCTTAGTTGGGTTTGTGGTCCCCTGTCCCCAACTTAATAAATAAATAAAATAACAAAGATTAAAAATAAGTAAATAAAATATCAACAAGCTTCATTGGAATGAAATGTGCTTATCACTTGAAGTCATTCGTTCATAAATTTGATATCATACCTCCAAAATATATATATATATATATATATATATATATATATATATATATATATATATTTTTTTTTTTTTTTTTTTTTTTTTTTTTTTAACTCAACCCTAAAGAAACCCATCAAATATACTAGGTTAAAATACCATTTTGGTCCCTCGACTTTGGGGTTTGTTCCATTTTGGTCCCTCGACTTTCAAATGTCCAATTTTAGTCCCTCAACTTTGTTGTTTGTTCAATTTTGGTCCCTCAACTTTCAAATGTCCAATTTTGGTCCCTCAACTTTCAAATGTTTTCAAATTTGGTCCTTGGACTATAAAAAAAGTTCAAAAATTGTCCTTTGGTCAAATAAATTTGTTTATCACTCCTAAATTATTTTCTCTCTCTTTCATCTTTCATAATTTCTCTCTCTATAAATTTTACCTCTTCAATCCACCTCTCTTCCCCTCTTTTCTTTTCTTTTTTTCTTCTTTATTTTCTTTATTTTTCTTTTTTGTTCCATGGTAGACTATGAATTTTAGAAAACAAAAAGTGACAAATCAAAGTAGGAAAATTATTATTTAGAAAAATTATCTCATGTTAAATAATTTGATGAGATGGATTGAGGAGAGAATAAGATAAAAATAAATTAGAGAAGAGGATTAGAGAGATGGATTTAAGAGAGATAAAACTTTTAGAAAGAGAAACGATGAAGATGGAAGAGAGAGAAAATAATTTAGGAGTGAAAAAAAAATTAATTGACGAAAGGACCATTTTTGAACTTTTTTTATAGTCTAGGGACTAAATTTGGACATTTGAAAGTTGAGGGACCAAAATTGGACAAACAGCAAAGTCAAGGGACCAAAATTGAACAAGGTACAAAGTCAAAGGACTAAAAATGGACATTTGAAAGTTTAGGGACCAAAATGGAACAAACCCCAAAGTTGAGGGACCAAAATGGTATTTTAACCAATATACTATTATTGATAGATGTTTATTGCTATACATGCATATCGACAAAGAAATTGAGTAGCCAACCACAACAATAGTCGACATGGTGTGTGTTTAAGACTAAGATGTCATGGAAACAAATCTTCCACAAAAAAATTAAACTTTATAAAAAAAAAAAAACAAAGCAATTGCGTAAATATCAAAAGATTTTTTTGATGCGTGACAAATTTTTATACATCGCAATCAGTTCTGTAAGTTTTGGTCAGCCTAGATTATGTTATACCCATGAAGAGCCCCATAAAACTTTGCCTTATTGACAAGTAACTGATTTTAAAAATAGACTTAAACAAGAAAATGTAATACTGTAATTGATTTACTTTTTCAATAAAATAAAAATAAGAGGGGATGTTTTCAATTTCAGGGTCAGCATTAAAGGGCTTAAACTTCCCCCATCCTGTTCTTCAGGAATGGAAAACCAAAATGGATGATATCCTAAAAACGTAAAGAAAAATTGCTAAATAAAGATTGTTAAAGGCGTACCTAATGATCGTTACAATTCAGCCTCCGATTTCACAACACTATGTAATCAAATTAGGTTTCACGATTTCTAACCATTCACCTTCTTGTTTTTGCCCTATATTTCTCCTTCGATGAACGCAAATCAAACTGTCTTCGTTGATTTTCTCAGAGCAGGAATGGAGAACGATCACAAGGCCAAATTACCTAAGCCTCCGACGAGGTTACAGAAGCGAGCGCCGGCGGGTCTTCACCTCGATCAAATCTCAAGCGTCTCGATGTTTTCCGGTGGTTCCGATCCTTCTCCCAAGGCGATTCTTCCTCTGCTATCGCCGCTCCCTTTGTCGCCGTTACCTTTACCTGAAACTGAGGGGGATGGAGCATCGGCGAACGGAAACGCCGCGGGCGGCGGCGGCGGCGACGAAAGAGGTGTAGGGTTTTTCACTCCTGGTGTCTGGCAACATCCGGCGGTGGCAACGACATTCGCGGATCCTTCAACTCTGTTCACTTTTTTTCAATCGCAGTGCGTTGTAAGCAGTAACACGCCATGAGAGATGAAGGTTGGATTAACGCCGCCATGAATGGTTTCTGGTTTTATGCTGTGTTGTTGTGTTATGCTTTTTGTAACGCCGGAAATTTCTCCCACTTTTTTTCCTGCTCTACTGATCTCGCAACCCCGCTTGGCTTTCAATTCATTTTATTCATTCTTCTTTTTCTTTTAACAAAATAAATATTTTTATTTTGTAATTTGTTCTCTATTTATTTTTCATGTTTATGAGTAAAGTAAAACTTGTCCATTCATTATGAAGTAAATTTTATTGATGGAGAATAATAATGTGTCACATATATAAAAATACAATGCACAATATATATTAATAATAATTGTAACTACTAATGAAAGAGAAATGAAAGATTGAAGATTTGACCGATAGTTATTGTGGAATGTACAAGATACACTTTCAAAAAATTCACAAGTTTTGTTCCATTAGAGTGTTAAGCTAACTCATGAATCTTGAGTATTATTATTAAATAACTGTTACATCTTACCATATTTAATTATTAGGATAGCTTATTCATAATAAACTAATATTTAAATATTCCTAAAAAAAAACTAATATTTAAATAGATTACCATCATGCATAAAAATATAACCTTTAAATACTTTATAATCGTATTATACTATGATAAATAATTTGTAATTTATTGTTCGTCTTGAGTATGAATCTCTTTTTTCCATGTATATTCAAATTAGATAAGATTACGTCATTAATGTCGTTCCAATTTTTTTATTGTAAAATTAAGTTGAATTCTTCAAAATACAAAAAAAAAAAAAAAATTGACTGATAAAATATAAATTTATGGCAAAAAAACCATAGATTCAAATCGGCAATAACACAATAGATATTAAGAGAAATTTATAAGACTAATAAAATTTACAAGATTACAAATAAGCCACTTAATATATTAATAAATATAGTACAATATTAAAACATATTAATGATCATAGGCAAATCCTACATTTTCTCTAGATATTATTACCATAACCTATGAGAGAAATCATACACAAAAAGAAAGCCAATGAAATGGGCTATACATGACAAAGGCAAAAAAACCTATCAACAAAGCCAACCTTTAGCCACCAATCAAAGCATAGCTCAAAGTTGAAATTCCCACCACTTAGAGAAAGTAATCTGAACTCAAATTTCACTATTTGAAGAAATTCAGTTAGTTGTAATTTAAATCACGCGAAAAGGGAAAAGTTCACAGTAAAGTGAGTTGAAGTTACGTACATATATATTTCACTAGAGAAATGATAAAGTTTGTCAAAAATCCTCATGTTGGCATGCATTAGAGGCCAAAAGAGCTCTCATTCGTTATATACAAAACGCTAATAATAACATTCATCAAAATTATCATAAGGAATCAAACATGTTCTTCACCCTCCTGAGTTCCCAAAATATTTAACTCGAGACGACTAAAACACCCAAGGAACGAACAACTTGAACTTCCTGGAATACTTTCAAAATGCTGCTACTGATAACGGCCCGATGAATATGCCTCCGCTAAAAATCAGAAGTCGAATTCCCCAGTCGCCTGCCAAACAAACAAGCTTCCATGAAAACCGAAGTCGGTTAACATCTAACTAGTAGTTGGGGAAGGAGGAATTCACCTTGTTGAAGAGAATGTCCTTGTTGTCAATATGCATAATTCCATCCTTCAGTGTACATTTCCATCTACTCTTCGTACGAGTAACCTACAACATAAAAACAATTATCATATGGCAAGTATTTTATTATGCATTATATTCAAAGAATATGTTTTTTATAATTATTTCGAAAAAATTTCCGTAACTTATTTTACTAATGAGCAAAACTTTTTGTTTCATATATATATAAAAAATTATTCCAAGAATAAAAAATCAAATATTTAATGGTATGTATATGCAATTCTAAAAAGAGAAATACTTGCCTATTTATTCATAAGGAGGTAACCCCTCTAATAAAGGTACATGTGACATTATTTGGTTTCACAAAATTTTTATTTTTCACTTTTACTTCTTAATATTGATTAAAGAAAAATTTTGTGCCAATGTTAGTGCCATATACATCCTTCAGGAGAGCTTGCCTCCTCCTTATGAATAAGGAGGCAAGTATTTCTCTTCTGAAAATGCTCAAGCATATGTGCAGCTCGCACCTACCAACCAGGAGTAAAGACGTACCTTATCAAACTGAGCTAAGACTAAATGCTGTGTGCTCAATTCCTCTCCTTGATCCACATCATCCAAATCGTCGTCATCATCGTCTTCATTCAATGAAGGCTCACTATCCTCCTCATCAACGACATCATCTTGAATGACAACAGCAGGAGTGCCAGCTGGGGGATCTGTCGAGACGAAATAAAAGGCAACATATTAAAATTAGAAAGAACTTCTGTTTTGACTTCAAATTCTCTTTAGGAATTCTTCTGCTCTACTTATTTTATCCCTTCAAATGTACTATTGGGGTCATTATGTGTATATCTATATATGGTGAGTGTTTAGACCAGCTTGTGCACACCTCTAATATTTCAACACGACAACTATTATTGTTATGAAAACGACAATTAACAATCGATACGAAGATATGAAAACAGATAACGATAAATACAAAAGAAGAAAAAATAATAATACACGCAGATTCACGTGGTTCACTACCGTAGTGTTAGCCAGTCCACGGGCAGAGAGAGAGAACATTTTTATTAAGGAGAGACAAATTACAAAGTTACAGAATGAACGTCATAATACGACTAGGGTTTAATTCGAGTTTATATAGGCACTCTCATTAAATCCTATTACAGAATGCATAAGCATTAAACATAATGCAGATGCACTAGCACACGCAGAACACACAACATAGTGCGGAAGTACTGGCGCTAAACGCATGTGGAATGAACTCATAGTTTCTAGATTCCTAAGGCCCTTATTTGACTACTAATAGCAGGACAATGGTGCATTCAAAGCATATCTCAACCACTATTATATTTGGTTGTCAAGAAAACTTGTTGAAAATTATCCACCATGGATTGAACTCATAATTTCTAAATTTCTAAGGCCCTTATTTGACTAGGTCAATCCACGATGATCAAAGTTGAATTACATTACACGGCACCCAGCAAGTTAATGCTTTAAACCTGCTATCAAAGTTATGAAAAGGTATGACAATCATGAAAACTTAGGGACCAAGCCAAAATATTTAGATATGAAAATTATAAACCGAAATTGAATCTTTCATTTAATATCTTTCTCTAACGATAATAAAAAACCAGATTTCCATCGTTTCCATAAACAACCACAATCATCAAGACACCATAGCAAGATTTACCATTAGGTGCTGGTGTATTTGCTATGTTGTAGTCTTCATTATAGGCACCCTGGTAATTGTATATCTGCAGGGGATGTCAGAAATGTTGATTAAGTTTTGTGGAAAGATAAAACAAAAGGCAAACTCAGTGGAAAGAGATAATAGGAATGATCTTCGTTTATAATAATATAGAGGATTCAAATCACAAAAAAGTATCCCATCTTATTGCATAAAAAAATCAACTCAAGAAAAACATAGGATGAACACAACACACTCGAGAAGAATCAAGCAATTGTTAAACTCCCAGAGCAAATCCAATACAGCTAGCTAAGAAATCCCATGTTACATGTAATTAATTGCGACTATAAAGTGAAAGAATTCATTGGCTTTGACCACAAACAGTGAAAAAGCTTGACAAGACCAAGGAAAATGTGGAAGACCTCTATTTTCGTTGTTTTTTTTTATATCTATGAATGTCTGGATCAGCCTATACGGACCTTCATTATTCTCTCGGGAAAGCCACCTAAACCTAATACATTTGGTTGAGTAAATAGCTCGTAGAAAATTAATTCCTAAGTAGTGACCAGTGACCACCATAGATTAAATCCATAACCTCTACGCAGTAAGCACCTAACGATTTAAAAGACCCTTATTTGACCACTAGGACTATCATCAAGTATGGAAGAGCTAACGCACTTCCAAAATACTGAAATGTGCAGGTTGATTAGGATTCGATCTCTGAGCTATAATATTGTTTCTTTACTTAAAACCAACTAGAGGGAATATTTATTTATTACCGCCTTTAACCCAAAGTAACAGAATGAAGCATATTTGTTGCCGTTTAATAGCAATACTTAAATAAGCATCTTTCAAATAGCTAATTTAGCGTTAATATCGTATCTGTAATACAGAGACACAGAAAAGAGGATCACGAAGTCGTATTCTTGCTTATTATTTTAGTCAACTCAGAATCTTGATATTTATTTGAATGATGTTTTGTTTTCCATCAGCATCAAAAGTCAAACACCTTCCTAAGCTCTAATATTAATTAACTAATAATTAAATGCACTCAAGGAATTTTATTTTTTATATGGGTGCATGTCTCAGCTAGGACTAATGTCATCAGATATCCATCAGACCCTACTACATTTGGTTGACCTGGAACACAAAATATTTAATCTTAGGTAAATAACCACCATGGACCGAACACATTTTCACTTAGTTCCCCAAGGCCTTTTTTACACAAGAAAAATTCTTAGGCGGAACACATTTGTTTCATACAGTTGACGTTTTACCATTATTTTGTGTATTCCTGTTTATTTCTGACTGCATGCAATTCAATATGTTTTAATTTGCTTGCATTAAAAAGGGTCTAATTTTTCCAAACAATCTCTTGCTTCAGTTAAGTCCATGACAAGTTTGTGCTTTGTACCTAGCTTTATGAAGCTTTGTACTATTGGTATTCAGTAGCAATCTATGTGACTAAGGATATCCCTATAAGAGTACATGGAAAAGATTCCTAACTACTACAAAAATGTGAAAAAGGAAAATCAAAAGACAACGCCAGACAAGTAACCTTCTGAGGGCAATGAAAAAAGATAACAAGAAGGTAAAAGTATCAAATTTCAATTACTAATATACAAATATTCCATCGCTTTAAGGACACACACTTCTATAACTTTAAGGGGAAGAGAGAGAGAGAGAGAGAGAGAGAGAGAACTAACATTGGGTGTTGAAAGCTCAACATCATATGGATCAGGTATTGGTCCATCAAGTTGAGGAATCTTCAATAATGATCTTGCAATGTGTGATGACACTGCACTGTTTGCAGAAGTGATAAAGCTTCTCCCATCAGAAGCATTGGATCCACTTATCTGCAGAAGCTTACCACTAAGGAGTTTCAAAGACTGATCACAATTAACAAAAGCATTCAGAAAAATGCAATCACGTGAGTTCTATTAATTCATAACTATTAACAGTTCAATTTTAAAAATTGTCAAACAAGCTCAAGAAAGTACTCTTAGAAGCTTCAGCAGCAGAATAGGAAACATACAATCAGCATAAATGAAAAGAGAAACTAATTGCATTTTTTTTTTTTTGGATAAGAAACAATTTCATTAGATGTATGAAAGTAAAGGATTACAAAATAAGGACAATCCATCTATAATAAGGATCTCTAACTATTAACAAGGGAACCGAAGCTGTAATCATGAAAAAGCGGAGAAAGTTTACACCATGATACCACCATATATGTGATATTATCAATGAAGCACTCAAAAGGTGTAACTAAATCTTTGAAAATTCTACGATTCCTTTCTAACCAGATGCTCCAACAGAAAGCTTTTAAACAAGTATAGGACAAGGTGTAACAGAAATCTTTGAAAATTCTAAACTAATTGCATTTAAGTACACATAAGCATTATTAATCAAACAAGTATTGGACATGCATTCTTCTAGACACTTCTCGGACACGTGTTCGACACACCATTTTGAATATCCTTATTTTTTTAATAATCGGACACACTTCGGACATACGTTAGTCACATCTTGTAAACATGTGTGGTCTTTGAGTCCCAATGTTAAAAGCTCAAACACAAAATAATTATTTTTCTAGTTAACTGAAAAAATAAAAAGGGAAAGGTAACAGAAAAAGAAAAGGAAAAACAAAAATGTTCTCATTTATCACAAGAAACCAACATCCTTTCCTCTCCCTCATGAAAAAAATCCTTCATCTTCTAAATACTCGTTTGCCGCCACCTCCCATGCAACATGTCTAACCGACGTCCATTGTAATTAACTTGACATTATATGCTTTTTAGTTAAATACATTTAGTATGTTATGCTAAATTCACATATTTACTAAAAAAAATTGACGTATTCGTGCCCTAGCTATTTAGAAAATGGCGTATCGCCCTATCCTGTCGAGTCTATATCCGTGTCCGTGTCGATGCTTCATAGTTTGTGACCATGCTTCATAACTTTTGGCGCTTGGAGGGGTAGGGGTTCTCATAGTTAGAAAAGATAGACAACTCCATTGAGAATCCAAATGCCAGAGGACCATAGTGTAGCCTTTACAAATAGTTGCTCTAAAGCAGACACCTAAGAGGAGTGACCTCTAGCCAACTAGGCAAGACAGACACTTTGATTGGCATGTACGACACCAATACTTCCGAATGCTCTTCGGGCACGTGTCCAACAGTCAAAATTCCGAGTTCTCCTTTATTATTATTATTATTATTTATAATTTTGCACAGATGGAGACTTCATGGACACACCATGTACACTTCATGGACACACCATTAAATGGACTCATATAACTAATTATATAGGTTAAATTCAAATGCTAATTGAATTTTCATGTTCATCTTTATTTTAATTATTTTTCGCAGTTAATAAAAAAAAACTAAAATATTTTGGATTTGATCTTTTCATAATATATCATAAAAAATATTAATAAATAATGTGTCCCTAATGTATCCGTGTTCTACATTTTTAAATAATGGCGTTGCTTCGTGTCCGTATCTTGTGTCCATGTACGTGTACGTGTTTCTTAGCTAGCCAACTAAATGGGAAACCCTAGTTCTACTTGTAAATTAGATCTGAATCAAATAAACATTTTGAGCTCAGAACCACCCTAGGACTTGACTTCCTAGATTATGGCTCTCAGAGTCTAGCCAAATGATAAAAGTTCGAAGTTTAAGAGAAAATAAGGTCAGCATCTACAGTTTTGAGTTTGAAGTGATAAAAATGATGTTTTGCTTGCCAAATGGTCTTGGAGATATGCTAAAGAGGAAAGTGCTTTATGGAGGATGATGATTAAAAATAAATATGGGACCCCAGATAATCTGTGCATTCCGGGTAAAAGAAATCTTCACCTATCTAAGGGTCCTTGGAAGTCTATTGAAAAAGTTAGCAATCTTGTCATCAACAATATTGAGCACAAGGTGGGTAATGGCAGGAACAGTCTTTTTTGGGAAGACATTTGGATGGGTTCAAGAGGCCTCAAAGAGGCCTATTCTTTGCTGCATCATCTATCTTTGAAAAAGAATCGGACGATTGCTGATTTTTGGTCCCAAACATCCACCAACTGGGATCTCTCTCTTAGAAGAAACCTCACGGAGTCGGAGATCATTGAATGGGCTGATTTATCTCTTAAATTGGATAATACTATCCTCAATGATTCCTGTGATGAATGGAGATGGAAGCTTGAAATCAATGGTACCTTTTCTTCAAAATCATTAATGAAGACGATCTCTACTGTGCAATATCAGCCCACCACGAATGATCAAGGTGCATTATTCTCAAACCTATGGAAGGGACAACAGCCTAAAAAGGTAAAGTTTCTTATGTGGGAAATCGCCCATAGAGCTATAAATACTCATGAAATTCTTAAAAGAAAGATGCCGAGATTTTTTTCATCTCCTAGCTGTTGTTGCTTGTGTTATAATGGGGAAGAATCTCAAGACCACATTTTCATTCACTATCATTGGGCCGAGATGTACTAGAATCAACTGTTTGGTTTATTTGGATGGTCATTTGTACGTCCTCAAAATATTGGATCTTTTCTCCTCTGCATCATGGTTGGGCATCCATTCAAGAACACAAAAGAAACTCTATGGTTGAATTTGATTTATGCATTCTTTTGGAAATGGTGGGGTGAAAGAAACAACAGAATTTTTAATGATACATCAGTCACTCTCCCCACCATCATTGAAACTACTATACATGCTGGAATTAATTAGTATCATAGGATTCCTCCTTTTTGTAACTATGACTTATCTTTTTTATTTGCCCAATGGCATCATCTATTGTAACTATATCGATTGCTTTATTGTAATTTTTCATCCATCAATGAGAGTTACTGTTTCCGATAAAAAAAAAGTGATTTTAATTTTTAAAAGCCTCCAGTTCACGTTACATATCCAAGGCAGCAGATGCCAGCTAGTGAATAAAGGTAGTTAAATCTGTTGCTAGATAAGGAAGTTAGTCAGATAGTTCTGTTAAGGGATGACTTGGAGTTCATCATTTGCACCCCTAGGTTAGGAAGAGTAAGTATTGAAGAGAATCATTGGCAATTGAAGGGGGGGTTTGATGATTTTATTTTCATTTTTTATAGGAAACAAAGAAAAACCATTACATTGATATATGAAATAGATAGAAAAAAATACAATCTATGGTAATTACATAAAAGCTCTCCAATGAGATAGAAGATTAGTTAAACTATGGTTACAAAATGGAGGGGATGAATAACTCCAAGATAAAGCACGGTAAATGTTTACTGCGAAGGAATGTGTGTTCTGAAACTTGTCTGAGAAAACCCGGACATCTCTTTCAAGCCAGGGATTTCAAAGAAATGAAAATATGAAGTTCTCCCAAAAAATCCACTTATGAGGGCATAGAAAAATTAGAATCGGCTTGTAAAAAAAAGACTAGGCTTCACAAATAGTTTATGATTTTTCTATTGACATAAAGCGAAATGGATGTATAAAAGAGCTAGAATGTGAAATTGTCACTCTCCCCTCCATGGTGGAACATTTTTGAGTTATTGTGTGGTCTCTGATAGCGTTGGAAAATAGCAGAGTAGAAGTTTCCACCTCAAATATTAATTTTATATCGTGTACTCTGTACACTTAAACCAGAATATATGTGTGTGTGTCTTTAAAAGGTTTTAATAAAAGTTCCCTAAATTGTTTTTGCAAGACAACAAACAGAAAAAAGTTTTCTAATACTAACACGCACTCCCACAAGACTATGAACAGAAATTTTCGAAAGAAAGTTGGCATACAAGTCCGAGGCTAGAAAGAATCTTCTAGAGCATTGACAATAGGTAAGGAAACAAAACCTCAATCTCAAAGACACTATTAGAAGCATCTCCAGCTCCATCTTGCTGTGGTATAAACCCATTAGTCTGGTATTGGGAAGCAAAATCATCACGCTTACGCTTCCCAGAATTCATCATCAAAAAGTCCTGAAAATTGTTTCCCCAGGTTAAAACATCATATCGAAGTTTTGTGCTGATACATACAAGACGGAAAGGAGTAGCATTATTTGAAATTGGAACTGATACAGATGAAATTCACAGTAGAGTTTTGGGTTACACATCAGGCAACAATCTTTTTCATGACGGAAGCACGAATCAAGAAAAAAGTTACCTGTGTGAGGGATGAATGAGCAGCTCCCCTGTCTGTTTCATCACGCCCCTCCTCATAGGCTACAATTGCAATTGCAATCAATATATATTACCGCAGAATTTTGGTGTGAAAAGTTTTTCACTGCTTCAACACTAAACTTACCAATATTAACGTCTACAGGAGTTCTTTGACCCATCCAAGAAGGTGGTTGCTGAAACAACAAACAAGAATGTGAACGTTTATCAAATACCAAAATTAATAGCATGTAACTATCAACAGCATACTTTAAAATATTGATGGTAGAACTCATATTAATGCAACACTTGAAATCAAATTAAGGGACTACATTTTTTATTTTGGAAACCGGGAAAATGGAGACTCACTCAACTATACCGAGAATAATCATGCTCGCCCCTAGGCCAGGTACCAAGAGATATTGAAGGAATGGAGACATTGAACTTGTAAATCAAGGGACTTCATATTACCCTTCCTTTTTGAAGAAAATAATGCAATCATGACAGTATGGTGTGGATAAACTGGAGAAGCATTTTTGAAGAAAATGTAAAGAGTAGCAGTGGAGTCGAGCAGTAATTACCATATACGGGGTCGGCCTTCCAGGTCTAACCTCACCGACATTATTAGCGCTACCTCCAGGAGTGGCAGCAGCTGGAGAAGCATCAGTTCCAGATGCAGAGTGGTCACTGAGTCCAGTAGGAATATTATACATCCCATTGTCAGCAGTTCCAGGTAAAGGGGTTTGAATTGGAGTTTGTAATGGCGTCTACAATTTCCAAAATTTGCTTCGATTATTAAATTACTAAGAAGAACATTAAGTACAAGAAACAGAAGAACAACTCACAGGCGGGAAGAGCATATCAGCCGTGGGAGTTTCATACTCTTCAGTCCCTTCGTACGGAACATTGAGATCGTGAACCGGAGTGATAGGACCTCCAGGAGTGGGCTTAGATAGCGCAGACCTCTCTATCGGACCGGTTACCGCACCCGCTTGCATCATTTTCGCCTCCCACATCTACAAAGATCAGCCCAACGACAGCTTAAATTAGCTTCAAAGCCTCAAAACCCTAGAAAGAATCGAATCAACCCCAGAAAAAAAATTGAATCGATTCCTTGAAATAGATTATAAAAAACAGAAAAACAAATGTTGATTTCAGTAGAGAATTTCAAAATTGGATATCAATAATTACTCCTTGAAGCTCCTTGAGAACGTCCTCTCCAGGGCCATTATCAACGAACTCTTCGCGAAGCTTGTTGACGACATCTTCGATGACATTGATGTAGATAGAGCTCGTCGAAATCGCCATAACGGATCCGCCTGGCTGTGTCTACGCCCGATTCGCGATTCCGTCAACTGGCGAAACCTAGAATCAACTGTCCAAGAAAATTGGAGAGAAAAATCAAGAAAGAAGATCTATGTGATCCCGTATGAGCTTTCTTGAATTTTGTGGAGTTGTGTGAAGTAAAAGGGTAGAGAAAAGACGAGAAGAAGAAGAAGAAGAAGAAGAGAGAGAGAGAAGGGGAAAGAGAGAGGAGAGAGAAGCGGACCAGAAAGGGAGAATAAAGAATGGAATATAAATAGGTTTGCATCCGTTTATACTGCTTTCATCCACGTGGCTAAATCTGATTGGCCCTTATTTTTTTGGTTTTCTTTGGTCCGGTTGGTCTGGCTCGAGCATACGTGCAACGAAATAGACGATGAAGACGTACTTTTTCTTTTTTTTTCAAACTTATAAGATTATTCGAGAAAATAATTACACTTGTTAAAAAGTTTAACAACTATAATCATACGTATTAATAATAAATTATATTATCAAATGGGTCAATTATTGATTATTTACTTTGGTGTTAATCTATTTTTATTCCAGGATCATTGTACATAATATTATATTAATTAGTATTTGAAAAGTAATACAAATTTCCATTAAAAAAAATGAAGAATATAAATATTTTAAAATTTAATTATATTTGTAATTATTTTGGTTCATTCATTACAATTTCTTTTTTTTAGTATAAATGAGAGGACAAAGACCAAAAATTCTGCAAATGCTTCTATTATTCTCGAATGAATGAGAGATGAATTTGGTAATATTGAATTGGATTATCGCCAAACCATGAAACAACACGTCACCAACTCAATAATGAAAATGCAACAATTATGATTTTTTTTTTTTTTTTTTGGAGGAAAATTGCACAAACTACTTGTGTTTGTAATAATTAACCTTATACATTTTTAATGTACAGATTCTTAAAACTTGAAGGATTTTCAGGTATGACAAAGGTAGATTTGTCAAATATATTTTGCTTTACTTCATTGACACTTCAAAACCGACACAAACAAATAGAACTAAAGCACTTAAAAAGCTCGGGGTTAAAATCTTCAACATTGGTGCTTACATTCCGAAAGCACTTAAAAAAGAAACAGATTTGATGTCGTTTAAGGCATCGAGGATTATGTTGAGGAGAACTATGAGGGTTGTTTGTGTTTTGAAAAGTGGAGAGATTTTGTTGGAGTATAAAAAATAGAGCTTTGGTTTTGTTCCAACCAGATTCTAGGAAATTTATGGATGTTGCTTTTGATGGCATACACCTAATTGGTTTCAAATTGTTGTTCATTTTGGTAGCTTGAATCGGATCAATGCCCTCTTTGAATCGTACCCAATTGTGATTTTGAATCACCAAACAAATCTAATTGTGTTGTTCGAATAGTTATTAAGGCCCCGTTTGATAACCATTTTGTTTTTCCTTTTTTGATTATGAAATTTAAGTCTACAACAACCACTACTACAAAAAGCACAATCTATGACTATAATTTATAGTCATGAACACCTTCCATGACTAAAATCAAGAGTCATTGTATCCGCTGTCACGGAAGGTTCAACCATGACACTATAGTAAAAGTGTCATGATAGAATCAATTATGACACTATATTATAGTCATAGATGAATCATTAATGACATATATACAGAGTCATTGATGAAGTAATAACGACAATTTACAAGTGTCATTGTAGAACCAGTTATGACATTTTATTATAATCACGGTTGATCCATTAATGAAACATATCCATAATCATGATTGAGTCATTTATGACATTTTATTTTAGTCATGGTTGATCCATTAGTGACACATATATATAGTCATTGAAAAAATATTAACGACATTAATATTGTCATTATAGCTTATATATTGACACTTTTTTATAGTCATCAATTTATATAATATGACTATTTATTTATGTCAATTTTATTAGTTTTCATGACACTTTTTATGCCTATTTAAAACCTGTTTTGCTTATATCTTTACATGTCAAAAAAGATTTATAACATGCAGTCCACAAATCTTATTCAACAAATATTATTTCATATATGAGTAAACAATTTGTACATTACACTTGAACAAAAAAAAAATCAATATCAATAAACTTATAATTCTTAAAATGTCTACAAGGGGTTAGAAAACTAGAAAGTTTATAATATAATAAAGAATTGTGGTCTGCTATCCCTTGTGCGAAGCATACGTGGATTGACAAGTTGAACAATAAGTATAAATGCAAGCGATTCTCATCTTGAACAAATTACCTACACAATGGTAATAAAGCTTTGAATTAGAAGTTGCAATAGAGAATATAAATATTCATAATATATTTATCATTCATATCAAATAACAATTGCTCATTTATTCAAACAAGCAATGGCTCCGACTTCCTAATCAAAACTACAAGTCCTAGAAGTTAGAGAAAACGAAAACCAACTTCAAACTTTAGAGAAACTTTGTGTACCTCAAGGATTCAAAATTGTAGAAAAAATAACTTGCAAGCACACGTGTTTAAACTATTTTCAACTAGGTTACCATAGGAAAAATTGTAAAAAAAACTAGAGAAAATTAAACTTGAGTCCATGGAGTAAATTTTGATAACATAATTTTACCCCTTCGTAACCTATAACGCTTGAATCTAGAAAACAAAAAGATGGATGGCAAAATTTGGATTTAAACAACGTTAAAATTTGAATAAGTTAGAGCTTAAACATATTGAATTTCAAGTAATAAAGGATTCCAAATAAAAACTACTTACCTTACGACTTGAAGTACTTTCAAGTCTAAGGACTTCAAAATTAGGCACCTAGCAATCAACATTTATCATCAACCACATGAAAAGTTAGTGTATGAATATGATTTTAGAAAGTAAATTACCATCAATTTGTAGTTAGGAGACTTATATTAGATAGATGAAAAAAATAAAATAATAGTCAAGGAGTTAAAAAGAAATTGACCACTTGTACCTATGAAGTTGTAAATCAATTCTCCTTCACCTTCAATACAGATAAAAGAAAGTAATATAAACTTGCAAATCAAAACTAAAGATTAAATGAGATAGATTATCGAACAAATATCAACGAAATAGTTTTCGTTTCAGGATTGGCTCAATATCACCAAGTTGATGGGTCCTCTTCTTCATCTCACATCTTTTTACTTGTGAACTTGATTCGTAACTTATAAGCATAAATGAATTAGAAACAACTAGCAGACACAAAAAAAAAAAACATCATGAAAAATTGTCCTCTAATCTCGTAGATCAAATATTGTTTTGGTGGAACTGTGGCTATAACAATCATATGAAAAACAAAACAAAAAAAGAAAGAATTACAATGAAATGTGGTATTTGGGTGCCTCCACCATATGAAGCAAAGTAAAAAAGCCTTCGCCTTTTGGTTCGCCTTGCGCCTCAAGCTCTAGAGGGCCATTGAGCCTTTGTGTGCTTTTTAAAACACTAGATACGAAAAAATAAAACAAACAAAGAGGAAAGAATAGAGTCAATAACAAAACAATAAAAAGGCAAACATACACAATATAAATTAAAAAATATATATATTATGATTCAATGAAAATTATTATAACCTATAGGGGACACAAATTTCCTGCACAAGATGCAAATAAACTCAGGTAGCAGGCAACTCCATGCCTCTTTTTTCTTCACTACCTACATTGGCATCATCATGAAAATCACCACGTGTCCATTCCACAAGAGGATCCCACACAAAAACTTCCAAGTAGCATTAGGACTTTCAGTTTCTGTCCTTTATCAAAACATACATTATAGTCATTATGTACAACATCTCCCATAAAGAAATCCATAAAACTATTGTCCCAATGTCTATAGCCTAAGCCCAAGATGTGTCACACCATGCTCATGTGAAAAAGTTGGAGATATTGCCAGCTTCCAAGAAAGTTCATAGATGCAAAATCAAGTGAATTGCATATGTTTAAGTTTCAGCTAGATGTACATTCTAGAAGATATTAACTATTTCAACCAGAAAACATACATATTCTAACGATTATGCATGAAATAAATCTTTCAAAACATTAATCAAGTTAGCAATTGATTTCACAAATAGATCTAAGAGAGAAGCACAAACACCAAATAATAAAGAAAAGAAGATGACAAAGGGCAGAGAGTGAAACAAAACGAGAAGGACAGGTTATCAACTAATTATTATATTTAGAGAGTTATGAATGTGTTAAAGTTAAAAAGAACAAAAAGTTAAGAATAGTTACCTTAAACAAATAGGATTGAGTAATGATGGAAAATATCCTCAAGTCATTTGACATTTTCCAAAGTTCACATAAACTATAAGCAAAGGATCACAACAAAGTCATATAATTGGACCCGAAGAGGCACCAACTTATTTCAATAGCAAAAATCTAAGATGGTGGAAATCAAGTAGATACAACCCAATTGAATTGAGAAGATCAAATCTATAAATCCTATTAGATAATGTGGACATCCATCTCAAAATCAATTGGTGATAAGAATAGTCCACCTACCTTATATCTTATAAGTTGTTATGAGGTCTCCACACAATTATGATCCTAACAATTCCTTATATATGGTATATGTTGATTCATGTTGAATCAACCTATAATTTCAGAGCTATTTTTTTGCTATACCCACAGTTTCTAGAAATCTCCAAATCAAACTTATAAATTTAATTGCACATCAAAACTAACATTCCAGTTAATTGGAGTTAAGTTTACAAATCACTTTGGATGAGACATGAAATTGTCTTGGTCAGTTCATTGATCAGAGGCTATTACAAGTGGAAAATGAGAAGCTAAATTATAATTACTTGAAGCTCCCACAAAGATGCTTTGACAAAGAACATATTCATATACCGTTAGCTTTTAGTTTGGGGAAACAATGGGAAAGGGAATCAAGCAGAGAATGAAAATGAGAAATGAAATAGTGAGGAAACGGGAAATGAGGCACTTCAAAATAACCCTACAAAAATAATACACATTGACATTTTCTATAAGTATTATAATTCAAACCTCTTTTCAAATTTCCCATGTTCCTGTGTAGATGTGGCATAACAGACCCTTATAACCATTTCTTATGTGTTTATCTTTGTTACAAAGAAAGTCTCAAATGTGCTGGACAAGAAAAGGCCAAAGATAAAAATAATTCTTAACGCTTACAACTTGATAATGGTTTTCTTTTTAATTTTATGTTCTTTTTAATTTTAGTTTTCAATTTTTGGTGGAAATGGTGTTATACTAACTTTAATTTGAATGATGTAATGGATATTATTAGAAATTGAAGAATGAAGAATAAGAATTTAGAAAAGAAATCAAACCTAATTTCTTGTCTCAACTGGTTTGGATCGCAATTGGTTGGTGTGTAATAAAACTAAACTGCAAAGGAAGAGGTTAAATTGAAGGAATATTGAGAAATATACTGAAGCATTTCATCCTAAATATTGTTCAAACCAGACAAATAACCTTAGAGAAACAGAGAATTAAAAATAATGATGTTTTGAACCAATTTTTCTTATTTCACAACCTATGAGTGGTAATAGGTAAACAAAATTAGGTCAACTTCCGTTCATGTCAATTAGGAATTATGAATACCTAAAACAGAGTTGCCCACATAAATTAAAATTTGTAAATAAAAATTGAAACATTGTAAACTTATCAAATGGGTACCGAAATTGAATAAGAGGCTTCAAACTTAGAAGGGAGACTAGAGAGGGCTGAGATCTTCAAGATCTTCCATGAACTTCCATGTATCGATCGTCTCTAGCTCCCATAGCAGCGTTCTGATCGGCGTTTTCATTGCAGTTTTAGAGATTTTCTCTATGATTAGGGTTTACCATGTCGATGGGTGAAAAATGAGGAAGAAGAAAGAGGAGGACAAAGACGCGAGAAGTTTCCTCTTTTTAAATTCTCTCCTTTTTTTTTCCTTATGTTTTTTAAAATATATACATGAAAGAGCATCACTCCCGGTTCGAACCCATTACCTCATACACACAAATTTTTATGACTCTAGAATATTGTCATAAATTGCAAAAAAATAATATTTTCGTTTTTTCTAAAAAAATTCCGTTTTTTCCTCTTTAATGACACGTTTTTTCATTCCTGGTTACAAAATTCATTATCATGAGTGTCATGGTAGGTCTAATTTCTAGTAGTGAACTACTTTATTATACCTTTTTATTTATTTAGATATCTACATCTTACTTATATTTTAATAAACAAAACTAAAATTTGTAAACAAAAAAAAGTAGCTTCCAAAAACTTGTTTATGCTTTTAAAATTTGGTTAGTATTCTCCTACTTTCTTTAAGGAAAAATGGATACATTCTAAGAAATATGGAGCACATGGTAGGAAATTTAAATAGAAATAGGTTTAAATTTCATAAACAAAAAAGAAAAAATTTATCAAACGGGGCCTAAATTGTAACGTTTTTGTCTTACCATCATGTAACATGGTAACTTATGGTAGCTTGATAAAAGTATAACAAAACAGAGGGGTTGTTTTTTGACATTTTTTATGCAGATGGGGTTTTATGTACTTACTATTATGATTATGGCTACTAATATAATCCGACCTTCGTAGAGTTGAAACTCGAAGTTCACTAAAAACTTTTTAAGTTGTGATGGATTTCTTTTTGTTTTTGTTTTTTATTTTTGAAAGTATTTCTTTTTGTTTGTTGACGTAGGCTTTGGAGTGACAATAAAGTAAAAAGTATACTTTTATTCAGAAAAAATAAATATATATATATATATATATATGTATATGTGACAAATCTATCCTAATCACACATGTGAAAAGGTTGATTCATTGTTTGTTGAACAAATTGGGAATTGTGAATTAGTCACTTAATCTCTCCAAACTGAAGGTGGGATGATTTCTTCATCTTGGATTGTATGTGGTTGAGTAGGGATTATTCATATGCCTTTGATTGCTCACATTGCTCAAGCAATACACTGAAGCAGGGTTACTATGGAAATAGTCAAATGTGTGCCCTTCCCTATACAATATACACAAGAATCATTAGTAACTTGATTTACCACATAGACATTTTGGACAAAAGGGTCCATGTTTTTTATAAGATCAGTCATGGTTGTCATTTGTTCATTGGAATATGCTAATGCATTTACTTCATTACTTATTTAACTTTTTTACTCGGGTCATTCTTAAAGTCCTTCCACTGACAATTATTTTAGGAAATCCTTTCCAAGTTTTCAAATGCTTTGTTACATGTTTTTTACAACAATGCACCATTTGAAGAAGTATCAACTACCTGTTTAGAATGTCTTCATCGAAATAAAGTGAGGTAACCCATGATGTAGACATTTTTTAATAAGGTCTTTGAATCTTCCACATGCTTCCGTGACAGATTCATCGTCGTCCTATTGAAAAGCAATGATCTCATTTTGATACCTAGCATTGTTTGTCGAGAAAAGTATTTCACCAAGAATTTCTCTATAAGGGCATTCCAAGATGTTTTGAAAACGACAATCAAGAATCGATAAACGAAGATATGAAAACAGATAATCGATAAACTTGAGAGACGAAGGAGAAAACAACACAAAGAATTTACGTGGTTCACCAACGTTATGTTGGCTAGTCCACGGGCAGAGGAGAGCAATATTATTGAGAGAGACGGAAATTTACAGATACATAGATTATATACGCGCTCTCATTAAACCTTATTACAGAATGCGTAAGCATTAAACAGAATGCAGATGCGTGGATGCGCAGCGGAAACAGAATACTCTACGGAGTGCGGGTTAGCGGGCTGCAATGAGACCCCCGACTGCTAATCGCAGGGCATTAATGCGTTCAAGGCATAACACAACACAAGAGTTCACAATTCCAAGGGCCAAGGTGTTAATCCAAGTTCTTAATGAATAAGGAAATTAGCTGAGCCTTATTTGGTGACCGTGACCCCATGAATTACAAAGGAATTGTTAACTCATAAGAAAGATTTACAATATTGATGAGGATCTTCGAAGAATAATCTATGAAATTGGTCAATGGTTTGAAGCATTTAAAACATAATCGGTTTAAGTTCAAATCGCACATAACTTGAATATCATACCTTATTCCAAAAGTGCAGCTCGTCCAACATCGGGTTTGCATATGTTTGTATCATTATTTCTCTATCATCACATAAGGTAATGGGATTAGCAGATTGTGCTCGAGGTAAATGTGACACATTAACGACTTTTTGAATAAGATCTAGGATTAAATTGTCGATGTGGCATGTTCAGATTATGAGGGTTAAGATCAAAAAAGATTTTTAAACTTCTCTTAAAGGTTCTTTCCGAATCTGGGATTGATGTTGGATTCCAATTTTGGAGTACTCATGCATGACTTTTAATCTAACTAAAAAAAGATTGATCCACATGTGAATATCAAATTATAATAATATTTTATTTATTAAATTAATTGGAAACAATAATATTTATATAGAAACCACTATTTTAAGACAACTAAAATTAAAGATAATGTTAAGTTCATTTTTTATTTTTAACAGTTGAATCTTTACTTTCAATATATATATAAAAAAAAGTTGAATCTATTGCTTCAAAAGAAATAATAATAAATAGTAACTTTTTTCGATAATATAATATATTGCCCGAATTATTGAATTTAATAATAAAAAAAAATAAAAAACTAAATGATACATATAAAATTCTGAAATTATAGGTGAAATAAAATTGTCATAAATAACATATATAACATATTTAATTTTGAATTAGATAATTGAAAATTATTCACACAATAAAGTACTTAAAAAAAACTGTTGAATCATATGTATTTCTCCTTTCAAATTAACATATTTTCTTAATCAAATTTTGTTTTGTTAAAAATGATTTGTATTTCTTTTTTCAACTATTTAATATTTTTAAGAAAAAACTATTTAAGTCAGCAACATCAACTTTCACCTAATAACTAAATAGTTTTAAATTCGAGTCCCCCCACCTAAAACACATGTTTTGAGGATCACTTAATCAAAAATTAATTTTTTGCTAATATCTTAAAAATATCATACATTAAAGTGTGGGTAAATTAGGCGAAAAAAACACAAATATTGATTTTATTATTAGAAGAAGACATGACCTTTGGACAATAATCTTATAATACATGTGGGTTCATGTTGACATTTTTTTATATTTAAATTTTGTTCCATCCATTCATTTATTTTGGTGAGATAAATAAGAAAAGAAATGGAGTGGATGTGAATGAATCAACAAAAATGATATTTCTATTTCAATAAACAGGTAAACAATCTTTTCGGAAAAAAAAACAGCTAATCAAGGTTAATCTTGCAATTTTGATTCAGTGGATAAAGTGGTACACGTGGCCCATTTCTATTTGCTTTAATGGATAATATTTCAAAAAATGATCCAAAATTCTATGGCCTTTGATTGTAGTATTTTGACGATGTGGGGACTGTTTTGTGTGTACGATTCCAATCCAATTCATAGTCATGGATATCACAGAAACCTGAAGACGAACGGAGATCAGAAACTGACCGCCATTTTTTCTCCCTTCAATGGCGGCGATCATAAACTCCAATTCCTTCATCCTAACCACCGCCCCTAACGCCCGGCGAAGCCTCAAGAGCCGCCGGAGGCAGTTCGCCGTCTGCGTCAAGAGTTCTGGAACGTTTCCTTCGTTTCGCCTCGGGAAATCGAGCAATGGATCGCCGTCTTCCGACGACGCTCCGCCGGAAGATTCAGGTAACTCGAATCCGTTCCGTTTCAATTTCGGAAAGCTACCGGACGTGAAGTCTCTGGTTCCGGTCGTTAGCGATACCTCGTCTGGTTTGTCGTTCGGGAACGCGAGGCGGAAGGATCCTAATACGGTGTTTGTCGCCGGCGCTACTGGTCAGGCTGGCATTCGATTGGCGCAGACTTTGCTGCGCGAAGGTTTTAGTGTCCGTGCTGGTGTGCCGGATCTTGGCGCTGCGCAGGAATTGGCTCGTCTAGCTGCTAAGTATAAGGTAAGTTCTGTATGAATTTTAATTTCGAGAATGAAATAATTTCGTCGTACTCTCGTACCTAGTCGTTTAGTTTTAGGTCAGAGAATGGAGGATGTGAGGATTTCATTGTTCTCTGAATTGATAATTCTTCTTGCATCTTGTTGCGAAGTATAATTAGGTCAGACTGAATTGTGTATCTGAGAACGAAGATCTGAGAATTTCATCGTTTTCTAAATTGATAATTTCTCTCTGATCTTGTTGCGATGTATAATTAGGCCAGAATGAATTCTGTATCTGAGAATCGAAGATCTAAGGATTCGTTGTTTTCCGAATCAATAACGTTTCGATTTGATTTGTCGAACTCTGAAGGTCATATCGAATGAAGAATCGAAGCGGCTCAACGCCGTCGAATCCTCCTTTCAAGACGCCGAATCGATTGCCAAGGCGATCGGAAACGCCAGTAAAGTAGTTATCACCATTGGCGCCGAAGAAAACGGTCCGACCACCGAAGTCACCGCATCGGACGCTTTGCAAGTGATCCAGGCGGCACAGCTCGCCGGAGTAGGCCACGTGGCCGTCGTCTACGACGGAAGCGCATCAAACTCCTCCACCAACAATGTACTCGACGGCCTTTCATCGTTCTTCAACAATCTCTTCTCCCGATCTCAGGCGCTGTCCGTAGTGGAGCTCTTGCAGAAAATAGTGGAAACCGATGTGAGCTATACGTTCATCAAGACGAAATTAGGCGAAGATTTTGAGCCTGAACGGGCCTATAATGTTGTCGTCGGAGCTGAAGGAAGTGCTAGTTCAGACGACTACAAAGTAATGTAATGTATGCCATAGTAATCAAATAATGTCATCAGTTTTTTCCCTCTCTCTTTTCTTGAGAATGATCGGTATGCTAATTTTGTGTTCAAAATTGTTTATCAGGTAGCCAAATCACAGATAGCGTCTTTGGTGGCCGGCGTTTTCTCGAACACGGCGGTGGCCGAGAACAAGGTAACCAAAAGTGATTCGACCCTAAAAACATTATGTCTTGTTTGATTACTATTTTATTTTTAAAAATCTAAGCCTACAATAACTACTTTGACTATATGTATTTTCTTATTTAGATGTTTAAATCTTACCTATATTTTTACTAATTTAGAAATAAAAAAAATAGTTTCAATAAATTATTTTGGTTTTTGAAATTTGGTTAGTATTGACCCATTTGAAGAAAGATAAAATATATGGTAGAAAAGATCGAATATATAAAAAATTTGAGTAAAAATAAATTTAAATTTCAAAAACCAAATGATTATCAAACGAGTTCTTAAATATTCGATTATTTTCTGGCTCTGCTTAGATTATTGATTGAGCATTTTACATCTAATTCTTAAGGTTGTGAATGTGTATTCTAGTCCATCTGCACCCTCAAGTTCTGTTGAGCAACTTTTTAGGTATGTTCTTTTTCCTCTTTTACATAGTTTTTTCTTTGTTTAATTGTTTATATCGACACCTTTTATCATTCATAATTAAATATATCACTCAATGAAAATCATCAGCTACATGAATGGTGATTACATGTTACATTTCTTTGTTTGGAATCTATTACTTTGTTTTCCTTCAAAAAGAAGAAATATATTTATTACTTTATTGATCTTTGTTTGTGAGGCTCAATTTTATTAATCTATTCTTAACCATTTTGGATTAGATTAATGATCAAATAAGAACTTGAAAATTTGAGAATAATTAAATGTCTATTGGAAATGTATTTCATCCAAGGTGGCCACCTATATAAAAAAAAAATCATTTCCAACAAGTTCTATTGGTAACTAACATTAAGCTGGTTGGAACAATTGATTTGAAGTAGTAATTATAAATTTAGTTTTTTTTTGTAACTTTATGGGTCGACTTATACTCACTTTGACACAATTCGACTATTCTTACGGAACAAATAACTTAACCCTACAATATTTAGTTATCAATGAATCTCGTAGGAAATTAATTCATATCTAAATAGGTAGGTACAATGGATTGAACTCATAATCTTTTCGGTTCCCCAAAACCTTCTTAACTATTGAATCAACTCATAATGATTAATTACTACTACGGCCTTGCGCACCAAATTTATAATGAATGTCAAATCAATTTACCATCTTTTTAGCTCAACAATAATTTATGTGTATTTTTTATCAATAAATTATAAGTTCAAATCCTCCAACCCGATGATGAAGTAAAGGAAAATATTTTCATGACTGAATAGGGTAATGAAGGTTCAATTGTTTCATGAAGTTGTTAAGAAACAACGACCATGGACAAAATTTTCGTAATGGACAAAAGTTTCATGGTTTCTTTTTTTGTTTCATCCACAATACTCCATACAATAAGATGGTTGTCCTCCCTCTAAAATTCAAGATTTACCTCTTATTTAATTAATACTTGAGTACACTTTGTTTGTTTTCTCAATAATCTTTCCTTCAATAAAGTACCACGTACAATTATTCTTCATTTTATGGTCATTTTCTGAATTACTTTGTACTACTGAGCTCACCTTAACTATCTACAATCTACTCCTTATTAAATCATTATGAGACTACACTTTATTTTTATTTTGAACAGAAGTATTATGATAGTAAGATATACTATAAATATTTTTTAAATCGAAAATGAAAATGTTTATTGAAGGCTCTATGTTTCATGAAGCATATTTGAAAGAATAATTAGTTATGTATGAATTGGTATCAGTGCTATTCCAAAGGATGGGAGAAGGCAGGCTTACGCTGAAGCAAAGGCCAAGGCAAAAGCAGAGGAAGAAGAAGCCGAGAAAGCGCGCCAAGAGGCCGAGGCTGCAGCAAAGAAACAGCAAGTGGAAAAGGCAGCCAAAGCTGCTGCTGCTGCTGCTTCCTCTGTTGCAGAAGAAGAATCCCAAAAGCAAGAACCTGATCAAATCGCTTTCTTCAATACCTTCTTGAACAAAGCCAAGGATTTCAGTTCAGAGCAATCCCAAAAGCTCAAAAACCTCTCAGAAAAAGAACCCCAAGCACCCACTAAAGCCAAATCCAAATCCAAAGCCAAAGCCAAAGAGGAGGCCCCAGAGAAAGCTGAGAGTGCAGGCAGCTTAGTCAACAGCTTCTTCAGCAAAGCCAAAGGCTTCGGCTCATCACAGCCGTGGGAGAAGCTAGCTTTTCAGCTCCCAAAAACATCTGAAGAATCGAATGTTCAGATCGCGACGGTGAGAGGACAGGCCAAGGCTCGAGCTCTGACGCCAAAGAAAGCAGCCGTGAGACAAGCACAGGCCAACTCAAAGTCTAAGCCCAAAGAGGAGACAAAAGCAGAGGTAAGGAAGGTTTTTGGTGGCCTTTTTAAGCAAGAAACCATTTATGTTGATGATGATTAGGGAGAATGTATTGTTGTTTCTTATTCTGACTTTTTATTGGCTGATAGAGAACTCTTTGAAGAGCTCATTTTTATTTGTGTACTTCTGTTGTAATCTATGTACGTATCTGTTTCATGAGGGTTTGATTACTTCTTAGTTGTGATTTGTAACATTTAAGAAGGAATTTATCCAACTCTTGTAAATGGGTCTTTAGAATTAATTTATTATTGTTTGTGCATTTCTAGGTCTTCAGATGTGAGATTTTCTTGGTTAAGATTTGTGGGTATTGGGATTAAAAAATTGACTTTCAAGTTCTTTAGATTTAGTAATTCCATGATTACTTTTTACTTTTAGATTAAATTATATCTTGTATCATTATAATACGAGGTGTTTGTCAATTTATTCATTGTTTAGTAAGCTTAGCTAGCGATCCCACTTATCTTATCTATTTATTTCGTTTAAGAGAGACCGACAATAGTGGGAATGAGATGAGATCAAACTATTTTTTTATTAGAATATCTCTTTTAGTACAATAATTATGGACTATGAAGATTGATGATGCCACAAAAAAAAAATCATGCCAATTATGTCATAGAGGCAATGTGAACCTTAAGAAATGTATGTTTTTATCTCCCATTATTATGAATAAGTATTAATTTAAAAAAAAAAAAACAAGTATGGACAATTTTTATTTGAGTACAACTGCAAGAATCAAATTTGAATCATCAATAATAATATTTACCATGATAATTGATGTCTTATCCCATATGTGTTGTGTGATGTTCGTATTGACAAATTGTTTGTTACATCAAAAGCATTGTTCTACATTAGCGTGTTAAATTAGTTCCGTCACTCAAAAACATTATTGACAAAAGCAAATTTTAAAGAAAATATTTCACTCGATCCATCTCAATTTATAATTTCATTTCTAGCTCACTCTTCCTCATTCCGATGGAGAAACAAAGCCAATACTAAATTCAGATCTCTAAGAACGAAAATAGATTTTCATTTTCAAGTTCTATGTTCGACATGTAGATAAACTTGAAATCCTTATGAACCAAACCAAATTGAATTCAATAAGTATAATTCTCCAAATCCTTGGAATTTTCATCCACTCAAACAAAAATCAACTTAAATGTAGAGATAAACTTGATTTCCTTGTGAACTAATGAACTACGCAATGAAATAAATAGAAAGTTCACACCAGAGTTTAAGAACAAAACAGAGCTAAATCAATGAAATGAATATAGAACAAAGTTTTCTATATATATAAGAAAGGAAATCAGACTCAAATGCTCATAGACTATAATTCAAACATAGATAGAACTCCACAACACATCAATCAAACCAAAATTCAACAAAGAACCAGCAGAAGGATCATCAAACAAGATGCAATGAGAAAGAGAACAATAAATAAACACTCTGATCCTCCGATCCCTAATCTCCGCCACCACCTCCGCTGCCTCCCTCAACGCCATGGCTGTGGTGGCCATGGGCGCTGCCACCATCATCTTCAGATGCATCCACAGCCACTGCCGCGACCGCGACAGCAGCCACCGCGGGGGCACTACTTTCATTTGCATCACCAGTGTTTCCATGTCCACTACCATCACTACTAGAGGAATGCTTACCTTCTTTTGCACCATGGCGAGATTTTCGGCAGGAACGCTTGGATTTAGAAGATTT
Organism: Sicyos edulis; assembly: GCA_036507275.1. Classification (NCBI taxonomy): domain Eukaryota; kingdom Viridiplantae; phylum Streptophyta; class Magnoliopsida; order Cucurbitales; family Cucurbitaceae; genus Sicyos; species Sicyos edulis. Next base: position 6,238,562 of record CM071846.1, read on the forward strand.
TTCTGATCCTCCATTAGCTTTTTCGCTATTTTTATGGCGAGGAATACAGAAACAAATCTTTGAGGACTCCATTGTTAAGCTTCCTTCTCTCTGCTTATCTCTTCCTCCTCATTGAGTCTTTAATTATAACAAGAGTTCCTTTTGCCAACCTGTAGAAAGCTTTATTACTAAGCATCAATAAATATCAAAAACAGGGAGAGATTTCCAGCCATACTATCAACTTTTTTCTTCCCTCTTTTCTAATTTTCTCCTCTTTACTCTAAAGTTGTTCCTAGGGGAAATTTTCCATTTGGTGCAATCCAGCTTGCTTAAGGGACACAATAATAGCTGAAAATAACTTTTATGATTTGTCCTAATATTTTGATTGATTGAGAATTTGAACGAGTTTAACCCTTGCTCAAAAAGAACAGCAAAAACGAAAAGGCTTACACCGTGGTTAAAATGGCTACAGAAGTTTTGAATCCATGCTTAGAGTTTGGAGAATGTAGCCGAGAAAAGTTAAATAAGTTATAGCTTTGTCTAATAATAAGATAAGATTAATGAAAATGGCATGTAAAGCATTCAATTGGGCCTGTCCTTTTCTACAATAATTTGGTCAACTGCTGATCAAATAGTAAAGATCCAATTAGCTAAAAGCTACCGATTCCTTGGAACAAAACAACTTGTAAAGCATTAAAAGAATGATATAATATTCAATATAAAATGTATAGGTTTTGTTTGGAATCTACCAAAAAGCTACGAAAGGACACTTCCAAAAGGGGCCTGGTTGGTATTGGAATGATATTTCTCACAAAAGGGAACTATGTGACAGATGATAAAATAAACCTTCAATTGATCATCTCTCATGCTAGGCACGTTTATCAGAGGAATCATTTTTTACCAGAGATTTATATGCAAATCTTCTCTGGCATACATTTGTATTTAGCGTGCAACAACAGATCCATCTTGCTTCATTTTAATTAGGCTATGTTCAATGTTTACTGGCTTATAGCTACAATATAGGAAATTTACCCTCGGCAGTATATTCTACCTCTTGTATTATTTTGCAACTCAATTTCTAAAATGATTCATGATTCATCACATTGATTTTATCAGTGATAGAACTCAATTTGGATTTTCTGCTACAAATGAATTAGTTTTGATTTTGTGCTATAATGGGAAATACGTTGCCCTTTTTTATTATATATGAAAAATCCCCTACAGTAAAAGAAACAACAATTCAAACATGAAATAGATTTTGAAATCAAATTGAGCAACTGTATACGGTAAGAGAAGAGATCTTACAGGCATGGGATGGGACCCGTTATATGCTTGGATCACTAAAGCAAACATCCTGCACCTCAAGTATAACGAAATTAACAAGTACAACAAAGATGGGAAGTGTTTTAGAAGTAAGCAAGGTACAAATGCCACATTTACCCTCATTCAGCAGCATTTAGCATGCCTACAGCATACAAAGTACCAACCAATTCCAGTCTCAAAATCCAACAACGAAAAAAATATATCGTAGCTTTAAAAGATGGGAACTCGGGAAATCCTTTCGAAGTTCTTGAAAACTTCATAAAAACTACAAAAATTCATGTAGAGTCAGACAACCATGATTACCTGATTCTCCCAGTCTTCTTCTATGTCCACAACCCCATGGAAAGAGCTGGATAGGGTGCCTCTTTATTTCTGAAGACTGAATCACTCTGCAAAAAACATCAGAAAAGGCTCTCATTTAGAGACATATTCATAAAATTATACATCCGGCGTGATTAAATGAGAAGAAAATAGAAAAGAGTTACCTCCACCAGAAGCTTCTGTCTACCATTCTCCACCCTCTCAATCACAACAGCCATGTCCTGCACTGCTTCTCAAGCTTGTTCTTCTATTCCTTCAAATAACAAAGTAATGCTGTAACTAGAGGAGAAAAGGATGAATAATAAACTTCTTAAGTATGAATCGTGCAAGAAACAACTATGCACTACTTGTAAGTTACATATCAAGTCAACACAGTTACGGTAAAATATATTTAAAACTTTTCCAATTCTTTAAAAAGTCCCTTTCAACTGAAAGTGTCTTCTCCATTGTCTTTTCTGAGATTTCTGTAGGAAACACACACTAAAAACTGTACTTTAAAAAGATCCAAAATATTGCTATATGCTAAGCAGACAAACTCTTGAAATTTGCAAGAATGTATTAGACTTCAAAAGGTAATGGCAAGGCAATCTCTGTACCTGAGGCCTTTGTGAACATACTTGAAAGCTTTTCTTCAAGTTCCTTCTTTTCAGACATGAGGGATGAAATAAAGGATTGTTCCGCTGATAATTTGTGTAGATCTTGCTGCCTCAAAGTTGGTATTTTTTGTATATCAACTACTGTAAGGCACTAACAACCAAACAGAAAAGAAAATCAGAGATAATTTGTGTAGATCTTCTGTCTACTATTCTCCAACTGGCAAACTAAATGTATTAACAACCACGAGATTTGTGGTTTGTGTCCCCCAACTCCCTACCCTATTGTACTAAAAAAATTGCATACTCGATATTGCTCCGCCTCTGCTTCCTTCAAGTGCAAAGCTGCGCCAACAGATCCTTCTATACTAATTTATCACACCATCAGTAATACATAGGAGGAACAAAATGAAGGGAGTTCAGTAAAATGAAGTATAGGTTGAGTAAACTCTAGACTGCATATACTTGGGCAACAACTGCTGCGTCTTTTTCCATGGCTACATCCTTCAGAGTTTTCCTTCAAGATGGTAATGTTTGTCTCCTAAACAATTTAGGTAATGTTGTAATCATATTGAAATATTCAATTAAATTTACAGAACATCTACGCAAAGATGACCTGCTAAGGACTTTTGATCAAATGAAGTATAGGTTAAAAAAAGCTCTTCTACCACCAAACTAGGAGGGAAAATATAGGTTTTAAGTCAGGTTAATAAATAGAAAAATCTTCTGTATTTCAAATAATGAATGTCATTAAAGACATAAATTGGAGTTAATGACTTGTTATACACTAAAAATAGCATCAAGTTACATGAGGGAGATATAATCCCCATTGATTCCTTATTAACACCGTTTTGAACACAACGCGTAGTATTGAAAATAAACAATTGACATGAGACCTACCCAAAAGAACAGGGAAAAAAAGAGCCAGTCCGGAAGAGCATTATTTACCAGTTAATGCAATCGATTCTGAAGCATACCATTCTCAACCTCCTTTGATTGAAGCTGAGACAAAGTAATGATGAAAAAATTCAAATAAATGATCGATGCACAATGCATTCTAAAGCATATTCTGTACAAGTGGACAAAATATTAAACAGAACAAAACCTTTGGTGCTTACAATGTTCTTTTCTTCTTCTGTAAATTTTGCATCTGAGATACTAAGTCCCGTTTGATAACCATTCTGATTTTAGTTTTTTGTTTTTGAAATTTAAGCCTAGAATAACTACCTTGCCATATGTTCTTTCTTACTTGGATATCTATATCCTTCTAGAAACCAAACCAAAATTTGAAATAACTTTCAAAAGTTTGTTTTTGTTTATATGTTTTTGAAATTTGGTTCGTATTCATCTACTATTTTAAGGAAAGATGGAATACATTGGAGAAAATTTGAGTAAAAATAAGCTTAAATTTCAAAAAACCAAATGACTATCAAAGAGGCCTAAACAACCCACATTGGTCTGCATAAAGGAACGTTGGTAATCTCAGAAGTCCATTAAAAGAAAGGGAAAAATAAAAAGAGAAATTCTGAAGAGAGCTGTGTTATTAAATAAAATTAGTCCAATTCCATAACACTCATGCCACATTGTCCTAACTGTGGTTCAATTTTATCAAAACATGAAATATATATAAGAAACTATTCAAAACCCTAAACTTAAAGAATCAAAATCAAAACCTAAAGATACAAGAACATGGCTGAGTCAATTCAAAATACAAAAGAAGCTCTGAGTTTGTGTTCCAATAAAACCAAATTAAATTACAAATGAACAACAACAAACCATTTAATTTCTATGCTGTGCTCATATCAATCTCTACGCCGCTCTCTTTTTCCGAATCTCTTCCAGCGGCTGAATAAATATGAAATTTGATGAATGTATGCATTGTTAATTGACAAAACACAATCAATGCATTATGGAGCGCACAAATACGAACAAGAAAACGTCTCTTCATTCTCAAGAACGATCAAATTATAAAGTATTGTTGTTATAATCTGGAGGAAGATGTACAACGATGTCTGGGTGGTGTAGTTGGTTATCACGCTAGTCTCACACACTAGAGGTCCCCGGTTCGAATCCGGGCTCAGACATGGTTTCTTTTTTCCTTTTTTCCCTCTATTTTCTTGCTTGCTTTAATGCTGTTTTTTCTTTTCGTTTTTGTATTTGAAACATCTGCCTGCTAAATGCTAATGGCTATTCATTAAATTTTTTTGAGGTTGTTTTTTCCTTATCATAATACAAAATTAAATATTATAAAATAGCTGCTCAAAAAAAAAAAATCCAGTCGTATGCTGGATTCTTGAGAGTGATTACTAATTCTTTTTTTTTAGTACGATTACTAATTCTTTTTAGTTAGTTTATTATTTTCCTTTTCTTGGAGATTGATACTTTACCAATTTTAAACATTGCAATGTTTATTGATTTTTGTAAAATATTATTGAATAATCAGCGAGTATATTCTCATTGAATCTCCCTCTCCATTTGATTTCGTTAAAAACAATAAATTTAGTCCTAGTTTGATAACCATTTGATTTTTGATTTTTTTTTTAAAATTTAAGTCTAGTCTTACTCAAAATTTTCATAATGTGTTCCATCTTTTTTATAATGTACTTATCTTTCTTTAAAAAAATATGTGAATAATAACCAAATAAAATCAAATATTTTGAAGTTACTTTTTTTTTGTTTCCAAATTTTGGTTTGGTTTCTACAAATATAGGTGAGACGTAGATATCCAAATAAGTAAAATTATATAACAATAAGACATAGATATCTAAGTAAGAAAAAACATATGACAATGCATTTGTTGTAGGCTTAAATTTCAAAAACAAAAAGCTAAGGCCCCGTTTAATAACCATTTGATTTTTTGTTTTGGTTTATGAAATTTAAGCTTATTAGTTATTTCTACCCAAATTTTCTACCATGTGCTCCATCTTTTCTACTATGTATTCATATTTTCATAAGAAAATAGGTGAATACTAACCAAATTTCAAAAACAAAAATAAGCTTTTATAAGCTACTTTTTTTTGTTTCCAAATTTTTGGTTTTGTTTATTAAAATATTGGTAGGATGTAGATATCCAAATAAGGAAAAAATATAGCAATGTAGTTGTTGCAGGCTTAAATTTCATAAACAAAAAAACGAAAAACAAAATGGTTATCAAATGAGCCTAATTGAATATCAAAATGAAGCCTTAATAATTCAATTTCAAAGTTATCCATCTAAAAAACCACAAAACTTCATAAAAATATCTAATGAACTTCTTAACATTTAATTTTGCTCGATTAAATCTGACGTATTTAACATTATTAAACAAATTTATAACAAAATTAACAACTGCGCCAAACTAAAAGTTAGAAACCGAATAGAAACAAGCTAAAAAACTAATGACTTTATTGTGATTTAACATTTTATTTTTCACCTATATCCCTCACAATTTTGTCCAATGTTTGTCTGTTTGTTCCCCTTTTAATATAAAGGTCCCAAAAATAATAGCTCAACTAACATATGTTAATTCACCACCCAGATTGTTGTTCATGGATCCCACAATTATAGGATTCTTATCGTTCACCTTTCTCCACATTTCAACTGTTTAGTACAAAATGAGAGCCAATTAGAGTCATAAACTCACACACAGCTTAGTATTGCCACCTGCCTCATAATCTGTATAATTTGACAACTAACAATCGTAAGAATTTCTGAATAAGAGTTGCAAATGGAGAACAAATACAAATCCCCATGTAATTGTTATATGAATGGGTAAGTAAAAGGACCAAGGAAGAACTTTGGAAATCGCCGAGGATAATAACTGACATTTGCTAATGAGATAAACCGGGGGATCGAGGAGGGGTCGAGTAAGATATTCGTTCTACGAGCCGGCTATGAATACACTACATTTTCCTAGTTTCTCCAAATCCAGAAGATCAAAAACAACAGATCAATTATGATAAAATAAGGAAAAAGAAACACGAGAGAGACCTTTGATGTCAACTATCACTTCTATCTTTCTGTATCGTCGTCTCAAGATGAGCAGCAACCCCTACCGTTTGAGTCCCCGGATGTATCGGTCATGTTGATGGCCGTTCCTTGACCGGGATGGGTGACGCTTGCAGCTGCCTCCTTAGCTGCCAATGCCTTTTTGCTGATGATATGGTAGATCTCTGTCAAGATGGTTTGGAAAGCCTTGTCGATGTTAGTCGCATCCAAGGCCGACGTCTCAATAAATGAAAGGCCTTCCTTCTCAGCCATGGCCTGCCCATCATCCTCTGAGACAGATCTAAGATGACTTAGGTCAGATTTGTTTCCTATCATCACAATCGCAATATTAGAATCTGCATGATCTCTCAGCTCTCGAAGCCACCTTTGCACGTTGTCGAAAGTCTGCCTCTTTGTGAGATCATAGACAAGGAGAGCACCAACAGCTCCCCGATAATAAGCACTAGTAATCGCACGGTATCGCTCCTGACCTGCAGTGTCCCAGATCTGTGCTTTGACTGTCTTACCTTCTACCTGTATGACAATAATATTGACTAAAATGAGATGGAAAACACTTTTCACTATCAATATAAGTTCTTGGAACATCATTCTGGGTAGAGAACAAATAAGAAACAGTAGGAAGGGATTCAACATCTATATGATTCCATAAATAGGAATGTCGGATAGTTTTCGTTTGAGATCTCAATCTCAGAATAGCCATCCCTCAACCAATGAGTTCCTGGTGTTGGTGTAATATTTAATACTAGAACCACAACAGCTACTGGTTTGGCCATAATTAGGATGGACATACCGTAGCTTTTTATAAGAAGCATTTGGTTTTTCCTACATTTAAATCAGTTATAGAGAACGGTCCTCCCCAGTATGTTAGTATAAGTTTAAATCAGCTACTTCCTTGAAAGTCCTAAATTCAAAATCCACAAAAGTCGGTCTCGTTAGTATAAGTTTGGAGTCTCCAAGCTATACTTCCTTGAAGGTCCTAAGTTCAAAATCCACAAGTAAGCATAATTGTAAACTTTCTTGTTGTTTCTCAAGTCCAGACTTTGGGATGGGCGTGGTGCCCCGAGTATAGAGTGAGACGACCCTCTGATTCCCAATTATTAAAAAAAATGTTAATTCTACTCAAAATTTTACATGAGAATTTCCCAATTAGTGGAATGCTACAATCACACACAAGGTTGCTTTCTAAGTTGGTAAGAAATAAGGTGTGATTTATAGAAAAAGGATTCTGCCAATTTCCAACTGCTCTCAGTCACAACAATAATTAAGAATAATTGAGCACACATGGTTTCAACGTCTCTCAGTCATCGGTAGACACGGCTAAAAGCCTAGATGGTAATTTACTTGTTAGATGAGCAACATAATAAATTCAGCACCAATTAAGTCAAAGCCTAAACGTTTGTAGCTACAAGCAAGAAAGTAACAATCACTCAAACTCTACATCCAATAAATCCACTGTACTTCAACGATTGAAAGCAAAACCAAGGTCCAATCCAATCCACATCTAGAAATCATCGAGACCTAAAATTTTAAAGTCCGTCACAATCACAAAATCAACTCACGCAGTCAATGAAGAAATTGAAATTAAGTTGATAAAAAAACGCACAAAACGAACCGATGAAGGCTGTACCTCGAGAGTCCTGGTGGAGAACTCAACGCCAATGGTGGATTTGGACTCCAAGCAGAACTCATTTCTGGTAAATCTGGAGAGAATGTTGGACTTGCCGACGCCGGAATCTCCGATCAGAACAATCTTGAAGAGATAGTCGTACTCGTGGTCCACCTTGTGCGCCATGGCCGCCTCCGCCCCGGATTTCTCGAACAAACCTGATCCAAACATCAAAATCCGCAAATCAGAAGGCAAAACCGATGAAATCGGAGCAATCTACAGAAAAACGCGAAGGATCGAGAAAAGCCCCAAAGTGGAAAGGAAGAATTCAAACCTGTCGGCGAAGAAATGGATGAGAAGTTCGAGATTGGAATGAGCGAAGACGATGAAGAAAGAATCGAAGAAAAAATAGGAATGAATTGAATGAGAGAAGTTACAGAGAGAAGATTGATGGCGCTGTCGTCTGTGTGGGTTTGACGATGGTGGAGAAAATATGGAAATTCTTTTTATTTTAGTCAATTTACAACTTGGTTCCTTCCTTCATTTTTTTTATGGGAAATTTTACTCGACGACTCTTCTTATAAAATAAGAATAAATGTTGGAAATTTTGTGTGTTTGTTTGACATATTTAATACGATTTAGTTTAAGGAGTTATTCGGTAGTTAAAAATTGAAAGTTGTAGCTAAAAACTTGTTTGGATATACTTTTTATGTTGGAGAGTTAGAGTCAAAACTTTATTTGAATATAGATTTAAAATGAGGAATTATTTTTAGTAATTAAAAAAAATGATTAAAAATATGTGGTTAAAAATGAGTCATTTTAATTAATTAAAAATAAATTATTAGAAATAAGAGTTATTTTTAAAAATAGAAATGAGAAAAAGTTAGTAAAAACTCGTTTGTATATAAATTTTCGAAGAGTTAATAAATCATAAAATTAAATTTTACTTAAATATGTCAAACAACAGCCCTTGATATATTTGAATATGCTTTAATATTGTATTTTAAATATTCATTAATATAATATTATATATTATTAATACAATGTTATCATTAATACTAATAACTATGAATGTTAATTATTTTTTAAAAAACGACCATGTATGCAATTATTTTCTAAACCGGATTAATACGGCAAGTTTCCTTTTTTACTCGTCCCTAAATTGAGATTGGATTTGGAGTATTTGTTGAGTTACTTCCATTATTATAAATGATATTCTATTTTAAATAATGGCCTTAGATGCATGTTACTATAACCTCTATGAGAGAAATAATTAATCTCAAAGGGCAGCAGCAATTATGTGAAACGACTATGGCTATTTACACTAACCTATCAATTATAACTAACAAACTATCCTCTATGAGAGAAATAATTAGTTTATAATTATAATAACCTTTCAACACTCTTACAAAAATTCATGTTATAATAGTATTTTGTTAAAATAACATGCACCCCAAATGATCTAATTTCTATTATAAAGATTATTATAACCTTCTTGTTATGATAAAATTTTTATAATAATTGAACCATCTAATATACCTTAACTAAGTGCATGTTTTTTTTTTAGAGATTATGACATGTCAATATATATATATATAGTTTTTAATCAATAGCACAAACAGTTTTGTACTAAAAAAAAAAAAGCACAAACAGTTTTCAATCAATACCACACATAATCTACAATTAATATAGTCTTTAATTGGTGTCACAGGTAGTCTTCTATAACAAATGGTATTCAATTAAAAGATAGTGAAAAACAAAATTAGAATATGAAAAAAAAAAGTCCAAAAGTCTACTATAAATGAAATATTTTTTTGAAAAATGGTATAAACAGAATAGACAAGCTGTAGATAAATAACTTTCAAATTAGATTATAATGTTTTGGTAAGGAAGTTGTCCTGGGAGTCCAAGTAGTGTAAAGTTGAATGGAAACGACGTGGTGCGTGGCTGGCGGAATCTTTGTGTTGTGTAGTGGGGAGTTGAGATTTAGCGTTTGGGGCAGCCAGCACATTTGGGCTGGCATTGCTTCTGTGGCCCGTCCACTCTCGAGCCACGTCGTCATCAAATTTTTGCATTAGTTGCCTCCGTAAAATATATGTGGCATTATTTGATGTCACAAATTTAATTATTATTTTTTTAATAGAGTAGAAACAAGTTTTTTTGTGGAATGGTGCCACATAGACTTTAAGGAGGATTTGCCTCCTTATTCATAAGTATTCAGCTTTTTATTTTATTTCTTATATTTTTAATGAAAAATCAGTAAACATAGAATATGATAATAAAGAAATCCAAGCACAATACACAATAATTTTTAAGGTGGAAAAATCTCCTCAAGACAAAGAGTAAAAAACCACAAACTAAAATCAAACCTTCACTATAATCAATAATGGGCTACACAAGTTCTCTGTAGTTACAAATAAAGGTATACAACATATAATAACTCAACGACAACAAACAACACTAAGGCAAGAGAAACAAATAGAAAGTTCTCACAATTTGTTGACTCGAATCACTACTAGAATATGGATATAGAAAGCTCCAAATCCAATCTCCATTATTCATATTGAAGACCCTTATACAATGAATATGCTATCAAAATTTTAGCTCGATTCGATGGTTGATTACCTTGAAAAGCTAAAGCATCGAATGTGGACATAATCCTCTTTTATATTGAATTTCCTGATCTCTCACTCCGTCGTTTTTTGTTTCTTCTCGACCGTTAATTTCTTTCTCATAATGAAACCTCAAAGTGAAAAATTTCACTTTAAATACAACAGTCTTAGTGGGCTTTAATTGTAGGCCTTCACAATAAATGAATAAACCCAACAATTCTCCACTTATTCACTTTATGAAGGACTTCACCATTCAAGCAATGGAACGACAACTCAAGTTTTTCTTTTTGTAGATTTTTTGTCAACGTATTTGATCCAATATGATTAATAGGTATTTTTTTAAGCTCAAATAAACCATCATTCAATGCATCTATCGTCTAGTGATACTTGACATCTAGTCATTCAATAATATCCATACCGTTGTTGCTTGAAGTCAAGCTCTTATACAATTTTTTTCATCCACAACATGATTTTGTATGCTTTTGCTGCTATATCTTTTGCTTCTATAATATAAACTGATGTTACTCATATGTTTAGTAACACAATATATAACTAAAAGATTGATTGATTATTATTATTAAACCTTAGCAATATATGTGTCAATGAACTAAAACATCATGAATTCGAATTCTTCACTTTTAATTATAATTATAATTAAACTAAGAATGATCTTTTTTTTAAAAAAGAGATCAATTAACAACAATTAAGGTGCATAATTAAAATTTATAAACTTTTGATCATAAACACATAATTTTTATTAATTACTCCAACCACTTTTAAAATAAATAAATAAATAATACTCCAATCACTATTAACATCAATCCTAAAACTCACGAGTTAATTACTTTAACTATTATTATCGCCTCCACACTACTTCACCCATTTCTATTAAAAAAACATCCAAAAAAAGAATTGGTAGATGGCAATTTAGAGATAATTTATTTGGTTTCAATATATTTAAAAATAAAAAATATTCTTGCAAATATTTTGAAATTTAGATAATTTTGTAAATATGTTTCCATAATTAAATATGTGAGTACAAATCCTCTAAAATTATCTAATTTTAAATTTAAATTATTTTAGATTTTTTTTTTTTAGAATAAATTATTTTAGATTAAGAGTACTTAATGAAAATTTTTTATTTATTTTAAATTTTTTAAATATCTTTGCAAACATTTTTTAAAGTTGAATAGATTCGTTTTTTTTTTTTTTGAGGTAGAAAAATAAATTTGTAAATTAATTTCTAAAAGTGGATATTTATCACCATTTTTGTTGCATTTATCTCCTCAATCTAAGGCCCAGTACAAAGCCCATATACCTGTGGAAAAAAAAGGAAAATTGTACCAGATACAGTGTTTGTTATACATGATCTCTTTTTTTTTAAACATGTTATACATTATCTCTACCAACATGTTAACAGTATATTTGGTTAATAAAGAGTAGACATGTATATAAAAGTATCATCCTTAATTCGGGTTAGATTAAGTTGAACCGAATCAAAAAATTGTCAACTCAAAAATTGATTCAACTCAAATAAATTTAAAATTCAACTCAACCCAATTAAAAAATATATAACACAATTCAAATCTTATAGTTTGGATTGATACTTAAGAAAATCGATTCAACTCAAATAAATTTATAATTCAATTCAATACAATTAAAAAAATATATAATACAATTCAATTCTTATAGTTTAAAATGATACTTAAGATTGCCGATATTTTTTTTTTGTACACATTTACTTGTGTCTTCTTGTCATAAATTCATTCGCTGTAAGTTTTAGTAATTGTGCTTAGTCATTCTTAGACTAAATTTAAAAGTTTAAAGAAAAAAAAAACTATTTTCAAATGTTGTACTATTACTTTTATCTTTTTTAAACCACTCTAAACAGATAAGAATAGAATAGACAAATGGTAAAAAAAACTGAAAAGCTCACCTAATAATCAAAATATTATAAATTTGAAATTCCATCCTTAATTCATTAAAAAAAATATAAATAAAAAATTACACGGTTGATTATGATTGAACTAAAAAAAGGAGTTTCTCAAAAAAAAAAAAAGAAGAACTAAAAAAAGTCAAACGGTAAAATGTTCAACAAAGACAACATATTCGAATCTCATCCATTAAATTTTTTTTAAAAAAATCATAATAATTTAAAGCCAACCGCAGAGTTATTGTTAACAACTTTGAGTTCAACATTTATTCAAATTGACAAATTATGAGTGATGAGTGATTGTTATACAAATATTTATTTTGTTAGACAAATTATGAGTGATTGTGATATAAAACTCTCGTTTGGATTAAAGAGTTGTAAACGGTTGTAATAAAAAACTCATCATTAAATTGAAAGATTATGAGTGATTAAAATATACTTGATCATACTTCCAAAACTTTATGAATATATTTTGGACGGTTTTATAGACATTTTTATGGAATTCTTAAAGAGTTTTTATTTGAAGATGCTCGTACAAATCTTACCAAATCCTCTATCTCACATAGTTTATAATGACAAAATATAATCAAGGGAAAAATCAAAGAAGAAAAGGCAGGTTATAAAAAATCATACCATATTATATAAGAATAATGAACTTTGGGAAAATAAAAGATATAGCAATTATAAATATGGGATTGCTTGATGCCTTGGATCTTCAAGGCTATCATGATGTTTCAGCTTTATGCCTACCCACATCTATTTTATTTTTATTTTCTTCCTTTTATATTATGTATATTTGAGATGATGAGTTCTTTAAAAATATGTAACAAAACATTCTCTTTAGTTAATAAAGATGATAATTGACACATGTATATCCAACATTACCTTTCGTTACAAACTTACAAGTAATTTCATTTTTTTAATCAATTATTTTTTTTCAAAAGGTACCTATAGAAAAATTGATTTTTGTCCAAAACCACATTTTCTTCATATTTTATAACCCTATGTAGCGCGCCTAAATCTGTCCTTAAATATACTTGTTAATTCTATAAAGTATTGTTTAAATAAGAGTTATTAAAGTACTTTTAAAAGCATTCAAAATTTGTGAAATCTATTGTTTATTCTTCTAGATTCAACTATGGTCAAACATTGATATAGTAAAATTAAAACAACCGTAATTGATATGTATTTTCGATCAAAGATTCTTACATTCAAATTCCCCACTTTTAATATTGTTATTAGATTATTAGACTAAAAAAACATTGTTGAAATTGAGAATCTAGTGCCTAAATTTGGAGCATTGTTAGTCTTTTTGAAAGAATGGAGGATCATGTGGATGACTTTAAGGTAACTTCAGTGGAACATGAGTGTTTTTCTTTTAAACAAAAGTGCTCTTTTTTTGTTGAGAAAAATCAAAAGTGTTTTTGATGGTGGAGTTGTTGTCTTTCCTTCACTTATTTAACCCACATTTTTAGCATCTATTTATTTATTTATTTATTAGAAATGTGCAATAAATTGTCTCAAACTTACAAGTAAAATAATGAGTTCATTTTTTAAAAAAGTTTAAAAGTTTAAATTGAGTGAAATTTGTTGTTCTCAAGACCACATGTGTAGTGTCATGTTTTTAAATGAAATAATAAATCGAGTCGGCATTTTTAAAATCATATTAAAATTTATAACCCTAGAAATTGGACCTAGACAAGCTAGTGGTCCATACAAAGAGTGATTTGAGATTTGCTTGGATTCCTCAATCTATGGCTATATATTTTGTGTTTACAGTTCATAGGATTAAAAATATTGTTTTTACTCAAACTTTTTATATCAATTTTATAGTTCATAATAGCATGTTGATGTATCAATTTGTACAAATTTTACATTATTTTACATTTTGGTAAACTTTTCAATTTGTAAAAGGAGGTCATTTATCAAAATGACAAGACATGGGAGAGAGCAAATTTTATTATTTATATTTCCACATAAAAACAACAGATACTTTATATAAGTTATTGCTATTACGGAGAAGCAAAACTGGTAGGAGAGAAAAAAAAAATCATAAGTGATTATTAAACAAGGATTAATAATAAATAGATGATTAAATCAACGATTACTGTGTAACTTCCCCTGCAAGCGAATAGGGTTGGCAAGCACAATCAGCTTGGTTCTTTGAGGTTATTATCCAGTGGTGGACAACGGTTTGGTAAGAGCATCGATGACTAGTCATTTGAGGGAACATACTTTACAATAATTTAATTGTTGAGACCTTGTTCCCGAATAAAATGTTGATCATTTTCAATATGGTTCGTCTTTTTATTTGACATTGGATTTGCAATAATATATATTGCACAAATATTATCATAAAGAAACAAAGGTGGGGTCGAGTGTAGAAAACCAAGTTCTTTTAATATGGTGCATACCATACACATTCAATAACTCCATTTGCGACTCCTATATATTCAATTTCTACACTTGACCTTGACACAATTTTTTGTTTTGCGGATGACAATGAGACACGATTGTTGCTTAAAAAGGTACAATATCGCTGGTTTTTTGCAAATCATTTATAAAGATCAGTGAAAGAGACATTAAAATACCAAGATCGACGATACCTTTTCAATAATACTTTATTATACTAAACTACACTTTTTACTATGAAAGAATACGAGAAGTGTCACATTTTTAAATAAGGTGAACCAAGTTATCGTCCTTAAGTTATATTAGAACTCCTTAATAAAATTAAAAGTTGTATTGTATTTCTCTATATATATTATTAAACGTGGATTTTTATTTTTTGAAATTATATTATTGGTTGAATTCGAACTCCCTAATATGTGAGTTTAATTCAAACTCTTCTTAATGTATCATAGCATTATCTTTTTCATTTGTAAGATTAGAATATACAAAGTTTCTATATATAAATAAATAATGTCTTTAAATAGGAAAATCTCCACTTTTATGAGGGTTGAATATTTTGCTACACTTTATTGCCTTATTTACTTTTCTTTCCCAAATATCTTACTTTAAAAAATTTACCAACAACCTTTAAGAATAATCCTGCTTATTGTCTATTTCAGCTTTCATAGTATTTACCACAACTCCTACAAAAAAAAATAATAATAAGAGTGGGATTTAGTGTTTTGTTTTTTGTAAGAGTTGTGATAAATACTATGAAAGCTGAAATATACAAAAAAATGTAAATATACAAAAAATGTAAGTAGGAATATTCTTAAACTTTGTTGATAAATTTTTTTAAAGTAAGATATTTAGGGAAGAAAAGTAAATAAAGTAATAAAGTGTAGCAAAATATTCTAACCTTTTTATTTAAGAGTTCCAAAAAGCTGTCATTTTTATGCAAAAATGTGGTCTCAAAAGTGTATATTCCTTTTCCTTTTGTATCTATGAGAAGTCCTTGTATAATTGCAAAATTTAAAGCTTGACCAGAAAATAATTGTTTTGTTTTTTTTTCTTATGGATTAATATATGCTCATAATTGAAATTGAAGTAGCATTAAAGTTTTAGTTATTCATTTAATTTTTACCCATCCCTCAAATAAGGTTGAATAAAAAAACTTCCTACTTATTTCTTTTTAAAAAAAATTATTTAGTAAATTCTACGACGATGAAGGTATGCGATTTTCTTATGAAGGGAAAAAATTAGAGCTTTTATTATTATAATTACTTTTTTATTTATTCAATTTCTCAAATCAATTGTTTTTAAAAATAGGCAATTAAGAAATTTCCACAACAAAAATAATGGTTGAATTATTGAAATTAATTTTCTTATTTATGCTATCAAAATTATTTTCATAAGTTCTTGTTGGCCAACATATAATTTGATTAGAGTTGGCCTACATATAGATATTATTATGCATTTGGATAAACTAATCATAACGATTTATTTACTTATTTATTTATTTTTATTTTGTTGAAGGAATCATAACGATTTATTTTAAGTACTAATCATACAGATTTAAAAAATAAAGAACTTTAATTATTTCAAAAGCTGAGTCATGTGCAAAGATAAATGAAAACAAAACTACTTTCCAAACACAGCCAAAATAAAAGATGTTGTTTCTTTTAATATATATATATATCATAATTAATTCACATATCTTGTTTTCTTTAAAAAAAAAGCTTCAAATTTCATGTTTTGACTTTCAATTATCTTTTTTTTTGGTTGTTTATGTTTGCATCTCATTGATTTGGCCTCTCAATACTTTTTTTTAATTTAATAATGACATAATAAAATTAACACGTCATCAATTTTTTTATTAATTTAAAAATATATATTAATTAAATTATATTGATTTTTTATTTTATCACATGTGAAGTGGAAAACTGAATCATTCTTTATCAATACATCAATATTTGGCATCTCTTACAAAAAAATAATAATAATAACATTTCACTACTTGCTGACTAAATTATGTTCAAATCCAATGTTTGAATTGATTCTATTTATCACTTAAAAAAATTGATTTAACTATATTTATTATGATTAGTAAATAAACCGACCGTATAAATTGATATAAGAAATTAGATAAATTTAAACCTTTTCAAAACGTTTTCGAAATACATCTGTCATTAAATTTGGATACAAATTATTAAAATTTTATTTAGAGAACATGTCTAAATTTGAAAGAAGTTTAAAAAATACAATTAATCTTAAATAAATTAAAAATATGGTTATCATTAAATTTACAAAATGTTTAGAAATACGTTTGTCATTAAATTTAGATAGAAATCAATAAAATTTTATTTATAAAACATGCCTAAATTTTAAAGAAGTTTAGAAAAATATCATTAGTCTTAAATAAATAAATAAAAAAATTCATCCTTTTTTTTTTTTGAAAATGTTAAATATTTTTTTTAGTGTAGAGTGGAGGAAGGGGAACCAACAAGCCCTACATAAATTAAAATGGATTAACACTACATAGGATAACTAATTACACCATTAACACTCTGGTATCTTTAGATTATTCTTTACCATTTATTTTATGTACTTATTATTTTACCTTTATTTTTTATGCATATAAATTCATAAAATATTAACTCAAGCTAACTAGTATTTTTACGACTAATTGTACCGTCAACCGTAACATGCTTAAACTTTTAAGCTTAATATTATATCTTAACATTTCATAAGAAAAAATCAACCAAAACACGAAGTGGGAGCTAAACAATTGATGAAAAAAAACTTAAAAATTTAAATAAATTATAATGTGATAGATTAATTTAAATTATAATGTTAATACCGATACAATAATAAACAACAAATTTGATTTCAACGCGCTTATGAATCATCGATAATTTATTTTCATCTCTATTGTTTTATATTAAATTCAAACATTACAAATCAATAGCAAGAAATAAAACAATTACAAGTTATCCTAACTTTAAAGAAGTGGTTTAAAAAAAAACTTCAAAGAAGTGAACATTTTACAAAATCTACTTATATAGGTTTTCTAACTCATCTCAAACAGTTCTTTTTATGTCTTTGATGAGTTATGAAGGATGGTTGTCATTATAAATTTTTAATTTATAGAGTATAAATTAAGTTGTTATGATCACCTTTCAAATGTTAATCTCATATTTGTACTTATTAATTTTCATGTAGAAATAAATGTATAATAAGAGAAAGAAAAATACCTATTTTTTAATAAGACTTTTTAAAAAAATGTTTTATAAATGTAAATACTGTATTATTTAAACAAAATAACTAGGTGGCGAGGATTTTTTTTTTTTTTTTTACATTTGTATTTTTTTTAATTTCTTTTAGAGTATTTTTCAAATTTAATAATAATGATATTTCTAAAATAATTTTTGAAGTTTTTTTTTTTAAATCAAATAATTTTGTAAGTTGATAAATTCGAAACGGTATCTTTTCAAAAAGAGGAAATAATAAGGTGTGTGACTCAATGATAGAGTAAACCGCGTAAGCCTCCTGATGGATGCCACGTCATGAAAAAGCTCACATATCCGGAATCAGAGATCCACAGAACCACTTAGCTAAGAACTAGACGGAACACATGATTGTAGAGGAAATTTTCTCTTCTGGTGGGCCCCACCAATTAAAAAGTAGCTGAAAAAGTTAGATGAATGATTATAGTCAGTACATCAAATTTCATCGTCATTTATTAATGATTTTCTGTAGTGTGACACTGTCGATTAAATGATTAAAAATTGGAATTCGTATGTTTTCCTTTTTGCAGAAAAGGAAAGGGGAAAAAAGAAAAGAAAATAAGCACAAAGAAAAAAAGTGGAAATAAAGTAAAAAAAAAATATAATAAATAAAGAAACGGAACTATTTTACTTGAAGATAGATTTATTGATTGCCTTTTTCTTTTTTGCCAACCCACGTTTAGCATATACTGAAGGTACATTTTTAATTTCTATCATCATGAAAAAATTGTACGTCTATTACAATGATTTAAATATTGATGCCCAAACATACACTTTAATATAACTATATTTTATTGTGTTTTTTTTTTAATTATTATATTTTATTTTAAATTCAAATATATTATGGTTCACATAAACAACATGGCCTATATTTCTCTTAAAAAGATAAATTTTATTTTAATATCTATTAGAGTTGAAATAAATTATAATGAATGAGACTACACCAAAAATAACCTAATTTAAAATGAAACATAAATTATATTTTTTTTTTGTTAAATAAAACATCATTTAAAATGAATTTAAAAGGTGACACTGATCATATATAATTTAATCAATATAACGTCATTCTAATAATTTAAAAACTTAATTTGAATATTTCATCTTAATTATTATATGTTGAAAAGTATGAATGGTTTACAAGTAAGATATGAACAATAAACACAATAACATGAAACAATATATTTTTAAATTTTCATATTTTGATTTATAAAAGTTCACAGATACTTATGTATTTATAAACACCTAGGTCAATTTTATTTTGAAACTTATTGTTATTATTATTATTACTATAATTACACTCCAGGTAGATGAATACTGATATATTTTTCTGAATACCTACCTTGGAATTTACTTTCAAACTTATTATTATTGCAGGTGTCATGTAGATGAAGACTTGAAAGGTGTTTTAATGAAGTTTTTGTTGAAAATTTGTGCGAAGAGTTATTGTGAGTAGTTGGAAATTAGGAGTTGTATTGTATATGATTTTTTTTTGTAAAGAAGTTAGAGACCATAATTTGCTTGGATATAAATTTAAAATAAAAAGTTATTTTGCAGTAATTAAAAAATAATGATTAAAAATGAAATGTTAGAAATAAGTTATTTTGAATAGTTAAAATAAAATGAATGATTATAGATTATGAATTATTTTAAGTGATAAAAAATGAGTGGTTATAAATGATAAATTGTTTTCAATAATAAAAATTAAAAGTTGTTTTGAGTAGTTAACATAACTTGCTTGGATGTCATTTTTTATAAGTAATTAGTAATACTGTCATTTTTTATAAGTAATTAGTAATACTCATTTCAAATCCTCCTTAAATTCAACCAACAAACACCCCATTAATCTCCAATCTACGATAGAGATTCCACCCAGTTCACATTAATTACAATAATAAAAAAAAATCGTGACTATATCAGTATAGCTTAGGCTATAAACTTGTAGTATTAGATTTGTTTTTTTTTGAGAAGGTAGTATTAGATTACAAGCAAGGCTGTAACAATTATAATAATTGACTCATCAAAACATAATTTAATAGTTTAAACTTCAATACTTTATGAGCGGTAGGTTTAAATTCACACCTTTATTTATTTATATATGCGAAAGAAAATCCTATTTTTATTTTTTTTGAAAGAAGAAAAATGTATTAAACAACAAAATTAACTTATTCATAAAATTTTATTAAGTTACAAACTTTATATCGATATCGTTCAACAATTATTCCGAATATCAAATAAATTAATAATTTAAATCGAGATAATTTTTTTTTCTAAATTTTATTTCATTAATCCAGTTAAGTTAATCAATAAGCATGTAGTTCAAAATTCCTACTGGAAACTAACAAAAATTAAAAAACATCCTTATATTTTCATGACCAAAATTTACAAATTAGAATCTAATTAAAATTTTGCATGATAGTCATGAGTTCGATCCCAAAATCGATATTTGTAGAAATGTCCACGGACGAGGTCAGGAAATGACTTCCTCGTCCCCATCTTCAACATAAAATTAAGTCCTCATCCCTGGAAAAATCTCTTTTTTTTTTTTCAGGATTGGGGCAGGGAATCCCACAGGATATCGATGGGGATCGGGTTTCAAGGAGGATTTTTTTTTCCTTTTACATTTTCTATATATTTTTTTAACAAAAAAAATTAGATTAAAAAAAAAATATCTATAAGTTTCAATTATCAAATAAATTATTCATATGCATAGATAATATCACCAACAAATATATAATTATTTAAATATTAAAGGGGTAAAATTAAGACAAATTATTAAAAAAAAAAAACGGGGCATGGATTGGAACCAAGGTCGGAGAATATAATCCCATTCTCTCAGTTATCCGCCTAATCGGGGATTCTCCATCCAGTTAGGACGGATCCGTACAAGTGAAAATGAATATCTCTAAATATTTGGAAGAAATTGAAAATGAAAATGATACAGCCCACTCATATTTTTTAAAACCAGAGGTGGGTGATTATGAAGAAACAGAGGGTGAGAAGAGAGGTTTAAAAGAGATTAATGAAATTTAGAGTAAACATAGCAGAGATGAATGAAGATTGAGAAACCCAGATGGAATTTAGATTGAAAAGAGTACAAATGAACAAAGATTGATAAACCCCAGATGGAATTTAAAGTGAAAAGAGCACAAATGAACAAAGATTGAGAACCCCAGATGGAGTTTAGAGTTAAAAGAGCATAAACAAACAAACAGATGGAATTTGATGTGAATAAAATGACAAAGAATAAGAAACCCAAATGAAATTTTTGTGTGAAAAGAGGGAAAATGAGAAACAGATGAAGAAGAAAGGGAGATGGAAGAGGAAGAAGAGTTCAAGGATCTTCTTGCTTTCTTTTTTATTTGCGTTGTTAATGTGCATAATCCAAATATATTCGAAAGAGCCAGGCTTGTTAACAATGGACAATTCAACTACAATTTTCGAGTTCGCCAAATTTTAGAAGAAATAAAAAATGGGAAGATTTTGGAAATGAATGAGATCGAAGATGAAGAAATCTGGAGAAAGAGGGTTTGAAAAAAAATAAATAAATGGTTTTGATCAGAGGAAAGAAAAAAATAGGTTGAAAAACAAATATTATTTTAACTAGTAGGACCCACTGAAAAGACTTTTTAAGTTTTTTAAATTAAAAAAAAAATAAATTAAACTTTAAAACATCATTCACTACAGACAAAATACTTACCCGTTTTTTGTGAGGATTTTCAAATCAACCCCTTTTTTACAATAGTTTTTAAAATCTATCCTATTTTTCTATTTTGCCCAAAAAAAAGAGAGTAAAAGTAGTTCAAAATTTGAAAATAAAAATAAAAAAAAAGGGAAAAAGTAAATAAAAAGTAATAAACAAATGTGGAAGAGAATTTATGGGAAAGATAGGAAATGAAAAAACGGGGGAGAAGTGGGACCGAGGGCCGATCTCATCTTCTTTGGAGCCGTCAGATGAAAACGATGCGAGCTGTTCTTTCATTTCGCTCTCAAAATAAATAATAATTACAATCTCAGCCACTCATGAAAAAAAGAACTCCAAACCAAAACCCCCCATCTCTTTCTTCTTCTTCTTCATCGTCTCGGTGAAATCAATCTTCTGGTTCTGGATCGTTGCGCCTTCACAATCTTTTTCCGATAATATTCTCTCTGATCTTCATCCGAGTTCGCAGATTTCCGCATTCTGGTTTTCAAATCTAGCCACCAGCACCGACACGGTATTGTTCTTCGCCTTCGAACTGGTTTTGATTACTTCCATGGCGGTTTCGGAGGTCTAGATTTGGTTCGTTTCTATACTTCTGCATGCACTTACTGGAAACTAGCTTAGCTGCGAGTTGTAGGTTTCGCTTTTGCTATTTGTTTCGTCTAATTGGATTTTAATTTGTAATGTGTGAAGTGTTTATGTTTTTTTTTTTAGAATGTGCTTGGAATTTGTTGTTTGAGATATTTCTGTTTCTTTTCGATCATTCTTGAGTTGAGATATTGATGAATGGAGTATCTGCCCTGCCTTTTTGGTATGTCTGGGGACCTTTGTCTCTTATAATGGCAATGGCAGCATCGTTTTAAGCGATTGAGACCCATTGGTTTATCATCTTATCTTTAGCTTCTGAAAATGTGTTTTAATGGACCACAGAATTGTTTGCTTTCGTTTTGGCTTTCTGGTCTGTCTTTGTCCATATATTGTCAGTTGATCTCTTGCGTCTGATTTCGGATGGGAAGTTTGTTTAGGTTTACCATAGTCCAGCCCATACCTCTGTTTTTGGAATTTGGCTTCTTAGGTAGAAGATAACCCACTTTTTTGAATTGGAACCTTGAAGACATAAGAAAAATAAGTGGACAAGAAACAATTTGGCCGCGCACTTCCTTTATCCTCTTTATCATCAACCATGATCACCAGCTAACTAGTAATTAATTTCATTCGGGTTTCCTTGATATCTAGATGTTATAATATATGGCAGTAGGTGCGCGCAAACAGGCCTCGACAGTCACGAATATTAAATAAAAAAACTCTTTACCATCATATTCGACTGAGTCTGAGTTTTCATAAGTCAATTTCATAATCTATCCATTCTGTAACAAAATAAGGGAGTCTAGAAAAAGAAAAGGCCTGTTCGTGAATTAGGAGGATTTAGATTCGAAACTGATCTATCATTTTGCCTAAGTTATTTGAAGTCCATTTGGATTTTTTTTAATATTAAAAAGCTGTCTATATTGGCTTACATTCACAATACTATTGAAAAAGTCATTGAGAAAGAGCATGTTGAAAAAGTATATGGCAACTATCACTAAGTATTATTTCAAGGAGGAATGTCCTTTGTTATTCCCTGAGAAGAATGGACTAGGAGATCAAAGTTTAAGTGGAGAGCTTTAAGTGGTTGGATTTTTGTGTCAAGAATATTCTTTTTTCACTTTTCAGTCCAAGCTAGGTCTAGGTGTTAGAAAGAGTTTATGCTGACTTTGACTTGATAATTTTGAATTTTCCAGAAATCTGCAGTTGATCATATCAAACGTGTAGTGTCTTTGTAGTCACTGAGTCTTGCTACAGTCTATTTTAAACTCTTGTGCTGTACTTTCCCCCCTCAAGTGTTCGTGTAAGATTTTGAAAAACACTAGCAACTGATGTGGGGAAACTGTGTTGGAGAATACTTTTCACACATTTCTCACAATCAGATGCTAGTTTGATTCCTTCTCATTGTGTAGGCTCAGGAATGATGATAATGTCATGTAGCATTCCTATAGTGCTGCTCCTTTGAGGTTCCTTTGTGCAGCACAGTTTTTATGTAAATGGCTTCGATGTAAATTATCAACTTTCTCTTTATTTGAAACCTCGAGACAGATTAGGAAAGGATTTCTTTTCACAATCACTTACAAGTTATTGTCTATTTAAGGACTATTTGGCTTATGCTCAAATCTATGTTATTTTGAAAATAGTATATTTTTCCAAATTTCATTCCATACTTATTTTAATGCTTTATTTATTTGTAGAACTATGTATTATCAGTTTATATGCACTATTCTTATCCAAAAAAAACTTTTATGGTTTTTATTCTATTATTACAGAACGACCTGCCCTGTTGGTGATCTTCCCTTTGCATCTTATATTGACTGAAAGGCTTGGAATCTTTCCTGAAATGTGCTATATCCAATAGCAAGTAGGAACACTGTATATACATCTGGACCTAACTGAACATATATGGTTGCATGGAACGGGTTGAGATTGAAAGATATTTAGCTGATCAACAACCCCTGGATACCGCTGGACGAGTTTCATTGTTCTATGCTAGCCAAAGTATAAAGCTACATGAGCCTTTCAAAAAAGAAAGGCATAGCTTTACATATGGTGAAGTCAACGATAGCCCTTGTAAGGCTTCTAGAAATCATCAGAAGGATGTAATTTCAGGAAAGATAACCAAGAAGGATGAAATTGTAAGATACATGTCAAATTTACCCTGCTATCTAGAACGCGGTGAACACCTCCAGGAGAAAGTTCTTAGTGTAGGGGTTCTTGACTGGGGGCGTCTTGAAAAATGGCAGCATGGCCACAAACAATTATCAAGCCGAAGTAGCTGGAATCCACCAGTCAGAAGTAATGGATCTTCATTCTCTTCATCTGATTGCTCATCTCCGCATTTTGGAAAAGACCATATCTCTCCTCGTCAAAGAGTGCATCGTCCTTCACTCTATTCGCATCTGTTAGCTTCTCCCCATTCTCAATTTGTCAAATCCTTTGGAGAAACTGATGAAAAACGCCAAGATCTTGAACTTGTACATAGTAACACCTTAACCAGCCAAGGCAAGTCCATAAAAAGCAACCAGTATTCCTGTAATGCTGATAGGGAAGTGAAGATAAAACAGTCAAAGAAGACAGGCCCAGAGACAAAAGTTCTCCAAGAATGTAAACCTCGGCAAGGTGCTCTACATTTTGAAGTTGCGTCTTCTCAATGTGGGGAGTTTATTGAAGTAGAGAAGTCTAGTGCACAAGAAGATTCTGTAGAGAAGCATGACGTCGTGGAAAGACCTGAAGTAATTGTTGTTTTGCCCAGAAACTTACCGAAAAACAATGATACTGAAGTCCCTGAGCTTTCTGATTCAACATTCTTATTAAGTCAAAGGTCCAAAGAAGCAAGTCAGAACAGTTCACTGAAGAGGTCTATGGTGAGTTTTCCTGTAGAGATCAAATACGATATCCCAAATGCAAGCAAAACACATTGTGAAATTAACAGAAACCAATCTCTGCTAAAGCACAATTGCTCCATGAATACTTCCAATAATTCTCACTCTGTATCCAGGACAGTTAGAGAAGGATATACATCCAAAGGTAGAACATCTGAGGAAAAAGCACCAGTTGTTGCACCTTTAAAGTCAATGGTCAAGGAGGCATCCATTGGATTAGATCTGAAAGCAAACACAGTTGCTGTTGACAAAGCAAGAAGCTCTTCACCCTTTAGTCGATTAAGCATTGGCATGGGTAGGAGATGGAAAAGTGTCAGTTCTGCTGGGAATCCACGTGCAAGCAATCAAGGTTCAGCACATATAGCAGTCCAATCAGGATCGGAGAGTGCTAAGCCTTCAGCTTGCTTGAATGATTTGAGGAATGATAAACCCAGCAATACAGGCAGAGCCAGTTCCAGCCCTCTTAGAAGGTTGCTGGATCCTTTACTAAAGCCAAAGGCTGCAGTATATCATCACGCCGTAGAGCCCATAGAGAAAGACTTTAATGACATGGCTGATAAAACATATAATCGGCATTCAGATGCATCTGCAGTACAATTAAGGAAACTTAAGCTAGACATGAGCAGATGCAGGAAAATCAGTGTCAGTGATTCAACTCTGGACAAGAAGCATGGACCTTCTGAAGTTCATGCTCTTTTACAAGTTGCATTTAAGAATGGCTTGCCTTTGTTCACCTTTGCAGTCGACAATGTTGCCAACATTCTTGCAGCTACAGTGAAGTTAACCAGCTTCAGAAAGGGGACAGTTACCCGTACTTTTACCTTCTTCACTGTTCAGGAAGTTAAAAGAAAGAGTGGAAGTTGGATGAATCAAGGTAGTAAGGGAAAAGGTTGTGATTACGTTTCCAATGTCATTGCACAAATGAAGGTTTCTGATTCAGAGATTTCCCAATTGACTCGGCCAGACGAGCCTATTACCAGAGAGTTTGTCTTATTTTCTGGGGATTTGAGACAGGCAGATCGGCAGACCTCAGATTTTCTACCAAATGAAGAGCTAGCTGCCATAATTGTCAAAGTTCCCACCATAAACAAGAAAGGAACTGTTACCGATAAGGTTGAATTAAATGCTTACAACAACTCGACCGAGGTTGGATCTAGGGAATGTTTTCCAGAGATAAAAAGTTATCCTCTTTCCAAGGATGGTGAGCAGGTTCAACCTCCTTCTGGCAGTGAGTTGCTTATTAGTACAACAGTTTTACTGCCAAGTGGTATCCATAGCCTCCCTAGTAAAGGTGGACCTTCATCACTAATAGAACGATGGAATTCGGGTGGATCATGCGACTGTGGGGGTTGGGATTTAGGTTGTAAACTCAGAGTTTTTGGCAATCAGAATCAAATAATCGAGAAATCAAGTTTATCTCGACCTTCTCCAATAACAGATCGGTTTAAGCTTTTCCCTCAGGTATTAATGTTTGATTTCGCCAAGCTAATATGAGAGTTTGTTATTTTGGTCATTTGCATTTTATGTAGATTCATCTTCTTGATCCTTTTTGCTCCATCACAGGAAGGAGTACCAGAAAACCATTGCATCTTGAGTCTGGCTACTTTCAAAGATATGATATACTCGGTTGAGTTCGATTCTTCGTTATCGCTTCTGCAAGCATTCTCTATTTGTCTGGCAATGATAGATAGTAAGAACTCATGCGAACTTTCCGAATCAAGTATTTTGTTCGAAGCGAAGACTTCAGGAGAACCAAAGTTGATGCATAATGATAGATTGTGGACTCCTAATCTTACTGAAAGAGAGGCTTCTACAGAACATGTAACTTGTCCACCACTTTCTCCTTTTGGAAGGGTCTAGCTGGAAATCTGGACTTCATCAGATGTGTAAATGGTATCAGGTATACGTTTCCCGGCCCGGCAATCACATATTACCTTTGTTGATCGGGACCTTTGACATATAGATCGAGAACCCGAAGAACCTTTTGTTTTTAGAATGATCTGTTCATCAGCGCTCAATATTTTTCGTTAACAATAGAGGAAAAATGTAGTATGAAGTATGTACTTTTAAGGGACGCAATCAACATCTATCTAAGTGTGCATATACACAAGTAGATTGTGAAAATTTTGTTTCGGTTTACAAGAGGAAATCAAAATTATGATACTAAGGTCCTTTTTTATAATTATTTGGTTTTTTGTTTTTGAAATTTAAACTTATTTTTACTCAAATTTGTTACGATATATTCCATCTTTTCTTCAAAAATTATGAAAATGCTAATCAAATTTTTTTAAATCATAGGCAAGATGTAGATACCCAAGTAAGAAGAAATATTTGAAGTAATTGTAGGCAGATTTCAAAACTACAAATGAAATTTTTATCAAACTGGTCGAAGTGAAAGATATTCAAATTGTTTACGCTCACAAGTACCCAATATTGTCCTCAACACATTTTATCTATGCTAGAAATTTGGCCTTCTGGTTTTACAAGGCAAACTTGTTCTCAATTATATAAATTCTTCTTTGAGCCGTCGACTAACTTCGATGATGGCAATGTCCCGAGGGTTCGATAACTCGAGCTCCAATTTCATTGGATGATGAAGGACCTTTACCATTTAGCTATCTTCATACAAAATAAGCTCTGAGTGATTTTATATTAATTTTCGTTTTCAAGACATGGCTTGCTCTCTCTCAAAATCTGTTACTATCATCCAATGTTCAATGTTCTCTTCATTAAGTCCGTCCTTATCTCAAACAAAGGCCAATAAAAATGTGTGGGTGAAGAACAGAAGTTGTGATATTTATCTTTTTCGTCCCTAATCTTTGAATGGAGTGGTCAATTTTTTGCCTCTATTTTGAAATGAGTAATGAAAGAGGCTGCATGTGTGATGTTGCCAACTTTAGGCAGCTAGGGGTCTCTGGCATAGGCCCACGATGCTCTGTTTAATGGTCTTTCTTGTCTGATATGCCTCTCCATCATCCTGCCCTTTAGCTTCTTTTTTGGGCATTTTCCCTTTTCATTTGGGTTTTGAACCCTCGGATTTGTTAACCCACCAGTTACATCACATTACTATTTTTAGGGTTTTCTTCCACTACTACTAGCTTAGCCTTTAGGGATATCATGTTGTTTGACTTGCAATTTTGAAATATGAGTTCTGTAAACTTGTTTATGTTGCAGGTCGTTTAGTTTGTGAGTTTATGATGATACATTTATAGGTGTTATGCTACCACGCCCCAAGACTCGGATTTTTGATACTTCAAGTGTTTTTCAGTGGTCTCGAATTAGGGACATTCGATGGAGCATTCTTCGAAATCTGTAGCTTCAATCAGCTTGGTTGTCTCTTGGAGACGGTTTGTGCTGTCAATTTCAGCATAATTCAATTGATTAAGACATAGATAAGAAGTTAGAGGCCACGTGTTGAGATCATCAAACGAAACTGCTTCTACTGTACACCTAAGTGAAAATATGTGTTGGTGAGTTTATAGATTCATAAACTTAGGCTATACAAATTCAATGAACCTATATACAAACTCTCCTACATGGTGAGGCTAGACAAACTCAACCAAGGGCAGAGTTGAAGTTCGAATTATCCAACCAAAAGGTTAGAAGTTCGAGTTTTCCCACCCGACATGTTCAATTCAAAATATAAAATCATCAAATCAATAGTTTCTCATGTCCCCAAGGGGTGGTGCAATGGTTGAAGACTTGTGATTTGAGGGTATGCTCTCCTCAAGGTCTGAAGTTCGAGACTCAGCTGTGAAACTATTCCTTCGATGTCTCTGGTGCCTGGCCTAGGAATGGGTGTGGTCACCAATGTTTAAAAAAAAATCAACAACTTCCCATATAATACGAGTTTGTAGGCTCATAAACTTAGCCTATGATACGAACTCAATCAATCAACAGGCAAATGCACAAAAAAATCTAATCTGTGTGAAATGTGTAGCTTTTGTCGTTTGGTACATGCAGAAGCCAAAAAGGCAGGTTGGTTTCTCCAAAAATGCATCATGAAGAAGAAAAAGAGAGAGGGAAAAAAGGGCATAGCCCCCATGCATGTGTTCTGTAATTTGTGAAATTGTACTTGATTGTGTGTTCCCTTTGGTGACTAAATTTGCAGGTTTGGTGACAGAAAACGTGGTACATTGATGGCGAAGAACAACAAGCAGCTAATATTAGCTCTCACTGTTCCCCAGTTGAGGAATTCAATACCTTTTTGCTCTTTATAATGTTGGTAAGTGGCCAAGCACATCCTAGCAGAGTATCTCCATTCTCTCTGCTCTGCCCTTTCTGCAACTATTCTTTATTTCATCATGTTTCCCTTCTATATTTCTTTATCTATAACAATGCTATGCCTATCAAACAGATTACCGAGGTGTTTGGATGAGGACTTAGTTTGATGATTTTTTTTTAGTAGTTAATATTTGAGACTTGTAGCAAAAAACTTGTTTGGGTGTGGTTTTTTTTAATAGATGAGTTAGAGATAATAACTTGTTTTGATGTGAATTTAAAATAAGTAATCATTTTAAGTAGTAAAAAACAAGGATTAAAAATGAGTTATTTTGAGGAATTAGAAATGAGGAGTTATTTTGAGTAGTTATAAATGAATGATTAGAAATAAGTGGTTAGAAATGAAGAGTTATTTTGAGTAGTTTTAAATGATTGATTAAAAATGAGGAGTTACAAAAACTCGTATGGATGTAGTTTTTTGAAGAGTAATTAGCAAATACTCATTTTAAATCATCCATAAATTCAACAAACAAACACCCCGTATAGGTTCAATTCATAATTTTACAAGTTCCTTTGACTAGAGTCAGCGGTATGTTTGGTAAGAATAGTTGAAATGTGCACGATGATATAAAAAAATATTGATTTATTTTTTGGAGTGAATTTGCCTTCTAAAGTTGTAGCTTGCTTTGTTCACTTTTTTTTTCCATGTGGGATTCATCATTTTTCCCCTCCCCTTGTGTGTGTTGCACTCAATGATAGCAAAGACAAAGAGGCCAAGTGCTTGTGCATCATCAGCCTTCAATAATCAGTCAAAGGTGGGTCTTTTTTGGGATAATGATGATTTACAGATGTTTTCCTTTTGTGGGGAATTGGATTATTTTATACAGAGGAAGATTACTGTTGGGTTTGGACATGACTGAATCTGCTTGATTGGCCAAATAAATTAGAATCTTTACAAGAAAAAGAAAATGTAAATGAGTTGGAGATATGCTTGTCACCAAGTAAATGCCACATAAGGTTTGGGTAAGCTAAGACACATTTCAATTCTTCTTATAAGTCATTTGTCTGACTTTGTTATGATTGATTGATATAGTTAAATTTATCATAATTTATTATTTTAAAATTTTGAGTTGATCAAGGCAGTCATATATTGATTATAATGATGATTGAGTTATAAATTTTAATTTATTAATAAAGTGGTTATTTCGGTTTTGATATAGATTTAGTTTTTTTTTTCAAAAAATAAGTAAAAAGAGGAAACTTAAAAGACATTAAGGGTGTGTTCGGAGCACCGGTTTGGTTATGATAGACGGAGGGTTATGATAAACGGTGGGTTATTATAAATGGTGTTTGAGGGACAAGTTATTATAACAGGGATTATGATAAACTGTGTTTGAAGAACTAGTTATGTAACAAAAAGTAATATATGTAAGATTTAGATAAATGGGCACGTAGGTTTAGGTAACCACCATTTAATAAACGGTGGGTCAAATATCAGTTGAGTTATTATAACCAACCCAGCCGTTTACATTAAACGGGGGCCCAAACACACACTGAAGGACTATAATTAAACTTCATTAAAATGTCATTAGTTAAGTTGCCATTAAATAACCATTTTATTTTTTGGTTTTCTATTTTGTTTTTGTTTTTTTGAAACAGGTTTGTTTGACAACTGACTTTGTTTGAAAACATTTTAAAAATATTAAAGAAATTCTAAAATTAGCCTTTAAAAACAAGTTTTTGTTGTTTTTAAAAAAAGTATGAAAAAGTCAAGAATAAATAGTTCAAAATAAAATGTGATGTTTGAAAATAAAAAAACAATTATAAAACATGTTTTTTTTATTTTTAATTTTTAAAAACATAAAACTAAAATCAATTATCAAACAGCTACGGTTTTTATTTTTTGAAACAAAAAATCAAAAACTAAAAACAAAAAATGAAATAATTATCAAAGAGAGCCTAAAATATGTGCTTTTGAAGTATATAAACTAACAGAAACTTTATTTAAAATAGTGATAAAAAAATACTATTTTTTCTTTGTTTATTTTTATTTGTTAAGCTTTGTCTATAAACTTTGGTTAAAAAGAGCATACAAATTTTATTTAAGTCCTGAATCTTTATATAAAGAATCTAACATAAAATAAAAAAATATTTTTTAAAGAACATAAACTTAATATAGACATTACTTTTGTTGAACGACACGTATAATAAGTCAAATACAATATGAACCCACGCTTTATGAAAAGTTCTAGTATTAAAACAAAAACACTTTTTGAAAGTCGAAAAGTTATTTAATCTATAATAGAAAATGAAATAAAATAATCATGAAGTTTCGTGAAAAAAATAAACTTAAGAACCAATTAAACTCTTGGCAATTGACTAATATTTTTTTCATTTAATGATTTAAAGTTAAAAAAAAATAATAATAATAAAGCGAAAAATTGGGAATGGTGATTGATGGATAGGATTCCTCAACGCGAAATCACCACATGGGTCTCTCTCTTAACAAATTACAATGAAGGCTCGAACAATATACGAATATATAAGAACAATTAAATTTTCATTTAAATTATGGACATATAAAAAATGTTACTTTTTTTTCCCTTGCATTTTGAGATTTATTATGTTTTAATCTATAATTTTAGTATACACTTTCAATACAACTTTGCTATTTAATATTATTCTGGTTCTTTAGGTAGGACTGTTGTTAATTTTCTTTAAAAAGTTACTTTTGGTTAACTTCTTAATTCCTAAATACTAATTTATTGATAAATTTAAGTATAAAGCCTAGAATCCCTCCTCCGGTATTTTGTTTTTATTTAATATTCAATGCATGAGTTTTTTTTTTTTTTTTTTTTGAGATTATAACAATTGGGAGTGGAGGAGATTCAAACTTAAAGCCTCTAGGTCATTAAGTATATATTGATGTTGCTTGAGCTACTGCTCTACTATTGACGAATGCAGGAGAATTCGAACTTATAAGATCTTGATTATTAGCTGGTACAAGATAATAGGAGCTTTATTAGTTTCAATGAATTAATAAAAAAATGTTAACTTGGAATATTTGTTAATTAATTTAGTTTACTCTCATTTTATAAATATTGTGGTTTTCTCTAAATGATAATAAAGTATATCAATCATATGATTTGAACCAAAATAAAATTAATTTTTAAAGGAGGAAATAAATTTAAAAAATATTTCATTCTTTCTCTTAACTTTCAAATTTGTTAAAAAAATATCGTTAAGTTTTTAAGAGTAGGATAGAAGTTGACAAATGCAGTAATAAATTGAAGTGAAAAGTAAAACATGACAGTGAATAGGATAGTGACACAATGATTTGGTTGTTTGGTTGTAAATCAATTTAATACCAGTGTCACAAGTTCGAAATTATGAATTGATATTTGTCCCCTCTCCTATGTACTGAAAAAAAACTTAATTTTATATTTAAAATGACAATTTTTGTAACAATAAGGTTAATTGTTTATGGAAAAACTTGTGTAGAGTGTATGATAAAAAGGTAGAGAAAAAAGAAGAGAGACTAAAATGGATAATCATATGATCAATATTTGGTGGAAATCTATTTTGATACTATAGCGAGTGTGGTTGGTCATTAGGTATACACTAGTGCCCCTTAGCAACTATTACGGCAGCCTGGTCCCCAGAGAAATCTCCAGGATTGGGAGTGGGACTATAGCGGCGTATAGTTCCTTCAAAAGATATGAGAGTGGAATGAAGTTCCTGCCAAACATCAAACTCTCTGCCCTCAATTGAGCACACGACTGGGATGTATTCAGCTGATAGTCCTCCAAGGACATAGGAGGTAAGGTCAGATAGGCTCACCGAAGCACCAGCCAGCTTTAGATTGTCAGCGGTTTGCTTCATTAGAGATAGGTAGTCTAGCATCTTCATAGACCCCTTTTTAGTGTTTTGAAGAACACCTCGGAGTTGGTTAATCCTTGCTTTGCTGATAGCTCCATACATGAGCTCCAACGCCTTCCACACTTCTCGGGAAGTTGCAAAACTTACCACGTCTGCTGCAATAGATGGTACCATCGAGCCGAAAAGCCACCCAGAAAGAGCTCTGTCGGTCGTGGTCCACTCATCAAACTTAGGGTTTGGGATTTGGAGAGGGTTTCCAGAATCATCACTAACCTCTAGAAATTCAACTGGTTGTTTGTTCGTTCCAAGAACAAAACCATCGACCTTCTGGCCTCTTAAGATAGCAAGCACTATGCCCCGCCATAGCAGGTAGTTTTTCTCGTCCAGCTTGACGGTAAGAACTGTGCTCAAGGGATGCCCAAACGATGAATTCATCAGTAACGGAGCAACTGCAGGTGGTGTCGTGACATTGGTGTTGACGGTGGTATTGCTTGCAGAAGCTTGAGCTTCATCAGCCATGGCTTTCGCCCAAATGGCTCTAATACCAAGAAAGGAAATAAAAGAAACATAGGCAGAGAAAAAAGACAAGGAAAGGATTTTTCAGATATGCTCGTTATTTTATTCCCTTGAGCAGAAGGTGTGATTTATACACCAACAAGGAATAACAATACAGAGAAGGAGCCAAGGATCGCTAGACACGTGTCCAAGGAAGAAACAGAAAAGTAAGAGAAGGTAATTACAAAACGACGCTGTAAAGGGGAGAGCAGAATAGCAAGCAAAACGACATAGTTTTAGGAGGGTGCCGTAATATCCCCCCTTAAACGAGAGGGTGATTCCGTCACACCAAGTTTGGAACGAAAAACAGTAAACTTTGATTCTGTTAGAGCCTTTGTAAGGCCATCGGCCACCTGCTCATCAGTGGGGATATAGCGAACTGCAAGTTGTTTATCAAGAACCTTGTTACGAACAAAATGCACGTCGATCTCAACATGTTTACTCCGAGAGTGAAAGACAGGATTTACGGCCAAGGCCATAGCACTGGTGTTATCGCACCAAATAAGAGGTATGGTTGGTAAGCAGACTTGAAGTTTTTTGAGAAGAGACTTTATCCACGAGACATCGCAGAAATAGCAGTGAGCCGGAGATCGTACTGTGCATTCGATCTTTGGGCCAAGGCGACAACATGTCATTTATTGGAGCTCTAAGACACCAAGCAGTTTCCCAGGAAGATACAACTTACAACAATCGATTTGCGATCATCCAAGCCACATGCCCAATCAGCATCACTGAAGGCAATAACAGACAAAGAGGGGGATTTTGGGAAGAACATGCCATATGTGGACGTCCCTTTGAGATAGCGAAGGACTCGCTTAGCAGCCGTCCAATGAGTTGTGGTTGGGTGCTGGAGAAACTGGCTGAGTTTGTTGACAATGTAAGAGATATCAGGTCTTGTGTGTGACAAGTATTGGAGAGCACCAATGACTGATCTGTACAGACATGGATTATCCATGGCTTCACCATCACCAAGAGACAGTTTGGTGCTAGGGACAGCAAGGGTAGGGTAAGGTCGAAGGTGTTGGAATCCAAGCCTATCAAGAAGGTCCACAATGTATTTCGTCTGAGTAAGATGAAGTCCATGTAAGGTACGATAGACTTCAACTCCTAGATAGAAATTCAGATCACCCAAGTCCTTGAGGGATAACTTATTGTTGAGCTCTTGAATGAAGCGATTTATATGAGTGATGGAATTCCCGGTGACAACAATGTCATCAACATAGATAAGCACAAGAATGGTGACACCCAGTTTTCTGAGAATAAACAGAGAGGTATCGGCTTGTGAGTTGTAAAAACCCCACCATTTGAGAGTGGACTTCAACTTATCAAACCAAGCCCTCGGGGCTTGCTTGAGGCCATACAGAGCTTTATGAAGCTTGCACACAAACGTGGGCTTGGCGGTGTCAACGTATCCGGGTGGTTGATCCATGTAGACATCTTCCATAAGTTGGCCATTAAGAAATGCATTGTTAACATCAAGTTGACGTATAGGCCAATCATTTGCAGTGGCAATAGCAAGTACAATTCTGATAGCCGGAGCCTTAATAACTGGACTGAAAGTTTCATGAAAATCAACCCCAGGCTGTTGGTGAAAGCCTTTGGCAACAAGGCGGGCTTTGCATCGGTCAAATGAGCCATCAGCGAGAGTCTTCACTTTGAAGACCCATTTGCAGCCCACTAGGTTCACAGTAGGAGGACACGGAACTAGAGACCAAGTCCCATTGTTCTGAAGAGCAAGCATTTCAGCATCCATTGCCTGTTTCCAAGGTTGAAGTTGGAGGGCCTCCTTTACATTTTTGGGTTCAGCTAAGGATGCAGAAGCAGGTGAGGCAGTGGCAATGTAAGTCCATTTCTTTGGTTTGACAATGCCATGCTTTGATCTGGTAACCATAGGGTGGGTGGGAGGGATGGGACCCAAAGGAGCGGGAGGAGGTAATGGGAGGGATGGTGGTGAAGGAGTGGGATCCGATGCAGGCGATGGAGCAGTATTGACGAGAGAGTGCAGCGGTGGTGCTACTGGAGCCAGAGGGACATTGTAGAGCTGTTGGGAACGATCACAGCCAGGTTGAGCTGATGCAGAATCCTGGGAAATGGACTGGGGTAAGTATGACACACCAGGGGAAGGGGACTCAGTGGGAGATGGGGCGGGGAAGGGAGCAACAGAGGCAATGACTTGGTGTTCTTGGGACAGGTCAGAGGATTGAGTGGAAAAACCATCTTTAAAAGGAAAGCGATATTCATTAAAGACAACATGTCTGGACATGTAAACCCGACCAGTGGAGCTAAGACATCTGTACCCTTTATGACTTTCGCTGTAGCCAAGAAAAACACACCTAGTGCTGTGAAATTGGAACTTGTGGGCTTGATATGGACGAAGACAGGGATAACAAGCTGAGCCAAACACTTTAAGAAGGGTATAGTGTGGTTTTCGCTTATAAATAGTTTCATAAGGTGACAGATCATTGAGAACAGGTGTGGGAAGTCTATTGATGACAAAGGTGGCTGAAAGGAAAGCCTCCCACCAATGGTGAAGAGGCATGGAAGCTTGTGCAAGAAAAGTCAAGCCCATTTCAACTATATGCCGGTGTTTTCTCTCAACAATGCCATTTTGTTGGCTGGTATGAGGACATGGGTGTCTAAACTCAATTCCAGATTGGTCAAGTAGATTTTGGAAAGAGCGGAATTCCCCTCCCCAATCGCTTTGTACGGTTTTAATTTTACACTCGAATTTATTTTCAACAAGGCGTTACAGATTTGATCTAAAAAATTAATATTTGATTATTAATGATTTAATGTTAGTAATACTCTCTTTCTAGGTTAATGAATATTTTGATTATTTTTATTTTTATGTGAATCGAATAGAGAAAAGAAAAGGAAAAAGGAAAAAGAATACCCCACGCGCGGACATGAAGATTGCGACGGTTTCAGCGCTGCCCATTTCGTATTATTATAATAAGTTGGCGCTGCGAACAGAAATACTGAAGAACAAGAGAGAGAAACAGATTCAGCCACAACAAAGCAAAGATTCAGTGAAGAACAAACCAAAGCAGCTGCAAAACGATGATGAGCTTCTAAGAATCTGAACAACAAGGTAATGGTGATTTCAATCGGTGCATTCCTTATCCTTTTCTTCTACTTTCTCGATTCCCTAAGCTCTGCTCTACTTCCAACTTCTTCCCTACTTTCTGCTACTGCTCTCGCCTTTTACCATCATTTTTTTCTTCAGATTCTGTGTTCATTGCTCGAGGAACTTGTGTTCTCTTCAAGATTCAAGAGCTGGTTTGTTTGGTTTTGATTTGTGCGGATTTGTCTATCCGATTTGTGGATTCTTGCCATGGGAGCTCGTTGCTCCAGATTTGGCCTCTGTTTCTGGCCTTCTCAGATCGAATCCAATCTCAACGACTTGTCCTGTGCTGGTCAGTCTTACTTTTGTGCTTTTCATCTGTTCATTCTGGTTTTGTTTCGTCTTGTTGTTGAAAATTAGGGCGTTGTTGT
This sequence comes from Sicyos edulis, assembly GCA_036507275.1. NCBI lineage: Eukaryota > Viridiplantae > Streptophyta > Magnoliopsida > Cucurbitales > Cucurbitaceae > Sicyos > Sicyos edulis. The sequence continues at coordinate 6,275,914 of CM071846.1, forward strand.
TTGTGTTGTGTAGAGAATGAGGATGCATTGCCTGGATTCTGTGAGTACAGCTTCGATCAGCTACGAGCTGCTACTTCGGGGTTTTCTTCCGAGAATATTGTGTCTGAGCATGGCGAGAAAGCGCCCAATGTTGTTTATAGAGGCAAGCTTGATGATGACCGAGTGATCGCTGTCAAGCGCTTCAATAAATCGGCCTGGCCTGATTCTCGCCAATTCCTAGTCCGTCATTTTTCTCTGATTTGAGTGTTGTGCTTGTTTCTGTTTGTGCATTGCCTTGGTGTTAATGAGCTTTGTGAGTTTGCGCATCGATGTTTTAGCCGGAGCGTTTAAGGTGATTGTTAGCTGTGTTTTGGCTTTCAGGATGAAGCTAGAGCCGTGGGGCAGCTGAGGAACCAGCGGCTGGCGAATTTGATTGGATGCTGCTGTGAGGGCAATGAGAGATTGCTAGTGGCTGAGTTCATGCCCAATGAAACTCTTTCCAGACACCTTTTTCATTGTAAATTTTCCTCTAGGCTTTTTGCCCCCTTTTTTATTCAGCTAAAATTAGTGTTTATGTTGCTGAAATTTCTTTATTTGGCTTTCGCCTTTTCTTTTTGGTTGGTCTTTTATACTTTATATATCACGTAGTAGAATATACAATTAATAGCATCTTTGTTGGTGGTTGGAAAGCAAGCATGCAGATGCAAATGTATGCTTTTAGTAAACCTTTTCGTGCAATGACCTTATAGAAACTAGTTGGCTTGTTTTATTTAGAACCCAAGAGATAAAAGGAAATTTTGATTTCAAACGTTGTGCGTATAGAATTATCGATTCGGGTTTTGGGGCGTTAGGTTTCTAGCGGAAATAAGGGGGAAATACATTTTTTCAGCTCTATTAAGATCCAGTTCACGTGTTCATCTTTTCATTTTATTTGAATACTTTGGTTGCTTTTTTTTTGTAGGGGAAACGCAGCCCATGAAGTGGGCAATGAGGCTTCGAGTTGCATTATATTTAGCACAAGCTTTGGAGTACTGCAGTAGCAAGGGACGGGCCCTGTACCATGACCTTAATGCTTATAGAGTTCTATTTGATCTTGTACATAAATTTATCCACTATACTTGTACTTCTACATTTTTCTCCTTTTGATGTTTGACTCTTAATAATTAGCTATACAATACTCAACAGGATGGTAATCCCAGACTCTCCTGTTTTGGCCTTATGAAGAATAGCAGAGATGGAAAGAGCTATAGTACCAACCTGGCTTTCACCCCTCCAGAATATATGAGGACAGGTATTGCATCTGCAGATTAGATATGGTTTGCTTTTGCTTAAATCTCTATCTGAGATTTGTTGATAAAACTCTTAAAATTATTGTTTCTGTGCATTACCTATTGATGCATATGAAAAAGGGTTGGTCCAACCATTATAGGTTGGTCTAGTTATCAAATAAGGGCTTTGTAAACCATAAAGTGCTTAGAGTTTATGGGTTCAATCTATGTTGGTCACAGATCTAGGGATTGGTTTCCTAACTACAACCAAATGTAGTAGGGTCATAAAGTTGTTTCGTGAGAATAATCGAGGTGCACATAAGCTGGACCAAACATTCAAGGATATAAAAAAAAATGATTAGTCCAGAAAATGACATGCAAACCTGGCTTTTGATAAAGGGCTTCATGAATATATATATATATATATATACACACACAACCAGTACCTACCATATTTATCAATTATGCATTATGCTAATAGTAGAGTTTACATTTGACAGGGAGAATATCGGCAGAAAGTGTTGTCTACAGCTTTGGTACTCTATTGCTCGATCTTCTCAGCGGCAAACATATTCCCCCAAGCCATGTAACCTAATTTTTTACTCAAGAAGTTTCTCTACTTGTGGAAGTTTGATTTGACTTTATCCTGATATACAATCAAAGAATTTACTCAAGAAATTTATTCTAAGAGTTGTGTTTCTAGAAAACTAGCTTAAGACTTCAGTAACGTAACGACTAATTTATGTTGGATTTTAACCAAGTTGACTTCTCTCAGGCACTGGATCTGATACGTGGAAAAAATTTTACGATGCTGATGGACTCGTGTTTAGAAGGTCATTTTTCTAATGATGATGGAACTGAACTAGTGAGGTTGGCTTCAAGATGTTTGCAATATGAACTTCGTGAGAGGCCAAATGTCAAGTCTCTTGTAATTGCTCTCACTACTCTCCAGAAAGAAACTGAGGTACAACCATACGTCTAATTCAATGTCCTGGTATTAACTATAAAGAGAATATTCCAAATTTACACAGTTCTACCCACTGGTTTATGTCAGGTTCCTTCTTACGTTCTAATGGGCATTTCGCACGGGAATGCTTCGTCCAATCAAATGGCACTATCACCTTTTGGGGAAGCTTGCTCAAGAACGGATCTAACTGCAATACATGAAATTTTGGAAAAGGCTGGATACAAGGATGATGAGGGAGTTGCAAATGAGGTTGGCAAATTGATCTATAAATTTACTTTTCTAGGATCCCAGATTATGGTGGCAACTCTCCGTTTCATTGGGAGTTGTTTGTTCATTCCAAGGGACGTGAAATTAAGCTAAACCTCTTGTTTTATTTTTGTTCTTCTTGTCCATGCCAGTAAAATGCACGATTTGTTCATGTTTCTAACTTCAGTAATTTTAGATCCTAACGATGACGATGATGCATTTGATATTATATTCTTAACTAGGTGCATTATATGTTTTTATACTAGGTACATTAGTCAATACACATGTTAATCCTATTTAATTTTTATTGGCATAATTCCCCCTTTATTTATATAATATAACTGAAAATACCTTTTAAAAGCTTGCCTGTTTCATTGCTCATCGATGGGGAATATGCTTTTGTCTTGCAGCTTTCTTTCCAAATGTGGACAAGCCAAATACAGGAGACACTCAATTCGAAAAAGCATGGAGACTCAGCATTTCGAGCTAAAGACTTTGTAACTGCCATCGATTGCTACACGCAAGTACGTAATTAACTCATAAAGAGGAGATACTTTGATCCCCCATTTTTTCCTTCCAAATGCTCACATAAATGCCAGTAAAAACTTGTATCACAGTCTAAAATTCAATCACGATATCACGTATTCGTAAGAAAATGTGGATGGCCCGACCAGTAAACTGCGTATCAGTAGAAAAATTCATTGCTCATTATTCTTAAACAAATAGAAACTGAATGTCTTCAAGATGTATTGATCTTTAACTGACCCTTTCTGCAATGGATAACTGATTCCAATGACAAGAAAAAGGCAAACCAATGTGTTTTGATGGCCAATTTTCTGGCATCGATGTTGTTATTGAAAATAATCTCTCATGTTTTTTTGGTGTGCAGTTCATAGATGGAGGAACCATGGTATCGCCAACGGTATTTGCGAGACGTAGCTTGTGTTACTTGATGAGCGACATGCCTCAGGAAGCTCTAGGCGATGCAATGCAAGCCCAAGTGGTGTCACCAGACTGGCCAACTGCCTTGTATCTTCAAGCAGCTGCCCTTTTCATCCTTGGAATGGAAAATGATGCACAAGAAACTCTGAGAGATGGAACAACCCTGGAATCCAAAAAAGAAAGAACTTGAAAGAAAATGTATAGGTATTTCTCTTTAATTTAACATTATTCTTATATTTATTCCTATGTCTCTCATCCCTTTTTCTGTTAAGTTTCTGCAACACTGAAAGGGTTTGGTTATTAAACTTTTGAGTTGGTGTTGGTGTTGGTGTTGTTGTTGTTGTTGGTGCAAATTTATATTTTCTTTGCCCAACAAAGCTATCTGTGATTCTGTTCTCTCGTTATATTCTTTGTTGCATGATTTTGATGATAAAGTTTGAGTTGACATCAAGGAAAAACTGATTTCCCTACCATTTTAGGGTGGATTTAGCTGTTTAAAAGTACCTGAAAAAAATATATCTTACGATTTAGTACAACAACAAAGGATTAGGGGATTCGAACCTGCTACCTCATGGTCGAAGATACCGAGCAATTATCGCTAGGTTAAGCCCGCTTTGACATATCAAAAGGTTTTAGTGTTGAATAAGATATGTAAATCAATAATAAGAACTTTGTAATGGCCTATTAATACATATCTAAGCAGAAGTTCATATGATACACATCCTTGCTGGAAGGCTTAAATAATAGCTCCGGCCATTATTCTTTCATGCAGAAATAAAAGAAAACTAAAAGTATTCTAAAAAAACAAAAGTATTGCTTCATTTTCAAAGTTATTGCTTGACACCAATCTGTTTCCTAATTGGTTAGAACACACACACACCATATATATATCTATACACACATATATGTATATACTAAGGGTGTGTTTGTTATTGGTAGAAAAGAGTGGAGTGGAGTAGAGTAGAAGAGAATGAGGTGGTTAATAGTAGTTTGAAGTGGTTAACTACTCGTATGAAGATTGAGATTAATAATAGTGGAGTAGTCAACTACTTGTTTGAAGATTGTAATTAATAGTGGATGAGTGATAATTTTGATGTGAAGTTTAATAAAATTTAATGTGAAATTTGATAGAAGGGTTGAAGAGTGGTTAACGAGGGTTTTTGAGGAGCATGTCCAAAAAACAAACATACCCTAAAAGACTAGTAGTTCAAATTTTAAAAAGAAAATGGACTGTCATATTGCTCAAGTGCAGCTATATTACATATATATAGATTTCATAGAATGTTTGGCAGCCATAACTCTTCAAGAAAATGAAGGGTTTTTAAGAGAATATTGATTATATAGTTTTTTTTTTCCTCTAGTTACTGCCTCGAGTATGTTATCTCGCAAATTGACAAGACATGTTACCTTATCCCATTCCTTCTTAAACTATGGATCATGTCGCACATTTGATACATAAAATTCACATCAATCCACTTTCTTTTGGCCAAGAAACATCCGTACAGTTGAATCCTGAATCCATGTAAGCTGCCTAATCATCTTCAAAACCAGCTAATAAGACAAGATTGAACAAAATCAGACTACACAGTTTAAGTAGCTTTCATTTTAATGAATAGTGGGTGGGGTACCATGAATGGTCTTTTCGTTGAACAAATCAAGTTTTACTTACAAAAACATAGTATTCTCATCAAACACGAGTCTTAATCTAAGCCATTGATTGTCATAATTCATATATATATATATATATATATATAACCTGAACTTTGTCATGTGTTTAATAACAATACACTTTTGAAAGTTGTAATATCACCCTTGATTTCATTTTGGCACATCATTTTGGGTCACTGCCACATCAACTTTTCATATAAATCTACTCTCATGGAAGTTTTGAGTTTTGAGAGTCACACATTTATTTTTTGGTAAACAAAATGATATTAAAAAAATAAAATAAATAAAAAATGAATGTGTGACTCATATATGTTTTAAGTAGAGAGTGCCTCCTCATTCATGATGAATGGCAAGTTTTAGTTTTCTCGTAGTTTCAAGTTATTACCATTTTGATTTAGGTCCAATATTTTAACAAATTTCTATAAGGATGGTTTAAAAGCGTTTATAAAAATTCAAAGGTAATATTATAACTATTGAAAGAACTCTATCTAATCCTTTTACCATATTATCTATTATTGTTATTGAAGTGTAAAATTGTATTGTATAAAAATACATGTTGAATATAGATCAATTTGAATTTTCAATATAGATGAATCTACATTATATATCTTTCTCTTTATATATAGATATTCATATCAATTACATTTATGCAGTGTTAATATTCATAGTAGCTCAATTCTATTACTTTGCTTAATAATTATATTTCTTTGCTTAATAATTCATGTTGATTCCAATTAATCTAAAATGAAATAAATGAAAGGTCACTAATCTTTTTTTAGCATCCGAAAGAAGTAATTGAACGAGTAGATGATTCAGGGATTCGGTTCCGTCGAAACTTTTTATCTTCAAATTTCGTTTCAAATATATATATAAAGAGAAACTATAACCATTTTCATGTATGAAACTATAACCAATTTCATGTATGAAACTATAACCATTTTCATTGATAAGATGAAAGTGTTACAAGATTTTGAGCTAGCCATTTTAATAAGATAGTGTGGTAAATACAAAACTACGACTCTCAAGAAGTTGAACGTCCAACTTTGATTCCTAAAAGAAAGATTTGCATATTCGAGGGATTATCTCATCATCGACTACACATCAAAGATGAAGAACTCGCATATGGAAGAACCAACCTATCTGGCAAAAAGGGAAAAACAGAGGAAGACGCACCCCAATAGGTGGTGGTGAGTGTGAAGAAAACTCGTAGCTCATCAAGACTATTATGCAAGGGTCGGAGATAGATGAGAAGTCGATCCACTAAGAACCACGAGCAAGATGTTCAACCAGAGGAGAGAGTTTCAGAGAGAGGACAATCATGCCCCATTGTTCTTACAATCACGAACAAGATTTTTTTAGGAGTACTTTTTTTTATATATCATTCAGCCCTTTTTAAAATATATTTTTTTCCCCAATTAACTCTTGACAACTTCCATGTTTAAAAAGGAAACGTGATATTTATCTCACAGCAGGAAAAAAACACAGATTCACAAATACCAACTAGATTCTTCAACCTTTGTTTAACATAAAAATCCACTAGTAACTGAGAATAGAAAATCAATTCAACGTACACTTAGTTCAGGATGATTGATCTTTCTTTTATCTCGGAGACAAGGAAACACAGAATGCCCCTCATATAATGGACTTAAGAAACCTGACAACATTTAAGGACTGCTAATCTGAAGAGAATAGAACTCTGTGAATGGTTGACCAAAAAGAGCAACTTCAATTCCTCTGCAATCATGAAGTTTGAACTTCAGCTGATGATGGGTTCCTTTCTCCCGAATTCGCCATTGTGGTCGATTCGTTCTCTGATGCTCTTGGCAAGCTTGTGATATACTTCCAACAGCGCTTGTGAACTCCGCTGATTTTCTTTGGAGCTTCTGCAATGGGTGTGCCTGGAACAAATTTTTGTAACATTATTCAATCTCTGCCATGGATGGAAGTAGATTGCAGACAGCAACAATGTCATATAGAAATATGTCTTTTTCAGAATAAGAAGAAATGATTTCATTGAGGTGATAGATCTCCACTTGGAGATGAAAAGGAATAAACTAAGGAATCCCGATGGGAATTATGCACTACATAGAAATATTAGTAAGAAAAGTATCTAACAAATAAATACAGAAAACATCCTGAAGTTTCTTCACGTTCTCTGACATACAGAAATATCAGTCTATAGAAACTCAAATTTTAACATTCATTTGTAAGCAATACAATAATGGTTGCCTATATGATCGCCAAGTCTGCAGTCGCCTTGTTGGAGGCTTTGAAAGGAACTTGCTAAACCTGACTCCAGCTTGAGCTTTCAGGACCTTGCCTCAAACAGTGTTTTAAAAGATGTACTCAAACACGTGCCTAGGCAAAAGGCACAAGGCAAGGCACGCCTAATAAGGCGCGCACCTTTTGGTGCTTTTTGTGAAGCCCCGAGGCACGCAAAGGCACACTCCTCGTGGGATTTTGTGTTTTATATACTCCTTTTACTATTTTATCTCCTTGTACAAAGTCATTCGAAGCACACGATAACTTATTTGAAACATTCAATACCTTAAATGACTTAATTCTTCAACTCACAAAAACAACAGTCTCGCTTCCTTTTTTCTTTCCTCCGCAACTCATATCCTCTCGCTTCTCTAGCTACACATTCTCAAATTTTCCATCCACACCATCTTCTGTGGATTCGTCTTCACAACACTATGTTTAAAAGATAGTAGTTGAATCTTATGTATGTTTTTTCTTGATTAAAACTTCGTTTCTTTCCATGAAATGAAAGATTAATATTGTAATTTCATGCATCAATGAAATTGTTTCTTATTCAAAAAAAAGAAATGAAAGATTAATAAGTGAATCTTATGTATGCTTTTTATATTATTCTTAGTTAAACTTTAGCTCTTTCCATGAAATGAAGGTTAATAATTGAAATGTTATGTATGTTTTATATATTATTCTTGGTTAGAACTTCATTTCTGAATTGGGCTCATGCTACTCATCCTTTCAAGGATTATAGTCTCTCCACACTATTGTCTCATTGGCAAAGTTTCATGTAATGATTATATTACACTATTGGATTCCTTTTATGTAACAATCAAAGATTTGTTTCCTATAAAAAAAATAAAAATAATAAAAAACTTCATTTTTATCCATAAAAGTGCTTTTATTGTGTATACACACATATTTTGTGTTTTTTTTAGCCTGCACCTTGCACTTTTGGCTCTAGAGGGCTGTTGTGCCTTAGTATCCTTTCAGCTTTTCAAAACACTAACCTCAAAACTGGAATGCTAGCAGACTTTAGAAAATAAGTACTAAATTGTGATGGAATTTGGTGGCATGAAGTAAACCAATTAACAATAATGATCTAGCATTCATCTTTCCCAATCATGCATCTAAATCAAATGTGATGGTCCCAAATTATATAATTTTTCCAATATAAACAGATCGTATAAGAGATGGAAGTATGCACGAATTCTCATTCTTGTAAATAAACATTCCATAAAAAATCCAAAATGAAATTCCAACAACGATTTAGAACCCAGAATTTGTGAATATAGAATCACTAACCATCTTTATGAGCGATGCCCCATGCCTTGCCATGATTGCCACTCTGTAGAGAAAGTCAAAAAAAGAAAGCTTAAACCCTGAAACCTAATGTTAAACTTCCCATTTAATTATAAGAAATTATAGGGAAAATCTCAGATTCAAACCCTTCAAAGTCTCAAATTCTATCAATCTTAGTAAAAGAACAAAGAAATTACAGAAACCCATTGAGTTTTTACCCGAAACAAAACCCGTAAACAACCTAAATCCACTGGCAAAAACTCCACATCATTTATTCCAAATCTTGAGCAGATTATAGAGGGGGAGATTAAAAAATCAGAAACGAAGCAGCATCAAAATGAAAGAAACAAAAGCAGATGAAGAGAGAGAGAGAGAGAGAGAGACCTTGTAGAGATTGATTTTGGTGATCTGGTAGGAAATTTCATCCCAATGAGCCTTGGCGACATGGTACCCTACACCCCAATTGGGCAAAAACTGAACCACTTCGAACAGATTCTTCCGCTTCTTCTTCTTGGGCTTGGTTTTAGTCGGAGCAGTGTCGGCATTGGAGGCTGACGGCGATGAAGAAGTGCTGAAGTTTTTGAAAAAGGTAGAAGAAAACCTCGACAAGTCTAGGGTTCGACTGATCGCAGTTCTGTTCGCGACTGACATTGGCGCCTCTCTCTCTCTCTCTCTCTCTCTCTCTGGTTTCGCTATTTCGTTGCCTCTACAACCCAGGGTTTAGGAAAGCAAGTGAAAATGGAGATTTTTTTTTTTTTTGTGTAATTGCTGTTTTAACCTTTTGTTTATATATATTTACATATTTGATCCCCACATATATATACCTTACCAACCAACTTTTTCTTTTCTTTTTTTAAATACAATAATATTATGGAAGGGAAATTCAAACTTATAACTCTATGATTATTATTCTTTATTGGCACCAACCAACTATTCTTTATACTAGTCTTATCAACAAACTACTGATTTTAAAATAAAAATTAAAAAAAAACAAACTACTAAAACGTTAAATTGTTAATGTATTCTCGAATTAATGTATACTCTCACTCTTAATTGTTGTAACTAAAAAAAAAGAAGTAATCTTTGAACTTTAAATTTATATTTTTTTAATTTTCAATTTGAGCAATACTTACCATTAAGGAGGCAAACCCTCCTTAAGAATGATGTGATACTATTTGGTGCCACCAAATTTTTATGATAATCTTATCAACCAACCGATTATATTACGATAGTCTTATCAACAAACTGCTAAAACGATAAATATGTTTGAATTATAAAGGTAGTCACTTTTTTTAGAAGATTATAAGTGTAGTTTATGAATGAGTTTTTAAGCTTTAAAATTCATGTTTCAAAAAATTCTAAACTTTTAAGATGATTCAATATGTCAATAATTTTTCAATTTTGTATGTAATTAATCTCTAACATTCAAATATTTTCAAATGAATTGATTTAAAAGATAAAAAAATAATTATCAAATAGAGTTAAAAAAAAAATTGACGTGATTAATATTTTATTAGATTTTTTTTTTTTTTTTTGAGATTACAACATTTGGAGTGGGAGATTTGAATCTATGACTTTATAGTCATTTTGGTGTATATTGAAAAGTCTTTAATTTTAGTGTTTGTTAATTAAAAAAAAAAAAGGTTTATGAATTAAATAGGTACAAATAAATATAAGTAGTTAATGAAATACTATTAACCTACCAAAAATTGAAGATTTGATCATAATAGCCAAAAAAAAGGTGTCTAATTTAGTAATTTGGCAATTTAACCTAACAAAAATGAAGTTTTTTCTCCCTTACTTTCCTTATATCATTACCGTCTTCATTTTTCACAGATAACCATTTAATATGTATGCAGAAGCGTATCTCGAGCGTTGATTTGAAATTAGGGATTTGTGGATGAAGAACAACGAAAAGGATCAAAGAATTCGTTGATGTCTGTCTCTGGCTGATCGAGCAAAGAGCGATGGAGTTTTCTTCACTGTTTAATTTCAACATCCGGAGTTCATATGAAGCTTTGTTTTGGATTTGTGCGGTTCTGCTGCTGCAGAGTTGCAAATGCTCCTCGTCGTCGGATTCCGACTACTTGATCGGACTTGGAAGCTACGACATCACCGGACCGGCGGCGGATGTCAACTTGATGGGATATGCCAACGCGGAGCAAACCGCTTCGGGAGTTCACTTGAGATTGCGAGCTCGTACATTCATTGTCGCCGAGCCACAAGGAGAGAGGGTTGTATTCGTTAATCTCGATGCTTGCATGGCCTCGCAGCTGGTTACAATCAAGGTGCTTCAGAGATTGAAGGCTAGGTACTTGAAACATTGCTTTTTAACCTACCTAGAAATCTGTATGCATTATATTGAACTAAAAATGTTAAGATATATGCTGTTCTCCTGATAGAATTTGTGTAATAAGGATGGAGATTTTGTCCCCGATGCGTGAGTCGGAGACGTGGGTTTTGAAGTTGTGCTCTCTCAAGGTTCTAAGTTTGAGGCTCGCCTCTGACATTAATTTGTAGGCACCTCCTATGTCTTCATTCCTTCGATGTCTTTTGGTACCTGGCCGAAGGACATGTGTGTATAAACGGGTCCATTGGAGCAAGGCTCTGATTTCTCTGTTTACAAAAAGAAGGGAAGGAAGGGGAGTCTGTTTTGACTGTGTCGCCATTTTTTTTAGTTTGAATTTGACGACCGGGAATTGGAACTTTGCTCCGATAATCCCGGGGCACTCGTGCCTATTCCAAGGTCTTGACCTGAAGAACAACAAATGATTTTACAATTAAGCTTAATTCATTGGTCTCTGAGACTCCCAAAGGAGCACATCTTAGAGGCCTCAAGCCTCAACCAATGAGGCTGATCCTTCGGGACTGCAACCATCTTCTAATGTCGCTCATTTTCAGGTATGGAGACCTTTACACTGCAAAAAATGTAGCCATTAGTGGAATTCATACACATGCCGGACCAGGTGGTTATCTTCAGTATATTGTATACATAGTGACATCTTTTGGATTCGTGCAACAGTCGTTTGATGCTCTTGTAAATGGTATTGAGAACAGCATCATACAAGCTCATGAGAATCTGCGTCCAGGATCTATTTTCATAAACAAGGGTAAGGAATAGAACTCGTACTCATTCCTTTTTATTCAGTGAAAGTGCTGCAATTTTCTCTCTTTCTCTTCATTAGGGATTTAATCTTATGGCAAAGAAATGCATATGTTTCCCTGATGACATAGACACAGAATTTGAATGTTGAGTAGAATGCTTTTGTTTGTATTAACAATTCGAGATTTGATCCTATGACTGCATGAAGCAAGTTATTGCTGAGTTGATATTTTTGCAAGAAAGATGAATTGCATGTGGTTTTTGGTTTCTCAACTTGCAGGAAGGCTTTTAGATGCAGGTGTGAACCGCAGCCCTAGTGCATATCTCAATAACCCTGCAACAGAGCGCGAGAAATACAAATACAATGTTGACAAGGAGATGACACTATTGAAATTTGTGGATCTAGAATGGGGCCCTATTGGTAGCTTTAATTGGTTTGCGACTCATGGAACTTCTATGAGTCGTACAAACTCACTGATTAGTGGGGATAACAAGGGTGCTGCTGCACGTTTCATGGAGGATTGGTTTGAGAAAAAACGTGGGGTTAGCTCAGATCTTGAGATGTCTGTAGATGACAGAATCCCTCGAAGAGTCTCGAGCATTATTCCTGATCTTGTAATCAATCGTAAGTTCTTTTTATAAGCACATCATATTTCTCTAAAACTGATGAATTAGGCCCGGTAATGTGGATGTATGCTAACTATGGCTATAAATCTAGTTAAGTCTATTGTCTCACCAATTTAAACATCACATACGGGATTGGGACTACTCTCTTACCTGAGTTTATATTCCAGTAAAAATCAACTCAACCAGCTTCCCATACCAATACCATCTTTCCACTATTCTATATCTCTGCCAGTGACTTATGAAGATGTGATAAACACATAAAATTCAAAACCACCTTGGTTGGCCAGATTCTATCACATTCATTGTGTCTATACTGGGATTCAAAGTAGTGACCAGTAGAGAATAGTTTTTAATTACAGAAGGTGCAAATATATTTAAATTAGTCTTTTCAACGATTAAAATGTCCAAATATGCATCTTGCGTATGGTTTTGATGACAGAATACTTGGTCAAGCTGCATACAGGGAGCGGATATTTGTAGAGTTAATAAAGTAAATCGGAAAAACAAATGTTTTTCTGCCGATTATCTATGAAAGAGGAAACATATCATTCTCAATTTCCTCGTATTTTTCTAACACAGATCATGAGTTACTTGAGCTTGCTGCATCTTTCCAATCTTCTACTGGTAGATCAGCAACCAGGATTCTAAGTTCTTCAAGGCGTGTCAGGGGTGCCCTCAGGAATCCTGATAAACCTCAATTTGTGTCAGCATTTTGTCAATCAAACTGCGGTGATGTGAGCCCAAATGTTCTTGGAGCCTTCTGTATTGATACAGGACTTCCATGTGATTTCAATCACAGTACTTGTGATGGGAAAAATGAGCTATGTTATGGCCGAGGACCAGGGTAAGTGTCCTGAAATTTAAGATCCTTGTATAATTTCAGAGAAGCTTATGAGTAAACCGTGATTTCAATATGCCAGTTATCCTGATGAATTTGAAAGCACGCGGATCATAGGAAAGAAACAATTCAGAAAAGCAGTTGATCTGTTTAGTGATGCATCGGAGCAGTTAAAAGGAAAAGTTGACTACCGTCACACATACGTAGACTTCTCGAAGCTTGAGGTGACTCTTGAACATGGAGGAACTACTGAAGTGGTACAAACATGTCCTGCTGCAATGGGGAACTCATTTGCGGCTGGAACCACTGATGGGCCTGGTGCTTTTGATTTTGAGCAAGGGGATGACAAGGTAACAATGATATTAATTGGAGCGGTTATTCTAGTATGGATTCGTCGATTCCATCTTATAGACTCTCTCACCATCCTTTTACACCCCAATGGTGTTAATTTATCAGGGAAATCCCTTTTGGAGGCTCGTACGTAATTTCTTAAAGAAACCAAAGAAGGAACAAGTTGATTGTCAAAAGCCAAAGCCCATCTTACTAGATACTGGTGAAATGACTAAACCGTATGATTGGGCTGTAAGTTCCAATTACATGTGTGTAATAGATCTTTCTTATAGTTGATTTTTTTTGCCAAAAGCTTAAAGTGATGGGTGTGAGTAAATTTAACTCTATGAACCATCACCATAACTATCTGAAGTTTGTATGTACTGTTTACCACAGTATTGTGAAACTCATTTTTCATTATTTCTACAGCCTGCAATAATTCCCATCCAAATCCTCCGAGTGGGGCAGCTTATCATTCTTGGAGTACCTGGAGGTAATAGCTTTCTTTATTGCTCTACTTTCTGTCAGCTTATACACTTTGCACATATGATGAGAAATTCACCTTTGTTTTCCACCTCCATTTCTAAGCTGTCTGAAATCTTATATCAGAAACTGTACCTGTTGCTTTCAAATCTTTTAATTTGCATATGCAGAAGTCCCTTGTTGAAGTTCTTAGCTTTCTCATATGAACGAATTTATATGCAATTGTGTGTTCAAACTAGGAGATTGGCTGGAGTAAGTAAGCCATACTATGCATACATTATTATGTCTTGAAGTTGCATTGCATACGTTGTAGTTGCAAGCAATGGCTTAATGCAGTCTGAAGAAGTTGATTATGGGGAATATTGAGCTTTTATTTCTTTATCATTATGAATAGTAGACCAACAAAATATCATCTCTTCTAAGTGAATTCAATTGAAAGACTTTCTCCCCTTTTCTGATCCTCAGCTCATAAATTATTTGAGAAAGCGTTGGTTAACCATGGATTTTGCAAAATTGGTTATCTATGTATTTGAATTTTCCTCTAGGAAGGAACCCAAGGAATTGAAAATTACGAAACCCAGCTGTGGAGTGTTTCAAGAAAAAGTTTATCTAGAAAAAAAGTAACAAATTCTTCAGAATGATGAAACTGAAAGCAACTCTTTTTCTCCTAGTGATTTTGTTTAACCATTGATATTGTCCTTCTCTCTTATCAATTTTCTAAAATTTCAAATTACATCTTGTTAAGCTGTCCTTGTAAAATAGATTCCTATTTTCCCAATAGATGTTTGAAGTTTGAATGAGGAGCAGTGGTGGTAAAGCAAACTATAGATCCAGTTTAAGAGTAATTCATGGTCCTCATGTTATAGGGGACAGTTAGTAGGTTGATGTTCATTTTATGTTTTGAGTTATCATTCATTAGCTCCATGTTTATATTTAAAAATAATGATAAAATAATTGCTCCATGTCTGCCTTTAAGAATATTTCTAGATCTGCTTACAAAATTAATTTCTCATTGTCACCTGGTTGCATTCACTCTGAACAACCTGTTGGAATTCTTTTACTACCAGAGTTTACAACAATGGCTGGGAGGCGCCTTCGTGATGCTGTGAAAACGGTGCTATCTGATGGAGCTAAAAGTGAATTGAGTGGCGACATTCATATTGTGATTGCAGGATTGACAAATTCTTATTCACAGTATGTCACCACTTTTGAAGAGTACCAAGTGCAGAGATATGAGGTCAGTTCTCTATGTAGAGAGTTTCATGTGGAATTTATTTCTAGGCAATTTAGTACATCATTTCATAATGGAGATATCCTTAGTCACAGTAAAAAATAATTATAAAAAAAAGTTAAAAGAGTGATGGACCTAATTGTGTGCCTGTAAATGCTGAGGTTCATAACCATTACGTTTATTTTATACCTGCTAGGGTGAAAAATAGAATCTTGGAAAGCAATCTGCACCTTATATTAATAGTTCTTTATGAATTCGTGGACAGGTTACTCTTTAATCCTTTAAAACGAACTGCTTTTATTTTTACATTTAAACCTGATACTTTAAACTTGTAAATCTTCATATTGCTATTTGGAAATCTGCATGAACACATCATATTATTGAAGTACTATAACTATTTGATTCTTCTGCATATTTTCTCTACGGTTTTAGGAGAAAAAGAAACTAAGAGAACACATAAAATCTGTGTAGCAGATAGAATAGTCTAGTAGTGTTTGTAGCCGATAGAGTTGTCGAGGTGTGTTCGCAAGCTGATTCGGACACTCTTGGATATCAAAAAATAAAAAATAAAAATCTGTGTAGCAGATAGAATAGTCTTTTTTTTTAAGGGAGATAGAATAGTCTTTAGTGAGGCTGTACCAAGAAGTTTGTATTTTTTCACTTACCAGCATAAAATCTTCGTTTTCAGGGCGCCTCGACGTTATACGGTCCTCATACTCTCAGTGCCTACATTCAAGAGTTTAAGAAGCTCGCCCGTGCCCTTGTAGATGGCCAAGCAGTTGGCGCAGGGCCACAACCTCCAGATTTACTGGATAAGCAGATAGGATTATTACCATCTGTTGTAATGGACACCACTCCTCATTCAGGAAAATTTGGCGATGTAAAATATGACGTTCCCAAAAACTCGACCTTCAAGAGAGGTGATATGGTGACGGTTACCTTCTGGTCGGCCTGTCCTCGAAACGACCTTTTGACTGAAGGTACATTTGCACTGGTGGAGATTCTCCATGAAAAAAAGCTGTGGGTTCCAGCCTACGATGACGATGATTTCTGCCTGCGTTTTAAGTGGTCGAGACCGTTCAAACTTAGCAGCCGAAGCTATGCAACCATAGAATGGAGAATCCCTAGAACTGCAGCTCCAGGAGTGTACAGAATAACACACTTTGGGGCAGCAAAAACACTTTTCGGATCGATCAACCATTTCACAGGCTCATCCAGTGGTTTTGGCGTAGTGTAGGAAATGCACATAATTACATAAATTGTATGACCAATGTTCGTCTTTGAATCCAAGCTGGTTTACAAGTTTACATCTGCTTATTACCTTACAGAAATATACAACTAACATGGGAGATGGCAACTTCTGTATAATTCACATTAAAATTTCAGACATGTCTGGTCGAGGTGTTCTATTAAGGATACGTCGGAGAAAGGAGCATATACCAATTAACATTAAACTACACGCTGGCATTTGTCTTCTAAGAATGGTAACCTTCTTGATCAAAGCAAGAGCTAAAATTTCAATAACATTGTGGAACTTTTTAGTACTACGGCTCGTAAGTTGTAACATTCATAGCTCAATTGGGACAAATATAATACATGAAATGATGTTGCTTTATTCTTGCCCAAGTTCTGTTATTCTGTAATAAGCTGAGGCTGAGGCTTTTATTTCTTTTGCAGACTCTTTGACATATTTATATTTACTGTGGAACAATTCCATAAAAGAACACAAAATTAAAGTCCCATGTGACCGACCAGTTATGATAAAAGACGGTATGGAAAGTTTTGAGACTATATGGTCCTAATTGTCAAGTACTTTTCGGTTTGCCTAGGAATACATCCCATTTTTTCTAGTATTGCCTTGATATTTCTTAAGCTAAATTACAATTAAACTCGCCCTTGAATATCAATCAACTTTCTTTGCATACTTTAAAAGACCGTAAGTCATAAATGTCAAGACAATTTCAGAGCATAATCTCAATAATTGAACTTTTGTAGCTGAATCCAAAAACCAAAATAGTTCACTCAAAGTAAACTAGATCGAACATGTCTACATAAATGTCAATACTTCAAAGATAGTTCTCTTCCAACAAACCCTTCATTGCTTGTGGTAAGCACAATATTAGTCAAAACATGTAATCTCAAACCCCTTAAAATACAAAATCAAATGATAAACGAAAAGAGGAAGAAAGAATTAAAATTTTAAGCTCAGAAACAGAAAAGTACATATTGGACGAGAGAACTCTTAAATTACAAATCATAATGACTGCTATACTAAATATAAGAAAAGTTAGGGAAACATCCTGAAACGGATTTAGAAAACAGATGGCAACTCAGTAAATTTAGACCTAAGGCTTCGTCTCGTCCTCATCTTCTTCTATTTTGGGAGCCAAGTAAAACCTAACATAACCCATCTCTGCTATTTTATACTCAACAACTACAGGTAGCTCAGATGACAAGCTGATGGTAACAGTGTTAGATAGAGGCGTGGCTTTGGTGAATGAATTCATATACCTCAGAGCAAATGTTAAAGAAACTGGCTCGTTCATCTCTATAACTGTTGCTTCTTCAGGCTGCATTGCCCAAAAATGAAAAACATCAACATTCAGAATTTGAAAACATATTTGGTAAATCAATTTAACACCCTACAGAGTTAAAACTCATTCAAACCTTGTCTACAGTTGTGTTCTGCCTGCAAACTATGTTGGCAGATCCAATATCACCTCTTGTTGAGAACTTGACACCTTCCTTTGTAACAGAAATTACAACTGCAAGAATTGATGAAAATGATTAATTTTTTAATAACCCAAGAATTGATCATATACAACAATCAGAATTAACAATGAAATGCATCGAAATGTACCAGTATCGCCAATGCTGCTGAGATCTTTGCATATTCTAGCAAATTCAGCAGAAGGCATCCTAACAATGGCATGATACTCAGCATCTGGAATTCCAAGATGCTCGCTGTCAATGTCCATCAATTTCATCTCAAAATCAGAAATCTTGTCTTGGGCTGATATCATGCAAAGAACAGACAAAAGGTAAGAAAGAAAGCTTCAGATACTTGCTACAAGTAAAAAATCAAAACCCTTCAATGAAAAGAAGCCACCAGCACTATGTAAAATTGGAATTGACAAAGACATGACTAGAAACAGCAGAGTCAGTTTTTCGGCTGATTGACAAAAGGTTTGTCCAGGGAAAAAGATTGTGTACTCATAATTATTTGATTTCTATCCAACTCTACACAGATACAAATATTAACATTTAAAGGTTTCACTCCTAGTTAATAATCGTTGGAGACTGACCCAGGATCATATTATGCTATTAAGTCGGATAGAACCTGACATGCAACTTATTTTTTTAATTATCCATGACTATCTAAGCCAGCTTGTGCATACAGGTAAATCTATAGGAAGTTAATTCCTAAACAGGTGGCAAATTGAACCCATCATTTCTTAGTTCCCAAAGAACTCTTAACCACTAGGTCCCTCTGGGTTTGACATGCAACTTGATAGCTTAAAATTAACAGATCAACAATTTCTAAACAGACAAGGAAAAACAAGCTAACAACCCACAAACTAAACAGCTACAAAAACGAAGCACCAAGTCTAAAATAACTGTATAAAGATGAAAGAACAAGATCACAGTGGCATCGAGTCCAAGATGATTGAAATAACTAAAGAACGACGAAAGAGAAAAATCATACTGGGGCTTTCGAACATGAAAGTGACAGTATCACTGCCGTCATCGGCCTTGATGGTAATGATATCATCGTTGCCGGCACACTTGAGCATTTTGGACATGTTGTTCAAGTTCATCCCCATGGAAAGGTTTCTGTCGCAGCGATAGTGTTCGAAGCCCTCCGCCCGAAGGAGAAGAGCCACCAGTGCGACATGGCTCGAATCCATGGCCTGAAGCGAGAATCCAGTGGCCGAGCAGTCGAAGTTGGCATCGTTCACCAAATCTTTGATCGATTCCAACACCTTCTTCAGGAGCGAACCTTGAACAAGACGAAGCTCCAACATTTTGGTTTAGAGAAATTTCAGAGCTAGGGTTTGGGGCTGGCTAGGGTTTCGGAAAGTGCGCCAGAAATGGGAACTGAATTCGGTTTTTATAACAAAATAATTTTGAATGTGGAGATATGGATTTGGCGGGTCGGGTTTAATTTGGTCGTTCCCGCCATGCATTTTAAACTAGGCGGGTTTGTCGGCCATGTTTTGTATTGGGCTTTTAGTTAGGCCCATTCATCTTGGTCTGTTGTTTGTAGGGTGTATAAGGTCAGGGTAGGGTTGAATAGAGTTGGATGAACTTTTTGGACTTAACCCAATATTTTGGGTGGGTCAATTCACCCACTCATTCAATCCTATTATTACCGCAATTCAAAGTCAATGCTAGATTTGGTAGGATATGTTACTCTCATTTTTTTTATTTTGAGATTCAACTTAGAAGTTCATAAATATGTTAATTAAAATGCATTGATCTGTTACCTATCTTATTAGTATATATTTCTTTTTCGAAAACTTAAAAGTATAGTAAGAATTTATCTTTTCAATTCATCTTCTATACACACATAATATATATAATCTTATTAGTTTAGGTTGGGTTAGATTAAACGTGCAAAAAATTACTCAATCCAAGAACCAACCTAACTCAACAAAAACTATAAAATCATAACACAATCTAACCCAAAAAAAAGTTATCGGTTCTTTTGTACTCCTAATCTGGTGTTAGCCATATGTTTAGACCTAATAATACTTGCACCATCTTCTCTTACAACTTATTATTGGGATGATAAATTTTCTATGGCCATATTGCTAATGAATAGTCTCCCCCACCTCTGTTCCAAACTGGAATACTCCTTTTTAATTGTCGTTCCACAGTTTGCCAAATTTCTTGACGTTTATCTAGAGTTTTAAAATCGAGTGGATGCTTGAGAATTTGGAATTTAAAAATTACTCTATTCTCCTATCATTTTTACAAGTTTGTTCACGTTTTATTATTATTTATATTAAAATTATTGAATCCGACTTGAAAATTTAGGATATAATTATTTTTTGGACATAACCACTCCTAAAAAATCTCTTGTTTGTTTTTTTTTCTTTTTGATAAACAACTACTTTTTATTGTTCTTAACTACTCTTCAGCCTTACTATCAAACCCCACATTAAATTTTATTAAACTTCACATCAAATTTATTATTCAACCATTAATTGATTATTCTACTATTATTAACTTCAATTCTCAAACAAGTAGTTAATCACTTCAAACTACTATCAACGACTTCGCTTCCTTCCACTCCACTCTTCTCTACAAAAAAGCAAAGGCACCCTTTAGAACAAAACTCAAATATTCTATTCAAAATATTATTTAAAAAACGATATAAATCAAAATTAAGAGAAAATGAACCTAATTTTTAAAAATGAAAGACCAAAAAAAAAAAAAAGAAGTTATGGCCTAAATCATTTTCTTACACTTTTGTTACTACTATATATATATATACTCAGTGTGGTGAGTCATGACAGGCAATCTGAGGTATATTATTGTCAGCCCTTTTATGCATCTGTTTGAACTGTGGCAGCCAATAAAGCTTTTGATCGTATAAAACTTTTATCCTTCAATGATGGCCCCCACGTTTTTCTCAAATTCAACACTAAGTATAATAATGTGTTTAAATTGCTCTATGCTTTTGGGAATTATCTTCATATCAACCACGCCTTGTTAGCACCAGACCATCTTCTCACAAACTCATACAGGTTTTGGTTAACTTCTACCAACCGCTCTTCAAACTCGTGACCGCTAAGATTGTGCAAACCCGAGAAGCCAAATGCACACTTCGATTATTTCACAAACGTTTAACTTTACTACATTTAATTGTCAACGTAACTCGTAGAAAATTAATGTTTAAGGAAGTAACACCTTAAAAAATTTGGTCCATAATTTCTTAGCACCTTATATATATCTGATAAGTGCACAATAATACACATGTATAAACTACCCTGCAATATGTTTTTCTTTTAGCCAAACTATGATGCAAACATAACAGGTAAGTTCTGGGTAGGCAAGGCAGTACAAAAATACCTCAACTACTTGAAACTAAGAAAACTCTGGTTTTGATGACAGAACCATTACCTAACTTGAACCCAGGACTAACTGGAAATCCCACAATCAGAGAAGCTGATGCCGGTCCACATCGGAACTTCACCACACTTTCCATATACTGCATATGAAATTCGGCTCCTCTGCTTGCCTCGAATTGGCTCGGAGCTGGATCGAGTGAGAATGCCAGCAAATGAAGTAGCCAAACCGCCTTGGCCAGCCCCAAGAACTCACCATAGAACTGACTCCTAGGGTGGTTACCAGCCAAGATTTGTCGACGCTGCTCCGAGTCACCGAACAAGGACTCCTCCATTTTGGGGTGAACAATGGAAAGATACTTCTTGGTGCAGAATTTGCCAAAATGGCAAGTTGGTAAGATCCCAAGAAGCTCTGTAGGGTCCATGGCCTTCATGTCACAATATTGGGTGAAACAATCCCGCCGAAACTGCTCCGGATTGAGCAGAGAGGAGAGGCTACCATCCATATAGAACGTCTCGTGATCGAAACCATGGAAAATCTTGCGGGAAATGTACGATTCGAGAGCAAACTTGGCATGGTGAGTAGTAGCAACAGTACTAAGGAAGGTATTGTCACCCTCAGCGAAGGCAGATTCTATGGAACGGACTGCAGCTGCAATGTCCCAATGAGCAGAGCGCATAAAGGAGAGCATGAGCGATGTGAAGGATTTTGAAGCCTCTTTGAATTGGCTCATTGTGGCCTCAAACAACTCAGGAACTGGACATGCTGCCACTGTCATAAATTGAGGGTTCAGTTATGAAATCTTTGGCCCCAAAGATACAAACAACTTTTTTTTGGACAAGACCCAAAGATCCAAACCCTTTAACTATGATTAGGCTCTGGTTGCTATGTTCTTCCAATTGTATACTTCTTTTTTGGACAGCTTACGTGCGAGCCTCAACTATTCAACTATTCTTATCGGATAAACTATTTCACGCTATAACATTTAGTTGTCGAGAAAATTCGTAGTAAACGAATTCACCATTTGTTGTAGTTTCTCAAAGATCTGAACTGCTAGGCTAATTGTTAATGTACTAGTAAAGCAAAATCAATCAATTCAGTTCAAAATGCTAAACCTAACTCTCTATTTGATGCACCAGTAAATCAATAGATCAAAACAGGAAAACTGTTCATCTCATACCTTGACCAAAATTGCTGCTGAGCTTCCTCTTGGACTGGGATCTTCCTTTCTTGCTGCTGCTCTTGGCAAGTTCCATAGATTTCTTAAGCTTCTCTTTGAGATTCTGAACCTCCACATCTCTGGCCTTCACCTCCTTCTTCAGTTCCTCCATGGCCGCCTCGTACGGAGCAACGATCTCCTTCAGCATTCCGACGACACCGCCGTTTCTCCTTCCTCCGCCTCCAGAGCCATGGACAATCAAACTCCGGCGAAACCTCTCTCTGAAAACCCCTAGCCTCCTCAACTCCGCCACAACGGCCACATCCGCCGCCCGCATCTTCGCCGGATCCCAAGGGCAATGCGCGTCTTGTAAAATCACATACGCCTTTTTCATACACGAAACCACATCGAACACTTCGTTCATCAGAATCTCCATCTCCACCAGCTTCTCCACTCCGATTAGCTCTTCCTGCGCCCTAGCTCCTTCATCCGCCGCCTCGAGTTCGTCGGAATCGTAATGTGCGTCGTCGTGGCCGTCGCGATTCTTGGCGGCGATCTCGGCGGAATCGTGGCGGACGGCGGCGAGTGGATGGAGCAGGCAAGAGGCTGTGACGCGTTGAATCAGATCGGAGAAGTTGGAGGCCTTGTTCGCCATTTCTTCTTCGCCGTTGAAGGAGAATCAATGGCGACTACTTGGGGAAGCAGTGATGACTGACAATCAAAACTTCTGACATTTCTTAATTGCATTTAAAATAGCATTTTGGCCCCCCTACTTTTTCATTTATTTCCATTGGATCCTTAAGTTTTCAAATACTCCATTTTTGTCCTTGTATAATTTCTTATAGTGTAAATCTTAATAAGCCTAAATTTTAAGATTGCATACAATTATAATCCACTATCATAACCAACTTTTTTTTCTTTTTTTTTCCGTGAAAGCTATAAACGCAGTTCACAATTATATATAAACAATCATTCATTAAAGAAAGCTACATTATAGAAAAACCTAACACAAAAGTAATGCATTTTAATATACTCTGTTTCAGAAATCTTACATCAAAGTAAATTTTTTTGAAAATACAAATATGCAAATAGATTTTACTATACTGAAAATAGATTTAGAGAACTTGTTATTTATATTCTATGGAAAGGGAGGTGTGGAAAATTTCTCCCCAAAAAAGGAACGCCCCATAAGTTGGTAACTTAAGCAGAGACAAAATTGCTGTACAAATCTTTGTCCCCTTTAATACCAAGAGAAACATAAAGGTCCTTTTTTGCACTTCGAACTGGAAAGTCTGCTGAACGAACAGAGTTGGAGCAAGAAGAAGATAATAATCTGTCTCGATATTCCTTTCGAATACCCCATAACTCCTCACCGCAAGTTTTCATGGACGGTCGAGACGGTCTCAAAGGATTGAGGCATCTGCAAGCCAATTTGAGTATGTTCTCCATGGCCACTGTGGATGCAGAAGTCCTTTTCAGTTTGGGATCCATAGCAATCACAGCCTCTCCATCTTTCAACTTCTGCATTGCCTGCATTTGCGTGTTTATAACAAGTCTCTGTTAGGATTCCCATTCCTAGCTTTCTCTAACAATTCCCAAACAGGTATACACAACCAAATATGGACAATAATAATTCTGAAAGTAGAAACGATTTCTTAATCCCCAACAGAATACTTCATTAACGAGTTACAAACATGGATTACAATAGAAAGGATAATGATAAAGAAACAATTAAAAAAAAAAAAAAACTTGTTAACCGGTGGTTCGAGAGCACCAGACCTCTCCAACCAAGTCCTTAGACTCTACTCCCATTACATTTAGATCCTCACAGTCTCCTATATGATTATGATATTTAATTGTTTTGAGTTTTTCTTTGGACTTTAGCTCCTATGCTGGACTTAGAATTAAGGAGCTGAGCCAACCTTCGGTATGCAAATATAGGCTATAGCTCTCGAACCTTCGACAAGTGAGAGGTACATTAAAGTTTCTTGGCACTCTTTCTTTGTTTGTTCAAAATTATTAACAGAAATGGTATTTTACTTATCGGCATCATCTCCATAAGTCAATCCGAACTCACTCTTAAAATAACTAAACGTGTTCAAAACCATTGTTGAATAATCCCTTTAAAATTGATAACCCAAAAATTAAATCTAAAGAGATGGAACCAAAATCACTTTTTGCTAGACTCATTCTATACTACTTTTCAAGAGAATTTGATAAATAAATACAGGATCAAAATACTTACCCATCTTATAGTTACTCTTTCTTTGACAACCCTCTTTGTTTCAATTGGGTGTCTTCCTGTCATGAGTTCTACCAGCAACACACCGAAGGAGTATACATCGCTCTTGTCAGTGAGCTGATAAGTCCTAAGGTATTCAGGATCCAAGTATCCAGCTGTTCCCTTAACTTGGGTTGAGATATGTGTAACGTTAGAATCTTCTGCAACAAGGCGTGCAAACCCAAAATCTGCCACTTTGGCCCGTAGTTTCTCCGTGATTAGGATGTTTGTAGCTTTTATGTCTCTATGGAATATTGGCGCATCTGTCCGTCACATGATACAAAAATCAGATTCGGATTTCTCTCTGTTTGTACAAAACACATCAGGTTAAACATATAGTTAAACTCGGCAACTGAACAGCAGGAGCTACCTAGTTTGTTTTGTAGCGACTCACTAGAATAGCCTCTAGTTTAAGGGAATGTTTGGGAGTGAATTTAGTATTTTGGATGTGACAATTGATTTTGAAATGGGTAAACTTGAATTTATTTTTGTCATACTCAAAATCACCTCCAAGCCTGTTGTGAACTATTTGAATTAATTTTGATGGCATACAAATGTCACTAAAAACAATGAAAATCACTTTTAATAATTTACTCATAAACAAATAGTTTTCACTAAAATTTCTCTTAAATGTGCTCTAATAATAGAAATTTTAGTCTTTACTCTAAGATACCTAGTAATACAAATTTTAATTTATACTCTGAGATCAGATTATGAGGATTTGCTCTCCCTTCCCATTTCTGTAAAAGCTATCAGATGCATTATGAAACTCAAGTGCATACCATTGTACATGTGAAGATAGGTGATAGCATGAGCAACATCAATGGCAATGTCCAGACGCTCTGCAATCTCAAGGCCGACACCTCGCTTCCCTGCATAAACAAATTAATGATCTTGGCATTAACTCCTCTTAAGATAGAAAAATCAGCTAGCTTCTGAGATAAATGCATACATCAAGAAGATACTTTCATTAATTATGATTCACCAAAATTGCATACCATCGAGATGTTCCCTAAGATTTCCATTGCCAACGAATTCAACAATAATGATCCTCTCATCTCCTTGCTCCAGATAGCCATACAAACGTACCAAGCTCAAATGTTGAATCCTTGACAAAGTTTGGATCTCATTCCTGAACTCTGACAGCAAACGCTCCTCATGTGCATTCTGCCAAGAGTATCAAATCTGTCATATGCTAGCTAATTGCAAGGGCTGGAATGAGCCTGAATCCCTCAATGCGCATTATATTTGATTTTTGAAATGAAGGGTTTAAGGGAAATCAAAACCCTACACCTTCTCCAATCTTTAACACTAAGCACTTCTGGAGGTGTTTGTTTTTAGTATTGAACGAGAGCTATTACAAATGAGCTTTTACACTTCCTCAAAAAATTATATCAAAACAAGCTATTGTAATTACTAAAAAATAATCACTCAAAATAACTACTCATTTCTAAAGTTTAAAAAATATTTTCTCATTTTAAAACTAATCTGCAACTCATCTACCAAACTCCACATCCAAACAAGTTATTGGCTACAACTTCTCTACAAAAATTCTCATCCAAACCAACTAGTCTACAAAAATCCACTTCCAAACGGGCAATGCATACGACCTCAATTTCTAATAATTCAAAACTACTACCGATTCAATTCTAATCACTCAAAATAACCATTCATTCTAAATGGTTTTTTTTTGTTTTTGATAACAATGACCATTCTAAATGGTTAGATTAAGATCAATATCATCATTCCACAGGTTTACCAGTTTTTTCCATCGTGAATCTCAAGTGATGAACCCAAACTGTTCAAGAATGTAACAATAGAAAGAAATAACAGAATTTAAGTTTAAGTCCATACCCTTCTAGCTCGCTTTACGGCAACAAGAGACCCGTCTTTGAGCTTCCCTTTATACACCGTTCCAAACGCTCCAGCCCCAACAACATTCGCAGCAGAGAAATTAGCCGTCGCCTTGTAAATTACGTCAATCGAGAATCCCGGAGATGCGAAAACTTCACTCGGAAACGTAGACGACGAACCGTAAGAACCGTACGATCCATACGAACCATAAGACTTCGACGGCGACGAGTTCCTCCAGTAGCTTCCCGTCGAAAACGCTACAAATCAAACAAAAACGAAATCAATTTCCGCATCAATAAACAAACAAACAAACAAACAAACAAAAATAATCAAGAAAACTCACAGGAGACTTCTCTGCGAGAATTGTTGTCTTCTCTGACGCCGATTACAGAAGGATCAGTAGAGTTGTTCTTGTGAGCGACGAAAATGGATTTGAAAAATCCAGAAACTCGATGAACAGCAGCTTTCAGATACTTGTAAGAGATAGCAGAGTCAGGATTGCACTGATTTAGGGCACCGGACCGGCCTTCGATTCGGGATTTGGAGCTTTGGAATTCCTTGTTCTTCATTTGCAGAACTTAAATTCTGCTGATTCTCGATTCGGAAATCTGATGATCATCATTATTTGTCCCCAATATTTTAAGAAGTTTAATTTAAGTAGAGATGATTTAGATGGAAGTATTTAAATTAAAAATAAATAAAAATAATAATAATAATAATAATAATATGAACGATTGTGTCTTTTCTCTTCAACGTGCTGAGAATGAGCAGCGTTTTTCTTCTTTTTATTAAAAATTTGAATAATCCTGAAAATGTCGAAAAGTCCAGGCTTACATTTGAGACTTTTTTTTTTTTTTAAGCTACCTTCTTTTTCTTTTCTTTTAAAAATTAAAAAATTATGTATTATGAGATTCGAATCCGTTTCGTTGTTAAAACATAGACGTTAAATAAACATTTATTTTTAGTCCTAAGAAATGTTTTTTTTAAAAAAAAAACAAGCTCTAAGAAATGTTTAACTATAAACTACATTATTAATTTTTTATTTGGAACTTTAAACAGGTGTAGTAGTTTATAGTGAAACTTTTTTTAAAAAAAGTTTCAAATAAAAAAAACAAGAAAAATAGATCAAGGTCATTAGTGTACATTTAATGACTAAGAAGTCTAAAGTTTGATTATCTCACACTCGATTATTGTAATCTAAAAAAAAGTTTAAAGTGAAAAAAAAAACAAGCAAACAACCATAGTGGTTAGTGATTGACTCATATTTTTTAAGGAATTTTTCATATATGATAATAAAAAAAATAAAAGAAATTTGTGCATAGGAGAAGATTAGAACGAACAATTAAAATTTTGTTAATTTATAAAATGGAAGTAACCAAATAAAAATGGAATTTATAAAAGTGTATAGATTGAATTTGTAATAACTTAATAACTTATTTAAGAACAAATCTACGTGGAATGAATGATCGATGACTCGACTTCATCATCATTATTATTATTATTATCAATAATAACAGTATAAGTTAGGGGTGAAAGAAAAAATCAAAAATTTTAAAAACCAAACCAATTCAATAGATATGTTGAGTTTTTCAAAAAAAAAATAAAGAAAAAAATATATATTAATATTTAAATTTAATGGAAGAAAAGTTTTAGATGTGAAATATGAAACAAAAACATTATAAATATTACTTTATTCTAAAGAGGGTTGTTTTTTGGTAGTAAAATAAAAATCTTTAAAATCAAATTGAAACGAGACCAAAAGTAAAATATAAGCCAAATTTTAATTGAAATAAAAACGAAAATTGAATCAAAATCGATTAGAATCAAATGAAAATTGAATTAATGATTTTTTTTAAAAAATAATTATCATTAGATATGGATTTAAACCTCATTGTTGAAAACAGAAGATATTGGTTCAATTTTGACTTGAAACAAAATCAATGTAAAATCACTCTTAATATAAGTTATGGAGAAAATCCTTAAACTACAATTTTAGTTCATTAGTTTTAGTGAATTTATATATGTAATCACTCAAATATTCAATGATCAATTGTATTCCATTTTTGTTGATGTTTGTGTTGTTGACTTTCAATTTTTAAGTATTTTCAAACTTTTTTGCTATATCGTTTAATAGACTCGATCAATTTTATTTATGATGTGCCAATACATGTTATGAAAAATTATAGTCAAATGATTGAACAACTATTTCCAATCACACAAAAGTCATCCACTCAAAATAGAAACTTGACTATTCTCTTAAAATTGGGCAATCTAAAACGTAAAGGAATAACAAAATTCCAATGGACAAATAATCCCTTGATTACAAACAAAACTACTTTCAAAATCTTATGGAAGAAAATACTTTTCCTTGGAAATAAAGGGATTGGAGAAGTATTATGATCAATGATGCCATGCCATTTTGATTGAACAAGTCTTTTGTGTCATTGTCACTCAAGTGTCGTCGAGTGCACATGACTTGTTGCAAACGCATAATTGCCCAAATATATATAGTGAAACTCAATTTTCTCTTTTTTCTAATTTTTAAATTATAGAAGCAAAAATTAATAGCTCAATTTAAAATTATTGAGATTAATTTGAATCTCTAATCTTTATTTTTGTTGAACTAACAACAAAGTAATATATAAATTGTTATTATTAAAAAAATGAAATTTCACAAATTTAATCGAGACTAAAATAAATATAGTTTAATTGTTATAAAATATTGTCTCGTCTGACTCTTATGCTAGAAGTTTTATCCATAACTATCCACGTATTGTCCCAAAACATCTTACCTCCAAAAAAAAAAGTCATGAGCTTTTATTTGGTTGTAATAAAGGAAAGTGAGCTAAATTTTAACTTGGGTGCATTTATAAAGTTTTTGGACTTTATTAAATTGCTTTGTCACATACTTGATTAAATTGTAGTACTAGTTGAGATGTTGCGAATATATTAGGTATGTGTTATCGTGATTTTATGTGTTGTGTTGAACATTTGAACTCTAAAGAGTTTTAATGGTGATCTTGGCGATCAATCAAGAGGTAGTATTGTCACAATAAGAATGGAGTAGTGCACCTCGAGTATAAATGACCGAAAAGGGATATTGTCACCATAGGTCAAGGGAATGGTGCATATTACTAAGTCATCGACTCACCTTGAATACAAAATAGTTAAAGGGTGATGCAGACTTCAAAGTCTTACTTAATGACTAAATATCAATCTTCAGATGAGAAGTACGTAGGCCCTTATAACAACGATTAGTGGTTCAATATTTTTTGACTTTTAATTGTATATAATTTGTCTTACTATTATCTACACTAAAGCATGTTGTCTCTATTGAATAAAAATGTATAGCGTATATATCAAATGGGTCGGTGGCGCGATTGGTTATCTGGTTTGATGTTAATTTATTTCCACTTCATAGTCACAGTTCGATCTCTGGAATTTATATTTGTAATCCCTCTCCCCCAACTTATACTAAAAAAAATCTTGAGGGAAATACACTTTCAAAACCCAAATTTTCAACCAATTGTGCCATCCCTCGAGAACAATTAAGGATGAGTTAAACAAGGGAGTTATAAGATAACAAAAAAAAACGACTAATTCCATGATAGGATACAGATAAGAGTTTTTTTATAAAGATATTTCTGGCCAAAGTGGAAAGAGTCGAGCACGATTGCTAAATGTTGTATTAAAATCTTTTCCTGAAACCTCATTATCATTTGAAATCATTTTTAATTGCATTCTTTCCTTTACTTTCAGTTCACCAATTTTAAATTGCATTCAACGCAGCTCATTTGTCAAGAAGTTTTTTTTTTTTTTTTTTGACATGGTCAGGAAGACTCAACTTTCCCTTATGTGCTATATAAAAAATTTATTTTCGTTTTTGGAGAATACAACCTTTATTACTTCTGTCATAACACATCATAATGTTTTAGCAACAAAGCTATCAACCTGTATTTTTTAAATTAATAGTATGTTAACTGAATTATGCTTATTTTGACGGTAAAAACTAACTAACAATCATGTAATTTCCATATCGAATGGGTGCAAGGGTTTTATTGTTTGGTTGTAAACCAGTTCAACACCAATGTCATAGATTCAATCTCGAAAATAGGTATTTGTCCCTCCTGCCCAATATATACTAAAAAAACCATGTAATTTCTATAACAAAAAAACAACCGTATAATTTGAAGGAAAAACAGTTTTCAATTATATTACAAATTTTCCAAGTCAACATATTGAAATTAAAATGGCAGAACCAACATTTTCACAGCCATATATCAAAATAAGTTCACTCACAGTTTAGAATTTAGTCTGGCTCGTAAGCTGAACAATGAGTGCCTTCCTTCTGCAACAATTTCTCCAGTGGTTTTGTTCTTAATAATCACACTGGTTCCAGTGTAGCGCCCTTTCTGCCCTAACAGTCTCGAGATTATTTCCAGTTCATCCTGCAATTTTTCACAAACACAGTTCAGATTTCTAGCTCTTGTTTGTTTGATTGATTTAGAGCAGGTGAAGTGAAGAATCTGAGAGGGATAATACGCACATCGACATCCGCAGTCGACATGTGTGCGATCGACATGTCGACAGAAACCGGCTCTGGTAGGGCTTCATTGTAAATTAAGGCGGAGCCAATTTCATCTACAAGGTTTGCGATCGCTCCCGTAGCCAGTTTCCCCGATCGATCCTGAAATCGACAAATAAAAACAAGAGGAATTTAGCAAAATATGATCATTCGCCTCAGATCTCATACTTAATTGAACAAAACGGTACAAATTCGATCATTCACTGATCTAGAAATTCGATTTCAATCCTGACCTAGCGATTTCATACTCAAATGAACAACACGGTACAAATTCAATCATTCGGCGTTGAGAAATTGGATTGCAATCCTGATCGAGCGATTTCAAACTCAAATGAACAACACGGTTCAAATTCGATCATTCGGCGATCAAGAAGTTCGATTGCAAATCTGATCGAGCGATTTCAAACTCAAACGAACAAACAACACGGTACAAATTCGATCATTCGGTGTTAGAGAAATTCGATGTGTATTCAGATCGAGAAATTAGAGCGCATAATTTGCAAAATTAACGTGCCCTCTTTCATCATCGAGTAATTTCAGAGCTGAATTAGAAATTTCGCTCGCAGAAGAATCGATTTCGCAACATCTTCATCAGAAATCAGACCTAGCTTCAAAACTAGGGGAAATAGAAGGCTCAGGATCTAAGAGAGAGTTGAGTATTGTTACCGTGAGCCTTGGAGGGACGTTGAAGGTACAAACGATGAGCCCTGGTTCGACGCGGTCGACTCGGATGCCACTGAGAGCGAAGACGTTGTAGAAGCATACCTCGCCGGCTTTCTTCGGCCGGACGGCGAGCTTCTCGACGGCGTCCGATTCTTCCCGAGTCAATTCCAGGAGCTGCTTCGCCTTCTCCATGATTTCTCGCTTTCACTTCTCTTCTTCTTTCTCCAATTCTCTTTTGGTTATCCAAGAAAGTTCAGATTTCGTTGAGTGATCCAGTGCGGCGCATACACATGGAGGGGTTTATTTGCACCAATCAAATTGATTAATATCTCACGCGCGGCCAAATGGACGGTGGATCTTTGTTTTGCCCGTACCAGCCTGATAGGCTCATTCACATAACCTAAAGTTGAAAGTTAGTTAGAACCTCATTCAAATTAACAATATAAGCTTATACAGCAAACATTTAGGTTGAGTTTGGAGCACCAGTTTAGTTATCATAGACGAATAGTGTTTAGTTATCATTGACAGATTATGATAAGCGGTGGATTATTATATATTGTATCTGAGGGACAGGTTAGTATAACATGAGTTATGATAAATAGTGTTTAAGTGCTGATTATCGCAACAAAAATAATATACGTAAGATTTAGATAAAAAAACACTTAGATTTAGATAAATGGGCGCGTAGATTTTGGTGATCACCGGCTATAATAAACTGTGGGACAAGCATGGATTGGATTGTTATAACCAGTTTACATAAACGGAGCCCAAATACGCCTATAAATCATTTGTTATAGTTCATCAGATTAAACTTATATGTTTTTATTACATGCTGGATAAAGCTTGAAAAACTGAAATCAATTTCAGTTGTGGATTGCTTAGTTTGTTTA
The DNA here is from genome assembly GCA_036507275.1 of Sicyos edulis. Classification (NCBI taxonomy): domain Eukaryota; kingdom Viridiplantae; phylum Streptophyta; class Magnoliopsida; order Cucurbitales; family Cucurbitaceae; genus Sicyos; species Sicyos edulis. The sequence goes on from CM071846.1 coordinate 6,308,658, forward strand.
ACCAGTTCTATTCAATTTTTAGACATTATTGAGATATGAACTTTGGCTCTAATACAACTAAAATTCATAATAATGAAGAGGTTGTTTTACATTTATTCTTTAGTAAGTTGTCCATACATTTTCTACACAATTCAACGAGCAGTTCCAATAGGCCTCTTATACTTATACCACTTGGCTATGAAAAGATAAGCAATCAAATTTATGACACTCAAGATCACCAATAGAAAAAAGAAGTAATGTATATGGCCGTAGTTCAAATTGTCTGGTATCCATCCAAGCTTCCCATCTTTAGTGCTGGCTGTTGTGACAATAGTCACAAGTAGAGAGCTTAGGTAGTTTCCGAGTGCAACGGTAGTGAGCGAGAGAGCGGTGCAGAGGCTTCGCATGGCATCGGGAGCTTGCTCGTAAAAGAATTCCAACTGCCCAATGAAGGTAAACACTTCAGCACAACCTATAAGAAAATATTGAGGAACTTGCCAGAAGATGGACATCGGCATATTCTTGAGTAGATAATAGTTGTTCCTTTTCACTTCTCGAAGCCTCACAAGCTCTAAGATTGCTGCTGATAGCATGGCTAGAATTGAAATAAACAGGCCAATGCCCATTCTCTGCAGTTGAGTTATCCCGTTTGGGTGACCCGTGTATTTTCGAGCCGTTGGAACTATGATTCGATCGTAAATTGGGACCCAAAAGATGACGCTTAATGTGTCGAAGATGGAGAGAGACGCAGCTGGGATCTCGAAGTTGGGGCCAATATGAGCATCCATTTTGTCACCTTGTAATACAAATAAATTGCCCATTTGACTATATACAGCAGCAAATATGATCCCTGTTGCCCATATTGGAAGCAACCTTATGACAGCCTTTAGCTCCTCTACTTGAGTGACAGGGCAAAGCTTCCATGGGTTTACTGAGCCCTTTAACATTTGATCTGATTCAATCTCCACAGCCGCCTTGTCAAAGAACCTGACGAAGCCGACATAACAAAGTTGAGATAACTAAATTTACCCCAACCCATCGTTTTAAGCTAGTTTTTGGGTTGACGGATAATTTAACATAATTCAACGTGCTACCAGAGCAGAAGGTGTGGTTTAATATAATTCAAGAAGATATAACAACAATCATTTCTTACTCGATACATGTCGCATTTTAATTATTGACGTTCTTAGAGCATGTAGTTTCTAAAACTAATTGATGTTAAGTGTTTCAAGGTATGGTTTTCGATTTCAAAAACAAACCTGAAATCATCAGTGTGGTCAAGTTTGCGGCTTCCTACGATAGAAGACTCGGAATCAGCAGTCTCATACAAAGCCTTGCCTTCAGGTACTTTCACCTTATATTTTCTAAAAGACGCCACGATGACCTGACATACGCGTGTTAAAGGACTTCCTCCAGGTTTCTGGTTCCGATACAGCCGAGTCCCCGAAAAGAAACTCACGACCGCAATCGCCATAGCTATGGCAGGAATACCAAAACCCCAAGCCCAGCTCACATTATCTTGCACCCAAACAAGGACAGAACTTGCAATAAGAGCACCAACATTGATGGAAAGATAGAACCAATTGAAGAAAGAACTCTTGTGCTTTTTCTCAATTTCATTAGCATCATCAAACTGATCTGCTCCATAAGATGAAACACAAGGCTTAATCCCACCAGTTCCCAATGCAATCAAATACAAAGCCACAAAACACACTGCACTTTGAGTATTCGTAGCTTGACATTCATCTTTAGCAACACAACTGGGCTTTAAACCAGGAACTGAAGCTGACAATGTCAAAAGTGTCATTCCCTGCAAATATTACAATTTTCCCATCAAACTTTTTTTAAAAAAACCTTTTGTTTCAATGAGTGTTTAGACCAGTTTCGTGCACCTCAATTAAATTTACGGGACATCTTGACCATACTACATTTACTTGCCGTCAAGAAAACTCATGAAATTAATTCTTAAATAGGCGACTAAACTCATTCCATTTTAGTTTTTTAAGATTTCTTTTGACCATTAAGCCAATTCATTATCGTTTTTTTCAAATGAAAACTCCTAAACAGATCAACAACACAAAAACCGTTTTCTTTTAATCCAACAACATACGAATGGGTCAGTGACACAATGGTTTCATTGTTTGGTTGTAAACCAGGACAACACCAACATCGCATATTCGATCCCGTGAATCGGTATTTTTCCCCCTCCTCCTATATGTACTCAAAAAAGAAAAAAAATAATGCAAGAAACCTATAAAACTCACAATAACATAGATGATGGAGAAGGCAGCAATAGTTCGATATCTTCCCAAGTAGGCATCGGCCAGAAAGGCACCAATCAAGGGAGTAATGTAACAGGTTCCGTTCCAATTAGCCACATTCTTAGAAGCTGTGGCACTGTGCTGATTCAAATGCTTCTTAAAGTAAAGCACCAGGTTCGAGCTCATTCCATAGTAAGCCAATCTCTCACAAAATTCATTTCCTATTTCAACCATCAAATACTTCATTTCAGTGCCTTTGATTTTCAAAAACATTTGTACAAAATAGATAACAAAAACAAATAAGTCTATAACTGAAAACAAATTTCATAAGATTAATTTTCTAAAAAACAATCATAATTAAAAACTGAATCATCAACAAGATTAAATTTTATCCAAAAAAAAGTTTTTTTTTAAATTAAATTTGTTTTTATTTAATTTCTCTAAATAACTTTCATCTCTTACCCAAATTATAAAAACAAAAAAATTTAAAAAACTACTTCTTAGTTTTCAAATTTGAGTAGGTGGTAGGGTAGTACAAAATAACTGACAACCCTAACAACCTAAATTACTCAATTCAAACTCTAAAATTGAATTGAGTTATAATTTTATGATTTTTTTTTATTGGATTGATTCTCTAAGTTGTCAAATTTTTTTTAACATATTTATGGATTATGGACAGACTTTAGAGAGGAAAAAAAGATAAATGCAACATGATAATTCGATCAAACCGACCAATAACATATAAATTGAATTTGGTTGAATTTTTTATTAGGTTGACGGATTCATCGACCAAATTTATTGGTTCAAAAAATTCCTAATCTAACTCGGCTCATGTATCCCTCTAATTTGAGAAAAACTTGTCTCCTTATGGCTAAAGAGACAAGTCCTCCTTAATAAGTATGTGACATAATTTAGTGCCACAAAATTTTCTTTTTTTTAAAAAATAGTAGTGTTGAAATAAAAAAATTTGTGGTACCAAATGGTACCACATACCCCACTAAGGAGGGTTTGTTTCCTTAGTCACGAGGAGACAAATTTTTATCATTAGGTAAAACACATGTAAAAAGTATATAAAAAAAATAGAAATAATATTTATAAATGAAAAAAAAAGAAAAGAAAAAAAGAGAACTTTTTAGAGGAAGAAAAGTACCCAAGATGTAAGGACAGGCTTTCCAGGTTCCTGTTTGGGTTGTGATGGCAGGATGTCCTCGGTAGTCCACTGTTCCATCTTGCGTGTGAACAGCATCGTCTTCTTCCGCCATACTTTTTCCAATCTGACAGATTTCAACAAATTCAATTTCAGAAACAAAAATTTATTCTAATTTCTATTTCAAACATTCATAATTTCTCTTACAAGATTAAGCAGAATTTTGGAGAAGAAAAGGCGTAAATTGCAAGAACAAGTGGAATTAAGATAATGTGTAGCCAGATAATGCAAGTCTTGCTAGTGAGTCCACGCGTTGAAGGATTCAAACGAGGAACAAGGACAAGTCTTGTAATGAAAACGTCATGTGGTGGTCCCCTAGGGTGGCACAGTGGTTAAAAAATTAGACTACGAAAATATGTTCCTTTCAAAGTTTCAGGTTCGAGACTCATCTATAACATTACTTTTTTAATATCTTCCGAGGCTATGGATTCTAACTTCCTTAAAATATCTGATGTATCTGTGACAACCTAGAGACGAGTTAGTGGTATTCGAGTATAGAAGAGTTAGAAAGTTCGATTTCTTGATTTTTTAAAAAAATAATAATAATAAAGAGAGTTTGTTGTACGAAAACTATTGGTTTTGTCAATTTGGACGTTGTTTATATCAAAGTTATGTTTGAGATTCACTGTTTTAATGGACGCATGCCGATTTTAATACATTTGTACTGCTTCTTTGTTCTTCCGGAATTCAAAATTGGTAATTTCCCTCAATTCTAAACCCCAAATTCAGCTTACTTACTTAACATGTATCCTTAATTAAGAAATTTCATGTTTGAATTTCAAAACCTTAAAAAAAATTTTTTTTTTTTTTTTTTTTAAATTGTCAATCGTCAACCATTCGTTGATAACTTGATATCGTTCATGTGACATTATTGATTCAAAAATATAAAATAAATACCAATAATAAAATATAAGTCCTAATCGTTTACCATTGGCGTGGATTTCTTCTTCTATTGATATATATTATATTTGTTTGGTTTTTTACACATCATTATTTAAAAAATTTATGTTATCAAACAGAATAAACTAAAAAAAGAAAAAATCAATAGACAAGGAAATTGGAAACTATAAACTTTCCATATGCAGAATTGCTCAAGATATTTCTAGGCCCTCTTGTTAACGTATTTCTTTTTCTTTACAAAGACATCATACCAAATGGATCATAGGCATAGTGATTTTATCATTTGATTTTAAAATGGTTCAACACCAGCATTACAGGTTTAATCTTGAAAATCGGTATTTGTCACTCTCTCCCAAAATATACTCATAAAAAAAAACAACAAAGACATCATTTAAAAAAAATATATATTCCAAATAATTTTACTGCAATTATTCATGCAATATGGGGTGCCCATGTGCACATTTTCATTTATTTAAAGAAAGAATTTGACTTCTATTTTCTTCTTTTGAAAGTTAAGTTGTTAAGAAATAATATGCGATTTGTTGAATTATTTAAGTCTTCAAGATGTATTGATCTAAAGATTTCTATAAATTATTATTTGGAATCAACGTTGTTGTATTTGTACATTAAGAATAATAAATTTTTTTTTTTTTGTCAGGAAGAATAATAAATAATTAAATCCATGTGTGATTGGATTTAAAACCAAATAAGAACTTTTGTTTTAGTTTATAGAACCCTATAAGAAAAAATAATATTATATTTAATCCTCGTCATGTAAATCCACGAAGGTGGGTGTGGTGGAAATTGAAAAGATATTATTATTTTATTATTATTATATTTTGTACGACAGTAATGACTTACAGATTAAGAGGTATTGTTTGTTGAATTTAGGAAGGACTTAGAAATCAGTATTTATTGACAACTTTTAAAAAATCACTATCTATTTTTAACTTTTTTTTTAATTATTCATTTTTAACTATTTAAAATAATTTATTTTTAATCCTTAATTTCTAATCACTCTTTTTTAATTAGTTATTTTTAAACTACTCAAAACTAATTCCTCAATTTAAAACTACGAATAATTTTGTGTGTCCATTCATGTGCATGATTAGATATATCTTTGATATATTGATTAATAATTTTATTAAGTTATTAAATAAAATACAAATTTAATGTGTACTTTTTTTCATCATCTATATTCAAATACGAATTAACTTTCTCTTCGTCTGTTATAGTAGCAGGCCATTTAGGAGGGTTGTCTAAAGCTTCTGTTTCACAAACTGAAAACTTATTTTCCGTCACATTTATCAATCACAAACTTAGGCGACATATTTAAAAATGATCACAAATCAAGCAGTATAAATGCGCAAGCCTCAACCAGAATGAGAAAACATCAATCCAAGGAATAAGAATTACAAGTCAAAGCAGCTAATCAACAAATAAGCAACTCTTGCTAAAAAAAACTTTCAAAATGCGATCAGAATTTCAGCTAACCGATAAAGCATTCACGAATTGCAAAAGAAGTAGATCTTACTTTCATCGAGTGGCTCAAAATTGACACAAATAGCAGTAATAGCACATTTGTAGCTTATCAAAATATGATAGCTCATACCTCAATTTCAATCTGATTTGTATTGTCATCTTCGATTTTGAATCGAATCCAAACGCTCAATTCAATGTCAATTTCAGAAGATAATCAAATGTAGACTACGAAATTCGCACAACACATGAGATCGGCCGGTTCTAATTATTGATGAAGACTGGCGCAAGTAAATTGGAGTCAAAATCTGCCCTTAATTTAGTCCATTAGCCCAAATCCAATTCAAATTTCGATTTCATAAGAACAGCTGCAAGATGACTCATCGAATTCCCAAATCAGTTCTGTAGCAGATGATAATATTCAAGAACAAGAGCCCCAAAATCGATTTCCCTTTTTTCTTTTGAAATTGAGATTCAAATATACAACAGCTTCTACCGATTATATCTAAAAACTAATTTTGCAGCAAAAACTAAAATCTTAAGCCCAATTTCATAACCATTTCGTTTTTTGTTTATAGTTTTTTATTTTTTGTTTTTGGTTTCCGTATTTATTTGATAACTCGTTTTAATTTTCTGTTTTTTAAAATGAAAAACCAAAAAACATGTTTGATAACTGTTTTTTGTTTTCAACTATCATATTTTGTTAGGATTTTGTTAGTTTTTTTTACCATTTATTCTTATTCTTTTCGTACTTTTTTTAAAAACAAAAAAAAAAAACTTGTTTTTAAGAGCTACCTTTTTTTTAGTTTATAGAATTCCTTTAATGTTTTAAAAATATTTTTAAAATTTGAAAAATAAAAACCAAACTTGGTTATCAAACCATAAAAAGTAAAAATAAAAACAAAAAACCAAAAACGTGTTTATCAATCGGGGTCTTAACTGCTCTGATACCAATTGTAAAAACTAATTCAGATCTAAGCATTCATAATCCAAGAACAAATCAAATAGACATGAACAAACAAGAAGGATCAAAGGAGTAGAGAAAAACACACTAAATTTAAGTGGTTCGGACTATGCCTACTCCAATGTTAGAATGTGAACTCATAATGTCATTGCCATAGATTTGTACAAATGACTCATAAGATGGCTAGGGTTCCTAATTCTCTCTCTCAAGGAACAAGATGACCCAATAGGGTTTTATACTAGCATCCAAATACACAACTAACTAACCTCCAATTTTAATCCAAGTTACAAATCAACTCACTAAATGAGCTAATTATGCGTAATTCACCTAATAACAACTCAATTTTCATACAATGTACTACATCTTTAAGAAAGTACATAAATGCTCACCAAATTTCAAAAACAAAAACAACCTTTTGAAAACTTTGTATTTTATTTTATTTTAGTTTGGTCTATAGGTATTCAAGTAAGAAAAAACTTATGGTGAGATAGTTGAGATAAATTTAAATTTAAAAAATAAAAAGCTAAAAATAAAATAATTATCGGACCGAGTTCAAGTAATTATCCTTGTTCGTTCAATGAATGTCCCGAACTAGTTTTTTAAATTTCACAATATACTTGAAAACGCTTCTCTTGGCCATCTATTACACGTCAGCCATCCATTGTGTTCTTACATTTTTACCCCTCCAGCCCAGTTCAATTTAAACGGTCCAATAATGAGTGAGTGGGCTCAACAAGGTTATTCTATGGGCTTTACACTATCTAGCCCAATATTGCATTTGCTACTTGGACTCTTGTTTAATACAAACGCCAACAGGAGTATGCTTCATTAATATAAAACATGCATTATTGACTTCGAATTCATATGAAATCTTAAGATAATATGTCTTAAGTGCTTTTAAAAAAAAAAAAAAAAAATTAACGTTCCATAACATATACTAGTTTAAATCATATTTGACGAAAAAAAAATCTTGAATTTATTTGTTGATTGGTATATATTAGGCCGGTTGAATTATAGTTGGTTGCCTAATATTTTTTTTAGAAGCTTTTTTATTCAGTATTTATCACTGCTTAATTATTTTTAAAAAAATTAATATATTTAATCAATTCTGTTCGCAATAAGTTCCAAAATCTATCACAAATCATAAAAATTACAAATTAGTTGGCAAGTGGACATCTCCTGATTATTCTACCTTAAACGTTGTCTACATTTTAGAGTAGGTGTTGATTAAATATTAGTCCATTAAATTTTATGTTTAATTATCGAAATTAATTGGGGTCGTGAAGCACTTATCAAAATAAGAAACAATTTCATACAATTTTTTTGGTAAGATTAACAATAAATATATATATATATATATATATATATATATATATATATATATATATATATAACGAATAAGAATACTTTGATATACATTTAATGACTAAGAGGTTATAAGTTCAAATCTTCAATAATTTTAACTCAAAAAAATTAAAAATAAATTATTAGATATTAAGTAAGTGTGACCCAACTTAAATCCATAGAATGCTCAAATAAAATAGCCTAAGGTTAAAAATTTTAAATTGTACATATGTTTTGCAAAGAAGAGTAATAATAGTTTCCAACTTATTAAATAATATACATTTTACCATCCAACCAATTTATTTTGTTTACCTGCATCACGAATTATCATTCGATCCACATATTTTTAGAATCAAAGACTTCAAATTTCCTTCTTTTTTTTGTTTTTTCTGAAACGAAGACTTCAAATTTCAAATAGCACAACAATAATTCTTTATTATGTTGAATGAAAAAACAATATAATGGTTAAACCGCCAGGGTGGAGTTCTCACACGTGAGAGGAAGGTGTGGCAAATGAAAGCAGCACGCGCGCACGTGGGAGGAGTCCATCACACGCTTTCCCGGATGCCTTTGAAATCTGAATCACAATTTTGTCCGACTTTTTCTTAACTTTTGGGAAAGGAAAACCCAAAGGGAATCTTCCCATAAATGGAAAATGTCTACGCGAAATTTTATTAAAATAAAATTGTATAATAATTGGCATTAAAAATTCGAGTGTATTATTTTTTATAATTGAATGCCAACAACATTTCCAACTAAATACCCTCTGCTCCCAATTTACCCCTTTGATACACCCAACGGACACATGGGAAAACCACAACACTAACTCTGAAAGAGAGAAAAAAAAAAAAAAAACTCCAACTAATTAAAATCTCTTTCTGTTTTTTTTTTTTTTGAAAAAAACTTTCATTAACGAAGAAGCAAACCAATACAATCTTTCTCCAAGGCAACACCAATGTCAGGGGGGAGATTCTCCCTCCAAAAAAGAGACTCATCTTCAACAGATAGCATAGAAGTCAACCAACAAAAATAATCTGAAGAAACCTGCTTGGCTAACATATCAGCCACCTTGCTATCAAGTCTATTACAATGAGAAATTCTCACAATACCAAGAGAAACAATTAAATGTTTAATATCAACAATGATATTGTTGAATTCTGAAATATTTGAGAAGTCATCTTCTAAAGCTTTGATAACACTTAAAGCATCGGACTCCACTAGAATAGGAGGTAAGTACGAGCTTTGCAAATCCCTCAAATGATTAAGCCCGTCCCTCAGAGCAATGCCTTCCAAAATCTTCACAGACTGATTCTTGAACTTTGACCTCCACCCCACCATCTTGAGATGACCTTTCCAGTCACGAACTACCCATCCCATGCCTCCATCGCCGGAACTAGCTCTAACAGAGGCATCGACATTCAACTTCCATAAGCCTTTAGGAGGAGCCACCCAATTAATATCCACATTAGAAATAGAGGAGGCTTTCTTTGACGTACCTGTATTGAAAAGAATAAGAGAATTAATAGCCTTATCGATAGTATTCTGAAGATTATGGAACTTATCCAAATTTCCATTTATCTTTTGATTTCTAAAGTTCCATAAGCTCTAGATCACAATAATACCTTTAAATCTTTCCTCCTTAGGAATTTTATCACATAGACCTTTCCACAAATCGATTCCCTTTTCCACCCATTTAAAAAATATTTTAAAGTCAGAGAACCAAGGAAATATATGAATCCAAGCACGAACGGCAACCTTGCAACCTTTTATAATGTGCAAGTTTGTTTCACAATCTTTGTGACAAATAGGGCATAAGATATCTATGTCCACCCCCCCTCGTAGAAATATTGAAATTAGTCGGAATAGCATCAACCAGAACACTCCAAGCACCCATCTTAATTTTGGGAGATAGATTGACTTGCCAAAAACTTTTCCATAACATTGAAGTAATTTTAAGGTTAGAAGGAGACTCATCCTTAGAGTTTTCTAGGTTAATGCCAATATGATAAGCACTTTTAACGGAAAAATTACCTTTTGCACAAGCATTCCAAATAATTTCATCATTTGAATCCCTATCCCCCAAAGGAATATTAGAAATAATGTTAGCATCACTCTCGCAAAAGATAGTCGAAATAAGCTCACTATTCCAAGTTCTATTATCCAGCATTAACTCAGCCACACAACGATCCTTCCACTCCTCCTTAACTCCGACCGCGAAAGGATTACCATTTCTATTAATCCAAGGATCCCTTCCAATAGTGATTCTCCTACCATTTCCCACTTTCCATCTGTACCCTTTTTTGAACAAATCACGCCCCCACAGAATGCTTCTCCAAGCAAGGGAAGGGTTGCTGCCCAACGAAGTCGATAAATAATCACCATTAGAAAAATACTTCCCTCCCAGTAATCTACTCAACAAATTATCTGGATACCTAAGAATTCTCCAACTATGCTTAGCTAAGAGGGCTTGATTGAAAGTGTTAAGATTTCTGAACCCAAGCCTCCCCAAATCCTTACTTTTGCTCATATTCGGCCAACTCATCAAATGCGCCTTGCTCCGATTCAACTCTTCTCCCCACCAGAATCTAGCACACATCTTTTGGAGGTCCTCATTAAAAGATTTGGACAACCGAAAGCAATTCATTATATAAGTTGGAATTGCCTGACCAACAACCTTAATCAAAACCTCCTTCCCCCTCTCGACAACATTCCACCCTTCCAATTTTGCAAGCATTTTTCTAACTTCCCCTTGACAGAATGAAAAATCGCTTTCTTATTTCTACTATTTTGCGAGGGCATACCAAGGTGAACTCCAAAATTTTCATTTATTTTAACCTCCAACAACATACTCATCTCACTTTTAGCTTGAGAACTAACATTACTACTAAAAAGAATAGCAGATTTATCAAAGTTAATCATTTGCCCATAAACTTTTTCATAACAATTAAGAATATCTTTTATTTTTAAGCAATCATCTTTTTTGGCTCTGAAAAACAATAGACTATCATCAGCAAAAAATCTCTTTCTCTTTCCATTTATAAAATCCAATTAATTAATCATATACAAACCGCTTTTTAGGGGAAGTTTCACAATAAATTGACTCATTGGATGCATAATAGTTGGAGAATTTAATAAGATAAAATTCCGAAAAGTTTATTGTATAATCAAATATAAGAAGATTGGGCTGTTTAACATTTTCAAAATTCATTAACGTTCAAGTAACATTGATTACTTCCCATAAAAGGACATATATCTATCTAACTCCGTTTTGTAATGGATAAGGGCAAATTAATAAGTAACTAAAAATCAAATCGATTTAATAATTTTTTATTTTCTCAAAAGAAAAACCAATATGCTCATAATATGTGAAATTTTTTGAAAGATTATTTTGGTTTGGTTCGATTTTGTTGGTTTTTTATTTTTATTATCACCCAACCAACAAGAATAAAGCTCTGATATTGTACAATCCAATAACCAAAAGATCATAGGTTTAAGTGTCTCCAACTTCAAATATTATTGAACTAAAAAAAATGATAAAGGCGCCATTTATATTTTTAAAGCTAGAATATTAGCTAGTCTCTATATATATTTTTCAATTGATTTCAAATATATATATCAATTTTATCTATTTTAGTCACTAAATTATTAAAAGTTTAATTTTAATTTATATACTTAAAAACATAATTAATAAATTTTGAAGTTAATTTAATTGAAATTTGTTCCATAGTAATAGTAATAGTAATTTTCATACAATAAAGAATAAAATATAAATATATTTCTACTCTTTTACGATAAAAATCTAATACATATAATTTGTCGAACACGAAAACAACAAAATGTATGATAAAAATATTGAAAGGATTAGTAGCATAATAGTTTCATTGTTTGTTCAACACAATGAATAGAGGTTTGGTCTTGAAAATCAATATTTAATTATCATTTATTTGAGTGTAGTAGCACAATAGCACCTTCTCCATCCCTCTTTCTTTGATCTTGCTATGTTTTCATTTCTTTCTCCATGAAATTGCCTTGTCCCACTCCTAAGGATTAATTTTAGTGGCAGAGACAAGGATTGAGAAGCAATTTCCGTCCTCTCCACCCTATAGACATCTCTAATTTAATGGGTGATTGATTGAATAACTCACTTTTTTATTTTAAAAATGAAACTTGTAAATACTATTTTCATGCAATCTTCTTATCTTATTTATGCTTTTAAAATATGTTAAAGGCCCTTTCTCAAAAAAAATATTTTAAAGGCCAGTCCAAATTTCGAAAATTAAAAGAAAATCAAAACTATTTTCTTAGAGATTTGGAAAAGGTATTGCAATGTTTTATTTTTAAGGACATGACGTAGAAAACAAAATGGTAATAAACAAAAGCTAAATAATGAAAATAACCTAACAATGGATTAGGTTTTAGTTTTTGTTGTTCAATTTGATTTAGTTCAAAAGTAAACATGGAGAGGAATATTGGGGTGACATTATTTTAAATAAGAAAGTATTGTTTAGTTCTCCCACATTTCCAATACCAACTTTATTTAAGTGCTTTCAATTTTCAAGTGCCAGCCACCAACCGCTGAAATTATTTATTTTGTTTTCTCTATAATTAGATTATTAATAAAACAGTGTATTATTATTTTATATTATAAGAGAAAAATAAATAAATAAAACCAAACCAACAAATTTATATTTTGAATGGCTTGTGTTCCCCAGAGCGTGTGCGCATGCAATATAAAAAGACAGACAAACGAGATCCCATTTCATGAAGAGGACTCCAACATATTATTGTCAATGAAATTACCTGTAATTTTGTGTATTTTATTATTTTTATATGCTTCAATTTCAAGCTTCAATGCCCCCATTTTTTCTTTCTTCTTTTATATTTTCTTTCTTCTTTCCTTTAAAATTGACTTTCCACATTTCAAAGAATAAATTAAACAACAAAAAAATTTTAATAAGTAATTGTAATGTATACGTAATTCTCATAAAATAATTATAAATATAGTAAAATTTTAAAATATTTAAATTTATAATCATTAACATTGCATTATAAATACTTATTAATACTATATTAAAAATAATCATTATTATATTATATGTATTATTAATATAATATTATAAAAAAGTATTTTTAATATACATGACTATAATTACTAATTTTTTTAAAAGTAACTATTTTCTTTATGGGACTAATCTTACAAGTTTACCAACTTTAATTTGCCTTTATTTGTCGTTATTGTTCCGATATTAAATGGAAAATTAGGAGCATAGGGATAATTAAGCGGTATGTTGGACTTTTCCAACTTTCAAATGTGGAGAATTCAAATTCATGATCTTTGATCAATATATGTACACTCATGTCGTTGATCATATTAAAATAATTTGAAGCCCACATTAAATTACATGATCACTAATGTTTACACCGACTGATCACTTACCAAGTCTATACATGCCTAAATAGAAAAGAGTATACACCTTCTGATTACGTATCAAGTCTATACAAGCCTAATCAATATACCAACCATAATTTCAACATCAATAATGTTTTATTGATTGAATCAATCATTGTCCAAATATCTAATAATTATAATAAAAAAAATATAAAAATGAACATCTACTCTTCTAAATATCAATTCTTAATTAATTAGAGTTCAACTATAGCTCCTATTTAGTATTGTTGAATTAGAGTTACGGTAATCTATCGTTTTTTTTTTAATGAAAGTTTGGTTATTTTTCAAAAAAAAATCACCTGACATAATAATTAAATATAATACGCACAAAATTTTATTTTAAGTATTGTAAATAAGTTTGACATATTAAATTGAAAAGTTGAGCCCTAATTGTCAAACAAATTCGAATAAGGGGACCTATCATTTGCAAAGTACAAGATAAGTAAATAAATTAATGTACATTTAATTTAATTATTAAATTAGTGCCTTTCATCTCACTCGCTCCTCGATCGTCGCTTCCTTTGTACATCATTAATTTGACTTACCCTCCCATAATTTATTATTATTATTCTTATTATTATTTTTTGAAATCCCCCATAATTTATTAATTAATTCCATGCCCTTACGAATCATTTCACATATTCACTATAATACTTTATTTCGTAATAAAGTAATAATTTAGTTAACTCAATGCAACTTTAAAAATATAAATATTTACAAAAATCGATAAAAGAAAACTTGGTGATATAAAAAATATGTATTATAAGGGGAAGGTGGATTACGGGATCGAAGCGGTGATCGTGGAATAAATATGGATTAACACCAGACTAGATAATTAATCGTAGCATCGATCATTCAATTTTTTTCTTGTTTGTTTGTAAAGACAACAAATCTTGATATGATATTTTTCTTCACCTTGAAGTGCTTAAAGTGATAGGTTCAATCTATGGTGGTCACTTACTTAGGGATTAATTTCCTACGAGTTTCCTTGACATCATAATATTGTAAGATCACATGGTATAACCCGTGACACTAATCAAGGTGCACGCAAACTGACCACGACAGTCACGAATATAAAAAACAAAATTATTTCTCTTCAAACAATCTTTTCTCCATCATAATATAGTACGAATTAGTTAATGTGATTCGAGGGTAGAACTTAGTTTCGCACTTAGAATTAAATATTATTTTATTTATATCGCATCGAAAAATCGCATCAATCATTGTCATGACAACTCGGAATGATGTTATCATGAAATGTTGGTTGCTTAAAATTGGATCGACATTTTTTTAAATGTCACTTATTCTTTTTAATTAACGTTTTAAAAACCGCCAGCAATATAAATATTTTAGCCGAAAATTTTGGATTGTCAGCTAAAATATATAATAAGTTTTTGACAAACAAAAATTGTTCTATTCTTTCTAGTTCAATATGAATTCTTTTGTCAACAGAGTTGTTTCAGGAAAAAATTTAGTAATAGCTAAAACTTTAAGGATTCTTTCAATGACACTAACATATGAGTTTGATTGGAAAAAACAAATTGGCACAAAACTATTGGGTATAACACAAAGTTATTAAGAAAAACACAAAGCTATTTTAGGAAATCTCAATAAAATTAAAACTCCTCTATTAATGATTATAAAATAACAATTTTCTTTAATACAAAAGTAAAAAAGTGACGAAGAAAAAGAAAAATAGAGTTTCGATTTGCTTGTTTCTAATGCATTAGAAAACTCGACCAGAATGCAAATAAGAGAGTGAAGATATGAACACGACAAGAAGGTTAAAATGACATCGGCAACCATCTGTAAAAAAGAAGGTGAAAAAGTAGCAGTGAGATGAGGGTAGAGGTTGTGGAAGAAGAATGAGGAAGGAGTAAAATGTTTAAATGATGTGATTTAAAAAGAGGAAGAGGAAGAAAAAAGGGGAAGGAGGGGAAATGTTTTTTTTTTTTTTTAATTTTTTATAACACGGATTGATGACGTGGAATGAAACTTTTAGCTGATGATTTTTTGAAAGTTTCTGCCAAAGTTGAAAGAGGAAAACTTGACTACACATGAACAAGTAGGTAGTTGATGTTTGATGTATATGTGGCATCATGTGAGCCACGCAATTTTGTTTTTTATACATAAATTAACTTTTGGTTAAAAATTACGTGGCTCACATGATGCCACATATGCATTAAGCATCACCTACTTACTTGTCCATGTATAGTCAAGTTTTTCACAAGTTGAAAATAGACAACCAACAGTAAAAAAAATTGGGGGGGAAAACAAGACTTTGGACCGATACTTTTAAAAACCGTAAGCTAAAGTGGAATGTAGAACACTATAAGTAAAAAAAACAGGACGAACATGAAACTTTTAGCTGATGATTTTTAAAAACAATAGCTAAAGTGGAATACAAATAGTCAAAAGTACAAAAAATGAGGAGAAAATGAAATTTTTTGCCTAAAATTTTAAAATTGTCTACTAAAGGTTAATAGTAAAAAAAAATTGTTTTAATAAACGATTTTAAAACCGTCGGCTAAAATTTAATTAAAAAATAAAATAAATTGTTTTAGTTTACTGTTTTTAAAAGGGTCGACTAATGTTTAATTTAAAAAACAAACAAATAAATTATATTAACCGACGTTTTGTATAAATCGTCGGCTATATATTAATTTATATGTTAAAATCGTTGATCTTAGACGACATTCCTTCATATAGTTTACTATTTATTAGATTCGCCAACAGTATCAAAACTGTGAATTAATATAGTTTTGACCGACATTATGTGGCTGTTGGCAAAAATAATATCGGCCAATACTCTTTTTCTTGTAGTGCCTAAACTTGGTCTCCAAGGAAATTTCATCGAGCATTTTATTAATTGGTTTTGCTGCTGATATTTAGGCAGATCTCAAGCATCACTTCCAGCAAAAGAGTAAGTCTCATGAATTTTCAAGTTTAAACTTAATTTTGAAACAATAATGTAAGGGAAATAGCTCTTGCTTAGTGTTATAGTATCTTGGCAATGTTTGACTCCAAATTGGCAGCAAGCTGACTAAGGATGGTGCTAATGTTGCTTCTTGCTCTTCACACACATAAGGTATTTCTTACGTCTAATTAATGTTATATATCCCCATCTAATTGGATATTAGACTTTGGGGCTTTCATACAAATAGAAATTTTATTTATGTATTTATTTATTTTTGAATTGGTTGTTGTACATACTTCTTTGATTTTGCCATATAATATGTATATTCATGTAGAATGTGTTTGGGATAGTAGTGTTGTATGGACACATTCGACTAGAAAATGTACTATTTATCCCTTAGTGTCAATATAATTTTATTTCATTCAACTCCCTTGTAAAGTATAGGATATTCAAATTAGTTTTCTTTGCTAATTCTCGCATTGTTCAGATAAGACAAATTCGAAGATATATATATTGATGTGAGAATCATGTTTGCTTCTATTAAGAAAGACTTTATCAATCTATGATATTGTCATTTAGGCCACCTTTCTCATTCTAGGCTAAATTTTTTGAAAGATAGTTTGTACATTGATTCTTTACATTCTAGCACCCATGAAATATGTGATGTAGATATATTAACGTTTACAAAAATTGAAAATCTGTTAAGGAATGCTCTTCTATATTTTCACACTTTCTAGGGGGCTAAGACCCTTAAGTAAAGAAGTAAATTCCAATTGGGGTAAAGAAATATAAAATACAAATTATACATGGCAAACTCCAAACAGAATATTATAACAATAAGAGGGGCTATTTGTTTGACATATTTAGGTAAGCGTTAGTTCTAGAATTTATTAACTCCTTCTTAAAAACCTGCATCCAAACGAGTTTTTATTAATTCTTCCTCATTTTTACTTTTAAAAATAACTATAATTTCTAACCATTTATTTTTAATCATTCATTTATAACTATTCAATTATTTCTAACAACTTATTTTTAATAATTCATTTCAAATCAATTAAAATAACTCATTTTCAACCATTCATTTTTAATAATTTCTTTTTTAACTACTAAAAATAACTACTCATTTTTAAATCTACATCCAAACAAGATTTTGACTCTAATTCCTCTATACAAAAACTACACTCAAACAAGTTTTTGACACAATTATTAATTTTTAACTCTTCAACATAATTCCTCAATATAACTCTTTAACCTAAAAACTACTTAAATATGTCAAATAAACAGCCATAAGAGAGTTTTGTATACCAATTCCATAACGTCCTCTTAGAACAAATTATTTCTTCACTGAGTCCAGTGTGCTTTGGGCCTGTATATCACTTTTTTTTTCACCATGTGATGTATTTAAATATGAGACAATTTTACAATACCACTTGACAGATAGAACAAAATATCATTTTCTTCATTTTGTGATATAATATTATCTACCTTCACATCAACTTTAATGCACTTTCTCAACAATACTTTATTTTTATTGATAAAAATCTTGTGCCAATGGAGAAGTTGTGTTTGGCCATAGATGAACAATATTCAAATTAGTAAAAAAATTGAGAATCAAGTAACACTTTCCCATTATATATTTTTAGTTTTGTTAAGTGGGTTTGAAGTACCATACTTTTCCCTGTCTACATATATAAAAAATATGTGAGAGTTGGGTAAATAAATTAAAATATTTAAATATGTTTTTTTTTTTATTTGAGATCAATTAAAATATTAAATATGTAAGGAAAAAAAATAGTTACTCGTCTTTGAATAAAGTGGGGAAAAAGAGAGAGAAGAACGACAGAGACAAGTGCAGCGCAACAGTCGGTCACATCGGAAGGGGACCGCTTGGCACTCGATTGCACACACCACACGGAATGGGCCTCGTGCACCACGCGCTTCCACCCACGCGCCACCACCAAGTCTTTTTTTTTTTTTTCCTATTTCCTTATTATTGTTTAGTGTTGCAATTTTAATCAATATAATTACAAAATTATAATAAAATTTAATGCATGTGATGTTAAATATTATGAACCATATAAACTAGTTTTTAAGCTTTATCGATTAAATTTTAATTTTAGAATAAGTGGACATCAAATGAAGTATTGATGGCAATGTTTTTTGTTTTTTCTGACGAACAATTATTTGAATTTCTAATCATCAATCAAAATTTAACTCAACTCAATTCAAACTATACATAATTTAGTTTTCTCGCCTTTACATCTTAGTTGAAAATCTATCAATTGAATTGTACTAAAAAAAAAATCTATCAATTGAATTACGTTTATTTAACTCTCATTTATTTGAGAGTAGTAGTATCATCTTTGATGGATTTATGGTTCTTTTCTCCTCAATTTATATTACAAAAATCAATTGAATTATGTTTAAATTAAGAGAAATTGTAAGACATAGTCATTCTAACAAAATAATTTCAAAATTTAAAATATTTGCATTTATAATCACTAATATATTTCAATCCTGCATTATTAATTCTTATTAATATAATATTATGTATTATTGATACAATATTATTATTAATACTTATATCCATGATTGCTAGTTTTTTTTGTAAAATAAACACATTTATAATTATTTTCTGAATTAATTAATGAAGATTTTGCATGTATAACAAAAAAAGTAAAGTATTTCCATCTATAAAATAAATTTATTTGTAGCAGAAAATTTAAATTGAATTCTCTCATTACTTAAGTTTTATTAATCATAGAATTCAATCAATGATGAACTCGTTTTATCACTGCTTGAATATTTTTTATAGAAATTCAAATTGAATTCTATGACTAACTAAGTGATGAAAATTGTTGTATTGTAAATCAATTATTTAAAAAGAAAATCTGTTACAAATATAAAATACATAAAATGCGGTGGAGATGATAAATACTCTTATATATTTGCTATAAATTAAAGACCGTTCTCTTGTGAAGCAAAATAACAGTAAAAAAAAGGAGCGACGAGTAGAGCGGGGCGGGTTGGTCCCGGGATCAATAATGAGTGCACAATTGATGAAATGCAAACGCTGGCACAATTTGGAGTTCATGTGCCTACGTGGGGCACACTCATTGGTGGTCACCATTATCTATCTGGACCATTTGTCTTGGTCTTGATTGCCTTCCCCATTCGATTCACGAGCACCTGACACGTGGATCCGTAGTATCCGTTAGATGAGATACATTCTCGAGATCGTATCCCTTAAATACCCAATGAGAAGGCTGGTCCACTTCCTAACCCCACACAGCGGGCCCCACTCTCTCTCAACTTGCTGACATCAATCAGGGCCGTTGGTCTGGATTTATTGTCACTTTTTTCGGAAAAATACATATTCATAAAACACACATTTATAAAACAATATGGTTCTTCGAAATTATTTTAGGCTATTTATTTATAATTTTTTTGTGGGGGAGGGTGGTTTAATTGCTATTATATGTCTGTTTGTTGGAGGCTTTTACGGGGCTCTTGATTTTGAGCAACTTTTTTTTTTCCTCGAAGTTTCAGTTTTTTTTTTAAAAAATATTAATTTATTGGTATTTTGCTTTCAAATTTTCAATTTTAAAATTGTAAGCCCGTTCAATAACTATTTTATTTTTAGTTTTTTTTATATGAAATTTAAGTCTACAACGACTATTTTACTATATTTTTTTTCGTTATTTGAATATCTAGCTCTTACCTATATTTTAATAAACAAAACCAAAATTTATAGAAAAAAAGTAGCTTTCAACAGCTCGTTTATGTTTTTTAAATTTGGTTAGTATTCTCCTATTTTCTCAAGGAAAGATGAAGCACAATAAGAAATTTGAATAAAAATAGGCTTAAATTTCATAAATAAAAAATAAAAAACAAAATAAAGAAATTTGATTTTTTATTATTTCCTCAAAATTTCAGAATTATTTTCCATATATATTTGAGGATATATTTGTTTTTTTTTTCAAATTCATCTAATATCATATTTTAGAAAATGTGTTTCATAATTTTAAATTATCATTATTTTTATAATTAATTTTATTCGTTTGTTTAATATTTTTTATAATTGTTTTTATCTACCTAACATATTTAATTTTTATATAATTAATTAAAAATATTCTCATATATTATAACAATGTATTTCGCCGTTTCAGGCTAACGGTAGTTTTTAAATTTAATTTTTATTTACTTGACATTATTAATGTTCAATTAATTAATTAAAAATTGTTCTCGTGAAAATATATTCTCACGTTATGTTTCATAATTTAAAATTTTGTAATTCATTCTCTTTTATTTAAAAAAATTGTATTTATCCATTTTCATTTAATACCATTAATTCATCTTTGATTCACAAATCAATTAGAAATTGTTCTTTTTCCTATAGTATCCTATTTATAAAAAAAATTATATTTCTCCATTTAAAATTAATTTTCCTTCCATAATTGACATGTGATACTTTGAAAATCGTATTATTTGGGAGTAGTTATGTCTTTTATGGAGGATTTGTTGGTCCTCTTCCCACACGTTGTACCGAAAAAAAAAACATACAAGAATTTAATTATACAAATTAAAACAGCAAATAAATAAATATGATCAATGAAAGTACAAACCATAATTGAAAAGAACATTTTGGAATTTTAAATAATAAATAACTAAGATGACATTATTTTAGATTGAAAATGTTTTCTACAAATGTAATGTCATTAAAAAAAAACAACTTTCTCTACAAATACTCTACAAAAATATCACATCAAAACGAGTTAGTTTCTACATCAATTTAATAACACGATCTCATTCAAACTAGTTATTATAATAATCATGCTATAAACTCTTTAACAAACAATTAGAGCTATTAATAGTACAATAATTCAATCTAACCACTCTACACTCACTCATTTAACTTTTTCTCGAACCTATGACGGTAATGTTGAACTGGTTTACACCAAAACAATCTAACCATTACGCCTCCGACCCCTTCGATATTGATGGGCCCTTTTATTTATTTACAATATGTTTTTGAAAAAAAATAATAATTACATTAATACAATTGAACCTATAATTTGCTTAGATTAATCATTAAACTAAATTATGATTACCTCTAAGAAAATTGTAAGAAGTAAAGAAAAGAAAAAAGAATTTTATCGACCAAATGAAAGACTATCGAACACCACAAATGGAGCTTAGAACTACTCAATTATTGCAATTGAATGGACCATCATTAATGAATCGCTTTTGAAATTAATTCGAGCTTACACTTTCTTTTTTTAAGAAATACTTAACCTATCCTTTTTTAGGCAGATATTTAGAAAAATATTGATTTATCTAAGAGGGTAAAAACGCATAAAAAAAAAATAATGAAAAAAACAAGGAGGTAAACCCTCCTTGATTAATATTGATGTGATACAATTTTATGTCATAAAATATTTATTTAAATCATAATTCAAAGAAGGATTTCCTTTTTATCTATAACGAGATAATTGATGGTCAATGACGCAGTTAGTTATTTTGTTTGGTATTAATCTATCTTAACTCTAGGTCACGAGTTCGAGGGTTGGTCCCCCTTCCCCCACTATGTACTCAAAAAATAATAATAATAATAACGAGACAAATATTTTTTCTTCGTCTAATTAATTTAGTTTCTTATAATAATAATAATGATAGTAAGAAAGTATATTTTGTTAATGGATTTAATTAAAATTATTTTTAACCTATCAACTTATAATTTTTGGTTAAAATTTAAAAACGGTATTTCACTTCATCCCACATTCAAAAGATGATGAGTTTTATCGAATGAGTGAGTGATACAATTGTTTATTGTTTGTAAATTAGTTAACATCGGAATCACATATTCAATCTCTCGAAAATTGATATTTGTCTCCTCGTATGTAATTAAAAAAAACAATGATGAGCTTTGGACACATTTACAAAATGCTTATGCTACTCTCTCATTAATACCAATCGGTTTATATTTATTTAATCTTTGGTATAATTAAAAGAGGGAAGTTCTTAGATTGTTTTTCACAAATTAAAGGATCCATATACTAACCTCATCCACCAATCATATCCCACCACCTTCAACTTCTCCATTTATTTTATTTTTATTTTTCTTCTCTCTGTTTTTTTCTTATTCTTTTTTGCAATTTAGATTCATTCCTTGAAGCTCCCCTCAATTGCTTCTACTTTTCCCTCTTTCTCTTGTTCTTCTCTCTGTTTCAACCAAAAAGAGAAAGACAAAGAAAAGAAAAGTAAAAAAAATATCCATCCCATCAATCCACAGCTTTGAGTTCACTCGGATTCTCATTTTTCAGCTTTCCCCTTTTCCCGATTTAGATATCGAACTTCAGTTCACCCTCTGTTCTTGCCCAGCTTTTTCCCGGAAAATTTTAACCACTTTCTCGCTTATTTTCCCGGAAAATTTGTCTTCTGTGTCTGTTTGGGTTGTGGGAAAATTTCCCCTCTGCAGTTCTGTAAGTGTTGTTTTTAGGGTCTATTCCATTGAATTAGAATCGACCGAACAATACTGGGTCGAGATTTTTCGTTTTTGTTTTGCATTATAATTTTGTTTTTGGAAAGCTATAGTGTCTCTTTTTTTTCTTTTGTAGATTCCTCAGGAAAAAAAAAGTATTCTGATTCTATTCAAATGCTTGTTGATTTAACACCCATATTGTCAAATTCCTATTGTGAAATATCCTCCTTCTCTCCCCATTTTGTGCATTTTTGTTCCTGTTCTTCCTCTATTTAACAATTCCAATCTCTTCCCCCAATTCATTTCTTCTCTTTCTAGAGTTTCACTTACCCATCATGAAGAATTACTTGTTTCAATCTCTTTGAATTGAAATTCTGGTTCTGAATTGGGCTTCATGAAGTGGGAAATGGAAATTCTGTCCCCTCCTTCTCTTGGTTCCACCATGAGTTGGAGCTCCGGGAGCGACAGCAAGAGCTCGAGATGGACCGTGGCCGAGAACAAAATGTTCGAGAATGCCCTCGCCATCTTCGACACCGACACCCCCGACCGGTGGCAGAAGGTTGCCTCGATGATCCCCGGAAAGACGGTCGGGGATGTGATCCGGCAGTATAAGGAATTGGAAGCTGATGTTAGTAGTATTGAAGCTGGATTGATCCCAATTCCTGGCTATGATACCTCACAATTTACATTGGATTGGATCAGCAGCCATAGCTATGATGGATTCAAGCAATCCTATGGCCTCGTCGGGAAACGATCCTCGGGGCGGTCCGCGGATCAGGAGAGGAAGAAGGGAGTTCCATGGACTGAGGAGGAACACAAGTAAGTGTTGATTTACTTGTTTCTGTTGGATTCAAATACAATTCAATGAAAATTGTACTTTGTTTTGTAGAATTCTGTGATCAGGTGATTGATTTGTAATTATGAAATTGTAAACAAAATTTGCAGGCTGTTTTTGATGGGGTTGAAGAAGTATGGTAAAGGAGATTGGAGGAATATCTCAAGAAATTTTGTTGTAACTAGAACTCCAACTCAAGTAGCTAGCCATGCTCAAAAGTACTTCATAAGACAGCTCTCGGGTGGGAAAGACAAGCGGAGAGCCAGCATCCACGACATAACCACAGTCAATCTCAACGACACGAGAAGTCCCTCCCCCGAAAACACGAAGTCGTCGATATCACCGGAGCACGGAGCCGTGCTCCCTCGCCAGCCGAATCCGTCATCAGCCGTGACACGAAACACTTTCAATTGGAACCACCACCAACAACATAATAGTGGTGGAGCAGCCATGGTTTTCAACCACCCGAATGGGAACATTTTCACGTCCTCGGCCTCCTTCGGGGCGAACTCCTATGGCGGGGTTCGACTACCCGTGCACCAGCTGCAGAAAGGTGCAGTCAATGAACCATTCATTGGACCCCAAAACATGATCTTTCAGATGCAGGCTGGTCATTGCTTTCCTCATGGATAATTGAATTGAGCTTATTTTTTCCCTTTCTATTTTTGAAATGCCAATGCCAATGTCCTTTTTGAGCTTTAATTTAGTATAGTTGTAATCTCAATTTCACCCTTGGTTTATGGAAATATTCTGTCATGTACTTTGAAATACAGTCCATATCTTGAAGAGGACAGTATTGAATTCATCATGTTTCTCTGCAAATTGCAGATTCTGTGTTGGAATTACAAGGCATTTAGGGATGGTCAAAAAGAAATGTGCTTTGCTTGGTCAATGAAAAATGCTGTGAGAAAAAAAAAACCTAAGCTAAGTTGCTATGGATGAAATTCTTGTCCATATTTCGACTCTAAATTCATCGTCAGAACTTCAACCTGAACCGTTACGAATCGAAGAAAAAAAAACCCGTCTTCTTCAGCACCGAGGCGATGAAATACCGATACCGGGGTAAGTTACGCATGTTCATCACATTGAAGTAAGAAAGAAAGGGTATTTGTTTTAGGCAATACTCTACATATGCTTCTTTCAGTCATTGTCTACAAACTATTAAACATAATTGTTATTCATCTGTCAGTTTCTATGTTGGTTGATAAGTTTTGAAAAAAAGTTTGTGGATTTCCAGCTTTGATTTGGATTTTTTAGATTTGTATTTTTTCCTTGGGATTTAATTTTATAAAAGAAAATATGTTTTGATGACTTTTGGATTGAACTTTCTTTTCAAGCAGAAAAAGACACAGACAAAGCAACAGTTAAAAACACTGTAACAAAACATGTTAATTGATTGATTTAGCTTACTTTTTTTTTTCATCAAAACAACTTCTTTCCCTTTTAATTTTCATATCTGCAAGTAAAGATAAAGAATACAAATTCACTCCCAAAAAAATTCATCATAAATTGACTTAATGATCAAGAAAGTTTTGAGACATCATGAATTCAATAGATAAGAACCAAATACTTAAAAAAAAAAAATTCAATAAATTTTCTTGGATATAGAAAAAAGAAATCATGCACAAAAAATAAACTTGCAAAAAGGCAATCAATCAAAAAGTCATAACAACACTCAATTTGGTATCCCATTGAATCAAATTTCTCTCTCTAGGAGCTTAAGAGCTAAGCTGACTGTGAATGCACTATATAAAATAAAGACTAAAGAAGCATCATATGCTTCAAAAACTTTTTTTTTTCTTTATTGGCTTGAAAATTTCATTGATATGAGATCCTTTTGTAATAGATCCTCTTTCAAACAAGAAGATCTGTCCTAAATGTGATTAGATAACTCCTAATCTCCTCAAAATCAAGATTCAACTTTAATTACCCTATAGTTTATTCTTAATAACTCAGAGTTCTCACTGGCTTACACACAACTCTAGTGGCCCCAACACACTTCTATGAAACTCCATCTACAAGAGAATCATTATTGTTTTATTATTATTATTATTATTTTATTTAGATTGTATCTAACTTAGAATAATTTGATCGGATCAACTAGCATGCCTGAAATAACATTATAAAATAAATTCTATACTATTTTACAAATCAAAAAATAAAATCTATATTTTGCCGGTGAAACCTTTATGAAAATTAAACATATCTCAAATGATCATACCTAAGTACTTGGTTCTTTTTTTTTTTTGTTTAATTATAAATTTTGTCTCTAGTTTTACAAAAGTTAAAATTTAGTTCATAATTTAAAAACTAGAATTTATTTATTTGAGAAAAATTTAAATTTAATTAAGAAAAATACTTGCATTCTTACTCATAAGGAGACAAGCTCTCTTTAGTAGCACCATTTGGTTTAAACAATATTAAAAAATATAGGACTTGGCTCCTTATTCATAAGTAGACAAATATTTCTCTTTAATTAATTTATTTGTTAATGAAGTGTATATGACATAGTAGTTGATTGTGTATTATAATAATAAAAAAGGATTGATTGTGTGAGTTCATTCTCGAATCCATTTATATAAAAAATTTGTAAACTTTTTTTTTAAAAAAAAACTTTTAAATTTTTATTTGATTTTTAAAAATATAAGACAAATGATAAAAATCATATGCGTTGGAGTAGTAATTATAAACTTAAATTTTAAACTAAAATAAAAATAAATAAATTCTTATGAAATGAGTCTTAAATATTAATTTTCTCAAATCATATAAATTAACCCAAGTTATTAAAACTATAAAACCTATTTATTTTTATTTTTTTGATACAAAATTTAAAATTTATTTGTCTTTTATGCTTTTAGTGAATTTAGTGAATCTCACGCTATAATAAATTCAAAAAGGTTTAAAAGGATTTTTGGAACAAAGTTATGCTTAGGCTATGAATCCATTCATGAAGGCAAAAACTATCCTAACTTTCCATTAGTCATAAAAAGGGGTTTTAAAATTTTATTTTTATTTCTTTTCTTCTTAATCAGCATGGAATATAATCATATCTTGAGAATATGAACCTCTAGATTCTGTTTTAGTGGGCAAAATTTCATTGACGCAAACAATAATTTAATTTTGTGTACCTTTCAAACCAAATCTCCCTCTTAATCAAGTGATCTATTGAACTTGTAACATTAATCTTAAATGATTAGTTTCAAACATTTATTTAATAACCTTTAGCACCTTTTTGTAATTATTACTAAGACTTCCATCTTACATCGTTTCAAAATAGTCAAACAAATTATTTAAAAAAAGATTGAAACTCTACCGAAAAATAATAAATCAAAATTTTCGTTTACCTTTCTCTTTTACTATTTATATATCCACTCAAGCTATTTCATTCCATCTAGTATTGAATCCTTGAACTTTCTAGCTTTATTTTATTTCACAACCTTAAACTTTCAAATATTTTATTTTAGTGTTGAAATATTTTATTTGTCAATCATATTATGTTTAGATCAATTTAAGATGGTACTACGTATATAAATCATTTTAAATTCTTATTTATGTATTATAATCGATAAACAATGGGTTAAATAAAGGTGATTGACTAAAATTGAACTAAAGATAACTTATACAACCAAAATAAAAACTCTATTACTCTTAAGATGGAACATACGCATCAAGTTCACATAGATTCGAGACTAATGAAACAAAATGGCACGTAAAGGCTTTGGTGTAGGCATCAAGTTGTTGACTTCAAATGGGCAAAAGCCGAAAAGTTTCATCTTGTAATTTATCTCTAACAAATTGTAGATCCAAATTTATCATGCTTCTTTCGCTCGTGAAACATTGAATTTTAAATTATATGAAGAGCAGCTTCATTGTCGAAAAAGATCAGTGATGGTGTTTATGCAAAGTTGTAGGTTAGTAAGGATATGAGCCGCAACATCTCAAAGGTAGTAAAGACAAATGCATGGAATTCGGCTTCGAGTGAGGATTGAGATATAGTAGTCTGCTTCCAAGGAACACGCAACAAGTAGTCCTAGAGCGTTTAGTATCCTGGCTAGAAGTCCAATCCAAGTTAGTGAATCCACATGGACGTAAAGGAAGCTTTTCAAAACGATACCCTATTCTGGTGACGAATTCAGGAGATGAAGCAAGTGGAAAACGACATACATATGTTCTTGACATGGCCAAGAGACAAACCAATTGAAGCATGGAGCATTGCCAAAGTAACATAATTGTCTTCATTGAGAAGATCAGAAACTAAAATAAGGTTTGAAATATCAAAATGATGCAGAAGGTAAGAATTATGAGATTCATCAATTGTGGAGGAAGAGAGTATCCTCGAGATCTGAAATAATTGAAGTTAATTTGCAAGGAAGAATGATCCATCGAAATCAGTTTAAGGGGAAAAAGAAGGAAATAACACATTATTTTTTTGCAACCATAATAAACTTTGAAGATTGGTAAAAATGATACTTGCATTTATCGTTACAATGGAGGATATTTATACGAATGCACAATTGGTTAAAAAACCCAACTAACTAAGAGAGAACTTTTTTATTTTGTTTAGTATATAAATTGGGAAGGAGAACTACAAACCCTGATCAAACCTGTGATTGTGAGGTTGAATTGAATTACAACCAAACAAACATGCTACCAATCTTTTTTGTTTAACTAACAAAGAACTGCAACCAAAATAACAACTCTAATACATTATGTATTGCTTTTAATAAAATGATTTTACTTTTTTGTTCCGTAAACATAGTTTACATCATCAGTGAACCACGTAATATATATGTATTGATATTCTTTTTATACTTTTTGTTTGTGGGTTATTTATTTCTGTCATAACAATTTTAATTCGTCAACTTTGCAAATTATTTTGGCACCCAATCCAATAATGTTTTACTACGATCTTAATTCTAAATCTCGATACCTAACCTACTAAACATATCCGGACGCAAGCATGAAAAATAATAATTTGAATGGTCATGTGACACAATATGAATGACAATACTAGTCAACAAAAAAAATCATATTATTGAACTAGCAACTTTTTATTTATTCATTTATTTTTGGTTTTTAAAGCATATGATTGGTGGGGAATATTATGATGGGAAGGGGTAGTGAGTAGGAAAACTGGTATATTCATCCCCCACCACTTGAGCAAGGAATTACAAGGCAGAAAACTTTTGAATTAAGTGACAAAAAACTAACCATCTTTTTTCAAAGTGCTTTTTTTTTTTCCTTTTTTTTTCTTCCCTTTATGCAACTTGCTTGCTTAAAAGAACCTTGCCTCTTTAACTTTATTCTTTATTTTTTGGAGGGATCATAACCTTAGCTAAGTAGCTACCACAAACACATAATCACAACTTCAAGCTTTCGGTCATTGCAATATTCCTATTCTTTTTTAATACCAATAAATATATATATATATATATATATATATAGGCATTTAGAATTTTTTGGTAAGGGAGAAAAAGGGGAAATGGCATTTTAAATACTGTTGGGATGTGAGGGAATGTAAGTAGAGACAAACAGAAAGGTGCCCCTCAAAGAGCCTATTGCTTCCTCATTTCTAGCTTTCGAATTCTTCGTGTTCATCTTTTGTTTACTACGATATCGTGTGTGCTGTGTTTTCTTCGACACTTTGGTTTGATTCGCCTAACTCAATTAGACTCCAAGAAATCTTATGCTTCTCTTTCAAATTTCAATTGGTCTGTTTTGGTTAGAAAGTTCAATACGTTGTTTTTTGGTTAGATTTTTGGAATAACAATATTGATTTTATCCAAAATTATCTTTCACCTACCATTTATGGCTATTTAGCTCTCTTTATAAGCTCATCTATATAGATATATCTATTCATGTGAAAAACTAATGGTAAATGTTAAAATAGCATCTTCAAAAAAAAAAGAAAAAAAGAAAAAAGACTATAGTCGAAAAGTAAAACTAAATAGAACATTTAGAAAGTCAATCAACTAGGATGGAATAGCTTTATAGGAACAAAAGTAGATTTTAAGCCTGAATTTTGTAAACTAGTAAAGAAAATAAAATATTTATTTTAATGATATAATTGTCATGTGTTGATTTAGTGGTCAAATAAGAATATTGTAAATTATAAAATGATTAGAGGTTATAGATTCAATTCATGATAAATACCACCTAAGAATTAAATTCTTAGAGTATTTCGACAACCAAAATAAATTTCTTACAATTATTTCAATAATCAAATGTAATAAGATCAAATGAGGGTTAAATGAACATATATTAAAAAAAAAAAAAGTTGGGATGATTTATTTAAATTGAGAAAATTAACCATTATAGGAATTGCATAGCTTTTAATTTTATTTTTATAATTAGTAATTGCATAACAACCATGATATCTATTCTTTGATCTGAGATTGAAAGCTCAAATATACGCCACCTTTGATGTAAAAAATATTAATATCATATTACGCAAGACTACATATTTTAACTATTAAGAGTTAGAGCCATCAATTCACTTTAATATGGAATAATTATTTATCTATATTGATTAACTTGCAAATAACTTATGGGTGATGAACCTCAAGCGAATTTTTAAAGTATGATAATTGATACTTATATAAATTAAGAAAAAAATAGAAATTTTCTAAGAATGGTAAACTACTACACTCAAGATACTTCTCCCATCAAGTTCCAAATTTTTTTGGCAATCCATTTTTCAGATTTTTGAACAATTAGCATATTTATTATTCGAAATTGGTTGGATAGAAATTATAATCTTGATGGTAATGGTCTACTTCTTACCCAGTCTTTTTTTTTTTCTTCTCTACATAAATAATTTTTTATCTTAAAGATATATTTTTTAGTTAAAAAAGAAGACAACAAAAAATATATAGTTTAACGAATAGGATACCAATGTCAACTTATTTAAGGATTCATGTTTCAGTCTGTAAAAAAAATAATTAAAAAAATTAAAAAAGATAAAAGAAAAACCAAAGAACTCATATATGATTTTTACATTCTTACAAAGCTTTTGAAGTGAATGGACCTTTTGTATTTAGAGAGGGAGGCACCAGCTTCTGTAGCCCTATTTTCACATTTTTACAAAGGTTTTGAAGCTAATGGTCTTTTTTGTAGCTCAATGTTTAAAGAGAGGCTCCTCGACTTCTCTCTTCTTCTTCGATGAGGGACATTGGGAGGGCACCTAGCGCATCTGAGGTGTCAACTTTGTTTTAGGACACATGGCTCAATGAGGTGACGAGAGAACTACATTCTAAGGAGCTACACATGGCTCGTGTCAGTGTGCAAGGCTCAATGACAGGACATCTAGAGGCCATGTGTCCAGTAGGGTATAGGGACAATTCAATTTTGACCCGATCCAACAATATTGGGCATAAAATTCGCCATTGTTAATTCAATCTCGTTTACCATGTTGTCTAGAGTGAATCTTGCCACCTTCAAGCCAGATTCATCTTCAAATAACAATGCTCAGACCACACCTCTTATCATCGTTTTGACAGGGCTTTTAACCCTATTAACCCTCCCCAACCGGCTTTTTGCTCAACCTCCACCCTTCTATTGATCTGAATAATAACATTCTCAAACAACTCGCATGCACAAATTAATGCATTCTTTCACGAGATTAAATGTGAAATCTCATGTGTTATTTTATTACTGCAGCTCACTTTAAATAGAGAGCCAATGAATGCAGGGAAGAGTCAAGTACAGTTGGCTTATCAAGAATAAAATAATTAATTGCTAACTAATTAACTAAATATAGCTTAACTAAATAATAACCAATTGTACAGCTGGAAATGAAGCTTATTACACCCCCCTCAAGATGAGCGTTGGTGCAAATCAACTATGCCCATCTTGGACATAAACAACTGCAACACATCAGAAGACAAAGCCTTTGTAAATATGTCTGCTAGCTGGGCAGATGAACGAACTGGTAGTAGTCGAATCAGCCCGCGATCTACCTTCTCTCGCACGAAATGACAATCGATCTCTATGTGTTTCGTACGTTCATGAAAGGTTGGATTGGAAGCAATGGCTATGGCAGCTTGATTGTCGCAAAAGACAAGAGCTGGAGAGACAAATGTGACTTGTAAATCTGAAAGTAATTGTGAAACCCAAGCCAACTCGCTTGACACAGCAGCAATCGCGCGATATTCGACCTCTGCCGATGATTTTGAAACTGTAGCTTGTTTCTTTGACTTCCAGGATATAAGTGAATCTCCCAAAAAAATGCAAAAAACTGTGACGGATCTCCTTGTGTCTAAACAACCTCCCCAATCCGAATCCACAAAGGCTTTAAGTTGAAAACTAGAGGCTGGTTTTAACAAAAAACCTTGTCCAGAAGTGCCCTTTAAATATCTTAATAAATGAACTGCAGCTGTCATGTGATCTGAGTGTGGTCGAGAGACATATTGACTTAACTTTTGGACAGAATACGTGATATCAGGCCGAGAGATTTGTAAGTACAATAAACGACCAATCAAACGTCTGTAGCTCATAGCATCTTCTTGCGATAACAAAGATCCTGAACTAGTTGTTAGTTTCAGGCTTGGTACCATAGGATGTGAAGTAGGCTTTGCTGCAAGTAGCCCATGATCCTCCAACAATTGTAAACAATATTTCCTTTGAGAGATGTATAAACCTTGTTTAGAACGCAAGAATTCTAAACCAAGAAAGTATTTGGCTCGTCCCAAGTCCTTTAACATGAAATGTAGTTTCAAATATGTCTTTATCTTATCAATCTCAACTGAGCTAGGACCAGTAATCAAAATGTCATCTACGTAAACTAATAGTGCAATGAATGAAGAGCCATTGCCTCATGTAAAGAGAGAGTAATCCGATTTCGATTGCTTGAAGCCATAAGAAAGAAGCACACTTGAAAACTTATTAAACCATTGCCTGCTAGCTTGCTTCAACCCATAAGTAGACCTGTTTAATTTACAAACCAAGGTCTTATCTTTGGAGAGCTCATGTAACAGCCCAGTTTTCTATCCCAGTTTTCGAGGTGCCTTCGGGTCAAGTTTCGGTTGTTGGTTGGGTCGTTAGAGCAGTTTTGACCCTTGGGGGTATTTTGGTCCTTTGGCTCTTCGGGCAGGATTTGTGGATTTTCAGGGCTTCGAGGTGGCTCCTGCCTTTGCCGTGGCTTGTTTGGGTTGGACTGCGAGTCCCGAGATGTTTGGGGCTAGTCGTTTGGAAGTTCGGTTGTGATTTGGGATTTTTGCAAAGTGATGGTTGGTTGTGTGCTTCCTTTGGGATTCGAGCCCGGGCCTTTAGTGTTGCTTAGGGAGTTGGATTTAAGTGAGTTTGATTTATTGGAATAGATTTCTTCGGTCGGGTCTCGAAAGAGGAAGCCGGGAAATGGGATTTTGAGGTTTTAAGTGGATAAGGTTGGAAAATGGAATTAAAATCCCATTTTTCCCTTTTATTTTCCCATTTTCCTTTTTATTTTCTTTTTCTTTTATTTTGTTTCCCCAAAATCAACTTTCTCTCTCCTTCTCTCTCTCTCTCTCTCTCTCTCTCTCCCCCGAGCCCCCAGCCCGAGCAGCCTGCTCGCCCAGCGCCCGAGCAGCCTGCTCGCCCAGCGCCCGAGCCCCGCTGCGCGCCGCCCGCCTCGCCCTCGCGCAAGACAAAGTCACCATCCGTCGCCCCGCGCTGTCGCGCCATCGCCCAGCTCGTGTCGCCAGCCCCAGCCTCGAGCCGCGTCGTCCTGTGCCGAGCCCAGCCAGATCGCACGTTCCCGCGCCCTCGTCGCGTGTCCTCGCGCCAGATCGTCGAGCTCGGGTCCGGCCGAGGAGCGGCTTCGCTCGCCGTCGCGCGCCCCGAGATCGACGCGCGCCGCCCGTCGCCCGGCTACCCGAAAGCGAGCCTCCGTCGCAAGCGCTTGGCCGCGAGCGAGACGCTCGTCGACTCCTAGCCTCGTCGTGTCGCGACCGGATCGGCCGAGCGAGACGCCGACTTCGCGCAGCAGCGGCCGCTCGCCGTGTCCGCGCGCCGCTACCTTTCAGCGCCGCGGTTGCGCCATACAGCGCGCGCAAGCGTATGATCGCGCGCCAGCGCCGCGCCCAGCGCGCCAGCTGCGCCAGTTCTTTGCCTAGCCCGAGCAAATGGCCCGTTCGCGTGTCGGCCGTGCCTCGTGAGTTGCTCCTTGAGCCGAGCCGAGCCCATTTGTTTTATTATTTTGGGCCTTTTGATTGTAATTATTGTTGTTTTTGTTAGGTTCTCGCTAGCTAGCTCGGGTTCGATCGCAGCTTAGGTTTCTTGTGTTTAGAGGTCTTAGGCCCTGTAAGGATTTCTTACGGAGTTGTGTGGACCTGCGATATATTATGCGATTCTTGATTGTATGCTTGTTTGTGTTTATTGACATGTTTGGTGATAAGTGCTCTAATCTGAATTCCCGATTAGCATGACTTTCTGGTTAATTCTCATGTTAATCCATGCTAGGTTGTTTCTTTCGGCATGCTCGATCTCATTCCTTGCTTCGTAGTATCATGCTAGGCTCGTTGTATTCTTTTTAGCACGTATTGGATTTAATGGAATTGTTTGTCGTTTGCTAGCAGGCGAGTTAGAATTGCGGTAGATAGCATCATCCGGTCCGATGCATAAAGAACCTTGCATCCATGGCGTGGACGTCGAGCAAGTCATTCCGTCCCTGGACCCCGTGAGGATTAGCTAACCAAGCGGTAGGCCCCGCAATCTTGGGTGAGGGAGGCGATTGTTAATGCCCCAACGGTCGGGATGATGACTTGGCATTGCCCCGTCCCCGGCAGCCGGCATGTCCTCAGCATGTTTGGCAGTAGCCCCTGATTTCCACCTGTTAAGGTAAGGACGGCTTCCTGGTGTAAGCCTACCACGACCGTTTCTTGGCCCCAGGTGCGGTGGTTCAGGCTGACATAGTTTACGTGTCAGTCTCACACCCCTATGTCGGTGACACCGATCCAAAGATTTAGTTAGGCGTGGTGGATGGATATGGGCGGCTTGCCTTGGACCTAGCAACCCCATAGTCTGCAGAGCACGCGGTGCATGCTTACGCTCATTACTGGTGCCGACGTGGAGAGCTCCTCGGGATTGTGAGCAGTGTACCTTTCGTCGACGATGAGATGTGCCGAGGCCGGGACTTGTTTCTCGTATAGGGCGACTTGTGTGATGTGTGGTGTGGTGATTGATTTCCGGACTAAGACCCTGAGTTGGCATCCGAGGCCCAAGTGTGGGCTAAGCTATGTGCTCTATTCTGTGTTTATATTCATAGCTTGCATATCTTTCTGCTAGATGACCATGTATATCGTATTGTACCCCGGTTGGGGATTCTTCTTGAGTAATTCGTTACTCACCCTTACTTATCTTTCAGAAACCATGGCGCGAGGTAGGATGGTGGAGGAGGAGGAGCTGTGATCATGGAACCCGTTGTTCAACTCTGAGTCTTATGTTTATGTTTATGATTTAAATGTCCTCTGAATGCATGTAGTTGGGCACGGAGCCCTAGGGTGTTTTCTGAATGTATTTCCGGATTCTAGCATTGTTGTAAAGTTTGTATGTTTTAAATAAATCTCTAATCAGAGTATGTTTGGAAATGTATTTGTCTTGGAATAGGTGCTTGGAAACAGGGACAGGTTTCAGGAATTTATGTTGATTTTTAAATGGATGTTTTCATGTTTTAGTTTTTACTTAGAATCCAAACACCACCTTGCAAATTTTCTGTAGATTTGAATGCATGCATTGAGGTGACGGCCTATTTAGAACCCCATTCGGGTCGGGTCGTTACAGCTCATCAGCATAATAACCGAGGGGAACCTTCATATAAACTTGCTAAAAAAGATCCCCATTCAAAAAAGCATTGTTGATGTGCATTTGTACAATGTTCCAACCATAGGAGATACTAAGAGATAAAACAAGCTTCACATATGTAATTTTTGCAACAGGAGAAAATGTATCAAAGTAGTCAATCCCTTCTAATTGGTTATAGCCTTTCGCGACTAATCGTGCCTTATGACGATCAATGGTGCCATCAGGTTTATATTTAATACGATAAACCCATTTGCTGCCAATAGCATTATGTCCAATAGGTAAGGGAACTACAGACCAAGTTTTGGTTCTTTCCATAGCCTGAATCTCAGCGTCCATTGCCACTCTCCAATCGGGGTATCGAATTGCTTGATGGAAATAGGATGGTTCATAAGCAGTGGTTATGTTTAGAACGAAGTTCCTACAATTTGAGGATAACTCATCATAACTAAGAAACTTGTCAAGAGCATATGGTAAAGGACTCTTCGTAGTGTGTCCACCAAAGGCTAAGAGATGACAATGATAATCTTGTAAATAAGTGGGAGGATGTCCAACTCTCTGTGACCTCCAAGCTGGAATAATTGGAATATCAGATGGTTGAGAATCTTCAGAAACAGAGGATGAGGCTTGCAAGTTATTTCCAGAAGTCGAAATAGAAGTTGATGTAGTGGTTTGGAAATTAGTGTTTTGTACATGAGCAGCAGGAGCAGGAACAAACATTGATGGGAGAGTTGAATCATTTGTATTTTGTGAAGAAACATTAGGGACTTAAATAGATGCTGGTGGAAAAGCTGGATTATTGTTGTCTTGTAAAGTATGATCGGAGTGTGTGTTTGATGAAGGGACTGAAACATCATCACTAGAGGTAGATACATCACTTGAAAGAGAATCATTAGTAGACAAATGAGAAATATTATCATGTAAGGGACGGATAAGATCTGGAATACATCTTGGAAGGATCAAATGTGAAAATAAGTCCATAGAAACAGTAGTATTTTGTTTAAGAGAGTTGTGAAAAGGAAAGGTATCTTCATGAAATATAACATCTCTTGAAATAAAAATTTGTTTCTTTTGGATATCATACAATTTATAACCTTTTATAGCAGGAGGATAGCCTATGAAAATACATGCAGAAGCACGTTGATCAAATTTTGCTCTATGAGATTGTAAAGTTGATCTAAAACACAAACATCCAAAGGAACGAAGAGTGGAGTAATCAACTTCCTTAGAATGCATGATGGAAAAATGAGTTTTATTGGATAATAAAGGCATTGGTATTCGATTGGCCAAGTAAGAAGCAGTAAGGACACAATCACCCCAAAATATCAAAGGTACCTTGGATTGAAAAAATAAGGCCCTTGCTATGTTTAAGAGATGTTGGTGCTTCCGTTCGACAACAGAATTTTGTTGTGGGGTTTCTACACAAGAGAATTGATGGATAGTTCCCGTTGAAGCAAAAAAATCTTGAAATTTGAGCTCTGGAGCATTATCAGAGCGAAATTGTTTAATATCTTTATTGAATTGAGTTTTGACTAGCTTAAAAAACCTTGGGATTATCGTCAAAGCATCAAATTTTGAGCGCATTAAGTAAGTCCATGTGTATCTTGAAGAATCATCAACTAAAGTTCGAAAAAATGTGTAACCAGCATAAGTAGCTATCTTAAAAGGCCCCCACACATCACAATGAATTAGATCAAAACAATTAGGGGCTACATTATTATTAAAGGGAAAAGACAACCTTCGTTGCTTAGCAAGAGGACATATATGACACAACTTGGAAGGATTACCAGAGAAATTGAGTACATTTTTCATTAATTCTAACCGTTTATTAGACAAATGACCAAGTCTATTGTGCCATGTAGAAATAGAAGTAAAACAAGTAGGTATTTCAATAGAATTATCTAGAACATATAAACCATTTTGCCATTCAGCCTTGCCAATCATCTTCGAAAGGTTCCTGTCCTGTATAACACAAGATTCACCAGAAAATTCTAAGATAATCCCTTCAGTTTTAAGAAGGCAACTAACAGATAACAGATTATATGAGAAATCAGGAATGTACAGAACATCTTTTAAAATCAAGCCATTAAGACACTTGATATCACCAACATAATCAATATGTACTCGAAAGCCAGTGGGTAAAACAACAGTAGTGTCTGTGATCTTTCTCCAATTATGAAATGAACTTTGATTATAGCTAATATGTCTAGAGGCACCTGAGTCTATAATCCAAGTTCTTGTAGAATTATTTGAAGAAAGGGATTTCGAGCACATACCTGCAGTGTGGCTTATTGTTGTTTCTTTAGCTACAGTTAGATGAGATGAAAGGAGACCCATGAGTTGAGAGCATTGATCAGCATTAAGGCTGGAAAAGAAATTTGTAGAGGTGCTTGGCGTTGATTGTGAAGTTTGAATGACTGAATTGACATTGACAGTCTTGGCTTCAGTGGCAGTGTTCTTGGCTTCGAAAGACTGGTTCGAACTTGATGATCGAAATTTGAAACCTGGTGGGAAGCCATGTAGTCTGTAGCATTTCTCCGATGTATGCCCTTTTCTTCCACAATGAGAACATACAGGGCGCAATTGATCTCTCTTTTGGTATTGAGCAGCGGATTTTGAAGCATCGACAAGAAGAATCATAGATTCTGATGTAGAAGAATGAGAGGAATGTGAAGCGTCACGTTGGCGCTTTTCTTGAACTACAAGTGAAAACACCTTACTGATCGATGGGAGAGGTTCCATTAGAAGGATCTGTGTTCGAACGCTAGCGTATGTATCATTCAGGCCCATAAGGAAGACGATTATGTATTCGGATTCAAGATGTGATAGCAGTGGTTTCATCGCGCCGCAAGAACAAATTTCAGATGGTCTTAGGGCGCAAAGATCTTGCCAAATCGTCTTCATCTGAGTAAAATACTCTTCAACAGATTGAGTGCCTTGCGTGGTTGTTACCAAAGCTTTCCGCAGAGAAAAAATTCTTGGCCCATTACTTTCTTTGAATCTTTCCCCTAATTCATCCCAAATTTCTTTAATTGAGCCTATGTAGATGATACTGGCTGCGATTGTCTTCGATACTGAGTTCAAGATCCAAGATGCAATGACATCGTTGTTGCATTTCCAGGCAAGAAGAGACCTGGGATTTGTGGGTTTTTCAATCGCCCCTGTCAAGAAGCCTTCCTTGTTCCTATCGGAAAGTGCAATGAGAATGGCACGCTTCCAGGAATTGTAGTTATCTGCTCCGGTGAGCAGTTGAGTCACGAGGGCAGAAATTGCCGTAAATGAAGGATGCATGTGGAAAGGGTTGAACTGGGCTTCTAATGCTGCATCCTCAATGTTGACAGGGTTCTGTTCCGCCATTGGAGTCGGATTGAGAAGAAAGAGTCACGAAGAGGAGAAGCAGACTTTTGATTTCGAAAAAAAATCACTCTGATACCATTTCACGAGATTGAATGTGAAATCTCATGTGTTATTTTATTACTGCAGCTCACTTTAAATAGAGAGCCAATGAATGCAGGGAAGAGTCAAGTACAGTTGGCTTATCAAGAATAAAATAATTAATTGCTAACTAATTAACTAAATATAGCTTAACTAAATAATAACCAATTGTACAGCTGGAAATGAAGCTTATTACATTCCATTCATCGAACATCACCAATGTCGAGGAGCAATTTTTATAGAAAGACCAATCTCAAAAGGAGAAGACCCATGGCATATCCACAATGAGTCGACGATAGGTGGGGAAAGTCATTTAGATAGAGCGCATATATTGCTTTTCTAAATCGAAAAGGGGTTCAATAGAAATCCACATTTTCCCTAGACTGTAAAGAGTTTGACCATCTTCACTTGAGCTCTGTCCACCCCAGCCTTAGAAAAATTATTCTTTCAGCAAAAAAAAAAAAACCCAAATAATTGACAAGAAAAACCCAAGTGAAAGATCCATGTATGGGCTGCTGAAGAATTTCCCAGACTTCAAGGGTACCACCACAATATCTTATCATATTTCCATATCCATCAGTTAGTTAAGAGAAAATTTTAAGATCATAAGAAGAACAATTGAATTCAACTCTAGATCTACCCCAGAAATCTAGTTCTGATCAGATCCTGAGATGATGCAAATTCTGCTACATTGATTTTTTAGGAACTCAAAATGATTTAAAGATAACCTTTTAAGAACTCGTTCGCTTTCTCTTCGAGCATTTGCACATGTTATCAACAAAGTAACTGCTATAGGAGACGAGACGAGAAATACTACTGGAAGCTCCCAACTTAATAAGGAAGTGCAGAGAAGCCATAACAGACTGCTAAGTTCCAAAAGAATAAAGAGATCATTCTTGAAGAGATTATCAACTACTAACAACACTTTAGGATATCTGAGGAAAAGAAAACAAGAAGATACCTGTGTACCAATAACAAACAAGAAAACTTTCGTCTGCAAGTTAACATACCGAAAGCTTTGGTCGATTTGTGCATGGCAGAATCATTCCGCGACATCCGAATCCTGGCCTTCCTCCACCCCTATTTTCGAAAGCGAAAAGACATTAATGAGAAAGTTACAATCTTTCTCACCTTATGAATAAGCATGAGTTTGATCCACAGTGACCACCTACATATGAAATAATTTCCTACATGTTTCCTTAACATCTAAATGTTATAGAATCAGATAATATGTCACATGAGAAAAGTTGAGGTGCACTTAAGCTGACCAAGATTCTCACGGATATCAAAATAAATAAACAACATGTATGAATGGGTTGTGCCTTTTAAGTGAAACGGTGGAAGGAGCAACAAGGAGACATTTGAAGTATGTGTGTTTTATGTGAGACTGGACGGACAGTAGCAGCAAGAAAGAGCAACATTTCAACTACTCCCCTAAAATTTCTGACAGAAGTGAAACAAAACTGAAAAACGTAAAGGTTTGTTTGAGAGTGATTCGTTTATAAGTGATTTATTGAAAGTGGTTTTCATATAATCTTTTCAATATTTAGTTTTACACTTCTAAATGCAATTTTCATACCCTCAAAATCAATCTTAACCGTGTCTTAAACTATTCCTTAGGAAAATTGTGTATGAAAAGTGCAAAACAAAACTTCAATAAACCACTATATAAGTCTCCAAGGTGTGGTACAATGGTTGAAGACTTGAGCTTTGAGGGTATGCTCCCCTTAAGGTCCTAAGTTCGAGACTTAGCTGTGTCATTACTTCTTTGATGTCTTCCGGTGCCTGTCCTAGGGACGGGAGCGGTTACCCTTGTTTCAAAAAAAAAAACTATATAAACAAATCAATTTCTCTGAAATAACTAACATGTCCTAGGGATTCTAGAGAGAAGGATTTTTTGTAAAGAAGTTGATTATACAAAATAACAATACAGAACCCATTGGCAACCAAGAACACTATTGTCCATAACAGCACTTGTAATGTTAACAGAAAGAGAATCAGAATCCATAGCAAATTACAAGGCTGGCTCATCATGAAAGGGTATCAAACAAATCAAGAAATCATTAAGAACAAGACTAATTCATGATTTGAATGTTGAACTAAGCAACACCAAAATACAGAACGACAATGTAAGTTCTTAAAGCAGTCAATCTTATCATTTCTGTAACTAAACAATAGAATTGGAGAGAAGGCAAGAAAATCAACCTTCTTCACCTTCACGTTCTCCTTCTCCTTCGTCTTCCTCCTCGTCGTCTTCGATTCCTTCTTCGTAGCTAACTCCATATCTCTCATTCAGATAATCCACTGCCGCCGGCGTCAAAACCAACTTGTCGGAATCTAAAATATCGAACAAATTCAGCGTCCTCGGAGTCAACAGCTTCAACGTTCCAATATTACGACTAGATAGCCGCACATTATCAGAAACCTCCGTCATCAAGAACAGCGATTTCTCCTTAGGGTCAATTCCCCATCGCTTCAACGCAGCAATAAACTCTTTCGTCTTTGGCTTATCAAATTTGTCACCAAAATCTTCCACCACAATGGTATTAAGCGCCGCACTGGCCACCGCCGTGGAAATAGCCAATCTCTTCTCCTTTCGATTGATTTTAATGGACCAATCCCTAGGTTTGGGGCCGAAAACGACACCGCCGCCGGGGCGGAGAGGAGTACGGTTGGAGCCACGGCGGGCCTTGCCGGTTTTCTTCTGGCCGTAGGGTTTTCTGCCGCCCCCACTGACCTCGGCTCTGGTGAGAGTCGAGGCGGTGCCGCGGCGCTTGTTCTGTTGATCGGTGATAATGGCGCGGTGAACGACGGCGCGGGCGGTCTCCGGTGGGGCGGATTTGAGCTCGAGGGAGGCCTCGCCGACTTTTTCTCCGGCGAAGGAGAGGACTGGGAGGGTGGCGAGCTGGGCGGAGATGGATAAGGGCTTGGATTGGGGTTTTGGGGAATTGGGTTTCCAGTGGAGGAAGGGGTTTGAGTTTTGGTTGGCGGAGGAGAGGAAAATGGATGAACTGAAGAATGAGAGTGACGATGGGGTCGTGGAGGCCGCCATTGTTGGTGGGATTTGAGGAGCTTTGAGGCGGCCTTTGCAGATGGTTTCCTTATCCACTCACGCTCAAATCGGTGGCAAATAGCAAAATTATGTCTTACACTCTTTTTTTCACCTACAAAATTTATGTAATTTGTTTATTCATTGAAAAATACAAATGCTTGCACTTTATTCAAATTTCA
This sequence comes from Sicyos edulis, assembly GCA_036507275.1. Lineage (NCBI taxonomy): Eukaryota > Viridiplantae > Streptophyta > Magnoliopsida > Cucurbitales > Cucurbitaceae > Sicyos > Sicyos edulis. The sequence continues at coordinate 6,350,915 of CM071846.1, forward strand.
ATATATGGATCAAATTCTATCTCAAACTGCTAATTTCAACTTCTTGTTTTTTTTTTAAGGAAAGCATCATACATTCATACTATTAACCAAGTTGGTAATTATTTTGACAACTTAGGTGTATAATCCCACCAAAGATTAAAAAGAGAGGAGACAATATTCAATACAGAAGTACCCTCTTTTATTAGGAAACGACCATGAAAACAACCTATTTGATTGTCCATTATCCACTATTTCGAAACAAAAACGCACATTTAAACTAGACTAAAAAAAACCAACAACAACTAAAGCTAGAACAAAAAAGACCACAAAACAAGTCAATCGAACAAAGAGTAGAGAGGATTTTTCTTAGAATATTACTCACTTTTGTTAATATTACTTTCTGCAAATGTATATGCCTCTTAATCATGGTTAATTTTCTTTACCATAGTTTTTTTTATACTTGTGCTTTCGTAGCCAAGTTTAGTTTGACTCAGGTTGTTGCTAGCTATTTAAGCTATTGAATATTGACTATTCGACTCTTTCATCCTCTTTAGGGTGTGTTTGGGGCAAGAGGAATGGTAATGATTAAGAGAGAAATGATAATGAGGAGAAGAATGATTAATGGGTTAATGGTTATTTGTGTTTAGGGTGAATGTAATAATATGAGGAGAATGATTATTTTTGTTTGAGATAAAGATAATGATTATGAGAAATATAAAATAATGAAAATGATGTGAGTGTAAAATAGTGATGTGAAGTATGAAAATATGTTGGAAAGAGAAGAAAAAGTAGTTAGGGAAAAAATAAAAAAAGTGATTTTTGGAAAACGTTATTATAGAGGGAATGATTCCAGGTAGCCCAAACAAACACGAGAAATCATTTCCATTCTCATTCCTATTTTCATCCTTATTCTTGGTGGCCCAAACACTCCCTTAATGAATTCATCATAAATGTCTTTCTTTTACTCTCTCTGAACTTTGTCTCTTCCTTTTATCTGCTGGTTCTTCTTGCTTTTTCTCCACTAGTCCAATTACTTTCACTTTGTATTTTATGTAAAAAAAAATCCAGCATTAGTAATATTTGCTTGTTTTTAAATTGCAATAACTAATTCCATCGTCAATGTAGAAGAAAGAAGTGGAACTGCATGTTGTTGCTCTTCTTGAGATCCTTATTGATCGCTGGTAGTGGATCCATAATAGAATATGTGAACCAACGACTCCAAGAGAATCCTTTAATCTCATTACAAAATTATTAGATTTTTTTTTTGGAACAAATAAGAGATTGCTTTATTCTCTCCACAAGAACACAAGTTGTAAGTGCACCAAGGGCGATATGTAACAGACTTGTCCCAAAGACTCTTCAATCCTGAAAATAAATTGAAATCGGTTGTTGTTCTTGAGAAAAATGTTAGAGATAGTGTTCTAAAACTTGTAATGATGTAAACAAAGAACATTAAATTCGATATTAATGAATAGTAAATGTGTCATATTTTATTTATTCAATTGTTCTTTATATTTATTCACATTCGAAAAAATTTAAAGTTGTTTAATGAGAACTTGAATAGTACATGAAGACATATAAGTAAATGTTATTCAATTTTAACAACCTAAAGAGTCTAAAGTAGATAGTTTGGTGCCTTATCCTTTGGCATTGTGTATACTACCCGTTGTTCTTTGGAAGCAAATGACTTGATTCTAATCACTCATGTGAAGACATGCGATTGGGGTATCTTATGCAAGTAGCAGTTTTACATAAAATTGGACCACAAAATTTAAAAAAAAAAAAAAAAAAATCTCAATATGTAACTCCCCTGTTGTTTGAGAACTTTACTTCACCTAGATGACTATATGCTAACTTGATCTTAATTTAACTGTGTTGTGGATGCCTGTGAAAATATTCTTTGATGACAATGGGTAAGAATAGCCAAACTGCGCTGGCTCAATAAGCCTACCTTGCTGGGAATTATCGTAGTATGGTAGCAAGGAAAGTAAATTTCACAAGATAAAATCACTTCTTTCCAATTTAGAAAAATAGATGAATGTCCCCTTACTAGCTATTGAACAAAAGGTGTCCTCATTCTTGTTTAGGGTTTAGCCACAAACCACTTGTTTCTGACATGAAACATGCCGATAAATTGTCAGCTCAAAAGGATACGATGATAAAAAGTCATAGTTTATTGTATTGTTGTGGAGTTTAGAACCTATTCCAACACGGCGAACCAAACGAGGCCTAAGTGAATCTCTTCCATGATGATACTCATGTTTGTGGTGGAATCAAATGTAAATTGAGAACTATAGCTGGATTGTGTCGTCTGTTTATCTGCAACTTGTCTCCAATACTGTGTTTATTAGGAATTCTAAATTTGCTGCTAAGCTGCTTGAAAAGGGCTGTACTTGCAATCAGAGGTTACCTCATCATCATACATACACCATTGTCATCATTGCTAGGCAGTCTTTTTGTCTGATGATAACCTATATTATATATTTATTTCAATAGGAACTATGATGCATCACCACCAAATAATGCTTCCAAGGCCTCATAAAATAAGAAAAAGAATCTTTTGAGCCTTTTTCATCATTTCTTATTGTTTTTCAGAAAAAAGAATATGGAAAAAAGATGGAACAAATGAAATGTATTCCTAGGCATTTTCTCTGTGCTAAACTTACTCATTTAAAGGCTTACATTGGAGTCAATCTACCTCTCTACCTATATTCAATAGTTTAACATTCCCAGCAATTCAGTCCAATAAAATGCTGTAGAGAGGACAAAATCATTATTGCTATAATTTACTTACTTCATGTGTGCAAAACTTTCTATATTATCTCCATATCTTATTCTTGACATGGATATAAAGTCTAATATATATGTTCATATATGATTCGAACTATTTGATGCCTCACGATTACACAGTCAAAAGTTTTTGGACATTTATGTAATTTTGACCATATTTGCAATAGGATTTTATGAGAATATCCTACCCTTAAACTCTGTTAGAATCCTAACCCCACTAGATTATTATTATGCATTTCATATTCTCCTTCGTAAAACAATTTACTTCTATGTCTGTGGATGCAGCTAACATATTGTATCTAACGGTTGAGATTGCATGATTAAAAAGGCGTTAGGCATAGGCAAAGTATTGAATGGCCCTCACTTTGTTCCTTGCTAGATAGAGAGATTTAATGCACAAAAACACTCGAGTTTGCTTAATACATTCAAATCTCTCTAGCCACAGGCTGTTGTGTTCTAATTCTATGGCGACAACAGTGAAGCAAAAGATTGAGAAACAGAACTCATCAAGCAACAGAAGTGGGCAAAACAGAGGGTCTTTTCGAAAGTGCAGATTTGGGCTCCAAGTTCAATTCTCTCCGTTGACCTTTTTGAAGCACCTCGCCCATAAAGTGAGCCGAGCTTTGCATTTTATGGCCATGAAGGGGAGACCGCGCCACGAACAACCCGCTCGGGCCGTGCCCATTACCAGCTCGAAGCTGATGCCAGTCTCTGCCTTGGATTCACATAGAACAGAGGCTGTGGAGGACTGCATCAACTACATCAACTCTTCCACTTAGTGCCTTATATCATGATTCAATGCTGTTTTTCAGTTTTTTTTTAGATGCAATATTGGGTGAATATTATCATTGTTGTGGAACATTATGATATTTGTTCAAGTTCTTTTGCGGAATTGAGAATCTTCCTTCACCAATCAGTGTCAAATTTCCATTGTTTTTATTGTGTTAGTTTATAATTCATTCAGAAGGTGAGCAAGACTTCATCATTTTTCTTACAAAGATAAAAGTTATTATCAGTATAAAATTCTCACTGGAGGTAGATTGGTAATTTGAAATAAATGTGCAGATTGATCCGTAGTCATTAATTGTCAATTGTCATTTTTAAAATCAAATTGAACTTATGGAAGCCTGTTATTTGTTACATTTATGAGTCTTGATTCTTTTCTTACCAAATTTAGAACCTTATATTTTTCAAAAAAAAAAAAACAGTATTCAGAGTTAAATGCTCATATTGATTAGACTTTGGTTGATCACATGATGGGGCAGGCGTTATAGCTACAAGTTTAGATCATCAAAATATGTTCTTTCAAGTTCTAAATGCAGAATAAACTTAATTATAATTTTTTTACTTAAAATTTTACAGGGGAGCAATGCTGTAATTCTTAATTTAAAAAAAAAAAATAATCAAATGTTTTTTTTTTTTTTGAAATCCAGTAATCAAATGTAGTTCTGACTTTAAAGATGGATTGTCAAAATAATAAAGCATACTTGTATTCTATTAAATTTAAAGATGAAAAAAAATTACAATATTGAATTTTCTATGCATCTCAGAAAATCAGGACGCAATCAGTCCAGAGGGTCTTGATGAGAACCATCAATGTTAGGCGCCAGCTATAAAATCAATTTTTTTTTTTTTTTTTTTTATGGATTTTACATCTCAAAATCAATAATTCAGAAGATAAACATCTGGGTGAATGATTTTGTAAATCAATCCCAAAGTTGTGTCGCGACTATCTGGTTTCTTATTTATCTATTTCCACTCTATTGCTATCAATCCTTAAAATGTGAAATAAAACCAACATTATGTGAGTAGAAAAAAGAGGAACAATTACCAAATACCAACAATAATGAGAAAAATAGTAATGAGAGAGAGAAGCAACAAAAGGGCAACAAGGGGCATGAGTATTGAATACAAAGAAATTATATAAGTAAGTGAAAAGGCATCCACGGCGGCGCTATCAGTCTTTCTTGGCAAAAAGGCCGCCAAAGCCGCCGTTTTTCTTGGGGGGGAGTTGGACGGAGTTCTTCCTGGCGCCGTTGGAGGCGGCGGTGCTGCCCTTGCCGTCGACCTTTTGAAGGACAGGGTCGGTTTCAAGGAGATGATCTTTCTCCATGCCACCTAGGATCCAATCAAAAAGGCCCTTTTCGCTCTTGCCTTCGCCCTTCGCCGCCGTGGCTGCGAACACCCGTCCGGCGGCCGGAGAGAATGCGAAGGCAAGAGAGGCCATTGTTGTTGTTTTGAAACAAAGAAAAAAGTGGAAATAAAAAGGGAAGGGATATTAGAGCGTAAAATAAGAGGCGGATTTGGGATGGTTGAAGCGCTTGAGCTCACCACAAGCGCCTTATCCTTTACCCAACCAACCCGCAACTGTGCTGTGCGCTTCACGATTAATCGCCCACCACGCTTGGCTGCTGATTCGACACGTCGATTCTCTGTAGCTTTGTAGGATGGGCTTCTGTCGGCTCTCCTCCATTATGGGCCGCCCCATTTTAAGTAATATTCACTACATAAATTAGAGAAAGGCCGAGTAGCTTTTCATTTTGGGAAATTATACTCACTCTTCACTTTTACAAACTATTTGCAAATATTTTTTTTTTAGTTAAAATTATTTAAAAATTACTTTCATTAAGTACGAATCTACCCCTTTTCTTTAAAGTGGTCATTTTCTTTTTCCTAAATCATTTATGACGATGTTAATCACACTGCACCCACATTTAAATTTTCAATATAATTAATTGGAGAAGAGATTTTTACTCTAACCAACTTTTAAAAAACTTAAAACTTCAATTAGCTATTATATTATGTTACATGAAATATTAATTTTATTGACTAAATAATTTAATATTTTTATTGACTAAATAATTTAATATTAGTATTTAGTCAATAATTTAATTTTAGTATTTTTTACTAATATGTATTAATTATGTATTATAAATATTCATTGATACAATATTTTTATTAATACACAAGGACTATATTTGCTATTTTTTCTTAAAATTGACTATAATTACGATTATTTTCTAAAAGTGATTAATTTTGCAAGTTTTTTTTTAAATCAAGTAGACTTTATACCATATTTATTAGAAAATATTAATGATTAATATTAGTATATTGAGTATTTATAATACAATATTAATAATTAATACTAGTATTAATGGGTATTTATAATACAATATTAATGATTAATACTAGTATTAATGAGTTTTATAATGTAGTATTAAGGGGCTTTTGGATGTATATTACAAAATGGATAAAATATTACATGAATAGAAAAATAATGAAAATATTTGCACATATAGCAAAAATTGTAAATTGATAGACTTCATATTGATAGATTCTATCGATAAAGGGTGATATAATCAATTACTAATAAATAAAGTAAATTGATAGACTTCCATCAAATTCTATCAAGAGTCTATCAATAAGAGCCGATAGAATCAATCACTGAGAAAATGGATAGACTTCCATCACTAGAGAATGATAGATTCTATCAAAGTCTTATATAAAAAAGGTAAATAATTTTTTTTAAATGGCAGAATTTGCTATAAAAGAATTATTTTTAAAAATGTGTTATAATTGTAAACTATGGTAAAAAAGTTGCTATACAGCGCAAATTCCCTAGTATTAATGAATTTTTTTTGAAATTATATTAATGAGTATTTATAATATAATATTAATGATTAATGCTAGTATTAATGAATATTTATGATATGATATTAATGAGTATTTATAATGCAATATTAATGATTAATGTTAGTATTAATCACAACTATATAGAATATAAATTATTAATATTAGTATTAATGAATATTTATAATACAACATTAATGAATAATTATAATACTAATATTAAGTTTTTCAAAAAAATAAAAAATAAAAAATACTAATATTAATGACAATTTATAATACAATATTAATGATGAATACTATATTACTCACAATTATAATACAATATTACAATGTATTATAGATTATAAATGACTTTAAAATTTGTTTCTCAAAAAATGACTTTAAAATTTGCATAAATTTATAATTAATCTCATCAAGTAAAATTTCCTTAAAAAAAAGAATTCAAAAAATATATCAAATACTCGCTCGAGAAGAAGAAAGCCAAAATAAGAAAACATTTTAGGAGGAAGCTGAAATGAAAAGGCGTGATTTTAAGAATTTTAAATCTTTTTATTTTTCATTTTATTTAAGGTAGTAAATGATAGTTTTGTCATTTCATATTAAAATAAATTTCCTAATTTTTATTGCCCGCTACTTTTGCTAAATTTTTAAAATCTGAATATTTTTGTAATTATTTTTTTATGTTTAGTCTAATCACGTAAAAAGCTCTTTAATTTTTCAACTCTCATGCTAGCACTCTAACCAATCCCGCCAATTTTGGAGTGGATGGTCTCCCCGTGAGCGTGGTATAGTTGTGGTGTGCTTCGATTCTAATTTAAATAAATCCTATTACAATCGATTCTCTATGTTGTATAAGGTCTAGTTAGGAGCGTCCTATTATGTGGTAAAATAAGATGTGATTTTTACGACGCCTCCTTTTGCACTGTTTTAGTTATGACCTATATATATATATATATATATATATATATATATATATATTCACCACCTTTCTTGATGGTGTTTGATTGAAAGAAAGGATTTCATCTTTAATTCCGACAAGAGATCAAATCATCCTTATATCACCCCTCACCAAATAAGGCTCTGAGAAGTCTTTTACAATGTCCCTCAACTCAAGCTCTATCGATTGCATATGCTACATCTTTATTGTAGTATATTTATTGTTATAATTAATGACCACATAATATTTGAATACTTGTATTTCTTAAGTATTTATTATTAATACTATATTTGGATAGGAAGGTATTTTCATTTTTGCCAGACAAGCGAATTTCTTAATTTTTAATTAAAAATTACTTTTACTAATGTTTTTTTATGCGAACACATTTGTGACTATATATATTCCAAAATTTGGAGGATTGGAAAGTTCTATACGGAAAAGACCATCCTTGATGTCAATATGGGCTTAGGCCCGTTTAGTAACTTGGGCCATATGTTGGATCCAATGCCCATTGGGCCACGGCAGTATTATGGAACTTGTTGCTCTAATGTACCTCAGTATATTAGCTCCAATGCAGACCTCCATAACTGATTACACATTGTAAAATAACTTGTCTTGTCGATTCTTTGAGCCTAAAAATATTAATTTGGAGCCAAATGTAGGATCTAAAGATCATTCGTTTTTCTAAACCATGTATTATGGGTTGAATTTAAACAAGTAGAAATGACTCTAACATATAATTTAGTAGCCAAAGTTAACTCATAAATGACATACATCTTCGACTTAGATCACAAGTTTGATCCTCTCCGACTAAGATCACAAATTTGATTATCTAACTCTAATTGTTGTAATTATACAGAAAACAAAAATTATTTTACTTTGTGATATATATTCATAAGAAGTCGGCTGAAATATCTATATTCATATGTGTGCTAAGATATAAAAACTATATTTTGTGTAATCATAGTAATACGATAAATTAGTGATTAAAAATAGTCTATAAACAGTAAAAAATAACGGTAAAATTATAAAGCAAAATCAAACATACTATCGATCCCGTTGATTATTTTCAATTATTAAAAGAAAAATAGTCCACTCATATAGCTATTTTCATAAAATTCATAATTTCCAAAACATTATCCAATTATTTCCCAAAAAAAAACATTAGCCAATTAAATTGGTCAAAATTTCAACCACATTTAACATATCTTTCCGTAGACTAGTTTTTCTTTTTTGAGATCTTTCCGTAGACTATTCGATCACAAACATACATGTATACCAAATTGAAAAAGCTAATAAAATAGATTTTATAGAAAAAAAGAAAGTTTGGATAAATAGGAGAATTTGGGTGCAGCCCGGTTAGCACCTCCACCATGATATCATTCATTTGAAGCCACACATCTTTTTTTTTCTTTTAATTTTTTTTTATAATAAATATAAAGTAAAAAAAGTGAGATAAAATGTGTGGCACCAAAGATGCCACATATGTGATGTCATGGTGGGGGTGCTATCCGGAGTGCACCCAAATTCTTCTCTCGGATAAATATAAAAACTTTGTTTTGTTTGATGACAATTTAATTTAATATCCTGATCTCATATTCATATTTGTCTCTCAACCTAAGGAAAAAGGATAAATGAATTACTTTTGTTTTTTTCTATGAAGAAGTTTTACATTTTGCCATCTAAAAATGGCCCACAGAGAAACAGAACACTAAAAACCATAGCGCCGCCAGTCGCCGGCGGCCAACCCATTGAAGGAAAAATTGATCTAAACTGGGATTTTGGCCCCTCTAATAATCATTTACTTTATTTATGTGTTCTGATGGGGAGGCTTACAAATTTTCATAACATGTATCTTCAGCGCCACTACTCCAAAGAAAATTAGCATATTTTGCAGAGTAAAATGGGTTGCCGGAATCTGCAGAAATGGCTTCTAAAAACGTCTCCTCCGCCGCCCACATGTCCTTTCTGACCCTCCACAAGAACGTCGCGTACTTATTCAACGCCTCGGCATCGGCCGGTTTCTCTTCCACCGCCTTCTTGAAATATTCCTCCGCTCTGCATAAATGTTCATAATTAGAAACACTTTCATGTTAGGATCTCAGGAATGCTCCACATTCGAAAGTGGGAGACTCCCACATCGAAATATGAGTTACTTTCCTCATTGCCTATTGTTTTTTAGGTGGAATTCATATTCTCTAATATGGTACCAGAGCTCGTACAACCCAAATGGGTATCAGTTCAAAATAAAAATTGAGATTCGATTCAAGAACGGTAAGCTCAATAGAGACACCATCTTGAAAGGTATGTTAGGATCTCACAAATATTCCACATTGCAAAGTGGAAGAGTCCAACATTAATATAAAAGAGATACATGTATTACTTCCCTCGTTTGCTCTAATATTTCTTAATATTAAGAATGGATAAATGCATAATCCAAGACTTCACCTGTCATAATCATGGGCCACAAGGTATAGAAACTGAGCGTAATTGGTGAGAAGAAGAGGATTTTTCGGGTTTTGGGATAATCCCGTTTTGTACAAAAGCTCCGTTCTGAAATACTCTGTGTAATCCTCTGCTTCCATTTTAACTGTAACCGGCGACACGAATCTCCTCGTCGCATCTTCATCGATTGCTTCGCTTCTCATAGCGGATTTCATCTTCGAAGCTTCTTTCAGAATTGAATTCCATACAGACATCTCTTCTTCTCTCATGTTTTCTCCTAACGTCGACTCGGAAGTCCCTATCGACGTCGCTGATCGGTGGAATCCATCGCCGTCGGTACCGCTCGCAGTCGGGCGAACCTTTCCACCGTCACCGCCCCCGCCGATGGAGGCTGTTTTACCATTTATGGAAGAAACAGAGAATGTCTTGATTGTAGAGGAGTCGAATTTCGGATGCTCGACGACTTCGTCGAGCATCGCCTGCGTTAGAGAAACAGTTGGCGACGACGAAGGTGCAATTGCGAGATTGTTTCCCATGGAATGCACAGTGAAATTGGCTAAGAGAATCATCACATACACCATTAGAGTTGGAGTGTGGGAGAAAACTTGTTGGAAAAGCCAAACAAACGAAGCTTGCATTTCTTTCTCAACTCGATTCAAAATGCCTTGTAGATCTTCGTAAAACAGAATCTCTCTCAATTTCAATGAATAGTTGTGAAGCTCTTGAATCATGAAAACCATGGAGGAAAACGCCTTCTTCACTGAACAATAAGCGGATTCTCTCATTCCTTCCTGCCATTGCATCTTCCTCTTTAGGATTCGAAGCGATAGCGGGAACTCGACGCAGTTCGCCCTTCGCTCGATGTCGTCTCGAACTAGTTGGGGCTCTGTTGATACATGTTCAGTAATGGAATATGGAACCGAGTTTGTTCTCTGTACTTGAAATCTGAGCATCAAATCTTGAATGTGCTTGGAGAGTTCTTCGTTAGAGAAACCGTCGGTCGAGTTCGAACAGCACGGTCTTCGGATCGGTTGAATTGTTGGCTTAGGATTGTTGAAAGAGCGAGAGTAGTGAAACTTGGAGTGATAGGATACTATGGAGATTTGGGTTTGCGAATAACGGCAAAAATGATGAACATTAGGTTGCTGCCATTGCAAACACGTTGTGGCTGCTTTTGCTACCATTTTAGTTTCCAAACTAACAACGAAACGTTCAACACGAAGATGGATTTAGAGCCAACTCTTACGTGAAATCTCTCAATCTTATTGAAAGTGCAGAATCTTCACCTTTCACCTGAGACAACAAAAATAATCAAAGATCATAACAAATTCAATTGCTCTCTAATTGCAAAATCTTAGAGAAAAAAAACCCTTACAAACCCAAACGGGTAGACCAGCGGTTGAGACTAAAGATTTCAAGATCTGTTTCTTTAAGAGATCTCTGGTTTAAGACGGTTGAAAAGTGTTTAAACTAGAATACCCTTTCGAAGTATCCCGTGCATAGTGTAGGGACGAACCAATGGTGTCCATAGGGGAGCGCCGATTTTTCGGTTTTCAAAAAAAAAAAAATGGTTGAACAACAAACCGAAAGAGAACAACATCAAAGATTTTTAGGGATAATCTATAAAAGAAGCAGGGTCGAAGAGGCGTTGCAGAGAGATATAGATATAAAATATACATATACAGAAGAAAACATTACGAATGGAAGAAATAAAACTAAAAATTTCCAAATCAAAAAAATCATATCATTTTATTTTTGTTTAAAAGAAAGGAAGAAATCAATGCCAATTAAAAAAAAACAATTAAGTGTTAGACATTAATCAATCAACAAAAATTAAGAAAAAAAAATTGGAATTTAAACAATCGATCACTTGAAATCAAACAATAATTTATAATTGTCAATAGAGCAGTAGCTCAAGCGGCATCAATGTTCACCTAATGACCTTGGAGTCTTAGGTTTGAGTCTCCCCTAACCCCAAATTATAATCAATTAAATAGGAGAAATTTGAAAATACACAAATATAAAATTTAGATTTTTTTTTGAAAAAACAATTCATCTATTAAACAACATTCAAACCAGTACAATAGATCTCCAACAGGGAGGCCAAAGTAAAGGGAAGGCACCCCATCCAAAAAATTAAAATGCTCCTTCACAGAGGAGGATAAAACGTTCAAACCAAAAGCGTTAATATACACTTGTTTAGCCAACTGATCAGCTACCCTATTACAACCTCTACCTACACACATATTATGGGCAAATTGATATTTCAAATAAGCATGTCCAATTAGTAAATAAACAAACGATGATGATTAAATTGAAAAGTAAGCAAAATAAAGGAAAGTGATGAATATTATTTTCTAAAGTTAAAAAATAAAGTATGGAGTCTACCTTACCTTTGATCTTCCTCACTTTTCATTTCTTTCCTTTTCCCACCTTTCCTTCTTCTACCATGGCCATCTTCAAGATATCTTATTTCTCTTTAAAATAGTAGCAATACTTGATCTCGTCGGAGATCGGAAAATTGAGGATTTTCCTAACTCGAAGTCGCCGGGATGTCGTCGGACAACATGTCCTCTCTAAACTAAAAGAAAGCAATCTTTCATTACCTTCATTCAATCTCTTCCTCTATTTATACTAAAAGTGTATTTCTGTAACTTCAATGTGTGGATGTAGGAGTGTAGGAAGAGATTGAAGGATTGTGGGTATGAGTGAAGAAAAAAAAATATTAGGAAAGTGATCACGTATATAATGGGAGAAAGGAAGAGAGAAAGTGAGGTTTATATCTTTTTCTTTTCTGTTTTCCTTTTTTATTTTGAATGATTTTAGTATCAAATAAAAAAATATCTTCTTTTTTTTTTATCTCACTTTCATATTTGTAAAACTAAAGAGATATTTTTAATTTAAATTTTGTTTTTTTTATTAACAATCTAATTGCCAAATAAAACTTGATCGATCATATAGGGGTGTCTATGACTCTTACTTAAACTAAGTTTTTCTACAAGGTTAAAAATAGTTTTTTTCTTCCAACCTTATCCAGACAAGATTTTAATACAACCTCTTCTATAAATAATTTTATTCAACCAAGGTTTTCCTTCGTAGTGCTACAAATAATCTTATCCAAATAAAATTTTCTTAATACTACTCATTCAAACCCACGTTCAAAATCACTAAGTTTCCCAAAACCAAATATACCACATGCATTTTCTTTGAAATATTGTTAAACCATTCAAAACCTTGAGGTTGAGTTTATTATTTTGCAATTTCTTCTATTAATAGTTTTTTTTAAAAAAATTAAGCCACTAGAAGGCATGGTAATTTGATGGTTCCATTGTTTGGTGGTAATTTAATTCAAAATCATGGTCATTGTTCGATCCCGAGAATCAGTATTTGACTATTTGTTAAACAGTTAGAATTTTTTAGATCTCGAACGTGTTTATTTGTTTTTTGTGTGGAAGAAGAGTAGTAAACAACCACTCTTATAGAACTCCTTATTTGTAATTTTGAGAGCGTTTTTTAAATACAAGGGTCTTCAATTTGAACGATAAAGATTGAATTTAGAACTTTCTTCTAACATATTCTAGTGGTTGTTTGGATCCACATTTATGTGAGATCTTTTTATTTATTTCTCTTGGATTAGTGTCATTTGTTGTTATATTGAGATATTATATGTTGTAATGTCACTAGTTATAACTAGAGAAAACTAAAAAAGAGATGGAAAGGAAAAGAGATGAAATGTAGAAAAAATAAAAAAGAGATTAAATGTAGAGAAAATTGGGAGGCAAAAAAGGAAAAGGAAGGTAATGAAGAGATGGAAAGGATGAGAGGATAAGGAGATTGGCGTGGCATAGGCGTCTGAGAGTCTCTGTCGGATTAGAGGGCCATGTGCTGATGTTCACATTTGCCTTTCCTTTGCGATGCCTACAATCTATATATCACATTTCCCCTTCTATCTTTCTTGCTTTCTTTTTCATGTCTTTGTCTTCCCTTTTCCTCTCCTCCCTCTTCATCTTTCCCCAAACGCCCCTCTATTATCCAATCAATCAAACAAATTTTAAAAAACATAATAATAATAATAAAGAACGTAAAATTAAAATGTTTTTTTAATACGAATTGGAGGGAGGAAGAGACCACAAACCTTACATATAGGACACTGCTACTCCCATGATTAAACTCATAATTTTGATATTGAATTGAATTTTCATCCAACTGTGAAATCATCAAACCCCCCAACCTTTTGAAATATAAAATATTCTTCTTAAAAAAAGTAGTATAAGATGCATGGTCAATAAAGTGATTTTGGCGTTTTATGGAATGGAATCTCACTAACTTGAATCAAAATATAAGCCCTACAATTTGGATATTTCCCTTTGCTTTTTTTTCTAATTATTATTTTTTTTTCTAACAAAAAAGTATATTTATGTGTAGCAAATAAATTACCACATCCCCTTTTTGGCCGCTAGCTGTGCCCTCGGCGATGGATAAGGTGGCCGTGTGGTCAATGTCCTCGAATAACAACATCCACCAAAAGTCGTGCTTGGGCGGTTCCATGAAACCCTTGCGGGTGTTTGTTTGACGTTTTTAGCTAGGAGTTAGAATTATGATTTATTAACTCCTTGAAAATCTACATTCAAAAGAGTTTTTATGAACTCCTCATTAATTTTACTTTTGAAAATAACTCTTATTCCTAATCATTCATTTATAATTATTCAATCGTTTCTAATCATCCATTTTTAATCATTCCTTTCAAATCAATCAAAATAACTTATTTTTAATCACTCATTTTTAATCATTTCTTTTTTTTTATCTACTAAAAATAACTACTCATTTTTAAATCAACATCCAAACAAGATTTCAACTATAACTACTATATACAAAAACTACATCCAAACGAGTTTTTGACACAACTCTCAATTTTTAAATACTCAATATAACTCCTTAACCAAAAACTACCTAAATATGTCAAACAAACACCCCCTCACAATCTCCATTAAAAAAAAAATCAATTTAACTTGGGTGATTATAACAAAATAACTAAAAAAAAAAGATTGTAACAAAAATTATTAACTAATAATTACATCATTTTAATTTGGGTCCCTGTGATTTACGAAAAAAAAAATAGACAAAAAAAGGATTAAATAGTTTTTATAATTTGATAAAAACAGTAAAATCTAACAAAGATTCAATGTTTTTTTAATCATTTAATTTGGTCATTTTTAATAATTAACCGTTTTAAACTTGATAAGTTATTTAAGGCAGAAAAATAAAGTTGAGTAGATCATTGATTTAATGATTTCATTGTTCGGTAAAAATTTAGTTTGATATCATAATTTTAATATTTGAAATGGACATTTGACTATTATTTATTTTATTTGAGAGAATAAAGTTAGCAAATTTCTCACCCCTCTCTGTTCATATTTTAAAAGTTAAAATACCATTGTGGTCTCTAGATTTTCAAATGTTTAATTTTAGTTTGTTGTTTGTCCATATTTAGTCCCTAGACTTTTAAATGTCTAAATTTAGTCCTTTCACTTTTAAAAAAGTTTTAAAATGGTCCCTTCAAATCATTTTTTTTATAAATGAATATTTTCTCACTCTTAATTTTATTCTCTCTCAACAAAATTTATCTCTCTTCAACCAACTCTCCTCTTCCTTATCACTCTCCACTCTTCCTTTTTTTTTTCCATCGTTTACTTTTCCTTTTTTTTGTTGAATAGTCCGAATTGATGAAAACATACCGAGTTGAATTTTAAAGAGATTTACAAATATATGAAATTGAACTCTGTAGTTGCTAATTATCGGCTTTTATTTTCAATTCTTAGCAATTATATGCTCTGTAGGCATGCAATTAGAACATACTCCTAACTCATTTTCGTAAGCGTTGATGTCTTGAACACATATTTTTTCTCTTGTCGTTTCCTTCAAAGTTTTTGAAAAACAGAGCTCAAAGAAAACTCCCACAACCTAACCAAGCTACAAGAAGCATCTCTCCAAATTGCATAAAAAATGGAGTCCATGTCTAAGTTTTACGACTTGAACTAATTAACAAATATATTAGCAGTTTATTACTTTAATTGACTTCTATTTTCAAACTACAAGAGTACATGATTGTAGTTTGCTCATCCTCTCCAAAGTTGAAACTTTATAGGTTTGTATGGATTTTGGACCATGGAACTACAAACCAAAATAAAACAAAGGAAAAGAAAATAAGGAAGGAAGGGGAGACAGGTGGCCCGTGGGTTGAACACAAAAAACTTGTTAAGAGGGAGAATGAAAGAGGGAGGTGAGAGAATAATTTAGGAGGGAGAAAATATTTATTTATCAAAAAAATTATTTCAAGGGAGCATTTTTAAATTTTATTAAAAATTAAGGGACTAAATTTGAACATTTTTAAAAGTTATGGGACTAAATTTGAACATTTGAAAGTTTAGAGACCAAATTTAGACAAAGAACAAAGTTGATGGATTAAAATTGGACAAACAACAAAGTCAATGAACTAAAATTGAACATTTGAAAGTCTAGGGACCAAAATAAAACAAAGACCAAAGTCGAGGGACCAAAATGGCATTTTAACATATTTTAAATTATAAACAAAAAAGATATTTCTTTTGACAAAAGAAAAGGTAAAAGTTTAAATCCGAAAAAAAAAGAAAAAGTAAAAGTTTGACTCTAGAAACTTCTAACGCTGGAAAAATAGCGGCAATTTGGGGCAAAAATAAGTAACAATAATCACACCGAAAGATACATTTCCTTATTTACATCATGCTCGGGAATTATGTAATGCCCACCTATCTAATCTAATATAGGCCACAATCGATTTTTGTTTATTTTATTTCTTTTATCTTTTAAATTTAAAATCAAAGAAATTGTGGTTCATATTGAACTACACGGGTGGACATTATTTTATACATCATGTCGCACATGATGTAAATATTTCTTTTTCCTTTATAATGGATTGCTTTTATATTTACAATATTGCCACCATAACAAAATAATCAACTTGTTTCTAAATATGTATTATCGGTAAGGACTCGACCTAGATAGTGTTTAAACCTAAGTCCATGGTCTAAATGCATGAAAATGCACAACATCCAAAGCATGAATAATTAGAAACAAATTCTTCGTTTAAATCACCCAAAATAAATCAAGGTTCAAAACTAATAAATAGCAAAAGGTAACCCAAGTTTAAAACATAAAATTCATAAAAAAGATAAAAACATAAGATGCCCCTAAATAGTTCACATGGGAAGAATAGAACTAAAACAAAGATTCTAAATAATAAAAGGTGTGACACATTTCATGGTCATCTCCAATTAACTCGGTCATCCATCTTGAAATAGTCTACTAGTACATGTGACCATCCACAATAGTGACTTTATGAAAACTTAGTAAAGATCCACAACTTGAGGTAAAAATATGTGTATCAAATCAAATGTATTTCGAACATGTAAGATCAACGACATATTAAAAACTAAAAAGGATCTTGAAACCCAAGCTTTTGGGTGAAAAGATGAAATAAATAAGATGGAGTCGACCTAAGCTATTTGGATTATTTTATTATTATTTTCTTGCCAACTTGTTAAATTCAAAACCATAATTTAATTCTCTTTTTTAACTCAAAGATTATTTTTAAATTTTTTTATAAAATCGTGAGATCAAATTGAACTTTTTAAAGTTCAGGGATCAAAATGGAATAAAAAATTGGTGGAAATTATACCTTATGTGCAATTCTAAAATTATTGAGAGCTAAGAAGATGAATAATAAAGAAGACTATTAAAATAAATAGCATCTTGGGTGCCACTCTAAAATTGAAAGAAATTATATATATAGAAAGCAAAATTCTAAACATTGTAGTCCAATGGGCTTTACAATAGGAAAACATAAATGACTTTAAATTAATAAACCATCAATATAACACTTTTTTGTTTTTTTTTTTTGAGAATCCATCAATATAACACTTGCATCTAATACTCCAATGTCTTACATCCAAGGGATGAACGTCATTTGTTTAGACATTAAAAGTATGCATTCAAAAAGTTGGTCAAAACTCCTATCAAGCCACGAGATAGGGTAAAACTTTTGTTTGAATTTGAAACACATAGAATTGAGTAAAAATTATGAGTATATATTTCATGCATATCTCTTTTTTTTAATGATCATGAAATTGGAGTCGCTCCCACATAATCATTTGATTTAATAGTTTATTCTACTACATATTTAGGACACTTACATCCATCCTAAAATTTGGACTTAAGAAATAACAAGAAATTATACAATTAAACTTACTTGTGGATTTCAAGTTTATAAGCTTTCCAAATGAATATACTTTGAAGACTATCAAGACCGTCCCTTAAAATCTATGCATCAATTATTTGGTTTTGAAATGATTTTAGTTTTGGGATAAAATATCTTAAATGCATAACTCTCTTAAATAAACTCTTGAATATATAACTTCATACAAATTGTATCTTTGAAAGATGGTATCTCCAAAACAAGCCTAACTTAATTCAACCGACAAAATAAAATTGTTTGTTCATAGGAAGATGAGTCAAGGATATTTTGGTCCAAAAATGATCAAATAAGAAAAAAAAATCTAAGGCAAGGCTTGGGTCATTTTCTGCAAATTGGAGCGTCACCATCGTTGAGAAGAGTTTTTGTTTGATTTTCCAAGCATTTCACGCCATCTTGCCCATATTTTTTCGTATTAGACTCAACCATTAAATGCTCTTTTATGGTAACATAAAGGACAAGAAAGATATATTTCAATTGATTTAAGAAAAAGATAGATTAAAAAATAAATAAAGATTAAACATTTCTTATAACTTTAAATTATTTTAGGTAGTAATTAGGTTTAAAAATTCACACTACCTTGTAGAGTTTGGTAGTTTCTGTCCCCATAATTTATACTAAAAAAACTTGTTATTTTAGGAGTTTAGAGAATTGAATTTGCACCCTTTTAATTAATGATTGTTTGTTTTATAAGATAAAAATCATATATATTTGATAATTGTTTTTTGTTTTTACAAAGTTTTTTTTAGAGTTAAATACCGATTTTCCGGACTTAAACTCGTGAGCTTGAAGTTGAAATAGATTAACACCAGACAAGATAGCCAACTGCGCCACTGATCCTCGGTTGTATTTTTACAAAGGTAAAACAACATTTGGTTAATGTTTTAAATTTTTAATAACATCAAAATTATAAAATTATTCATCTAATTTATCGTAATTATAAATTAAAATTATTATAATTTTCAACTATCAATGTAGTTCAATATTAAAAATTAACAATATAAATTTATTTTAGATTAAAATATCATTATGGAAGCTTGATTTCGTTTTTCAAAGAATAAAACTGTGGCAAACACACTAAGTAATTTTAATCTTTATTGAGAGTGAAGACACAAAGTGGAGGGAACATACCCTCCCAAAGAATAGAACGATATATTGAGAAGAGAAAGCATCCAAAAAATGAATAACACGCAAAAAGGACTTAAAAGTGACCAACAAAAAACATCGAGCCTATCCTAGTAGCAATCACACAGATGTCAACTATGATATTATTAAATTCAAATAAATCTTGAAAATTACTTTTTGAATCAAACTCGATCAAAATGTGAGGAACGACGAATCCATACTTAATTTGAGGACTTTTAGCTCATCATGAATAATCAACCTTTACACATTTAATAGAGCCGGTCCTGACCATTGCCGACGAACCTAAAATAAGGGGAATGCCATAATGATCACTCAACCACCCAACCCAGTTTTCTCAAGCATTTTTTTTATCTGGCCATAAAATATCTATACTAAAAATGATATTTGAAAATATTATTTTTAGAAACATCTAATACCTAACCTGCCAAATGGTTTCACTAACTTTGAGCATTTGAAAAGATAAATATTAAAATAAAATGGTTTATAAATAAAAAAACAAATCAATTATAAAGTATCAATAGTAAAAAGGATACTTGCTAAAAAAAACATATGAAGAGAGGAAGACAAATATCAATTTTCAATTTTTAAGATCGAACCTATGAGATTGAGTCCCAACCATTAGATAGTATTAATATATTTTTTCAACCGACACAATTTAACCCAAATAGCAGCCCAAATCAAACCCATCTTTTTTTCTTTTCTTTTTTTGATAATTGTTACTTTTTTTAAGCAACAACCGAAAGGCAGAAAAATATTGAAATATTGTTAGAAGATCGTGCAAAACGAGACGATGATGTTAGGCCGTTGGATGGAGAAGAAAGTTTAAAGAGAGTGTCCAAAACTACATCGAACGGTCAAGAATACCACTTCTGTTAATCAGGGAATGGTATAATTTTATGGCAGGTTCTACTACGTTCAGAGAAATTCTGTCTTCTTTCTCCTGCATTTCGATTTTGCAATGATAATGAAAACCCTAGCCGCTGCATCGAATCAGTTACCTCTAACTTTCCGGCCACCGGAGAAAATCTCCGACTCCAAACTATGGAGATGGAGCTCGGGTCGGGCTCTCGTCGGCGCTAAATCAAGAGTGCTTGGAATCAAATGCTCGGTTACATCACTCGGTAAAATTCTAATCTGAATGTTGATTGAGAGACAAAATTCAGCTTTCAATTGACTTTGTTACACTGGAAAACTGGTTTGAAGTAAGCCTTATCTCCTTGGATTTAGTGCATTTTGATATGCATATACATATGCATTCACGGAAGCTTAGAAGCATTTTTCTCCTCGAGGAATTTCAAATTCTTAAGTAAATTGATTATAAGATCTAGGCCCCTTTCATAACTATTTGGTTTTGGTTTTTGAAATTTAAGCCTACAACTATCTTTTTTTTTTTTTTTTTTTTTTTGATATCCGTGACTGTCCGGGCCAGCTTTCGCGCACCTCGACTAATGTCACGGGGCATACCGCCTGACCCTACAACATTTGGATGCCAAAGAAACCCGTAGGAAATTAATTCCTAGGTTGGTGGCCACCATGGATTGAACCCATTACCTTATGCACCCTAAGACCCTCTATGATCAATTGAGCCACTCCATGATGGTTTACAACTATCTTATCATACGTTAAAAGTAGTTTCTAAAAGTTTGTTTTTGTTTTTAAAAGTTGGATAGTATTCACCTACTTTCTTTCTTAGGGTAAAATGGATACATTGTAAGAAGAGTGGAATATATCGTAGGAAATTTGAGTAAGAATAGCCAAAACAAAAAATCAAATAGTTATCAAACGGGGCCTTAATTGCTCGTTTTGTGATTTTTTCTCATTCAATGTCTTCCAAAATTTTAATTGTTTGTACTACTGCCGTTTATTCAGTTGACAGTCCTGAAGCATTTGTTGAAGCTTCAAAGAAGGGGAATTTGATTCCGCTTCACCGATGCATATTCTCGGATCACCTTTCGCCGGTGTTAGCATACCGATGTTTGGTTAAGGAAGATGATAGAGATGCCCCAAGTTTTTTGTTTGAATCCGTTGAACCTGGCGTGGTTTCAAATGTTGTAAGTAGTTTGAAACTTTCATAATTTTTCCCTGGTTACAACATCTAAATAATCTGCCAATGTAGTATATGAGCTGGTGATTAGTAGATTTTCTGATATGTCTTGCGTCAGGGGAGATATAGTGTGGTTGGTGCTCAGCCCTCGATGGAAATTTTGGCGAAAGAAAATGTTGTTACGATTTTGAATCATGAAGAAGGGAGAAGGACAGAGGAGATTGTTGAGGATCCTATGGAAGTGCCCCGAAGAATCATGGAGAAATGGAGACCTCAACTAATTGATGAGCTTCCAAATGCTTTTTGTGGTACTAATTGACTTATTTCGTTGATAATATAATTTACTCTATATTGAGTTATTGATTCTGTACATCTGTTCCAGCTTTAAATTTTGTTCTGATAACATATAAAAGATGTCATAAAGTTATGATTTTGTACTCATCGTTACGGTACATAATCGTAAGACATCGAGAATTCATTCAACAATTGTAAATGTGTGGGTTGGTGGGTGTAGATAGTATTGTGGAGCATTAGTAAAGATGCCATGAAGTTTAAATGACTTGAAATCACACTTTGTTAGAGTGTTCCATTAGAGACTGCTTTATGGATATTACATGATTTTATTTTATTATTTGATAGGATTCAGTTTCCTTTATATTTTTATGTTTATTTTCCTTTCTACTTAAATTGACTTAAAATCATCCATTAAGCCACTCCTAGTCCTAACTACCTGCTTTCAAAATCCCTAATTCTTCAAAATGAATGTCTTGCCAGGAGGATGGGTTGGTTACTTTTCATATGATACTGTCCGCTATGTAGAAAAGAAGAAATTGCCATTCTCTAGCGCACCAACTGATGACAGAAACCTTCCCGATGTTCATCTAGGACTTTATGATGATGTTATTGTGTTTGATCATGTGAATAAGGTAGATTCATCTAATGTAAAGTATGTTCTTCTGCTCAAACTTCTTGTTGTAATCTTCTTAGTTCTATCACTTTTTGCTATTGCGTCGGACTCCATCTAAGTTGATATTTTGTTGCTAGTGAGTAAAGAGAGAGAGTGAAGAAGCCTTTTTAGTTTTTGCAAATATTGATCTTTTTAGGGTAACAACAAATATTGATTTTTTTAGGGTAACAACAAATTTTGATCTTAGCCCCTCATTTCCTCTTTGAAATTTTTTTATTTATGATTAATTATCGAATCTTTGTGACTTAAATGGTTTGTCTATATTGGCAAACTGGTTTTGTGGTTCTTACTCTTAGTGATTTGAATTTGTTCAACTTTTCTTATGCAATTTGCTGCTTACTTTTATTCCTTGATTTCTTTTGCAGCAAGCTTATGTGATTCATTGGGTGCACTTGGATCAATATTCTTCAATTGAAGAAGCATACAAGGATGGAACCGCTCGATTGGAAAAGTTGCTCTCTAGAGTACATGACATAGTTCCGTAAGTGATCCTCTGTTTTAGGGTAGGTGTTTCAAATGTGTTGCTCCTTGCCCCTTTTGTCGTGAATGTCAAAGTTTCTATCCGAGTTTTTAACATGGGTAATTTCAGCCCAAAGCTTCCTGCAGGATCAATAAAATTGTCAACTCATCTTTTTGGTTCAAAACTGAAGATGTCTAGTATGACAAACTTAGAATACAAGAAGGCAGTTTTACAGGCTAAGGAGCATATCCTGGCAGGGGACATCTTCCAGATTGTATTAAGCCAGCGTTTTGAGCGCCGAACATTTGCAGATCCATTTGAAGTTTATCGAGCTCTGCGCATTGTCAATCCTAGCCCTTACATGACTTATCTACAGGTTTCATGCTTTACAGTTGTAGTTGGGCGTTTAATTCAGCACTAGCTGGTTTCAACTTTTGCTAGTCGAAGTGCTTAATTTATCATATAAATTTTTTCCTCAGGCTAGAGGCTGCATCCTAGTTGCTTCAAGTCCAGAAATTCTTACACGTGTAAAGAAGGTAATCTTCTAGAGCTGTCATATTCTGTTATTTTATTATTTCCCAGTTGTCTTTTAGTGTTAGCATTTTGCTTATGTCAAAAAGTTAGCCTTGACCCTATTATATGTACGTGCACTTGTACACGTAACAAAATTTCCACGTTCACAGTTTAAATGGCCACATTTTCTACATTCTTTTTCTTGAAGACTATCTGGTATTTACATGGGTGTGTTTTCTGTTATCATTTACAGAGAAAGATAACTAATCGACCCCTGGCTGGAACCATTAGAAGAGGGAAAACAGAAAAGGAGGATCAAATGTTGGAGAAGGAGCTCTTGAGCGATGCGAAGCAGTGTGCCGAGCATATAATGCTGGTTGACTTGGGAAGAAATGATGTTGGGAGGGTAAGTTTCTGTTTGATCATGGTTTAGTTAGTCTTATACTTGATCGTTCTATTTTAAATGCGGATCTGGGTCTTCTGCTATATACACTCCTGCTTCTATCTTAGGCCAATGCTTTACCTGATAAATAAAAAAAATTCCCTGTATCATGGATGTATCTTAGCTTTTGCTGTTCTTGCATTCAACAATAACCAACCCCAACCCCCCATCAATGGATCTCTCCCTCAAAATTTTGATTGGCGGTCTTGACTGTACAATATAGTAGGTTTGGTACTCCAAATGACTAACCATTGTTGTAGCAGAACTACCGCCGCGAAACGTCCAATCTAGCTCTATCCTGGTGCATTATTCCATAAGATCGTTTATACGTGTTCTGTTGTCTCCGTTCTAAATAGATATCTTTTGCAGTTGCATCAGATTTTAGCACCTACAGTTCTCTAAACTGGATATTTGATGCCCAATCTCACGTGAACTGCAGGTTTCAAAATTTGGTTCGGTGAAGGTTGAAAAGCTAATGAACATTGAGAGGTATTCCCATGTCATGCACATCAGTTCAACTGTAAGTATATTTTTCTCCATGCGTACTCATGTTGTCGATTTTTTCTTTCAATAAATATCCTTTTCGCTCTACACAATGACGTGCCGCCTCACCCTCCCAGGTTATTTATGCAATCTTTCTAGCATTTTCGACTCGGTTTTTCGACAGAGTTGGACGACATTTAGCTAATAATGAAGCTACTATCTTCCCAGGTTACAGGTGAGTTGGTTGATGATTTAAACAGTTGGGATGTCTTGCGTGCTGCATTGCCTGTGGGGACAGTTAGTGGGGCACCAAAGGTAACGTTTTTACTCGGCCAATTTTCTTAACTTGTTTACTGCAATGTTGAAGGTCCTAGGATTGCAGCATTGGTTGTTATTACTCATTTTTGGTTGAGTGATGCATTTCCCTTCTTTTGGCGAAGCTCATTTTGTGAGCAGTGATAATCTTGCGTGTTTCTAGACTTTCTTGAGGCCTTTCAATGTATCGATCCCATTGCAATGCACAGGTGAAAGCAATGGAGTTAATTGACCAGCTTGAGGTTACGCGGCGTGGGCCGTATAGCGGTGGGTTTGGTGGCATTTCATTTTCGGGAGACATGGATGTAGCTCTTGCTCTGAGGACTATTGTCTTCCCCACCAATACTCGTTATGACACCATGTACTCGTATACGGGCACAAACAGCCGTATGGAATGGGTGGCTCACCTCCAGGCAGGCGCTGGGATTGTGGCAGACAGTGACCCTGGAGATGAACAAAGAGAGTGTGAGAACAAAGCCGCTGCGCTTACTCGTGCTATTGACCTTGCAGAGTCATCGTTTATTGGAAAATGATCCTAAACTTCTGTTCATTTAGGATGTTTTTTGTTGTTTGGGATGCTTTTGTGTTCCATTCTTCCCATTTTTGGGTTCTGTTCTTCAAAAGAACTTCCCATTTCAACTCATCCTATGTTTTATTTTATTTTTTAATAAAGTGAATAATAGTTCTCTCTCTAAAACCTTGTTATACTCTGCTTTTGCGTTCAATTTCAACTTTCTGCCATAAATTTTCATGTCTTCCTGAAAAGTAACTTTGATTTCATGTCTGCCATATATTTTCAACCACGAAAATATATTTGTCGAAAATATATTTGTCGAAAATATATGTAGTGTTGTAAGTTTTTCTTCCCATAATCCTTGTTGGTTGGATTCCTGCATATGTTTTCATTTGAGTTCCATATGATATTATTCAAAAATCAAATTTACCTTGATTTGCTACTGACACGTAAAAGCTTTACAGGTACTATTCCTCACATGGCCAAAATATCACAGTTCTATATTTAATTCTCAAGAGTCAATATTATTATGTTAGTAATAAGTGCAACATTGTGTTACATTCATATTAATTTTTGAACGAAGGTGGATTCATTACTTTATGATTAACGAATCATGTTCCAAGTATATATGCTTATCATTGATAACTTTTTGCTCTTCTTATGTCTACCTTTGTTTTCGACTATAGTACCATCAGTTTTAATATGTTTGCATCCCTCTGAACGAGTACAGTGAGAAACACAACATGGTTGACATGATTTTAAATCTCTTTCATAATTGTTGAACATGTGAGCTATTTCATTGTTAATTAATTTTGAGATGAAATTTTATATTATCATATGCAAGTATACTTTTTTTTTTGTTATGATTATGGTTACAATCACCCAGGTATGCATATGAGGTATTTGATTTTTGTTTTAATAGATTTATTGTTAAATTTATTCTGATTATCTTCATATAATATCAAAAAAATTACTTTGTAATTTTTTTAATTATCTAATATTGATTCATTTTTTAAGAAAAAAAAAAGTTGTCTAAAATTTGTTATAATAACTTACCTCTCAATCTCAAGCATTGTTTATAATAATTTATGTTTTAAAAATTTTCATTTCAAAGTATTTTATAAAATAATTCTCACCATTTATAATAATAAAATTACCTCTCAATCTCAAGCATTGTTTATAATAATTTATGTTTTAAAAATTTTCATTTCAAAGTATTTTATAAAATAATTCTCACCATTTATAATAATAAAATTAGAGAATTTACCATCAGCAACACATTCTACCTTTTGTATTATATTTGCAGCATAATTTTTAAAATAATTCATCTATAGCATATTTATTTCTATCACTCACCTAGTGATAGAACTCAATTTAGATTTCTATCACTGAACTTAAGCAGTGATAGAATGAGTCTATCATTGATTGAATTCTATCACTAATAGAACTCAACAAGTGATAGAAGTCAATTTGGATTTTCTGCTACAAATGAAATTATTTTGGATTTTGTGTTATAGATGGAAATATTTTGCCATTTTTTGTTATACATGCAAAATCCCCTAATAATTAAGTTTTATATGAAGAAGTTATTATTCTGTATTCAAAATTGTATTGATCAAGGATTTTAAAAAAAATGTATGAACTAGCCTGGGTTTTTTTAGTACAAATTTGGGGAGAAGGGAACAATAACACTAAATACCGATTTTTAAGATTGAACTTATAACTATAAAATTGAAATGAATTTATACCAAACAAGATATTGAACGCGCCACTAAATCATTCAATGCTAGACACGATCTTTTCATTGATGTAATAAGTCATAAACTTAACTATGGTAAGAATATACATATATATATATAATATATATTCAACATTCAAATTTTCTTTGGAAAGTAATTTTATTTAAATTTGAATAGCATTTAAATAAATATTCTAAGATCAACAATTATATCATTTCAACTATCAAAACAGAGCATAAATTGACAATATTCAACATTAATTAATCATTTTCACATTAGGAATCATTAATTTTATATATTACGTTAGGAACCATTAGTTACTTCATTTAGTCTTATGTTTCTTTTTTCAATTATATATATATATATATATATATATATATATATTTACGGGATATTATACAAATGTAATTTCATCCATTATTTTCAAATCTTTGATATTATATTGGGTGAGAAATAAAACACTAGGAAAATAAAATGTCATGTTAGTTAATTAAATAATAATTATATATGGCTAAGATTAGGACGACAAACTCATTTGGGTTGACTATTATTCTTTTCTTAATTACTTGTCCATATAGTGCCCCACTTGCGAACCATATTCAAACTTTCAACGTTTTAATAATATATAAAATATGGAATCCAAATAATTCAATTAACTTATTCTTGTTTATTATTAGATTTTTAGAATAAAATGATTCTTCTTTTATACTTCAAAAATTCCAATATTTAGTTTTGCATTGTTCTTTTATAGGATACGAAATGTTTATTATACACACACACACACAATTGTCTTTAACATCCATTTTAATCTATGCTAAAAAACATCCATGTTAATCTGAATTTTTCAAACTTATATTATTTTGATTCATTCAATTTCTAAAGTTCCAAAAAGAACACAAAAACTAATTTTATTTACGCTTCATGCCGACATTAACCTGCTATATATATTTCGAGTAAGAATTAATATTATAACAACTACAATAACTATAATCTTTAAAAAAAAACAACAACAACAATAAGCATTTTTTTTAAGAATGACCCAAATGATTATTGTCTTTATAAGTCATAATTAAAATAGATACGTTAAAGATTGATTGCTTTCTAACAAAAATAAATTTTTAATGAAATGGAGTACAATTTAATAATAAAAAAATTGCATATATAAATCTCTTACTTCTTTTTAAAAAAATTGACTGGCCAAAATAAAATAAAATTATTAATGTATGAATCAAAAATAAAATTTTATTAAATTGGATTGAAGTTTATTTTTAAAGTAATTACTCAATTAATAATCAATTATTTTTAAGAAATAAAAAGGTAACCAATTTTTTAATTCCTTTGAGGTGGAAAATTTTGAAAACACAATTTCTTCATCATAAATACATATTTCGACCATTAAGATAAACTTTTCTTTTGAAAATAGACAACAATTTAGAATATGTATTGATGTCTAAATACTCGCCTATAAAATAAATCATCAATTTAATTGGATAAATATATTATTATAATTATTTTATTTTATTTTTTCAAAGACAAAAGTGAATGAAGAAGACAAGGGGTACAAAACAATGGGAGAAGTTTTGTGGAGATAGTGGTTTTTTTTAACTAAAAAAAATTGAATTCATGCTTTCATCACTTGCAATATTTGAAATCATTATGACTTTGATATATTTTTTTATTCTATCAACTATATGCAAATGGACATCATGCAAACATTTTAATTTTCAAATTTGACTAATTCAAAGTGTAATTATGTTAAACCACTAATCAATCAGAATGTTTAAGTTATGTTGAGGTAAATTTAATTATATCAACCAACATCAAACTTTAATTCTAGCTTTGACCTTGGTTTTATTTTATATTTTTAATTCGCAAAAATTGATCAAATTTTGTGAGATTTGTTTTAATCTTGGTGATATCAATAGCATCATGGATAGTTTCCATTAGTCTCCAAGTGTACATGCATCGATTTTAGCAGTAAAGGCTATCAGAGTTAGAGTCATAAATTTTATAAACGAACTTACAATGTAGATCGATAAGTCCATGATCTTTAGCACTCAACACAACACGCTATCAAGTATAAATAGGAACTTTACTTTTAAGAGAAATTTTAGAATATGAGTATGTTAGCTAGCATGAATACTTTTATTGGATGTTTAGAGTTAATCCTATTCGTGGATTAATGGTTGACTTGTTCCAGGTGAACAAGTTGTGACCCATTAAGATTGATTGATGTAGAGGATGTAGAGGACATTTTTAGCATCTCAAGTGTGTATTGTACGATTTGATGTAGTCTACCAAGTACATAGAAAACACTCTTATCTTCAAATAATATATGAGTTGAATATCGAATTTCAAAATCGAATCCATCGCTTTAGTGTTGAAATGTATTAACACCAAATAATCGAATCTTTGGGTCTTTTTTGTTTAATGTTTTAATACAGCAATTGAAAGATTCAACTTAATTAACTCAACCTTTATATACTCCTAGTAACAATCACTTAAAAAAAAAATAATAATAAAAATAAAAAAGACCAACAACCACTCCACCGTACCAAATTCAATAAATAACTGCAAATTGAATTTTCTGAGAGTAACTAATAATTAACAGTTTGTTGCATCAATAAAATTTAGTAAAAAAAGTCAAATTTAGCTGCGGGAGGGGTAGTGCCAGGTGTCAGTCAACCATGATTTTCATCAAACCATTACGTATGATCCAACGGTGATGGAGACGCGGTTTCCCATGCAAACTTTATTTTTTCATTTTGACTTTTTTTAATTGAATTTTTGTTTTTTCCAGTCTTCCAACTCGCTGATTTATACGCGTGCAAAACATTTCCAGTGGATCAAACTCAGCCCGTCGATTTCAAAACCGGGCCCACTTCACCCGCGCGTGAGCATAAAACTTGTTCCTTTGAAAGTGGAGATGACCGATTTTGTAGAAAATATTTATTTATTTTTTTGTATTTATTAACCTCAAACTAAAATAAGTCTATATCTGATTCCGACTAAAACTTCCAACTTTTGTCAACGACCCATCTACGAAAATTAAGGAAGTATGGACTTACTTTTGTTATTATTTTATTTTTTTAAAAAAAATATAATATCATTTTGTGGTCTTATTCTGAATTTTCAAAATGCCAAACATGAACAGCATCCTATTTTATTAAGTTAAAATAAAATAAAATGCGATCATATCAAATCTATACATTATATTTGTTTTGATTTGATCTAAATATTTTAATTTAATTTTTGTATATTAAAGTTTTCAAAAATTTAATTTTAATCTAACTAATCCAACCATAATAATATTACTCATATATGTAAAAAAAGATATGAACATATTTCTTAATGTAAGAAAAAATTAATTTAAAGGCATCAATTCGAAAATTATTTTTCTTAAATATTATTGAATACGTAAGAATTATATTTTTAAAATAAAGAAAATATTAATATGTCTATATATATAAACTAAAAAGAATTTGGATGGTATAGCAATTTTTTTATCCCAATTTACAATTATAACAATTTTTTAAAAATAATTCGTTTATAGTAAATTCTGCCTCTTTTTAAAAAAAAATCTCTATATACATTTTTTATCGAAAACTTTGATAGAATCTATCGTTATTAGTAAAGAAAGTTTATCAATTTTATCAGTAATTGATTCTATCAGCTCTTATTGATGAATCTAGTCTATATCAATTTATTTTATTTATTATATCAATATGAAAGACTATCAATTTGCATTTTTTTTGCTATATATGTAAATATTTTCATTATTATACCACTTATATAATATTTTAATAATATATATGCAAAAACCCCTAAACTAAAATAATCAAATTCAAGTACAAGTTATCAAAGTTTTTTATTTTTCGAGAATCAAGTTATCAAAGCATTAGTCCAATGACACGGATGGATGTTAAAAAATGAAAATAAAAAATAGTATTTTAATTTGGTATATACATATTTTATTATTTTAATGTACTCAATAAATTTTTCCTTCTTTTTTTAGGTTTGAAACCAAGACGACATTTTTATCATTTCAAACAATCCTTAGCAAAAAGTCAACGGGCTTTGTTTCTCATCGATATCTTACCACTTCGTCTTCTTCTTCATCTCCCCACATTCATTCTTTCAATTTTTCTCTTCATGGAAACAATGAAATATCCACATCCTTCAACTCTGTAAAATCTCAATGGGTAACGGGATTGGGAAGCTCGGCGTTTGCTTCACCGGAATCAACGACGGTGGGCGGCGGCGGCCATATGTTTCCGTCGATGAAGGGCTTGGCCATTCGTTCTGCTACGTCCGGCCGGATCCATCTAAAGTTCATTCCGAAGAAACCACCACTTTCCGGTCAATTTCCGGCGCCTCTGTAAGCGCCAACACCTCCACGCCTCTGTCTACGGCTCTCCTTCGTCTCTATTCCTACAATTCCGTTGATCCATCCGCCGCTTTCGAGAGTTCCAATTCCTTCGCTTCAATCCCTTTGCAGCCCATCCCCAGAAATACGATCAATTCCGGTCCCATTTCGGGTCATTTCACCGAAATCCATTGTTCCGGTTCTTTGGAAAGAGGGTTTTTGTCGGGTCCGATTGAGCGAGGGTTCATGTCCGGTCCGGTCGACAATTCCGCATCGAGTGAGTTTCAGAGAAGTTTCTCTCATGGAGGAGGGTTTAATCCCAGATCTAAATCGAGGAAAACCCGGTTGATTCGGGTTTTGAAAAGCGCGATTTTGAAGTCGGTTTTTCGTGGGCAGAGTTCCACTGTGGCTCCGATTAAAGCGGTTGTTAAAGAACATGATTGGATTGTGATGCCTGAAAAGCACAATGAGAATTTGACTGTGAGTAGTTTGAATTTTAGCAGTGAGGGAAGTTTGGAAGATGATAATTCAATGAAGAGCCAAAATCTGCAGTGGGCTCAAGGGAAAGCAGGGGAAGATCGAGTTCATGTTGTTGTTTCTGAAGAACATGGCTGGGTTTTTGTTGGGATTTATGATGGATTTAACGGCCCTGATGCTCCGGATTATCTTTTGTCGAATTTGTATTCATCTGTTCATAAAGAGCTCAAAGGTTTGTTGTGGGACGAAAAGCTCAATTCGCCCGTGGTGGTTGCCCCGGCCGTTTCCCCTGTTCAATCTGAGAATCTTTGTTCAGAAACAAGAGATTCTCTTCAGGTTAATGACAATGATTTTGGGAGGAATCCAGTTGATCAAGAGAGTCATCCTTGTGCTAGCGGAGATGGGAATTATGGATCGAATTCGAGACGGAACCGTAAGGGTTCAAGAGGAAAGTTTAGAGGAGCTACTGAGAAGTGGGAGGATAATCAGATGCGTTGGAAGTGCGAATGGGACCGAGAACGATTAGAGCTTGATCGGAGGTTAAAACAGCAGTTGGATCGATCTGGGTTGAACGATTTGAGGTCGATTAATCATTCGGATGTTTTGAAAGCTTTGTCCCAGGCATTGAAGAAAACTGAGGAGGCCTATTTGGATATTGCAGACAAGATGCTTGATGAAAATCCTGAACTGGCTTTGATGGGTTCTTGTGTGCTTGTGATGCTTATGAAGGGAGATGATGTTTATTTGATGAACGTTGGTGATAGCCGAGCTGTTTTAGCGCAGAAGGTGGAGCCCGATTATTGGTTCAGGAAGATTCGACAAGACTTGAAAAGGATTAATGAAGAGCCAGTACTTGACATTGAAGCTTTAGATGGTGATCGGGGTTTCACCTCATCTAACCTTGCTGCTTTCCAGCTTTCCATGGATCACAGCACCTGTGTTGATGAGGTAATTGAGTGCTCTTTAGAAATGTTTTCTTATGATAGTAATGAAATTCTTTAGGAGTTTGATGTGTTACTATTGTTTGATGCATTTCTTTCTGTGATTTGTGTTATAGGAAGTTCAGAGAATCAAAACTGAACATCCTGATGATGCTGGTGCTGTGTTGAACGATCGTGTAAAAGGCTCATTGAAGGTCACTCGGGCATTCGGTGCTGGTTTCCTCAAACAGGTTGGTGATCTAAACTATCCCTGATTCTTATATGGATTGTTCTTCTGAATCATTTAGCTGCATTGTTGACTTCATACTGTATCCAGTGTTTATCTTTCTACTGCAATGTTGAATGCACTATTGGTCTGGCTTGTTATGATCTAAGTTACATTAGTCTAGATTGCAGCGGTTCTTCTTTCGATCTTACGTTTTACCAATTGAGTATACTCATTAGAGTTGTTTTCGTAAAAGTTCCGAACCAAAATTTTGAGGCATGTAATTGCCATCATCACACTTTACTATATCCAAATGGTCAATCTTTGCTGTATCAACGCCTTTGAAGAACCACTGATTAATGGATGAAAAGCAGGGACTGATGCAAAATTAAATGATCTATGTATTTTCGTATCTGAGATTGGATTTGCGACTCCTAGTCTCGAGCCTACGGTCGTTAACGTAGATTATTCTTGTTCTTATCTACAGCCTAAATGGAACAATGCACTGTTGGAGATGTTCAGAATCGACTACGTCGGGAGATCGCCATACATCAATTGTCTACCATTTCTCTACCACCACAGATTGGGACCAAAAGACAGGTTTTTGATACTATCATCAGATGGACTCTACCAGTACTTCACAAACGAAGAAGCTGTTTCTGAAGTTGAACTTTTCATCACATTGCAACCCGAAGGAGACCCGGCTCAACATCTGGTTGAACTACTGTTGTTTCGGGCTGCAAAGAGAGCTGGTACGAAACGACACCCACCCTAAATGTCTTCTCTTTTCTCACCTTTTCAATATAAGAACACTAATGATATTCAAAATGCTTAATTCGGTTATGATTATAGGTATGGACTTCCATGAGCTACTCGAAATACCCCAGGGTGACCGAAGGAAGTACCACGACGATGTATCGATCATTGTAATTTCATTAGAAGGGAGGATTTGGAGATCATGTGTATAAAATAGTGGAAAGAAGCAGGAACTCAGTAAAAGGTCAGGGTTTTTTCTTTTTGTTAATTTTTATCTTTTTCCCTCATCACCATTGTAAGAAACAGTGATGAAAGTCCTTGGAATTGCCTCAAGAACTTAACTCTGTAGTTTACTTGGTGGCAAGGAGATGTAAAGTGCAAAAGCTTGTTCTTTTTAATAATTTAAAAAAATAAAAAAACCTAAGAAAGAAGGAAAATTTTGAATTTCTCAAGAACTGATATTCATTCTTAAACAATGGCCTCTACTCTTCTTTTCCTCTGTTTCTTTTCTGGGTCTTCTGCTTCACCTGCCATCACTCAGTGTCTGTTTGTAATTTGTATTTTACAAATAGTGTACTTAATTAATTTTTAGTTGGATTTGTAAACTAAATGATAACCATGAAGAAAATGTTGGTGATATTGATAAAAAAAGTAAATAAAAATGAAAACATTAATGTATACATAAAAAAAGGTTGAAACATAAATACATTCGATTCTTTCAACGAATTGACTTGTTTATTTGAGATAAGATAACTTTGCTAAGTCTACCTAGAATAATCAGGCAAAGGAGTTGCAAATTTGAATTTTTCTATTGAATTTAATACCTACCGCCCCAAAAAGAAGAGTAAAATCAGCTCAACTGACTTATTTAATAGTTGGATGATTCCTACTTCACATGGTTGGAGTATTAAATAACACAAAGTACACTAAAAAGAACCATGAGTGGCCCACCAATTAAAATTCAGACAGAGCCACCAAGCTAAATTGCAATATATATATAAACTTTTCCATTTGTTTAAAAATTAGTCAAATTTTTTTTAAAGTTGCACTAGTAATTTTATTTGTTAGTTTAAAGTCGTGAGTGTTCGAGTCAACTTATGTATATTTTAACTTTAACTATTCTTAAGAGGTATACTGTGCAATGTTGCCATTTTATTCTATGCATTTCATAAACATTCAAAATTATCTTTGGAGTACAAAATTTGTCAGAATGATAGATGAAAAGGTAACAAGAAACCTAGTACTTTAGAATTCCACAATAAATGTAAATAAATAAAAAAAATAAAAATACAGTTGGGAAGGTGAAGGTGAAGGTAAAGAAGAAGGGCAGGTTCTCCATTCTCACTCATTTTGGGACCTTAAATTTTTGACATAAAGAAAATTCAGTACCCTTTGAACTGCACTAAGCTGTTGATTGTTCCTTCATACCTCAGCTGTAGGACCCTTCACCTTTCTCTTTCTCCCTTTGGATTCTCTCTTTTTATTTATGATTCTTGTTCTAAATTTAATTATATAGTTGGCACGTAGTAGTCGAGTGTAAGATTAGTGTACGATTTTAAGATTTAAGGACAAAACGAAGGACCGAGCTGAATCGACACAACATAAGTTGTTAAACATTGATGTCTATTTTGATGGATCAAGTTCAAATTTGTTCTATTTTGTAATGTAATGTAAAATAGTTTCAATCTTAAGTTTGACTTCCTAGAACTTGTAATGTTTGTTCCAAGTTTTGGAAAAGACAGCTGAGTTTTGATCTGCTTTCCAGAATTTAGGACAAAAACCAGATCAATGATATATTTTATTTATGCAGAATTTCAAGTATCTACACTTAGGAACATAGACTGTGATATCTTCATAAGTGAAACCATATTCAGCCACTTGGGGGATCCTGCATGATCTTTCTTCATAAGAGATTCAAACGCTTGAGGGACAAAATAGTCCTCACCAACACCAGATAACCACCGTTCAAGCTCTAGCTTTTTTACCAGAGTAAATTTCAAAATCATTTTAAAATGAGTTCCAAATTTTCTTATTTAAAAATGATATGAATGCGGTTATTTTAGAGGGGCATTTGGGGGTAAGGAGATGGTAAGGATTGTTGGCAGGTAATAATTATTTGTGTTTCAAGTGCCATTAATGATTAGAGAGTAATCGTTGTCTGCGTTTCGAGTAATAGATAATGGTTAGAGGTTAATCATTGTCTGTGTTTGGGATAGATAATGGCTAGGAATAACCATTATCTATGTTTAAGGTCTAAATAATGGTGGAAAAGGTTAGAGTAAGGTTAGAATTTTGAACAATACAATAATGGTTGAAAGAGACATTGGATACTAATTATTAATAATTATCTGGTAGTTTCAAGACTTCAAATGGTTTAGGCCACTAATATTAGTGGCCTAAACCATTTGAAGTCTTGAAACTACTATGTCCATTAAATAACTTTGTAGCATATAGGCAATGAATGGTAAACATGCATATTTGAAAACTGATAAAGAAACCACTCACCTCAAGAATGGAATGGGACACAAGAAATAAGATGACACACTCTCCAATTTCTGGTTTTGAAGAGTGCAAGAAGTAAAAGGCGTTGCGATTTCAGCAATGATTCACGCCCGAGTCTTCCATGTGTTTCGAAAAAGGTGATTTTCGAGGTTTCAATGGAGAAATTACTCGTATGCCTAGAAGCAGGCTTCCATGCATACACCAAACAAAGTCACCAAATGAGGCTAATTTTGATCATCAGCATTAAACACAAGCAATGCTAATCAAGTCAAAGTAGGAGTAGTAAACCACTTTCATCCATTTTTGAATCAGATGAATGTTCCTTCAACTGATGAATATCCGGAATCAGAGTGATAAGAACCGAACTATTGAATGTATTACGATATATCAAGAAAACGGAACTACAACATAACCCTAGGTGAAAGGCACATAGAACCTCCCTCTTGGACAAGTCAATCCAAGCTCTAAACCATTCCCATACATTTAGATACCTCTTTCAATTTCCCTCCCTTCTATTTATAACCAAAAATCTCTAACTAACTCCCCAACTAATTGCTTACATATACTTACAATATTCTCTATTCGTCTAAGACCCAAACCTATTGCAGAGCTCGTATTAGCTTGACTCGAAGAAATTTTCAGAGGGCAAGGGAAATATCTTTCCAAAACACCTTCTACATGAATGAATTCCTTATGAATACAATTTAAGCTTCCTTACTTTGAATTTGTTAACCAAATCTACCATCCCCATCTGAACTTGTCAGCTTTCATTATAACAATGCCAGCTTTGACCTGGAAAGGAAACTCCCAAATGAGCCACCCAGTAAATAATGAATGAAAATGAAAGTAATTTAGTTCCATTAGGCCAACTAGCTGGTTCAATTATCTTTTCTCTAGGTTTCTTTCTCAGTTGGAAATATGAATGAAAACATTGAGCTTCTCAAGAAAAAAGGCCTATTTTCTTTCATCTCAAATATGGTCTGTTAATCAACAAGAAATACTCCTACACATCAGGAAAAAGGAAAGGTGATTCATCAAAATGAGGATCCATGGTCACAATTGAGGTAGGTAAGGTATGACCTTTTGGAGATACAATTAGGACATTTGTTTAACTAAAAGCTATGATGGATGAAAATAGATTGTTTACTTAAATTCTTTCTTTTCTACCTTGAGTATCCAATCTAACTTATGCACAACTAATCTTAAGGGTCAAATTGACCCTACTTTTACTAGGTGATTCATCTAAAACTTGGTTCTTCCACAAAGGATCTTCATTTACCCACAACAGCTCAAATTGACCCCTACTTTGTTAATATTGTTGTTTTCCTCATTTGTTAATATTGTTGTTTGGTTGTTATATTCTTATGTTAGACATGAAAAAATCATGTCTAATGTGATTGCAACCAATCATCTACCATGGAAGCATAAATTATGAATAGAAATATACCTCTTGGCATTGTTTTGGTAATGCAGATGAAAGTTATGGCCACAACGAATACCAGTTGTAGTGAAGTTCTTGGTTCTTATACACTCATTCTTTCTAATTTAAATGATGTGGTTTTCTGAATGAAAGTGTAGGTGTAAGGACCAAAAAATACATAAGGTTTCTCTATAAGGTTTCTTTGTACAATAAGATGAAAGATCATTTAAAACCATTCGCTACCATTAAGAGAATGTAATTAACCGTACAAAAAGGGTGGTTCCAAAAATAATAGGAGGTTATTCTACAGATCATTGACGAGTAACTTAAATGTAGGATTTATTAATATGAGAAATATAATGAAAAATAAAAGAAAATTAAAAAAAAAATGAGAATAACTAAATCCAACATTGGAAAACTGGGGAGTCCAACATCAATATAAAATATATATAGATTATTTTCTTTATTATCAATTGATTTTGAAGTGGAACTTCATATTCTCTAATATGGTATCAGACGTTATAATGAAGAACAAAATACATGATTCTCTAAATAAGAGTATTAATAAGGAGACAAGTATTTCTTCAATAAAATAGAGTCTGAGAAAAGTAAAGAAGATGGAAGAAGAAGATAAAAGAAAGACATGAGAGAGACCAAGCCTTTTATTTTCTAATGATAATTTTGTCCTTATTTATTCTAATCAACTTTGACTTGAAAGTTAATGGTAACAGTTTATTAAAATTTAAAGAGGTTAATCAAATTAAAAATTCATAAATGTAATTATTATAAATTTCATATTTTAAAGTGGTTTATGCAATTTCCCATAATAATTCCGTGGGCAGATTGTTTGGCATATTTGAGTAGAATTTAGTTTTAAAATTTAAAATCTATTTTTAAACGAGTTTTTTTTTATTAATTTCTCATCAATTCTTACTTTTAAAAATAACTCTTATGTTTATTCATTTTTAACCATTCATTTATAATTACTCAATTAGTTCTAATCACTTATTTTTAATCATTTCTTTCAAATCAATGAAAATAATTCATTTTTAACCATTCATTTTTAATAATTTCTTTTTTAACTACTAAAAATAATTACTCATTTTTAAATCTATATCTAAACAAAGTTTTGACTCTAACTCCTCTACACAAAAACTACATCAAAACGAGTTTTTAATACAACTCTCAATTTTGAACTACTCAATATAACTCTTTAACCCAAATACTACGTAAATATGTCAAACAAACACTGAAAAAATACTTTCAAAATAACAGGATAAAATTAATATGTAACTTATCAAGCAGGCAGACTAATTTCTGACTATTTCAGTCATGATTACATTTCTTTTTTACTCAAGTGTGTTTTTTCAACACTAAATATAATTTGTGTTTATTGTGTATTTGAAAAGTTTTCATTATTGAAATGATAGTTCATAATTATTTTCAATTTCTAAAAGAAATGTTTGGTGCCACATCTCTGTCTCAATAAACAATTTCAATGTAGGGTAATTCTTTCCCTTTTTCTCTTTTATTTTATTATTGTTAGATTATTACCTTTTTTTTAGAAACATTATTGTTAGATTATTATTTTTATTATTATTATTTCACATTTTAGGGTTCAACTTTGAAGCAAGTTGCTTGACATATTGTAGCCGGCCATGCAGCTTGTAATATACCAAAACAATGTAGAAGATTGGATATGGGAATGCGCATAAACAAAAACAATGACAATAAATATTAATAAGAGTTCCTTCAAATATATATATATATATATATATATATATATATATATATATATATATATATATTAAGAGCAGTTAGGTAAAATGTAAAGTGCGATTTGATGAGCCAACTAATCCACCTTTTTCCTAAAAAAAGTTAATAAATCGAAAATAACTAATCCACTTTAAACATAAATCAGGAAAAAAAAAACATTCAAGAGTATTAATCATCAAGGAAAATTGAGTCCTGAAAGGGGTCCTCCCTCAATAATTAAAAACATAAAATAAAAATAATCAGCCAAATAAAAAGCAGGGCCAAAATTTTCGCAAATTCTTCATGCTGATTGTTCTTATAACTTTCAGTGAAACTGAAGCAATCCCAATTAGAATTCGTGTGGGGTCGTTTCAGTGCACGGATTCAGCCATAATTGGCATAAATTGAGATTCAAAGTTTAAAATATCTAAAAAAAAATATATTATTATTTTTATTGGTACAAAAATAACAACAATGCCCTTATTGAATTAGGTTAAATTACCAATCAAAGTGTGAAAATAAATTCAGTTTTAATTTAGACAAATTTTTCAACAACTTTGCTCATTAGTTTTGCACTATTGAATCTTAAATGTGTATGTCCCTAACAGTAACAACAACAAAAACAAAAAGAATTACATACTCAAACGATCTCTCTATACCTCAATCGTTTAAAATTTGTCAATCGCATTATAATGTGTATTGATTTTGAAAAATACACATTTCATATAGTAGCAACATTTTTTTCTTTATCGAATATGTTGGTGGTGCATTTAGTTATCTGATTTGGTATTAATCTAATTTCCCTCCACAGTGTGACGAGTTCGATCCCTAGAATTGATATTTGTAACCCCTTTTTTCCAACTTTTACTAAAAAAAACATTTTTTTCCTTTTTTCTTTTTTAATTATATGCATTGATTTTTTTTTTAATATCTACTACAATTAAAGATGAAAAAATTCGAATGAATGACATCATTTATATCATTTATATACATAGATGCCTTAAAGAAAATAGTTATACACTTTTGTCTTGGTGAAAAAAAGGGAAATATAAATCAATTAACACCTTTAGCCTATCTCTCAATATAGAAATAATAGACCTTATCTCTTTTTTTCTTAAACGCTCCCCACCCATAAAAACACAAAAAAGGTTCCATAAAAGTAGCTGGAAAAAGAAAAACCATTTATATTATATATATACTTAATATTTTAAGAGAAAAAAAAGAGAATAATTATTATACACGTCGATTAGTTTATGATTTGGTGGGTGATTACTGATTTCAACGCCCGAACGTTCTTTCATTTCTCTGCCTATAAAAGTCATAATCAATGCATCATTAACATAACATGGCCTAATAATCCCCTTTCTCAGGACCTTTCATTTGGAATTTCTTTTTCTAAATGGAGAAAGAAAGTTGCAAAGAAGACAAGTTTGAGATTTTAGTGTCCACTTGGGAGTTAAGGTTGCTGTTGCCGAGTTCTTGTTTACAACGGGAGGAAGAAGAAAATCGAGACGATGATTTAGTGAAGACTCCGAGATCTTTGGAACCTACGACGAGTCTAAAGTGTCCATCGCCACCGAGAAAACCGAAGAGGTTGCCATCGGCGAAACGGAAGGCAAGCGACGGGCGGGCAGTTTTGATGTCACATGATTATCTATTCGGGCAAATGGGGTTGGATTTGGAGTTGCTATTCCCTTCCAATCTTCTTGGCGGTAAGATTGTTAAGAAGGTTAAACGATTGGAGTGATGTGAAGTTGCGAAGTTTCTTTTCAATTTGGTGTAGTTTTTTCTTTGATGTAATTTTAAATATTTTAATGTATGTGTCATATTTATTCTTATCATCAATTGGTGATGAGTTTGAAGCTTCCTGATTTTACTTACTTCAGAAAAGAAATGAAAAAAAAAAACTTAATATAACTTGCATGGGTTTCCAATTTTATTAGCTTTTTCTATTTTCCCTTAATTATTGATTTCTATTTTTACTGTTATACTATGAAGTGATGAATGTTTGATGCATATGATAATGTTTTTGTAATGCCTTAGTTTCTCTTTGACAATATATCTTGATGGAATCGGAACCTCTAATTTCAAAGTTGAATACACAAGTCTTATGTCAAATGAACGATAATTATATTGGTCTTAGTTTTCAACTATATTAATACTAGAGAAAAAAAAAAGTTTCACTTTGGCACTTACACGTTTTTTAGAGCAAAATGTATGGACAAAAATAACTATCAACAAGTGCCAAGTTAATGACTTTATCAAACGATCAATTTTGTTAATGAAAATTTATCAAACAATTAATTTTATTTTGTTACTTGGAGTAGAGTTCTTTTTAGTCTAATAAGTTGGGTAAATAATTCGAATTCGTTATCTTTTCGACATAATATACAATTATATTGATGAATTATTATTTTTGTTAAAAAAGTTAAAATAGAATTAAAAGTACTCAAATTATATTCTTTTTTTGGAAAATGTCGTAAAATATATATTTGTGAAAATAATAACCTACCACTCAAACAAATATGCTAGCACTTTTACGTTCTTAAATGTATATAGCAGGATATATATGTGGTCCATTTCACTTGAGTTCGAATTCAAAAGTAAAAAAAATAATAATAATTGAGGATAGTGTTTAAACTCAAAAAAAAAAAAAATCATATATTTTTAGTTTAATGACATGAGTTAAAATTTAAAATTTCTAACTTTTTAGTTGATAATATTGTTGTGATTGTTTGAATTGAATAGAAATGACCAAAACTACAATAAATTGAAAACAACAATAATAATAAAGAGAAAGAAGAGAAAAAATAATTCAATAGTTTCACATGGAAAACTTCTATAAAGTAGTTACAAATTCAAAAATTATCTCTATTTTTATCTCTTAACTTCATGGGAGATTTTACAATGGTTTATCAATAATGAGCTCTACATTTGCAAATTAAACCATCGGTAAGAATAAAAGAATATTATAAAATAGTTACAAATTCAGAAACTGTCTCCTAAATATGAGAGGTGATCTGGGGAGATTTTGCGATGGTTTACCAATAATGGGCTCTACATTCTACCCATTGGACTTTGCCAGTACATTTTTGGGCCTTCTAAATATTATCAAGCCCACTTGAATGACACAAGTTAAACAATCACCGTCGATTGCAAATGCAGTACTATTAAAATTATTGACAGATTAATTATCATGTATTTTAATATAAAAAATTAATACAATTTTTTTTTAAAACCCACAATATTATTATTGTCCAGATGATAAATAGTTAATGTTGTTGCCAAATTGTGGCTATGAGAAAGCTCACCTCATCTTTACGTGATAGAAGTTTTAGGATGGAAGATTCTAGAAAGAAAAGAAGAAGAAAAAAGTGAAAATTACTATTTTTAGTTCATAAGTTTGTCTGAGGCATAGTTTTCATTTGATCAACGAATACATTTAGACATTTCAATAATGTTTCATTATAGTTTATATAATAATATGGCCTCTGTAGGGTAAGATGGTGATTAGCCTAATTTTAAATTTTAATAAAATAACCAAGTGATTATTTTAAACTTTGCTTGAATTAAAATGACTAGACTTGCTTTAATTTCTAATATATTAATGAAGTGATTATTTCAGTCTTGGCGTGAATTAAATTTTTAAAAGAAAAAAGAATAAAAGTGAATTTAAAAGACACACCAAAACTAAAATTGAACATTATTGAAATGTTAAGAGTAAAAATGTTTGGTTTTGAAATATATAACTAAAAAAATTATATTTATTAAATAAAATTTGTATTGATTAATAATGAAGCCAAGATGATTGAAAATTATATTTATTAAATAAAATTTGTATTGATTAATAATGAAGTCGAGATGATTGAGTACTTAAGGTGCTAGACTCACATTTTGGTCTTCAATAAAAGGCATAGGTTCAAATCCCACTTCTCAAATTTCCGTAGTCTGTTCACTAAAACAATGATTATACAATTTTAAATTTCAATATATGAGATATTTTGGTTTTGAAGTGAATTAGATTTTTAAAAGAGAACAAATATACATGTAAAATCAAAAGACATCCGATACCAAAATTGAGCATTATTAAAATGTCAAGGATAAAAATATTTTATTTTAAAACATATGAACCAAAATTAAAACTACACTCTTAACCATCTACTCAAGAATTTAGATATTTTTCCTACTAAATAAATAATGTTTTTTTTTCCTTTGACCATTTCAATATCAATTTTAAACAAATCATATTACAACTAAACTTG
Organism: Sicyos edulis; assembly: GCA_036507275.1. Classification (NCBI taxonomy): domain Eukaryota; kingdom Viridiplantae; phylum Streptophyta; class Magnoliopsida; order Cucurbitales; family Cucurbitaceae; genus Sicyos; species Sicyos edulis. The sequence goes on from CM071846.1 coordinate 6,394,290, forward strand.
AATAAGATAAAACTCACCAACTCACTCACTCCTTTGCTTGATAATATCTTATTTCCTATATCTACAAGCAAACAAGACCTTTCTCTTCTTGTTCTGTTTGTTTTGGTTTTCTTTTTCTTCTCATATTATGTATCGATAGGGACCCGACACATCATAAGCCAAGTAATTGAATCTTTTGGTCTTTTTGCAATCCGCTAAAAAATTATATAGATTGATAAAATAGATGGTATGATTTGCCATTTCCTCCTATTAACCAACCTTATCAACTGCTTAATAATCTTCTGCAGCTATCCGTCCCGAGCTCCGGCCTCCACCAGTCTTCCCAAAAGCGATCATCGACGACAACCCTTTGAAGCTGCTACTGCCACCATCACTGAAGCCGAGGGACTTTCTTCCCTTTCTCTGCTTGGAGCTATTAGATTCATGATCATCAACTTCCTCCCTTGTTTTCTTTTCGACAACGACCAAACGAACAATATTGCTTCGGCAAAACGGGCAGACCGGGGGCGTTAGGCACGCCGTGGTGGGGTCTGGTTTGCTGTGGCAGCAAAGGGAAAGAGTGCATAGAGCACACATGACATGCCCACATTTTTGGACTTCAATTGTGGAAGGCTGCACAAAGCAAATGGAGCATAGCTCTGCATCTCCATCACTCATCTATAAAAAGTCAAGTTTCTAAGTACATAAAAAGAATCTCAAAAGTAGATAAAGATCACATTCTAATCAATGGGTTGAATGACCGTTAGGATCTCACAATTGTTCCACATTCAAAAAGTGGAGAATCCAAGCAGCATTTATTAGAGAATATGGGGTTCCACCTCTAAACCAATTACCTCCTCTATTATCAGATGTATTGTTAGCCTAAGAGTTTTTCCATCCCTCATCCTTGGCTATATAGTTTCTGTACTATTCCCTTCAAACACTATTAATTTCCATAACGAATGGGAAAGATCAGAGGTTTTTCTCATGGGGCAAATACTTTTCTTCCATTAAACCCAAACGAGTATTCGGTCTAATAAAAAAAATTGGGATCTAATTCAAGATAGGTGAAACCCAAAAAGAGACACCATCTTGAGAGGGCATGTTAGAATCCCACAATTGTCCCACAGTAGAAAAGTGGAGAATCTAACAAGCATTTATAAGAGATATATGTTACTCCTCTCGTTCTCAATTGGTTTTGAGGTGGAACCTCATATTCTCTAATAAGGATACAACCATGACAAAAAAAAAAACTCCACTATAATGGCAAAAGAATTCTTGTTTACCTCAAACAAATTGCCATCCAAATGTGATGGTGGAGAGGGAAGCTTGTGAGAAGTTGTGTTGATGCTCTTCTCTCTTTCCTTATTGGCCTCCATTAGAGCCTGTTCTAATAAAGCTTTTGCTTCATGATTGAGCTCATTGATAAACTTCAAAGGTGATGGCCAAACAAGTGGCTCTGTGGATGAAGGATTCAGCAAAGCTGCACAAGGTCCATGCCTGTGCTTCATAGCAATTACATAAGGAATTCTCCTGTACACACACAGAAATAATTGGTACATCCATGTGCAGCTAAAACAAGATTATGATACGTAAGGTCCCGTTTGTTAACCATTTGTTATTTTACTCAAATTTTTTATGTTCCATCGTTTCTTAACTAAAACAAGTTTTTTGAAGCTTTTTTTTTATTCCAAATTTTGGTTTGGTTTTTAAAAATACAAGTAATATATAAATATTAAAGTAAGAAAAAACACATGAAGTAGTTGTTTTAACTTAAAGGCTTAAATTTCAAAAATTAAAAACAAAATGGTTATTAAATGAAGCCTAAATTAGTATCCGATGGTACCCAGAGGAATCTTTCTGAAGACGATCTGCCCCCCAAGCCAACAATTCCCTTATGCAATCCAAGGACCCTCCACGAGCTGCCAAATGAAGGGGTGTGCTTCCTTCGCATCTGTTCATAGAAATTTATGTAAAATCATGTTTTTTTTTAGTACATGTTGGGGAAGGGGGGACAAATACCGATTCTCGGGATCGAACTTGTGTCGCTGGTGTTGAACCGGTTTATAACCAAGCAATGAAACCATTGCGTCGCTGACCCATTCGGTAAAATCATGTTTTTTAAACAATCGAGAGCTAAAAAAACACTTGATATATAGAAAAAGTACCCATATCCATATCCAGCAGTTGAAGCGTTGGCAAGAGCTCCATTATCCAACAGAATACGAATGCATTCAGGTCGTCTTTCACGAGCTGCCAAGTGCAAAGGAGTTGCTCCTTTCCCATCTCTAACATTCACAAATCTTACAAATCCCCTATTTCACAAGTTAATTAATCAATAATTTCACCTGAAAAGTAAATGGGTATTTGTTAAAGATGGCAAAAAGCACCAAGAAGCAGCAACAGGGCTTGATTGAGCGGCGAAAAGAATGGCTTGTAAGCAATCAAAATGGCCATAATAAGCAGCATAATGCAAGCAAGTTCGCCCATGAAGAGAATCAAACTTTAAAATCTGAAAAGATTAATACCCAAATGGCCAAATTAGTATTTTCAAATCAGGCTTTGGTAAAAGGCAAAAGAATTGGATTCTCAATACATTTGCTCCAACTTGAAGGAGCTTGGTCAGACAGGAGATTTTTCCATGCATTGCTGCCAGCATAAGCGGAGTCTGAAGAAACATTCACATTTAAGAATCAAAATCCAGTGAGAGAATACACAATTTGAAAGTAAAATTAATAGAAGAAATCATACCTGCTTGTGACGATTCAACAAATCTGGATTTAGTGATTGTTCCAATAGCCAAGAGAGAATCTGAAAAAGAACCAAAATCAAAGGAAATACAAATTAAACAACAAGAAAACAGTAACGTATTAGATAATATAGAATTCCACTTCAAAACCAACTGGCGATGAGGGAAGTAACTCGTATCTATTATATATTGATATAAGATTTTTACTCTTTTCGACGTGGGATCCTTAACAATGTCCTTCAAAATGGTGCCTTTTTTGGGCTCACCAATCTTGAATCGGATTTCAATTTTAATTTTTATTGAACCGAATACCCGTTTGGGCTTATGAACTCTTATAGCATATTGGATAATATGGGTTCTACCTCAAAATCAACTAGCTATGAGGGGAGTAACTCATATCTCTTATACATTGTTACGAGGTTTCTATTCTGCACCTGGATCTGGCCATTAGCAGCGGCAATATGAAGTGGAGATTGACGGCGATCATAGAGAGACGATTCGTTATTCAGCATGAGTTGAACCATTTCCAAATCGCCGCTCTGCACAGCAGCAGTAAACAATCCATGATTCTCATGACTCGCACTGCAGCTCAGCCCTTGACCCATCTTCTTCCTCTGTTTGAATCGCTCAGTGCAAAGTCAACCAACCTCCATGAAAGGCCTTCTTCTGCCAGGAATACGTAGAGTTTCCATTAGGACTATTACTAAATTCTATCAAGAGAACCAAATGGGTCAGTGGCGCAATGATTTTATTGTTTAGTTGTAAACCAGTTCAACACCAGCGTCACAAGTTCAATCCCGAGAATTGGTATCTATCCCCCCTCCCCCAATATGTACTAAAAAAAATACTATCAAAGAGGGAAATGGAGAAACTTGAGAGAGAGACAAGCTGCACGCACGAATCAGATATATATTTCAGGCAATTATATTCCTAATGTTGCGTAATTGGCTAACATGTCATATACTAATATCCATTAATTAATTTGCCTAAATCATCAAACACACTTTTATTTTTAAATGTTTCAAAAATACCTCTCAACTTAGTCAAACGTTTGAAATTCTTTTTCAAAAATATCTTCGAACTAAATCATGTTGACCTTATTTATCAAAAAAAAAAAAAACATGTTGACCTTAAAAAAGAATTTAAATATAAGTTATATAACTTTATGATAAAGTTTTTATAAAAATTGTTAAAATTTTGTTTTAAATACCTTAGGAATTTAATTGTATAAGAAAATTATATTTAATTGTTAAATAAATAATTTTACCTTTGTAGTTTTAACTTATGAATTTCTTTTATATCAATATTAGTTGTTAGGCATAGTTTGAATTTTTGTTCGTAAAATTTAAGCTCGTATTTATTTAAATTCTCTATAATATTTGATTTTTTGTTCGTAAATTTGTCATATATATTATTCTTTTCTTTTCTTTTTTTTATTAATAAAAAATGTGTTTTAATTTACTTCATTGCCACTTCAAACCTAAAATCTGCAGAACCTTGTGTTCAAACTTGAAAAAAAATTTGTGTACTCCGTTTAAAATTGTCCGGAATAATAAACCACAATCAAATAATATTATGACAAATTAAAACAATGGGTTAATAAAAACACAAGATTCTGAAAATTTTAGGTTTGAAGTGGCAATGAAGTAAATTAAAACACATTTTTTATAATAAAAAAAAGAAAAGAAGAGAATAATATATATGACAAATTTACCCTTGCCACACATGCGAAAATCCTTCCATTTTAAGACAATGGGTTAATTGCAACATTTATCGAAGTTTAAGGGTGGTGATTGCTAAAATTAAAAGTTTAGGGTGTTAATTGTTACAACATCATACTTTAGGGATAGTTTGTTCAATTTTCCTTAGTTATTTTAGTAAAATAATAAAATCAAATCAAATCAAAATCAAAATCAAAAAATTCCATCATATAATTTTTCAAGAGAATTTACCACCTGCACATTCTACCTCTTATATTATATTTGCAGCATAATTTTTAAAATAATTCATTTACAGCACATTTATTTTCATATCTCAAATAGTGATAAAATTCAATTTGAATTTCTATCAGCAGTGATAAAATAAGTCTATCATTAATTGAATTCTATCATTAAAAAAACTCAATCAGTTATAGAACTCAATTTGAATTTTCTACTATAAATAATTTTTTTTTTTTTTTATATATGGAAATATTTTGCCCATTTTTTTTTGTTATACATGCAAATCCTCCTTTTTACAATAAAAGACAAGGAAGCCTAAATTAAAATAACAGTTTTAGTAAACGAAGAAGCCGTTGACTTTTTTATAATTTACCTTGCTATTATACATCATCAATTTTTCTCAATATTGATATGATAATGATAGTTTAGTTGATTTCTTGTTTAGAATTTTTATTTGTCTTTTGGCAGAACTAATTTTGGGATTTGACATGTATAGCAAAATAACCAAAAAACAAATACCATCAAGGGTTGATCTAAGTAAAATATGTTCAACTATATTACAACCATACATTGAAGCCATTAGGTCAATAATTTTTTTATGTCAATTTTTACTTTTTAAACTGTAAACTTTGTTTTGAATCTCTCTAGACTTTTAAATGTTTAATTATAATATATGTATTTTTTAAAATATATCCATACGATAAATTGATTCAATAAAATTAATGATTTTAGGATTTTTTTACTAAATGGGTCAAATTGAAAAAGTATTTACAATACTAGGCAAAAAAAAAAAACAATCATAGTCATAAATATTAATAATTATAAGGTATTATTATATAATATTATTAATAATAATATTATATTAATACGTAATATTGTACTAATAACATATAATATTGCATTAATAATAAAATAATACTATATAATGAGTATTAATATCGTATTTTTTATTATGAATGCAAATATTTTTAAATTCACATAGATCTGTAATTATTTTGTGAAATTAAACTAACCAGCATAATTTCCCATGATTTTAATATAACCAAAGATAAAATATGAACATATTTCTAAAAAAAATTATTAAATAGGATGATAATTTTTTTACAAAAAAAGAACAAAATATTCGATAAAGATTCATTTTGAAGTTTTTCTTAATTTAAAAATGCAGAGTCAAAACATAAAAATCAATAAATAAATGTTGAAAGATTGAAATAAAACAAATCTTAAAATATATAAACTAAAATGAGGTTTTGATACAAAAATGAATTGAAACAAATAATTGTATAGGGATAAATCTTCATCGCTTGATTTTTTATTTTTTTTAAAGCCTCTGTTTTACTTCACACGCTTATTTTTTTAGAAGGAAAATGGTTTTCTTCTAAATAAGGAAAATGTTTTTAATATATATTTATTCTTCTTATGTCAATATTTGCCCACTCAACTAGTTGAAGGGTTTGAACTTCACCACTAGATATTTATTCTTACTCTTTTTTTTCCCGATAAAAAAGACATGAAGTTGGAGGATTTGAACTTCCCCACTAGACTTTTTCTTCTTTTTTTTCTTTTTTTTTTTTGAGAAATGAACTTTCCCACTAGATATTTTGGAACTTAAATAAAATACATTTTCATATTGAAGGGTCAACCAAGTATCATATATATATATATATATATATATATATATATATATATATATATATATATATAACCACTAACTTCATAAGAAGTTGAATTAAATAAAGAATAGCCTCAATTAGATGCTACAAACAAGAGCATTGACTTCACTTAAAATTGATTTTCATACGTGTCAATTTTATGGATGTTAATTTTTTTTTTCTTGATTTAGTGTGTTGGCATAAGTTATATGTAGTTAACTATTTTTTAAATATATGATTATTATGAATATCCCTTTTAATTTTTGAAGGTCATTTTCATCCGCCAGATCAACCATAACAAATAATGATTATGGATATTAATTTATTGAGATCTTGGAAATAAATATTGATATTAATTTGTAGACATTGTATATAATCGAAGTTAAAATAACGTCGTGGCATAGCATGTTCAAAGCACGATGATAAATAAGATGCAAATTCATGTTTCACTATTTTTATGATTTATTTTTATACTCTTTGTACTTTAAATTATTTTGTGGTGTATGACTAGAATTTGTAATGAATTTGTGATGGTTACCAACTTGGAGAGAGAAACTACATTTTAATTTTACACTTTAATTCCTATTGTTATAATTCCTCTCCTCTTTTGCATAAGTGGATAGTTTTTCTCGTTCATTATTAAAAATTGGAAAAACTTGCGATATTAGTAACAATTAAATAATTAAGGTCTCGTTGATAACCATTTCGTTTTTCATTTTTGTTACTAGATTTTCATTTTGGTTTTTTATTTTTTGTTTTAAAAAAGAAAAATAGTACAAGTTTAATAACTCATTTTAGTTTTATGTTCTTGAAGATTAAAAACCAAAAAAACATATTTGATCTGTTTTTTGTTATCAAACATCACATTTTGTTTAGATTTTTATACTTTTTTACAATTTATTCTTGATTTTTTCATGCTTTTTTAAAAACGAAAACAAAACATTTTTTAAAAGCTATTTTTTTTAGCTTTTAGTATTTTAAAAGCGTTTTTAAATTTTTAAAAAATAAAACTAAAATTGGTTATCAAACAAACCTAATATTAAAAACAAAAACAAAAAATAAAAAACGAAATGATTATCAAACGGACCTAAACTTTCAATTTGTTCAATTACATTCTTTAAATTTTAATAGTGTTGCAATTAACTATTTGAGAGATTTTCATAGGTATGAAAAAGGATAATTTTGTCGTATGAAAAAAACGAATTTTTTTTTCTTTGACCATTTTTGTCGATAAAAAACTGCTTTACTTTATTCTTTCAATTTCCACCAAAATCCTGTAAACTAAAAGAGGCCCCATAAATAGAAAAGAAAAGAAAAAAAATGCAAAGCAGAACATCTTCCTCTTTTTGTACTCTTATACCCGAGCTTGTTTTACTTCTATGGTTTGAAAAATTCTTATTCTGAAGATAGATAGAAGCATTAAAGAAATGAATTTTTTCATTCACTGAGTTAGGGAGGCGCAGCTAAACTGATTGAACTGATCGAAGGCTGTCAATTATTGAACACTAATCGTATATATTTTTTATATTTTTATTTGTAAAATAAATTTATGTTGTAGCTTTAATTATACTGACAAATTGTAGGGAATTTTTCTTCTATATATATATATAATATAGAGCAATACTTACCTAAGGTTGGGTAAACAACTCTTAGAACTATATATTTTTACTTTTTTGCATTTCTCTCTTCATTTTAAAATTTATCTAATCAAAGTCAACTTAAAAAAAAAAAAAAAAAAAAGTAAAAACATGTGGTTCTAAGGCGTACCCCACCCTTAGGTAAGTTTGCTCTATAATATAAGCTTCATTTTCTTCAGCAGATCATTTCAAGATCATAGCACTAAATAATAAAAACTATAGAGAATAAGCAGGGAGAGAGTTTAACTAACCTGGTTAATTCAATCGATTGGACTCCCTTTGTTAGTGAGATAGAAAGTTGCTCCTTTGACTTCAAAACTCAATCAAGCCAAATCAAACTACAAAATTCAAAACTAATTAAGAGCAAGTACAGAACAAAATACAGTAGCAGGTACAGATTATAATCAATCTTGTTTAATTTCCTATATTTAATAAGAACATACATGATATGACCCATCTGAGCCTAAGTCAATAAATGCACGTATCACCTTTTTCTTAAAGTCAAAGGCTAACTCACCCACCCAATATTTGTTGAATTAAAAGAAAAATACATTAACTATTGAAACTAGTATAAACTCATTGCCAATAAATGGCCACTCATCGTTTTGACGCCATAAACTCCTTCACATTCTGTAGAACTCCTTTGTCATATGGGTTTTTGAACCTCACTTCATTGGACTTTTGGCCTGCGAACCACCAAGTTGCACACGAGTTGTATAAATGTATATGTTCCTATCCTATGATTAAAATCATATAAAGGAGTTCTATAAGGTATCGTTACCTTGCTCAGATTGGACAAAAAGTTGAAATTCTGGATACCTCTTCCAGTGAATCTGAAATGAAGGTAGTAATACATGTGGTGAATTGAACAAAACACTAAAGAGTAAAAAAAAAACTTTATGAAAGCGAGATTTCTATTTAGTCAAATGGTGAGTTGGTTTGGAGTTCACAAAGCAACTCGGTATTTTTAACTCAAGAACTTACCCATTCATCTGTTCTGATGTTGAAGCAGATACAATACACATGCCATAGAAAGAACCCCACCTGAAAATGGTAAAAGATATATCATATTTCAAGGACAATAAGATTTCGATTCTTAATGTCTTGTGTCAACTAACAGGAATTAAGCCTCCTATATGAAATGTGCAAATAGGTGAGAAAAAAGCACCTGCCACACTAATTGTAGAATGGAGAATAGCCTGGTGCTGCTAGCCACTTTTCTTGAGAGACTAATCTGAACAGTAGGTCCATACAATGTTAGCAGCATAGGCGCATGTTCTAAACTATGCATAAGCATGATAATACATGTGGCTGTCAGCAACCAAGGCAAATAATGCAGAAGCTTACCTCTAACTTAATTCCATCATCAGGAACCTCAGGCTGCGCTCCATCTGAAAAATCAGCTTACTGGTAAATACTGTGCAATGAAGCTGAAAAGATGAGTACAGCTAGCGATATACTTACATTGAGATAAACACACTAAGTAAGTAGTTTCAGTCCAGAGAAATCCAGTTAATAGAACCATGAAGAGTTGATAATTTTTATGCCCTGCACTACAATCACATGCAAGATGCACCATCTTAACCCAAGAGAAGATTCACACAGGCTGAAATAAGGCTACGTAATCCAAGAAGAGAATTAAATTATAGATTTTTACAGCAGATATAAGATAAATGCTTTAACTAAGATATCCATCGCTGCCATCAAGTACTACTTACCAATACAGTTTCCAAATGCAGGACAATGATGGTCAAAGCCTTTAACACATGCTTTGCAGATGTCACAGCACCTTACCCTATCACCCAATCCAGTATCCTTGAAGGAACAATAACCAAAAAATAAATACCAGTCAGTTGCTGAAGGAAGAAAGAAACAAAGACTGGGATGAATACCTACAAACTAAGCAATACCCATAACAGTAATATTACATTTAGCATGGCCTTGATGCAGGAAGAATAGTATAATATTCAAGAACATGGTAAATTTTGAAAAGTTCCAATTCATAATCATTCAATTAAACAAAAAACGGAAACAAGATTGGCAGGGATGGAATTTTGTATGATGGCGAAATGATTTTGCTATATCCTGACTACTAGAGAGAGAAGGTACTGTTTCAGTTTCAGTTGAACGTCTGAGATAAGGGCTAGGGCTACGCGTTAGAAGCTCTGTTTCCTGCTGGAAAAAGAGCTAGATCATTGATATTTCAAGACATTGTAACTTAATAATCATAAGCACAATGACATTTCCAACCTGTTGGTAAGTGTCAATTTCTAAAATTGAACTTTGGACGACTTCACCTGAAGGGGATGAGCCATACGACACCAAACCAGGATCACTGGATAACATCCTGCAATTATGAACCTGTCTGTTAGAATAGGAAATAGAACACTAGACAAGCAGGCATCATGAAGTAATATAATAACGTGACATGTATTCAATAAGAAGATGTTCTATAAAACTATAGGAATAATGTAATAAGAAAATATCCACTACGAAACCTTTCCTCCATTAGTTATGGAGAAAAAGAACTCCGAAGAATCAACAGACCTGAAAAGACCAAAGATGAGCAAGATTATCTGTCCATTAAACAGAAGATCCATCACATGCGAAGCAGCTGCAAGACACACAATATATTGTTATTCTGAGCTTGCATTTGAATGGAGGATTTAAAATGAGTATTTCCTAACTACTCATCAAAAAACTACATCCAAACATGTTTTTGTAACTACTCAAAATAACTTCTCATTTTTATTACTCAAAATAACTTATCATTTTTATTACTAAAAGAACTCCTCATTACTAACCACTCATTTCTAATCATGCTCAAAATAACTCTTCAATACTAACAAAAAATAACTACTCACTTTAAATTCACATCCAAACAACCAATTTCTCTAAGGCTCTAACTCCTCTACAAAAATAACCATATTCAAACAAGTTTTTGGCTACCGCTTCCAATTTTTAAGTACTCAAAATAACTCTTCAAGCTAACTCCTCCAAAACCTGATCCAAACACCTCCTAACTCTAGTAATCGAACGCATATTACTCGTTAGGGTTAGAATCTAACGAGCAGCTTCTACATCATGAGAGCAATTAAATTCTGAAGTGGAAATATGAGAAAATTACCTCGTCGAACAATAGCTAAGTAAACCAGCCAAATAAAAAGAACGCTGAAGAAAACGTAGGCCGGAGCTGAGGCCCGAACTCGAAGAAGCAGCCTGCACCATCCACCGGCACCGGCAACTGCTAGAAGCATCAGGGCTGCAAAATCAAAATGACCTCGCAGTTAGGGCAACTATGAATCAACTCCAAAGAAGAACATGAGAAAGCGAGAGATACCTGAAAGCAGGAGTTGAATGAAGACAGGCAAATCGTAGAAGAGATGAGGAACAAGAAATTGAGTGCATTGAGTTATCAAAACAAGAATGAAGGAGACTACGCAACGGCGGAGCAGCTCCGGCCAATTCGCCCATTTCTTCCGATCATGTAATTCCGCCATTTCTTTTCAAACAAAAATTCATCGCACGCAGTTTGGGCTTTACATTGACTTTCGACCCATGAGTTCACCAGCTTGGAGATTTGCGCCGGTTGGGGCTTGTGATAGATTGGACCGGAATGTGATCGAAAAACGCCTGGGTTTCACCACACTGATTAAGGTTAAATCTGTAATGTAATTAACTGGCTATATTTTTGGGAATTTTTTATCAATAATAAAATAAGTAAAAGAAAATCCGATGAATTTCAAAATTTTAGAAAAAATTGAACAAACAACCTCAAAAGCATGTGTATAACAATTAGTCCCCAATGCATGAAGTAGTGGTTGAAAATTTAAATTTTGAAAGAATGCTTCCTTCAATGTTCCAAATTTGAGATTCATCCGTAACATTACTTTTTCGATGTTTTACATATTTTATTCAGGCCTGTTATAATTCACTAGTTATTTCAGATGCTCGCCACATCTGAAAAAAAATCAGAGGTTATTTGTATTCCTCGAAAACCCCTGCCTACATCACCATTCAATATTTCTTGGAAGCAGGTTACCTTCCAAGTCTGATATGAACTACGAGAAAGCTTACAAAGAAGCATAGGCTTACAATGCGAAAACAGCTTTTGTACCCCTATGGTAACTTGCCGGCAGTTGAGCTTCTTCTAAACCTTCTTTTCATAAACTTTTCGGTCATTGTCTGATTTCAAAATAATATCTGGGACAAAGTCGCCCACTGGATATATTTTTTTACAAAGACCGACAAGGTCCTTCATGTAACAATAACTTTTCTTTATATCCAAGGGCTCTTCCTCTTTCTTTTTTTTTTTTTAGAATGGAGAAATTGGAGCTTCGCTCCCTCATGCCCTGACACCACTCGCACATCTCTAAACTGTACTACCAGGATACTTCGAACGATATTATAGTTTAAGATCTTTCCAGTTGCCTAGAACCAAAATCTCTCAAAAAAGATGCACCTTGAAATCATCTGCCTCAATCGCTAGGGTGCCCCTTGGAAACAAAAAAACTCATATAATAAAAGAAAAATGTATCATTCATAACCACTATTACACTTCATCAGAAGATACACTTGTAAACACACAAAGAATCTGATATTTAACGAGCTCATAAAAAGTTATGGGCAACATTTCTTCAAACAGTTGGTGCTCATTCTCCTGATCGAGCTCAATTTCTTCAAGATGCCTAACCCATTGACGTTTGGTCAAGTAGGAGAACGAAATCAGGACGGGATCATTGCTTTGAATCATATGAATCATAAATCTACCATAAATGTGCACTAAATCGAATGCTCTTTTTAGAATAAAGTAGAAAATAATGGCAATCACGTGTAATTAATTCAACAAGATCATTGCAAACAAACCAACAGTTGCTCAACAGCACTAATGTATACCTAATGACCAGAGATCTTGGGTTCGAGTCTTCCTATCTCCAATTGATGAAATCTCAAAAAACAAATCTATCAAAAAATCCACAAAAAAAAAATAATTTTTAGGTAAGTTATAGTAAAAAATTTGATACATCACCTTCTTGATTTTTTAAAGTCATTTTGGGCATGTTTGGCTAGGGTGGGAAGAGAAAGGAAAGGAAAGGATGAGAAGGAAAAGGAAAGGAAGGGATGTGAGAATAAATTAATGTTTGGTGGGAAGGAAACGAAAAATAAGAAATAATAAATTGGTGTTTGGTGAAAAGAGAAAGAAAGAGAAGTGATATTAAGTTGGTGTTTGGTGGGAAGGAAAACTATGTTTTTTGTTTTTAACATTTTCAATTTTTTATGTTTGATTAATATAATTTATTTTCACTAAATTCAAAAGACTTCAATTATAGGCTAGTACTTATAATTATTATTATTACTTATTTTTTTGACAGAGGGCTAATACTTCCAATTATTTTAGCATTCAAAAAAGAATTTCTCCATCATTATTGTAATTAATTTTTAATTACCAAATTGAAATATCTACCTATATATATATATATATATATATATATCCAGAAAGTCATCAAACTCAATTCCACCAACGATTGTCATTCACTGGGTTTGGTGAATACTCAAATTAACACCTTTGTTGTCAATTATATAGAAAAATATGGAAAAAAAATAATAATTAAACCTGCCACACCCATTTCTTTTTGTTGCTTCAGCAATGTAAAAGGTAAAACCTCAAAATCCTGAATAATTTGAAGCTTAAAAACCCTAAATCAACATTTGAAAATTGGCTAGAAAGCCCTAAAAAATCAGTCATACAATAAGCCTAAAACCCTAAAAGTATACGCTCCACACAAAAAAGAAGAACTCTATGAACACTAAAACCCACGAAGTGTAGCCGTGAATGGCAGCGAGATTATGAAATCAATGGTGGTTTTTTTTTTTTTGCGACCGAAATTTCCCGATCCACCCGATAATGAAGCAAGAAAAAGAATTGAACAATGAACCAATCAACGTGAGAAAGAGGAACAGATTGAGAGAGATCGAAACAGAGTTAATAGATTTATGCTCGGAAACAAAAAAAAAATAGCGTGAGAAAGAAGCGAGGAAGAACGACAGGTTACTCACAGGGAAAGAGAAGGGTTACGCGCCGAATTATTTTCGGGAGTGTTGTAGACGCGCTGGGATATCCTAACTCACCCTGGTTATTTTAACTCGATGGGCCAAACAAAGGGAAGGATCACTTCCTGACCCAACTCGGCCCACCCATCGTCCCCTTTCATCACTAGACCATTCTATAATATCTCACCACAATAAGCATAACAAAATCTTCAACCTCCAATTTTCGGCTATAAAAGACACAATCTTATTAATTTCATAAGCAATCAGAAATTTAAAATCGTAGCAATTCCATACATAATATACATTTTTAATTATAATATATACCTTAGTTGATGAATAGTGTTTCACTCATTTAAACAAAATTATTATAAAAGTTGCAGATTATGGTAATAAAATAGAATTTATTTCTATCATAAAATCGACCCCACATAAAAACCCTAACAGAAAAAACATGTAAAAACTTTGTTTTAATTTTTAAATGAGAACTTTGTCCATCTATTTTCTCACTCAAATTTGACTTGAGAGTTAATTGCAATATTTATCGAATTTTAAAGATTAATTAATTAAATTCAAATATTATTTCAAAGTTTACTGGTGATTTGTTCAATTTTCTCTTATTAATTCTACAAATAAAAGGAGAAAATTTTGGCTTTTTATTTTTATAGTCATCTTGCCTTTTCTTTTTCTTTACCGTTTTAAATGGATTGGTCTTTGCCTTTTCATATATAGGTCTTGAAACATCTTTATTACCTATTTTACGAGAAGATCAATATTCCATCTCCACACGATTGAAATGCCATTTGCATTTTTTTGTATTAATGAAAAGATAAACGTTATTTATTTATTCAACAGATGGATTTTAAAATAAAGCTGTTAAATTACAACTTTAAGGTGGAGATCACAACACTACGGGGGTGTTTGTTTGTCCATTTCAAAGAAAATTTACATTGAATGGGTCGGTGGCGCGATTGGTTATGTGATTTGGTATTAATCTATTTTCAATCTATGGTCACAATGATAATTTCCAAATTATCACTGCCCCGTTTCCTTTTTTGGACCCGATCCCCACAAGGGAATCCCCGAGAAAAAAACGAGAATTTTTTCGGAGACGGGGAAGCCATTCCCTAACTCTGCCCTGTCCCATGGACATCTCAAATATAGGGTTCTATCTCAGAATAAATTAACAATGAGGAGAGTAACATATATCTCTTATAAACATGTTGAAGAATTTTGATCTTTTTAATGTGGGACAATTACCACAAGGTGAGTATGCCTAAGAGAGAGGTATATGGAACCATGTGCATAGTCAACAATTGAAAACAACACCTACATCAACACTGCATTACATAGTACCCAACAAGAATTTGCTTCTTAGTCCCATTTACAAACACTATTTAACCCAAGATCAACAACTAATAATAGTCTGGTAGTTTCATTGTTTTGTAGTAATCCAGTTCAACACCATGATCATGAATTCGATTTGGAAGCAGTAATACTCTCTTTATAGGGTTTGTAGTCTTCCCTCCCTCCACTTATACTTTAAAACCCCACATCAATGGCCATAGTTACACAACCATTTACAAGTTAGTGTTGAAAGTAGAAGATTTAGAAAGGCCCAAAAGACAGAGATATAGGCAGAACTTCTTTACAATAATACTACTACCCTACCCTAAAATTTCACTCCTTGTCTAAAAAAAACTTTGGATTTTGTAAAAGCTTTAAAATATATTTAATCTATTATAGATATTTCAAAATTAAATGAATAGCATATGGATAGAAAATCGAAGTGAAAATAACTTAAAACTACACGACTGTAACTAGCTAAGATATTGCTAAAAGAAGTTTTAAAGTCTGACAAACTGCTTTTGACCATCCCAATAGGGAAAGCTTATCGAAAATGATAATCTATAGCCGTAGAAACCATCAGACTTTAGAATTCAAAGACATAGTTGTGCAAGCAATAAAACGAAGATCATGTTTAAGTAAAGTTGTTGATATGCATCCATTTACTTTGGTCAAACATGGTAACGTCTATCTCGAGGGGTTTAAATGAAGTTTTGGATGAGAAGTTATTTTAAGTAGTTAGAAATTGGATGTTGTAGCTAAAAACTCATTTAATGTGATTTTTATGTACATAAATTAAATTAAAAGACAATTACTTATTTAGATATAGATTTAAAAAAAGTAATTAAAAATGAATTATTTTGAAAAAATAGAAATGAATGATTATAAATAAATGATTAGAAAGAGTTATAAATGAATAATTGAAAATGAATAATTATTTTGAATAATTACAAAAACTCATTTAAATCTAGCTTTTTAAAGAGAAATTAATAATCGTCAATATTGAGGACAAAACATCCCCTCTATAATTTTCGAAAAAGATACTTATATTATGGCATCATAAGGATATACAAAGGTCGCTAAAAAAGGTTAAAGAACGGTCTCCAATTTAGAGCAAGGAAGGCAATGTCATAATCACGATAGATTTTAGATTTGAAACGCCCCCTCTATGATTTAAGAGAAGCAATTATGTATGATTAGGTATAAATAAAGGAGAGAAGTTGTAAGCGTGTGGGTCAGTTGCAGAAAAGGCCATAGATTTCTGTGCCATAATTTCCTTTGATTTCTGCCATTTTTCCCTTTGCTTTAATTTCTTTTTGCCTGTCACCCATTTCCACAAACATCTTTACAATCACAGTGAACACTTTCTCTTCTATCCTTTGCAGCTCCCTCTCTTCCATTTTCTTTCACTTTATTCCCTTCCCCTTGTGTGTTTTGGCAGCTTTTCCTTTTTTATTTGAAAAAAGAACTTCAAAAATTCTCTCCCAAACCCAAATCATAGCTCATTCAAGAATATTACCCTTTTTTATTTTGTAATTGAAAAAAAGTTGACAGAATCTTGATTTCTCTTTCTCTTTAACGTCCTCATCCCACCCCATGCATTTTGGTTCAATTTATAATATAACTAGCTAGCTTTGTGTGCATCTTTGGATACAAAAGTATATATAGAATGGAACAACCAGCAGTTAATACCATCATCATATTCAAATCAGATAGATAAGACACAAAGAAAGACAAGGGTTTTCTTCTAGAATTTACTCATTAATATTAGAGAAATTATAAAATAATTATAAATTTATGTACATTTTTAAAACATTTGTCTCTGAAGTCATTGATATGTTTTAATATTATATTATAAATATTCATTAATTCATTATTGTTATTAATATCGATGACGGTTCCTATTTTTTAAAGCGACCAAATTTGTTATTATTTTCTAAATTTAATTAATCTTACGAGTTCTCTTTAATATTATTGAGAGTAGATAAAATTTACGATATATATATCTGACGGTCTAATTTGTGTTCCTCGATTAATTTTCCCTCTTAATTTCACCTTGATTTTTTTAGTTTAAACAATATACGATGTTTAGATAGAGGGATTTGGAGATGAGGGGAAGTGATTTAGAAGAGTTTAATGAAAATTGTTTGAAACTTCGAGTTAAGAGTCGTTACGTATGGAAAGTTATAAATAGTTGTGACAGAAACCTTTATCTAATACACGGGTTTCAAAATAAAAATGCTGCTTTGATATGAGGGGGGTTAAGTGGAGTTTTTTTTTTTTTTTTTGAGAAACGGGTTAAGTGGAGTTAGTGTAGAAGTCATCGCTGCTTACACTAGGGCTAGACAAACCACTCAATCCCTCTTTCCAAACAATCTCATAGTAATTTCCTAAAGAAAAGAAAAAATCTCACAGTAATATGGAAGGACTTAAATTTCTAACTACTCAGTCGTCCCAAACAATTGAGCTACATTCATGTAAATATATTAATCTTCATGATTTTAGAACAAATTATTTCAATTAATTATAGCCTAAACCTTTTTAAATATAATGATAATTTTGTATGGGTATGTCTTTGTTTTTATTCAAATAATTATTATCAAATTTGTATTCTCAAAAAAGAAAATAATAATAATCAAATTTGTAAATGTAAAGTTTGTAGTTCAATAGTGTGATTAATAACTTTAAACGTTAGGGACGAGTATAAATTTTTCTTACTAGTCAGAATTTGAATAACGGTTTGTTTTTGTTCTTTTCGAAAGAATCTCTATTTTCTGAACCACTCCATAATGATTAAAAACTGCAATCATTAGTAGAACTTATATATAAAAAAAAAAAAAATACATATACGAAAAATAAAATTGAAGATGAAAAAGTGTTGCTAAAAGAACAGTTTAGTTTCTTTACCGAGGAGTTTTGTGATATGGAATGGGAACCACCATTAAAGACTAAAGAGGATGGACTGTTAAAAGCCGTATCTTTGACGACAGCTTTTTCACAGCAGAATCAACCGACAGGCCTTTTTTTTTTATCTTTTTTTTTTAACTACTAAAATAGACTGTTAGGAAAACAAACTAGCGAAAAATGCATTTTAATCTCTAGGGTTTTGTGAATTTGGTTGTTATGTCAAAGAGTCTTGCTTCTCACATTCTCAACCTAATGCTCAATTCTTTTTATAAAAAAGATCGGTTGTACGATGGTTTCATTGTTTAGTTGTAACAGTTCAACATCATGATTTTTCCTTCTCAATTTTTTCTCTAAATTAAAATAAAATAATAAAAAAAAAAAACTAAAGCTCAATTTTAGTCTTTATGTCTTTTAAAATTTATTTTTTTATAAAATTTAAATTCAAGTAAATAATCATTTCATTAATGTATTAAAATTTAAAATGAGTTTATTCATCATTTTAGTTAGTCAACATATTTTTTTATTTCAATAATTAAAATTGAACATTGTTAACGTAGAAATAAAAGTTTGGTTTTGAAAAATAAAGATTAAATTTTAAAAAATAAAAATAAAATAAAAACTAGAGACAACATATATTTTCAAACTAAAAATAAATTTAATTTTAATTTTCCATACATTTCAAAGTTCTCAATTTCTCCTCTTTCTGGGTAGAATTTCATAAAGTTAAATTGAAGTTGTTAATAAGTTAAGGGAGAGTCGGTGCATAGTTCGTCCTGATCAAAACATAAACAATTCAAATCTTCGCTCCACATAATGTTGAACTCCGCCCCCAAAAAAAAGGTTAATGCATGGTTACAAAGAAATTATTATTTTAGTTAACTGATCTTAAGACACTTTTAATCATTCACTTTTTTTATTTGAAAAAGATACGGTGTAATTAAAAAGACGCAAGTGAGGAGCAAGCAAAATTAGAGTTCATGAATGCAAAAAGCTTTCCAATTCATTCACATATGTTGCTTGGTTTGATTTTTTTTCATTTTATATCAATAACTTTTGCACACTTTGACTAATGTTACGAGACTATCACCTGACTCACTTGAAAATAGCTTGACACAGATTCATTCAATTGGATGGTTAGAGGTTTCAATTCAAAACAAGCCACCGTTAATATGGTATAAGCCATTTAATATATTAATATTAAACATAATTCGCAGTGTTAAAAAATCCAGATGTTTAAAGTCTCTACCTGTTTTCCTAATTGTTATTACACAAAAAAGAGAATTGGTTGATTGCAATAAAAAAAAAAGATATAAATTAAATTTTAAAAGGGAAACATATTGAACCAGCTAGCAATGGAAACCCAATATTTTATGATCAGTGCAAGCCAGATCATAAAACCCCATGAATCTACTTTTTCTTCATCACATCTTCTTTCTTTTTTATCAAACAATCCATGTAACAACAAGTAAATTATAAAAATACGTGACATTAAACAAATAATGCCATACCCCAAAAGCAAAAATGACAAAGGGAACATAGAACAACACAATATTGACTCTCTACATTTATTTATGTTTTTAGTTTTTTAAGGTTACATATTAATTAAAATTCTTACAAAAGATGGCTGCTTGAAGATGAACTAAGAACCGATAAATCCGTCCATGAGTTTTGATGATCACTTCCCCAAAAGTGGCTGTTTTGATAAGCTGGTCGTAGGAATATTCCTTGTTCTTGGTCTTCGTTTTGGTTTTTGTTTTGTTCTTCGTTTTTCATAGGAATTCTCGAAAAGGGTGTCGAATTATACTGTAAGGATGATGTTGTGTTAGCGCCAAAGTTGTTGACAAGGTTTTGTGGGTATATGGCGGCGGCTGGTGGTTCGAGTCCGATAAACGGCTGTTTCCATTGGTCCAATTCCGTGTCGATGTGAATTCCGGCGAAGTTGAGGGCTGAGTTGTTAGGTGCAGATCCAAAGCGAGAAAGATGTTGTTGAAGAGATGGAATTGAAGGTAATTGTGATGGCTGTGATGGGAAATGGCTCATTGAATTTGTGGTGCTTTCAATGTTGCAGCTTGGGGAGATTATTGTACCTCCCATTGATCTTGAATTGCCTTCAATTTAAGAGGTGAAATAATTCATTGATTTAACAATTGTAATCAACAATATACTTACAAAAAAATTATTAATTATTTCGTAACACAATTAATAGTAGTTTTAGGGTTTAAGTCAACCAATGCAGTAAGTCCATGAAATTAAGGTATACAAATTATAAATTCGAATCACATTTCTTAAATTATAGTCGAACTCAAAATAATAATAATAATAACAAAAATATCGGGCCGTGTATAAAAACTGCCATTGAAAGTTTGATCTCCCCTCTAATGTTTGAGATTCATTTGATTTTTTTATTTTTGAAAAAAAATTTCAACCAATTTTTCTATGATAGTTTCCAACTCCTTTAAAGAAAAACTACTTTTTTGTTTAATTTTCTTTTTTTTTGAAAGAAGATACGAAATATATTATAGCAAAGCAAGCGAGAAGCAAGCAAAAGCAGAATTAGAGTTCATGAGTACAAAAAGCTCTCCAATTTAGAGCAATACTAGCCGAATCATAATTACAAAAAGATGAGTCTTTAGTGCACCAAGATGCCATCTGTATAAGAATGTTCTTCCAAAGAGTTGTGGATGACACATCCAAGTGAGAGCTATCAAAGAGACGCGTTCTCGCCAAATACACCAAAGAATTGAACCCAACATGTTACTTTGAAGGATATGTCGCTGGTTGGTAAGATTGGTATTTATAAATTTAACTTTTAAAAAAGAATAAATGATAAAATCTCACTAGATGGGTGGAAGTAGCATAGTTATGGACTTAATTTTTAGGAAAAACAAAAAAATGGTTATGCCTAAATGATAATAAAATCAAGGATATCTGTATTTTATGGCTGAAATTCTATGATTCAGAAAATATTTGTTAAGAATGTTTTCGATGATAATAAGGAAAGTTAGAACTTAGAACACACATTTTACCAAATTTTTAAAATGAAAAGAGAGAAAGATAATTTGAAGGTTACCGGCCATAACAGTTTGAGTGGCAGTGGGGGACTTGGATCGGTTAGATTTCTTCTTCTTCTTGTTCTTACGAAAGCCCCCGCCGACGGGGACATTTCGGAGAGCGCCGCCGCGGGTCCAGTACCGGCGGCAGCTTTTACAGAAGTGTCTCGGCTGAGTGAGGCTGTAATTATTGAAATAACAGAATTTGGTGTTGGTAGAATCACACCGTGGGCATTTCAGTGCCACCTCCGGCTGCGGCATCATCGCCATCCGCGCTCTGTACGCCATGGAACCCGGCCGGATTCCGCCTCCATTCCCCGCCGTAGGGGCTGGAGGTGGAAGAAACGCCGGCAGCTGATTGTGGTCACTTCCTTGTGCCTAAAAAGAAAATTAATTCCCCCAAAAAAACCTCATTAAGTTAGTTAATGAGCTCGACGATATCATGTAAAATTTAGTAATTAAGAAGTTGCGAGTTTGAATCCACTACTCAAATTGTTGTTGAATTAAAAAATGAATGAACTCATTAGAAGCAAAAAAAATGCTTGCTTTTTTTTTGGGCATAACTTTGCAAGTGAAATTGAATTGAACCCACAAAAAAGAACATGAAAGAAATGAAATCTAATTACCTGCTGCCAGTTTGGGGGATCTAAAAAGATTGAATGGGAAGAGTAAGCCATTTGGGATTTAAATTTCTGGTCTTTATTTTTGAAGGGTCTTTAATTACATAAAGTTTTGAATGATGGATCTGTGAGAGAAGAATCACAATAAGAGGTTGATACTAATTGAGAAAGCTAAAGGGAAGAAGAGAGAAAGATAGATTTAGAAAGAGAAAAAAAAAGAAAAAGGCAAAGATTGAAGAGAGAAAATTAAGGCTAAGGCAAAGGCAAGAGAGGGGAGAGGAGAGAGCCTTTAATCTCTCACAAAAATTCTTTTGTTATCTTTTTGTTTTTATTGTGAAAAAAAAATTAGGGTTTTGGATTGAAGGAAGTTTCTTGGGTGTTGCCTCTCTCTCTCTCTTTTAAGTTTACTTTTGGGCTTTGTGATTTAAGTGCTAAAAAAAGAGAAGTGGATGTCCTCATGCAAAGGAAGAGGGAAAGAAAGAAAGAAAGAAAGAGAGAAATGGTTGATTGTTTTCAAAAGAAAAAGGTTAGATTTTGTTAGATTTTGATATGCTCAATTAGTCTCTCAATTAAGGGTTTCAAGGTGGGATCACCTCAAATCATGAAAGATTCCCAAAATAAAAATAACTAATTTGGTAGATTTTCATATAACTTTACCCATACTATTACCTCTCAATTCATTCATTTACATAAGGAAGAAAGAACAAACCAATTCTAATAATCAAAATTATTGATGTGTGTTGATGATTTTGATTATTATTGACTCCTTTGATTCAATAATGGGAAGAGAAATCAATCATATTTGGATGTATTTACCCTTTAACAAAAGGAAGATACTATTTATTGGGATACCTAAATTATTGTTGTTTAGGGTGAAGAGAAATTTTTATTATTTGAGATCACTTCTTAGAAAGAGAAATTATTGTGGTTTGTTGATTCTTATCAATTATTTGAGATCACATCTCTTAAGAAATAATTGGCTTGCTAAAATCCTACAAAATTTAAATGAAAAATTGTGGACAATCCTTAAATTTCAAAGGAAAATCCCCTTGTTTTTTTTTTGGATGCCCACAAAAGTGATGAGTTTTATGTTGTTGATAACTCTAATTTATAGAGTTATTAAGGCTTTATTTTTTTTTTATCTTTTTAACAATATATGCATGTTTAGATGAATTTTTGAATTAGAATTAGAAATAAAGGTTTCTATATAAATGTATGCATAGAATGCCTAAAGAGCTTAAACAATAAAACTATGACAAATTACTACTAATTTTTTTGTGTAAAAATTGAGAATGTCCAACGATTTGAGCAAAGACATGTCAAGAATTCAAGTCTCGTTTAAATATTATCTCATGTGCAGATTTGGGAACGCTTCAGAAGTCGTATATTGGATTATCTTTTCGGCTAAATCGCAGGAATAAAGAAAGATTTTTTTTATCTTACCGCAATAGACAAGGAAAGCTTCAAATTCTTCCGAAGATGGAAACTTGGATCCCAAGCAACACAAAAACATGTATAAAAATGTGAAGGAACAAGATCAAAGGTGTGTTGATTTACTAGGGTTTCGTAGATGGTAGATTGCGAGATCGTCGTTGGTGCCGAATGTAATGAGTTAAATATCCTTTAACTGGGTATTATTGATTAAGCTTGTTGTCACGTAATAAAGTGGGGTTGGCATGTCGAATGTGTGTGGTGATACATTTACACCCAGTTTAATACACTCAATAATATTTCTGCATCCTATCTAACTTTCATTAAGAAAGTACGTGAATCCTAACAAAATTTCAAAAACAAAAACAAATTTTTGGAAACTATTTTTTCTTTTCTTCTAAATTTTGGTTTGGTTTCTACAAATATAGGTAAGCATGTAGAAGAAAACATATGTTATAGTAGTTGTTGTAGGTTTAAATTTCAAAAACTAAAACTAAAAACAAAATGATTATCAAACCAGACTTTAAATATTATTGAGTGTAGAATCGTTTTTTTTTTTTTTTAATAATTCTCAATCCAATTGGATATGAGAGAATTAACAGATCTTTTGTTCTTAATTAATGGATAAGCTCATAATTGAGAAAACGTTCCATCTTCACTTTTAACTAAACTATTGAGTCTAACAAAAAAAATGAAAGCTCCTTTAGAAATAACAAAAGATAACTTTTTATTGAAACAAACATTCTTTGGATAGATTGATGTAAATTTGATATTATCTTAAATTAAATTAAAAGCCCTAACAGATATCACACAAACTCTTCAATCCAAAGAAATACTCAAAATCAAAGTCACATTATAAATTTAATATATTAAACATTGATAATATTTTCAAAGTAAACATAACTCAATAAGATTGATATATTAACTCAATTTACTAGTTACTAAAATAGTTCTTAGAAAACTGAAATAGTTTAGAAAAATTACTCAAACCTAATTAAATAATATCCTTACTATTAGGAAAACCAACGATTAACAAAATGTTCATTTGAGTAGGAGAATTATGTTCATAGTTTAGTACAAATTTGTTGGGAGGTAAACAAAGTATCTCATATTGTTAAATGAGTGTATATAAGTATCTCACATTGAAAAATTATAGGTATATAAGTGATAATAACTATCTTTATTGGTTTTTTTTTTAGGGTTTAGGGTTACAAGACCTTTTGAGTGAAATCAAAAGCAAAGTCATAAAGATGTATGCAGTTTTCGTCCTTATTAATTTTCATTAAAAATGG
This sequence comes from Sicyos edulis, assembly GCA_036507275.1. Lineage (NCBI taxonomy): Eukaryota > Viridiplantae > Streptophyta > Magnoliopsida > Cucurbitales > Cucurbitaceae > Sicyos > Sicyos edulis. Next base: position 6,418,942 of record CM071846.1, read on the forward strand.
ATAAACTTAGTTATTAAGATTTTCTTTTTTTTAGAAAAAAAATCGGGAAATCGGAGTTTTGTTCTTGTATACCCGAGACATCATTGGTCGGTCCTTAAAATTATTAAGGTATTAAGTTTACCATTTTTTTCAGAACGGTTTACTACCTTATTTAAATTTATAGTTTGATAATATAATGATATTAAAAGTTTAAGATTTAAACTGAATTTTATTTATATATATCTGAGAAAATTATTTTAAAGAGAAATTTGATGTAAATAACAAATTCTAGCATATTTATTTTAATTATAGCAACATTTATAAAATATTTCATACGTAGTACAATATTTAAATTTTTATTGTTTTCAATAAATTTCAACGATTGTTTTCATTAATTAACTTGATTGAAACTTTCAATTTAACTTATTGAAATTATTAGTTTCATTCTATTAAAGTTGTCATTTTTTTGAGTTTGATTAAAGAGTTTAAATTGATTCAATCAATTTTTGCTATATTGAATTTTTCTACCATTTTTAACATTCATAGATATTTTTTTCATGAAAATTTCCGTGTGAAAATTTAAACACACAATTAAACAAAAATCTTATAACACAACTTGGCCTCAAAAGTATATGATAGAATGCCCAAGTATATGATAGAATAATTACTTGGACGGCTCATATAAGTAAAGGAGAACTTAATTATAAATTTCTTTAAGAAAACCAAAACCTTTTTTTTTTTTTTTTTGCCCTGTTGAGAAAATCAAAGTAATTGAGAAGAGAAAAAGCTCAATAATAACTTTAAGAAATGAAAAGAAAAGAAAAATGTGGGGCTTATTTGTCTTGTAGTTGTCTTTTAGACCCATTACAAAATGACACTTTAAAATTGTGGTACGCAGATGACTTGGTTCCTACATCAATTAATTTCACTGACCAAACACACACACAAAAGTAAAGCATAATTGCACATAATATTATCCATCTTTTTCAAACTTTTTTTTAAAATTAAATTAAATTCTAGTTGCCTCTAATTCTTTGTTCTACTTACTTATTATTCTTTTATAAGACATCAGCTTCAATTTTAAATTCTCATGTATAGTTGTTTGTTTGTAACCTTTTTTTCATTTGGAGGTTTATTTATTACAATGTGAGAAACTACACTCAATTTGGGAAGGTGGAAGAGTTGGGAAAACATTTGCTTTTTTAGTCCAAACATTTTGAATGTGAAGGATGCATTTTTGTAATCAATTGTCTGTTTCTTAATTAAGAAAAAAAAAATAAACTAAAATGTAGCTGCCGCTACTTAAGATTCAAAGCACCGGGAAAAAAAAAGTGACAATGGAGGCCCTTACCAATCAATCTTTTATAATAATTTGAACTTTATAATACGCAAAGTCCCTATTTCCAATCTACCTACACTAAAAATTCATTCTAAGTTAATAAATTAAAACAGAAAAGAAAATGAAAAGTGATATATATCCTGTCCTTTATTACTTTTACTATACACTGCTAGATTGCTAGATTGTTAGTAAGTTATTTGATTAGTTCAGTCGGTTGATGACTTAGTATGTTAATTAAATGGTTAATATACTGATAATTTGTTGTAAAGTTACGGCCTCTATTTAAAGAAGATCAGATTGAATGACGATGGAAGTGAGTTTCCCCTTCCGAGCATTATAAATAAGCCCTATTTTATGACTATTTTGTTTTTCATTTTTTGTTTATGAAATTTAAGCATACAACGTCATCTATTTTATTATACATTTTTTCTTTAATTATTTGAATACGTACATTTTACCTATATTTTAATAAACATAACTAAAATTTGGAAACAAAAAAAAATAATAATTTCCATAATCTTGTTTTTGTTTTTGAAATTTGGTTAGTATTCACCTACTTTTTTAAGAAAATATGGATACATTGCAAGAAAAATGGAGCATACTGTAAGAAATTTGAGTAGAAATAAGCTTAAATTTCATAAACCAAAAACAAAAAACCAAATGGTTATCAAACGGGCCGTAGTAAGCATTTTTTTGGGATTAGATTGTTGTGTCCATCTCTGCTATTATGTATTGCGGCAACTAGGTTGCAATTACTATTGCCTAAGACGCACGGATACGGACACGAGATACGGATAAGACACGACACGGACATGTAGATACGCCATTATTTAAAAATGCAAGACACAGATACGTCGAGAACACGCGATTTATTATTATTTTTTATAATATACTATTAAAAGATGAAATCGAGAATATTTTAGTTAGTTATAAGCCTACCCATAACAATATCTAAATATTTTAGTTTTTATCTCATTTTCCTTTCCTCCATTTTATTTCTCTCTTTCTTTCATTTTAGTCCATCTATCTTTGATAGACATCGTCATCGACGACCTCCACCAACACTATCTGTTGTCGTGTCATCCGTCATTGGAAACAAATGAGTCTTAATTGAGGTGTCCATGAAGTGTTCGAAATTGAAAATAATAATAATAAAAGAGGACACGGAATTTTGAGTGTTGGACATGTGTCCGACGAGTGTCCAGAAGTATCGATGTTGGACACGAGTACGTTGTCAAAATAGAAGTGTCCGTGCTTCCTAGACTATTGCATCCAATCCTATCTTTCATGAACGGACAAAACACATCGAAGTAGATTGTCATTTTATTTTGGAATCAGATTGATTTTCGGGCTCGAACTCGTGACCGTGGAGTTTAAATGGATTAACACCCGCCAAGATAACCAACTGCTCCAGTGACCCTCGGTATTTAGTTTAGTATGTTGATTAAATAGTTAATACATTTATAGTTTGTTGTAAAGTTATTGTCTCTATTTAAAGAGAACTGATTAGAATGAAGATGCACGTCAGTTTCAACTCATTAATAATATACATATATATATATATAACAAAAATATGTACAAATATAAAAAGTAGTATAGAATTTTTATGATATATGCCAAACTCTACTCACATTTACGCACGACTCTATTGTGTGCGCGCAATAAAGGAAAGGAAAAATTTTATCATCTTTCATATTTTAATTTTTTTTTTTATATATGCAAAATATATCAAAGATAAAATTATAAATTTAAACTAATTTAAAAGTTAGAATTTAATTTTTATAATTTCATAAAATTACTCAATAAATAGCTTAATAATAATGTATTAATGAATATTAATAATAATATAAACCAATTGGATGCCCCCTCAAGATGGTGATTTGGGTTTTATAGGCTGATAACAAATTAGAAAATATGGGTTACACTTGAAAACTAATTGACAATGAAAAGAATAATTCATATCTCTTTTATATTGATGTTGAACTCTCCTACTATGATATATTTATAAGATCCTAACATCGATACAAATATTTTCAAATATGACTGCATTACTAATTGTTTTGTTAGAACAACTATCCAATAAGATTTCCCAAAAAAAAATAGACAATCTATTTAATAGACGTATTTAATTTGTTGATAATTATGAATGAGATAGACTATATATATATATATATATATGGAAAGTGTGTGTGTGTGTGGATGTCAGCATCTATAAATGTGTTAGTTTTGAATAATGATCAGGAATTGCATGGCGATGCATGGGTGGATGTATCCAAATCAAAATACGAGTGCGGTCCTTCTTTCGTGTTTTCTTTGACCAACACACTTAAAATCAATTTCCTTATCATTATTGCATTGTTGCTTCTTTACCCATCTTTCCCAAAATTTAGTCGGTGCGCTTTTAAAACTTATCAAAAATGTTTGAGAGTTTACATAACGTAGTTTCTTTTATTATCATTATTGTTGGAAATTCGGAGTCCAGCTTACCTATACAGTCTTTTAACTTGTTTGTGAACTTTTCGCACTTATTTTAATTGGTTTAACACACAACTATACTCATAAATAATTGATTTTGAGATGAAATCTCACATTATATATAATTTAACACTTCGTATTTGAACCCCAAAATCGAACTACGGAGAAAGAAAACGCTACACGGTGGACGGCAAACGGCGGAGTGCAAGAGAGAGAAAAGGGTTTGTTAAAATTTTGAGGAAAATGGAAAATCGGATGAGCCAAGTGTGAACTGTTTTATGTAGTTCATCTTTTTCTTTTCGTGGGTATTGATTATGTAGGCCCTGTTTGATAACCATTTTATTTATTTATTAAAATTTAAGCCTACAACAACTACCTATACCATAACTATGTTATTTGGATATCTACAAATAGCTCCCAAAAAAACTTGTTTGTTTTTTAAATTTGGTTAATATTCACCTTAGAAATAAGTTTTCATAAACCTTTTTTTTTTTTTTTAATTTAAACCTAAACAACTATCATAGGTATATCATTTGGATATCTACATTTTACCTATATTTTAAAAAATAAAACCAAAATTTGAAAACAAAAAAAAATAGCTTCCAAAAAACTTGTTTTGTTTTTAAAATTTAGTTAGTATTCACCTTATAAATAAGTTTTCATAAACCAAAAATAAAAAGTGATCAAACGGCCGTAGTTGCATATTTATTTAGATGTTTTTTATAGACTGATTTGCTCATAATTGATGCAATCCTAACAAACACGTGTTTTGCGGTTTTTTTTTCTTATTTGTATTCATCTTGTTTATTTGTTTTTTTTTTTTTTTATGATATCGAACTTAAAGTTAAAAAAAGATTTCTTTTTCTTTACTTTTTGTATCAATGCTACGGCAGCCTTTCTAGACAATTATCTGCAAGCTATGGGCCCGTCGTTTCTTTCTGGCCCATTTATCAAAGCGCAGCCCATTTCCAAGCTTGAACCCATTTTATAGTAGGTTCCGGCCCAAACCCTTGATCATTAGATTTGGGCCCCAATCCGAAGGTACGTAGATAATTAATTGTTCGTTAATCAACAAGACCATCAAACCTTCGATTCCGTCAAATAATTCTAAAACATCAAATTTTCCTATAACCATTTGATTTTTTTTTTTTTTTTGAAAATGATATTAGATGTGCTATTTTTAAAAAATCATATCATATCATATCATATCATACTACTTTAAAGTGTGGCTTAAAAGCAAAATCATTTTTGGACAATTTTACTCTTAAGTCACACCCTAAATTACAAACATGTCATAATATTCTATTCAAACATTAAAATAATGCAAATATATTTATAATATTATTTAGATTATTTAGATATTTAGATTTTCATCATCTAGAAGATTTTTAGCAAATCTCATAAATTAAGTTAGAAGATAAGAAAATCTGTGTAATATTCTTTTTCTTTATCTTTATCTTTATTATTTAAAATGTGACTTATTAATATTATTATTAATTATTAAAATTTAGTATACTCAAACTAAATAAGTATAAAATCAAATGAAGATATTGAGTTTTTTTTTTCAAATTTAAAGAAGATCTTGGGTTCCAACTTTTTCTATAAATACCACAGATTTATTGTTCTTCAAAATTCAAATTACTAATTATTCTTTTGATGTTGCATAGATGTACAGATTTTGTTCGGGTTGGGAGTCTTAGCATTGGTGCACTGAGTTGTGTTCATGGGAGCGGTTGTCGTCGAAGGTAAAGAACAATTTTTTCAATCTATATTTAATTCGTTGTACATAACATTTTCTTCTTCTTCGTATATTCTTATTTTTATTATGTTTTCTTTGTGTAATTCTATTTATTTTATGATCAACTTTAATTTATAATTTTCTTTTAAATTTATGGAGTATTTAAAATTTTGAAAAAGTGTTTATCACATTCTTCTATTAATGAAAGGTAATTTTTTATAATTATTATTTTCATATCATTATTATTATTATTTGTTATTATACTAAATATGACTTAACATGTAATTTGTTGCTTATTCAGTGATACGTGATGCATTGAAGTACTATTCATATTTTGACATACGAACCTACTTAAATTTTATCAATTTTACTAATTATATATTTTTTTAATTTAAATATAAATCTATACACCATTATTATTATTGTAGAGAACAATAGATTTAATATAATATTATGTTTTAAATTAATATTTAAAAAACTTATGTTTCATCAAAATTCGTAGAAAGGTAAATAATAGATTTTATGAGTTTTTTTAATCTTTATTTTCAATATTTACTTTATTTTTTATTATTTATAAAATATAAGATGAAATAAGAAAGCACAAATATAATTTTTAAGATTTTAGAGAAGTGATGGTTTCGAAGTTTTTTTTTTTTTAAAAGATGGCTTCGATATTCGTAGATTAAACTAAAATAATAAATGAATGAAAAAAAAATTGTGTACAAAGTAAGATTTTAGCGTGACGAAAACTTATTTCTTAAAGAAGTTTAATTTATTTCATAATTTTCTGTAAAAATTATGATATGTATATATTTTTTTTTTATTTCACTTTTATCTTAAACTACGTTGTATGAGATTTCATAATACCAAAGTTAGGAGTGGATTATAATTTATTTTTGGTTGAATTGAGCTATGATTTTATAATTTCCGTTTGGTTGGATCAGTTCTCGGATTAACCAATTGTTTGCTTGTTTAATCCAACTCATGAACTAAAAATAATATGTGTGTGAGAGTAAGATTAAATAATAAGATAGATTTTTAACATATGAGTAAGGAACATTTAGATGTAATAATAAGATAGATAATTTAAGATCAAGAACAATACCATGCATTTTTTTCCGAGTTAAGAATAAGGTTTTAAAGAGGAAAAGAAGATTAATACAACTCGATAATCTAACTCAACCCAATTCAAAAATAAATGAGTTGGTTGAGTTCATTAGACAAGTCGACGAATTAGCTAACCCGAAAATTTAGACGGGTCCAAAAAAATTATTCTAACTCTCAATCTTACTTGAATTATGTACACTCTTATTTCAAATGTTGAATAAATTTCAATAAAACTTCAATTGGTAAATACTATAAGTTTGAAGTTATTTTTTTTTAGCAAAATGGACCTTAGGTAAATTTTATTGAGAAACCAATAATAAACTAATAATAGATACTTAAGGTAAATTGTATTGACTGATGAAGACTCAAATTATATATTTAAAATTATAGGATATTTTTAAAATACATCAATCCAAATGATATTTTAGCTTAATTCTTCTAAATCATGGGTGTTTTTGGTAGGGAGAATAAAAGTTAAACTGACATAGGATGTTTTCTATTGTCACGATGTTCATCACATAATTACAAGCTGGCTGTTGCCAACATTTAAAACACAATTAATATTACCAAATTTATTTACTTATTTTTTAAAAAAAATGGGGAGAGAATGGTAAGGCATAATAATAATAATAATAATAATAATAATAATAATAATAATAATAATAATAATAATAATAATAATAATAATAATAATAATAATAATAATAATAATAATAATAATAATAATAAATGTACTATGATAATCTACTGTCGGTTTCCAACAATAGAACAATGCCTCATGTTTCTTTGTCCAAATAAATGTAATCATTTTCTCCTCCACTTCTCAATTATCTTTGTTTCTTCTCTCTGTCTTTCAACAGTTTTTTTTTAATCTATAGTGAATCTCGTGCATTAATGACTTCAATTTTTTCTTATAAAATTAGTCTTTAAACTATTCTTATTAAATTAGTGTCTAAAAGGTCTTTAATTTTGTTTCCTAAAAAATGACTGAATAAATCGTTGTACTTTAAATTTTTTATTTTTAAACTTTAGCTATGTCTAACAAATCAATGAATTCTTAATTTAGTGTCTTATATAGAAAAAATTTAATTAATCTATCATATATAAAATTAAATCCATGCTTATGAATCAAGAAGGTATGAGATTGGATTTTCTACTTTCAATGTTGAATTAAAAAAAGAATTAAATTTTATATATAATAAAACCTTAAACTTTTAGGATGTATTTGGATCTCGTTTATGTAAACGTCACATTTATTATAATCGATAGTTATTTAAACATGTATGTCCTTTTGTCTAACTCTTGTACTTTTTTGTTAAATATTTTTATGAATATTGACTATATATTTTGTTTAAAATTTACTACCATATATTGTTTATTAGGTTCGATAATTTCCATTAAATAATATGTATAATATTTTAAAAAATAAATAAATTATGATTTTTAATATAATAATGACAAATATTATATTAGAACAGTAGTTTTTATTTAGGTAGATTTTTTATATAACCATGAATTGATATATTAGTAAATAACCAATTAATATCAATCTATGTTGTAGGTTCAAAACCCCATCATTGTCATTATGCATTACTATATATATTAATTGGATAAGTTCTTTTCAAAATAATACATTATATTTATTATATAAAAAAATTAATATATTTATTCAAAAAAATTAGAACGGTATAAATATATTTATTTCTTTAGTGTATAAATATACCAATATATAAGATATAAAAATAAGAAGAAAAAAAGGTCACTTGTTAACAAAAAAAATGTTAATTTATTCTTGAATATTAATTTGAAGTTTAACAAAAAAATATTTAATTAATTATTTTTATTTTTTTTTTAAATAAAATCAAGTTATTTTTAAGAAATGAAAAAAAAAAAACATAACTTTTGTTACATTAACTCGTACTCAAAACATCATTTATCACGACCTTTGTTATAATAATTTGTCTCCTCCTCCAAAAAATCATCTATAATTATTTATTGTTAATCATAATTCATTGTTTGTTATAATTTTCTGGCTATCATAACAAAATCGGTGTCTAAAAAACGTCCTCAATGATACTTGTCTAGCAAATTTTTTTATCTAAAAGCTTTGCATTGTATAAATAATTTATAACTCATAAAAATGAAACATTAAAACTAATGTTAAGGATATATTAAATATCTTTAAAATCGGAAAGATTTATGGAATATAAAATTGAAAGTCTTTTTTTTAGAATAGCAGGTAATTATTTATTATAAACCATAAAGTTGAAAATTCAAATAACTATTAAAAAAAATTCTATTGGTTCAATGCTATTACGAACCTACCCAAAAGACCAAACAACGTAGTTTTGTTCTAAGTCAAAATAACATCGTTCGGACTTGTTGAATTAGATTTTCACTTAATAATGAAATCATCATGTTACAAAAAAATCAATTAATTGGAAGAATACAATAGTCGATTACCATCTAAGTTGGTTCTAGATTTTTAGTTTAGACACTATTTAAATTCCTTAAAAATATAGACATTCGTTTATTATTTTCTAAAAAAAGAGTAGTCATTTCCCATTTAACCCAAAATTAAATGCTTATACAAAAAAGAAAATGCAAGGGCGATAAGGGGCTACGTGGAAAGAAGATGGAATAATAATTATCCTAAAAAAAAAAGGAATAATAATTCAAATGGGCCCTAAACCCAATTAATTGACCTTTAGCTAGGACCACCTTAAGTGGGGCCCACTCTTGTTCTATATGTAACCATGTTTTGTCTTAGTCTCCCTTTTTATCCTTTGCCTTCCAACCAAATTATCCCACAATTAGTCCCCAAGATGAGAGGGAAAAAAAGAACAACACACAAATAAACCAACAAAGCCAGCTAACACAATGTCTTTCCATTCAACATTTCCACAATATATTCCTTCATTTAATAAGTTTATAAAAATTCCCTTCCTTTTACTATTACCATTGGGTCCTAACATTTTTCAAATTCAAACATTTATTACTAAAGGTTTCAATGTCATTTCTTTCCCTTTTCTTTAGCATGGTTAGTCTTTAACCTTCTTTTTTATATATATAATTATTATGGTTAAATGACAGTCTAATTGTTTTAAAAAAAAATGACCAGTCTAATTTCAAATTTTCAAATATATGGCTTTTTAGTCATTGAATTTCAAGTGCCTACAAATATATATATATATATATATATATATGAATTTTTAGTTTTGTATCTTCCATTTTGTGAACTTTAATTGTATAATATTTTAAAATGTGTCAAGAGAAATAGCACAACTGCATAAGTGATGTTCAGCTAAGAGGTTACACTTCAAATTAAAAAAAAAAAAAAAACGAAATAGACTTAAATTTCATAAACAAAAAATAAAAAATAAAATGGTTATCGAACGGAGCCTTAATTTTTTGTTTTTTGTTTTTTTAAATTTAAATTTATTTTTACTCATATTTTTTTATAATATGTTTCACCTTTTTTACAATGTATCTAACTTTCCTTAAGAAAATATGTGAATACTAATCAAATTTCAAAAACAAAAATAAATTCTAGAAACTACTTTTTCCCGCAAATTTTGGTTTAATTTATACAAATATAGGTAAGAAGTAGATATACATGTAGAAAAAATATTTGGTATAATAATTATTGTAGGCTTAAATTTCAAAAACTAGCCCTAAAGTTTTTAGCAAAAAATTTAAAGTTTGATACACAAATTTGAAATTTTATAAACTTCATTTTCATTTTTTTAATTGCAATGTTGATTGTAAAAAGGATCGTCCGTGGTGAAAAGAAAGGTTCGAACACCAGCATGCAAATACTAGCGTCCAGTTCGAGCTCGAAAATCAATATTTGTCCCTCCTCCTTTAATATGTACTAAAAAAAAAAGGTCTCTGCCTTCTTTTTATTTCCTTTACTGTTTGTAAATGAATTTGTCGTTCTTTTGTTGAATTTGAATTTCATATACGTCAAATGACTGGTGTTACTCATTGATGATTTATGTCTCAATTCGAAGTTTATTTTCTTTACCGCGTCTACCATTTTGAAATATAAAGCCTTTTATTTATTTTTATTTTTATTATTTTTTTTATATTAATATTTTGCATTCGGTGAACCAATTATAGTCACGAAAGTTTTATTTGAATTAAATACTTTATTTTTTCTTGACATGAATTTGAATTGAATGCTGAACTAGAATTAACGAATCAGTGAAATTAACGAAGGTCGTTCAAGTTTATATTTCTTAAAATATTTTAGATGAGTGGCAACATTAGCTGTCATCTCTCATCTTTATAAAATTTTTATAGGAAAAAATTAATTATGATGTAGCAAAACTTTTCTTGTATATAACATTATGTTTTTTTTTCTTTTTTTAGTACAATTTAGGAAAATTATTATTAAGAAAGTTAACCGAACCATTTTTAAAATATGATGTTTACGATAATTAGATTTTTAAACCACTAACTTCAATTAAAAATAAGGTTTGCAATTAAGCTGTAAATTAAAGAGAATTTACCATTAGCAGCACATTCTACCTCTTGTATTATATTTGCAGCATAATTTTTAAAATAATTCATCTATAACATATTTATTTCTATCACTCACCTAGTGATAGAACTTAATTTAGATTTCTATCACTGATAGAAAACTTAAGCAGTGATAGAATAAGTCTATCATTGATTGAATTCTATCACTAATAGAATTCAACAAGTGATAGAAGTCAATTTGAATTTTCTGCTACAAATGAAATTATTTTGGATTTTGTGCTATAGATGAAAATATTTTACCATTTTTTGTTATACATCCAAAATCCCCTAAATTAAATTTGAAGTGAATATGATTTTTTAAAAAAATTGGAGTGAATATGAGGCTGTTATAATTGTGCCGTGTGGCACAATCTCAACCCACCACGTGCAAACACTCTTTTTCAGCTTTCAAAATTTGTCGATTTTCTTTCTTTTTTTTTGAATCGTGGATTTTTCTTCTTTTTCTTAACTTCAGTTTTGAATATTTTTCAGTGTTTTTCTTTTTCGTTTTTTTTTTTTGGGAAATTGCAGTAGATAGTCACTTGAAAATATTTGAAAATCTATTTTTTGTTTTAAATTTAATTAATAATATTTTTTAATAATGTCTAATATACCCTTGTTGTCATGTTCTTTTTTCTCGTTTTTCTTCTACTATGCACGCTCTCATGCAACCACTTTTGAGGTTGCAACCACTTTTGAGGTTACAGTTTTTTTTTCTTTTTTTCAAATTGCTTTTCTTTGAGCCTCTTGTCATGAAAACATGGCAAATAACTATTTTTAAACTTGTTTTTATTATATTTTCAAGTAATTTCTTTAAAAAATCAATTAATTAATTATGTTCCATTCATCTTTTTCAAAATTTCATGATTTTCATGATTTTATTTTGTTTTTCCTTTCAAATACTTGTTTTTTTTACTTCATTTGTCATTGAGTGAATTCACTTTTCTAGATTTGATGCTTCATATATCAAATTATCTAAGATTGAAAAATTATAATTGATGAACAATTCTAACAAAATAATTTTAAATGTAGTTAAATTCAAAAATATTTGCATTATAGTTATAAATACAATAATATTGTATTATTAATACTCACTAATACAGTATTACATTATTAATACAATATTATGTATTATTAATACAATATGAACTATTCTAACGGAATAATTACAAATATAATCAAATTTAAAAATATTTGCATTTATATTTATAAATACGTTAATATTGTATTATTAATATTCATTAATACAATATTGTATATTATTAATACAATATGAACTATTCTAATAAAGTAATTAAGTTAAATTTGAAAATATTTTCATATATAGTTATAAATACGTTCAATATTATAGTATTAATACCTACTAATACAGTATTAAATTATTAATAGAGTATCATGTATCATTAATACAATATAAGCTATTATAACAAAATATTTACAAATGTAGTCAAATTTGAAAATATTTGCATCTATAGTTATAAATTATATACAATATTTTCTATTTTTCAATCATATTTATCTAGACACACTTCAAACTAGTTGGCTAATCAATGTTCACCCAACAACTGTTTATCAATAATAAAACTTAAATATTGAACAAATATTAATACTGTATTTTTTTTTTTGAGAAACTATATTAATATTTTATTAATGACTAGAAATAAAATATTTACTAATAATACGTATTAATAATGAAATACATTTAATATTAATAACAACGATTTATGATTTAAAAAACTTACAAGATTAGTAAAATTTATAAAAAAATTATAAACATAGTCACTTTAAAAAAAAATTATCAACCTTTACCATGTTATTAATTGTAATATTGTATTAATGACACACAATGCTGTATCAGTGATACACATAATACCACACAATACTGTATTAAAAAATATTTATAATGGAGTAGTAAAACGTATTAATATGTTTCGTACTGTATTACTACATTTAATACTGTATTAATGATGCATAATATTGTATTATCATATTAATACATAATATTGTATTAATTATACATAATACTGTATTATTAATACAACACTAATTGTCGTATTAATACATAATATTGTATTAATGAGTATCTAAAAAAAGTATTAATGACTATGGTGCAAATATTTTAAATATTGTAACAACATACATCTGGAATATTTGTATATGTTCAATCGATAAATATTGTATTTATTATGCTTGGTTAATGGTTACTTATTAAATCGATAAATACTGTATTTATTATAAATAATACAACTATTAATATTTTTTTAAGGCATTGAGAGTATTTTTCAATGTCTTTTAATATTAATTTATTAATCTATTTTCACTAATATATTTTAATTTTTTTAATAAAAAAAAGTCATTTGAATAGAGTCCATTACATATTGAGATACACTACCGATATATTATTAATGCACTATTAAATAATGAAATTTTGAGCATTTCTTTAATACCATACCATCTCTACTTTGCTTTTCTTTTCTAGAGTTGTTTAGTTTCTTTAATTTCTAAGCTATATAAAATATATTTTCTTGTATTTATAGTAAAATCATTGTCAAATAATCAACACACAGTACAAATAAATTTGTAATATGATGAATTAATACTTATGTGTGAAATAAATACACATAAATATTTAAGATAACTTAATTATAATTACGGTATTAATAATTCTTCAAAAAAATGATATTAATAAGGTACTTATATTTGCCTAAGTAAAAATAATAATAATATTAATATATTTTAATTGCTAATATATTACATAACTTATTCCAATTGTTCGCATATTTATTTATTAATACATGATTGAAAGATTTTAGATTTTTTTGAAAAAATAAAAAACAATTATCATTAATAAAGAAATAGTGTATCTCACATAAAATTTTACTATTGGACATTTGTAAGTAGATAATTTTGGGTTGAAAATAGAAGTTGAAAAATGTCCACAATTTGGGAGATTTTTTTTCTCCAAAATATAGTGCTTTTCTATGTTAGTAAATGTTGGTTTATAATAGAGGATATTTATGTAATTTCACTATAAAACTACTTTTTTAAAACAGACGGTAGATTACTTTTGCAATTTTTTGTTTTTTTGAACACGCTACTAAATTTTTTTTTAATTTGGTGTAATGTTGTAAGAAGCCCTTTTTTTTCTCCAAAACTGTATCTTTTACATTTAAACCCAATTTTTATTTAAATTTTCAGTTTTTTTTTTCTATTTTTTTTTCAAGGTAGAAATTTTGAAACTTTTTTTAAAATAATCATTTTTCTACTTTTGTGTTTCTAAAATTTCAAAATTCAATTATTGTTTCTAAAATTTTTATGATATAATTTAAAATTAACTGTTTTTTCATTTTCATTTAAAAAAAAAAAAAAATTATCGTCTACCTAATATCATTGATTCGTATTATCCTCATTAGCATAAAATTGTATTTTAAAATTATATTTCATCATTTAATTAAGTGTTGTTCAAATGATTCTTTCAAATATGAAATAAAGTTAGTTGTACAAAAAATATTCTCACAAAAAAATTAACTATACAAATTAAAACTACAAATAAAGAATGTGATATGAGAAAGAAAGTTCTACTGACTTGGTCATTGACGCAATGATTTTAGTGTTTGGTTGTAAATCAGTTCAACCATCAGCGTTACAGATTCGAGTATGAGAATCGGTATTTGTCCCTCTACAAACAATCACAATCAAACGAACTATTAAAACAATCATTTTATCTAGTCACCCTACAAATTCTCATCCAAACAATCCCTTGTTAACGTGAGATTCTCAACTGGAAAAAAGTAATAGGATAAAAAGATTGGGAATAAGATGAAGAATTGGTTTTTTGCTCCATACTCCATTTCTAAGACATGTATGTGATCTAGCCTCGAATACACGAGTTAATTTATTTTAAGGGGGAAAAAACATATGAACCAAGTAGGTTTTAGTTGGACTAAAATGGGATATGTGGCCTAGAGGATGGAGGAAAGAAACATCAAATAAAGGGGAAAATAGATAAAGTTGGGAGGATGGGCAATTTCAACATTTTCTACCTCACTTAAAATTTGACTCCGAGGTTAATTGTAACCCTTTTCAAATTTGAGAGGCGGTAATTGATAAAATAAAAAATTTAGGAATGTAATTGTTGCAAATACCATACTATTAAGAGGTGATCGAAAAAACACATCTTTTACGAGGCTCTCACTCTCTCTAAATTAATCTAGAAAAAGAGAAAGCCTCGCTAGGTTGTGGGAGGTTGCCATTGAGAACCACCTTGTAGGTGTTTGGGGGCACAATGAGGTACGATACATGGCTCCATTGAGGTTTCTTTAGAGACCTCAATGTTGACGTGTTGGGGGCTTTAAGGAGAGCAGTATCAATAGAGCTTATGAAGAGTTTGTTTGAAGAGTGATTTGAGAGGCTGAACAGAGCTTTTGGTTCGAGAAGCAAGGTTGCTTGGGGAAGGTGAAAGGGTGCCTCTCAATCCTGAAGGAGGGGCTAAGACGCTTAAATCTTCGGTGGACAAAGTGAGCCAAAGGAGAATCAAAGGTCTTGGTCAAAGGAGATCATTGTTCAATAGAAGAAATGGCGGGTTCAAGCTCAAATCAGGCATACACTTTTTAGTTCTGATGAAGCTCAAAAAGAAGAGAAGAAAAAAGGGTCATGGAAGATGGCGTTATGGGTAAGCAATTATAGACTTGTCGGACGGACGAAGGAAGACGACGAGACCTTCGATTGCGTTCAAGGAGTTGGTGACACCTGATGCCTGTTGGGCCCAACATATCGTCTGAACCGGAGTGTAGTGTGGACGAAGCTCATTCCAAATCTATCATAAAATCCTTGTGTTTAGGTCGAGGCAATGATAGGATCTAAATCTTGCCTCGCGGATTTCTATCATTCCATATTAGTGAAGATCATGTTCGAATGGTCGTTTCCAAGGGATGACAGAGTGGTTAAACAATTGAGTTTTGAAGGTATGTTCCCTTCAAGGTCTCAGTTCGAGACTCACTTGTGACATTACTTCTTTGATGTCTCCGATGCCTAGTCTAGAGACGGACGTGGTTACCCTTGTTTTTAAAAAAATTGGTTGTAATCTCTGGCAGTTTGGGTTTTGTAGTTCCAAGCCCTTGGTGTAGGATTGTTGGTTGCCGTTATATATATATGTGTGTATGTTATATCTATATTTGATAACCTTTATTGTTTATGTAGTATGTTTCAAAGGTGTATTTAACTGCTCTTTATTCCATTAAAAAAAAAGCTTAATAATTATTTTTTTCACCAAAAAAAAGTTCAATTTATCCATTACATCATGGATTGGGACTGGTTTCAGGATTATTAATTCTAGCATCTAATTCTATGAAAATGAAAGTTTAATACCTAAATACATAGACTAGAAAAAATCTCTCTTCTTTTCTTGATTGAGTTTGAAAATGAAAGGAAGATTATGATTAAATGTGTCCAACAGTAATGGGAAAAATTGAAGAAATGGAATTGATTGTTTTTTACAGTGATCAAATTTCAAGATAATGGGTCTAAATGTAAGGATTCGAACTTAAGGCCACTTAGTCATTAAGTGTACATTGATATGGCTCTCAAATTGGCAAGTTGCAAGTTTTTTTCACTACAAAATTAGGAGTCCATTTAAATCAGTATAGAGAAAAGTTACTAAAAATGACTGGTTCTCAAGTTTTTCCTTTCAAATTCAACTAACAATTTTAAATTTCCACTACAAAATTACAATTAATTCACCAAATTCTATCTATAATCTGAAAATTCCAATGGTTTTTTTTTTTTAACGCAACACTATCTTGAGGTGAGAAATTTGAACCATTCGAATGATATATAACAGAAATCATCACACATGCAAATGAATATATAATCTTGGCTGTTCATGAAGACAATCTAATAATTGGCCTTAGCCCACTTTTGAAAGAGTGTAAGATTCCCAAAAATTTCAACAATGCAAGAGTCATTTCAATCTAATCTCACCAAACGTGGTATTGGAAAAGAAAGGGGAAACAAAAAGGTTAATCAATTAATTCATTGAATCAAACCAAAGTGAGAAAGTTGTTTGCATTTTGATACATAATGCAAATCAACTCAAAAGCTGAAAGAAAGATAAAATTGAATCATAAACCTATCTTCTTATAATGAAACATATTAAATCTATGCCCAGAAAGAGGAGGAGAAGCTAAAGGAAGAACCTGTGAAGAACTTGAAGAATACTATGAGACATAGTGATTTTGAGGCTCTTTCTCTTTTGTACAACAAAACCCATCTTCCTTTTCTTCTTCAACTTCTGATGTAGGCATGGAAATGGCTTGAGTTTCAGAATTCTGAACTGACCCACCATTTTTACAGGCCTTTTTCTGAGATTCTTCCATCAATCTCCTGTACAGTTTCTCTTCTGCCTCCCTTAGGAACCTAAACTTTGGGGGAGGTGAAGACAAGAGCCTGTTCAAATCTAAATCTGTTGATGATTCAAAGAGAGGGTTTATATTGAATCCATAGTGTTTGAAAGAACTCAAGGGGTTTAAAGGAGAGGGTGATTTCAATGGAGGTGAGGGCAAAGGAGTGAGTAATGGAGTGTCAACAGCTAAAATAAGATCACTTAAGGTTCTTGATCCCTTTCTGCTTCTATCTTCAGACTCTAAATCTTCTTTGGTTTCCTCTTTAATGGTGAAGAGAAACCTTGGTGGACCTGCAAGATTATGCAGCCTCATCAGCTCTAACTCAACTCCCTCTTCTCCTCCAGATGACTTCAACAACAAATCCTTGGTAGCACCAATTTCAATGTCAGATTCTTGAGTCCTGGTTTCTGGATTCATTTGGGAATTGTTGGGTTGAAGAGAAGTGGAAGAGGAACCCCTTTTCCAACAAATGAGATGGAAGAATTCCTTAGCATAATTGGTGAATTCATCCTCTTCAACATGTGAAGCAAAGCTCCTATTCTTCCACCATAACAAATAGTAAAGCTCTACAACAAGAGCAAATAAAAGACACCCAAAAACCAAACTCAACCCAATTCCCAATCCACTGAAAGAAGCCATGTCCTCTAAATTGGGAAAGAATCTCACATCCCCACCATTAACTACCAAAACCCCAAATCTCAAAAACACCCCTTTTTTTTTCCAAAAGGGGGAACAGAAATCCAGAATCTAAAACCCCAGAAACCAAACAGAATAAGCAAATGATGAAACCCCCAAATTCAGCACTATAACCAAACACAGCCTCAAGAAACCAACAGAACAGAAGTTCAGAAACTGTAATGGAATGAGCACATTGTAGCCTGAAACAAACGCAATGGAAATTCGAGCAAGCTGTTCCAGAGAGAATAACGCGTAGGGGAAAAGGAAGATACCTTTTAAAAAAGCCAAAAGAATGCAGGATGGAGCAGCCACAATGAATCAACAGATGCGGACAAAATTCCAAAATATATTAATTTCAGGAAGAAAGCATCCAAAAGATGAAGAAGAAACGAAAACCACAGGGATTAAAATAAGAGAAAGGAAGGGTTAAGAAGAAGAGAATTTATATGTGAAATTTGGAAGGAAGTGGGTTGGCTTGCTTGGATGATAGCTCACATGGGTGGGTTAGGCAGAAGCGTGTGGAATCGCAGTGAAAGGAATTTTTTGCCCTTTTTTTATGTATATTTTTTCTCCATTACTGATTGGCTTTGAATGCAAAAGACAACGGTCATTCACCTTCCATAAATATTTTCAAATAATAAAAATAGTATGTTTTGAATTTAAAAATATAATGTACTCAAACAAATATAATAAAATAATAGACCCTAAAACATATATTAAAAAAGAAAATAGGGTGCGATCTCATTAGAACTCCACAATAAAGCGTGTGTGGGCAAGAGTAGTATTAAGTTGGGTGACCATTTACAAAGTTCTCGTGTCCCTTTAGAAGCGTGTTCACAAAAAAATAGATATATATATATATATATACTTTGTTTTCTTTCCCCCAAAAAAGTATATATATTCTCCCAAAAAAAGAGTATATGTATCTAGTTATTTACTGTGCTTGAAATAACAAATTTAATGACTTATTAGGTCAAATTGAAGGTCTGACTATATATATATATATATATATATATATATATATATATATATATATATATATATATATATATATTTTTTTTTTTAAATCAAGGTTGAGAATATTAATTTATCTATAAAAATATTTTTTTTTTAATTATGGATTTAATAGATTGATAAATATTAGAAATACATGTCATATGTCAAAATTTTCTTAGACACAAAATTGGAAATTGGAATTTTAATATTATTAGATATACTATCAAATTTAGAAACTTAACTCTACTTAAAAATAAAAATTAAAAAAAAACTTAACCAAACCATTATAAAATTCCATTTCTTCATGTTTTAAACTTTTAAATATATATCAAAGTGGGATTATCATAAATAACATGTGCTTGAGAAGATGTCTTCCCTTCTGAGGTCACGTTTCTCCAAAACGCGTATTCCCCGCACCCGTTGTCATTGAAGTTATCGCTGAAACCGTCTATCGAGAAAGCATTTCTAGAGCGTTATTCAAAACCGTCTTGTCAAGCCTTTGCAACTATCCAATCAATTCCCAAGCTGCAATGTCGCAACACATCTCACTCATATCCACTCGATCCATCACCGAGCTCGAGGTCAGATTTGAGCCTCTCTCCGAGCCAGGAGCGTCGTTCGATCCTAGCCGTGTGCCTCAACCGAGCGGGTAGCACCTCTTGAGCCTAATCGTGCGCCTTTTCGAGCCATCTGGAGCCTCGTGAACCTGTTCTCAAGCCTACAAGGATGTGTTTTCATGTGTTGTCGGTGTTAACCATTGATCATTGACTATAAAATTTCATAATCTCGAATTTAGGTATTTATGATGTTTTGAGTTCATTTATTATGGTTTAATGTGCTATTTTTGATCCGTCTGTGCCCTACAAGTCACATAATTTCATGAAAGCATATAGGAACACTTTGACTGGGATTTTGGTAGATTATTTGGATATAGCCAAGGTAAGAGACTTTTTTACCCATGCTTGAGTTTCTTATGATTGTTAGTAGGGATGTGTTAGATTCATCTCCCTGGTCAAGAATTTAGCTACTTAACTGAACTATACGATTTTTATAGATGAATTGATTGTCTGTTATCATCGATTTATGACAAGGTTACTGTATGGTTTGTATGTATCATGTGTAGATAACACATGTGTTAGATGTTGCACATGAACATAAATGAGTGGTGGCATATACTGTTATGGATAAGGTATGTTGCTTGATATTTATCATGTTCGTTAAACATGTGTTAGATGTTACACCGTAACATAACTGAATCGTTGCATGTACTGCTATGAACTGAACATTTTGCTTGTTATTTATCATGTTAGGTAAACATATGATAAATAAGAGTATTAGTATGTTGCTTGCTATTTATCCTGGTTGGTATGTTTTACGCAGGTATATTATCATTGTTACTCTTGCAGGTATTAGGTAAGCACGCTAGTACTTGTCACCCAGAGGTATTTTTATAGTGTACTCTAGTAGCTAAGGCATGCTCATGCATGTTACCAAGAGATACCGAGGTTATGTACTCTAGTAGGTAATCATGCTTGTATGTGTTACCCGAGGATATAGTTGGCTAATCATGTTTCTTAACATATAAAGATTGGTATGTGTTACCCGAGGATATAGTTGGCTAATCATGTCTCTTACCTTATACGGATTGTATAATCTTTATATGTTGTTCCTATAAATGTGTTTACTGATCTTGTGTCAAATTTTTCACTGACTTAATAACTCACCTTGTTTTCTCTATGTTTCCACAAGTACTCACGAGCTATATTGGGATAGCTAATCGAAGCTGGATGGATCATGTGATGTCATTTATTATTGAGTTTTACTCGATCTCATAGTTTCTTTATGCATTAACTGATTTTATAGGCACGAATGATAGTTTTGAATATTTTTTTTACTATTTTCTTAGGTATCCTATTTTACTATTTAACCATGTATTGCAAACTCCATTTATGTTTCTCGTTTTAAATAAAGATGTTATTGACACATGTTATGAGTATTTGGCTTTAACGTGCATGCATTTATGGTAAGGACTTAGGTTGAGATCTTAGTATGAGTCGGATATTTACAATTATTCTCCTTCTTTAGAGATTTGTTTCATCTTCGATAAGCTCGCCTACGCTTCCGATCCTAAATCCTTAGCCTTCAAGGAAGAAAGCAAGGGGAAAACAAAATCGATTGATTTTAAATCTGGCACATGGTTTCACCTACACCGTTGGAGAGTTTCTCAATTTTTGTTTTCATTTTTCATATCCTAAACCACGAACCCCATCGACTGATTTTAGCCCTACAAAGATTTCAATAATTCCTAAAAGTTATCCAATTTCGATTAATTCAGAAATTTGTATTGATTTGCATGAACAATGTTATAATATGACATCATCCAAAATCACCCTAAAATGTCACGTGAGCTCCATCACGTTTTATTATTTGATTCTACAAATTCGCATTTCACGCAGGTCTACGTTTTCCTTACCGAAAAAAGAACGGAAAATTAGGCGCCTGCAGGTCACGTGCTGGCTTCAACAGCTCCCGCGTGTTCATCTTCCTCAATTTCTTCCAGAATCCCCGATCGGTTAATTTCTCTCAGCTTTTCAAACCCTCGATTCCACAGAAATGCCTTTCTCCGATCAGAAATCGCGCCAATACTTGGCTCAACTCAAACTCGGTACTCTTTTTTCTTTTCATTTTCCTTGATTTTATGTTCTTGATTCAATCGAGCTGTCTGGATGCTTTGCTGAACGAACAATAATGATTCCTGCTTGCAAATGATGTTTGTGAGGTTGTGTTCTTGTATGTGTGGCTTCAATTTGTTCCTGTGCGAAAATAGGTTTCTAGGGGAGACTGGATTGCTGAGATGAAACAATAGTTAGGGTATTTTTAATCAAATCTTTTTGGGATCGGTATGTTTTGTTTAATATTTTTTGCTAATTAACGGTGTAAATACGTTTGATCGTCTCTTGGAGAATAGATATATGGACGGCGCACGGTAATTTGATTTATGATTTTGCAGGTTGACGATTTTCGGCAATCTTCATTTCTGAAGTCTGTACAGTTATGGCTTGTTCGGTGTTTTTGTATGGATATTACACAAGGAATCTTTTTATGGCGGTGCTTCTTTCTCTATCGCCCTTTTTGTAGTACTATATGTATGTAGTTGTTGTTTTGGGTAGGATCCAAGTAGTTTTTAGCAATTTTAACGAGAAGGATACACAATCATTTTCCCTCTTTAGAATGTGCTGTTAGCAGAAGAACAGCTAGCAAGTTATTAATATTTTTCAATGGGAGACACGTTATCTAGTTCAGGATCGAGCATGATATCTGAAGTTGATGTTAGTGGTGGACGTAGAAAACCTTACAGAGGCTTAGTTGGCATTTCTCACTCTAAAGGATTTTCGAAGAATGCTATTCGGAGTGTAGCTTCATTTAGACACAGCAGAATTGCCAATGGTGCAGTTGGTCAGATGGCATTTTTCTTGCTCAAAGTTGCTGCACTCGAGGCAGTTAGAAGGTTATCAAAGTCTAGGTGTCCGTTTGCTTGGCGAGGTCTTCAAGCTTTGCAGCTTCTTTGCTACCCACCATTTAAATGGATACAGAGATGGACTCCTTTCAGAGGCTTAGTCAAAGGCATGCAGGTCTGCGCTGTTAATTTCTCTTTGGTTTATTATTATGACCTTCTTGTTGTAATTTTGACTGACAAGCCTAGCTAGTATTTCCCATATGGTCCAGTATTTAATGACATTTTCATTGGGTTGTTATTGTGTAAACAAAAGAATATAACCCATTCCTCGAGGATACAACCTAAGTAAGCATGCCTATATTCTTCAATGTCTGCATATTCTCGTCATTGCATGATTTTGTTGAGTGTTAGTTGTAGGTTTGTGTTTCCTTGTATGTGCAACGTGTGTTTTAGGCATGTTTCCTTTTTCTGTCTTGATAATGGCCATAACCGGCTCCTTGGTAGTTAATTATGCAGAACGTGTTCTTCATTGGACTTGATAGTATGGAGTTCTTGCTTACCATAATTGGTTCATCTTAAATTTTGGTTCGAATATGGAACTGGTTGTTATGTTAATTTCTGAAGTATGAACTAGAACCTAGTTGCTCTAAGAACTCAAAACTTGACTTACCAATGTTATGTTACTCCTGCAAACATGTGCAATGTGCATGATCTACATCCTTCAGTTGCTTTTGTCAAGATGGCAAAATGTGTAGATGCATTCACCGGAACTTCAGCCAACAAGAGTAATAACTCATTGGCATAAGTACATGTTTATGAATCCAAGAGCTCATGGGTTTGAATCCCTTCACCTGCAATCATTGTTGAACTCAAAAGAATGATTCTTGTTCTTCAATCTTTCTGCTTTAGATTCTTAATTTGCGCTGTTCCTTGAGAGCACTATCTATTACCTTAATTTTTTCAGACGTTGTCAAAGCCATTACTTGTACTATCAATAGCAACAACAATCTCTGATCAGACAGACATTATGGGTGGAAACTCAGAAGACATTGGTGATTCCCCTTCATATTCTGAAATGAACTCAGAAATATCTTCTGAAAATTCTTCTACAGATGTAAGGTACTGTATAGAGACGGCACTAGAGATGCTAAATTCTACATTTCATGAATACCATCTTTACTTGAATGTTTATCAATCGGTTAACTTCTGCTTAGCACTCCAATAACTTTTAAATAGTTCACATAATTTTCAGGGCCTCTGATGAGACTCCACAAAGAATTGAACCTGAAAGTTGGTTGGTTCGTCTCCCTAAAGAGCTGGAAATTCAGGGTTTTAGTTTGCCAGAAAGGTAATTTCTTTTTTCCATTGCTGCAAATCTGTATAGCTGTTGTTGACTGATCATACTCAGCTGAAATTTTAGCTTTAAATTTTACGATTATGACGATAAATTCTTATCCAAAAACAAATTATGACGAGAACTGTGTTGATACTATAACTACCAATATCTTTATCTAATGAGGTACCAAGTTTTATTTAACTTACAAGTTTCATCTACCTCCGATTAACTCTTTCTCTCTCCCTCTTATGTGTGTCTAGTTGGTTTAACTTGACTCTGTGTGTGGGTGGTTGTTATTGGATCTCATGCATGCATTCATGGGCTTCTCTTATTGCAGGCTTGCAACTAACCACATTTTTATTTCATACAGATTTAATGAGAATGAGCTTCAAAGATTCTATACAGCTGCAAATGGCGACTTTACATCTTTTCTAACGTCAATTAAGAAGACAATTCGCTGGAGAGAAAATTACAAGATACTCTCATCTTCAGAGCTTGACATGTGGTCACATATGGTCTTTTGGCATGGATTTGATCTGAAACACAGACCTTGTCTGATTGTACGGCTTGGGCTAGCTTGCATGAGCCTGTCATCTGAAGAAAGACCCCGTTTTACCCAAGCTATCAGTACGTCTCTTTTATAAGCAAAATGAGAGTTCTCTTCCATGTGATTTCTTTAATTCCTGCCTATTACTTCTTAGCCAAGTTTCATATTCGGACTTCATTATTACCAAAGGTTGATAATTTTATTTATATCCGCTAGTGTTCGGATTAGCTTACGTGCACCTTACCTGTTTTCCTGTGACATACCGTCTGACTCTATAATATTTAGATGCCATGGAAACCTGTAGAAAGTTATATCCTCCATAGGTGACTATCATAGATTAAATCTATCATTTTTTAGTTATTTATAACACTCTTGACCACTAGGCCGTTCCATGATAGTTATGATATTGATCTCTTAAATTCTTACGTGAATCTGGATTGTGATAAATTTTGTTTGATCAATATACAAATTATAAAAAAAAAAAAATCTATTTCTGATTTTAGTATTTTAATGGTTTAGCATTTGGCATTGCCCTTACGTTGTTTAATGATGTGACTTGCTTTCCTTGTTATGATAGTTGTTCTGCGTGTTGACGGTATTATAGACTCAGTTTTAGTGCTTTGTTTACTTTAGGAATGCTGTTTCTTTTCTTCTAATTCTCCTTTTAAATTTAACCATTCAGTTATCATTGTGTACGACTGAAATTCTGTTATTGCAGTATCTCAGGTAGAACATGGAGTCGTTGAGTTAGTTGATGCAGAAAATCCTCAAATTACAGTTTTAGTGGATTGTGAAGGATTAACTCCTTTTAGGTTTCCCATGCAAATGATGAGATATTGTTCCTCTCTTCTGCAAGATCACTTCCCTAACCTTCTCGGCTGTTTGTTTGTCATTCGGCTTCCTCCGGTCGTTCGTCTCCTTGCTCAAACTTTTATTCAAGTAAGATTACTTCTCCAGCTTTTGCACTCATTTTTTCTTGCCGAAAATTTGATTACGAATTGAACTATAATAATCTTGCAGTTCTCATTAGCAAAGTATGGTTTTTTTCTTTTAGATTTTGAAACCTGTTACCCGGAAAAAGTTGAAAATCGAGGGGGAGACGACATATAAAAAGGCTCTGTCCGAGTACCTGCGAACACTACCTAGGTATCTTGGTGGTAAATGCTCCTGCACAGATTGTTCAAAAGTAGATTTCCATGATATACAGTCAATGAATTCAAATGAGACAGTGAACAGAGAGTTGATTACAGAGGGAATTCATGACGACGATTCGATTTTACGGGGTCAGATGTATGAGTTTGATAATCACTTGCATGGAAACTTTGATCAGTTGGTAAGAACTGGTGTCATAAGCATCCTTATGTTATGGGCATTCGTTGCTGTTATTGTCAGTGCATATGATCCCGAAAACCGAATCCTTTTCCCTTCGTGATCAAGAAGGAAAGGACCGAGGTGAAGCATGTGAAGTTGAATTTTATCAATATGTTGCAATTTCTGCATTTTGCATAAAAGAAAATGAAAGGATTATTCATGTTATGTTTGATAATGATATGTGGTATCAGTTATTGTTCGTGAATTTGTTGGTATCAGACTGGCAGTATAGAACTTCAAAAGGAATTTTATTTACCCTGCATGGTATCATTTTTTTTTTGACATAACATAAAATCAAATAATTGAATTATAAGATTGATGAAGTTGGTATTACTATTTATATCTGATGTGCATTTTTGTAAGAAAAAAAGAAGGAACCTTTAGTTAATAGTTTCGAGGTATTCAAGCTATTATTTAGGGAGAAACTGTCCAAACATGCACTCTTGTAGTCATCTCGACTTAACTAATCAAATTAATATATGCTATGGATTGCTTTGAATTTTTGTGGACAAAAATTTATGGTTATATGTTCGACACTCACGTGGAACATTTCTATTTTATTTACAAATTTTGAAGACAAATATATGACTATTTATATGTATATGCAACTATAATTACATAAGTGTCCATTTCTAAAACTATTATAGGAATGAAAAATAGAGTCATTTGCGGTAAGATATCAATCAAAGTCGCACCTTCTAATTCACTTTTGGTCCATATTCTTATATCGTAAAGTCTCTTGGTGAGTCGTTGAGCTGGTGATGTTCAATGTACTTTAATGGTTCATTTTCACCTCTTCATTCATAAAATTCTCTTGCAAAACCAGATGTGTGTACGTGATCTTCATTTTTCTCACAATTTCCGCCAAAATTTACATTCATTGTTACAAAAAAAAAAACATAATTTTTAATAATTTGGAATATAATTGTCCATCATATTTTACCTAATGAATAGTTCATTTTTTAAAATTAAAGTTTGATGTTTATTTGAAATGTAAATAATTTGAAACCTTCCCTTCATAAATTTATGAAGTTTAACTATTTAGTTTTTTCAAAAGGGACAGTTCGCTTCCACTCTGCCCGCCAAAACAAAATTTCACTTCAATTACGAAAGCACAATCCGTAAGATTATCACGCGGATCTATATCAAGAACCGTCGATTGACATTAAATCCAAGGGACGACACGTTTCGGAGATAAAGTGGGACAAAACCAGGCGGGGATAAATCCCCCAAATCGCAACATTTGATCACCAGAATCGAAGCTTGAGATCAAACCCCACTAGCGATTGCAGTCGAAGCGAAAAATGTCTGGACGTGGAAAGGGCGGCAAGGGATTGGGAAAGGGAGGAGCAAAGCGTCACAGGAAGGTACTGAGAGACAACATTCAGGGGATCACAAAGCCTGCAATTCGGCGTTTGGCTCGTCGAGGAGGCGTGAAGCGTATAAGCGGATTGATCTATGAAGAAACCAGAGGCGTTTTGAAGATCTTCCTTGAGAATGTGATCCGTGATGCCGTTACCTACACCGAGCACGCTAGGAGGAAGACCGTCACCGCCATGGATGTGGTTTATGCTTTGAAGAGGCAGGGAAGAACTCTGTACGGTTTCGGAGGTTAGGGTTAGGGTTAGGGTTAGGGTTAGCTTCATTTCGCGAGTGATTGTATATCTACCATTTGGATTTACTTACTTGTCATTGATGTATGTTTTCGTTTTAATGCGAATCTGTTCGCTTTCAATTGGTTATTCCCAAACTTCGATAATGTTCTGTTTCACCTGGCAGGTCCAGATTTGTTGCCCAAAGTTAATATTTTGGTCATTTTGTTGTGTTTTCCTATCTCAATTTCTTGGTATCTTCATTCATCTTTACTTGTAGATGAGATAATCAATGTTATTTGACTTCTAACAAATCTCTGGTTCTGTAAATGCATCTTTGAAGTGGACAAAGAAAACATAACATTGAGGTGCTTGGATTGATAGGTTCAATCTATACCCTATCTAGGAATTAATGGCTACACCAATGTGAAAGACTGTCTTAGACCAATTTTGTCTAAGGACTTTGACGATTTCCCTATAAGTTGCAAGTTTAATCAGCTCACTCTCCATTCTCAAACGTTTTGTGAATATCATTCGCTAGGAGTTTAATGGGCTTTCCCTGCTGCATATGAATCATGTAAATGGATAAGGATGATGTAATGTAAATTGCGCTGTTACGGATAGTTGAAGCAATGTTGAAACTTGCACTTCCACACACTAAATTGGCTAAAGTAAAGATGCAGGGTGATTCAATTATCTTAACATGGCCAAGGTATTTGGTGTCAAAGTGCCATGGTTTTCGAGTTGCTTGAAGCTTTTGAGTCATTGGCGTATCCACTTGCCTGTGAACTGTTACCTAATCTTGTTTGATAGACCAGTTTTTTCAGAATTTAACTAATAAGTTTTTTTTGAAACAAGGTTAACAACATTCGTTATATCACAGCTCAGTTTCAAATTTGGGACCTTGAAGAGAGTATATACTCAAATCAAAGTCCCCTCAAAGTCCAAATCTTCAATCATTTCATTTTGTCACCCCTTAAGGACACTATCTTTTAAGTTAGGGAAAGGAAAAGAAGGACCTGTTTGTTAACGTTTCAGGTTCGTATGGTAACATTCTAACCAGTGTCGAAATAGTACAAAAAAACACCTTGTCAACACCATAATTCTTCACGATACTTCAAATTCACAAACACAAAGAATGATGGAAGCTA
Source organism: Sicyos edulis (assembly GCA_036507275.1). Classification (NCBI taxonomy): domain Eukaryota; kingdom Viridiplantae; phylum Streptophyta; class Magnoliopsida; order Cucurbitales; family Cucurbitaceae; genus Sicyos; species Sicyos edulis. The sequence goes on from CM071846.1 coordinate 6,447,633, forward strand.
CTAATAGTGTTTACTTCTATAATGACCTTTGTGATTTCATTTATAAATCGATTGAAGAAAGAAGGGTTTCGGTCATTAAGTAGCAGTGCATAGTTTTTCTTCAAATGTTCGTGTTACTGGTGACACGAACATCCTGGAAGCTACTGAATAAAACAGCCAACACTCAACCTACATATGTGACCATGGTTTGTCTTAGTGTCATGACATTCAAACCTGCGGACTTAAAAGTGCTTGAGCTATGAAGTTGGTAAGCTCACGACAATCATCAATATTGAATCTTTTGTACTAGTTGAAGATTCAAGTAATTCAAATCTCTGTTGAAATTGTTGTAAACAATCATTGAGAAGAACATGCAAGAGAGAAACAAAATCAAGGCATAGAAAATAGCAACAAAGAAAATGCCAAACATTAAACAGAACTTATGTTGGCAAATAACTTTGTCAGTAATTCAGCTGATATAGTTTTCCAATACCAATCGCATACAATTACCGAAACTTTGAAACTAAGGTTCCATTTGAACAGAGTCAAATGAGTTAGGCAGTTAGCAGAAGAGAAATAGGGAGAAAATTTACTCAAAAGATGTCTGTTTTAACTCTCACTAATCACCACAAATTAAAATTGCTATTAGATTCACAAGCAACATATGAAGCCACACTTAAAAAGGTCTATAGTAGAAAGCTAGATAAAAAAAAAAAACGAATAAACAAAATCAGGATCTTCAAGGAATCCAAACACAAGCAGTGACTAACAACAAAAACGAGAATTTAGATGAAACCAAAAATCAAACATCATCCTTCCATAGATCGCTATCCAAATGTTTCGAGTAATTGATAATCATGAAGGAGACAGTTTATGAATGGCTTAAACAGAGACTGATATCAAATTCTGAACTCCTTCATGAACACATCCTTGGTTGGTTAAATGTGATTGGCTACCATTTACAATCGCCTGGGACGTTTTCTGTTTGGTTAAATGTGTTCATGAAGGAGCTCAGAATTTGATATCAGTCTCTGTTTAAGCCATTCATAAATGGTAGCCAATCACTCTCTTAAGCTCTCAAGTTCAAGACTCGACTATAACATTACTCCTTCAATATCTCTCGACACCTAACCTAAAGACAGAAATGATTACCCTTATTTCAAAAAAAAATATATATATCATAAACAAAATCGAGTCAATAGTTCAAAATCTAAGAACACGTGATACAGAAGCAAGGCAAATTTAACTATTCATAAAGATGGAACAATGAAATGTCAGTAGCATCAAAATAAATAAACATGGCGGCCACAGATTCTTACTAAAAGCATAACCCTAAAAACAAATTAAGCTTCCCAATAAAACATGGTTACATTGAAGAAAGAAATAATTCTGTAATGCCCGGCTTTCTGTTCTCATTAGATGTAAACGTTCAACAAAATTCAATTAGAGAAGAATCAGGTTACAGAAAAACCCATACACCATAAGATCAAAAGTAAGGGACCAGCAATTAATCTCCAAACAAAACCCTAACCCTAACCTCCGAAACCATACAAGGTCCGGCCCTGCCTTTTCAAGGCGTAAACCACATCCATGGCGGTGACGGTCTTCCTCCTAGCGTGCTCGGTGTAGGTAACAGCATCACGGATCACATTTTCGAGGAAGATCTTCAAAACGCCTCTGGTTTCTTCATAGATCAATCCGCTTATGCGCTTCACGCCTCCTCGTCGAGCCAAACGCCGAATTGCAGGCTTTGTAATCCCCTGAATGTTGTCTCTCAATACCTTCCTGTGACGCTTTGCTCCTCCTTTTCCCAATCCCTTGCCGCCCTTTCCACGTCCAGACATTTTGAGCGATTTACTTTGGGGGATTGTCAAAGGAAGATTGGGAATGGATGAATGGAACACTGGTTTTGGTGTATTTATGATATGAAAGGGGCAATTCCGAACCGGCTTTCAAATTCGGAAACGAATCGCGTGGTCCGTTGGATTCTTTCACTGATCGACGGTACAAAAGAGCTATCCGCGTGAATCCTCCACGGATCGAGGTTTCTATTAATTTTTGGGCGGCAATCTGAAATTTCATGCCCACTACAATTGGTAATAATTAATGATTAAGATGTGATCGCACCACATCCATTCCATTCTATTAAATTATAGAAAAATAGTCCTATTTTATGAACTTTGTATAAAAATAAAATTGAACTTCTCTAACATTCTTATACATTGTGTTAAAACTTGACTCTTATCTTTATAATACTATATTGAATAATTACATAATATCAATGAATAGTTGGATTCTTTATATGAATTAAAGTTGGAAACCCAACCCAATCTTGTATTTTTCAGGGTGGATTAGATTTTTGAGTTGTGTTAATGTTATATTTACTCTATAAAATAACTATATTCTTACTCCACAAGAATAAAATATAGTTGATATCGTACTTAGAACTTAGATCACACATTTATTTAGTGTATGTTATTTATCTATATGCTAAAAACCTATCTTATTAATTAATTTATCTTCTTGCATACATATGTATATGTATCTATTATTTCTTAATTCGAATTAGGTTGAGTTGAATGAATAAAAAAATTGATCAACTTTCAAACCAACTCAACTCAACCAAAATTAGAAAATCATAAATCAACGAATCCAAATAAAATTCTAACTCGATTCAACTTTTAGGGCGTGTTTGGTGCAGGGATTAGGATTAAGTTAGTCGGTATTAAGTTAAGCTGAGGATTAAGTTAATCTGTGTTTGGTGAACATGTTATGTTAAGCTGGATTAAGTTAAGTTGACTGTTGTTTGGTGCAAGGATTAAGTTAAACTGAATTTTTATTTAACATTTTTTAAAAATTGTTTTCTCTTGATAATAAATAAATGACAAAATGACATTAATTAGAAATAGTAACAATATAATATTCATTCAAAAAAATATGTTTATTATTTATTTCAATTTTAATTTAATATCTATATTAAATTTAAAAAATATATAACAAATTTTATATTCATTAAAAAAATTTAGAAAGACATTAAATTATGTAAAAATAATTTTAATTTAATTGCTTAATTATAAGGTTGGATTAAATTTAATTTTTTTTTAAAAAAATTTAATTTATTTAGTACACCTTAAGTTGAAATTCAATTTTACTCATATTTAAAAGTAGTTCTAACTTCAAATACGTTGATGAAAGTTATAATAAAAGTGTAAACCTAATTTTCATCATTTTAAAATTATTTTACCTAATACTCATTCAAATTAAAGTTGTAGTTAATATAGAAATAACAAAATTACATTCATGTATGGGTATATATAATAAAAAGGTTTTTTTTTTCTTTTGAAAAACATAAAAAGCTATTTAGATGTTTAGAAAAAAGTCATCAAATAACACAAGTAAAATTTCTTATGTGTATAATAATAAATCAAATTACATTCTAAGTAGTAAAATGCGTTTTAAAATTTAGCAATTTTTGTGATATTTTATGTACCAACCATTGATTTCAATTGAACATAATTTTAAAATAGTCAATTAAAATATTTAATGTTGTTTTTTCAATTAATTAAACTAAAGTATCCAAATGGATTCAAATTATTTATGAAAATTTACATGTAACATGTTTTATTTGATTTTTTATTTAATAAAACTCATTAATACCTTTTAAAATGAATATAGTTTTAAATTTATTTTTACAATAACTAGGATAAGGGAATTCGAACCATTTTTAAATACCATAAAAAAAATAGCAAAACAAATTTCTTGACATTCTATTAGATGTATGCATTTTATATTTTACAAATGTAAAAAGAATGCATTTTATATTTTACAATTACGAAAGTTTTCTCCAAAATAAATTGAAGATTGGTTAACTTAGTTTTCTCCAATAAAAAGAGTCAATTGTTAATATCCATTATTTCAAATTATTTGTTAATTATATTGTTAATATCTATTCCTTCCAAATTTAAAGAGATTCATACTATATCTTGATAATAAAATTTTGTTACATTCAAATAATTATCTTTTGAAATTCAAATATAATTGTCTTTGTTCTTTTGAATTATTTATTTCTTTAATTATTTAACATTTAACATTAAATTTAGAATATACAATTATATATTAAATAAACTACAAAATATAAAAAAAATAATTTTATTCTAAAAAAATTAAACATAAAAAATAATTTGAATAAACTTGTAAATCTAAATTTTAAAGTTGAATAAATTGTTTGAAAAATAGAATTAAAGATGATTTCGGAAAACGAGTCAGAGAAAGAATATATGAGGATTATTGTTGGATTTCGTGAAGGATTAAGTTAATCAAGTTAATCCTCAGATTAACTTAATCCATCCACCAAACACGAATTGAGAGGATTAAGTTAATCCGGATTAACTTAATATTCACCACAAACATGCCCTTACGGTTTGGGTTGGGTAGTCCAAATTGCATGCCAATTATTTTGTATACCTCTTCTAACTTGATCTTAACCTAGTTGGACTGCAAAATCGTATAATGGGGAAAAAAACTCGGAGAAGATGGATTTTAAATAAAGAAAAAGTTTACCTAACACAAGAGGTAGATGCTTAGATTGTTTTGTATGTAATGTAGAGTAGCTGCTTGTGGATATATTATTATTATTATTTTTTTTTTTTTTAGATTATGTGGATATATTATTATTAATGAGTACTAGCAGTGGCATGATGATAATGGATTAAGTAATTAGTCAAGGTAGTTCGTTTTAATAGAAGAGGATTTGAAAGTAGGACTTAGATTAAAATATTCCAGGGGAGACTCCAAGTATGTTATAGTTAAGCTTATCCTGTATGCAATATTTTAGTCTCAAAATGGTAAGGTAGAATTCTTTCTCCGTTTCAAAAAAAAAAAAAAAAAACTTAAACTTTCTCAAGGATATCATCGCCAAGGTTAAAAGGAGGCGACTCAATATTAATGTTAGGTAGATAGATAAAAATAGCACGTACACTCACTCTCTAGTAACAAAATGGCTTCACAAAGGAATTCTTGAATACTATCTTTATTTAAGAAATTGTTCTTTCATGAAGTTCTTCATACTTCGCACCACATACCGTACTTTACAGCACTAAAATAAAATTGGAATAATTAAAGAACATCTATTCTGAGACAAGAAAATGAAAAGTGAGAAAATCACAAACGAAGCAAGGTGTAGAACCTACTATAGACCGATGACATTTGTTCATCGGGTAACATTCATATTAGTAAAAGAAAAGTGAGTCAAATGGAATGACAGAGATTTGAAGAACAATTTGTTTGGCATATTTGATTAAGATTTAGTTTTAAGATTTATTACCTCCTCTTAGAAAACCTATATTCAAACAAATTTTAACTAACACTTGATCATTCTTTGTAATTATTCAATCATTACTAACTACTCATTTTTAATCATTTGTTTCAAATCAATCATAATAACTATTGATAACTACTCATTTTAAATTTACATTCAAACCAAGTCTTAACTATAACTCTTCAATACAAAAACCATATCCAATTAAGTTTTTTATTACAAATGAGTTTGTAACTATTCAATATAACTCCTAACATATTTAAGTTAGATTTAACTTAAGAGTTATATTAAGCAGTTATGTGGAGTAGTTAAAAATTAAGAATTGTAACAAAAAATTCATTAGAACGTAATTTTTGTGTAGAAGAGTCAAAATCAAAACTTTATTTGAATTTAGATTTAAAATGAGTAATTAAAAAAAATAATAATAAATAAATTATTTTAATTGATTAAAAATGAATAATGAAAATTGATTGAATAATTAAAAACGAATGATTAGAAATAAGAATCATTTTTAAAAGTAAAAATGAGGAATTAGTAAAACTAGTTTGGATTTGGAGGTAGGTTTTTAAAGATGAGTTATTAAATCCTAAAACTAGATTAGGTCAAACAAACACCTAAACAAAATCCTACCTAAATATGTCAAACAAACACCCCCCCAACGGTCGAGATAAGGTAAAATCAATCAAAAGTATTCACAACTGCAATAAAGGGAAAACATAGAGGCTGTTCTAAAAAGTTCGAATTGGCCTACCTGGCTCTCATTGATGGGAAAATATGGGGACAGGGTCATCTTATCGGAATGGTGGGTCCGATATCTGATGTAACAGACATTTTGAATCGAAATCAAACCGACTACTTGGAAGTTAAGGCATATGGCACAATCGATTGTTACAATCACATGCTAATAATGTACCTAATCAAGTGCTACTCTAGATATGATTTGCTGTTCTAAGTTCATAAAAATCAGCAACGTCTACATGTTGTCATCATCACTTTCTATCGGTCCAATGCTACAATTTCTATCTGATGTGATAAATAAATAACGAATAAAATCCTAACCTGACTCAGATGAATATAATAAATAAATTTCAAATAAGCTATCTCAAAATACACACCAAATTAGTGCAATCTAGTAAATTTTGAGTAGATTAGATAATCAACTTGAAGGAACATTAAAGATATAACTTGCACCACTAAAGATGCATGTAACCATCTATAAATCACACTAAAAAAAAGTAAATCAACTAACAGATTACAGCATAACCAGTAGAAAATTTCCTAGATCCAGTGTCAATGCTGGCTCATGCTTTGATATAAGACAGTTTCTGTTCCTGTCACTTATTCCCTGGAAAGTTTGAATGAAGCAGCTGAAATCACATTGTAGCTATGCGTTCTAAAAACAGTGAAGGTGATGAAGCAGCTTAAAGCACATTGTTGATATGTGTTCTAAAAACAGTGGTGAAGTTAAAATCTGAAGACCTAAAGAATACCAGCATCATCTAATATCACAAGGGTACACAATCCACAGGCAGGTTTGATTTTAAATATTCGAACAAAATGCATATGCATATTCAGATGGATTCCAAAGAGATCATGTTTTTACCGCTGATTGATCGGCGGCCGTAATCACATGATGCCATCAATCATCTAAGGTCATCATGCGCTGGTACTCTAGCAGAAGTTTTTTTAAAGAATAAAAAAAACCCTTGTAATTGTACTCAACAGTGATGGTATGGTACCTCAGATACGCCTTCCCTCATGTTTGCGGTGGCTCTGCAGATTTTCACCACAAGCACAAAGTAGAATACCACCACGTTGCACATGTTTGACCAACAAATTACTTAAAAATATGGGTATTCCATGTAAGCAGGCATTTTTACCATAAAAGCAGGCAAAGTTGAAGATTCCATAGAAGGATAAGGCAACAAATTCTTGCTAACTGCAAAAAAGTTCGTTATCCATTAGCACATTATCCAACTCTTGGCAATATGTACTAAAAAGATGAACAAACTTGGCAAATAGCAAGAATTTGTTTCCTTCAAAGTTCCCTTAATTTGGTTGAGCCGAAGTTCCCTGAAAAAACATTAGAGAAAATCAAATTAGTTAGAAATTATGGAAAAATATAGGAACCGAAATCAAATGCACAAAAATATATTATATACCTCAATAGGGAACCGCAACTCATTTGTTGTGCATATTGCAGCGGGCATTTTAATCCAACCAATCTTCGCAGATGTGATCAGGCAAAAGGTAATAGATCCACTTTGATTCCCAACTCATTAAATGAAACATAAAGGACTTCATGAATGAAAGTTGAGAACACACTGACTACTGTTCGTCAATTACATTGTCATGCTGAAGTCATATGAAAGCTAAACAATAGAAAACCCAAAAGCTGCAAACAAATTCAAACCAATTCTAGAAAACGATAGCCCTTTTTCTGCGAAGACTACAATGGTGGTGATACAGAGAACATATGATGGTGACTGAACCAAAGCATGCACGAATCCCACTAATTTATCTGCATAGACTCAGCATGATACTTTTCCAAGTCTGCATCAAGATCTTCGGCAGAAACCTTCTCACTTGGGCCTCTTCCACGCCCACGTCCCCTTCCAAGACCACGACGACCACCACCACCGCGTTGATGTGGTGGACCACCCCTAAATTGTTGCCTGATGCACATAAAAAAATTGTCAATTTGATGTAGAATACTAGAATGACGGAAAGGATGACACCACTACTTGAAAAATGAATGGCACCAACGAAAAAAGATAGCTCCCATAATCAAAATCATTATGATAGGCTTCAAATAAAAAATACAGGTTTCCAAGTTTACAGAAAGAATTCTTTGTTTTTTTTTTTTGAAACAAGGATAACCATGCCCGTCCCTAAGCTAAGAATTGGAGACATCGAAGGAGTACTGTCACAAGAAAGACTCAAACCCGGGAGCTTGAGAGCATACCCTTAAAGCCCAAGTCTTAAACCACTGCGCCACCCCAACATTGGAAAGTAATGACATTGGTGAGTCTCGAAATCTCTAATTAACATAACAATATAGACCTTCTAGAAACTATAAACGCCTGAGCTAATATCAAATAACAGGACCTCCACGCACAACTTGCAATTCATTGTATAATTTGATAAAGCAAGTTGTCGTCAGTAGTTGTATCCAATTACAAACTTCAACCAAGTAACTGAGCATAAATATCGAATACGATCAAATACCTTCGAGGAGCTCCATTGAAATTATTGAAAGGGTTCACAGCAGCGGGAGGACCAGCAGCAGGCGTGGCAATATTAGTTCCAACAATCTCTATCTTCATAGGTTTTCCATCTAGCTGCACGTTGTTGTACTTCTTGACAGCCGCATCAGCATCTCCCCGACGTGAGAAAACTACTTCTGCCGTTCCCTATGGAAAACAAGATTTCTAAACTTGGACCAACAAACAGACAAAAAAATAACCAGAATCAGAACTACGCCAGGCCTTTATAATACCTTGGATCTACCACTTTTGTCATAATGGATTCCGTAGCGCTTCATATCGCCGACTTCAGAAAAAAGTTCCTGTGAACATCACCAGCGTCAGCAAAAACAAAAAAGAAATCTCCCTAATCGTTTAACGCATCCACAACAAGTATAATACCTTAATATCTTCATTAGAAACGCCGTAATCTAAATTAGATATATAAAGCTTGGTCCCAGTCTGAATACTAGAGGCTCGGCCACCTTGCACGGGGAATCCCGCACCCTGATCGACAAACATATCATGCTGCCAAGACGAATCCGGCGCCTGACACGAAAAGTCAAAACAAAACTTCAATCCAGAGTTTGTAAGGGAGAAATCGGTACAAATCAGAAAGAAACGCCATGAAACTCGAAGCTATACCTTGGGAGCGGAATAAGGAGTGCGATTGGCGGCGCGATTGGGAGCTCGACGGACGGGACCGGGTCCGGAAGATCTACCGCGACCTCTGGAATTTCCGGATCTGGATTTTCTGTTGTTCTTGATGAGATCGTCAAGACTCATATCCAAAGGAGCGGCCATGTTTGAAGAGAAATTGAAGAAGAACAGTTAAGGGGCTCGAAAGAGAAGATGCGGAGAAATTAGGGTTTCGCAGTCGTCGGGGAAAGGGTTTGGGAGAATCGAGATCTGAATCAATTTTTTTTTTTTTTTTCTGTTGATATAAAGACTTGAGCGACGTGGTTTCTACGCGGTATTTGCCCTTTACGACGCCGTATCGATCACCTATTTTTTATATTTTATAGATATATATATTTTTAGTACATATTGGGAAAAGAGAAACAAATACCGATTCTCGGGCTCGAACCCGTGACGCTGGTATTGAACTGGTTTATAACCAAACACTGAAACAATTGCGTCACTAACCCATTCGGATAAAGTATTCTATAGATTTCAACCATTATCTTTATTACATTTTGAGTCATATATTTTTAAAGTCTAATTTTTTGTAATTTTTCCTAAAGTAATTTTTGGTAAACAAACTTTATGGTATATATATATACCAGTTAATTAAAAAGAATCAAACCAACGCAATCTTACCAACAAGAGCAGCTGTTCAACGTTTTTGTATTCACTTAATGATTTAGGGTGTGTTTGAAACATCAATTTGGTTATAATAGACAAAAAGTTATGATTAATAGTTGGTTATTATAAATGGTATTAGAGGGACAAGTTATTATAATAAAGATTATAATAAACTGTGTTTGAGGGGTTGGTTATGCAACAAAAAGTAATATATGTAAGGTTTAAATAAACGAGTAGGTTTAGATAAATGGGCACGCAAGATTAGGTAATTACCGTTTATAATAAACGGTGGGTCAAACATCGGTTGGATTATTATAACCAACCCGACTGTTTACATAAACGGAGGCCCAAACATATCCTTAAAGGTTTGAGTTTGAATCCCCTCTCCCCCAATTGGCTTAGAAGAGTGGTTGATTTGAATACTCCCAATGTGAGGAGTTTTTTTTCTCAAGTCAAGTGTATTTGTGTTTTTTTTATGCGTGCAGGATGTGGAAGAACTTTGAGACTAGCATATGGAAAAACTAAAGCCCAACGAGCTGGAGGTGTAAGTTATTATTTTTGCCATGCTTGTGATGGATCAGAAGTACTATTATCCAAGATCAAGTCATGGCCGAGCAAGGACACATGTTATCAATTACATTACGAGGCTTTTATCCTTCATCAGGGTGGAGTTCCAATTGGAGAGGAAGTCCACCATTTACCTATTTGGTGACCTCAAAAAATAAAGGATGGACACGTCCCCGACGTGCGGAAGCTAAACTCGGATGCCTCTTGATCTCAAAAAATTGGAAACGAGGGCAACTGCTCTTAGTTTCAATCATCATTGAAAGTGTTTTTTTAATGTACTTAGTAGGATTCAATCTTGAGACCAACAAGATTAAACTAAATTTAAATTTGACTTGTTGGCCATCAAGTTACAATACAATTTGGTTAACACTAATGAGTTAATTTTCCATTAAATTGTAAAAGTATTTGGACTGTGTGCTTGTGTGGTTTCACTATTTTGTTTACAAAAAACTGTAAAGAAATAAAATGAATAGAGTAATATGAAAGAAAAAATTGATCATATAAATTGATTCTTATTATACATTACAAATATAATGATGAAAATTGAATATTTGAAATTAATACCAAAATAGAACAAATTTCATAGAAAACTATTAAATTATATATTTTTTCAAAAAAGTAAAAAAAAACTGCATCAATTAAATGTGAGATCAGACAAAGAAGTTACATATACAACAACTCCACAATTACAATCGAGACTCATCAGCTTAGGCCGATGTATTTTGAATGGCCCATTTGTATACCATCTCAAGGCCCATAGAAACTCGGCCTTCCGATCTGAGCACAGATTCGATCGAATGGCATCACAAATGAAAGGGCCAATGATCAAATCGAGAGGGTTTCAAAATCCCAAGGATCGAACGAAGCAAGCCGAAACGCCGACACCGAGAGCGGCAAAGACAGCCGGAACGAAGAAATCGAAGGTGGATCGATTCACAATTCCGGCCGGCAGGCACAGAAGGTGTCCGGGAAGGTCCAGCGGGATCCTGATGTAGCCATCGCGGCGGCAGGATTTGGAAAACGAGGAAGAAGGCGAGGTCGCGTTGGCGAAGATGAACTCTGGAACGAAGGAGGCCACGGCGGCGGTTAGCGTCAATAGCGCCGTCCACTTGGCGGCGGTCAGACACTGCGGCGGATCTAAGGAGAAGCGGTGGCGGAGAGAGCGGAGGAACGAGATGGCCATTAGAAATGAAGAAAGAGGGAGAAATGGCTGCACGTTTAACCAACTGCTTCCACAGGATTATTCCCTGTTTCATTATATCAGGTTCTCAAGTCTTTCTCTTTCACTTCCACAATTTGAATTTGTCAAACTTAATAATATATTTGAGTTGTTCGTTTATTTAATTCTATATAGCTACTGGCTGTTCGGAATCATTTGAAATGTGTTTTTGTTCATTCACAATTATTTTTTGATGGGACTAAAATTACATTGTCATTTTTGAAAGTGTTTGCATAGATTTGTCAGAAAAAGAAAATATAACCATTTGACTCAATTGGTCGAAAAGAGCTTTGAAGTGTCTAGAGAGATGATGAAGTAAAAGAGCGACACAAGGGTAACTACGATGAATAATTCGAACAAGAATCTGTTGTGTTATGTAGGTACCAAGGCCGTGACAAAATTTACCAATTCTTAATTCCTTTGTTAGATTGAATAGTTAAAAATTGAGTGGCATAGCAAAAAACTAGTTTTTATGTAATTTTTATATAAAAAAGTTAGAGTCAAAACCTTATTTCAATGTAAACTTAAAATGAGTAGTTTAGTAGTTAAAATTTTTTTTATTAAGAATGAGTAGTTAGAAATGATTTGAATAATTATAAATGAAAGTTTAAAAATAAATTGTTAGAAATGAGAATTATTTTTAAAATTAAAAATGAGAAAGAGTTAATAGAAACTCGTTTGGATATAGGTTTACGAAGAAGAGTTAATAAATCATAAAATTAAATCCTATCTAAATATGTCAAACAAACTACTTGCAAGAGTAAAAAACGGTATCTACAAATTAATATCATAAGTGAATCTAAAAATTGAAGGAAGCCACGTTCAAGCTTTCGACCACAGTGTCATCTCAATATATTAAATAAAAGTATGGTAAGAGAAATGTATCTTTGCAAGAAATGTTGTTTGATAGAATGTTTACTAAAAAGTTAAAAATTGTTTTTGTACATGGAAAAATTAGTGGGAAGAACCATCCGCTCCCCAGTGTTCTTTTGAGAACCCTAAACCATCACCAATGTTCAAAACTGTATGAAATGTTTGAGGAAAAGATTTTTTATTGCTTGTCAAATGTTTAGTAGTGCACAAATTATGGTATGAGCAATCTAATTGAAAGTCCAGCAGTACCGAAAAAACATAGAATATGGATTAAGAATTAATACCCAAAGTCATAGATTCAATGATCTATATCCTTAAGTTGGAGAAAAATGGGGAACACTGAAGAAAGAGACAAAATGCACCGCAAGAAACAGTCGCCATATTAACTTACAAGCTTCCATATAACACATCAAATTTTGGGATCTTCTATAATCACCTATGTAGACAGCCTACCTAAATTTCTGATCAATTGCACATAAAGATAAAGACAAGATTAGGAAAAATTCAGGTTTGTAAGATCCAATCAAAGAGAGCTAGGTTTATTGAAGAAAAACATAACCCATGAACTCATTAGGGAAAAATCTTATTTATGATAAAACTTGAATCTATCAAACTCATAACTCATTGAACGAGAATAGAAATAAGAGCTAAAAAAGCTAAATCGAAGAAGACATGACCATAGGTTTACGAAATTACTTTCATTACTGGTACATAAAACGATGCATTTACAGATCTCAAGCAGATATATGTGAAGAAATTGACAAATCCAAAGTGTATCAAATACACAAACAGATCTTAACAATCAAAACAGAGTTTCAAACCCTAATTCGAAAGCTTCACCTAATAGCAACTATTCAAAAGCTTCACTTAACCTAACTCAAGATTCAAGAACTGGTGAACTTGGTGACGGCCTTGGTGCCCTCAGAAACAGCGTGCTTAGCCAACTCACCGGGAAGAACCAGCCTGACGGCGGTCTGGATCTCGCGAGACGTGATGGTGGGCTTCTTGTTGTAGCGAGCCAACTTGGATGACTCTTGAGCAAGCTTCTCGAAGATATCGTTGATGAAGCTGTTCATAATCCCCATGGCCTTGCTGGAGATTCCGATGTCTGGATGAACCTGCTTCAGCACCTTGAAGATGTAGATCTTGTAAGTCTCTACGCTCTTCTTCGTTCTCTTCTTCTTCTTGTCTCCGGCAGCGGCGCCGCCGCCCTCCTTCGGCAGCTTCTTCCCGGCCTTCGGCTTCTTCTCCGCCGGAGCTTTCTCGGCGGCGGATTTCTTTTCCTCCGCCTTGTCGGACGCCGGTTTCTTCTCGGCGGGCTTCTTCTCGGCCTTTGGTGCCATCGGATTGTGCTTAAATTGACAAAGGTCTGAATCGAATATAAGCGGCAGTGGTTTGATGTAAATTATAGCTTGGGGGAATATATATTTATATCTGCCTTCTTTTAGGTTTTATTGGCTGATGGATGAAGCCGCGGATTGTTGACCTGGCTTATTCTTATACCGTTCGATTGTGCTTTCAATCGACGGTTAATAAAAGGTATAACTTGCCAAAAGGCTACCTCATTGCCCATACCGGGCTCCACGTGGCAGACTCTTATTTGCTCTCAGGATTGGCTGCGGATTGATGAGCTGTAACGAAATGTTGCCCCCTTATCAACGAATTTTACGCCTTCTTTTAGAAACTGGATTTTGTTTTGTAAACAAAAGAACTCTCATTAAAAATGGAAACGAAAAATACAAAATATCTCCCTCGCGAGGGAAAATCAAACACAGAGTCAAAGACCTATGGCGAAAGAAATATCTAAAAACCGATAAACTCGAGCTAAACCAAATGGATTTAGGCCATCAATTCAATTTTTTAGAATAATATTAAATCAATCAGATTGATAGTTTAGAAAATTGAAATATATTGATTGGGATTAGTCTTTATAAGTATTAATATAAAAACGGAAATGGTAGAAAATGGTTAATTTAAAGAAAATAATTAACAACGTAACTACCTTGTGGGAGCATTTAAATGCATGGCTAAAATAAAAATCGGTGTAAGAAGAGAAATAGCCTTTTCCCATAAAAATCGGGCATCAAGTTTCAACGATAGTGATGGTGTTCATAGTCAATCTTTTTTGTTTAAATGGGGATGAGTGTATATTTTATTCAAGCAAATTAAAGATCTCGAGCTTCCTATTTTTAAAAATGAGTATTAATGTTTCTCACAGTAGATGTACAACGGGTCGAACCGAACACAATTGGTGGTGTTTATCTGACACCAAGTTTCAACGGAAGTGATGGTGCTCATAGTCAATCTCTTGTTTATAAACGAGAGATAGATGTATGTTTTGTTTTAGAAAATTAAAGATATCTTCACCTTTCCATTATGATGTACAATGGGTTTGCAGACATAATTGGTGATGTTTATGTGACGTTGATGGTCGTAGTCAATCTCTGGTGTGTAAACAAAGGTATGAGCATATGTTTTGTTCAAGAAAGTTATAGATTTCTTCCCCTTCCCATATTCAGAAGTTTGTACTAAGGCCTCTCTCACAAACTCAAACTTGAATAATGACACAAGATCAACTTCAGGTGACTACTTCATTCTATATTTTAATTTAATTTTTAAGTACATGCACACAAATCACATTAACTCATAAGTTATGTACAAGTTAAGTAATACGATGCTAGTGAAAAACTCTAAACAAATTAGGCAAAGATTTTTAAATTTTAAAAAATTCCTTCCAACTTTTTTTACTTGATTTTCGAAATCGAAACGATGAATCAAAATATTTAATTATATTAGACAAAGATATTTTATCATTATTTTTTTTAATTTTTATAGATTCTTAAGAATAGTTATAGAAAACAAAATTTAAAAATAAAATTTATGAATTAAGTAGAAAATTTAAAATTTCAAAATCTCATTCTTTCACGATTTTGTGTACTTGATATGTTGATTATTTAATTATGATATTTAATTATGTTTAACTAATATATTTTTTATTATTTAATTTGCTTTTGAATTGTTCTAGATAGTTACAAAAAATCTATTTTAAAATGGATTTAAAAAATTGAGATGAAATATAGGAATGGTAGAATTGTCCATTATTTTCAATAATAAAATTTAATTAAAAAAGACATAAATTTAAAGTCTAAATATGATTAACCATGTTCCTAATTACTTTTTAAATTCTAGTCATTTCCTAGTTATCCCAAACAAAAATATATTGATATTGAGATTTGATAGAAGAACCAACCGAAATGTGAAATATGAAGCAAATGCACTATAAATACTATGTTATTTATGGGAATTGTTGTTTTTTGTGCTTAAGAAAAGAATTTAAAAAATAAAATTGAAAATAAGATAAAATATTCAAAAAATGAATATAATTCTCATTGATACTTTAAAACCGAATCAACTATTTTATCCTTTAGCAAACATACAAGTTTTATATCCCCATTTGATAATCGTTAAACAAAAATATATGTTGAATTTTAAAATTTAAGTTAGTTTTCATTCAAATCATCTATAAGTTTCTCTTCCCTAACCGAATAGGATGGGACGGTGGAGTGATTGGTTATTTAGTTTGATGTTAATCTATTTCCACTCCACAGTCACGGTTCAATCTCTGACATCAATATTTGTAATCATTCTTCCCCCAACTTGAATTAAAAAAAAAAGTTTCTCTTCCATAAAAATATTTGAATTATAATCAAGTTTTTATAAGATTTTTTTTTCTTTCATATTTTGGGTTAGTTTTAAAATATAGGTAAAATTTAGATACAAAAAATAAGAAAAATAGTAAAGCATTTTTTTTAGTATATTTCGGGAAAAAAAATCACAAACCATCCAGCTAGTATTGTTCTCAAATAAATAAGCCCAAAGATTATTAAATACAAAATTTGGATATTAGATTATTCAATACGAAAGTTTGATGTGATCCGATGCATGAGCTCGACACAAAATTATATATTCTTCAAAATGCTCTTTAAGAAAAAAAAACAAATCTGCAGCAATTAAGTTAAGCCTGTAGTATTCCATATTATCTTTGATCGCCACAAACCCACAAGACATGGACAGTAGTTTCCTCTCCAATCCCCCCTTCTTAAAGGTTCACAACAGATGGAAATAAGTCATAAACTACCCTTCAATTAAGATGTTTGATCTTACTCGGAATCCCTATTCCCTACTATTCCAATTATATTTCCATTACTTTCAACCTACCCATTTAGATCGAATGAAGAATATTAAAAGGATTTTAGGACAAGGGGATTGAACTAAAGATGGAGAATCATTCATGCAGGTAACAATCCACACATAACAATCGCCTTCATCGTAGATTGTCACTTAGGATGTGTTTAGGCATCATTTATGTAAACGGTCAGATTAGTTATAATAATCCAACCGATATTTGCACCACCGTTTACTATAAATTGTGATAACCTAAACTTGCGTGCTCATTTATCTAAATCATACATGCATATTTATTTAAACCTTACATATAATAATATTTGTTACGTAACCAGCCCCCTTACTCAAACAACATTTATAATAACCTTCCATCTATCATAACTATTTCACTCATATTCCCTATATCTATAATCATTCCATTCAACTTAACAAAACCCTTTGGGTGCGTTTGGGGCACCGATTTGGTTATTATAGACGGAAGATTATGATAAACGGTAAGTTATTATAAATGGTGTTTGAAGGGCAAGTTACTATAACAGAGATTATGATAAACGGTGTTTGAAGGGCTGATTATGTAACAAAAAGTAATATATGTAAGGTGTAGATAAACGAGGTCCCAAACACACCTGCGTGACAGTTTATCTAAACCTACGTGCTCGTTTATCTACACCTTACATATATTACTTTTTGTTACATAACCAGCCCCTCAAACACCGTTTATCATAATCCATGTTATAATAACTTGCCCCTCAAACACCATTTATAATAACCTACCGTTTATCATAACCCACCATTTATCATAACCTTCCGTCTATAATAATCAAACCGGTGCCCCAAACGCACCCTTATAATCTAAATCTACCAAGATTAAGAACCAAGTTAAGCTAGAAAGATCAAGAATAAAGTTAGCCACGCTTTCTCCAAACATTGCCTTCACCACTTGTTCATCCCATTGACCATATTTATCCTACAAATCTGCACCTTATACAACCCATTCACATCAACACTATTAAGAACTTCAAATAATAATAAATAAATAAAACAATCATTGTTTAAATTGCACCGAGAATAAGAACTATGAAAAAGGAATTTATTAACAGCTCAATGTATATAAGCCCAATTCAACCAAAACGACGAGCCTTTCTTCAACGCATTGAATAGACTATGAGATGCATATACGCATTCCATTTAAAACCTCAAAAAATACAGAAGCAATCACACAAAAAACAAGAGATTTTAGACGTTACAAGTGATTAAGTTTAATCACTACCAAGCTATTATGAAAGTTAACAATGAACAAGTTTGACATTAATTTGAGGTAGGCTTGAACTTGTATTAATATTCAATTGTTCACAACAAATCAAAACCTTAACCATCAAAGAAAAAGACAACAAGACGAGCAAACAAAGTCACTAATCTAATTTTACAAATTTCATAGCAGAATACATTCTCGAACAACAGAGAATTCGGAACCCCAAATTTGACATAACAGAGGAATCAAGAACTGGTGAATTTGGTCACAGCCTTAGTACCTTCAGAAACGGCGTGTTTGGCCAACTCACCGGGAAGAACAAGCCTCACAGCCGTCTGAATCTCGCGGGAAGTGATGGTGGGCTTCTTGTTGTAACGAGCCAACTTCGAGGACTCCTGAGCGAGCTTCTCGAAGATGTCGTTGATGAAGCTGTTCATGATTCCCATGGCCTTGCTGGAGATTCCAATGTCTGGATGGACTTGCTTCAGCACCTTGAAGATGTAGATCTTGTAAGTCTCGACGCTCTTCTTCGTCCTCTTCTTCTTCTTGTCTCCGGCGGCGGCGCCTCCTTCCTTCGGCAGCTTCTTCCCGGCCTTCGGCTTCTTCTCCGCCGGAGCCTTTTCGGCTACGCTCTTCTTCTCCTCCGCCGGTTTCTTCTCGGCGGGTTTCTTCTCGGCCTTCGGTGCCATTGGAATTCGATTTAGGGTTTGGAACAGAGTTAAAGCGATTTGGAGATTGATGCTGAAATGTGGCCGTGTTGATATATTTATATAGGGTTTTTATGAGTTCTTATTGGCTGTTTCTTGGAGCCTCGGATTGCTGATGTGGCTTATATTATGCGTGTGATAGTGTTGGTAAATCGACGGTGGAAAGAGGTCGTGGGAATACCCGTCTTCAAGTCAAGTAGCATTCCACGTGGACGTACGCCATTTGTTGTTCGAAATGTTGCGGATGCATGACTTGTCACAAAAAATTTGCAAACAAGCAAATGCAAAAGGGGTTTGCATGTTGTTTAGATCTGGATTTAATTTAAAGAGTTACTTTCAGAACTTAAAAATTGAGAATCGTATTAAAAAATTTATTTAAATGTAATTGTTTTTATTAAAGAGTTAGAGTGAAAACTTTAATTGGATATAGAATTAAAATGAGTGTTAAAAATAAGTTATTTTAATTGATTAGGGATGAATTATTGGAAATAAGAAATTATATTAAGATGTCATAAATGAATTATTTGGAGTGAATAGTTAAAAATAGTGAGATATTTTTAATAGTAAAAATGAAAAATTATTTAAGAGTAATTACAAAAATTGTTTGGGTGTAGTTTTTTAAGTAAAAATTAATAAATTCTCAATCTAAATCTTCCTTAAATATGACAAACAAATATCCTTTAAGAGGAACAAAACTATATGTTTAAATTTTAGGTGAAAATGAGTTAAATAAGTATTTTATATGAAATTTTTGTTAGGCAGTTGCTCATAAAAAATATTTACAAATATAGTTAAATTAATAATTAAAGGGGACGCCACCCAAATAGAGTGGCACATCCCAACCTAAAAGAAATTAAGATCCTCAAGAAACATGCTTGAGATGAGATGGAACGAGCTGGAACCTCACCTCAGGCTAGAGCGAATCGGAACAAGCTCAACCCGATGGGTCGAGAGAAGTCTGGTTTTTGGTCGGGCGGGTTAGGATAAGCCCGGCCCTCAAGTCGGGGTGGGTCGGAACTAGCTCAACAATGTAGATTGACATAATAAAAAATTGCATTGAAAGCTGTGTGATGATTACGCATGAGGAACTTGAGGTACTACTAGATGCAAAGGAGGCTAAAACACATTGAAAAACTTACCCCAGTTGCCGGTTTGGTGCAGACGGCCAAATAAGGCAGCCGAAAACAAAACACATACCAACAAATGAGTTGAAAGTTAGTTGTGTTTTGAGCATTTTTAACATCATTCATTCAACAATGGTTCATTTGGGAATTAGAATGCAATTCATTTCTATTTTATTCTTCATTTTTTTTTTGTTCTTCTTATGGAGTTCTTCTGTAAATGGTTAATTTGCTTACTGCATCAGGTGTTAATGAAGATGTTTAATCAGTTCTTAATCTTATCTTTAATTATTTCATATCCTCATAAAAAAAAATCCCCTTTTTACTTTTTCTGTTCAAGCCCTGATGGCCATTAAATCTGCTCTGCAAATGCTGTGGATCCATGTAGCGGGAACATGATCACTTGTTCTCCAGAGAAATTTGCCATTAGCTAAATTTCTAGACGACTGATTATTTATTTTTGTAATTAGACAACTGCTTATTTAAAGGCAGCCGTAAAATTGGAAAAGAAGACAAGTAGTTGAATTCATAATGATTTATTTAATTTTTTATATATTTAAAATGTAAATTAATTCTGATTATCATCTTCCCGTATCAATTGGCATCATTTGCGCTGTAATCAGTAATTTTTTGCAGTTTTTTTTTTTATTCAAAGTTACAGTTTTCAAATTTTTATATTAAATTTTATTATAAAATTTTAAAAAATATTTGAAAACAACGTTGCAGTTTGTTAAAAAAAAAACAATTTGTTATTATTATTAGTAGTATATATTTACGCTGCAGCTTGAACCTTTAAATTCAAAATATTTTTTTATCATAAAATCTTCGAACTAAACTATTGAAAACTCTACTAAATATTAGACCAATTATCAATGACTTTAAAAATCTTTAAAGAAAACTTAACTAGTATATAAAGTTAAATAAAATAAAATCTCAAATGCATATTTTCGTAATATAACAGAAATAATATTTTAAAAATGAATGAATCAAATCAAATCTCAAAGTCTAAAAAAGATTAGAAGGTATATATACATAAAAACCAATTTGAAGGAAGTGAAAGTCTAATTCCGTTTCCTTTTCCTTCAAGTGATTAATTTCATTCAAATCTCATAGTAAGGCAAATATGGAAGACAACAACGGACGCATAATCCGTGTACTCCTCAATAAAATGGTGTTCGACGAGGACTTGCGTCGCCGCATTCATGGCATGCAGTTGCTGCAGCAGCAGCAGCACCTACCGCCGCCGCAAGCACCGCCGAGCCGTGCATCTCAAATAAACTATCCTGCCCTTACTTCGTTTCTCGATGTCGATCGCTCGTTCTTTTCGCCCTGGAATTGGAGCCCTAATTCACCACCACAAGTTCATGATCAGGAGAATCCGAGAAGAAACGGCCGCATGAATTTTCAATCTGGTTCGTTCTTCAGCGACGATCAGGTTCGTTTTTTATCGTTAATTATTCATTATTATCATCAATCTCATGTGGAGTTTAATTTTTGTTTCTCTTATAATTATTAAATATTTATCAAAATCTCTTCATAATTTTTCGGAGATATTAACATTCTTTTTTTTTTCCTTAACAGGAATTATACGATACGATGAGCGGCAAATAGGCTGGGATTTGAATAACTGAATTTCTAGATTAAGATCATATCGTAGAATATATAGTTTGTTTGAGAGATTTTATAATATTCTTTTTGAACCTTTGCATGTTATATAATTTCACTTAGAAAGTAGTTTATTATTTAGTGAAAAAGGACAGATCTCGAGTGAGACCAACTGAAAGATTATGTGGTTAAATCATCTGTCATTATTTTTTTGAATTCAAACAAACAAAAAGATCGACTGTTATTATTGTCAACAATTTTTTTTAGAAAATTTTAAAATAAATCTATTAAAAATGTACGTCTGTATGTAGTCAAATGGTTTTTTTTTTATAAGATTAAAACGTTTGGCATAATAATACTATTATTATTATTATGTAAATTATAAAAGTAAATGCATATATATTGGAATCAAAATATTTCATTAATAAACAAAATAAAGTAAGGAAAAAATATATATATAAAAAGTGTTTGCCATCGGGACCGCAAGCAAATGAATACGAAAAGTTATAGATATAAAAATTGTAATGTAATGTTACTATTCATATAATTTTTGCAACCTCTCCCTCCATTATTCTTAATTTTTGTGGCGGTATGGACTATTGCATACAAATTATGAAGCTCAAAGATTATAAATGAGAGCGAGAAAAATATTAGTAGCCAAGTTTGTTTGACATTTAGAGCAAATAGAAGAATTCAAAATTCAAAATAAATAAAAGTGAGAGCAAAAACATTTGTGCGAATATTGCAATTCGGTAGGTTTTTAATCTCAATCCACCTTCGAAAATGGCCAAAACAAACTGCTTATTAGAAAATGAATCGTGCAGGCCTCCATTCATGGCTATATTCAAAGAGTCGGACGACTGAATTAAACTGTTGAATTAACCATTGGAAAAATAAAAACTCAACGTTTTATTTTCTAGGAGCAAATTAATGTATTATTATAGAAGTCTAACTCTAAAAAAACTAACTAACCTAAAGATTATAACAACTAAATTTAATAATCTAACTAAACTTGAATCCAATAACTGAATATCTAATACTCCCTTCAAGTTGTAGGGCATACCCTAGAAAGTCCAACTTGCAACTTGAACAAAACTCAAACACCAATTGGGAAGAAGTGATGTGCCAATGGAGAAGAAGTGATGTGCCAATTGGGGGAGAAGAAGTGATGCACCAATGGAGAAGTTGTGATGTGCCAATTGGGATGAAACATCATGGGATCAATAGTGTCAATTGGGAAAAAAAAGTACAGCCAATTAGAAAATGAAGTAGCACCATTTGGGAAATAAAAGCCCCAACTGGGATGAAGAGCATGGGAAATGAAAGCGGCAATTGAGATGGAAAAAATACGCCAAATTCTGATATTATATTAAAAATCTGGGAAACCTAACTAACCTAAAAATTATAACAACTAAATCTAATTATCTAACTAAACCTGAATCCAATAATTGAATATCTGATAGTGACCGAATCCATAAAGGACACGACACAATCATAATCAAGCATCGGAGATGGTGGTGATGGACTCGATGGCATGTAAGACTACTACCTCCTTGATTTTATGATGATATGTAAGACTATTACCTCCTTAATTTTATTTTTTGGAAACTGAAGTTTTGTTCCCTTGTACCCTGAGTAACCACGCTGTCCTTCGACTAGATACCAAGAGACATGGAAGGAATCTCGAACCTCTAGCCTTGAGGTAAACACATATTCAAAGTCCAACCTTCAACATATTACGTTAGACGAAAGCATTTGAAGATTGTAAAGAGATTCAACGATTGTTCTCTTGGTCTATAATTAAGAAGATTGGGGAATCTTGCACTTGAATTTCTCCTTCAAAGAGTAGATCAAAATTGTATTTTGATGATATCCAATTAGAAAACGAACTAAGACATTAAATGCTAGTTAACAGTTATAATATTTTGATAAACAATGCAAGAAGTTAAAGTTTCTTGCAATCAAATTAACAAACCCTGCCCACATGTTAAGATATTATTGTTTCTTGTCATTTCTTTCTGCTGTGGAAAATATGAAGTTCAAAATAATTAGCATGAGGGTGGATGAAGTTAATTTTGATGTAATTAAAACTTCAATTCTCATCAAATAAAACTACCAAGTCATAATTTTTTGTACACTGACAACTTCTGATCTTGATTTGTACAATGATGGTCTCATTGAATTTTCTGTCTCTTGGCTGCTAAAATCTGAGTGTTGTTGACATTTGGAGCCATCATCAAGGCACTGTTGAAGCAAGAACCAGAAGGGCCATTGTTGAAACTCAACACAGAAGAAGCTGAACAAATTTGAGGCATTTCGGCCTGAAAAAGAGAATGATCGATGATCTTAGTGTTGTTGTAAAGAGGGGGAATCTTGAAGGCTTGCAATGGAGGAGGATTACGCCATCGGGGGAGCTGCCCCGCGACGAGAAGCGTCTGAAGTAAAGGACCTGCTTCTGTAACAGCTTCTAGGAGCCTTCCTTTCTGAGGCAATGTTTTTCCCTTCACAAGATTATCAATCATAGCACAAAATGGATCAACATTTTCTGTTTTGGGAATGTCCAGAGGGGCAGTGTACTCTTGGACAAAGGGCTGATTTACAAAACTTGTTTTGCTTGAATCAGCCATGTCTGTAGTCAAGAAATCTGGCGATGAAACTCCATCGAAGAACGAATCGGCCGGCGAAGAGCCATGGGATTGGTGATTATAATTAGTTTCATACAAACTGTTTGATTCTGTTGTGATGCTTGAATTTGCTTTGAAATGAAGCAGACCTGGAAATTGATCATATGCTGGACTCAGTGTTTGCAGCTGCTCTCTTGCTTCATCTCTTTCTTCATATGCTGCTTGCAAGAGAAGAAGTAAGCTCTTCACTTTCTCTTTGTTCTTTATACTTTCTTCAGTTGCTTCCATTTTTAGTGACTCCAGTTCCAAAGTCTTCTGTAGGAGTTTCTGCTTCAATTCCTCCAGGTTCTGCAAACTCAAATAAATTTAGTTAGAACCAGCAACTCTTCTGCCTTCTTTTATTTTAAGATAATGATAAACTATTCATATGAAATAACGATTCAAAAAATCAATACTTTGGAATAACATATTGAGTTATAATTCTCATCAATACCACATATTCTTTTCCATTTGCAACCAAACATAGATTAAAAGTTACTCCCCACCCTTGCTGTTACTTGGAACGAGACAAATAGAGTATTTGTAGTTCTTTTCCCCCCACAAAAAGTACAGAGAAACAAAAACTAGGTGGAAAATGCATTGAGATACAAGGAATCCTTATAACATCCAACTTTTTTTTAATATCCGTAATTGTCCGAGGCAGCTTGTAATGTCGCAGGACATATCACCTGATCCTTCAATATTTAGATGTTAACAAAAAACTATGGATTGAGCTTAAAGGCTCTCTTTCACTGCTATGCCACTACGTGATGGTTTAAGATCAAACTTGAGTGAAATTAGAGGTTCATTTTCCATCCAAACACACAAAACAGAGTAAAAATTAAGGAAAGGAAAGGCCTTTCAAGTTTAATCACCAAAAATTGAGAAGACCCAGAAGAAGAAATGAGGTGAAAAGTGTTAGAACATGAACAGAGAGAGAAAGAGAGAGACCCACCTCCTGAAATCTCCATAAACTGGTCAAGTCCTCCATGGTTTCTACTGCTTGAGTGGAGAGAAAAGTATGTTTGAGAGAGAAAGTTGGAGCATGTGACATTTATAAATTCATGAAAATGATAGGATAGGAACAGGACAAGCTAGAGAGAGAGAGAGAGAAAAGGAGAGAGCCATGTATAGAAAGAAATAAAAATTCCAAATTCAAGAACAGGGCTTAATCAATTTCCCTCCCTTTCTGTTTTAGATTTTCCTTATATAAAATTCCTTTCACCATAATATAATACAAATACAAGAGGGCTACTAGCCTGGATTCCAATATCCCTCCCAATTTTGTTCAATTTTAAAAAATATATATTTTATTTCATCTTTCTCATATATATATATATATATATATATATATATATGTATGTGTGTGTTATCATTTGAAAAAAAATGAAAATTTAGTCGTCATAATTTAAAAAATTAGAGTTTAATTTTATGATTTGAAAAAATATATATAATTTAGTATTTTGAAAATTTAAATTTAGTCTTTATGATTTTATAGGCCTAAGATACAAGTTCATTATTCGTATATAAATAATATAGTTTTTTTTTGTTATGTCAACTACTTAATTCATTATTTCATTATTGTCATATGAATAATTAATTTTCAAGTAAGTAATGATTAGGAACGACAATGATTACTTTGTAGGTTTTATCAAACCACATTGACTAAATTTTAGTTTTAAAAATCATAGGAACTAAATTCTATATTTCTTCAAAGTATAGAGATTAATCTCTAAATTTTGAAATTATGAAAACTAATTTCTAACTTTATTTAAACCATTTTTCAAAAAAAAAAAACTTTATTTAAACTATAGGGACAACTCATATTTTACCTTATATATAAAATGGCTACCTTTCTGATCTCTTTCATTTTAAGTCTCAAAAAAAAAAAAAAAAGCTTATTTGTCAACTTGAGCAACATTAATGTATATTAACAACTAAGGGATAATGTATTTGAATCTCCCACCTCCAATTATCAAAAAGAAAAATTATCTCATTACATGTAAAAATATATAAATTTATTTCATTCTAATTGGTAAGTTTCTATATAGGTTTCAAAATTTTATATATATTTACGTTTAAATAATATTAATTTTTTTTTTTTTTTTTTTTGAGATTACAACAATTGGGGGTGGGAGAGACTCGAACCTAAGAACTCTAGGTCATTAAATGTACATTGATGCCACTTGATAAATGGCAATCCAACAAACATCTAACAAAATAAAATCTTAAATTTAAATTCTTAAGACTTGGCGAAGACGAGGGTGGCGATGAGAAAAGCGTTCGTAGAGAAGGAAGGTGGATGCAGTTGGGTGACAAATGAAGGACGGCGTTGAGGTGTTTGTTGCAGGCAGACAAATCACACTCCAAAAGTGTACTTCACATCGGATAAACCGAATGTGAAAATGTGGTGAGCCGGGTATATACCCATTTTCGATATCTGACAATATGGAGTACACCTCAAAACCAATTGAAAACGAATGAAATAACCCATACCCGATACGAGATTCGGGAGAAGAACAAGGATGAGCTGCTGAGCTATCATAGTGAGAGAATTGAAATTGCTTTTGTTGTAACTCGTCCATCCATCAAATTGCGTGTAAAAATAATGAACAGTCTCAGAGTTTGTGGGGGATTGCCACTCTGCTTTCAAATACATTTCATTCATTGCTGGAAGTCAGACTGTTTTAAGAGAATCAAATAGCCAATGTTCGTGTGGATAGTCCTAATAGAGTATTTGGAAGGTACACTCTTCACAAACGCTTTAAGATTTTGTTTCAAATCAATTTGGAGAAAATGAGATTAAGAAATAGAAACTGAGGAAGAAGACAAAAGAGAAAGAGACAATTTCTTTTTAATGATAATTTTATCATTTTATATTAGAGATATGTATTTAATTGCAACATTTGAGTTCCTTTTTTGAGAATTCATCATCAGTACATTATACTTCTTTTATTATATTTGCAATAAATTTTTTAAAACAATCTCCTCTTTTTTTAGTTAAGTTGGGAGAAAAGAATTATAAATACCGATTTCAGAGATCGAACCCATGACCGTTAAGTTAAAATGGATTAACACCAAACTACATAATCAATCCCGTCCCGTCATCAACCATTCGAATTAATTGGATGTAATTACAAAGTCATTCGTATAATTTTCTCCTTTTTGAGTACAAATTAAAAAATGAATCACAAACTCTAGTATAAGAGTTAAATAACGATTTTCAAAATCAAACCAATATTATGATATAGAATTAGATTACAATGAACTATCAAGCGAGCACCATTTTCCTTAAAATAAAGTAATCATTTCGATTAAATAATGATGGAAATTATAAAAAATCGAGGGGAAAAGGTCCCTTTTATTTTTTGAGAGATTGTCCAAAAAACAGAAGGAAGATGATTCCAACAAATGGTGGTCATAATTCAACCGACGAACGATTTTCTGGTAAAAGTCTCGAAGAAAAAAGACTTGGACAAGAAAATTCACTTGGAATCATCATTTCGGAGCTCGGGTTAATCTGATTTGTCGAGCCAGAAAATAATTTTTCATGGGAAGGAAGGAGAAATGTCGACAGGTAAAAATTTTCTATCGCAAAATAAAACTTTTGAGTTAGGTTGTTATTAGAAATATTGTTTGAAAGCTATGATTGCAATGATAATTACAACAAAAAAGCAAACCCCAATGTGCTTAAAAACTCAATTCATGTCATAGGATTCTTTGTTCCAGCTTCCTAAGTAATCAAACCCTTGCATTTTCTCCCCAACCTCCAAAACGGGGCTTTTTGATTTGTCGTTGTTACTGTGTTGTTGGCATTTGAATTGTCTGTACAGCAAAGGGAAAGGAATGCCTGCCAAGTGTTCGACAAAAGTCCCCAATGGGTTTTTTAGTGTAGGAAGAGGGCGTTTCTATTAGCAATTCGTAGGGGGCATATGTTTGTGTACTGTGTCATAAACTAACGAACACATTCAAAACTCAATACTTAATTTATTTCTGCTTTTACGAAATGATTAGATTTGGTGGGTGTCTCGGGAAAATATAAAAGAAAATGGAAGGAGGGCAGAAAAAGGGTGGATATTTTTGAGACAAAAAGCTAGATGAAGGAGACCACCGAACAGAAAAGACAGGTTCAAAAGCAATCAATAGATTAGTGTACACAGAAAGTCAAAAAAAATTATTTTCTTAGAATAAAATCATGCCCATTGCCATCATATATTTGAATGCTTAGTTATTTGCCAAAGGGAAAATGTTCTTTCCCCTCCGTTACTTTAATCTCCTCCTCAATTTTCAAGTTCATATCTAATTTGATACTTCAAAAAGCTCTAAAAGCTTCATTTACTCCATCAAGCTTATTGTTGTAATAATGACATTGTCTCATCTCTGTTAAGAGAAATGATTGATGGTAGTATGGCATAGTCTTTGTACTTTCTTTGCAGTTTTAAACACCAACATATCTGCACATTCCATATCAGTGTACATACATGAATGTTTAGAGCATTTTTTGTATTGAACGAATTTGTAAACTTGTATAAATTTGGTTTTGGTAAATATTTGGATGCCCAATGTCTTAAAAGTGCCAACCAACCAAAATATGCCGTTGTCATTGTAGATTGTTCTTTTTAAATAAATAGGCCTGGTAATAGGAACAACCTTTTTTAAACAATGAAATAAATGTCTGTGGACATGATTCCGTTGTCTAAAACAGTAAGAAATTTTGAATAGGCTGATAACTCTAGGATGAAATATATATTCAACCCAAGCACTATGGTCTAGATTTGATTATCATTCTAGTTTCATACATATATATACACACATATCTTTACACACGATAGTGGCAGCCACGTAATCGACAATTCTACACCCGACTAAGCGAATCACTTCCAGTCTGGCATTAAATTGAGATCGTGCCAGTGTCTCTTGTGTACCTCATTTATGCTGGTTGCATACCGTCCCGTATTGTGCTGAACACTCACAAAAGTTGTGGCCTACGCTAGACCCTCGTCTAGAAGTACGATGGTGGGTGCTTCCTCCATTGGTTATCCCTACCCTAAACATCAATTTGGAAAGAAAACAGTTTAACATGAGTAATAAATCCAGTGTGCATAATAATGACTCAACTTAAATAAAGAAAGTCTAGACAAGCAGACAATGCAGCCAAGGTCCACCCACAAACCTCTTAATACCCATCTAGCTAACCATCCTGGTAGAGTCCATGCTCACCTGGTGGAACACAACTACAAAAATAAAGGTGAGTAAAAAGCATGCTAAGTATAAACCCCCAAAACGGGGTACAATGTATGCATTCATAAACTCAAGCATACTAGCGCAAACATGAATACAACTCAATAATCTCAACAAGATACAACAACCAACTTGGACAAGTACTTACATGACCTGGAAGCATGGAATGCTCTTAGCTCACACATGAATCTGATAGAATCTACCACACTTTTCTATTAAAATAAGATAAATCTCCCGAGAGGATCTCTCTAAGAGCCAGAGTACAAAATACGACAATTCAATGGATGAATAACAAAGACCTAACCTCACCTATTTATAATAACTCTAAACCCTAATTTGACCTAATTAATAAAGTACTAATAATAGGCCCAAGCCCAATACATTTAAAATAGCAAATAACTAATAATAAATACTAATATTCCTAAACTGCCAAGGCCGGATCGTATCAATACTTTCCCCCCCAAGAGCCACCTTGTCCTCAAGGTGTTCCATCTCCGATGCCACCTTCTGCACTCCATCTTACGGAGAAAATTCAGTCACCTCAACATCTCGGTAATCGTGGCGCATCTCGAGCGACCCACACATCCAAATTTCAAGCTCTTTCTTCTTACAACGATGTCCGGGGACAAATTGTTCATCGCAGCGGAAACATAACCCTTTGTCCTTCCTAGCTCGAATTTCAGCTTCAGTGAGTTTTTTACAAGACGTCGGGTGAACGGTTGTAGTCCTGTGGGACAAAATCTCTGTGCTTCCAGTTCCCGATCCAATCGTTCCTGCTTTAGCCTTAATCATTGCGTAAGTACTTCCTCGTTTTGGGAGGCCTGAAAGAAAAATCATCCTCAATCACTTGGGCCATAAACATTTTCTCTTCAATGCCCACTGGTCGTAGTTTTACGATTGCGCTCCGTATCTCCTCTTTCAGTCCACTTTCCCACTTCCCCTCCAATGCACTCATACTGATATCGCGCATTCCCTTAGCAAAGCGCTCAAAGCTCCGGCGATATTCCTTTACCGTTCCCATTTGCTTCAAACTCATGAAGTTGGCATACTTATTGGCCTGGGCCACCGGTTGGAAACGCTCCAACAACCCATCTTTGAATTCGCTCCAGAACGAAAAAAGGAGCACTGTCCTCCTCATATTGAAGCCACTCCAATGCCTCCCTTCTAAACATAACCTGCTGCCTCAACCCCTTCATATTCGGTCAACTTGTTTACTGCAGAAATAACGCTCGACCCGACTCAACCATCCTACCGGATCCTCATCAACAAGGCCCTTGAAAATCGGCATCTCCAATTTTCTAAATCTCCTGTCACAACCCGGCCCATCCCTTCCTCCTACTCGACTTTCCCGTTCAGATCTTTCTCCTCCTCCCCACCCAAAATCTCGTCCCCTGTTTCGTACATTGTCACTCCACCCCCGATCGTTCCAAGGTTCTCCTCGTGGGCCAAAATCTGGCCCCGTGCAAGTATCCCCTACAAAATTCCCACGAAATTCCACCTCCGATCTAACTTTGACGGCCCACCGACGCTCGCCGCGTGCGACCCGCCCGACCTCCGATCGGACCACCGCGCGGCGCGCGCAAGCTTCTTCCCAGCCAGCCGACTCGCCCGAGCCGAAACCCCTCTCGCGCTCGCCAGACCACCCAGCGGCGCCGGACCCCGAGCAACCTCGCCCCGGCTGCTTCCACGCCCTTCGTCCAAGCCCACCTCTCGGACCACCCGCCGCCGCGCCCCTACGCCGCGCCCGGCCTTCACCGCACACCCTCATGCCCTCGCGCCAACCCCGCTCCGCCGGACTGCACCTCCCGCCCGACACCCCGCAGACCCGACACAGACGCCCGCATGAGCCCCAACCCGCAGGCGACCACCACCCGCCGCGACCAGCCCTCTCTGCGCTGGCCGCCACCGACCGACCCGCCGTAGCTCCTCTCGGGACAGACCTGCCGTCGCCGCCCTCGCTCGCGCCACGCCACGCCGCCCAGCCGATGCCCAGCCGCGGCCGGGCAAGACATCACCACTCGCCCCGTTGCTCCGCGCGCTCGCACGCTGCAAGCAGCCCTCCAGCCGCGCGCGCGCCTCAGACGCCTCGCCTCGCCGCCACCGCCCTGCATCACCGAGCTAGCCCCCCCGCGCGCGCTCGATCCTTCCCCGCGACCTCGGGCATCGAGCCCTTCCCTGTATGTCCGCGCCGGATTGTCTCCACTAAAAGTTCCAGATTGCTCATCGCCTCGAGCTTGAATCCTCGCAAATCCAGCCTTTTCCCTAACCTTTCTTCCATCGCTCCCATCTTTGCGTTAGTCTCCTGTAATTGCCTAGCCAAGTCGGCCGTTCCTTCTTCACACGCTTGCATCCTGGATTCCATCTTAGTAGTAACCATTCCCGGATCGGCAAACGGCTCTGATACCAAAATGATAGAATCTACCACACTTTTCTATTAAAATAAGATAAATCTCCCGAGAGGATCTCTCTAAGAGCCAGAGTACAAAATACGACAATTCAATGGATGAATAACAAAGACCTAACCTCACCTATTTATAATAACTCTAAACCCTAATTTGACCTAATTAATAAAATACTAATAATAGGCCCAAGCCCAATACATTTAAAATAGCAAATAACTAATAATAAATACTAATATTCCTAAACTGCCAAGGCCGGATCGTATCAGAATCCCTTTTGAAGCATTGAGGACCTCACTTAATGTAAGGACCCAACCCAAGTCTCAACCTAAGTCCTTACCCTAAATCCTAGAGTAAATAGGACAAATAACACCGGAGGCATGTCCGAATAAAACATCATTCAATAATAGATAAATCCAAGTAAATGAGTTTAACACAGGTTTACAAATCAGTCCAAGGTTGCGTAGTTTAAACATAAAGCATGATCTCTAAAACCAATAAGTTTAGATTTCCTTAAAGTACTTTCATGTAGAAGGATAACAATAATAAGGAAATGAGACTCAAAACAATGCAGCATATCCCATAGTCTCTCCAACCTGGTAATCCATCCCGAGATAACTCATGAGTACCTGTGGCAATCCCTAGAAGGAAAGGGTGAGTTGTTAAACTCATTAAGGAATCCCAACACGGGATCCATATGGACAAACATAAGAATAGAGAGCAGTAGAATATTAAACAATGCAAAGTAAGGGTACACAGACCCATGCTCCTATGAGCTATCTCATGGCCACTACCAAAAGACCAAAATGCCCTATGAGCAGTGTTTTCAAGGCCATCGCCTTTCCTCGCCTATGGCCATTGCCTTGCACATAGGCAGGTATTGCGCCTCTAACATAGCTAAGGCGAGCTCCTTCAATCAGGCCCTCGTATCTTATAATAACATAATTTTTGTGATTTATTATTCTTTTATTTTTTACTTTTTAGTATTTTTCCATATGATTTGAAATATTATGGGAATACACATATGTTTTATTATCAATTTTTAAATGCGCCTCTCTTCACTCGGGCCTCGCCATTTTATCGCCTCTCGCTTTGAGGTGATCAAGGAGAGTATCGCTTGCGTTGCGCCTTGCGCTTTGAAAACACTGCCTATGAGGTCTCATAACCCATTTGGACTATCTGGATAACCAATACTAACGAGAGTGTTCGAGCAAATAGAGCAATTTGGCGACCTTCAAGGCTAGTATACTTGCAATAAGGTGATGGTACCACACAACTCACAGTGGGAATATCGCACGCCCACACCCCCAACAACCATAGTAAGGCACTTGGTTACATTTTGGCGAACTCTTCGAGGTAGAGCTAACTGGTTGGCCCCTCTGGTCCTTTGACACTACAACAAGAAGGATATCTCCACTCGCCTGGCACATGATCAGTAACCCTTATCTGACACCCATGTCCATGCCACGTCTGTCCTAAATACCAGCTCGTGCTATCAAATCATAAAGTCCCGTATGGAACAACAATATCACTTATGAATCAACATGTTCCTTATGGAACAAACTCAGACATGCATCTAATCTAGGTAAACATACAATAGACATGGCATAGTGAACATTCACATCATCACATCAACATTCACAACAATGCATTAAAGATATTCCAGAGTCATCTATCCCTAATACATGATCATGATTAAACCACGAGAACTTAAGCTGGTATAAAGGGATCCCTTACCTTGGTAGAAATCCTCTAAATATCGCTCTTGAAATCCTAGTTAGAGTGCCCCTGAATACTCAACTGTAAACCCAGGCGTGTAGAACACAAACGAGTTTCAACCATCACCTTGTACTATAAAAAACGGACTCAGAGCATCGAAATTACCGAAGAAAGTAAAATCTAAAAATTCAGTCAACAGCATGGTGACATGTGGACGCTAAATTGAACGAAAAATGAAGCTGCCTCCCTTGCATTCTGCGGCTCGGATGCACAGTCGTGACTCGAGAATGTAGCTTTGAATGCGAACACAACTCCAAGATGGAAACCTCCATGATTCAAAGTGAAAATCTAGCGGCGCTGCATCTTCAAATAGAGGGTTTTTGACGTCAAAATCTAGCGAGTTGGGTGCTACTTTCGAAACCACCTTTGGCGACAAAATGACACAATTTCCAAAGCAATTCCAACAAGCATTGGGATGCGTGAAGGCTAAAAATTCGAGGAAGACTAGGTATGCAGAGGTGTGGCCAATGTGGTGTGTATGAAATCAAGATAGCAACAAGACTAAATCCTTTTTTTATACCTAGGGCAAAAGTTCACTTAATTACAAAAATGCCACTAAGGTTTAAATTACCTAAATTTCCCTCTTAGAACAAAAGACAACCTTGTCTCTCTTAGGACAAGGCTTATCAAGTCTCTCAAGAGTGAATTAAATAATTTAAAACCTCTTCAAAAATTTCAGAAATCCAAAAATTACCTTATTTAAATTTGTTGAAAGTCAGAGATGTTACGCCTAACTCATTAGGGAGATCCCTAACTAAACAAGCTATCCACAAACTCTCAAGGAATGGTTTACTGATGACAATGCGTGTATGCATACACCACATGCTGTTGCAAACCAGTCAGGTGTATGCCTACACAGACTGCCTTGGTCTAGGTACACATGGCTAACAAAAAATGTGCACACTGAACACAACTGGTGGAGGCCCTCACTAGCAACTGTGTCAGCCCCATCCACACCCATCACATGAAGCTAAAGACCTTTCCATAGTAGGTTTACACCATGATCAGAGTTTGGTTCTCTTTAGGCTACAAACTAGGCATCATTAGGGTTGGCATGTTACCTTGCATCCCCAACTATTGGAGTGCCATGAACTATCACATCCCTAACCCACGAGGGCGACATAAATCATAGCATCCTCTATAACCTCTAGATGATGACACCTAACAAATCTATTTTAAGAATACTACATGCTCAGTGCTATCAAATCAAATAACATGCTCAACAAAAAAATAAGTCATCCTAACAGAATACTACTAAAACAGAAGATCAAGACCCACTCATATGCTAGCATTATAGAGATAGATACAAGTGTCATCCCAGAAGAACAAGTAAAACAATACAGAAAAGGAGATAATCAAGACTCCCTAGAACTCTACATGCTAACAGACCGAATGCATCACACAAAGATATATCATGTGTACAAACAACAAAAAGAAAATCATAACGAGTATAGGGTCTCTACACAACTCTAAGCAAGGAGTCCTTACCTAATCAGATAAATGATAGACACCATTTGTTACAATGATCATTATTGTTTCTCTTTTGACAAAGTGTAGGACAAAATGGTTGTTGGAAGGCATCGAAAGTGTACCATACTGTTGAATATGCTATTGCTTTTATCTAAATTTTGTGCAATTGTGTAAATCCTTCATTATGCCCACCTCTTACTTCCACTTAAATTTACGATGAGGAGATTTTTGTTTTGTCTCCTCTTGTCACCAATTCTTTTCATTTTTAACATTTTGGTTCTCTTTAAAAAAATAAAAAAATAAAAAATATTTATATATAAAATCATACATTTGGTATATCTAGGAGAGTTAAAATTTATTTCTTAGAACTTTGAAAATTAGAATTTGTTTTAATGGTTTGATAAAACTTTGGTAAAAATTGTTATTATAGTTTTATCAAATCCTATAAACTATTTGTGATATTTTATATATATATAAAACTAAAGTGGTGGAATTGAATTAGTAGTTGGTAGTGGTGGTAATGGAACTGTACATCCAAGAAGATATGATTTATTAATCAGCAGTAGCACAGCTTATAAAAGCAAAGCCGCCGTCTGTTAGATTAACCTCTCTCTTTCAATGTGATTAAATACTCCATTGCTTTTCACAAGAAGACAGAAACAAGCAGCCAATACAAGTCACTAAAATACATTTAGAGCCCACAAGAGGAAATGGATCTAAAATCCATGATTTTCCATTATTCTCCTTGTATGATACAGTTTTTACAAAAGCACAGCTAAAGATATATACTAGTTAGACAAGAGAACGAGGGCAGGCTTGTTGGATATAATTAAACTACTTATGCACAAAATTCAATAGAAAAAATTGTGATTAGCTTGACGTGGCCTCCCGTTTTGATCATAGCCATAGAAAATGAGCTTACTCTCTTCCTCCTCCATCTTCCACAGGGAATCCCTACAGTAATAGTCCCATGAAGAAGGAGGATGCAGAGCAGGGCATGAAAAGTGGCAGTCTTCTTGATTTATATTCAAGCTTTCATGATCAGACAGGTCAATATCTTTCCAAATATCATCCATGGGGTACCCTTTTGGATCTCCCAGTTCTTGATTTTCATCCATCTTCTTGTTGCTTGATGATGAAGGTGAGATTTCAGACCCCCCTGAGTCAAAGAACTTCTCTGGTCCAGTATCTGCACCAAACTCCACTGCTGGATTGTTGGATGAAGAAGATGAAGACGACGATGAACACAAACCCCTTCTTTCCTCCTGTGCCTGCTTCCTCATATGGGTTCTCCAGTAGTTCTTGATTTCGTTGTCTGTGCGGCCTGGTAATTTTCGAGCAATTTTGGACCATCTGAGATGATGAAAAGGAAGTTAGAGCATTAGCAGCATTTGGATTGACTTATAATCATCTAACTTGTGTTGAACTACCAATTATTGATGAGTTAGGTGACTCCTAACTCTCTATCTCAACTATAATAACTTTCGAGCTCTATGTTATAAGAATTTAGCACTCCGGTTACTCTTATGCTATAATAATTTTATGTTTATAATAACTTATCGTTTATATTAATTCAACAGTTTCCTCGATGGTCGACAAAAAAGGGGAAGCGAGAATCTATGGAGTTGTAGAGACCTGTTTCCCCATTTGGCATGAAGTTCGACGACGAGGCGTTCTTCTTGAGCAGTCATCTTGCCACGTTTGAGACCAGGATGAAGGTAATTAACCCATCTGAGCCTACAACTTTTGCCTGTTCTGTTCAGTTCTACAAAACAAATTCAAAATCCCAAATGGATGGGAGTTAAAAAGACGGGCTTTCACAAACACATCAAATCATGAGTTTATCCTACCTAGGAACGGTCTCCCGCCACCTTCAAACCTGAAACTTTAGCAATGAAATCCCATCTTCGATCGCCAAACAAGCCCACAAAGCAAATCAGTTGGATGTCTTCTTGCTCTGTCCATGGACCCTTTCTGGTTTCCTGTCCCTCACCCATATTAAGCTCACCAACTCATGGGTATCTTGGTGCTGAATTCTACTCATATTTATACCATCCAAATCTTAACCAGCTCACTTTACTTTGTGATTAAAATACACACAAGTTTTCATCCTCACCACACATGTGTAATGGGGCATGGCCTCCATTTACTGATAAGCTACCTTGTGCCTATGATGTAAGCCATTAACGCCAAAATAATCAAAGTAGCCGATTTGATATGTCCATGTAGCTTTCATAAACGGCCCCTTCAAATCAAACACAAGCCCAAGGGGTCAGTTTCTTTTTTTAATTGTTTCCACCACCAGATTTTCCTTCATTTTAAAATTTGACCACCAATTTGAAGTAATTAAAGCATCAAGAATGAAAAAAATGACTATATGTAGAGAAAGAAAAAGATTGTGTTTTTGAGTGAAAGAGAATAATTATAGGAGAACTGTTAATTATATTTGCCTGCAAAGAGTGAGTATAGGAGAATAAAATAGTGGGTATAGAGAAAACAAAAAGTAGTTAAAGAGAGAGTGAAAGTGGTTGTAGGTAATTCCAAACATGG
Source organism: Sicyos edulis (assembly GCA_036507275.1). NCBI lineage: Eukaryota > Viridiplantae > Streptophyta > Magnoliopsida > Cucurbitales > Cucurbitaceae > Sicyos > Sicyos edulis. The sequence continues at coordinate 6,485,110 of CM071846.1, forward strand.
ATAAAAAAGATTTATTAAATTATGATTTGGAAGACTAAGCAGGTGTACCCAAACGTGAATAAGAGAATTATTTTCATTTTTTGTGTGTCGAACACCCAATTAAATCGAATAAAGGTGGAGTTTGTGGAAGGCAATTGGCGTGAGCATTGAAGAAAGTGTTCAACGAAATGCCCCAAAGAGTTTCAATGTTGAAAAAATTACCATGTGTAGTAGAAAGTTAAAAAGTGGTTAGTGGGATCCTTTTCCCTTCCAGGAGAATGCGTGTCAAATCATTGGTAATGAGAAAGGACATCATCTAAATTCCACCAGCAGCAGCGAAAAAAAAAAATCCATCATCTAAATTTAAGCATCATGGTGTGGCTTACTTAGTCAAAGAGGGGTCTAAGGTGTAAAAAGTGATGAGTTCAATTCATTGTAACATTTACTTAGAATTAATTTTCCATGAGTTTTTTTGACATTTTGTACGATCAGACGGTATGTCTCATGTCATTAGTCAAGTTACCCGAAAGTTATCTAAAAAAAAAGAGCTAAGAACCTTCTTTTTTCGCCCACACACAATACAATGAGCTGCCCAAGAAGATAGTTCCAAAATGGTATTAGCGAAAGGGAATCGTTGAAACAGGGACAGGACAAAGAAGCACTAGCGTTGGACATGAATCAAAATTTTCACTTTGGATTGCTTTGCTCAAATGTACACCATCACACTTCCACTGTTCCTCATTATCACTTCTATTTTGGAAAAAATAATCTCATGAATATCTTGAATCTCTCAGGTGGGAAAATTTCAACTTGAATTAGCTTAGCTTGTGTTTTTGGTGTTTGGGGTTTTTAATTTGTAAAATTTAGTATAAAGCAGGTTTTGCGAGGCCTAAATCTATGTACTTTGGATAAACAACGTTGCACCTCTTAGGCGGCGGGCTAGATACCTCTCCAATCTCTTTATTCAACTTGATATTTGATGATAGATTTGAATTTTTTTTTTTTTTTTTTGCTTAAGTGTTTTAGTGGTTTGATATGATATTTTTGTTGTTATTGATTGTAGAACTTTATAGTTCCACAATTTAAATCAGACCTATAATTGATTTTTTATTTATTGAATTGTTCTCGAGTTAACAATTTTTATTTGATTTTTTACTCCGTTTTTAGTACTTCACTTGTTCCATAGTAAGGATACTGATTTCATTAAGCTAAGGCGGCACATCCGTACTAAATCCTTTCTTTTAAGGGCGTGTTTGGGGTATGAGTTACTTATTAAGAACAGTAGGTTATTATAAATATGAGTTAAGTTTAGATCCATCCATCGATTATTATAATTGGTGGATCAACCGTGAGTTGGATTAGAATAACTCAATTTTGATTGCATAAAAATGACCCCCCAAACACGCCATTAGTCATACAAGTTTTTTATTTTTATATTCTCTCATCACCAATTAGTTTTGAGTTTGGGTATTTAGATCCAATCCAAGCGGGAATTCAGTCCACAAATTTGGATAAAAGTCGAGATTTGTGAACCAAAGGGATATAACTCGTGACTGTAGAGTTGAAATGGATTAACTCAACAAGATAACCAACTGCGCCACTGAGCCTCGGTAATAATAAATTAATACTAATTGAATAAATAATAAGTAAAGGAAATTAATTAATATATTAATTAGAAATAATTATTGGATAAATATTTATTAAAAATTTATTAATATATGTGATATATTAATAATATTTAATTATTGGATAATTAAATCAGAGATAATTAATTAAGAGTAATACTTCCTAAGGAGGGGAGCCATCCTTATATGCTTATGGTACCATTTAGTGCCACAAAATTTTTGTTTGAATAATATTAAAAAGTAAAAAGTAAAAAGTAAAAAATTTGTGACACCAAATGGTGCCACATATACATTAAGGATGACTCCCCTCCGTATGACTAAAGAGGGAAGTATTTCTCATTAATTAATAGTTATTTATTAGACAAATAACCTAAAATCTATAAATAGAGGTCATAGTCTCTAGACTCTAGACATTTCACCTAGTTATCAACACTCTCAAGAATTCTCTCTCTACCCCATTATTTTACTAGGGTTAAGTGCTTCTTTTTTTTATCAACTCCAACGAGCTCTTATGTGTTGGGTGTACATGGTTTGACTTGGATTAGATTAGAGAACTTTTTTGGACCATCTCAAATTTTTGGGTTGGTTAATCCTTCAATCCGTCCAACCCTATGTTAGATTGGGTGAGTTGGATTCTTAAGTATTATAATCATTAAAAAACTCACATTCAAACAAATTATTACAATCAATCTACAAACTATTTTACAAAAAAAATACATCAAACGAGTTATTAATAATAACTCTTATAAAGTGACATCCAACACCTCGACATTGTTCTACAAAAGTAATATTAAAGGAGAAACAAAGGTAGTAGAATTCGATCAACACTCCCACTAAAATCAAGACTATGATTTGGTTCAAATATCCTATCCACACCCTTATCTTATCAAATTAAGTTTCATCTCAATCTTGTCAATTCCATCACAAAATGAAACATCCTACCATTTCGGAATTACAATACTAAGATGATCTTTTTCCCCTTACTTTACCTCCATTTACTAATAAACTAAAATAATCACATAATCGATACGGATCGAAACTACTCTTCAATCCCTCGAAAGTTCGACGTTCGAACCATAACTCCAATCCCGAAATTAGAAACATGCAGTGGAAATAAGGCATAAATTTAGAAAGCTATTGATACCATTTGGGTGAAAAGAAATAGGGGAGGAAAAAAGAAAAGTGAAAAACTTGGAAACATTATAATGAACAATATGAATTTGAAGTTTGAGTTGGTAAAATGAGATGACAGCACTAGAAAACTGATGATAAGAAGGAAGTGGAATTTGGCATCACCTGGTGTAGGGGTCTATCAGAATTCAAAAACAAACAAAGGGGCAGTTTTCAAAATTAATAAAAAAAAAAACAAAGGGGCAATAAAGTTAAAATAATAATTTGGGTGGCGCTAAGAGTATTATTGAATTTACATGACTATGAGCTGCATTGTAGACTGCGAAGCATATTGCATTTAAAGGACCCACCAAATATTTTAGAGTCTAATCTGTACGGGTGATATTTTGGTATTACCTATATTTTAAAATTTACCTATATAATCGAAGGTCAGCGACGCAGTTAATTATTTTATTTGGTGTTAATTTATTTTAACTTTACTGTTATCGATATTTGGTTTTCATATTATTTTAGGACAGTTGTGCTCTCATGTTGAGTTTGTTGATCTCCCTCCCTCCAATAGCCCGAATTAAATTATATTAGTGGATTTTAATATATATATATATATATATATATATATATATATATATATATATATATATATATTTGTGCGCTTCCCTTACGTTTTTTTTAACCTTTTAACATCAACCCTATTTATTATTTCAAGGGACAAACTACTTTTTTTTTTTTTTTTTTTTTTTTTTTTTTAATTGTAAATAAGGGACAAACTACTTGCGACGTGGAAAACACCATTTCTAACCTTCACCAATTTATTTTATTTTTATTTTTCATTTGTTTTTTTTAAAAAAATTAGGAATTCAAATGTACAAATTTCTAATTATTGATATCAATAGAATTATGTTTTTGTCGTTTACCTTTTCAATTTATGAATTAGAACATAGTATTTTAGATATTAAAGCACATATTAACATTTTGATGATTGAAAGTTTAACTAAAAAATATAATTTAATTTCTCAATCTATGTATTATTGATTCGAAAGATAAATGAATGGAGTAATTTAACTTTTAAACTTTCAATTTTTTCTATTAAAACAAATCATTTTAGTCTTCACACTATTGTATTTAATTTGTTTAAAGATTTTAAAATAAATTTGGAGTATTTAAATTATAATAATTAAAGTCATGTTTACAAATTTATTTATTTATAATTAAACTTATAAATACTACTTTTAATTATAATTTTTTGTCTTGTTATGAAAATTAACAAATGATTTTTAAATGTTGTAATTGACTAAAAATTGAGATGAACTTTATCGCAGAGACAAACAAAAATCATAATTCTCAAAACATAAAATTAAAACCAAAATTGTTATCAAAGTGCACGTGGTTTCAACAAACTTCAAAACCTAAGATTTTTTTTTTCTTTTTTAAATTTAAAAAATCATCAAATTTAATTTATAATTTCTCAATTAGTAGGTTATACATTATTACTTAAACTAGACACAATTTGAAATTGCAAAATAAAATAAAATAGTATGGAACTTTTCCTATTTTGGTTAATTTGGCAATTGATTATTTTAAGTTTGATTGGTTTTATATTTGGGGATTTTGCATGTATAACAAAAAAAAGGCAAAATATTTTCATTTATAGAACAAAATCAAAACTAATTCATTTGTAGCAGAAAATTCAAATTGAATTCTATTAGTGATAGAATTCAATCAATGATCGACTCAATCTATCACTGTTTATGTTTTCTATCGGTAATAGAAAATCAAATTGAGTTTTATCACTAGTTGAGTAATAGAAAACAATGTGTTATAAATGAATTATTTTAAAAATTCTGCTACAAAAATAATGCAAAAGGTAAAATCGGTTGATAGTAAATTCTCTATATATTAGAGAAGGCAATATTTCCCTATAGGAATTTATGCAGGGTGCCCCTATAAACCGCCACGTGGCGCTCTAAGAAAGTGCCATGTGGTTTATCTTTTTTTTTATAATTTTTTTTTCTTTTTCCTTGGATTTGCCATCTTGTCACTTCAATCTTTCCTTTCATTTTTTTTATTTCTTTTTAATAAAATCATTTTCCTAAAATCTATTAACTTTTTTTCAAAATTCATTTCACCATCTTCCCTTCCTTCTCTATCACTTTTAAAATTTGGCGTTCTATCATTTTTTCTCACAAAATTAGTTTTTATTTTCTTTCCTTTTTTTTCTTTTTTTTAATGTAGAAAATTAGTATAAATTTTATATTTCTTAAAAAATAAATCTTACACCAAGAAAATAAATATTGTTATCTATAAAGAGAACAAATAAATTATTTTATGGAGGAATGAAAGAGAGTTAGAGATTATGATTAGTAGAAAAGTGAATTTTGTTATTGTATCTTAAAACTTATTAAATCTTTTTGCTCTAAAATAAATGAATTGAAAGATATATAACATCAAAAATCAAATTGACTAAATGATTCAATATCATGATACCAATTCTTGCAACTTTAAGAAATTTATAAGTAAATTCTAACCATTACTTCAAATTTTATTTTAGAGATTTTAATACAAATTAAACCGTACATATCACATAATTTTACCATCATTGTTGAGAACTAAATTTAGCAAACATCAACAAAATAAAATCTTGCAATAATGATTCAAAATCTCATTCCAAAGACTAATAATTCACTAAATCACACATCCTAAATGATAGGATATTTCAAAACTATTCAATTAAAAGTTGGAGGCTTAAAATAAATTAACAATATAGCAAAACTTGTAACTAAAAAAAAATTACCAATTCTTTTTGACATACAACAAAACATATTTTTTTACTAAACGACAACCATATCTCCTCCAAGCCAAAAAAATAAAATAATTATATTTAATTATCTTAGAAAGATAATTATGTATAATTATTTCATTTGAAATATTTCAAAATAAAGAAATAAAATACAATTCTAAAGAAATCATCTTCAATGTGTTGAATTTTGATTAACAAGTGTTAATGTTTCCTGCAAATGAAATAAATAATATTTATAATGTATCATCACTACTAGAAAAAGCACATTCCATGACTATAATTTATAGTCATGAACACCTTTCATGACTAAAATCAAGAGTCATTATATCCGCTGTCACGTAAGGTTCAACCATGACACTATAGTAAAAGTGTCATGATAGAATCAATTATGACACTATATTAGAGTCATAGATGAACCACTAATGACACATATATAGAGTCATTGATGAATTAATAACGACAATTTTCAAGTTTCATCGTAGAACTAGTTATGACATTTTATCATAGTCACGTTTGATCTATTAATGACACATATATAGTCATGATTGAGTCATTTATGACATTTTATTTTAGTCATGGTTGAACCATTAATGACAAACATATATAGTCATTGAAGGAATATTAATGACATGTTAATATTGTCATTATAGCTAGCTTATATATTGACATTTTTTTATAGTCATCAATTTATGTGATATGACTATTTATTTATATCAATTTATTAGTTTTCATGTCACTGTTTGATGTCTATTTACAACCTGTTTTGTTTGTGTATTTACCTGTCAAGAAATATTTATAATATGCATCCCACAAATCTTATTCAACAAATATTATTTGATATATGACTAAATAATTTGAAAAAAATCAATATCAATAAATTTTATAATTCTTAAAATGTCTACACGAAGTTTGAAAACTAAAAAGTTTACAATATAACAAAGAAGCATAGTCTGCTATCCCTTGTGCAAAGTATACGTGATTTGACAATTTGCACGATAACTGTAGATGCAAATGATTCTTCACCTTGAACAAAGTACCTGCACATTGTAGTAATAAAGGTTTGAAATAAAAGTTGCACTAGAGAATATAAATATTAATAATATATTTATCATTTATATCAAATAGCAACTGTCCATTTATTCCAAACACTAAACTTAAGTTGGAGATCCTTGTGAACCTTGTATAAATAATATCTCACAAGTAAATGATTCTTCTGAAGAAAAATCACTAACAGAGATTAGCCTAGAGTAGTATCACCCTATTCCTGAACAAGCAGCGGTTTTCTAAAGTCCATTTCTAAAAATTTGGTCATTAGATAAATGGATAAAGACCAAAATTGAGCGATAGAATACAAACTAACAAAAATGTCAAATTATGTTTTCTATTTTAAGATAAATATAGGTTAAAATTGTAACGATGCATGTGATAATTTGTAAAGTAATAGCCATCTATGGGTGATGTTTGTTCTGAATATCAAATTAAATGAATGAAAGAGTTAGTTATATGGGTCATGATTACCATTTAGACATTCACAATATAATAAGTTAATATATTTTCATTTTTATATAAATAATGGAAATCTCAAGTATAATCAATGCTTCTTGGTCCAACAACCACAAACTATTGGTTTCTAAAACAGAGTATGTAAATTAGAGCTTTGATAGCCAGAGCTATGAACTTATCAAAAGGGTCCTTTATACCAAAACCAAACCTTAAACCTTAAACCTTAATTCATAAATGTTAAAACTACAGAAAAAACTTCCAAGAGTTAGAATTCAGATTTTCAACATTTAACTAAGTCTCATAGTAGCAGTTTGAAATTTGTTGGAATTTACCTGATGCAAACTTAAAGATAGATGAGTAATCTAACCTCGTTAAGAGTTTTTCGTGTTTTGATTGCCAAAACTGTTGTAGTTGGGACTAAAACTTTAGTTACATGGACTAAAACTTCATGCAATATACAATGCAATCTTAAGTTGAAGCTATCTCATAATTAAAATTTGAAACTCAACTAATTTGTAGAAAAAAGAGGATTGATATTAGCATTACACATAAAACATATTAAAAAACAATGCAATAAAAAAATTAATATGTTATATCATACCTCATAAAAATTTTTGAAAAATGTCGGATGTGCATCAATAGTGCTCTCCATCTAAATCAACCCAAAAAAGAGCTTATTAGCCATTTTCTTTAGCTGCTCATCACAAAAGAAATGAGTTCAAACTGAACTAATGGCACTAGCTCTCTACACAACAAGCTCTAAACCTAAGCAAGAGAGAAAAAATAAACACGAGAATACAAATCGAAAAGAAAAACAGAGGAAGAGAACTCAAGTATAAATTGTACACCTTTTAATGACTCTAAACAAAGCCCTATAAACCAAAGAAAAAGAATACCGTGCAACTACCAGTAGAGAAGTACTCAAAAGAGTTGTACTCAAGAGCAAAGTTGTAAGAGGTTGGTGCGAACAACTCACCGAACGAGGATAAGGAGAGAAAGGGTTCGAAAGAAATCAAAACTTGGAAAAATAGAAGAAAAAGAAATGTTTACCCTTCTTGGCTACATAACTCTTAACAAGAAGTGAAGAAAAGATAAGAAGAAGCACAAAAAGAAAAATTGGATTCAAAATATTAAAAGATAAGAAATTCACCTTAATCCAAAGAAAATATGAGTTATTAGTGTTGATCATACTCGCAAAATATGAAGACAAAGATTGATCGAGGACAACCACACCACCAGTGCCTCTAAGAAGATTTTACCGCACCCACATGCCACCAGCTATAGAGAATTCACTAGAATAAAACACAATGTAGAGATTTCAGAAACCGCATATACTGGCGCAATTGAAGGGACAAAGCATCATTGCGAGCTTCAAGGCAAGTGATCGTGAAAATGCCAGAACCTACTAATAGAACTATAATTATATAGAATAAAAGTAGCATTCCTGTAAACTAAACCAATCATGATAAGTAAAACTTGCAAAGAATAAACACAAGAGATTTTGGATGAATACAAGTATAAAAAATAAAATAAAATAAAAAGAGTTTTTGTACACCCTCTTGTAAAAATTACCAATTTTATTGAGCTTGGTATGAAAAATTGGCCTATTGTGATTCTGACATATCATAAATTAGTGGAGTGAAACCTAAATAGATTTAATGGAAAAAAAACATCTAAGCAGGACACAATGAAGTATCCAATTGAGGAAAATAGATGAATCAATGTATCTTGTATTTCTAGTCTTTTGTTTTGTTTATTAATTTATATTGATTTTTTTAGTACTTCTCATAAAAATAGATTAACCTGGATGAGATAAAGAATAATTTTAAGTGGGGTTGAGATCTCCATCTAATATGAAATTTGTGTAATTGGTAATTTAAGGGGGGAAAAGTTTAGCTCCTTTGAAGAAAAAAAAACATTATTACTGTTGAAATTTAAGTGAAGTTGCATTATCTTACTAAATTCCAACTCTTTTTTTTTTTTTTTTTTAATTTAATAAGCACTTAACACACACCACTTGCAAAGTCTCCTCATACACCTGCATTCTAACCTCATCTTGAATCCAATCTAACAAAGTCAAAATAGAAAAGAAAAATGCAAGGAAAATGGAGAAAAACAACAAAGAAGTTTACAACAATAAAATAAAATATAGATTAGTATAGCATGGAAATAGAAATTCTAATGAGAGAAACAAAAATTCTAACAGGATTTTTTTATTCCTAGTAGATGAAGCAGTAAATAGAAATTGAGAGTAAAAATATAGATTAGTATAGCATGAAAATAGGCATCATACAAATGTTAAGTTGAGTACCCTAAAACTAGCTACAAATTGTAAACTTCTTATGAGAGAAACAAAAATCGTAAGAAGATAATGAGAGAAACACAAATCTAACTTGCAAAAAAGAAGACAATCAAGACTGAGCACTATTGAGAGAAATCGTACCTCTTATGTAGTCGAAGAAATTCTGTGCCCTAGAAATTCGAAGAAAGATGGAGAACGCCCTAGAACCACAAATCGCAGCCTAAAGCGCGTTTTCACGGAGTTTCGGCGTCTGAACGAAATAGAAGCAACATAAAATGTGAGAAAACAAAAGGAACAAATTTACAAAGGTGATTGTGTAATTTTTGGGATCATAATAGTGCTCAACTACTTGATATTAGAGATTTGGTTGAACTTAGGAAAGTAGGTAGCCACGATATTAAAAAGTTGGGCAAAAAGCTGTGTGGTTATTACTTACAAAGGTGACGATAAGCCTGGTTTCTTGAAGAAGCTTGCTTTGAAGTTCAAGGAGCCACAAAATACCACATTGTTCATCTTGGACAAGTAAGACTTTGAACTAGAGTTAGCAAATGACCAATTTAGCCTATTGCCCTGTTTGATGGTTTGTAAAAGTTAACTATATAAACTACCAGTGTTAATTGTTAAAACAATGACAGGACTAATAGGTACCATCTAGCTATACTAAATCACTAAGTTGAAGATATTTCAATTTTGTTCTTTTTGTTCACAAATCAATTAAGATGCATTTACCCTCCAATTTTGTTTGTGAAGTCAAACAGATATCAAAATATTTAAGTTTGGAAAGTGAAAGCAAGAATGTATATTAAAGTTTTCTATGGAAATTTGAAACCATCTGGTAGTCTACAATCATGGTTATTATGACTGCTAATGTTTGATAATGATCCGCTTAAGTTTTGCTGGAAGACAGATATGATGGGAACTCTGAACTCGTCGCAGAGTTGATCGTTGTAAATGGATTCAAAGCTACTTTTGCAATTAAAGATGGTGCAGAAGGACCTCGTGGATGGACGGTTACACCCATATTCTTCTTTTTCTCCAAATTTATATTCAAGGATTTTTTTTTTCAGTGTGTTTATGTAAATTTTCATTTTGATCTGTGTCTTGTGCAGAATAGTGGTCTTCCTTGGTTAACACCAAAGTCACCTTTGAGTTTTAGCAATCTAACAGATGCTATTCTTTGGTGTGTTTGGAGTATGCATCTCTATTTCAATTTATTTATTTTCTCTGTTTTTTAAATAGCAATGCTTTAATTTATAAGAAAACATTCATTTTTCCCATTTGGTGTTATCTTTCTGGTGGTTTGTGTTGGCTAAAAATTATGGGTTGTCTGTAAGATTCTTGATTGAAATTTATGTGTAGGAGGATTCAGAAGGTTTCCCACCTTTGTTTACTCTTGTGCAATATGTTGATTGTGTGATGGATACAATGGAAAAACAAACAAACAACAATATTTGAGAATATAAAGAAGTTTATGTTGATTCTTTTGTTGCTCTTTGTGTAAAATAAATTAGGATTCTCGCTAACTCAACTCATTTTATAATAGGGAGGAATCGAAAAGAACGGTTAAAAATGGAAAGAAATCAAAAGAAAATCAAAATACCATTGAACCCTAGCGATGGTGGTTGATTTACGACGGTCATGGTTCAATGCTCCATGGTGGTTACACTTTTAGCGGCTGATTGAAGACTTTCATGGAGGCTTCAATTTTGCAAAAGAAGGAGAAGGAAAATGAGGCTGATCGGGCGTGAAGGGAAATGAATAACCCTAGAAAAAACTTAAGTGCAAAGAGGGAAAACAAAATTGCATTCATGACTCTAAATAATAATCATAATTTTGTTAAAATTCTAAATGAAAATTTTCTTCCGCTTTTATGCTTTTAATGACTCTAATTTTTTTTATTCTCCTAAAATTGCATTTTTAGAAGTGTCATTGAAGGTGGTTTTTTTAGTAGTGCATAAATGTTTAGATTAGAAAAGCTACCTCAAAAACTTACATCGAGTAACTGAGTGAATGACATGTTAATTTGCCTATCCATGTCATTATTGCAAGATTTTATTTTGTTAATGTTTGCTAAATTTAGTTCTCAACAATGATGGTAAAATTATGTGATATGTACGGTTGAATTTGTATTAAAATCTCTAAATTAAAATTTGAAGTAATGGTTAGAATTTACTTATAAATTTCTTAAAGTTGCAAGAATTGGTATCATGATATTGAATCATTTAGTCAATTTGATTTTTGATGTTATATATATTTCAATTCATTTATTTTAGAGCAAAAAGATTTAATAAGTTTTAAGATACAATAACAAAATTTATTTTCTTGGTGTAAGATTTATTTTTTAAGAAATATAAAATTTATACTAATTTTCTACATTAAAAAAAAGAAAAAAAAGGAAAGAAAATAAAAACTAATTTTGTGAGAAAAAATTATAGAACACCAAATTTTACAAGTGATAGAGAAGGAAGGGAAGATGGTGAAAATGAATTTTGAAAAAAATTAATAGATTTTAGGAAAATGATTTTATTAAAAAGAAATGAAAAAAAAATGAAAGGAAAGATTGAAGTGACGAGATGGCAAATCCAAGGAAAAAGAAAAAAGATAAATTAAAGAAAAAAAAGATAAACCACGTGGCACTTTCTTAGAGCGCCACGTGGCGGTCTATAGAGACACCCTACAGAAATTCCCGCAGGGAAGTATTGCCCTATTAGAAAATGATGATAACACCAACAAGTACACTACCTTAATCATACATATATGGAGGAATTTGAATCTTTTCACCTCTAATTGTTTTTAACTACACAAAATGATATCACTACTTATTTAAATTTTTTTCTTCTTAAATTGGTATACCGTTTAATTTTGATTTTGAGAAAGAAATTAAACTTATTTTTGTAATCATAAGTATGAACCTCTTTTAAAATGTCAGGAATTTCTTGAAATGAATTTTTTCTTTCCTCTCGACGTGATCTTTTCCTTTCTCTTTGTGATGGTTTTGTATCTAATGACAATTTTTAGTACATATTGGAGAAGGGGGACAAATACGGATTCTCGGGCTCGAACCTGGGACGCTAGTATTGAACTGATTTACAATCAAACAATGAAACCATTACGCCACTAACTCATTCCGTCTGTGCCATATATTCCTTAATCAAACTTTCCAACGATATTCCAAGGATATGTTGCTGCATATTGCTCTTTAATAAGGCATATTGCTCCTTGGTTGAATTAAGAAATTTGATTGAACTGATGGTTGAATCCTGGAATTGATGATTGAATTAATTTTCTATTAGATTTTAGTAAAATTATAGGAATGTTAAGAGAATATTCAAACTCAATGAAGATTACGAGTCACTAATGTTTCATGACAACATATGAAAACAAAACACTATTAAGTATTGATAAAACTTATTTACGAAGGAAATAAATAATTGTTTTTGTATTCCTATTACTTAGGCAGATTATTAGTTTTTTTCTATTTTTTTTTTTTAAATAAACGATAATAAATCACTAGATTTGCATCATCTCTTGTGGGCTTGTCATGTGGCAATAGTTTTTTTTTTTTGAGAAACATGTGGCAATAATTTATATAAGTGACATCTAGTAATCTATAAATATATATTAAATACATAGGATAATTAAAAGTATTTATGAAGATAAGGTACTTTATTATAGCTCCACACGCATTGATGCATAATAAAATAACATTTTATTTGTATTTTCATTAGGCATATTGGTTGGTGATCTAATCATATTATCTTGGAGCCATTCCAAATAAATGCAAAATATATCTTTGGCTTGAGTTGTTTGTCGACTTCTCACAGTATTTACATGGATTATTTTCATTATAATTCTCACTTTAACCATGAATATAATAACTCTCAAAGCCTATAATATATGATGGAAAACTTTAATGAGATAAAATAATCACTGTACATCACGAATCTACCAAAAATTGATTAATAATAAACAATACAATCAATTATTTTTAGATATTCATATTAGTCAATTTATGACAGATTCATGATGCATAATGAAAAATTTTAATGAGACAAAATAATCGTCGTACATCACGAATCTGCCAAAAATTGACTAATAATAAATAATGCGATCATTAAAGTGATTGAACCAAAGTCAACATATCAGTTCCCAAATGAGAATATTTGCAATTTTAATGAGACAAAATAATCTGTTCTTACCAATCTGCCAATTTTAATGAGACAAAATAATCTGTTCTCTTTTTTATCTAAAGGTGGTAGGTTGACTTTGGTTCAATCTGTTCTTACCAATCTACCTACCTATATGTTATCTGTTTTTAAGGCTCCTTTAACTATTTGCAAGAAGATAAAGAGAATGATGAGAAACTTTCTTTGGAAAGGTATGGATAACAATGGTGGCTCAAATTTGGTGAGATGGGATTTAGTGACTTTTCAAAAAGAGTGTGGCGGCATGGGCATTCAAAAAATTCATGATCAGAACTTAGCTCTTCTTGGGAAGTGGATCTGGTGTTATGTTAATGAAAAAAACTCTTTATGGAGACGTGTTATACATGCCAAATATGATGCCAATTCTCCGGGCAATTTTCCCTCAATCTGTCGTCATACTAGTGCTAAATCACCTTGGTTTCACATCACTCCTCTAATGGGCATCATGTCTGAAAATATCTCTTGGAAGATTAACAATGGTCATAATACACTATTCTGGTATGACTCTTGGGTTGCCGAAGGCCCTTTACATATTGCTCATAGACGATTTTTTGCTAAAGCAAAATCTAAATGTATCACTATAAAAGATGTCTGGAATGTTTCTGAAAACAGATGGGACCCAAACCCATTTCGCCCATTATTAGATCGCGAAACTGAACAATGGAGTGTGATATCCGAGAGGTGGCCGCCGCTCCTGAGTCTCCCTCACATGGAAGATGTTGCTATATGGAAGCCTGCTGCTAATTCCATCTTTTTTGTTGGATCCCTCAAATTGCTTCTTGCTTCTAATCCAATTGAGAGGAGGGGTACAATTATATCGAGCAATTTTTGGAGGACTGTGATCCCCAAAAACATCAAGGTTTTTTGTGGACCTTGTTCAATGATGGATTAAATACAATGAGACTTTACAAATGGAGAAGAAGATCCCAATCTCTCTGTCCTAGCTTTGGTGTATTATGTGTAAAAGAATGATGAAACTGCTAACCATCTTTTTTTGATTTTGTGATGTTGTGAAGGAGCTTTGGGCTAAAGTTAATCCTCTTTTGTTTCAATCTTTTACTCATCTACAGGTGGCTGATTTCATTAAATTGTATATGGACTCCCCTATCACTACCCAAAAATCAACACTGCAGATTTGTTTTGGGGCAGACATTTTATGGAACTTATGGAAGGAGAGGAATTTTAGATTATTTGACAACAATTTCGTGGAGAGATCTAATTGCCTCATTATGGAATAGCATTTTACTTAATATGGCTTGTTGGTGTTACAAATCTCTCTTATTTAAAGACTATGACATAGCTTCCATCGCTCTTAATTGGAAAGCTTTTTTGTAATATCTTTTTAGTATGCTCCTTGCATGTTTTTTGAATGGAATGAATGTGTCTTTTTCCAAAAAAAAATAATGCGATCAGATATTTTTAGATATTCACATTAGTCAAATTTTGACAGATTCGTCATGTAAGATGAAAAACTTTAATGAGACAAAATAATACATCACGTTCCAAATGTGAATATCCAATCACTTGCAAAATTTAAATGGTAGCCGAAGACCACAAGGATGCAATTGTTCAAAGCAACGTAATTCTGTCCAAACTAAATCCACCAAAAACATTTGGGACATAAGTGATGTCAAACCCAGCACAATTGTCAAGCTTCTTCCAGCGCCTAATGTTTCAGACTGAAACAAATAAATGGGAAAATAAAATAAAGAAGAAACTTAGGATGAAGAATTTCGACTGTGCCGCCTAGATCTTCAAACTGCACTCTTTTTAATATTAGTACAAATTGGAGATGGAGGACCATAAACCTTACGCCTCTAAAATAAATAAAAGATAAATACCAATTTTCGGGAAATCCTTTCAATCTAAGCACTTATTAACTTAATGTTTTGATACCATGTCAATCATAATAGAATAGAATATAATTGGGGGTTTTGCATGTATATTAAAAAAAAAAAAAAAATTCATGCATAGCACAATTCCCAAACTTATTCATTTGTGGCACAAAAGTGATTGAAGTCTATAAGTTGAACTGATAGAAGTCTAAAGTCTATAAATTGAACTGATAGAAGCCTATTAGTTGATTGATAGGAGTCTAAAGTCTATCAGTTGAACTGATAGAAATCTAAAATCCATCAATTGAATTGATAGAAGTCTAAATAGAAATTTTGGGCAAAATGTACTATGAATGAAATTATTTTAAAAAATGGGCTACAATTGTAATGAAGAGCCAAAAATATGCTATGGAGGATAAATTCCCAAAGTATTATTATAAGGGGATTTTGCATATATATTTTTTAAAAAAACAAAATAATTCCATGTATAGCACAATTTCCAAACTTATTCATTTGTGGCACAAAAATGATTGAAGTATTTGCATTGTTCAATCACTCAAAATCGATTGAAGTCTATCAGTTGTATTGATAGAAGTCTAAAGTCTATCGGTTAAACTGGTAGAAGTCTATTAGTTGAAGCGATAGAAGTCTATCAATTGAACTGATAGAAGTCTGATGATGTTAGAATAGCAATTTTGGGCAAAATGTGCTATGGATGAAATTATTTTTAAAAAATATGTTATGGATGAAATTATTTTTAAAAATATGCTATAATTATAATGAAGAGTAAAAAATATGTTATGGAGGATAAATTCTCAATATAATTCAAATCTTTATTTGTTAAAGAGGATATATAACAAATTAGAAAGAAATTTTAACGAGGAAATTAAAATAAAAGACAAAACTAAAATAAAAGACTAACTGACCTCGATAAATCTAACAAACCTCTCCGTCCCTCACTTTTTTTTCTTTTTTTGAAATTAGAAAATTGGAGCTTAGCTCCACAATGAAATATAGAAGCAATAAAGACATAAAAAGTATCTACAAATTAATGTTACATGTAAACTATTTATATTTTGGATAATGATTTCTTCGAGAAATTATAGGCTTCATCATATGTAATTCAAAAGAGTTGAAAGCACGAAGAAGGAATTCCCTTCAACTTTTATTGTGCGTGAAATTAAAGAAAAACTAAACAATTGTTTTACTTGTTAAATCACCAACTCAAAAGTTTTAGCTTAACACTCTCCTGGCTTGGAAGAAATATAAACTAACACTTTCTCTTATATATGAGCTTGAATTAATTTATTTTATCTCATACATGTGTTCTTTACATATTCTGAGGAAAGACCATCTTAAATGTAGAAACCCAAAGGAGATGAGAAAATCTTAAGCTACGACGACAACGTCGCAAGCGACTTTACAAAGCTATGGCTACATTCATTGTAATGAGCTAGTTAGTAGTATTTCAATTTTGTATAAACTAACTGTATTATGGTTTAAGACCAATAAAAAGTAGGAAAAAAAAGTTACTAATAGTGTAATAAGCCAAGCCAATCGGATCAACCGTACCATACTAATAGTTGTTTAACAAACGGGATGGGTACCTTTCACTATTCCAATTATCATATAAATTTTTGTTTGAACAGAAAACTTCATTGAAATGAGGAGAAAAATATGAAACACACATAGGCGAATTATAAGATGACATGCCAATTATAAATGAAAAATGATGAATGGTTATAGAAGAAAAGTGTGTTTATTTTTAAAAAATGATTTAAAAATTGAAAGAATTGATTCTAGGATTCGGTCAAAAAACATAGATACATCTCTAAATATTCTTCTATTTCATTCACCCAAACAGTAAAAAGATATGCTCGAAATTTTTTTAAAAAAACACATCGAATTCATCTATATTGGTGGTTTCTTTTTTCCTTTTTATCAAAAGCAAAAATAACAATAAACAATGCTGTCGACTAAGAGAGCCCAAATTGGTGGTTTTGACTGTTGAAGCAATTGACAAGCATAGGTTAGAATCCTAATCTATTGCTTTCATAAGCTAGGAAGCAGAACAATATAATCTGAATTTTATTAAAACTACCAAAATAAATATAAAAGCTTCTAAGGCCTCATGCCTCTAAAACTACTCTCCAAAATCGATCCTTCCAAAGTTCCTCACTTGATCTCAACCTATCTAAGAAACTTATCAATTAATTACAAAAAGAACAAACAAAGAATCACTCCCCACTCTCCTTGAACTCGAGGTCTAGTCCACGACATGGATCGACAGGAAATAAATAAATATATTTGCTACAACACATTTGAGTTTACACACATTAACAAAATATTTGCAAATCAAATTGATTACAAAATTGACTTACAACTCGGGGCAAAATAGTAAAGCGAAAAATTAATTTGCAAAAATTTACTAAACATGAAAGTGAACTTAGCAATATCTATTGGTTTTATAGGATATTAAGCAGAGACAAATCTACGAGCTTAACCTCGAAACCAACTGACGATACCTTTCGGAAGTTGAGAACTGAAGAAGACGACCTACGCTGTGTAAATATCATTCATAATGCCCTGAAAGAATCAGCTCAGAAAAGTTAAGAAAAAATAGCAAAATCATAAAGAAGCACCGGGAATAACATTTTTTAAGAATATTTGACTCATACTTTAAAACTTCCCTAATATAAATAATAGAGTCAAAAGTGGCCGAATAAATTATGAGATTTAATTAATTTGAATGGTAGAAATAATTGCTCTACAAATGCCAAATGGTGAACCCAAAGCAGCATTATCTTCCGGAGACATGTTGAGAATCTCACATAGAAAATATGAGAGACCTTCGATATTAAAGGCTACTACGAAAGTGGCTTTTAGCAAAGTAGAACAAGAAATTGGAGATACCAAGTTTTTTGGAGGTTGTAACCTTTCATGCCATACTAGTGTCCACTGGATAGCTTCCTAGCACTCTCATAAGCGTAGCAAACTCCTGTCAAACCAATTTGTCATTTCCTGTTCACCTGCCGGTGTGAAGATTTATTTCCTAAATATTGTTCGGAAGATTTGAGGGAACACACCTTTAAATGCCTGAGGGCATTTTGTGCATTTTGGTCAGCCATCGATGCTTCAAAATCAACATAGAAAAGATAGTCGAAGTATCTGCCATAGAGAAAAGAAAAGAACGTGAGAGGAAAAGAGGAAACTTTCAAGCCATTGAAATAACTGGAAAATTCACACTTATGCAGGAACAAATCTATTGGCAAGAGTAAATAGAACATATGGCAGAAGCTTCGTTGGGATGTACTTTGAAGATCCATTATCGTCAGAAGCTCGTAATGGCTGGTTACGCAAAGGTCGGCTTTCAATCTGTTTAAGAAAACAACCAGTGCTTAGCTATCTGCATGTACAACAAGTTCCCTGAAAAGAATCCCAAAACTCAATTGGAAAAACATAAACACCTTTGTCAGGTTGATTTGGCGAAGAGCAAAAACTGCAAGTGCCTTGAAAAGAATTCCCGGACCCTCCTCTAATGAGAAAACTATACTTGTCTGAAAAGGCAGTGAACATATTATATATATACAATTTGCTTATGCCAAGCAACAGGTCCATGAATACAAAAAAGTAGAGGAGCAAAAACTTTTTTCCTCCTAAAAGGGGGCTAACCTTGAATGGTCTATCAGTGCCTGGAATTATGGGCTCTCTTGCTAGCATTAGAAATCGAGTTACATTGTCAGAGTCATCCTAATAGAAGAAAAGAAAATTGGTAATCGGTGAAGCATTAGGATATTAGGCCTAGAGAATGATAAATAAATACATAAGTCACCTGAATATCTTCGGCCAGTATATTCAAGCCATATATAGATGCAGCCAACGAGCTAGCAACGGCTCCTGCATCTTTTAGTTGGTGAAAAGCAACATGCTGCATAATACGCAAAGTCCCATCAACAATGACTCTGAACAAGCAATCTAATTTGCATTGTATGCATACAAAATTATGACAATTTGAATGAAATTCACATATGATCATCGGATCATCAAGGCTTCTTATTGAGTGTGACTGATAAGTAAACATCCACATACATCTGACTTGACTCCTCAGTGTATCTCTAATGACCCATTATTACAAATTAGAAAATAAAAAGATGAGATTTCCATAACTGAAGGCCAAAGAAGGAAAATAATAATAATAACAATAGTAACAAAATGGTAATGGAACAACCAAACTCCAGGTACCTTTGCAGCACCAGCAGTATCGTCCACGGCTTCTCTGACCAATCCTATCCTTGTCAAAGTGTTTTCACACTGAGCAAGAGCCTGAAACAAGAACGATGTTAAGCCGGAAGGAGGAGAGGGGAGGGGGATTTAAGCATGTACATACAATAAGACTGCTCTGGTTACCTGTGGATGACTGAGCACCCTTTTCAGTTCCTCAATTTTAACACCATGATTGGCTAGTAAGCAATGACGAACTGCAAATTTTACTTCACCAACTATATGCAACCTATGTCGAAGCAGAAGATCATAGTTTCTGTGGATGCTTCCACCTAAAGAGTTCTCTATTGGTAAGACGGCTCTATCTACAATCCATCGCTCAACAGCCTAAATTGAGAAGAAAGATAAACGAATCTTTTCATCATCTTATATCTAAAATCATATCAAACAATAATGTACTTAAGAAACACAACTCTAATTGAGCAACCTTATGCGATCATCAGTTACATATCTTTCTAAAATATAAACATTCCAGACCAATTAAATAAATGAGAGATCAATGTCTAGTTCGTTCTCCTGATATCACGAGTTAAATATTATCCCTAATTCCTAACATCCTGAAAATTATATATATGGACCATGATAAAGAAATCAATGTAAGAAATGAAAAATGCACAATCCAAAGTCCAGTGCACATGGGTTCGAATCTCCCACCCCTAATAAACTAAAAAAAAACTTATTGTAAATCTCATACTAGCCTATTATATAAATACGTCAATTACAACTCGAAGTATTCTCGATTTCAGGTTTCGTCTCAATTGCCCTCCTAATAACCGTAATTGAAGCATTTGTTGAGTAAATTTTCACGATTCGATTACTTACTTCAAAAGCAGCGTCAAATTGTTCGCAGGGAACAGCCTCGCAATTAGGATATGCCTTAGCCGCCGCCGCCTCACTGTACGCACCAGAAACCCCCTAAAAGCACACAAACATTCAATCATTCAAATGCAAGAACATGCATTCAAATCTAAACCACGAGCTTACAGCATCAGAGATGCTAGGGACATATTCACCTGGTAGGCAACTCGAAGGCGAGATTCAGTGGAGACAGAGGACTTGGTCGATGTCAGAGGCCCTGCAACACGAAACAAATCCGAAAACAATTCCCGAAATCTATAAAAACGCAGTAACTCGGAAATGGAAGAAACATACTCGGTAGCGTGCTTGGATCTTTGATTACAACTTCAAAATGAGAATCCTCCAGTGCACACTTCGTTTCAAGGAACCGGGATTTCTTGCCACTGCCGCCGTAGAGATCCGAAGAACAGCAAAAAAGCCGGTTCCGGCAACAATGAGAATCAAAGATTAAGCAGTCCCGGCGATCGGACGGCGATGATCTGGTGAAACTATGAAGTGGAGAAGGAGCTATGGAAGATCGCGATAAAGAAGTCGCCATTGCCGATGAGAAGCCCTCCACAGTAAGAGAGAGAAACGCGGGAGAGAAGAGAGTTAGGCTTGCAGCTTTTTTAACCGAGCAAGATTACTTAATCCCGTTTCATAAATATCTAATTTTGTTTCTAAATGCACCAAAAATTTTAAACGGCGTGTCTGTGTTTATATTTTGATTATATTGATACATAATTATACTAATAAAAAAATTGTTCAGATGTTGTATGTTTTGTTGATATACATTTTTTGCAAAATTTGTATTTTTAAAAGGTTAATATACGTATTTTTGGTAAAATTTGTAACATATATATTTAATTTATTTTTACCTATCTCATCGTCACCTCTTTATTTTCTCATTCTTTGATTTTTTAGGATTCTTCTTCTTTAATTTTTTTTAAAATCATTCTTTTTCTTTAATTAAAACTATATTTCATTATCATTCTTATGAAATATATCTAATCATATAAGTTGTAAAATTTTATCAAAACTATTTAATTAAAAACTTAATGAAGGGGCAATTGAAATTAATTAAAATATGATTAAAAATTTAATTAAAATACCATTCATATAAAATAGTTTTAAAAATGATTATCTCTAAGAAAGTGTGATGAAGTAATTTTTTTTAAAAAAAAATGAAATTTTTTATTTTATTGTAGGAAAATAATAATTCGAAGGTCTTTTTAGATAAATATGATATGACATTTAATATACTATTTATGTTTCTTAGAAACTTCTCATCCTCTACATGTTTTTATAAAGCTAATTACGAGCATGACAAAAAGTAGAATTATTTTTTCTTTTCTTTTTTTTGAGGAAAGGTAGAATTTAAACTAACACAAATATGTAAAAGCAATAAAAGTATAATAACAATAATTATAAAATAAAATAAAAAATAATTGAAAAACAAAAGGTGTATACATTATACACATTTTAAAACTAATTTACACTATTACTCGATAATGATAAATTAAAAATCATTATAACGCAAAAATTTATTATTGAAAATATGAATATGAGGGATCAATATACAAAATATATGCTATTTAGATGTATCTTGTAACATCTTGAAAACAAGGTTGTTCATGAAGAAAAGGACGTAGAACTTAAAAATAAAAAACTTGTAAAAGCTAAGAAGAAAAATAAGATTGTTCATGAAGAAAAGGACATAGAACTAAGAACTTAAAAATAAAAAAATTTGTAAAAGCTAAGAATTCTTCTTAAAACTTATGAAAGTGGATCATAATTGAATTGTAAGAGAATAAATTTTTTGCAAGTGGTTTAAAAAAATAACATTCCAACTTTTAACCATATATTTATTATCAAAGTGTAATTGCTATTTTTTTTAATTAATTTTAATCTGTAAATATATTGTTATTAATTAATGATTCAACTAATTCATTAAAAAAAAAAAAAGAAGATTCAAATTACTCACGTGTAGGAATTAATTATTTTTTATTTAATAATATTAATATTTATGTTTTTTAAAAATGTCTTATACCTTACTTAATTTTACAAAGTTAGAGGTTCTTATAGAATCCTTACAAGAACTCACAAATGAGGCAACTTTAACAAATTGATCGCAACCAAGAGTTACGTTAGAATAGCGAAGAACTCTTAGATCAAACTTAGAATCTATGATAGTTTTTTTTAATCAACAGTCTACGATAGATACTCTTATATATCAAGACAACTCACTTCAAAATTAGTTTGTTCAAGACTAATTCAATGAAATGATTTAACTTCAAACATAAAGTAAGATTTAATGAAAAACACATCAAATGAGATTCGAGAAAACACAAATTTTGATATTCAATAATCTATCCAAAATGAGGCATTACAAGTCTTTCTAAAGGGCAAATAATTATGCATGCCTCGGAATACAAAATTATTCTAAAAGGATATTAAATGCATTTTTGTGAAAAATAAGACTAAATAGATATTATTTTAATAAACTCCAACAAGTCAAGTGCACATCAATTAAGAGGCTTAAATAATGAACAATAAATCCAACTTAACTCTTCCAAAAGTCATTTGCAATTATGAGAATGTTCACGAAGTTTGAAAATGTAAGAGTCCCAAAATATGTCATATGTTCACAAATTCTGGCAAGTATTTTTTGTCCTCTATGCCATCTCTCAACTACAAGACTTTTTTGTGTCATCTCGATTTCATTCCTCTTTTAACTTGTTGTGTCGATGTTACAAATAAAATAGGGCTAAAAAAGTTTGGTCTCTTCTTGTGTGTTGAAATTTTTTAGATGTAATGTAACTTATGTCCATTTTCTCAGCAGAATGGAGTCGCGGGCGGTAAAATCAACCATGTTTCCCCTATCTCTGCTGCCCTTACTTTTTTTTAACAAAAAACTTTATTTTATCCATTTAATTTTCAAACAAATTTATATCTGTTGGTGAAATTATCTATGCATATGAATTTTTTTATTTAATAATTAACATTATAATTGAAACTTATAGATATTTCTAAGAAAATCTAACAATTTAAAATTACTGTCTAAAAAATATAAAAAAAATGGAAAAGAAAAAAATTAAATTAAAAAAAATCCGCACGGGGAACTAGATCCCCGAGGAAAAAAAACGTGAATTTTCGCTGAGACGAGGATTAATTTTTGTGGTGGGGATGGAGAAACCAGCCCGACTCGTCCTTGTGGACATCTCTATGCATATGTCTTTTAAATCTTTTTTGCATTAATCCTTGTAATAGATCATTTGCGTAAATGTAATGGATCGCTGGTTAGATTTGTAAGTAACTTATTATCATCTTAAAGATTGTAACACATAAGTGCTTGAATGTTATAATAAACACTAATACAAATGTAACCTAACACAAATTCAAAAATTGAAGGTTTTATATCCATTGTTTATGATTTTATAACCATCAACTAGGTAGTAAATGAAGCTTGTTTTGAAGTAGCTTGAAAGTTGTTCCATTAATTGATACTTGTCTTTCGTTAAATAGACCTTAAATGTACTTGAATTAATTTAATACAACTTCATTTCAAACTTGAATACAAGTTGAATCATCATAAATAATATTTTTTGTGCATTTAATGCAATTCCATAATAAAACTCTTGTATTCTTTATTATAGTGGTAGAATTCATATCATGTTAAGTCTTTTTTTTTTTTTTTGAAACAAGGATAACCACGCCCGTCCCTAGGCTAGACACTGAGAGTTATTGAAGGAGTAATGTCACAACAGAGTCTCGAACCTGGGATCTTGAGGAGAGCATATCCTCAAAGCCCAAGTCTTCAACCACTGTGCCACCCCTTGGAGACCATGTTAAGTCTTTCTAAGCCGAGAAAGAGAGGAGTATTGATTAATATAATTAAATTTCCTTCTCCGATTTTTCTTTTAGTCAATAAAGACATCCCTACAGTCAAGACAATAAGAAAGAAGATTTGCAAATGGCTAACTACATCTTAAAAAAGGCAAAGAGTGAAGAGACGTCAACAACCATCATAAAAGTTCTTTGTTTTTTAAACAACTGCCATCATATAAGTTATTCTCAAATTTGGAGAACTCTCTACAAAATGAAGAAAATTACATCAATGGCCGCTGTGAAAAACATGACAACTACAAGCCTACAAACTGCCTTACATGGATATCACTGCCATTTCTATTTCTGCGGTTTCTTCCAAAGCACCCCTATCTTTTTTAGAACATTCACATTTTTCTTTTTCAGTAAATCGTCATCTGAATCTTCCAAATACAGTGGGCCGATCTTACTTGTAACGGCGTTGTAGTTGTTGTCCATTGATCCTGTTCTGCCCGCGAACTCTCCATTGCTTCCGATCATGGCTGCAGCCGCCTCTGCCGCCTTCCTCCATTGCTCCGACTGCACCTTTAGCCTTCTCAGCTCCATCTCCATTTCTGCATTGGCTGCTTGTGCTGCCTCTAGTTCAGCCACCCCTACAGATTTCCTGCCGGTGCATCGATTGGCCTCTTCCACTATGTTCCCGAGTTTCACATGGGTGTCTCTCTCTATTGTTGTGGATGTTACTGGATCGATTGTCGTATCGTCCTTCGCTTTGGTCTTGATTGTATCCCTTTTACTAATTTTAGATATCAGCATTTCATTCTCTTCTGATATACTCTGGAATTCTGTCTCTTTGTCTAAGAGATTGGTTTTTAGATCTGCTATGCAGTTCTTCAAGTCATCCAGCTCTTTCTCTAGTTCGTATACTCTGTGGCTCGATAGGCTCTTCTCGAGCTTACAACTCAACTCCAAATTCTCTTCAGTGATGCTCATTAATTCAGTCTCCCTGTCAAGTAACTGCGTCTTGAACTCATCAATTTCAACTCTTGATCTCTCCAATTCCTTCTTCAGCTCGACCTCAACCAGATTTCTATCGGACTTCACATGTTTAGCATCTATGGCAGATTTTGGTTCAATGGTACTCTGATCTTGTTCCAGACTAGATGATTTTAGTTGCTCGTCCTCCGACTGCAGAGAGCGAAAATCTGCTGCAAAATGTTCCGACTCCCTTGTCTCTTCTGATGTTTCCCACTCTTGAACTTTGCTGACTGCAGACTTTTCAAAAGCTTTAGCATTTGCAAGGGCAGGTTCAAGTTTACGAACAAGCGTTTCCAGTAAGTTAACATGTTCCAGTGACTCGTCCAACTCCAGAGTAACTGAACTCCAATCTTCAAAAGCTTTTGTAGAATCATATCCAAGCAACTCTGCCATTTCTTGTGCAGTTTCCAATTGTGCCTTAGTTTCACTTATAAGTGCTTGGACCTGAGTTTCAGATACTTCACAATCTTGCAGTTGGGATTTCATGCTTGCCATTATGGAAAGAATTTCTGACAGTATGTTTTTCAATTTATTGCTCTTCTCATTAGCAGATTCCGCATGCTTCGTCTGTAAGGCTTTGGATTTATCGACTAGCTGAAGTTTGAGTTTAAGTTGCTGCATCGCATTTACCATTGCTAAGGCAACAGAGTCAAAAGATTCCGGCTTATCACTGACCTCAGACGTAGAGTGCAGCGATTGATCATCTTCTTGTGCTCGCTTCTGTAGCTCTTTACTGTGACCTTGCTCAGAAGAGGATGACCGGTGCTCCTTCACATTAGAAGATGCACTGGACACCTCGGCATCTACTCGGGCGCTGTCTTTCCGTAACTTGGACGAATGTAGTTGTTCCTTTGCCTTTTTAAGATCCTTCTGAAGGATAGAAATCTGAGATTCCAACTCGGATATTCTATTTTGGCACTTCTTCTGAACAAGGGAGAAAACAGATCAGTATAACCACTATGCAAACTCTTGAAGTCCTCTCTTCTTGATTACTGTATATATGAAACTATAACTTTCATGACCAAGAATTCAAAAATAAAAAGATTCCGCTTGATCATAACGCAAAAAACTGACTGGCTAGCTGAAAATCGAACACTCTAAAGCTTGGTGACCCCTCTCTTTCTTGCTTGCTTTCAAATTCACATTTTTTATAATAGATCACAAATTCAAATAGAAAACTAGTACATTTTTTTTAATTAAAGTCCAAAACTTGATCAACAAAAATGATTTGCAAAAATGGACATAGCTCAACTGAGACATCTCAACTAAAAACCTCGAGGTTAGAGGTTCGATTCCCCTCTCCGCATATTGTCAAAAAAAAAAAAACCACGGCTTAATATTTGGTAATAAAACAATCAAGTCGATAGGCTTCAACTTCATTTATTCACAAGAGAGGAGATCAGACATTACACTACCTGCAATTTGTTAGTTCATAGTAAAACCGCTATGAAAATCTTTTAAGTCTTTTTTTTTCATAATTTCTAAAAAATTAGAATGGAAAATGAGTTCTTTTTTATTTATTTATTTTTTAAATAGGAATCCTAAAACCGGACTGACAAAGCAAAACTAATTATTTGCTAATATAATAACCATGATGAGTTTTTTTTTTTTTTTAAATCGGTTAATTGGAGCTTCGCACCAATATACCCAAGGTAACCACGCCCCATCTCTAGGTCAGGCACTAGGAGACATTGAAAGAATGAAGACACGAAAAGTGTCTACAAATTAATATCACAAATGAATCTTGAACCCGAGAACTTGAGGAGAGCACACCTTCGAAGCTCAAGCCTTCAACTGCTACCACCCCTTAACGACACTATCATGAGATAGTATTGAACTGAACTAAACCAAAACAATTTGACTTCCATTAAATATTGTACCTCCAATAGCGGAGTCCTGGGCAACCTTCCAACGATTTTCGGGCTCCTCTCCTTCAATATCTTTCCAGTGTGATTGGAAGATGTTGACGAGTCACATTTCAATGCCGTCGGCTTAGCTTGACGGGCAGCTTTGAGAGAGACCTTTTTGGGTGCCTCCAATGAACTTCTGGAATCAAAATATATCAATCAGATTCAGGTCGAAGTAAAAGGCTTTAGCACTAAATTTTCCAATCAGCAACCAGTTTTATAACTTTCAGCAAAATGATAATATTAAGTCATGGAGCAGCAGAATGGTTAGTAGAGGTTAATTAGCAATTAGCCGATGGATATACCGTCTAACCCTACAACATTTAGATGTCGAGGAAACCCGTACGGTATTAATTATCTTTAGCACTCCAAGGCTTTTCTTGACCACTAGGCCACTCCATCATGGTTAGAAAAGGCTCCATTTCAAGCAGAGAAATAGCAATCTTTATCCATCGTTGAACATAAATTAGGTAAATAGGCATATCATTGCGAAGATGAGTGGTACTAACCA
Organism: Sicyos edulis; assembly: GCA_036507275.1. NCBI lineage: Eukaryota > Viridiplantae > Streptophyta > Magnoliopsida > Cucurbitales > Cucurbitaceae > Sicyos > Sicyos edulis. The sequence continues at coordinate 6,512,886 of CM071846.1, forward strand.
TCTTCCAGTAGTAAGTTCTAATAATGAATAACTGAACCAGTAACTACATACCTACTCCCTATGGCTATGGCAATGGATCAAACAAATATTTAACTTCAAACAGAAACACCCATTTCCAGAAACTGACCAAGCAGCGTTTAAGAAAGGCTTTTGAGAAGAAAAAACAATCAGAAAAAACACTTGAAATTACCTGGATTTTGAAGTCTGCATCACTTCCCTTCGGAAAAACAAAATGCCAAGAAAATGTACTTGAATAAAACTACTCGGCAGTTCCCACAAGACAGGCAAATCTGCAGCAGATCGGGTTCATAGAGGAAGCAAGAGGATCAAAGCTTGTTCATAGCGATCAACATGAAGTTAAGTTCACAAAAATGGAGGAAGTAAACTTTGATATTACACCCAAAAATAAAAGAAAGCAAAAAGAGATGAATCAGAAACAGAAACAGAAAAAAGTAAATAGTTCGGTCAGCTTTCAAGCACAATTCTTTAACGCTAAGGCCCTCTATAATGGTCGCAATGACCTACAAGAGAGTGACAGATACAGAGAATGTAAAGTTCCACAAATAACCCTTTTCACAAATGAGAAGAAATTTGGAAGTACTTAGTTCCCCACCTGAAAATTCATTGCCTTAGAGGTGCATTTTGGTAACTTTGCAGTGAAGGAGAGGGGCAAAATAATTAGATGTTAAGAGGGTTTGAAATTTGAAAGAGGAGGAAAAGGAAAACAACAAAAAAAACTGCACCAAACTTCTTGTTTTGCCAATTCTTCACCAAGTGCAGAACAATCTAGTTTCCCCTTTGTTTCTCAGGAAATATCTAACCCTCAAAATTTTCCCACCTCAGAAAAGTCACAAACCAAACAAAATAACTGCAAATTTGAGAAAACCCTAAAATGTAGCATCAGAACAAAGAGGAATGTGGCATTAAACAATTCATAGCCATTTGCAGTTACAGGAAGGAAAGAAAAAAAAGTAAGAACTGGGACTAAACAGCAGAAGAAAATGACAAACCTGGAAGAAATGAGGGTTCAAGTAGCCTATTTTGTAGAGGAAGAAGGTGATAGAGAAGAAATGGAAGCGAATATGGATATTTTTAAAACGTTGAAAAAATCAAAAGCCTGCAACTTTGAAGCTCTCGAGGTCCAAGGCAGAGCACAGATACGGATTACTAATATTTATGCCAAGTGAGTGTTTAAAAAGATTAGAAACATTGGCAAAAGATGTTTTTGTAAAAATGTTAGAAAAACATATTGGTCCAAACTAGGGTGGGTTTGTTTTGTTGGGACCTGAGGAGTAAAAACTCCTTATTTATTTTAATAAATAATTATTCTTAATTATTTTTAATTAATCTTTAATTTTACTATCAAGTTTCATATTAAATCTCATACCAAATTTATCATTTAACCACTCCAAGCTACTATCATCTACTTCATTCCCTTTCACTTCACTCTTTTCCTAACATTTATTTCATTTTTGTCCCACATTTTTTAAAATTTTAATTTTAGTCTTTAAATTTTGAGCTGGTTACATTTAATTCCTCAATTTTTATATATTCAATTTTAGTCTCTAAATTCTTATATTTATTTTATTTATATGTCTGATCTTAAAAGAAGCTTAAAATTGGTCATTAGGAAAAAAAATTGTTTATTTTTCTATACTAATATTGTCATTATGGTGTCTAATCTTTAAAAAAAAATCAATTAAAACATTTTACTGTCCTAATATTGTAATATTGTAAGGGACCAACCTCTCTACAAACCAACCAAGAACGGTAAATTCTCGCTTGTACTCGACCATGGAGGAGAGCCCCCTGCATCGAATTAATGAATTAGGATATTTTTTTGCTGCTTATCTAACTGCGAAAGTGTAGTATTTCCATCGCCGCTTAGGGGATTGTCTCAAAGCATGTGAGACACATATGGGGTGCTGAACATCTGAGCAATTCATGCACTCGAAATATCCTCTATATTGATCAGACACTCCTCGGCCTCAATAAGGACATCCTATAACACGCACATAAATACGAAGTCTATAAAGGAAATTCAAACTCTATTGCACTTTTCACTGGTGTATACCTCTTAGAGGGAATCCAAATTAACTTCATTGCATTTTTTTTTATCCAACTAACAACAAAATTGAAAGGATACTTGTAGTGTGAAGACTCACTCTTATATAAGCCATGTTGGACCAACTTCCCACATATATATTCTCTATGTACATGGCCGCTATAACAATTTGCAAGTCGATTGAAAAAATCTTTTAAAACTTTCTTTGGAAAAGGCTTCATCACCATGGTGGTCTGAAACTGATTCGTTAGTATCTTGTTACAACAAATAGATCATAAGGGGAATCGACATCGACAATATTCACCACACTAATATGTCCCTCCCAAGTAACTGCTATAGCGATTTAGACTGACAATGATAACTCTCGTAAGAGTAACTTTCACATCCTCGTGTTTTTGTAAGTTCAGTGGTGCTCGATCCCCATGACACAATAACGAAGAATTACTCCATATTGAACAATCAAATGCAATAGAAAGTTACTAGTGGCAAAAACATTAACTTATATTTTATCATTTGGTCAATGGATATGTTATTTGTTACATACACCCAATATTTTTTTGCACTATGGAGTAACAAGAACATACCAATTTATGAAGTCTAGAACCATGAAAGTAGATCTTGGCACTTTTTTTCGTAGTAGAGACCGTGAGATTGCTCAATTACCATCGACGTAGATGTCAAAGACAAAGTTTCATAAACCCCATAACCTTATCATAATATCTCGGTAAAGTCCTTAAAAGGGTGGCTAAATATATCAGAAATAGAGAGTAAAGATATACTAAATGCTATATATATATATTGGAAGATCTCAATTACGAAAAAAGGTAAGAATCTTCATTTTGTCTTTTTGTATATTTTATATAGAGGGGTCAACATAAATGAAAATATTCACAAATGCCAGAAAACTCAAATGTGTGTGGTGAAGACGCTGAAAAAATTGACCACTTTTTTTGTACTTTTCTTTTGCAAAATCATCTGAGGTCACCTTCCATCCATATATCTTAGCAACCACATTGTTGACGTGCCTCTAGGAACACATGATATATAATTTTACTCCTGCTTCAAAGTGAACTCAGGGGGTGTTTGTTTTAAGAGGAGATGAGGTGAGGTGAGGTGTTGGAAGCCCAACACATGATATATAATCTTCTCCCTCTTTTTTTTTTTTTTTTTTTAATTTAAAATTTTTTCATCTTTTTATTTATATATATATTTACTTATTTTATGTTTGATATTTTTTTATAATAATATTATTATTTTAATATATCAATATATAATTATAATAATTATACTATTATTATATCAAATGTTTATTTAAATATATTAGAATTTTAAAAATTAAAATAAATAGATATATATTATCTCTTAATATATGACGTTAAATTTTCATATTTTTATTCATTTTTTAATCGTCTTTAATAACAAAAAAAAGTTATAGAATTTCAATTAGTTAGAGATAGACTATAAATATCATATTTAAAAATTAATAATTAAAAGTTATATGTTTATTTTTAATATTAACAACAAATATATCAATTTATTATTAAAATAAAAATTAAATTTAAATAATTTATACACATTGAATTTTTATCCGTAGTTTACAATATATTTAAAAGTATGAACTTATTTTAAATAAACTTAAAAATATTAAACTTATTTTGTTTGTTAAAAAAATGAGATTCAAATTTTATACTCTTGTATTAAGCGTGGCTCTTCAAAATAATAGTAAGAGTGGATATCTTTTTTTTGAAAGGATAAATTAATTTAAATAATTTTGAGAGTCTTGATTGTATATGCAAAAAACAACTATAAATTTCAAGACTTGTACGAGTCATAGGGATTGACATCTATTCTACCTAATAAAAAAAAAAAAAATTCCAAAATTTGAGGGATATTTTATTACTTCCTTGTAATAATTATTATCAAAATGTGACCGAGTTCTCTTTTAACTAAAAAAATAATAAATAAATTTTTTTAGGGGTGTCTATGGTTCCTAGAAGTATCAATGACTAATAAGATAAATATATTTAATTTATTATTACCTATTAATTAGTGTATTTTATTAACAATTTTTTGACCTTCGGTAACTGTGAATATGAATATGAATGTATAAAAGGTATAAAAAATTAAATTTTTTTAAATAAAATAAAAATTGCTATCAAGATTTTATAATGACTAGTTTAATCAAATGATTTTATTTTTATTTTTTAATAAATAGAATCTTGGTATTTTTTAATTTTTATTATTATTTAAGTCTAACAATTCTTTAAAAAAAAGTTATTAATGATGTACAAATATTTTAGATTAGTCAAACTTTATTTTGGTGATGTGAAAATTTTTTTTTCTCATAATTTTTTTTAATTAAGCAATATTTAAGTACGAAAGATTAGAAACTTTTAACCTCATGGTTATTATGTCGTACATAATATCATTGAAACTATGTTTTTTTAATAAAAACATTAATATTAAATTTATATTACTTACATTTTATTTATGATAGTAGTTATATTTACATACTTATTATATCAATAGCTAAATATTTGAACCGAAGGTCAGTGACGCAGTTGGTTATCTTGTTTGGTGTTAATATTTGAGAGTAGTTATCTCATCCCATCTCACCTGCAGCCAAACACCCTCTTACAGAAAATGGAGCTTTTAATATATAATTAACTGTCTCAAACACCAAAATAAAATATTTGATTTTTTTTAGAATATATATTTTTTTTAATTTTAAAATATATAATCTAAATATAAACTATTGAAAATTCGGAAATTTAAAATATAGTTTTCTGATATCTTTATGGGTAATCATTGAAATAAAAAATTAGACCCAACTAGAATATAATTATAGTGACATCATATATTACCGAGTAACTATGAGAACTCTCTTCCTCAAATCCTTCTTCAAATATTTGTTGAACAAAAAAAGTTAAAATTTTAGAAGTAAAATTAAATAATTGCCCACGAATACCTCAAGGGCATGACATACCACCGAATGACCACTCCATCCCCACTTGTTGTAACTCAAAAAAGGAAAAAAATTAAACAATTGTTTTGAAAAGAAATTAAACAAATTTAGAATTGCATTCTATTACCCACATTACATCGCACGTGCCATCAAAATGGAAGGAATTCTTACAATTTGATTCGACGTTAGAAAAAAAAAAAAACTTTAATTTAATTTTTCACAAAAATTCCTTCGCCCCATTAGTAATGGCAGTTGTAAGGAGAAAACTGAAGAATTGACGCACCAGAAATCTCACTCTCTCTACCCCACGCGGACCGAGGCACTGTAGAATCGAGCTCCAGATCTGAGACTGCACAGATCTCAATCCTCCGGCGCCGGTTTCCGTTTCGTTTCCGGGAAGAACACAGCAACAATCATGGACGACTTCTTAGACAATATACCGCCCATGGATCTGATGCGTTCCGAGAAGATGACCTTTGTTCAGCTCATCATCCCCGTCGAGTCCGCTCATCGATCCATTTCCTACCTTGGCGAGCTTGGCATCCTTCAATTCAAAGATGTATGTTTCCAATTTCACACATCCTACTCATTTAATCTGTAATTTATGCCATTTTGTTTCATATCAAATTGATTGAGGAGACTCGCGTTGTGATTTTGTGCCCTCTCCGCTGCAATTGTTGAAAATTTAGCAAGGATGTCAAGATTACGGCGTATTTGTTGTGTTTTTATCAGTGTTTTTGCGGAAGAATTACCGGGTTGTTGTTCGAATTCGCAGTTCTTAGTTGTGTTCTCTGCTTTTCCTTCAATCGAATTGAACACTAGGAATTTAGTTTTATTGGCGGTTACTCAAATTTTAGATGGTTATAAAACTCTAATGTTAGTTAGTAGGTTTACTTGGTTGCTCGAGAGTTGGTGCAAATCCAGTCAATGTGTGAGAGTATGTTCAATGCAATATGCGTATGGGTTCCTGTTGGATTTATGCATTGGCAGTGCAGCATAATGAATTCGTAATGGGCAGGCCCTATGCATTTGCCTATTTGAGATTCTATGGATCAAGCATTGGGGGCTAGATAATTATACTTGTTAAAAGGTGTTTGTATCCTATTCAAATTGTAGTGCTAGATAGTTTTTCCTTTAATAAAATGTTTTAGAGGTAACTCGATTTGCTTGTCCCTTAATGGACATGGATATGTTGGGGACCGTACTTTATTCTTTTTGTCGTTGGTCGGATTGAATTTTCTAATCACATTTTTCTTTTCCCCATTGGCAGCTAAACGTGGACAAAAGTCCTTTTCAGAGAACCTTTGTTAACCAGGTAACTACTATACTTTGAGAAGAGCAACATATGTCACACGAATGCTTTCTATCATTCATCACTGATTGTTGGCAGATTTGATAGATTTTCTGCGTTATCCACTTCCAAACTTTACTGAGCACTGTTTTCTGTACATGATTTATTTCCATATTTGACAGGTTCTCTGTGAATGTTATTGAATTTTTTTTTTTGTTCTAGTCAATCCCTGTATTGGAAATCATCTATCATTGATTTATAACGTATTATTAGTTTAGATGCCACTTTGAGTTATTTTGACTTATTGATTTTGAACTTTTCTTCTTATGTTCAACATGTGCATCTCAAATGTTCATAATATCAGTTGTTTTATTGTTTGCGAGATTTCCACAGGTTAAGCGATGTGCAGAGATGTCAAGGAAGTTGAAATTTTTCAAAGTTCAAATCAGTAAAGCTGGTGTTCTGGCATCTACCCAACCAATTGTTCAAGAACATATTGAGCTAGAGGATTTAGAGGTAGATTTCAATCATTCCCCTTTTCTCACTTCATTATAGTGCTTGATGAGTTGGATGTTATGTAAGGTGCTCATAGGTTCTTACTGCTTGAGAATTCCATAATTACAATGCTTGGTTTAACATGAAAATATTGTTAGAGGACTCAAAATTCTATGAATATTTGTGCTCCTTTTGTAAACTTTGTTTATGGAAAATGATCTATAATGTTTGTTTTTCTTTAATTGATTAGACCTTTTGCCTCACCTCCTTATTTGGTGAACCCAAGTCTTAAACAGTTTCTTTAGCCTGTCGGGACTGCTTTCTTTCAGCCTTTAATTCCACTTTCTTTGTTTCTTTATTGTCAGATCCGGCTAGCTGATCATGAACACGAGCTGATTGAAATGAACTCTAACAGTGAAAAACTTCAACAGTCATATAATGAACTCTTAGAGTTCAAGATGGTAATGCAAAAGGTAAACTGCCTGACCTCTTGAACCTCTCCTTAATTATTCTTCATGAATTATGAATTTGGTTTTGGTAATGTACTACTGCCTGCCAATCTTATAATATTTTTATCCCTAGAACTTCAATTAATTTTTTTTATAGGAAACAAATTTTTTTTTTTTTTTGATCGGAAACAGTAACTTTCATTGATGGTTGAAAAATTACAATAAAGCATTCAATATAGTTACAATAGATGATGCCATTGGGCAAATAAAAAAGATAAGTCATAGTTACAAAAAGGAGGAAACCTATGACACCAATTAATTCCAGCATGTATAGTAGTTTCAATTATGGTGGGGAGAGTGACTGATGTATCATTAAAAATTCTGTTGTTTCTTTCACCCCACCATTTCCAAAAGAATGCATAAATCAAATTCAACCATAGAGTTTCTTTTGTGTTCTTGAATGGATGCCCAACCATGATGCAGAGGAGAAAAGATCCAATATTTTGAGGACGTACAAACGACCATCCAAATAAACCAAACAGTTGATTCCAGTACATCTCGGCCCAATGACAGTGAATGAAAATGTGGTCTTGAGATTCTTCCCCATTATAACACAAGCAACAACAGCTAGGTGATGAAACAAAATTCGGCATCTTTCTTTTAAGAATTTCATGAGTATTTATAGCTCTATGGGCGATTTCCCACATAAGAAACTTTACCTTTTTAGGTGTTGTCCCTTCCATAGGTTTGAGAATAATGCACCTTGATCATTCGTGGTGGGTTGGTATTGCACAAGAGAGATCGTCTTCATTAATGATTTTGAAGAAAAGGTACCATTGATTTCAAGCTTCCATCTCCATTCATCACAGGAATCATTAAGGATAGTATTATCCAATTTAAGAGATAAATCAGCCCATTCATTGATCTCCGACTCCGTGAGGTTTCTTCTAATAGAGAGATCCCGGTGGTGGATGTTTGGGACCAAAAATCAGCAATCGTCCGATTCTTTTTCAAAGATAGATGATGCAAACAAAGGATAGGCCTCTTTAAGGCTTCTTGAACCCATCCAAATGTCTTCCCAAAAAGAATGTTCCTGCCATTACCCACCTTGTGCTCAATATTGTTGATGACAAGATTGCTAACTTTTTCAATAGATTTCAAGGGCCCTTAGATAGGTGAAGATTTCTTTTACCCTAATGCACGGATTATCTGAGGTTCCATATTTATTATTAATCATCATCCTCCATAAAGCACTTTCCTCTTTAGCGTATCTCCAAGACCATTTGGCAAGCAAAACATCATTTTTATGCTCAATATCTGGGATACCGAGTCCACCCTGATCAATGGGATTTTTAACCATTATCCACTTGACGAGATGGCTAGCTGCGGTGCCCTTGTTGCCTCTCCAAAGGTAGTTCCTGAATGATCTCTCTATCAACTGAGTAACTTTCTTTGGTGCCTTGAATAGAGAAAGATAATATATCGGTAGATTACTAAGAGTAGCATTTATGAGGGTTAAACGACCCCCTTTTGAGATATTAGTAGAACCCCAATTGTAAAGTCTCTTCTCGATTTTCTCGATTATAGGTGTCCAAAAACTAATAAGCTTTGGATTACCGTTAAGAGGGAGCCCAAGATAGGTGGCAGGCCAATTTCCAACAACAAAATCATACGGGGATGCTAAAGATACCGCTTCATTATGAGTCAAACCCATCGAGAAAAATTCCGTCTTCTTACAGTTAATATTGAGCCCCGAGATCCACTCAAATTCTTTGACCACCTCCATCATATTAGCAATCTTGGTAGGTTCATCGGATGAGAATAAGAGAGTGTCGTCAAGAAGCGAAGATGAGTGATCGAACGACAATCACCAAAGGGGCCACTCTGATAACCAGAGATTAATCCCTCTTGCTCCTTCTTAATGAGCATACGACTAAGCACATCCGCAATCAACGTGAATAGAAAGGGAGAGAGAGGGTCACCTTGTCTAATACCTCTTGAGGCACGTATCTTGCCCCTAGGCCTTCCATTAATAATGACCTGAATAGTTTACCGATCCGATACAACCCTTAATCCATAATCTCCATTTAGACCCAAAGCCTTTTAGAAAAGAACTTCCTCAAGAAAGTCCCAATCCACCATATCAAATGCTTTTTCAATATCAAGCTTGATCACCACACCTCTCTTCCCTTTTCTATTCCAATCATCAATGATTTCGTTAGCAATAAGTGAAGCATCCATAATTTGTCTGTTGGCAACAAATCTTGATGGTTACAAGTAATACAATAAGGCAACACCTTCTTCAATCGATCGAGAGAACTCGAGCAATGATTTTGTACAAGCGGGTGGTGAGACTAATAGGCTCTGTAATCAGAGACAGATTTAGCACATGATTTCTTTGGAATGAGACAAATATAAGTTTCGTTCAGACTCGCATTTATAATACCGTTCTCAAAAAATCGTTGAACACTATCTTGACATCGCCCTTGATTATGTTCCGAGGATTTTTAAAGAATTTCGTGGTAAATCCATCGGGACCGGTGTCTTATTTGTTCCAAGGGCATTGAGAGCATTATCAATTTCAGATCCGAAAAAGGAGCTTGCGGCATGACGTTTTGTTCATGGGATATGGATGCCCAATCAATGTTTCTAGGTAATGACCCTCTAAGGGGTTTTTTGGTGAAAAGATCCTTGTAAAAAGCAAGGAATTTCGCCTCAATATCCTCATCATTAATCGGACTACGATCATAGGATGATAAAATTTCGAGATGGTATTCCTCCGCCTATTAGTAGCAGCATTTTGTGAAAAAAGCCGGTGTTCTCATCACCGTCAATCAACCATCTCGTTCTACACTTTTGTCTCCAAATCAATTCTTCTTTAGCCACCAAATTGATCAATTCACTTTGATATCAATCCGCCTCTTGAGATCAAGTATCATCCAGTGTGGCCACTTCCTCTTTCTTATCAATCATGTCTATTTCATGTTGTAGGTTTAGATAATTCTCCTTCAAGTTGCCAAAGGTTGTGCGATTCCAATCCTTAAGCCAACGCTTGAGGTTATTCGACTTCATAATAAATCCATGGCCAGAGCCAACCACACATGGTATTAGTGTTCCACCAATTTTCCAAAATATCGGGGAAGGATGGATGAGATAACCAAACGTTCAAAAATCGAAGGAGTGGGACCCCAAGATTCTTTGCCCAAGGATAGGCAAATTGGATAGTGATCGAGCAGATTCTCTCAAGTCTTCTCGACATTAACAAACCCAAATTTACTAATCACGGAATTTGTAGATAGGAATCTATCAATGAGAGAGAAGGTGGGATGCACTCGCCATTAGTCCAAGTGTAATCGCCATTCGAAAGAACAATCTCTGGAGCTCGGCTTCATCAATGAATGTGTTGAATCTTCTCATGGATAGAGATTGTGTTCGAATGATGAAGGGGATTTCTTTTCCCAAGACCATCCGATAACATTAAAATCTCCACCCAAGATCCGGTTGGGTGAGCAAATGTTTTGTAAGTCTTTGAACTCGGTCCAAAGTTGCTCTCTAACAGATGCTTGACAAGGTCCATAAACACTGTGATCCAAAAATTGAATCCATCTGCAAGGGCAAAGAGAATGGATAAAGAGAATGAACCTTGGATTATCTCGCAATGCTTGAAGAATTGACTCCTTCCATATAATAACAATTCCACCAGAAGATCCATTAGCATCAACAGATTTGCCCAAGATGTGTCTCTCTCGCCCCCAAATGCTCTTGATGAAATTTCTGTCCATACTATCTTGTTTTGTTTCTGGATTAAGACCACAATTTGGATTATGGTTCTTAAAGAAATTTTTAATGAGAGCACGTTTCTTCCACCATCCAAGGCCCTCGACATTCCATGAGATGATAATCATTTAACACTATGGGACCCAATTCTCTTCGATAATGCTCACGATGGTTTTTGTTTTTGATTAGAATGCGAGGTTCTGGAGTTCTCTGAGACCTTAACTTTACGTTTATAAGCTTTTGAAGTTTTTTGATTCTTTGGGTATAGGCATGAGGCACATCTTCTTTTAGCCATCCAAGGGAATAATAAGGGAATAGGATAGATGTTATGGCCTCATCGTCATCCGATGCCTCATCAATGTCACTTCAATCTCGGCCGAGGAGTGGCGGGGTATTCACTTTCAACCATGGCATTCGGGTGTTCAATGCATAATGGTGTTGGATAATCTCTGTCAATGCCGGATAGATCATTCCCTTCAGTAAAGAAGTCCAACATTGATATCATGATCTAGAACCCGATTAGCTAAGTCCTTATGGTGGACATCCGCATAAGAAGAATTACCGGGAGAGGAACATTCAAGCTTCGATTATCCGAGAAAGATGATGGTGTGTTGGTGGAGTTTCTATTCCCAAGAATAAGGCATGTTTTCTTATTGTTAATGATCATGTGCTTTTTATTAGCAATAGGCTCCGAAAAAGTCAATTGGACCAATCTGGTTAGCTGGTGTTTGGACTGGGATTATCTGGTTGGTTTTGGATAAGGAATTAGTTAGGTTCTTGGTTTTAGGAATAATGATGGGTACTTTGGGGTTGATCGATATAGAGTGCTCTGGTGGAGAAAGGTTATGCAATGAGCTGTTTATTGTGGGCCCATGTACAGTAGATTCATTAATTGGAGTGTGACAGATGGGTCTATCCCTGCTGCTGAGATGGATGGATGAAGAAGTCTTTCCCAATAAACAAATTAATTTCACTGATGGTTGAAATTGTTACAAAACACCTATCAAAACAGTGATAAGGAAAGAAAAAAGTCAATTAGAGGACAAATAATACGTAGGGAAATTTGAAATCACAAGCCAATACACCAATTTAAAGCAATAAAGGCTTTCAATAGCTCAATAGAGAGGAAGAAACACAAGGTGGGTTATGGGCTTATGGTTGGCTTGTGAGTCTCGAATAAATTCGAAAGAAATTTCCTTTGATTTCTAAAGGTGGCCGATGAAGGATGATAGGCCTTATGTTGCTAACATCGAGATATGACAAAGTAACTTGTTGGTTTGAGAGAAGAGATCTATTTGAAACTTTGATGGGGTAAAAGAAGTCAATATTGATGTCGCTGATAGTGAATGCCAAAGAAACATAAATGGGGCAGGTGAAGAACACAACAAAGAAAAAAAAACATGGGTCGCATCAACAAGGCGAACAGTATTGAGAGGTGCACAAGAGCACGGCAGATAGCATTGGAACTTTGTGTGGAATATGATTCAAGGTCGAACGATGCCGAAAACATAATCGTAGGGGTGAATTGAGCTTGGTGTTGACAAGTTGTTACGCCAAAGGATCAAGTGTGAGACGTGAGTCGTTCACCATACAAATTGAGGAAGGGGGTCTCCATCAATGATGGATGTAGAAACTCAAAGGAAACTGGAGAGGAAAAAGGCAATCGGTGAAGAAGTTGACGATGCATTCTTGCGAAAACTGCCCAGTAAGTCACAATTATGGCAATCTCGTCGTTCTTGCTCCTTGGGGAAGGTGGCCATGCCGGTGGGGATGTTGCTCGGAGGTCACCTTTCCTCCTCCCCCGGTGGCGTAGGAGCCACGCTCAGGGGAGGAGGAAAGATTGGTTTCTTTTATAGAGAGCTTTTTAGAGAGAAATTTTGAGAGAGACAAGCACGAACTTGAAATCACGGTACTCTATATGGAAGAAAATGTGTTCTCTAGAACTTAAAAATGTATTCTCTAGAACTTGAATTAGTATAAGAGGCTAGTGATTGATATTTCTCATTTTTTTGGGGTATCTTTGATATATTTTTGTCTGGCAATTTCAGGCAAGTGTCTTTCTGGTGTCCGGCCATAGCCATTCAGTTTCAGAAGAAAGGGAGCTGAATGAAAATGTTTTCTTGAATGATAACTATGTTGAGGATGGATCATTACTTGAACAGGTAGGTTTTCCTTCTGTAATTAATTCAATTCATATGCAAGGCAATCTGATACCTGAATTATTTTGTAGGAAATGAGACCTGGACCATCCAGCCAATCTGGTTTGAGATTTATTTGTGGAATTATTTGTAAATCCAAAGTTCTTAGATTTGAAAGGATGCTGTTTCGTGCAACAAGGGGCAATATGCTTTTCAATCAGGCACCAGCAGATGTACAGATCATGGATCCAATATCCATGGAAATGGTTTTCTCCACACTCTTGACTGTTATTGGTTTCAGGATTTAAGCATATTGTGCGACCCCTATAGTATTTATCTGCATATTCCTATCTTTTTTTCCTTTTATTTTAGTTCTAGGGGTTTTGAACCTATGATCGTCTTAGTTATGAGTGCACATTATATACATATTCATTTCTGCTTTGTTGTGGTTAGTTATCATGAAATGATGTATTTTTTGTTGAACTTTTAGGTTTCCTTAAAAAATTTCATTAACCAGGTGCCTCTTGCATGATTTATTCTGAGATATCTTCCGTTTTTAGAATTTTCTTAAGGAACCGAGGAAGAAAATTGCATGTAACAAATTTAATCAGAAAACTAGGTTCAAACCAATGTGATACCCTTTTGAAATTTGTTTTCCTAATCTTCATATGGAGAAGTGGAATGTTGAAAATAAATGTTTCTGTTTCCCAGCTCTTTTTATCAAATAAATATTTGCAGTAAGTCGTTATTTATACCTATGTGCTTATCATTGCAGGTTGATAAAACAGTGTTTGTAGTTTTTTTCTCTGGGGAGCAGGCCAGAAATAAAGTTTTGAAGATATGTGAAGCTTTTGGAGCAAATTGCTACCCTGTTCCTGAAGATATAACCAAACAGAGGCAGATAACTAGAGAAGTGAGTTGCTTTTTTGTAAGGTTGTAAAAATACTCGCGTAGTTGGATCAACATTTAATGTAACTGTAGCAGGCATCTTGCCAGGAAGTTGGTGGGTTCTAGTTTCAGTATTGGTCGAGCCGCTTTCTTTCTTACTTTGGAGAAAAAAAATATGTTTCTGGTTCTAATAAAACTATAGAGAAGTTCGTTCCGCCGCCCTCTTGAATAGGAAATGCATCTCTACTTGAAAGGAATAAAATCTTGGCCTACTTTCAATATTATTGGCTAGAAATATTTAAAATACATGAATTAGTATAACTTCTGCAATTTTCTACACATTTTTTTATAAAAAATTTTACATCACAAAAGATTGTCGAGCCCTCAATCTATATGCTTTTGGCTGTAGGTTTCATCTCGCCTCACTGATCTTGAAGCAACTTTAGATGCTGGGATCCGTCACCGAAATGAGGCTCTTGCATCAATAGGGATTCACTTGATTAAATGGATGAATATGGTAAGATCTAGTAGATGCCTTTTCTCCCTTGATTTAAACTTCTTTAAATTTTGGAAGTGTACATGTTAACAAGCTGGGAAAATTAAGTGAATTTTTTGACATAAGCTATGGACAACTGTAACTTTTCACTGTTGGGATATTGTTTCTCAGGTAAGAAGGGAAAAGGCTGTATATGATACATTGAACATGTTGAACTTTGATGTAACTAAAAAATGTCTTGTTGGAGAAGGCTGGTGCCCAATATTTGCTAAAATTCAGGTAGCTTGGTACACTGATACATTACAATATTATTTTGTGATATTGGTTAATCTAACTTTGCAGTTGAACAATTTTTTTGTTCTATTCCGTGGAAACTTTCTGTAGTTAACGGTATAGGAATTTTTGTTCCTTAATAATTTGGCAGATTCAAGAGGCACTGCAACGAGCAACATTTGATAGCAGTTCACAAGTGGGCACGATATTTCATGTGATGGATACGGTTGAATCCCCCCCTACATATTTTAGAACTAACCGTTTGACAAGTGCTTTTCAAGAAATTGTTGATGCCTATGGGTGAGTTTCTTGTCGAGATTTGAAATATTAAGGCTCTATCTAATAATGATTTTTCTTTCAGTTTTTTTGTTTTTAAAAATTATATTTGTTCACTCTCAATGTCTTTTACATTTTTTTTTTGTTTGGCTAGCTTATACGTACCTCCACTGTTCTCACCCTGTAACATTTAGATTTCAAGGAAATCCGTAATTTTCAGTAAGTGGCCACCATGGATTGAACCCATAACCTCTTAGATCTCCAAAGTCCCATTTGACCACTAGGCTAAACATGATGACTTACATTTTTTACTTTCTTAAAAACATGCTTGAATTAGAAGCCAAATTTCACACACAAACACAAATTTCCAAAAACTATATATAAATATATTTTTTATTTAATTATTTATTAAAATTTAAATTTGGCAATAGATTTTGGAAAAGTTCTTAAAAAGTAGATAACAAGCAAAGAAATACATTAGTGAGAGTTACTGAGTTAGTCTAAGCTTAAAATAAAACAAAGCAAAACAAAATAAAATGGTTGTCAAGGTGCATGTAAACTGTCCCGGATATAAAAAAAATAGAGCCTAAACTCGTTTGTGGTAACAACTAGTAAGCTCATTTTTCATATACCCTATGTTACCAACTTGCCCCTTGTTCCTCCTTCGATTCGATACACATGATGTATTGGAAGCGCTGAGGCTGGTGATGGAGGTCTGACATACTTCGTGGCTTGTCATCTTTAAATTTGTAGAAGAATGTTTTTTTGGATAAATGATATGCTTTTAGTCTTCAATGCTGATATTATATATATATATACACACACACTAATTGGATGTACATTTTTGTGCGTGGTCTAGTAGATACCTTTTCTGATTTATTATACTTCTAGTTGTACAAATTACAGTTTGAGTGTAACAATCTAATTTGAAATTGCAGTGTTGCTAAATATCAAGAGGCAAATCCTGCAGTTTACACTGTTATTACATTTCCGTTCCTATTCGCAGTGATGTTTGGGGATTGGGGTCATGGAATATGCTTGTTGCTTGGAGCTTTATTTCTTCTAGCTCGTGAAAGTAAGCTGAATAACCAGGTATACAATCTTTTTCTTCAAGATTATAATCGTGCTTGATTGTCAGAAGGATAATGTTAGTTTGCTGCTTATTCTTAAAAAAAATGAAACTTCAATTTATTTATTATTATTTTTGAATAAAAATCTTTAATTCTAATACACCATGAATTTTAGTAATCCATCCCATTACTATTTTTTCAACGATTACTAGAAAAGCATATGATAAGAATATTGATGACTTTATATTTATTTATAGGAAATTAAAAACATTTTCATTATAGTGATAGTGTTGTTTTGTAAATTTTAACGACATCATGAATGACATTGTTTTTTGTAATTGCTACTTACATCTTTTGTAACTTTTTCATACATGAATGAAAAGTTTTGTTTCCTATTAAAAAAATAGAGTGCAAGTGTTAAATACCCATCAAAATAGTGATAGGGCCAATCGATGATACAAAATTACAAATGTATAAGCGGTAAAAAAGAGCTTGCATGTCGTAGTTGACGTAGCTAATACATGTCCTTGGATGAATGATGCTTGTGTGCTGAGATACAAATCCACCGGATGTGGCTCTGACGAGAAAGAAAGGACACGCAACAAAAATCTTAAGGAAGATGCACAAGGGAGGTCAAGTAGTTTGTTGGCATAAACTGAACTGATCGATTTTAATCCAAATCGTGTTAGTTTAGTAAAAACCCAGATCGAATCAGTCCAAAAATTAGGTTTCCTCTCATTTTCAAGCCAAAGTGCCGCTTTCACTGCAGCAACCTGGTTGTCAAGAAGTTGTCGCTAAGGATACTATTCACCGGAGATTCGTCAAAAAACCATTTCGGAGCTGGGCGTGGGAGTAACAATGTCTTGTCGATGACCTTCGAGGCCTATGTCTTGTCGACATATCAGTAATTTTGTTACAATAAAACAAAATCACTATTTTGTCGATATTCTGCAACTTTCATTTGTAACAATGTCTTGTCAATTGTAAACAACAAATTTTTTTTATTGTTATTTTTCCTTCAAACTTTTTGCAGAAAATTGTGTTTCATTTTTCATCACGATATTCTTTAAATTTTATTCTCTTATGGAAAGAAAATCGTTGAATTTCAAACCCAACGTTCTTGAAGAATATTATATATGTACTTCATGTATTTTTCTAATCAAATTTCTTTAACAATAAAAATTGAAGAAGATCCTCATTGTTAGTTATTTCGGTGTTGAAAAAAGGAATTTGTAGGACCAATTAACACATCTTTTTTTAGTACATATCGGAGAGGGGGGGACAAATATCGATTCTCGGGATTGAACCTGTGACACTGGTGTTGAACTAGTTTACAACCAAACAATAAAACCATTGCGCCACTGACCCATTCGGTGACCAATTAACACATCTGGGAGATTATCACTAGCTTTTATTCAAAAAAAGCACTTGTGAAGTTAACACTAGCAAATACTCACCGGGGAGTTCTTAAAGCATGTGACCATGCCAACGAGCTCCACTATCATCACCAACCAAGATGATGGGGTTGCTATATCACTTAGAGGGGTTGCTATATCACTTAGAGAGCTGAATGTAAAGCAAAATCTTCGACCATCTTTTTATTCAATCATTTGAAACTTCAATTGGATTAGGGATAGAAAAGGTGAGTAGGGGATAAATGGATTTTTAACCAATTCATTGCTTCTGATTCCATTCCAATAAACCTGTTGACGATACTACCACATCCTATCCACAAATGGGTCTTTTCACCTTTGGTTCTCGCTCATCTTTTAGAGGAACATGTGGAGAGACTAATCTTTTGGGATTAGTCTGGAACGTTATTAGTTTGCTTCAGCAACATACTTGGTTCTGAATACTGAATAGATAACATATCGTGTATGGAGTCTCTGGACTACCTATTTTGTTAGGTATCCTATGTTTGGTCTCACATTACCTAATATACATATCTGATTGTTACCACTTACCAGAAATTAGGAAGTTTTATGGAGATGCTATTTGGTGGACGCTACGTTCTTCTTTTGATGTCCCTATTTTCAATTTATTGTGGGTTGATCTACAATGAGTTCTTCTCTGTTCCGTTTCATATATTTGGTGCATCTGCTTACAAGTGTCGAGATAATTCATGCAGGTGATTCTTTGTTACCTATTATAATTTTTTTATTAAATAAACAATCTTATATCAGTTTATACTGATAGGTGTTATTTGTTCATCGTTTGATTATTTAAATTTTTGTTGATCATTGGCAGTGATGCACACACTGTTGGGCTAGTTAAATACAGTGATCCTTATGCATTTGGTGTTGACCCGAGTTGGCGTGGAAGTCGTTCAGAACTTCCTTTTCTGAATTCTCTTAAAATGAAGATGTCTATCTTGTTGGGTATTGCCCAAATGAACTTAGGGATCATATTGAGTTATTTTAATGCACGTTTTACTGGAAGCTCACTTGATATCAGGTCTCTACTTTCTCATTTTGTTTATCGCGTTTGTTCTTCGTTTGAAATGAATATCTGTCGCACCTTAAAAAGAAACTCTCTATGTTACATTATCAGGTATCAGTTTGTACCACAAGTGATCTTTCTTAACAGCCTTTTTGGATATCTTTCTCTTCTCATTGTCATTAAGTGGTGCACTGGATCTCAAGCAGACCTCTACCATGTGATGATTTACATGTTCTTAAGCCCATTTGATGATCTTGGCGAGAACGAATTGTTTTGGGGCCAAAGACCTCTACAAGTATGATCTCTAGCTCTGGTCTCTGATATTGCTGACTATGTAAACCTAATGTTCTCCCTTAACCTATGTAATGCTCACTATTGCAGGTTATCTTGTTGATATTGGCTATAGTTGCAGTGCCTTGGATGCTTTTTCCTAAACCCTTTATTTTGAAAAAGATGTACGCAGAGGTATGCTGGATCTTACAGCTGTTAATACTTTCCTGTGGTATCACAGACAGTCTTTTTGAATTGTTTTAAAATACTATCTTCTGTAGTCAAGCTGGTATTTGTTTCTTTTCAAGCTTGAAATATATTTTTTGAACGATTTAATATGCACATCTCCTTACCTAATGATACATAACAGAGATTTCAAGGTCGTACTTATGGAATGCTTGGAACCTCTGAGGTAGATCTTGAGGTTGAACCCGATTCGGCAAGGCAACACCAGGAGGACTTCAATTTTAGTGAGGTCTTTGTTCACCAAATGATTCACTCCATCGAATTCGTCTTGGGTGCAGTTTCAAACACAGCATCATATCTCCGACTTTGGGCTTTAAGGTAATCCAACTGTTTTGTTGCTATTTCTTGTGAACCCGTCCATCTACTAATTTTACAACTGATTTTCCAAAATCAAATAAAAACAAATGATAATAATTTAATATACATAGCTGAGCCATATATTTGTGTACAGCTTGGCGCATTCAGAACTGTCAACAGTTTTCTATGAGAAAGTACTCCTCCTAGCTTGGGGGTAAGTTTAAGATTGCCTTCTCTTTAAACTCGTAAAATACGTCGCATATATTCCATCTCCTCTTAAGCACATATACGTACTGGTTGGTAGAGATGTCCATGGGGCGGGGCGGGGCCGGGGAATGGCTTCCCGGCCCCGCCCCACTCATAAATTCAATCCCGTCCCGGAAAAATCCCGGTTTTTTTTGGGGATCAAGCGGGATCCAGCGGGGGCACCGGTGGGGATCGGGTTCCCCGCGGGGATTTTTTACATTTTTTTTTTTTTCAATTTTTAAAATATTTTTTGGATAAAAAATTCAAAAAATTTGATTTAAAAAAATATATATATCTATAAGTTTCAATTATAATGTTAATTATCAAAGAAAATATTCATATGTATAGAAAATATCATCAACAAAGATATATTTATTTGAAAATTAAAGGAGTAGAATTAAAAAATATATATTAAATAAAATAATCGGGGCGGGGATCGGGGACGGGGAGTACAATCCCCGTCCCCGGCACCGTTTAGCCAACGGGGATTTTTTCTCCCCCATCCCCGGCCCCGTCCCCGCCCCGCGGGGAAAATGGACATCTCTACTGGTTGGTTAAAATTCTCTAGGTAAACAAAAAAATAATGAATTTTCGAGTTTACTCAGGTGATAGAGATGAAACCAAATTATTTTATTTTATTGAATGGCAGCCTTGTACTAGTACTGATATTGTTCTGCTGGCAACACAATAGGTATGACAGCTTGGTTATCCGGCTGATTGGTTTAGCTGTTTTTTCCTTTGCCACTGCTTTCATACTTCTTATGATGGAGTCCCTTAGTGCCTTCCTTCATGCCTTGCGTCTTCATTGGGTTGAGTTTCAAAATAAATTCTACCATGGTGATGGCTACAAATTCAAACCTTTTTCCTTCGCCTCTATTGATGATGATGAAGATTAAGCTTAGCAACTCACCGCAGTTCTTCTAAAAGGCAAGAACTAGGAGGAGGCCGAGCGAGGGACCAAAAGAACTAACGTTTATAGAAAAAAGAAACCATTTTGTTTGGCAGAGTATAGCGATACTTTGATCTGACGGTTGCGATCCCCGATTTTGACATAGAAACATGAAATCCTGGCGCATTCTTTGGTCACGTGAAAAAGGTTCAGCTTAGAGCTTACAACCATGGCAATCTTTCCTGGAGATATAGATTTTTTCTTTTCTTTTCCTTTCCTTTTCAGTTTTTATTATTTCTGTTTGCTTCATATTCTTATATTAAAAGTTGAGGCTTAGTTCATTTGATGTAAAGAGGAGCTGGGATATCTTCTATCTATATCTTATAGTTTTCTTCCTGTATTTTGGTTCCTGAATAGGTAAGGAATTTACATAAATTGAATGCACAAAAAGCTTGTGTGACTTTTTTTCAGGTACTTGTGTCTTCTATTTCTATTTTCAGAATGTAATTGTTGATTGCTCGCAAAGCTTTCCACAAATATATTTGTAAAGATTTCATCATTTGAAGTTCCTTCACATTATTATGCCATCTATATGTAGTTAAATGTGTATGTGAAGTAATACCTTTTAGGACCGTTAGGTGATTCATATTGTTTGCCTAGAAAAATATTTAAATACCTCAATTTTTTTTTTGGAAAAGTAATACCTCAATTTAGAAGCAGTATATATTGCACACCCAATTTTAAAGGAAAATTTAATTCAACCTTATGTCGATGTGTTGCATCATTGTTAGTGTTTAAATGTGTTTGAAATTTTATTTAGTTGCATGGACAGTTGAACTTGTTAGTATTTAAATGTTTGTTTTTACATAATCCTATGTCATTAACTCAACGAAATCAAACCAAATATATTCCTCAGCAATAGCATAGGAAATTTGAGGGGGCAGATGCTCCACCGAAAATTAAATTAAAAAAAAGAAAAAGAAAATCAGAAGAGTGTAGCCTCCCAACAAAAACTAATGGTTTTTTTGTCCTTTTTTTACATGTCAAAAACTAATGTTAGAATTTTACAACTAGGCGTTTTTTTTAAAGCGAAGTTACAACATTCTAACATTAACTTTTCTTATGATGTTTGGTTAAAGCGTCAACGATACAATTACATCTCTAGCACAGATAAAATGAAATCATCATAAATAATAGGATTAAAGCATTAATATTATCAATCATAACTCAAAATTCAAATTGTGAAATCTTTGAAATTGAAATGGATACTAATTAGTGCATCAGATTCCATCAAGATTGTTGGAACATGTCATCTAAAATCTTCAAAATTTACCAAAGACCTTTTTAATAGTCAGATTGTCCAAATTTTCTTTGATAAACTAATACTTAGAATTCTTAACTAGCTTAAATAAGCTTCTTGAGTCAATCTCGAACCATCTATACCACTCTTGTTTCACTTGAGAAGGCTGATCGACACATCTACATTCAACTCCAAATATTATAAGTGAATCACAACTAAATAAAGTATAGTTAAACAAAATGAGTTGATGACACGTTGATTATATTGATTGATTGTAATCCAATTCAATTCTAAGGCCACATCAATATTTTACTCTTTTGTCCTAATTTAAAGCCCTAAATGTAGAGTTTGAAAAAACAACTTAAATTCATCCACCAACAATGTTCAAACACAACAAACTGTTATATCGTAATTAAAAAAATATTATAAATTAATTAATTTTTTTTAAAAGGTAAATTGAATTTTAAAATGCATTAATTGGGATTTAATAACATTCGAAACGTGGCGGCGTCGGAGCTGGTATATGCAAGTTTTTGTGAAGCATCACTTAGTGCATAGCTTCATTACAAATTCGTTTAGTTCGCTAAAAATTCTCTACGAAGGAATGAACTGCGAGTTTGCCGAAATTCGCAACAGAGAAATTGGTATTGCTCGACCAAGAAACTTCTCTCGCCGATTAAGTGCTTCAGAGGTAGGTTTTTGAAATTTATATCTTCAGTTTTGATCCAATTTTCCTGTTCTACTTTCAATATTCTTCACAATATGAATCAATCAATTCAGTTATAGCTAAACGTTGAATCCCGAGTAGTTAGGTCACTTCTTCGTTCGATGTTCTTCTTTGATTTGAATCGCCTGTTTGTGCAACATATCTTAATTAATGCAGATTATTGTGAAGCAGCTGAATCTTGAAAAGAAATTAAGTGGTCACGATGGCTATGTTAACGCTTTAGAGTTTAACTCCACTGGAGATCTTCTCGTGTCAGGCTCCGATGACTGCAAAGTCATTATGTGGGATTGGGCAAGAAATTCTGAGAGGTTTTCGTATAATTCTGGTCACTTGGATAATATATTCCAAACCAAAATTATGCCATTCACTGATGATCACATTATTGTAACTTCGGCTGCAGATGGGCAGGTGATTTTGTACAATGCTTCCTTGTTGTGTTTGTTTCATCAAGAAGTTACATATCTTGCAATTCATACATTACTGCTTTATTCTTTGGCAATAAAAATTAAAAAAAAAAAGAAGAGAAAAATTACTCGTAGAGGCTGGAATATAATATGGTTAGGAAAGAAACCCGAAAAGTATGGTTTAATACTGCATTCAAAAGGTTCCTAAGGGGTGGCGCAGTGGTTGAAGACTTAAGTTTTGAGGGTATGCTCCCCTCAAGGTCCCGGGCTCGAGACTCATCTGTGACATTACTCCTTCGATGTCTCCGGTGCTTGGCCAAGGAATGGGTGTGGTTACCTTGTTTTCAAAAAAATTCTGCATTCAAAGGGTTGATTTTATTGCTTGAGCAACTTCCATTCCCTTGCATCTTAATGAACTTCAGCTAATGTTGAGATTAAATAACGCAGATTCTTAAGCCTTTGAGAAAGAAATATCTGTAACTTGTTATATGATCAGTCCTCATCTATATGTAATTGTTTTTTCCATTAACTCCATGCAAAAGTCACTATTAACCATCATGAATTGACTAAGTGGTCAAATAAGGACATTGAAAACCTAGAAGTTATGTGTTCAATCCATGATAGTTACCTACCTAATAATTAATTTTTTACAGGCTGTTTCAAATGTAGTAGGGTTACGCAGTTTTTTTATGAGAATAGTCGAGGTGCGTGTAAGCTGATCAATGTACTCACTCATTGATTAAAAAAAAGGCGAAAGTCACTATTACAGGAACTATCTTCTTTCTGCATCAATTTCTTATCTACATTTTGCCTTTATCCACGCTCCAGTTTGGATAAAAAATAACTTAATTATTATGTAAGGGCAAAATATCAGGTTTTGGCCAGATAGAAGACAGAACAGACGATTTATATTCAAAAGTTAGTGCGGTAATGTTTATAAATTTCAGAAGATTTATTTGGTTATACTTGAGCATTTTTTTGTTCATACTATGTTTGCAGTTTCCATATTGTATATCAATTTGAAGTTAGGTAGGTGGGCCATTTGGTTTTGGCCCAACTTGTCTTCTTCTTGTAAAATTTGGGGATGTTATGAACTTCAATGTTTGTTTTTTCTTTCTCATGCAGGTAAGACTTGGGAAAGTCTTGGATGATGGCAGAGTTGTTACAAACATGTTGGGGGAGCATCAAGGCTCTGTTCATGAACTTGCAGTGGAGCCTGGAAGCCCACATATACTTTACAGCTGCGGTGAAGATGGTCTTGTGCAGCATGTAAGTGATCTGCTGTATGATACACTATTGAAAGCCTCATTTAATAATCATTTTGTTTTTAATTTGTGGTTTTTGAAATTTAAGCCTACTGCTTTTTCTTACTTGGATTCCTACATCTTACCTACATTTTTAGAAATCAAACCAAAATTTGGAAGAAAAAAAAGTTTCCAAAAGCTTATTTTTATTTTTGAAATTTAGTTAACATTCACATACTTTCTTAAGTAAAGATGGATACATTGCAGAAAACATATAATACATTATAGAAAATTTGAGTAAAAATAAGCTTTAATTTAAAAAATACAAAACAAAAAATCAAATAGTTATCAAACGTGGCCGAAGCTTTTCATTTCCATTTATGATGTGGATTACATTTTTATTCTAATTTGCAGTTTGACTTACGCAGCAATACTTGTTCCAGAAAACTTTTCTATTGCACCTCCTTTGCTGAAAGAAACAAGCAACCTCCTAAAAGAGTCGGACTGAATGCTATTGTAATTGACCCAAGAAATCCAAATCACTTTGCGTTGGGCGGTTCGGATGAATATGCACGTCTGTACGATACGCGAAACTGTCAAGGTGATGCATTAACTAGTTCTGATAGTGTTCTTGATACTTTCTGCCCACACAATCTGATTCAAACTAACAATTTTTGCATCACGGGATTGGCTTTCTCAAGTTCAAGTGAGCTCCTAATAACCTACAGTGACGAGCTTATTTATTTGTTTCAGAAGAATATGGGGCTCGGCCCCTCGCCATTGAGTGTCTCATCTGAGAATTTGTTGCTGAAACTTAAACGGCCACAGGTTTACTCAGGGCACAGAAACTTAGCAACAATTAAAGGTGTGAATTTCTTTGGCCCCAATGCAGAATATGTAGTGAGCGGCTCTGATTGTGGTCATATATTTATTTGGAAGAAGAAGGGAGCTGTACTTGTGAAGTTAATGGTGGGTGATCGTAAGGTTGTAAATCATATTGAGTCCCATCCACATCTGCCAATTCTTGCTTCTTGTGGCATTGAAGATAACGTAAAGATCTGGACTCCCATGGCCTGTGACGTTCGTCCGTTGCCCGATGACATAGAACAGGTAATATCATCTTACTCAAGTGCTTTTTCCCTTTCATTCATCCCGTTCCCTCCTTTACTAAAAGTTTGTTATAAGCTTAAATTAATCATTGAGCCTAAAAGCTTTAAGCCTCACAGGTTGTTCTAACTTAATTTAGTTCAATTGCAAGTTAGATTTCTAAACTTTTAAAAAGTGTCGAATAAGTTCCTAGAATTTAGTTTTGTGTCTACTTGGTCTTTAGAGTTCAACTTATTTATAATATGCTTTTAAACCTTCAATTTTATTATCGAATAGGTCCCCAAATTTTCAATTGTGTAATAGTTAATTGACCCATCTAACACTTTTTAAAATTTATAGACCTACCAAAAATAGAGTTGACAGTTTAAGGTTAGGGCCTTCTTCAATACAAAACTGAAAGTTTAAGGATGTGTTAGACATTTTTAATGTTTAGGAAACCTATTAGACACAAGATGTGTTAGACATTTTTAGTGTTTAGGAAACCTATTAGACACAAACTTAAATCTTCAAGAACTAAATATGTAATTTAACCTCAATCTAAGGAAATGGAGTGTTACGATTTTTTTCTACATCTACGAGTGTTCAGGTTAGTTTATGCACACCTCAACTTTTTTCA
This sequence comes from Sicyos edulis, assembly GCA_036507275.1. NCBI lineage: Eukaryota > Viridiplantae > Streptophyta > Magnoliopsida > Cucurbitales > Cucurbitaceae > Sicyos > Sicyos edulis. Next base: position 6,538,854 of record CM071846.1, read on the forward strand.
TAAGACAAATTATTTGACCATATATACCATTTGGTTGTCAAGAAAATCCATAGGAATTTAATTTATAAGTAGGTGACTACCATAGATTGAAGTCATATTAAGTTTTTGGTTTCCTAAGATTCTCTTGACCACTAAACCAACCCATAATGTTTGCGGTGCAATATGTTTCCGTAACCTTTAATCTTTTATGCATGTCGTTAAATGCTCTTTTTAACTAGTTTTGTTGCCGTTACTTGTTGTCTTCATTTTTTTTGTCTGTGATTTGTTACTATAGAAAGTCAAGCTAGTAAATTCTATCCCTTTTATTTCACCTTCTATTTCTCTAACTTAATTGAGTTAGTCTACCTTCCATTATTGATGAGGTTAATTTATAACTCTATTGTATAAATATGTATATTACTTTACTTAAATGAATAAGAAAGAATACAAATTATTCTTATACATAGCTTTAGCTACCCACCTTTTTTTGATCGAAAACAATTTTTGTAAGCAAAAAAAGTGGTGAAAATTCATTTGCAAATGACACGAAAAACTATGTACTTTAAGAAATGAGACATGGAATATAGAATGTCTTAAGTTTCCCTTGATATCTTATTATTCATGCATCATTGGGTAGATAATGGAGTGCAATAAGCAAGGACGAGAAGACCACACACGAATGATCCTTAGTCCTGATGTTATCATGCATGTTCTACACCTGCAAAGAAGGCAATCATCTGCATTTACCGAAAGAATATACAACGCAACAGATATCGACGACGACGATGAATGGGAAGCTTATAATCTGGAAGTCCTAGATGGTAATGATTCTTTTGAAGAAGATTCCACAGAATATTCTTCTCAATGTAACATTAACTAGCATTCCACAATAAGAAGAGTAAGTGATTCTGTTATTTAGATCTTCATTTCATTTGCAATTTGTATCACAACTCATTGAAGCCATTTTTGTATCATGTTTCATGGCTTCTTTAGATTTTGTACCACGACAATTTTTGCTTTATATTGGAGTCATTCCCCCTTTTGTATCTACAACCTTATTACATTTTTACTTCATAGTAACTAAGTTGGTTAGAGCTTTTTCATGTACCAATGGAAAGTTTCCTATAAAAATGAAAAATGATTTTGATCCGATGATGATCCAATTCGAAATTGGTGGAAACCCTACTGAACGTGTGGAAACTGGGATGAAGCCCTTGAACGGCGTAGAGGTTTAATTTCTTTCTTGGTCACGACTGCTGGAATCCAACAATCCAAAACTTGATATGTCACATATCCAAAAATCAACCTCATCAAAGTCGCGACTAACTCACACATGCTACGACAAGAAGCTAATGTTCGTCTCTCGCAAAAGTGCGTGAGCAATTGTTTTGACGATCCGTCTTCGGTGTTATGTTTGCAACAATAAGTTCGACCAGTTTGCGTAATCACTTTGAGATTTTTGGCTCCTTTTCTTTTCATCTTAGATCTGCCTTTTAAGGACTTCACTTCGATTTTTTTTTTCCTCTCATTTGAGTTCTTGCGAAAAATTTTCTGTTTCAGCACAATTTGTTTCTACTTTGCCATAGTCCTGCTACTCTTTTGATACAAGAGTGTGAATTATTATACTTATTATTATTCATTGACAGAGATATGAATCTCTGTAATATTTATTGTAGTTCGTGTGACAGTCTTTTGGTTTTTGAGTTCAACCCAATATTTTGAGATTTTAAGGGTGCATTCCTTCTTTGAAGAATTTTATGGTGAATTATTATTATATATATATGTGTGTGCCTTTTTTTTCTTCTTGAGATTACAATAATTGAGGGTAGGGGACTTGAACCCAAGATCTCTAATCATTAGACATACACTAGTGCCGCTGAGCAACTTCTCATATTGGTTATACATGTGTGTGTCTGAATGTAAATAAAGGGGTTAGAGTAGAATTTTCTACTTTATTTCTTTTATTTTTAGAGGTTCGAGACTTATGACAATAATTTATAAATATCTCTAGTGTTACTATTCTTTCTATATTTACGACCACCATTACTTTTAGTATGGTGGAGTGAAATTTTAATTTCCCGATTTGTTAAATGTTAACTTTTATTTTTTATGGTTAAAATCTCGATTGTAACAATTTTTTTTGTTTCCGTTTTTATTATTAGTTTTTGAGCTTCAGTTGTGTCATAGTAAAAATATTTAAATTATAAATAAAAGTTTTAAAGTAAACAACATGTTTTTATAAAATTATTATCTTTTCCATTCCTTTTTTTTTGTTAAGGAATAATAGGAGGGGTTGTTACTGGAAAAATATAATAAAAACTGAAAAAAACGAAAAAAATAAAAAATAAAAACTTGAGTTAAAATGAATAAAAAATTATAAATTTAGTTGACACGTGGCGCTTTATTATTGCGCCAGGTGTCCTCCGAATGGTTCCTCTAATAGCTAATCGAAAAAAATAATAAAAAAAAATTCGGGCCGTGCGTCTCAAGTAAGCATAAAATAAATTTAAAGAAGAAAAATAAAATCAAAATAGTGAGTAAAATTCACCTTAATTAAATTAGTAGCCACGTGGCGTGATTTTATTGCGCCAGGCCACTAAACGGCTCCTCTAATCGCTAATCGTTTAAAAAAAAAAGAAAAAATCGAGCCTTGCGTCTGAGAAACGCCAACATACAGCCCCGTAACTCGTAAGCGTAAAATAGAATAAAATAGTCAGTAAATTTGGTTATTGTTCTTCAACGTTTTTTCGAAATCGTATCTTCACCATCAACGGGCTTTTCTTCCCTCCCTTCTTCATCAACGGAATCTTCCCTGACTCTGTTGATTGTTGTTCGTAAAACCCTAAAACTAAGAATACAAAGTGCAGTAATCGCTTCGTCGAAGGAATTTGATCCAATTCGAAATCGGTGCAAAACCCTACTGATCGTGTGGAAACTGGGATGATGCTCTTGAACGCCGTAGAGGTTTAATTTCTTTCTTCATCTGGTTAGTTTTAGGAGTTGCTAAAACCCTAAAACCGAATTCACATCTCTCACTTCCTCTGATTTATGGACTCCGATCCGATACAGAATCAACCATCCTCGCTCAATTCGATGAAGTTTGCTCTCCAGTACAAGGTATAATTTTAATTTCCATTATACTTCGCTCTTGTTCTTTTCACTCTTCTTCTACATTAACATAATCACCAGATCTGTGGTTTGAATTCGTTTTTTCAGGAAAGGGGTGGGAACAGGGCCATCTTTTGGATTCTGAGGATTGTTTTTGATATTTGTGACTTCTCTTATTGGTATGTGGTTTAAATCTTGTCTTTACAAAACCCCTTTTGAGTTGTGGTTGATTTTGGATTCGGAAACCCCTTTTTTTCTTATTTGTGGTCTTTTTTGTCATATCCCACAGAACTACGGCCAACCAAAATGCCTATTTTGAAGGTCTTGTCTTATCCTCCCCATCAGCGACGAGTGCCATCGTTACCTGCTATCACTTCTCTGTTGGGTACGTAAATCTCCTTTATTTTTGTATATCAGATCACCATAAATCCACTTTTTTTATATATTTTTTATCCTTTAAGTTATAAAAACCAGTAATTTCACTCTGGTTTCTTTTTTTTAATCTAGTTTGTTCAATCCGCCTGATTCCTTCACTCTGATCACCCGATTCCTTCTTCAAGCAAATCCATAAGTGGGTTGAGTATGTGTCAGGCCATTGCTAATCAGGTATTTTTCTATAAACTTAATCTAGTTTTGCTCTGTGCCATTTGAAAAACAATACCACAACTTGTATCAGTTGTATGTAAGCATGCATGGTATTTTCTCTTACTAATTAAATTATCATAGATATACATTTGTAATTGTAAGCCAGATTATAGACATACAACCCGATTAGGAAGGGCAACCCAACCCAACCTTTATGTTATTAAGGTTGGGTCGTTGGATTGTTATATCAAAGATTAAAAACTTTAAGTGGAAAAAGTGGACGGTGATTGGTCAAACGATAAATAGTGAATATTGAACAACGATAATTGACGAGAGAAGATTACTAAATATGGAGAAAATAAAACCAAGCCTTTGATGAGATCAAATAAAATAATACAAAGGGAGTATTGAGAACCTAACCTAAAAGGAGGCTTCAGTTATGTTAAAGGAGACCTAAGATAACTGTAAAAAGTTTTACCTAGAAAAACTCATAGAGAGGTGTTGCATGGAATGGGAAGCCATACATCATCCAACGTCTTTCAACCATCCTTCTAAAAATTCTATGAAGGGAGATAAAGTAGAAGCCTCTCCACTTTAAAGCGTCAACTTTTAGATTAAGTCAAGATAAAGTTAAAGGGCTTGGAGTATAGCCATAGGAGATCTAGATCTTCGGCTCCTCCCATAGAAAGGATACAATACCAAAGATGAGTTATTCTAAACACAATATAGATTATCAGCCTTATCATGGAGGAGTTACCAAACAAAAAAGTAACCATTCCTTTGAGGAACTACCAAACAAAACATTTAACCTTCAAGATTTTGATATTCCAAAGTGAGAAAAAGAAGTGAGAACTTGTATGCTATTGACTACAACTATTGTCCAGAGGTTTTCATTGTTTGAATTGGAAATAAAGATTTTAGGAAAAGTGAGAAGAAACAGGTCCATACTTGGAAGACTTACAAATTGGATAAATTATTAAGATGATAGGATAAAGGTACTTCTTAAGATTTTTCATGGATTTATTAATATCATTGGATTTAGATGCTATGTCTCAGCATATTAGAGGAGTTTCATTGACGTTTTTCTTCAAATGGGAGAGATGTATTATTGATCCATGTTCTTTAGTTTGACAAGATTTTGGGTAAGTGATGAATGTGGTGAATGGAAGGACTATTTGGGATAGAAATCAAAATCGAAAATGAAAGGATTCTTTAGTTACTTAATGAGAATTTTGTATTGAAGTATGAGACTTATCTTCAACATTGCTAACATGAAAGAATTTTGGATCAAAGTATGATACTATTAGACGTGAGACATTATTTATAAAGGGAAACGATTCATGTAGTATGATATGGTTGATGGAGGACATGACTAAGCATTTGAAAAGACAATCAAAGTATGAAAATGTTCTAAAAAAGTCATGCAGAAGTTTAGATGTATATGAATATTTTCCATTCCGTCTTTGCAGTGGATGGTACTTATTTAGATACAATCGGCGAAAAGCATAAATATCTTCAACTTTGCTAGGATGTAATAATTTTGGATTAGAGTATGATACTACTAGACGTCAACTTTGCTAGGATGGAGTAATTTTGGATTCGAGTATGATATTACTAGACGTGAGACATTATTATAGAGGAAAAATATTCACTTAAAAATAAAGTTAAAGTATGAAAATGTTCTAGACAAGTCACGTAGACGTTGAGACCTATATCAATACTTTCCATTCATTCATAGTAGTGAATGCTAATTATTTGGATACAGTCGGTGAAAGCGTAAGTATTGAAAGAAAATATGAAAGATGGTGGAATGTGATGACATTTTATGGACAAAGCATAAGTTTTCGTATTAGGTTTATTAAAAGTTCAGTGGTTGAATGTTTAGATTCGGGTCTATGTTATAGCTCAAGAATTTCACATGATGAAGGAATGATGGAATAAGTCTGAATGAAATTTTATTAGCTTATTGAAAGCACTTGAATGAGAGATATTTGAGTAGTTGGTGAAGTTTGAATGACTGGTGAACAAGAATGCTGAAGTTTAAGGTTTTGGATTCCGAGTTTTCATGGTTATGCATTTAAGGATGTAGAACAATTTGTTAGGATGAAGGACTTTTGGGTAAAATAATGAGATCGAAGTTTGTTTTATTTCTAAGGAATTGTTGGTTTGAGAAGTGGATTTAAATTTTTGTTATTCGAGTTGAGGATAATGATTGAGCTTTAAGTAATGGATCCAAGCTTTATGTGAGAGATAAATTTTCATATTAGGATATTAAGTAAATTACATTTATTACAAGTTCAGTTGTTGAATTTTAAATGGGTTTATATGGTAGTTCAAGAAAACTCATTCTAGGATATTAAGTAAATTGCATTAAAATTTAGGTTTTTCTAAATTCTTTTAAATACAATATTTCAAAAACATTTTATGAAGTTTTTTCTTTCCTCACTTAAATATTTTTCTTTTCAAAATATGAGTTACAAAAACTTCATTTATCTCATAAAGTTTTGTCCTTAAAACTTTTTTTACCCCAAGAGTTTATATCTTCAAAATTTTGTTTCCAAATTTGTCTTTTCCATCACAAAATTTTCTTAGTTTCTATTTTTCACTCTCTAGTTTGTTTTCAAAACTTTTTTATCTCTAGTTTTCTCTCCCTTTTAAAGTTTTATTTTAAAGATCTTTATCCATTTCTAACCTTTCTTTTATAAAAATTTATGTTTAAATATTTTTCTCTAAAAGTTTACTCTTCAAGTTTCTATTTTTAACTTTATAGTTTTTTCCTAGAATCTTTCACCAACTCTTTTTAAAAAATATTGTTTGTTTTTTTAAACGGGAAAATGAAAGCTTCACCTCTACTATTCACGGGAGCGCCCATGCCCTTCCTAAGGCCCGGATCCGGGAGATAAAAAGTTTTTTTTATAAGTTTTCTTTTATTCCAAATGCTTTTCTTTTCAAAATTTTATATCTTAATAACTTTTATATCAAAGGATTTTTATAAAAAAATGATGACCGGTCATAATTTTTGTCATTTTTTTTAATTTCCAAATAAATTGTTTAGAAACTTTGAACTATTTAGTTCTTATTTATTTGTTTATTTTTTTGAAAAGAATTTGTGAAAGATTCTATGAAATTTCTAGTTTTTTTTTCTTTTAAAAATATTTTCAACTTATTTTATCTTGAAGAAAACAAAGTTCATTTCTCGCGAAAAATTTTCTTTTCACCTATCTATTTTTTCCTATAATCTTTATAATTTTTTTTTTCGAAACTCATTTTGAAAATTTTGTGCAAGGTTTTCAAACATCCAAAAGTCCATCCTTTTGAAATTTGTATATATCTCTTTTGATTTTTTTTTGTCCATGAAAAACTCTTTTAACGTAAAATCTCTATTTTTCATTGTCCTACTTTTATCCTTTAATTTTTAAATAGTTGTCAAAACTTATTGTTTAATTTTTTTTTCTCACCTTCAAATTTACTTCTTTTCATAGTTTTGCCCCTTTCAAACTTCTTGTATCTCAAAAGATTTGATTTGTTAAGACGAAGAGAGATATGTTGTTAGGATAAAATACTCTTTTGTTTGATGGTTATATGTGGAAGAAAGAAGAAAGATATTTGGTTATGATAGAAGGATTTTGGATTAAATATGAGATTGGACTTTTAACTCCTTAGGATAAGAGAGCTTTTAAGTTCAACCTTTTGATTTAAGAATTCCCAATGGTTTGATTAGAGAAAAGGTTTATAGAATTTTTTTGGATTGAAGTATGAGATTTGACTTTAACTTTCTTAGGACAAGAAAGTTTTTGATTGAAGAATGATATTGGACTTCAATGTTTTTATATAAGAGTTCTCATTCGAATGATTGGAGATAAAGTTTACCAAGAAGTTTGGATTGAGTATTAGACTTGAGTTTGATTTTGTTAGAATAAGATAATTTTGGGTTAAAGCACGAGACTTGGCTTCGGCTCCCTGAAGTTTTGAATTAAAGTATGAGATTAGACTTCAACTTTATTAGATAAAAGAGTTTTGGATTGAAGTATAATTATTGACTTGAACTTTCTTAGGATATGAGAGTTTCAAATTATTCCATGACACTAGACTTCAAGATTTCAATGGAAGAGTTATCATTTTTTTTATTGGAGATAAAATTGCAGAGAATTTTTTTATTCAAGTATGAAGCTAAACTTGAATTTGTCGGGGTACAAGTATTTCAACCTAACCTAAAAAGACGCTTCAGTTATGTTAAAGGAGACCTAAGATAACTGTAGAAAGTTTTACCTAGAAAAACTCATAGAGAGGTGTGGCATGGAATAGGAAACCATACATCTTCCAATGTCTTTCAACCATCCTTCTAAAAATTCTATGAAGGGAGATAAAGTAGAGCCTCTCCACTTTAAAATGTCAAATTTTATATTAAGTCAAGATAAAGTTAAAGGTCTTGGAGTATAGCCATAGGAGATCTAGATCTTCGGCTCCTCCCATACAAAGGATACAATACCAAAGATGAGTTATTCTGAACACAATATAGATTATCGGCCTTGTCATGGAGGAGTTACCAACAAAAAAGTAACCATTCCATTGATAACTACCAAACAAAACATTTAACCTTCAAGATTTTGATATTCCAAAGTGAGAAAAAGAAGTGAGAACTTGTATGCTATTGACTACAACTATTGTCCAGAGGTTTTCATTGTTTGAATTGGAAATAAAGATTTTAGGAAAAGTGAGAAGAAACAGGTCCATACTTAGAAGACTTACAAATTGGATAAATTATTAAGATGATAGGATAAAGGTACTTCTTAAGATTTTTCATGGATTTATTAATATCATTGGATTTAGATGCTATGTCTCAGCATATTAGAGGAGTTTCATTGACGTTTTTCTTCAAATGGGAGAGATGTATTATTGATCCATGTTCTTTAGTTTGACAAGATTTTGGGTAAGTGATGAATGTGGTGAATGGAAGGACTATTTGGGATAGAAATCATAATCGAAAATGAAAGGATTCTTTAGTTACTAAATGAGAATTTTGTATTGAAGTATGAGACTTATCTTCAACATTGCTAACACAAAAGAATTTTGGATCAAAATATGATACTACTAGACGTGAGACATTATTTATAAAGGGAAACGATTCATGTAGTATGATATGGTTGATGGAGGACATGACTAAGCATTTGAAAAGACAATCAATGTGTGAAAATGTTCTAAAAAGTCATGCAGAAGTTTAGAAGTTTAGACGTATATCAATACTTTCCATTTAGTCTTTGCAGTGGATGGTACTTATTTAGATACAATCGGCGAAAAGCATAAATATTTTCAACTTTTCGAGGATGTAATAATTTTGGATTAGAGTATGATACTACTAGACGTCAACTTTGTTAGGATGGAATAATTTTGGATTCGAGTATGATATTACTAGATGTGAGACATTATTATAGAGGAAAAAAGTTCACTTAGTATGATATGGTAAAGGAGGACATGACTATGCATTTTAAAAATAAAGTTAATAGTATGAAAATGTTCTAGACAAGTCATGCAGAAGTTGAGACCTATATCAATACTTTCCATTCATTCATGGTAGTGAATGCTACTTATTTGGATACAGTCGGTGAAAGCATAAGTATCGAAAGAAAATATGAGAGATGGTGGAATGGAATGTGATTTGATGACATTTTAAGGACAAAGCAGAAGTTTTCGTATTAGGTTTATTAAAAGTTCAGTTGTTGAATGCTTAGATTCGGGTCTATATTGTAGCTCAAGAATTTCACATGATGAAGGAATGATGGAATAAGTCTGAATGAAATTTTATTAGCTTATTGAAAGCACTTGAATGAGAGATATTTGAGTAGTTGGTGAAGTTTGACTGATTGGTGAACAAGATTGCTGAAGTTTAAGGTTTTGGATTCCGAGTTTTCATGGTTATGCATTTAAGGATGGTGAACATATTGTTGTTTTGAGAAGTGGATTTGAATTTTTGTTATTCGAGTTGAGGATAATGATTGAGCTTTAAGTAATGGATCCAAGCTTTATGTGAGAGATAAGTTTTCATATTAGGTTATTACAAGTTCAGCTGTTGAATTTTAAATGGGTTTATATGGTAGTTCAAGAAAACTCATTCTAGGATATTACAAGTGAGAGATAAGTTTTATGTGAGAAATAAGTTTTCATATTAGGTTATTACAAGTTCAGTTGTTGAATTTTAAATGGGTTTATATGGTAGTTCAAGAAAACTCATTCTAGGATATTAAGTAAACTGCATTAAAATTTAGGTTTTTCTAAATTCTTTTAAATACAATATTTCAAAAACACTTAATGAAGTTTTTTCTTTCCTCACTTAAATATTTTTCTTTTCAAAATATGAGTTACAAAAACTTCATTTATCTCATAAAGATTTGTCCTTAAATCTTTCAAAAACATTTGTTTATAGTTTTTTCTTACTTTCAAATATTTTTCTTTTGAAAATAAAAATTTCCTTCAAACTCTTTTTATCCCAAGAGTTTATATCTTCAAAATTTTCTTTCCAAATTTGTCTTTTCCATCACAAAAATTTCTTAGTTTCTATTTTTCACTCTCTAGTTTGTTTTCAAAACTTTTTTATCTCTAGTTGTCTCTCCCTTTTAAAGTTTTATTTTAAAGATCTTTATCCATTTCTAACCTTTCTGTTATAAAAATTTATGTTTAAATATTTTTCTCTAAAAGTTTACTCTTCAAGTTTCTATTTTTAACTTTATAGTTTTTTCCTAGAATCTTTCACCAACTCTTTTTAAAAAATATTGTTTGTTTTTTAACGGGAAAATGAAAGCTTCACCCTCTACTATTCACGGGAGCGCCCACGCCCTTCCTAAGGCCCGGATCCGGATGATAAATTTTTTTTTTTTATAAGTTTTCTTTTATTTCAAATGCTTTTCTTTTCAAAATTTTATATCTTAATAACTTTTATAAAAAAATGATGACCGGTCATAATTTTTTTCATTTTTTTTAATTTCCAAATAAATTGTTTAGAAACTTTGAACTATTTAGTTCTTATTTATTTTATTTTTTGAAAAGAATTTGTGAAAGATTCTATGAAATTTCTAGTTTGTTTCTTTTAAAAATATTTTTAACTTATTTTATCTTGACGAAAACGAAGTTCATTTCTCGCGAAAAATTTTCTTTTCACCTATCTAGTTTTTCCTATAATCTTTTTTTAAAAAACGTTTTTCAGAAACTCGTTTTGAAAATTTTGTGCAAGGTTTCTCACTTTCAAAAGTCTATCTTTTTGAAATTTGTATATATATCTTTTGAATTTTTTTTTGTCCATGAAAAACTCTTTTGACTTATCCTAGTTTTATCCTTTAATTTTGAAATAGTTGTCAAAACGTATTGTTTAATTTTTTTTCCTCACCTTCAAATTTATTTCCTTTCATAGTTTTGTTCCTTTCAAATTTCTTGTATCTCAAAAGATTTGATTTGTTAAGACGAAGAAAGATATGTTGTTAGGAGAAAATAATCTTTTTTTATGGTTATGTGTGGAAGAAAGAAGAAAGATACTTGGTTATGATAAAAGGATTTTGGATTAAATATGAGATTTGACTTTTAACTCCTTAGGATAAGAGAGCTTTTAGTTCAACTTTTTTATTTAAGAATTTCCAATGGTTTGATTAGAGAAAAGGTTTATAGAATTTTTTTGGATTGAAGTGTGAGATTTGACTTTAACTTTCTTAGGACAAGAAAGTTTTTGATTAAAGAATGATATTGGACTTCAAGTTTTTTATATAAGATTTTTCATTCGATTGATTGAAGATAAAGTTTACCCAAAAGTTTGGATTGAGTATAAGACTTGAGTTTGATTTTGTTAGAATAAGATAATTTTGGGTTAAAGCACGAGACTTGGCTTCGACTCCCTAAAGTTTTGAATTAAAGTATGAGATTAGACTTCAACTTTATTAGATAAAAGAGTTTTGGATTAAAGTATAATTATTGACTTGAACTTTCTTAGGATGTGAGAGTTGTAAATTATGCTATGAGGCTAGACTTCAAGATTTCAATGGAAGAGTTATCAATTTTTTATTGGAGATAAAATTGCAGAGAATTTTTTTATTCAAGTATGAGGCTAAACTTGAATTTGTCGGGGTACAAGTATTTTGGATTAAAGTATGAGACTTGACTTCATCTTTCTTAGGACAAGAAAGTTTTGGATTCCAAGATGTTATTGGACTTCCAATTTTGTATGAAAGAGTTCTCATAAATGTGATTGCAGATAAAGGTTACAAAGGAGTTTCGATTAAGCATGAGACTAAAGTTTGATTTCGTTAGAATAAGATGATTTTGGGTTAAGACATGAGACTTGACTTCAACACTCTTGTGAGAAGAAATTTTAGATTAAAGAATGATAATTAAACTCGACTTCAAGATTTTGATGAAAGAGTTATCATTTTTTTTTATAGGAGATATATTTTATAGAGAATTTTGGATTCTAGTACGTGAATAAACTTCAACTTTGTTAGGGTATAATTTTTATTTATTTATTAAAGTATCAGACTTGGCATCAACTTTTTTTGGACAAGAAATTTTTGGATGAAAGGATGAAATTGAACTCCAAGTTTTTTTGTGAAAGAGTTCTCATTCAGAGATGAAGTTTACCAAGAAATTAGTTTACCAAGTATGGGATTTGAGTTTGATTTTGTTAGAATAAGATGTTTTTTTTATGAGAAATATGACTTCAACTTTATTAAGATAGGGAAGTTTTGTATTTAAGTATGATCATTGACTTGAATATTTTTAGGATATGAGAGATTTAAACTGAGGTATGGGATTGGACATCAAGATTTTAATGAAAAATTTATCATTTTTTTGATTGGACATAAAGTTTATAGAGAATTTGGATTCAAGTATAGGACCTAAACTTCAACTTTCGTAGGGTACAAGTATTTGTGATAAAAATGAGACTTGACTTCACTTTCTTAGGACAAGAAAGTTTTTGATTAAAGAATGATATTGGATTTCAAGTTTGTTATGAAAGAGGTCTCATTCGTTTGATTGTACATAAAATTTACCAAGAAATTAGGATTGCGTATGAGACTTGAGTTTGATTTTTAAGTGCGATAATTTACTTGAAATTTCTTAGGATATGAAAGTTTTAAATTAAGCTATGAGACTGGACTTCAAGATTTTGATGGGAGAGTTATCATTTTTTTCAATGGAGATAAAGTTTACCGAGAATTTTAGATTCAAATATGAGACTATACTTCAACTTTGTTAGGGTATGATTATTTTGGATTAAAGTATGAGACTTGACTTCAACTTTCTTAGGATAAGAAAGTATTAAAGGATGATATTGGACTTTAATTTTTTTTTCATATGAAAGAGTTCTCATACTTTGGATTGATGACAAAGTTTACCGAGAAGTTAGGATTGAGTATAAGACTTGAGTTTGATTTTGTTGGAATAAGATGATTATGGGTTAAAGTATAAGACTTGACTTTAACTCTCTTAAGATAGAAAGTTTTGATTTAAAGTATGAGACTAGACTTGAATATAAGACTTGAGTTTGATTTTCTTGGAATAAGATGATTTTGGGTTAAAGCATAAGGCTTGACTTCAACTCTCTTAAGATAGAAAGTTTTGGTTTAAAGTATGAGACTAGACTTTAAGTTTATTATATAAGATAGTTTTGGATTAAAGTATGATAATTGGCTTGAACTTTCTTTGGATGTAAGAGTTTTAAATTAAGGTATGAGATTGGATTTCAAGTTTTCGATGAATAGTTTAAAGGGCATCTTTGATTCAATTATGTGACTAAACAACAACTTCGTTAGGTACACGCATTTGGGATTAAAGTGGGGGACTTTATTTCAACTTTCTTAGGATAAGAAAGTTTTGGATTAAAGGATAATATTGGACTTCAAGTTTGTTAGGAAAGAGTTCTCAATTGTGTGATTGGAGATAAAGTTTTCTAGAGAAGTTTCAATGAGTATGAAACTAAAGTTTGATTTCGTTAGAATAAGATAATTTTGGGTAAGACATGAGACTTGATGAAAGAGTTATCATCTTTTTACTGGAGATATATTTATAGAGAATTTTGGATTCAAGTATGAGACTAAACTTCAACTTTGTTAGGGTACAAGTATTTTGGTTTGAAGTATGAGACTTGACTTAAACTTTCATAGGACAAGAAAGTTTTGGATGAAGGGATGATATTCATTTTTATGAAAGAGTCATCATTCTGAGAAAGTTTACCAAGAAATTAGGTTTTAGTATGAGACTTGAGTTTGACTTTGTTAGAATAAGATGTTCTTGGGTTAAAGCATGAAACATGACTTCAACTTTATTAAGATAGGAAAGTTTTGAATTAAATTATGATAATTGACTTGAACTTTCTTAGGATATGAAAGTTTTAAACTAAGGTATGAGTATGGGACTAAAGTTTGATTTCTTTAGAATAAGATGATTTTGAGTTAAGATGTGAGACTGGACTTTAACTCTCTTAGCATAAGAAATTTTAGATTAAAATATTTTAATTGACTTGAACTTTCTTAGGATAAAAGAATTTTAAATTAATTTGAGACTGGATTTCAAGATTTTGATGAAAGTGTTAACTTTGTTAGCATACAAGTATATTAGATTAATGTATGAGACTTTACTTCAACTTTCTTAGGACAAGAAAGTTTAGGATGAAAGGATGATATTGGACTCCAAGTTTTTTTTTGAAAGAGTTCTCATTCAGAAATAAAGTTTACCAAGAAATAAAGATTGAGTATGGGACATGAGTTTTATTTTGTTAGAATAAGATGTTCTTGGGTTAAAGCATGAGACATGACTTCCATTCTATTTAGATAGGATAGTTTTTTAAGTATGATAATTGACTTGTATTTTTGTAAGATATGAGAGATTTAAACTAAGGTGTAAGATTGGAGTTCAAGATTTTATGAAAGAGTTATCATTTTTTTGATTGGATATAAAGTTTATAGAGAATTTGGATTCAAGTATAAGACCTAAACTTCAACTTTCTTAGGGTACAAGTATTTGTGATAAAAATATGAGACTTGACTTCACTTTCTTAGGACAAGAAAGTTTTTTTTTTTTTATTAAAGGATGATATTGGACTTCAAGTTTGTTATGAAAGAGTTCTCATTCGTTTGATTGGAGATATAGTTTACAAAGAAGTTTCGATGCTGTATGGGACTTAAGTTTGATTTCGTTCGAATAAGATTATTTTGGGTTAAGATATGAGATTTGACTTCAACTCTCTCAACAAAAGAAATTTTAGATTAATGTATGTTAATTGACGTGTTCTTAGGATAAGAGAGTTTCAATTGACGTATGAGAATGAACATCTAGATTTTGATGAAAGTGTTACCATATCTTTTATTGGAGATGATAATTTTAGATTCAAGTATGAGACTAAACTTCAACTTTGTTCGGATACAAGTATTTTGGATTTAAGTATGAGACTTGTCTTCAACTTTCTTAGGACAAGAAAGTTTTGGATGAAAGGTTGATAATGGACTCCAAGTTTTTTTTTTTTGAAAGAATTTTCATTTGGAGATAAAGTTTACCATTAAATTAGGATTGGGTATGAGATTTGAGCTTTCTTTTGTTAGAATAAGATGTTTTTAGGTTAGGGTAGGGGTGTACATGGTCCAGGTTGGGATGAGTTAGTGAAATTTATTGAACTAACCCAAACTTTTGGGTTGGTTAATTCTCCAACATGTCCAACCCTAATATATTAGAGCGGCCTTACCCATCCCAACCCTTATATCTCCAGTTTGGGTTGGGTTAGTCTCCATTTTCCTCTCTAAAATTCAACTCATAACTCGTAAATATGTAAAAAAGGTAAAGAAAAGACTGCATTATATTAAGCTTAGCCCTAAGTTACTTATTATTAGTATGTGTTCCTTATCAATATACTAAGAAGCATTTTCTTTAAACAAATTAAGAAAACTATCTTATTTATTAATCTTTCTCTCTCTCACACACAGACACACACATATATAATATTATTCTTAGTTCAGGTTGGGATGAACGGGCAAAACATTGCCCAAACCAATAACCAACTCAACCCAACAAAAATGGTTGAATCATAACTCAACCCAATCTAACCAAACGAAAGTTATAACCCAACCCAACCAGTTGTCAGTTTTTTTGTATTAGGTTATAGCATGAGACATGGCTTCAACTCTATTAAGGAAGAAAGTTTTGAATTGAAGTATGAAAATTGACTTGAAATTTCTTTGGATATGAGAGTTTAAAATTAATGTATGAGATTGGACTTAAATACTTAAAGTTTACGGATCATGTTGGATTCAAGTATGAGACCAAATTTCAGCTTTCTAAGGAAAAGAAAGTTTTGGATTGAAGAATGATATTGGAATTCAAGTGTTTATTAAAGAGTTCTCATTCGTTTGATTGGAAATAAAATTTACCAAGAAATTAGGATTGAATATGGGACTCTAGTTTGATTTTGTTAGAATAAGATGATTTTTGGTTAAAGCATGAGACTTGACTTCAACTCTTTTAGAATATGATAGTTTTGAATTATTGTATGCGATTAGACTTCTAGTTTATTAGATAAGAGAGTTTTGGATTGAACTATGATAATTGTTTGAACATTCTTAGGACATGAGAGTTTTGAGTTAAGCAAAGTTTAGAGAGAATTTTGGTTTCAAATATGAGACTAAATTCTGCTATTTTAGGGTACAAGTATTTTGGATTAAAGGATGAGACTTGATTTCAACTTTCTTAGGATAAGGAAGTTTGGATAAGAGGATGACATTGGACTTCAAGTTTTTTATGAAAGAGGTCTCACTTGTTTGATTGGAGAGAAAGATTAATAAGAAGTTAGGATTGAGTATGAGACTTAAGTTTGATTTAGTTGGAATAAGATGATTTTGGGTTAAAGCATACGATTTGACTTCAACTCTCTTAAGATAGTGAATTAAAGTATGAGACTAGACTTGATCCTTTGATATGTTTTAAATGCCTTGATCCTTTGAGACTTTTTTTGTAATTTTCATTCATCAATGAAAAGTATTTGTTTCTCATAAAAAAAAAAGTATGAGACTAGACTTCAAATTTATTAGATAAGAGAGTTTTGGGTTGAAGGATGATATTGGGTTACAAGTTTTCTATGAAAGAGTTCTCATTCATTTGATTGGAGATAAACTTCAACTTTGTTAGAATAAGATGATTTTGGTTTAAAGCATGAGACTGGATTTCAACTCTCTTGAGATAGGAAAGTTTTGAATTAAAGTATGAGACAAGACTTTAACTTTATTTGAAAAGAGAATTGAATGGTACGAAGTTTTGTACCAATATTCAACCCATGTCACCCACTCGCTCCATGTTTCACGGATTCTTTCCGCATAAAGTGCGCAAGTACGTCTCCAGGGAGGTTGAATTTGACAACTCAAGAGTGTTTCATCAGATTAGATCAATCTCGGATCATGTTTCAATTCTATTATAAGCTGGATCTTTCAAATGGGGCTCTTCTCCCTTTCATTTTTTCAATTCTTCGTTGTCCTCCCCATTGTGTAGACTATTGATTAAAAAAAACAAGGCTTGCTAATTATCTCTCTTTTGGATGGGCTGGTTAGGTTATTTATTTAAAGCTCAGAAATCTTAAAGGCTCACTTAATACTTGAGCAAGAATCCTGTAGGAAGCAATGTGAAGAAAGTTTATTGGCAGAAATTGAATTCCTTGACCTAAAGGCAGACTGGGATTCATTACCACCACAAGAGTTGTCCAGATTGTCAAGTGCTAAGCGTGATCTACTAAGCCTTGTCTTGATTGAAAGATGGTGATGAAAACACAAGCTTCTTTCATAGATTCTTGGTTATTTAATAAAGAAAAGGGAAGTTGCATGTCAAATATCAGATTTTAGGCCAATCAGCCTCATAACTTGAGACTAAAAAATTGTGACTAAGGCTTTGACTTGAAGGATGACGATTGTTATGCCCGCTATCTTTTCTCAACATCAAAGTATCTTTATTGAAGGGAGGAAAATTCTAGATCCTATTTTAATCGCTAATGATGTTCTTTGGTTAAAGCACGTGGCATGACTTCAACTCTATTAAGATGGGAAGTTTTGAATTAAAATATGATCATTGATCTGAACTTTCTTTGGATATGAGAGTTTCAAATTAAGGAATGAAACTGGACTTCAAGATTTTGTTGAAAGAGATCATTTTTTTTTATTCCAGATAAAGTTATAGAGAATTTCGGTTTCAAATACGAGACTACACTTCAACTTTGTTAGTATACAAGTATTTTGGATTAAAGTATGAGACTTGACTTTAACTTTCTTAGGATAAGAAAATTTTGGATTAAAGGATGATTTGGACTTAAAGTTTTTTATGAAAGAGTTCTCATACGTTTGATCGGAGATAAAGTTTACAAAGAAGGTAGGATTGAGTTTGGGACTTGAGTTTGATTTTGTTGGAATAAGATTATTTTGGGTTAAAGTGTAAGAAGATTGGACTTCATCTCTCCTTTAAGATAAGGAAAATTTGAATTAAAATATGAGACTAAACTTCAACTCTATTAGATAAGAGCATTTTGGATTGAAGTATGATAATTGACTTGAACTTTCTTATGATACAAGAGTTTTAAATTAAGCTATGAGAATGGACTTCAAGAGTTTGATGAAAGAGTTATCATTTTTTTGACTAGAGATAAAGTTTAGACAAAATTTTGGATTCAAGTATGAGTCTCTATTTCACATTTGTTAGGGTACAAGTATTTTGGATTAAAGTATCATACTTGAAATTCAACTTTCTTAGGACAAGAACGTTATGGATTAAAGGATGATATTTGAGTTCTAGTTTTTTATGAAAGAGTTCTTATTCGTTTGATTGGAGATAAAGTTTACCACGAAAATAGGATTGAGTATGGGACTTGACTTTGATATTGTTAGAATAAGATGAATTTGGGTTCAACTCTCTTAAGATAGGAAAGTTTTGAATTAAAATATTAGACTAGACTTCAACTTTATTGGATAAAAAAGTTTTGGATTGAAGTATTATAATTGACTTGAACTTCTTAAGATACGAGAGTTTAAAATTAAGCGATGAGATTGGACTTCTTGATTTTGATGAAAGAAAGATAAAGTTTACGAAAAATTTTGGGTTCAAGTATGAGACCAAATGATAAAATACCGGCACCAAACTCAAATAACAATGAACATTAACAATGGATAGTCACAAAAGCTGGTCTTTACTGATGAGGAGAGTACAAAACAATACAACTGAATCTTTTTCTCTAGTTTTTTTTTTTCCACTTTCAAGGTTTCCTTTTCTAAGGGTTTTTATATTTAATTTTATTATTTATTTTACTGTTTTATCACTTCAAAGTTATATATTTTTAGTTTTTTTACTAAAATCTTTCATTGTGTTATTAATCTTTTTGAATTGGCATCTCTTCTTTCCAACTTGCCAAAATATTTTTATTATTTATCTTTTATTTTCGTCACAAAATTTTCGTAGTTTCTACTTTTCACTTTCTAGTTTGTTTTCAAAACCTTTTTATCTCTGTTTTTTTTCCTTACTTTTAAAGTTTTATTTTCAAAATCTTTATCCATTTCTAACCTTTTTTATTTAAAACATTCTCGGTAAATATTGTCCTCTAAAAATTTACTCTTAAGTTTCTATTTTTAACTTTATAGATTTTTCCTAGAATCTTTCACAAACACTTTTTAAAAATAATTTTTTTTTTAAACGGGGAAACGAAAGCTTCGCTCACTATACACGGGAGCACCTGCGCCCGTCCAAAGGCCCGGATCCGGGAGATTACAAGGGGTTTATTTTAAAAAGTTTTCTCTCATTTTAAATGCTTTTCTTTTCAAAATTTTATATCTTAACAACTATATCAAAGGATTTTTATAAAAAAAAAAATGATGACCGGTCATAAATTTTCTTGTTTTTTGTTTTTGTTTTTTTTTTATTCCAAAGCAAATCTTAACTTTTTATTTTTATTTTTATTTTTTAAAAAGAGTTCGTGAAAGATACTATGAAATTTTTAGTTTTTCTTTTTTCTTTTTAGAATCTTTTCAACTTATTTTTTCTTGATAACCAAGTTTGTTTCTCGCGAAAAATTTTCTTTTCACATATCTAGTTTTTTATTATTTATATTAGAAAACTTTTTTTGGAAACTCTTTTTCAAAATCTTTCCCCAAGGTTTTCTCACTTTCAAAATTTTATCTTTTTGAAATTTGTATGTATCTCTTTCGATTTTTTTTTAACCCAAAATGTTATTCTCTAAATTTTTTTCATAGTAAAATTTCGATTACTTATCTAGTTCTACATAAAGTATTTATGAATGGTTTGAGTGAAAAAAAGGTTTTTAGAAAATTTTTAGATTGAAGTATTAGACTTGACTTCATCATTCTTAGAAAAAGAAAGTTGTGGATTAAAGGAGGATATTGGAGAACAAGTTTTTTTTTATATATGAGTTCACAATCGTTTGATTGGAGATAAAGTTTATCAAGAAGTTCGGATTGAGTATGGAACCCAAGTTTGATTTTGTTAAAATAAGATAATTTCGGATTAAAGCATGAGACTTGACTTCAACTCTAAAGTTTTGATGAAAGAGTTATTACTTTTTTGTTGGGAGATAAGGTTTATCGAAAATTTTGGATTCAAGTATGAAACTAAACTTGACTTTGTTTGGGTACAAGTATTTTGGATTATAGTATGAGACTTGACTTGAACTTTCTTAGGACAAGAAAGTATTGGATTAAAGGATGATATTGGACTTCCAATTTTGTATGAGAGAGTTCTCTCATTTGTGTGATTGGGCATAAAGTTTACAAAAAAGTTTTGATTGTATATGTGACTAAAGTTTGATTTCGTAAGAATAAGATGTTCTTGGGTTAAAGCATGAGACACGATGTCAACTTTATTAAGATAGAAAAGTTTTGACTTAAAGTATGGTGATTGACTTCAACTTTCTTAGGACAAGAAAATTCTTTTTTTATTAAAGGATAATATTGGACTTCAAGTTTGTTATGAAGAAGTTTTCATTCGATTTATTGGACATAAAGTTCACCAAGAAATTAGGATTGAGTAGGGGACTTGAGTTTCATTTTGATTGAATAGGGTGATTTTGGGTTAAAACATGAGACTAAGTATGATAATTAACTAAGGATATGAGAGCTTTTAATTAAGTTGTGAGATTGGACTTCAAGATTTTGTTGAAAGACTTATCATTTGGAGATAAAGTTTATGGAGAATTTGTGATTCAAATATGTCCTTAAACTTCAACTTTGTTACGGTACTATTATTTTGGGTTAAAGTATTAGACTTGACTTCAACTTTCTTTGGATAAGAAAGTTTCGAATTGAAGGATGAGACATTACACGAACCAGAATGAGAAAAGGCTTCATGAAACGTTTTAGAAGCAAGACTGAGACGTGATGAAAGAATATGTAGATGCAGTTAAGTTTGCATAAGAAACACGAGAAGAAATTGGATAGGTGCAAGAACGTTTACGTTTATAGAGATGAATAGGAAGGTCATCATTCGCTCCTTGATCTAATGAGGAAGAAGAATTATCTGGGACACGACATTCGTCCGAAAGTTGTTGCCTCTTAGTGTACACTTGCATAACGGGTGGAGGACAATGATGGAGTGAAAGGCGTCTTCAAAGAAAGTGACGTCATGAGAAACAAGACGTCGATTCAAACTTGTCTCAAGGATTTGGGATCTAATTTTGTTAGATACGGATGATCATCTCGAACAAAACACGTACAACCGAGTATCTTTGGCTCATTAGGAAACATGGGTTTTCTTGAAAAGAAAACGTGATAAAGACTTTGAAACAAAATATTGAAACCCAATTTTGGACACAATTGGACATGGATCCCAAATTTGAAAATGACTAACTTAAAGGGAGAAAGGTATGTTTTGAATTAAAGTATGAGACAAGACTTCAACTTTATTAGCTAAGAGAGTTGGATTGAAGTCAATTGAGAGATTTAAATTAAGCTATGAGAATGGGTTTAAGTTTTTTAATGATAGAATTCTCATTCGTTTGATTGGAGATAAAATTGACCATGAAGTTAGGATTGAGTATGTGACTTGAGTTTTGTTTTTTTTAGAATAAGATGATTTTGGTTTAAAACATGAGATTGGAGTTCAACTCTCTTAATATAGGAAAATTTTGAATTAAATTATGAGACTAGACTTTAACTTTATTAGATAAGAAAGTAGAATGATACAAAATCTTCGTCTCTTCATTCCATTGGTACATGTACACCCCCTATGGTTGTGCTTCCCATTCAAAATCATCTGTAACTATTGGTGGTTTCTGTAACCATTCTTGATCACACCCGATCATCAATTTCAGCTTGGATACATTGAATACTTAATGTATGATGGAGCCTTCGGGCTGTTACGGTTTATAGTCCAATTTTCTCATTCACTCAATTACTTTCATAAGGGCCAAAACATTTTGAGCCAAGTTTTTGGCATCCAAAGCCCGTTGATAAGATCGCAATTTCAGATAGACCCATGCTCCGACCTCATATTCCACATTTGTTCTATCTTTATTCACACTTAACTTTTTCTCATCCTGGGCAACCAGTAACTTATCTTTCAATCGGTTGGTTATCCAAAGTTGCATTCGATGTCTTGTGATCACCATACATTATCATAGGCAGAGAGGGGTGCCAATACATAATCTCGAATGGCATGAAAGTCAAGATAGAATGGTACAAAGTGTTGTACCAATATTTACCCCATGTCACCCATTGGCTCCACGTCTTCCGATTCTCTGCACCGAAGCATCTTAAGTATTTCTCGAGGCAGCAATTAAAAACTTCGATTTGTCCATCGAATTGTGGATGATAAGTCGTGCATCGATGCAATTTTGTGCCTTGGAAACTGAACAACTCGAACCATAAAGAACCTATCTATCTGGTACGATCGACTTGGGGAACTCGTGTGAGCAAACCACTTCTTTAACAAACACCGCGTCAATTGACTGGGTTGTAAATGGACGAGTCGGGGGACGTAGTGCGCATGTTTACTAAGTCATTCCACTATTACCAGGATGGTTTCATGATTGTTCGAGCGGAGTAAACCTTCGATGAAGTCCATGAGATGTCTTCCCAAATTCTTTTTGTAATTGCTAGGGGTTGCACAAAGCCTTTCGGTTGTAGGGTTGACGACTTGTTTCGTTGGTAGGTTTGACATTGTTCAACATGTTTCATCACATCATTTTTCATGACAATCCATTACAACTCATAGGTCAAACATTTGTAGGTCTTGAGGAAACCCGAATGGCCCTCCAATCACCTAGTCAAGGTACGCGTATAAGATAGCGATATTAGCTAAGCCGAGGTTGGAATCACTAAATGGTTCTTGTATAACAGAATCCTATGGTGCAAAGAGAAAGGTGGGTGTGATTTTGGATTAGGGTCGAGGTCCCCTTAAATGCTCGACAATGTCGGATTTTTTTCTAGTTCTCTCTTGACTAGCTCGACGTCATTGATGGGTGGTGCCTTTAAACTGGGCTAGGTGTATGACTTTAGGAACTTAAGCCAGGGCATCTGCTGCCTTATTTTCGAGCTCGGGACGATGCTGGATTTTGAAATTGTCCCAGGAGTTTGTACTTTTCTTTATTTAAATAAATGTCGAAAAGCTTGTTGGTCATTCTTGATCATGAATTTCTGACCCACGAGATATGACTGTCATTTCTACACCGCCAAAACTATTGCCATCGACTCCATTTCGTACACGAATGTAGCTTGTGCACTAGCTTATAAATTGTGGTTGAAGAAAGCATGGAGTCGTTGCCTTAGGGACATGCTTGTCCAGGGCCTGTTCCCCGTGGCCATCCATGGCCGCATGTCGTGACGCCTCGAGGATGCTTGTCCAAGGCTTGTCGTCCATGGCCGCATGCCTAAGTTCCCCCTCGTCATCATGCTTTTGTTGTGTTGGCTAGTCCCTTAGGTTGTTGCTTGTTCCGTGTCTTTTGTGGGGGAGTTGACTCCTCACCATTTTGATATGCAAGCCTGCCATATAAAATATGGTCCATAATGCACATTAGGGGGTAGTGAACTCCCACTAGTTGTATATTAACATAGCTTTGGTCTGAATTCCTGTAAATTGCTTACGGCATACAACCCTTCAAAATGCTTACCAAAACTTTTCTTCTTTTTTTCTAAATTTTTTTCAAAAACCCGAAATAAAAGGTTCCCATAGAGATCGGGTGTGCCACTCGCTCTTTGAAAGCGCTTCAGCGTGCTCGTTCTTGAGCTAGATCGAACATTTCACGACCCCTTTGTCACTTAACGAAGTAAGACCGGATAGTTGGTATCAGAGCTGGATCGGTTCTAAAAAGTTGCTTGGTCAATTATGTCTGCAAACAAGCAACCCGGTAAGTTGCAATCCGACCGACTGGTTGAGACAGAAGAGTAACTGCTCTTCTTGAGAGAAGTTCCTGACAACATCCGGTTCGTAAAATCTCGAATGGAAGTAATCGAGGACTAGACCTGTCAGATTGATGCGGTAGCTGGCCGCATAGACGGGATGCGGATGCCCATCCAAGAGTTGATGCTGAGGGTTGAGTCCCTAGAAGAGAAAGAGGCGTGCCCCAACGTCCTGGAACGTGGGGAGAGTTCGTCGGGCTCTGTGGCCCACATGGAAGAGCGAGTCGATGTCCTGGACTGTTGGAGATACTCACTTGTGGTGCAATTATCCCACATTGATAAGGTGAGGATTCTTCAACACATTTATAAGGGATATGAATTATTCCCCTCATTGTCAATTGGTTTTGAGGTGGAACCCCATATTCTCTAATATGGTATCAAAACATTTTGGGTAGAATCAGAATTTGGGGGGACCATTGACCCACATGGAGCTCTGATACCAATTGGTTTTGAGATGGATGTCCACACTATTTCACATGATATCAAAGTCCATTAAGCCCAAACAGGTATTTGGTCCAATAAAAATGAAATTGAGATCCGATTCAAGATTGGTAAGCCCAAAAGAGGCACCATCTTAAGGGGGCATGTTGAGAATCCCATATCGCTAAGGAGAGGATATCTCTAAGCTAAGTGTTCAAAAAGTAGGTGGACTACTCCTCTCATCACCAATTGGTTTTGAGGTGGAACCTCAAATTCTCTAATATGGTATTAGAGCTCATTAAGCCCAAACAGGTATTCGGTCCAATAAAAATGAAATTGAGATCCGATTCAAGATTGGTAAGCCCAAAAGAGTCACCATCTTGAGGGGGCATGTTGAGAATCCCACATGGCTAAGGAGAGGATATCTCTAAGCTAAGTGTTTAAAAGGTAGGTGGACTACTCCTCTCATCACCAATTGGTTTTGAGATGGATGTCCACGCTATTTCACATGGACAACTCGCAAAAGACGCTGATTTAGGTGGTCACATACCTTTTAGAGGATGTAAAGACGACGTTCAATATTCTGAAGGCTCAGGTGGAAGACCTGAGCAATAAACTGAACCGCACCATGAAAACTGTGGAGAACCTCAACCCAACTGGGGTTGTGGGACACATGAAAAAGGTATAAGTGACAGAGCCAAAACCCTTCTGTGGGGTTCGTGACGCCAAGGCTCTGGAAAATTTCCTCTTCGACCTGGAACAATATTTTCGTGCCACGAGCACAACGATTGATGAAACCAAGATTACATTGGCAACAATGCATCTAGCTGAAGATGCAAAACTTTGGTGGAGATCTAAATTCATAGACATCGAGCAAGGTCGGTGCTCTATCGATATGTGGTAGAAACTGAAACAAGAGTTGCCTTCGCAATTTTTCCCAAAAAATGTGGAAATATTAGCGAGATGCAAATTACGAGAATTAAGGCATACCGGCAGTAGCCGAGAAGGATACGGTATTCTACTTTATTGAAGGCTTGAAATGGGCGAAATCGAAATTATATGAACAGAGAGTGCAAGATCTCTCGATCGCTTATGCAGTGGACGAGCGACTATCGACCTGAGCGTTGATCAGTCCCAAGATGCAAAGAAGAACCCTGGCCCCTCGAGTAACTCAAAGCCCAATACTCGTGCCAACTCGCCAAAGAATGGCGGGGGAGATAAACAAGGCAGAGGGGAACAAAGACCCTTTCAACCTAGAGGGGGATACCAAGGAAGGGGACCATATCAGAATAATTATAACAATCTGCCCCCGTATTGCTTCATTTGAAAAGGACCCCATTGGGCCGCAGAATGTTCCAAGCGAGCAACCTTCCAAGCCTTCCAAGTCTCGTTCGACACTAATGCTGAGACGGAAACATAGACTACAAATGCTAGTACACCGCAAACTGAGGGAGATGACAATCCTCGCATGGGAGCCCTAAAGTTCTTGTCAGCCTTCCAAAACAAAATGGGTCAATTCGGAGAGTCGTTCGAGCGTGGCCTTATGTACGTTGACGCTTGGGTCAACCAGAGATCGGCCAAGAGTACCATGGTCGACTCTAGAGCCATTCATAACTTCATGATTGAAGCTGAGGCACGACGGCTGAACCTACAATGGGACCGAGATTCAGGAAAGATGAAAGCAATTAATTTGGCAGTGTTACCCATCCTAATAGTAGAACTAAACACAGAATGCTCCTTGAGCTGCAGATCACCACCCAAACTACCCTCACAAACAAACCATAAAGTTACAACCGAAGCATAAGCACACTAAGCAACCAACACACAGAAGTTAGGGCTTTACCGAAACTCGAGCAAATATCTAACTCCCAGAGGAGTCTCGGCCAAGCTTGGGAAAAATAAAATAATGGTGCAACTCCAAGAATCCTTTCCTTCCAATAGAGCTTAGGTCAACACAACAAACACAAGCAATTGTTAGATCTCGGCTAGGGAGCAAGCAAGCACACACACAACACACTTGGAGCTCTCATCCAAAGGAAGTACAATCCCTAACTTGCTACTAAGTAGCTCTCGGCCATCCAACACCACAACAAATAAACACTTCAAGCTTTCCAACTCACCTAAGTAGGATTCGGCAAGGCCTTCCAATGGAGCTTAGGGTCTCGGCCAAGATGGATGCACAAGCAAGGCGATTCGGCTAGGGCTTGGATTTGCACAAGAAAGAAGACCAAGGTTAGATCTACACATCTACAACTCAAATCAAAGCAAAACACCATAAGCTTACATTGGAGCTCTCGGCAATGGAGGTTGGAAGAAGGGGATGCTCTCGCGTCCAATCCAACAAGGGAGAGCAAGCAAGATCTTCTCTACCCGAGCAAGTCTCTCGGATCTACAAGGAGAGGAGAATAAAAAATACATGTTCCCTTGGTTAGAGCTTAGGTTCGGCCATGGCAAGGAGAAGAAAGATTTTCAACACTTACCTTGGAGCAACAATGGAGGAGATGGGCTATGGAGATGCACTCAAGAGCTTGGCAATGGAGAGCTATGGAGATGGGAGTGTTCGGCCAAGAGAGGAAGAAGAAAGAACAAGAAGTGAAGGAGAGGGGGAGGTGTCGGCTAGGGCAAGGGAAGGGGAGAAATGACTTGTCTTTTTCTTATTTTAAAATGCACAAAAATCCTCCTTTTGACAAGTGTCAAATGAGGTTCCCCCTTCGAGTCCCAACTCCCACACTTTTAAAAAGAA
This sequence comes from Sicyos edulis, assembly GCA_036507275.1. Classification (NCBI taxonomy): domain Eukaryota; kingdom Viridiplantae; phylum Streptophyta; class Magnoliopsida; order Cucurbitales; family Cucurbitaceae; genus Sicyos; species Sicyos edulis. The sequence goes on from CM071846.1 coordinate 6,566,091, forward strand.
TTTCTGTTTAAACCCGGGCAAGCCTCAAACTTCTCCAAACATCTCCCTAACTTGGAACAAGAACCAAAATAATTTTATTAACTCAACACAAGGCTGGAAAGTTACCAAAATACCCTGGGAGGCCAAATGACCAAAATGCCCTTGGAGGCTCAAACAGCTCTAACAGCCCAACCAACTAACTGAAACTCAACCAAACGTACCTGGAGAACCGGAAGGAAAACCTGGGCTGTTACAAATCGTGTGGATAGGGCTTACCTCTAAGGGCTTAGTGTGTAACTTCAGTGGAATTTGGGCCCATAATTTGGATGGTGAACTTGCTACGTTCCAGGTGGGCCTAATAGCCTGAGGCCCATTAGCTCTTCCTTGCGCCAACGTCTTGTCTTCAACCTTCTGTGCTATTCTCATGATAGCGCCTAATCCCAATGGTTCGAGGCACGGTACTTCCATACGAATCTTCTCCTCCAAGCCATTAATAAATTGACTTCAAGCACTTACTTTAGTAAGTGTGCTAGCGACACAGCTAAAACTTTGAAACGCACCCAAAACTTCGCCACCATGGTCTCTCGTCGAACGACCTAGAACCTTGCACACAAAGACTCTTCTTGCCCTAGTTAGAATCGTTCTAGGACTTTGGCCTTCAAATCATCCCAGCCTTAAAACGGGGTTTGCCCCTATATCCACTTAGTCAATGTAATGCTTCCCCGATGAAGCTAACTGTTGTCATGTCACTGTAATTTTCTCCACCTCTGTCAATTGGATATTGTTGAAATACCTCTTAGCTCTTAAAGGCCAATCATCAGATTGCTCCCCGTGAAATACATGCATTTCTACTTTTTAAACTTATGTCGCACCCTGATATCACTTCCCGATGTTTCCTCCTTCCCTATTCTTTATCAAGTGTTATTCGAGCCAACCTCAACCTTTATAATTTTCATTTAATCCTTCTGTCACTGTCCTGCCTTGGGAACTCTTGGCTAGGGTTCCAATCGCACGCTGATTGGTCACCACCGCTTGCCGGTTCGCCTCTACTCCAATGATCATAAGCTCTATGTCCTTACTTAGTTCCACTATAGATTCTTGGCTTGTTACCTTCTCATGTTTGTCGTGTGTTGTCTTTTCCATTTCTTGCATTCTTTCTTTTCTCCATTGTGTTGCGTATTCTTCCCCAGGATTACTCCTCTGATGCCCACTTTGATAAGATACATGCACCATACTCAAATAACAACAAACGCTGACAATGAATAGTCACAAAAGATCATTTTTATTTATGAAGAGAGTAAATGACAGGAAAACCACCATTTGAGAGGGTAAGGCTCTCTTTAATACCTGGCTAGTTCCTTTAACTTAGACAGAAAAGTCATAGAGACTCATACAAACACAAAGGTTTGAATAAAAATTGATTCTTTAATCGGAAATGACTTTTTTTCCCTTGCGAGAATACACATGCTCAATGGGGTGCTTAACACTATACCTCAACTTTGTTAGAGTACCTATATGAGACTTAACCTCAACTTTCTTAGGACAAGAAAGTTTTGGGTTACAGGATGATATTGGACTTCAAGTTTTTTATGAAAGAGTTCTCATTCGTTTGATTAGTGATAACGTCTACCAAGAAGTTAGGATTAAGTATGAGACTTGAGTTCGATTTTGTTAGAATGAGATGATTTTGGGTAAAAGCATGAGACTTGACTTCGACACTCTTTAACACTCTTATGATAGGAAAGTTTTGAATTAAAGTATGGATTACAAACTTTAACTTTATTAGATAAGAAAGTTTTGGATTGAAATATGATAATTGACTTGAACTTTCTTAGGATGTGAGGGTTTTAAATCAAGGTATGAGAATGGACTTCAAGTTTTTAATGAAAGAGTTGTCATTTTTTTTATTGTAGAAACAGTTTACAGGGAATCTTTGATTCAACTATGAGACTAAACATCAACTTTGTTAGGGTCCACACATTTGAGATTAAACTAGGGGACTTGACTTCAGCTTTCTGAGGACGAGAAAATTTTGGGTTAAAGGATAATATTAAACTTCAAGTTTTTTTACGAAAGAGTTCTCATTCGTTTTATTGGGAAAATAATTTTGCTAATGACTTTCGGTAAAGTTATGTTAGCTTTTCTAAAAATGAGGATCGCAAGTCCGACTTCAACAATTGGGAGATCAGCTAGGGTTAGTTGTTATGAAATGGGTGCCAATGAAGAAGACTCAAGTTTCAATATTATGAGCGATGGAGAGGACCCTGTTTTTCATGCACCCAACCCTGTTCAGCCCTATTCCTTTTGAGAATTAATAATGTCTTCATATAGATAAAAATTTCTCTATAATTTTTTTATATGGTCTGAAAGTTTTTAATCTTCCCTCAGCCCTTAGTGAACTGTGATCAGTGTTTTAAAAGGCGCGCCTGGGCGAAGTCGCACCTCTAGCGCCTCGCTTGGGAAAAGCGAGGCGCAGTTAATTAGGCGCGCGCCTTTTGGCGCCTTACATGAAACCCCGGGCGCCAAAAGGCGCGCGCTTTGTGAGCTTTTGTGTTTTCTTAGCGAGACCCCTGTACTAGTCATTCGAAGTGCAACATAACTGATTCAAGACATTTCAATGACTTAAATAATTTAATTTTTTAACTCACATAGACAACATTTGCTTAAAATGAAAGGTTAATAGTTGAATCTTATGTATGTTTTGTATAGATTCTTTGTTAAACTTCATTTCTATTCATGAATGAAGGTTAATAGTTAAATGTAATGTATGTTTTATATATTATTCTTGGTTAAAACTTCATTTATATCTATGGAAATATTTTTATTGTGTATACACACACACACATATATATTTTTTGTGTTTTTTTTATATAGTGTACCTTATATAAAAAAGCTCTCGCCTTTTGGTGCGCCTTGCGCTTTTTAAAACACTGGATGTGATACATTTTTACCTATGATGTTCTTCATGTTGGAGCTCGTTCTTCGTGCGTGCTACTTTAGCTGATTTAGACAAAGGAAGTGAAGAGGCCATGGACAAATTGAATGGCTCTCTCGTTGGAATGCTCATCCTGTTCAATCGGTATATGGAAAAATTGAGGCAATTGGCAATGAAAACAGTGATTTGATATCTACAGCATATGAAAATAATAGGCAGAAGAAGGGAAAAACATCTTCTAGTGTTTCTACTGCAGACAAGGTGACTTAAATATTCTTCTATTCTGTTTTATTTGTTTTTACAATTTACTACGTGCTGTGTGTTTGACATATGGAGTGCAAAGCCTATAGGTTATGGTAGCATTAAGTGTGCCTTGCTAGATCAAGATGAAGCTTCCTTATGTGCTTTAAAAATTACAATATTAAATTCTATTGTATGTCTATGCATTCGATTTCTCAACTCAAATCTGGAGGTTAGGATCAGCCTGCCTTTTCTTCCCCTTCCACCACCACCACCACCATTTCTTGCAATCAACCATTCAAGGGTTAGCAAGTTACCTGAATTTCATACTTTTTCTTGCAAAATTTTCGTCTGTCTAGATATATCTGACACTTCTCTGCATCCAATCACAATTAAATCATATTTTTATCACAAACATGGTAACTATTCATTTTTTCCTAAAACTTCGAACCAAAAGATTGTAGAAAGCCATTTATCAAGTTTCTATCACAAACATGGTAACTGTTTTTTTTTTTCTCTTCTTTTTCTAGAAGTTTGAACCAAAAGAACGTAGAAAACCATTAATCAAATTCTATCTTAAAGCCTAAGGCCTCCACCTCCAATAATACACATGTGTCAGAGAAGGATTGTCGGTTGATATAATTAAATTTACCCCAATCCATCAGCTTAAACTTTTGGATTGATTGGTGGTTTAACATAATTCAACATGGTATCAGAGTAGAAGGTCCTGAGTTTGAATCTCTGTCAAGTCGTTTCCTCCCCAATTAAAATTAAATTCCACTTGTAGGGCATTTCTCAAATTTCAAAACCCACAAGTGAGGGGAAGTGTTGGTTGATACAATTAAATTTACCCAGATCCATCAGCTTAAGCTTTTGGATTGATTGGTGGTTTAAGATAATTCAACAAGGGTTAAAAGGGTAATTGTAGAGGAAAGTTAGTTATGAAATTTTGTAGTGCGTTAGTGAGATCGGGAGTATGACTATGTGAGGGAGAGTATTTGTAAGTGGGAGGGGATCCTTTGGGAGGTAAGCATGGATACCTGACATAATGATCAGGAGTACACATCAGGGCTGATTTGCCCTGTTTTTTGAAGTTTTTTGGTTCTTGCTGTTTGTGTTTTGCAGGTTGAAAAGCTTGGATACCTGACATAAAGATGGCAACTTTTTGTTAGAATCTAAATATTCCTATATGTTCTAGAAGGGGTGATTTAGGTATTTCGGGTAGGGGCAGTGGGGTAATGTCCTTGTATGGTGTTTTCGTTGGGAAGAAGATACTGAGGATGGAGAAGGCAGTTTGGTATTTTGTTTAGGACTAGGCCTTAGATGAGAGGGAAGGAAGATCAGAGTCCTTACATTTTTCTCCATCCGATCTCAAAATTAAATCAAACTTGTGTCTACATCCATTAGTCTTTTTAACAAAGAAATAACACCGAGTCATCTACTCCTTATAGCATCTAACATGAAATTTGGTTTGCAGTATGAGACTGAAGATCAAAATGTAGATGTGGTGGCATGCGATGATGAAGGGGTGCATTTCGACAATGCTTAACATTGAATCCTACTTTAGAGGTTAAATGAGTTCTTAGTATAGTGAAGTTTCGTAGAGTTGCACAGGATGGGGTTTTGTAGGTTCTAGTTAAGTACACTTATAATTTTCCAGGTTTTGGTAGCATATAAGAGATATCGACCTCCAAATTCTGTTTTTTCTTTGCTGATTTTGATTCCTATTTTCAAATTGTCCTGGTGAAGAAATTCTCTGGACTAAAGAAACTGAGATTTACTGTTTCAAATATTATATAGATTAAAATGCCATTTTTTCGTTCCTTGAAACTTTTGGATTTTATTTTAGGAAATTCATTGTAATGTTGAAGTTAAATTGTTAGTGTTATAGATGATCGTTTCTTGCAATTGTCTTTGGCATTGGATTATTTTAAACTATATTATTTGAGATGCAGGTTATTAGGTTATTATAACAGGTCAGAGGACAAATTTCAAATTGGATTGAATGGCTTCATTTACTTTTTTTGGAAAGGCATCTACAACTATTCTAGGCAATATATTCAACAATCCATGGTTTGTACATTTCCTAATTAATTCTTTAAATCCTTTTCAAGAACTGTTCATTGATTTTTTATCCGCCTGTATGACATTTTTAGTTGGAGAAAAATATTTCAACCAAACAAAAAATTCCCAGCTATATCTGTGTGGCCATGACGTGATAGATCATAAAATCTAGAAGACTAAATTTTAGCTGAACTTTTGCTCCATCCCCAGAAAGAGAAGAGCCTTGATTCACCATGGGATAACACAATAATCAGGTAAGTGAACTTAATACGACGACACCCGGAAAGCTCGGATTTATTGAGTCTAACCCAACCTGCTCAAACTCGAAAAACAACTAGAGCAAGAGATTAATTAGAGATGGAGAGGGCACCTTGATCCAGTTGCTATCCATATATTTACCTTGCTTTCAACCTGAAGATGTTTCTCCATGTTTGATCTTGTGTAAGTATTAGTTCCTATGGGAAGACCCTTAGTCTAGTTTAGATTATAGACCTCTTATGAGAGAAACACTTAGGTTGCGTTCATCCTAACATTGTAAATTTAGACCTACCGTTAAGGTTTTTGGACTTTCTTTTTTATATACGTGACTGTCTGGGCCAGCTTGCGCGCACCTCGAATAATGTCACGGAACATACCGCCTGACCCTACGACATTTGGATGCCAAGGAAAGCCGTAGGAAATTAACTCCTAGGTTGGTGGTCACCATGGATTGAACCCATCACCTTATGCAGTCCAAGACGCTCTTTGACGAGTTAGCCACTCCATAATGGTTAGGTTTTTGGATATATCTGAGGTCTTTGCAGAAACAGTTTCAGTGGACATAGCATTGTTAACATAAAATAGGTGGTGTTTGATTGTGATTTTTTTCGATATTCGGGAGTGTATGAGCTAGCTTACGGGCATCTCGACTATTTTCATTAAACATACCATCTGACCGTACAACATTTGGATGTCAAGGATACCCCCAAGTAAGTAATTGGATGTGAAATTGTAGAGTGATTATTTTGGGTGATTATAAATGAGGGGCTATTTTGAGCGACTATAAATTTGAGTTTTAGTAATAACTCGTTTGGATGGAATTATTTGTAGAGGGGTTGCAGTTAATAGCTCGTTTGGATGATATTTTTTGTAGAGGGATTACAGACAACAGCTCGTTTGGATGTGGTTAGAAATGTGTGTTTATTTTGAGCGTTTAGAAATGAGTGAATGAATGATTAGACATGAGTGGTTAAAAATGAATTATTATTTTGAGTGGTTAGAAATGAGTGAATAAAAATAGGTGATTAGTTTGAGCGATTACAATAGCTTGTTTGGATGTGATTGTTTAAAGAAGAGTTTTTTTTTATAAACTAGGGTAACCATGCCGGTCCCTAAGCTAGGAACTAGGAGACATCGATGGAATAGAGACACGGGAGGTGTCTACTAATTAATGTCACAGGTGACTCTTGAACTTGGGACCACGAGGGGAGTATACCTTCAAAGTCCAAGTCTTCGATCACCGCGCCACCCCTTGATGTTGTAAAAACTCATTTCTTATAGTTCGTTAATTCCTAGGTAGGTGATTATGATCACTATGGATTGAAAATCATCACCTTTTGGTTTGATTGTGATAGAAACAGCCTTGGTCTAAATGATTTTTCTCTGACCCTTTTCCAAGACAAATGGGAGGTCACCGAGGGGAACTTGAAGAGAGCATTTTGGGAATTCTATGAAAGAGATGTGTCCTCTATAGCTTCCGAAATGAAACTTTTGTTTGCCTTATATGAAAAAAGAGAGGGCTAAGGTTATGACCATCCTCCCTGTCACGATTTTGAAAATGTTCCAAACATTGGTATCAGCATGTGGTTGGTTGGCTGGCTTTGAGACGTTCCACAACTTTGAGAATGTATTATGATTGTAATGTTGAAAGATGAAATTCAAATACTTTATTTAATAATAAACTCAATATTGAGTTTAAATAGACTAGACCTAATCATAAAAAGAGAAATAATACCTAATCATAAAAGAAAAAGATAGATAAAAATATTGATACTCTAAAATTAATATAAACCAACGGATAATGGACATATGCGTTTGAATTTTGGTCTTTCATCCTATTCTGGGACAATAGTAGAGGTCCTGGATTGGTTAAGAACATTATTGAGAAATTATTTAAGCATGTGGTTGGTGGTTAAATTAGTGGCCTCAGAACACCAGGCGAATGCTTCAGTGTGGTGAGTTGAATTGTAATTGATCATCTGGCATTGAGCTGATTAAATATACATAAAATGTTTCAAAATTTTTACACTAATGTCAATGTCTACAAATCATCAGGAATTGGATGTATTGAATTGCAGCTAGTTCACTTGTTCAAAAGGTAATTAAATATGCCTCGAGCATGCCTACTTGTCCACGTTACAAAAGGATCTCCAACTATTTATAAGAATATCATACCTATAATCATGAAATAGAGGAGATTGTTTACACCAAGAAATTACAACGATAGTCAAGTTTCTATGAACCGATTAAAATTAAAGGAGTTGTACATAATACACCACTAATTTGGGGATAAGGCTTATATTACTTAAAAAAAGGACCTAAAAAATGCTATCTGTATAGGAAACAACTTATTGCCAAAATCTTGGAAATAATCAGTTGAAATAAGTATGCATTAAAGCTTGTTTTTTTTTTTATTGGTTTTGTCGTTTATGAGCATAAAGGTTGTGAGTTTCATGGTCACTTATTTAAGGGATGGTATAAAGTTTGTGACTTCAAGGCTTAGGAAGAACGAAAACTGGAAGGGATGCCGTTTCTGCTTTCTATTTTATTCCAAATGTAAAAGCTTTGGGGATGTTTAGTGAATTCTTGATTCTTTGATGACTTGTGACCATCTGCTTTGTTTTTTAGTTGGACACAATATTATTTAATGTGTCTGATTGGGTTATTTTTAGTTTTAATGGTTAAGATTTCACTCTAACGGTTCGTAGAGGTTTAAGCTACACTCTATATTTAAGGGAATTTGCTTTAGTTGACAAATATTTTAGGGAATTTACCCTCATCGGTCCATTTTACAGTACAAATTTTAAAATAATTAAAATAATTCATTATAACACATAATTTTCTATTAGCAATATAACTCAATCAATGATTGGATTCTATCACTAATGGATTTCTATTAGTGATATTTTTACATATTTCAATTCTACCTTCATCATCATTGAAGACTATCTATGGCACTTATGAGTAGACGTATTAAAAACTATATGTTGTACTGATTGAAGTTATTAGATGTATGGTTTTTTTTTTTTTATTAGGGCTCATTCCAATATGTACAATTTTTTTTCTAAAAAATTGCTATTTATTATTTTTTTGGGGTTTTTTTTTCATTATACAAACTTTTATTTTATTTTTATTGAATGACATTTTTATAAAGATTTGAATCTATGATCTCTCCGATTTAGTTATACATAATGTTATCATAAAAAATTTTTAAATAAAAAAAGTTGGTGATGTATTTTTAACTCTATAGTAGCCTTAAAATGCCAAAAAGAGTAATAAGTTATAGTTTATCTCGTGAGCCTAATCTTTTTGAACTCGTGTAAACCTGGGACTGAGATCCCTGTCAAGTAGTCTACATCGCTATTTCACATTTTCGTTTTAAAGTTTTGTAAGTAGTTTTAAATTAATTTGTCCAATTTCAAATTATCTTATATGAATTCGTAAAATTTTATGAAAAAAAGAATATTTATAAATCATGAAAAATGAACGGTAATAGATGAGTTTGAATCTTAACACACGACTACTACATGTTGATTGGTTGGATAGTTATATGGACGGATGTTCTCGTGTATGAAACACGATGGAGAAATGCATTGCAAAATAGAGGATTATTACATTCCCAATACCCAGCATCTACTGGTGACTTGCCTGGATGAAAGAGAAAAATAATACGTTTATATATTTTATAAGAGAAGATGTTTGATCCTAATCTGAATGTCGAATTGCCTGATGCGATTCCGAATGAGGACTCCGTCATGTTCTTTGAGAAGCTTCCCCAAGGCTCAGCGAACATAATGGATGAATCAGGAACTTCCAATTCTTCAATTAGTCAATGCGGATACCTCCAGCAATGGCGAGCTCTTTACCTTCAACTTCCAGATACTGAAGGCTGGAAGCACTAACGACGTTTTGACGAAGGAATAGGCAGAGAGGTGAATGCTTTCCTCGGGATTCCTCATGGCCATAACTTAATCTCTTCTTCTTCTCGTCGTTGAGGAAGAACTGGATCAACCTTGGGTATTAAAGAAGAATACTTGCTTTCTTATAAATAAAGAGGCAAACCTTCTGTAAAGGTATATGTGGCCTTGGTGCTACACATTTTTTTTCTCTTTCTTTAAATATTGTTGAAACAATTTTTTTATTGCACCAAGAGGTGCCACATGTATCTTAAAGGTCTGTCCCTTATTTATAAAGAGGCAAGTATTCCTCTTACTTGAATCTCACTCATCCTAATTTTTCTTTTTTCATTAACCATTCATGAACTCATTTGCATCGCTAGAGCATTCCACATTGAGTCTAATGTCAACCACAACAATTCATAGAAATCCCTATTGTCGCATCTTCATTAAGGGCACGTGTATGGCTCGTCGCACATGGAAACCAGGTGTCGAGATCTTCAACGTATGAAGGAAGCGTTTCCATCTAGTGATTCTTTCAGGCGGTTTGTGTGGCGGTTTCCTAAATAGGTGGTTAGTCCGCGTGATTGGTCTACTTTGCCCGACACCTCTATTCAAGCGGATTTCAAAAAAAGCCCATATAACTTCTGCTCAGTATGTTTGTTTTTGGGACATGAAATCACTCCTAAAAAATCTCTCGTTTGTTTTTGTAGTAATCAACCATGCGTAACCACTTTTAACAATTCTTTAACTCTTTTATCAAATTCCACATTAAATTTTATTAAATTTCATATCAAATTTATCACTCAATCACTATTAACTTCAATCCTCAAACAAGTAGTAGATTATTCTATTATTATTAATCTCAACCACTTCATTCTTTTCCACGCCATTCACTTTTTTCTACCAAAAACAAACACGCCCTATAATAAATTGAAATTCTCATTTTTTTTGGGGGGGGATCAACTAGGCAAATGGCTAGAATTTAGAAATTAATTAGAATCATGGCTAACAAATTTTGGAGTTTAAATTTATGGCCCTTTTTATTTTCAAATTTTATTTATATTTTTTTAATGACAATGAATTTGACAATTGTAACCCCTTTCTATTTCACTTTAATGCTCTTTTATTTGTCCAAAGAAAATATAATTCATCCACCTCCATTTACACACCCAAGAGAGATCCCGATACCAGAGTTTCGGCTGAAAAATACATCTCTCATAAACACTTTTATTTACTTGGAGAAAAATAACTGGAAAAATAAAATAACTCATCTACCTCATTTACATAATAAAGATTGACGTCGATACCAGAGCTTTCGGTGAAAAATGTGGCTGCCATAAATGGTACATAACCATCCACCCTCATTTATACAAAGAGGATTGACGCTGATACCAGAGCTTTCGCTGAAAAATCTGGCGGCTAGAAACAAGTTTATTTGCTCGAAGAAAATATAGCCCATCCACCCTATTTATACACCAACGATTGACCTCGATACAGAGTTCCACGGAAAAATCCGCGGCTAGAAACAAGTTTATTTGCTCGAAGAAAACATAATTCATCCACCTCATTTACACACCAACGATTGATGCTAATACTAGAGTTCCACCATAAATACTTTTATTTGATAGAAGAAAACATAGCTCATCCACCCCTATTTACACACCGAAGATTAGCGCAACCGACTTCCATAAACCCCACGAAGTTCCATTGAAAAATTCGACAGAAACAAGACCGATTTGAAAGCTCTTACAAAGTTCCCCAAATTTTTTAATGGAGAGTTCCATTCATAACTCTTCTTGCAAAGGTTGTTACACTCATCGACAGGTTTGATTTAAACCAACATATTGAGATAATGATCACAAAAATCTCATTACCTATAATGAGTTTCAAATCATTTATGGAAACCCTAACAAAATTGAGATAAGTGGAGACAACAAATTTTTATGCAAATAGTGAAAATGAAGGAAAATGAAATTAAACAGGTTGAAAGGAAATCGTAAACTACTTAGAAAGTCATCAAAAGTTAGATTTACAGATTTTTTAACGGTTTAAAGGGTTTGGTTAATTTGGGAAAAAACATTTCTCTCCTCACCAAAAGTTGTTTTGTTAACCATGGATTTAAAGTCACAAACAAAATATAGTCATGACCCTAATTATTTCCTAAAATCTAGCCTTTTCCTACCATATCCCTTCTTCTTCTTTTTCATTCTGATGGCCACAGCTCCCAAACCACCTTAGATCATATGAGTGGGCCTTGGAGTAGGTGGTAGGCCCTTTGAAACCTTTTGCTCGTGGGTCTCACTACAACTTTTTTTTTTTTTTTAATTCGACAACAAAATATTGGGCAATTTGAAATACAGAACTTCTTAGATATCAAGTTGTACATAATATAATAGAATCATACCTTTTTTACTTAGTTTGATTTGCTATAAAAACTAGTTAGATTTGAGCATTTAGTGGGCCTCCTATACATTCATAAGATTTCTTTTTTTTCGTTTTTAACATAGAAAATTTGTGTACCAAAAGAAGACATTGGGAGGGGAAGCTGTAATAAATGCAGATTAGAAAGTAATTGTGATTAAAATAACTCCTAAATTTTATTAGAGAGGATATGGTTGGTTTTTTTAAATGGGAAGTAGCTATGACCTCATTTAAAGAAACCAACAGCGTCCCCATCAGGCAAGTTATGATTAGATTCTAATATTTCGATAATGTTGTTGCCATCCTCCTCTCATTAAATATATATTTTTAATCTTTTAATACTTTTTTAGTTCAAAATCAACAATGAACCTTTAAATCTATAATCTTAATCATAAACTAACTCCTAATTTATGTCATTAAACTCTTTAATGACCTTTTTTTTATTTCTTGTGTTTTTTAAATTAAGTTTTTTAATTCTTTCTTTGAAAAAAGGTTTATAAATGCTATTTTTATTTATTATTTACTTTTTAAAGAAAATTTTAAAAATTAAAAATAATTCTTAAAACTTATTTTTATGAAATTTAATCAAGAATTAAATACTTATCCAAAAATATATCAAAATGTATTTTTCATAGAAAATAGTCGCGTTTCAAAGACTAAAAGAAGAATTTTATTTAGTATTTTTGTTTTATTTCCAAAAAATATTCTAAAAATGGTATGCAAATTTGGGAGGGCAAGTGAAAAATAAAATTACAACGAACTTCAGCAGAGTAGAATACCACTCTAGTGTACGGTTTCAACACCAATTATAAATTAAATGGAAATAATATTAATTAAATAGTACTAAGGAATATTTTAACCAATTTGCATAAAGCAATTATAAATTAAATGAAATATTTTGGTCTAAAATGACAGTAGAGTAGAAATTCTCTTCCAAAATTATCTACAATATGCGGTGAATGATGCAGTAGTATATTACTCTTCGGTCTCTTCCAAAAAGAATGATAAAACCATGTCAATACAAATTTATAGTTTCCTCCAGCTTGTCTCCTTAGAACAGATCATGTTCAATTAAAGTCGTAAATTTATAGTATCGTCCAGCATACTGTGAAACCAGTAAATTCATTCGAGATTACAACAATGCAGGCAGTTATAGAACAAGTGAAAGAATTTGATCCACACTATATAAGTTGGGCAAATCCTTGAAAGCAGCAAGAATTGAGACGTGCTAACCCAGTGAAGTCGCCATCAAGTTTACCGCTCATTGAAATTGCAATAGTAATAGCCCATGTGAGGTCGTAATTTCATCGACACGAAACTCGCCAACTTTGAAGTATTAATCTTTAAGTAACCAAGTAAAACACTTGTAAGAAAATCCAAGTTCAGGAACTCCAATCTCAACTTTTAAGGTCTTGCGACCCAAAAAAAAGTTAGATTCTTTTACTCTTCGCTGTCAGCAGAGAACACAACACATTCGAGGGGGAGGATCACCCTGCCAGATTGACAGACATTTACATCTTCCTCTCAAATAATCGTTGCCAATATACAACATTCTGGGAAACAATCACGTGAGTATCACACACACCTACACAGACACAAATCCCACAAGTAGAACAAATCAGCAGGCAATCACAAAAAATAGAATATTAATTTCAGCCAGCAAGAGCATAGATCAACTCGCATGAAATAACTTTTTTTTTTTTGAAACAAAAGTAACCACGCTCGTCCCTAGGCCAAGCACAGGAGACACCGAAGGATCCTAAGTATTGTTAGAATTCAAAAAAAATAAAAATAATAATGATCTCAAGATTAGGTCCAATCAATACAGTTCCATGTGGACGCAAAAGCAACTAGTAACTATGAGGCAAATGACATACGGCCTTTTTTTTTTTCAAATAAGGGACCTTGAGGCGCATGAAATAACTTTTAACCAAAAAGCCATGAAATATCCAAATATTGATCTCAAGATTAGGTCCAATCAATACAGTTCCATGTGGATGCAAAAGCAACTAGTAACTATGAGGCAAATGAGGTACGGCTTTTTTTTTTTTTTTTAAACAAGGGTAACTCGTCCGTCCCTAGGCCAGGCACCGGGAGACATCGAATGAGTAATGTCCCTAGGTCAGGCAAATGACATACGGCCTCTTTTAAAAATAGGTTTCTCCAACCTACATTCTTCTTGATAGTAAAAAACTTGCTCAATTGCTATATTAAATATGAATTGTTTTAGAAAAGGACTGTGAATGATAAAAGAAAAAAGAAGTATTCAATTAAAAAAGTTGTTGGAGGGTAGCTATCAAAATAAAAATACGCTGACAATATCCTTACCTGGTGGTACCATGATCCGATGCCATCGGGCACAAGTCTTCACAGGCTGCCATCAAGGCCAGATTATGAATCTCTCACGACATCATGGTTAGCACATCCACGGACCTCACGCTAGGAAAATCCTAGTCCTTTGCTCAAGGGCTGCCACCAATCTAGGCATTCATCATTTCATTCACCAAATTTTACATCCCAAAGGTTCTGTTGTATAAATCGCTTGAACTGGGCATGTGAAACTTTGAGTCCTCATAACCAGCATAATATTTGTTATATCCATGCCTATCGTTTCTCAATATATCTGCCACACCAATATTGGTTCCACCTTGAACCTCATTCCAACCATCATAGTGACTATGTGACATAAGTCCATTTCTAGAATGTTGGAGAGAGAGCTGTGCAAAATTAGATAGATTGTTGTTGACCTGTGATTGGTCAACAAGCCTTGAAGAAATGCCATAGGAATCCCCGAGATGAGAGAAGCCATCTCCAACGTCGGAGTATCTCTGCTGGGGATTCAAAGATCTTTGCATCAGTAACTGTCGACTTGCTTCGTTATCGAAGGTGCCTAATGAAGGAGAAAATGATGACCTAACATCTAGACCAGTATTGTTAAGACCGATCTGACGCCTTCCTTTACCAACTGCCAAAATAGCTGGATCCATAAACTCAATATCGACGTTGTTCCCAGTTTGATTAGCCTGATATGAATTTCTCAATACCGAAGAAGCATCAAGCAGATGATTTCCTGAACCCAAAGGTAATAACTTAACGCATCGTACAAGAGGTAAAAATTTAACGCATCGAATAAAAGGCAAAATATTTTACTTAACAAACTAAGGGTACAAAGTTTCTTAATATAACTTTAGGAGCAGAGGAAAACACAAACCAGAGAAGGAATCAGAAACTTGATCTACTCTGTCATGTGAAGAAAAACCAGGAGGTGGCACCCGGCTTGGAACAGAGAAGCCAGGTGGAGCCGAGATTTGAGCTCTTGGAACTGCAGTAATAAAGATTGTCAAGAGGTTTTTATTCTAAAAACGTAAAATAGCTGATTCCAAAAGTTAACTTCAAATTGCACGTCCTAAATAAGTTGAGGGACACTACTTTAACTCCCATAGATAAATGAAGGACTCAAAAGAAGAAAAATAGACTTTTAGTTGAATGTAGAAGCATCTAGTGTTCTGAACCCCAAGAACAGGCACAAAGAAGAGATTTCAATGCCAACACTACCCATACCAGTTCGAATTTTTTTTGACAAATACACTGATTAAATATGAAAGCTAGTACATAAGAAGATGCCGGAATATCTTAAAATTTATCAAAAGTATGAGCACTCACCAGAGAGCTTATTTGAGGTATTAAGTGAATGATTTACTGATCCATCATAATTATTAGAATAGAAGCCACCACTATGAAACTTGTCCAAATGAAAATTTCCATTATCAGAGAAATCACGCCTCAAAGACTGATTCCTCTGCATCTGCCCAATTATATGAAGCGAAGGTTGCTGTATCCTAAAATCTTGACCTTTAGAATCTTCCTGCCTTGCAAAGGAGAACCTGGACTGATTGTTGTTTTGCACCTTCCTGGAACTTGGAGATTGTTTGTCAGTTTCGCCCAAAAGCTGAGACAAATTCTGGGATGTTAATGTGTTATCCCACATGTTGTAGTCCATTGACAATATATTTGAGATTATGCTATTTTCACCATTATCTATAAAACCATTGCTATTGGCATTCAATAAGTCACCAGACAACCCTCCCGTGTGCCTTCCTCTTCCTTCGTTGTGAAGTAAAAATGAATTTCCATAGGGCATATCCGTAGCAGCAGAAGAGCTTATCACATTGTCGATGTTGCTATTGATAGCAGTTGAAAGGTTAGATAAACGGAAATGTGAATTATCATTGAATTGTTTATCCACAAAAAGTGAGTCAGTGCCATTTAAATTAGCAGGATCATTGGCCACAATATGTCTTAAAGTATGCAAAGACTGCCCAGAAGTATTGACTCCATTCACAAGCTGACTGCTAAATGCAGGGTGGATGTTAGATGATTGTAGAGATGAATTATCATTGAACTGTTTATCAACAAACGACAAATCAGTAGCCATACTGGTTGCTGCCCCATTGACAGCATCAGGCCACAATGGATGGGAGGTAGAGCCATTCAGAGCATGAAATGTAGAAGCCCAGCCAGGCAGCCGAGTTGAAGGGCTCACAATCTCTGGATCCTTGAGCCTCTGACTATTAAAAGATATCACATCCTCTTCAAACTCAGTTGCATTAACCACCTCTCTCTGCAAGTCCAATCTCCAATCACGTTCTTCTCTTGAAAAAGGCGTGCAATTAACCACATCGCTTCCTTTCCAAGCATCTGGAGAAGTTAAAGGTGCTACTCTAGACTGCTCAAGAAATTGCTCTTGTAAGCTGTGGGGATCCCTGGAAGCTTTAGTAAAATCATGATCAGAGACTAAAGTAGTTGGCCTTAGACCAGAATGATCATCTGTTTTATCTCTATCAGTGCTAACTGTTGACATATCAGAGCTCAGGTTTTGTGGCCCATCAGAAGAAGTAGAACTGCAAGAATCCTCAATATCGAGAGTTGAAGTAGTAGAAATGTCCGGTGCCATAGCCATTGCTTTCTGACTGTCCTTTGTGGCTGGAATATCAGCCCCTGAACAACTCAAAGATACAGAAGTAGGCACCTCCTCGGGGGAATCATGTCTGTCTGTTGAAAAAGATTGACAATCCATGCTAACCGGAGGTTTCAAAGATTTTAAGAACTCTTGACCTTTGGCATTATTAGAAGCGTGACTCTCATTATATGCAGGTCTCTTTCCTGCTTCATTATGTACTGTGGGAGCCAAAGAATTACATGCAACTGCAGGTGCAAATGATAATATGCTATTAGAAGCATCCGACCTCTTGGGAGGCCCATTTGGGCTTGGTAAGCTTGTAGCTGGTGCTTGAAAATTTGAGCCCCGGGTTCCCCTGGCATAAAGATTATGCGTTATATGACCTCTTAAACAGAGTTGAGATTTGAAAACATGTACAAGCATAAACATCCATGTACCATGAGGCAGCTGCAGGGAGAGCAATCGACTTATCTGAGCTTCCATTAGGAGGAGAACCTCTAAAAATGCTACCAAAATTCTGGTTAACAAAGCGCATATAAGCATAAGAACCTTCAACTCTTTTAAATATACACTTCGAGTAGACTACATGAGCGAACCACTTTTGATCAATAAAAAGAGAAATCTATGAAAAGGAAGATGACTAGCATCACAAAATTGTCTAAAATTATTCCTCAAAGACAATCAAGATTACTTATATTTTTTGTCGTGATAATATATCATAGATTGTCACCCTAGGAAAGTTAAAACATGCTAAACTATTAGCCTCCAATGCACTGGAGAGGTGTTAATATTTTGATAGTTAACAAAAAAAACATGTCTTCAATCAAATATTAAGAGGTACAAGTTTCACATAAACTAATATCGAACTGCCAACAAATGATTTCTGTATACCATCAACAGTTTCTTTAGCAATAAGAGTTTAGGATGCCTTACACTTGAAGTGTTCTTAACAATGGGTTTTCCATTTGAAGAATTGTTATTGCAGTAATCATCCATAGGTGGTGGCAACATGCTCCCGGAACGCCGTTGCAAATTCTTTGAGCCACCGGTAATTTGCTGCACTCTACTCCTTTAATACCACAATGTAGGTTAATTAATCATCCAACCAAACAGGCAAATAGAAAATAGCAAGAGACTCATCCAAACAAAACAATAAACAATGATGACAGTAACAACAAAAACAATTTTTTTTTAAATCGGGAAATCGGAGTTTCCCTTCATTATACCCAGGGTAACCACGCCCGTCCATAAGCCAGGCACCGGGAGACATCGAAGGAATGGAGACACTGGGGGTGTCTACAAATTAATATGGTTCTCTAATGTCCACAATTATGGTAATAATATTACTTGTCTAATCATGAAATGGTTTTTATCCTTTTTTAGTGCGGTTGTATAAGAATCAAGGGGATCCTAGTTTGCAAGAAGCTGTGGCCTGTGGGTTAGTTCGCTTGTAAGGTTTGATAATCAAGCAACGAATCTCAATCTAAAAAATCTTTTGAGAAGGCCAGCACCCAAAGCACAACAAAAATTTTAAATAAAAGACAATTATCACACCTGGTGTATGCTGAAATTATTTCGTCTTTTGTAAAACTATCTTCTTGAGAACCAACCTCGTGTAAATACAAACAATCAGGGTTGGTGCAAGGCTGAAAAATAAGTTGACAACATTATGATTCAAAGCAAATCTAAAAGTTGAAATTTTTTCAATTAGTAAAACTATAAAAACAACATAAGGAAATTATAGAACTCATACCACACTCCTCAACCAAGCATGACAGTACTTTGTCGTTCCAAAACATGCCCTAAAATTAAGGCACCCAGAGAGAGCAAGTTACAAAGTTTTCACCAATCCATAACCCAGAATATTCTAAGTGTGCTCTAGAATTAATAAACTCGCATATACACTAACCTTAAAGGTTTTCCCTCCAAAACAAACTGATGTACATTTTGGATACATCGAATAGCTTCCTCCTCTTTTGAGTATGTAATATATCTAACCAAAAAATACAAGAAAATAAATATTTTTCAATTGAATAAAAATACAACAAATAAATTGATATTTTGGTGGGCATACATCATTCACATACACATATCTAAGCAAATCATGAAATAAGAATTATGTCAATGCCCCAATTCAAACTAGACTGATCAGACTTCATTTAGAAACCAAATTCCCAGAAACAAAATGTTCCAAAGAGGCAGCTTACGATGCAATGTGAGATATCTGAAAGTTAAATAACCTAAGTAAATAAATAAACACTTAATTTTCCCATGATATAAAACTTTTGAACTTACACACTACATGTATTATTTGGAAATTGTTGAATGACTCCAGTAGCTGTACGGGACATGGACACTTTTAGAACTTTCCCATACTGACCAAAGTATTCTCTACACTGAAGAAGCTGCACAAGGGATCATAAGAGGACCTTCATTAACCCATCAGAACCAAAAGTACACAGATCTATTTAAGAACCAATGATTTCAGAAACAGAGAAGCAGAGCATACATCTTCATCTGCCAGATTAAGAGGCAGCCCAACAATATAAACAAGATTCCTCTGTATTACGCGTACAGTGCTAAGCTGCTTCCGTCCTTCGGATGATTTGGCTTTCGCTTTCTGAGACTTAACTTTTTTATCCACGCTGATTTCAGCAACCAATCTGGTAGTAACAGTTATCAAGGACAAATTGAACTCAAAATTACAAATGGAAGGATAATGAATAATTTGGCAAAGACAAAGTAATACAAAATAAAGTATATTTTCCAATAAAAAAGACAAAGTAATACAAAATATCTGTGGCTAGAGTTACTACACATATCAGACAACCTCATCATTTCTCGAGGGGATTTAATATCCTAACACGAGTCTTCAAAAGAGATGAGAAAAGCTACATAAACCAAATATTAGGGTTTAGTTTTAAGAAAACATAAAACTATTCCCAAAAAAATTATGTCGGGACTTACAGGGGGGAATATATATATATATATATATATATATATATATATATATATATATATAGGAATATATATATATATGTGTGTGTATATATATACCCCCATTTAGTGTTAGTAACTAAAGAATAATGATGAGAAAACTCAATCAGGAACTTGCCAAACAATCTACCCAAACGCTTGTCAGACACTTATTGGCTTAATATTTTTTCTGATAGGAAACAGAAAACTTCATCAATAGCCAGTGACCATCAAGAAGAGGGGGAAATTAGATAAGAAATTTTCCAAAACATAGGGCTTTTAAGATGCCCCGGCCCCCAAGTTAATAAAACATATAGAAAAAAGAAAACTAGAGGTAAAACAGACCTTTCACATCTTGATGTCATGCCTACAATTTTTTCCTTATCATATACGGAACGACATGCAGGACATCGACCATCAGTGTCATCCTTCTCAGCCATGTCCATAATATGATGCCAGCACCAAACACAGATCTGCAAGTGGCGTGTGTTGGCATTAATTCAAGATTCAAATCTACTCTTTTTTTGGATAAGAAACAATTTCATTAAAGGATGAAATTATAGAGATACATCATAAATAAGTTCCATCATTACAAAAGATTCAAATCTACTCTTAAATTGAAAGGATGGAGATGCATCCATAATTATGTAATAAAAGCTCTAGAAACGTGCATAAACCTTGTGGAAAATTGAAACATAATATCAGAGTTCCCTAATTTTCAGAAAATGAAAGATCTAACTCAACATCTGAAGTAGGCAACATATGTCTTTCATGAAAAACATTCAGAAAAGATGCACACAATTCCCAGTTTTCCAAAAACATAAGGGTGATTAAAGAGCATCAAGAAACATTGTAAAAAGTCATATCTAAAACTAAAATGTGAGTCCCAGGAAAACCAGAAGCCCCAAAAAAGGAAACAAATAGTAAAATTTTCATTTCCCATAATCTATCAAAGCATCTTTTTCTTTTCATTTTCATGAGAAAGCTACTACCACCATAATTTTAAAAAATAATGATAAAATAAAAGGTTTTCCCCTAACTGCAGACATAATATAAAGACAAAAGAAACTTATAGGTGGAAAAATCAATGCTAAGCTCTTAAACTAATTTACAACACTCCATCATACTTTACACCATAATCTAATTTCAAATACTATATAAATTGTAAATACATGAACAAACAGATCAGGTCTTTTCAATTGCCAATCTTATGATATGTTTCAGAGTCTAGGACCTCATATCCACATTTGCATGGCTTCAATTGCTGATCAGTTAGATCCATCTCTTCTGCGCAGAGAGGACAAGTCTTATCTCCTCCGTCACTCATGTTGTCTCTAAGAAAAAAATTCAGCAAATACAATTATAAAAGAAAAGGCAAAAGGGCTACCAGTAAATCGAACGAATGCCTATTGAATGCATATATAAATCAGGGGGAAAGCAGTTATCTAACTCATTCTGATGTCTAATTGTGCCCATGACACAACTTACAATAATTTTCCCAGGAAACTAGAGGATGCTGTCAATCTTCACCAAATCTATGCGTCTGTTCTGTAAAGAAAAAGCCTTATTTATTCCTCATTTTGTTATTTATATCAGCAATTATCATTCCAGAAAAACAAGAGAACCATAACATAGATATCCAACCCCCGTCCCTTCTATAACAACTCCGCTAACCCATCAGAACAAATAACAAAAAAAAAAGACAAAAGAGATATCATTAAATTAGGCATGCAATCATGTTCTTATACAATACTCATGGCTACGCCCTACATCTATTGCCAACACGAGAATATTCTTATAGAGATAAAATAAACCTTAAAAATCCGTCCATTTACTGAAACGAACATAATATAAGGATGAACCTGATGGCAATCAATTGTACTAGAGCTAAAAGGCCATTTTCAACGAACATACAAACTAGAAACACCAGAATTGCAGATCGAAATGTTCTCAAACTAAAAACATAACCAGAAATTATCCAGCACTCGTCAAGCAACCGCGAAGATAAAAAAACCTAATTAAAATTCATTAGCACTTGGAAATCGAATAACAAATACATATGGATGAGAATCAGAGAACAAAAGTCGCGGCAAATTAGACAAAAACAAGAAAAAAATATAAAAAATAAAAGTAACTTTTGCAATTTGAGAATGAAACGATGAACAAAATTAGGGATCTAGAAGATTTCAGACACAAAAACAACAAGGATGAAACGAAAGATGAAGATTCGATTGCAGAAATATGTGTTGAGATTAGAGATTGCGGTCATACACAGTTGAGAGATCGACAATGGAGAAAGGCAATGAATCCTGTGAGGTTGAGATTGTCCGACAAGCGCACGATAACGAAGACGCGAATAGAGAGAGAGAGAGAGAGAGAACAATAAGAGGACCCTTTAAGGAGAGAGAAAGCTCTTGGTTTTGGATGGCTTTTTTGGCCCACTCTGCGTCGCTGTCAAACTAATTTGTTGGTTTTCTAATAATACCCTTTCATTTTGCCCTAATTACAAAAATGTCTCTGTTCCGTCCTTCCCCCACCGCCACCGCCGCTGTTGTTCGATATTTAAGACAAGTTTTGTTCTTGCTATCTTTTGTTATTACATCTTCTTTTTTCTTTTTGGTTTGTGTGTATAATTGGTACCGAAATTATAAAGAGTATCCTAAATTGAATTTTCCAATTTACAAATCTGTCTGTTTGATATTTGAACTTTAAAATATGTATTTAAAGAAGTTCTTAAACTTTTAAAAATAGAAAATAAATCTTTTTATACATTTAAAAAGAATGTAAGAGAGTCATGATTTTTGTTTCTTGTATTTTTTAAATAAGAATAAGTTTAATAATTTTATTTGTTTCTAGCTTTAAAAAAAAATAATAAACAAAAATAAAATTATTAAGACTCGTCTGATAACCATTTCGTTTTTTGTTTTTTTGTTTTTGTTTTTACCTTTTTAAAAACATGTTTATTTGATAACTAATTTTGGTTTTTATTTTACAAATTTTAAAAACATTTTTAAAATATTAAAAGAAATTTAAAAACTAAAAAAAAGTAGCTTTAGAAACAAGTTTTTGTTTTTATTTTTAAAAAAGCATGAAAAAATCAAGAATAAAGAATAAAAACTAAAAAAATCCAAACAAAATGTGAAATTTGAAAACAAAAAACAGTTATCAAACATATTTTTTTGTCTTTAATTTTTAAAAGCAAAAAATTAAAATAAATTATCAAACATATACGAAAATCCAAAAATTAAAAATTAAAAACAAAAAACAAAATATTTATCAAACGGATTTTAAATAAGTACAGGCTCGTTTGATAAATCTCGTTTCTTATTTTTATTTTCTGTTTCTGATTTCATAAAAACGGGCTTATTTGATAGTCTTGTTTCCAAAATTTAAATAAACTTTTCTCAAAATAGACTAAAACAAATAGAAACTACTTTTTATTTTCATATCAAGCTGTCCGGCAAATTGAACAATAGGCATGATAACGTCAAAATCAAATCAAATCTCATTAACTTTATGGACTTGAAAAGGCTACACATAACAATTGTTTTCCTATATTCTCAAAAAAAAAAAAAAAAACCAAATTATTTTTCTATTTTATTGAATTTGACTCAATATCAAAATTAAATCTTATTTTTTTAGTCAATTAGATACGTTAGTATTCCATATCAATCAAATAATAAAATTAAAATCTATGAAAACAATTAAATTAAAATTAACTAACCAAGACGATCAAATTAGTTAATTTTATTTATTTGTTTTCTATAATTTATCATGTTAATTATGTAATTTAAAAAAGTCATAATTACAAACACATGAATTAATTTCTTACTACAATTTATAATTATTCGAAATAGTTACTTATTACAAAATTATGTATAATATTAATTAATTGATAATAAACTAAGATTTTAATTTAAATAATAGCAATCAATCATGAAAGTATGAATAAGAAACAAAATATTTGAACTAAAAGGAAATTTATATATATATATATATATATATATATATATATATATATATATTAGTACAAAAAAAAGGAAATGTATATTTGATTCGAAGCCTCACAAAATTAAAATCGAATTAAAAACAACCAAACTTAAAAAAAGACTTAACTACACATGGTATAAAAAAATGCAACTAAGTCATTTTTTTTTTTTCCACCCACCCTTTTTTACGTATTGCCTTCTTTTTTTTCTTCTTGCGGGTGCTTGCCTGGTGTTTTTTGAGAAACCAACACATTTATTGTTATTAGAGTTAAATATAAGTTTAGTTCATATGCTTAAAAAAAATTAGTTCTCGTGATTTGAAAAATTAAAATTTACTTCCTGTTATTTAATAAATTAGAATTTAATCTTTATAATTTGATAAAACGTAAAAAATATTCTTTATCATTTCTAATTGTTAGTAAATTAAGAATTTTAAAGTTCTTATTCATATGTCACTAATGAAATTATGAATTAAAGTAACTCATTATGAGAAAAAAGTCATATCATTTATGTAAATAATGAGTTTTTATGTATTTAGTACACTAATGGTTAGATATAATAAAAACTATATTTTAGAATATAGTTTTTATAAAAGTGCATGGATTAAATTATAGTTTCTAAAATCAGATGGACTAAATTCCAAATTTTTTCAAATTATAAGAAATAAATTCTAACTTTTTTTCAAACCATAAGAGAATTAACTCTAATTTTTGAAACTATGGGAATTAAACTCTAACTTTGTTGCACAAGAATTTAAATTTATATTTTACCCTTATTATTATTAGGATAAAATATAAGTTTAGTTCATATAGTTTGGAGAAAATTATAGTTTAGTTCTCGTTTCAAAAGCTAGAATTTAGTCATCTAAAAATAGTTTTTGTCGTTTCTAATCGTAACAAATACCTATTTTCGGGATTGAACCTGGACGATACCAAAGTCACTGACCCATTCGGTTTTTTTACTTTTTTTTTTATAAATCAATTATTTTCTGTTTTTCCACATTATTAATTCAAACTGAAATATGCATTCTTATACTAATTTTACTATATTTTAGGAACTCACCCCAAAAATAAATAAATCAAAATTTATGTGCATTTTAAGTTCAATATTCAATTGAATTAGATAGAAGTTTGAAAGAATAAATATAATTATTTTAGATTTATCACTTTCCACTTTATAGCGAGAGAATCAAAGAGTATTTTAATCGTTTGGAAGAGGCATTTAAATGGTTCTCTAACCAAACCAGATAAACAATCGTGTCACCTTCTTATCGAGAATCAAAGGGTATTTTAATCGTTTGAAAGAGGCATTTAAGTGGCTCTCTAACCAAACCAGATAAGCAATCGCGCCACCTTCTTATTCGTTGGCTACTGCTTTGCTTACTATTGTAATTATTGCTCTACGGTGAGTGTAAATGAATTCCATTTTATAAAAATAAAAACAAATTAAGTTGAAGACTCATGTGAATACTTACTAGAAATATATTTATATATGAAATATGAGTTCCTTCAACTGTGAAAAAAAAATGGCATATTACTGACCACATGTGATATCAAAATTCAAACTGGATCCAATAATTTATTGCAAGCATTATTAGAAAAATATTGGGACTGATTTGTTATTTTTCAAGGACGTCAGTTATTATTTGCTGTTTTTAGAATGTATAAAGAAACAAAATTCACTTTTTTTCGTGTGAGAATTATGTAGAGGGAGGGCAATTCGGTAATATTTACTCACCAATCCCGCCTGGTGCGGACACATTGCTTGACCGTACAGGGGGCATTCGAAATTCAATCACAGCCATTGAGTTCCAAAATGTGAAGGAGAGCCGCAGGATCAAAAAATAAATCCAACGGCCAAAATTAAGCTAATAAAACCTCGTAATTCTTCAAGACTCGCTTTAAATGTACTCTCATGAAGCTGTGTATTCACTGCCATATTTGTGATAAGAAATTAGAAATCTGTGTCACTCGTTTCGTTTATTTTGGTGTAAAGGTTTGCAATGGCGTGGACTTAGATATTTTTTTCTTTGTATTTTGTATTTTAGATATTGATTTCTTGTCAAGAATTGGATTTTAATTTGTTTGTTTGTTTGTAGAGAGAAACTGAGGCATGGGAAAGAGCTATCCTAAGGTAAGTGGGGAATATGAAAAGGCTGTGGTGAAGGCGAGGAGGAAGATTAGAGCTCTCGTGGCTGAGAAGAACTGCTCCCCTTTGATGCTTCGTCTCGCGTACGTAATATATTAATGAAATGATTAATCTCGAATGAAATGATCACGATGATATGGATTTAATGATTGCAGATGGCACTCTGCCGGAACGTTTGACGTGAAAACTAAGACGGGAGGTCCATTCGGCACGATGAAGCACGCAGCGGAGCTGGCTCATGGTGCTAACAATGGCCTTGACATTGCTGTTAAGCTGTTGGAGCCCATTAAGGAACAAGTGCCTATCCTTTCCTACGCTGACTTCTACCAGGTACATAATTAATGATAAAGTGAAAAACTTCCAAAGCTACGCTGTGAATTTATTTTGAATAATTATTTGGTGTTTTGTTGTACCATGCATAGCTGGCCGGGGTTGTTGGTGTTGAAGTTACCGGTGGACCCGAGGTGCCCTTCCATCCTGGCAGGGAGGTAACTTAACCAATTATTTTTATTTCTATATTTGATTGAGTAATAGTTGGGTCCTTACCGATAAGGACCCGAACCTATCTTACATACTTATATGATATATTTATGACCACATGACTTTATAGTCATTTTTTTGGATCTAAAAATTTAAAAAAAGAAAATAAAAATAAATAAATAATGTGTGGCCATAAACATGTCATGTAAAAGTTAAGGAGGGCTTGAGTCTCTTTATTGGTAAAGATGAGTATTACTCTTTTTAATGCAAATTTCTAACGACAATTGACAATTGTCATTTGCGAATATCAGGACAAGCCTGAGCCACCGCCTGAAGGCCGTCTTCCTGATGCTGTAAAAGGTTTGTTGGTTAATATAATTAAATTTACCAAAATACATAAGTTTAGATTTTTAGATTGATTGGTGGTTTAACGTTATTAGAAATAATTTAATTAAAAATGTGTCGAACATGTGTCTTTGTAATGTTCAATGGAAAACCTAGCCAGATGCTTAATTAACCTTTTATGATTGTGTGTGTATGAATGAAGGATGCGAACATCTAAGGGATGTTTTCTACACAATGGGTCTCTCTGACAAGGACATCGTTGCTCTCTCGGGTGCTCACACTCTGGTTCGTTTCATTTCTCAATCTTTTATCAATTTGATCAAATATTCATTATATGATAATTTTTATTCATGTGGGTTCATTTCGATTATTTCAGGGAAAAGCTCACAAGGATCGATCTGGATTTGAAGGTGCTTGGACAGATAATCCTCTTGTGTTCGACAACTCTTACTTCAAGTGAGTTTTGCTTTATTTTAAATTACATTATTTTACGGGGATTTTAAGTGTATAAATAAAAATGACAAAGTATTTCCATGTATACCATAAAATCAAAATTAATTGATTTGTAGTCTTCAAATTGATTTTTAGTAGAATGTGCTGCTGATGGTAAATTATCTTATTTTATTTTATTATTATTATTATTATTATTATGCAAGTCTTTGGTTCTTTTGGAAGCATTTTTAATTGATTAATTTATTTAGGGAGCTGTTAAGTGGAGATAAGGAAGGACTTCTTAAGCTTCCATCTGATAAGGCGCTTCTCACTGATGAAGTCTTCCGTCCTCTTGTTGAAAAATATGCTGCGGTATATTCTTTGTTTGGATGTGAAATTGTGAAGTGATTATTAAATAAGGAGTAATTTAATAACTTATTTGTATATAGTTATTTGTGGAGAAGTTGTAGTTAATTTGGAGAGTTAGAAATAAATGATTGTTTTGAAAAGATAGAAATGAATTATTATTTTGAATGATTGCAATAGTTCGTTTAAATGTAATTATCTGAAGAAAAATGGTACCAACTCCTAATTACTTTAAACAAGCACCCGTTAGAGATTAAATTAGTTTTGCAATGTCTTATTAATGGGTTGTGGTCATTTTTTTTATTGGTTTTTGCAGGACGAAGATGCATTTTTTGAGGATTATATGGAAGCTCACCTGAAGCTCTCGGAGCTGGGGTAAGTTGAAATTTAATTTTTAATAAACATATCTATTTTGGCAAAAACATGACATTTTTGCGACTTGTATTTTGCAGATTTGCCGATGCATAAATATAATGCCTTAGAAGTTCAAATGCCGACGCTCGTTTTGTTTTGTTTTGTTTTTTCATTTGTTGGTTTTACTTTCTTTGAAAACCGGCCTTGGAGAGTTGCTTTGTGTTGAGGATGTTAGTGGATGCCTTTATTGGTCTTGCTTGGCGGTGTAGTACTATGAAAGGCTATATACGTTACCTTCCTTGAGAAAAATAATATTTCCACTAGCTATGACTTAGTTTTCTTTTTTCTCTAAGTAGAGTATGAAAATTTGAATAGCATATTGAACCTACATCTTTAATATATATAAATTTCATATTTCAAGATTGAATGAGTTAGTGACAATAATTCAATTCAACACTAACAATTATAAATTTGAATCCAAAAGTCTTATTCAACTCTTATTTAATTGAAAACTCTAATACTCTTCTATATAGAGTTAGTGATCCTCTTCCTCCAATTTATACTAAAAAAAGCTCATATTCCAAATGTGCACTTTCGATGGGTAATAACTAACAAGTGATTTGCACTTTCGATTTTATTGTGTTCCATAATTGAGATGGACTTTTAGAAGATTTAAGTCAGATCGGTTTAATATTCGACTTTATTTAAAAAAAAAATTCTTACCATCATAAAAATGGTCGTAAAGATATTTCATCAACCTTACAAGATAGTCGGATACTCCAAGCCTCGAGCATTTACTATTCTTTCCCTTTCTTTTGTTGCAATCTCAGTACATACATATTTGTATTTGATGTGTTTGAGCTACTCAATGCAATGGCTTGAGAGGAAAAAGAGATAATCTTACTTATGCTATAAACAGCAAACAAAAACTTACTCTGGGCCGAACTTTACTCAACGAGCTGCGCCAATCTCTCAACCTTGGCAAGCATTGGGCCTTCCACTTCTCAATCCTTTCAATGTATGGTATGCAACATAAGCTTGATTGGTACGCAAAAAAATAACAGTTAGTAACTGCATATCTGTGAAAATAAAAGGAGAAATCAGACAAATGTAGAAATATGAGAACAAGAATATCATTTTTTTTTTTTTTTGAGATTACAACAATTGGGGGTGGGAGAATTTGAACCCATGACCTTATGATCGATGAGTGTACACTGATGCTGTTGAATTATTTGGCAGAATATCAAATACTTAAATAACTTCAAAGATCGTTACTTCATTGTATCCTTCGATAAAAATATTGGTTGTATTTCAAATGCAACATAATCTTCTATTCTATCAATAATACCACCTACATCACCATTCTCATTTGTCCTATTGTCATGTTTCTATGTTTTATTCTCAAACCAATCACCCTTATCAACTTCTCATGTTTATGGATACTACAAAAATCTCTCGCTGCTGTTTGGGAAGATATTATTATTTTGTTCTTGGTGTTACAAATCTAGCTTATTTCAAGATTATGATATTGCTACCATTACTCTCAATTGGAGGGGTTTTTTTCCTTCTTTAATCCTCTTTGATTTTGGTGGTTTTTGTGGCATGCCTTTAGTACAAGTATCTCTTTTCGAAAATGGATACTACAAAAATCAACCTTAGCTCACATGCTGAATACTATATTGGTAAGATTAATTTGATACTAGAAACTTAATTTTATTAATCGATGATTTACAACTTTACAATGACCCTCTTTAAATAAAGGAAATTTTATTTACCAAATAAAGTGAACTTTACATAATAAGAAAATATTGCATATGGAATAATTCATTGAAGGAAAAAATATAAAATAAAATAAAATAATTTAGCACTCTCTCCCAAAGGTGCAAAGATGTCTTGTCAATAAAATGCATGTCAATATCAATATTTTGGTTCTATCGTGAAGAACAAGGTTATGAGCAATGAAGATAACAACCTTATTGTTAGAGTAAACTTGATTAAGAGTTGCTTGTGTGATATTTAGCTCCTCCAGAATCTTTTTTTATCCATATATATTTTCGTAAATGACATGGATGAAAGCTCTGAGTTTTGTTATCTCACTGCTTCTAGCTACTACATTTTCTTTCTTACTTCTCAAGTAACAATGTTTCCTCCAACAAAAGAACAAGCCGGTGCCAGTTTTCAATATTGAAAGTCTCATGCTCTAAAACAGTATGCATTTTTCTGGAGTTCTTAGTTTTAATGTCCCCTTGTCTTAAAAAAATGTTTCCAAAATATCATTAAAATATTCAATCTCATTATCCATGTGTAAAATGCTTATTTTAATTTGAAACTAATTTTCAACCATATTGTAAAAACTCATGAAAACATCTTAAACATCGGATTTTTTGTTTAACAAATAAACTAATTTTCATCTTAAACGAATATGATCATCAATAAATATTAAAACCCATTTTTCCAATTGTTAATCAAAATTTTAGACGAACCTCAAACATCACTCCAAATTAAGTAAAATGGTCTGAAGGCTTTTATAAGGTTTTTGATATTACGATAATTTTTAGCAAAGATGCAACCTTCACAATTAAAAGTTGAACAATCAATTCCTTTAAATAAGTTTGAAAATAAATATTCTAAATACGAAACATTAGGATAACCTAGCTAATGATACCAAAATAAAATAGTTTCATTAAGAGGACAAGAACTAATACTATTTAAACCATGATTTATTATTACCAAAGGGTTTCTCTTTGACATCGTATAGACCTTCGGATTTTAATTTGATTCCTATATTTCAAAATCAAATATTTTTACTCTAAAAATTTCATCATTATTCAAATTTAGTTTTTGTGTATCTTTTGAGCTTAATATTATATTTATTTTCTTTTAACAACAAATTTAAGTCAATATCAAAATAACTACTTCATTAGTATATTGAAATTTAAAATTTATCTAATCATCACCATATAGTCAATGTTATATCATATAACTAACAACTTTTTTATCTAAAAAATTAAAATAAAGTATTATTGAAATATAAATAAGGTATAAACATTATTTAAATATACATAGTAAACAATATTTGAAAATATCAAAAAAAGAAAAGAAAAAAAAATTTAAAACATAAAAATCAAATAATAACGGTATCCCAAATTTGGGAGTAAAAAGAGTATTTTTACCGTTTCTACATGAAATCTAAAGCTCCATCAATTAACGTATGTAAACTGGATAAAATCTGGAAGTACAGTTAAGTAAGAAAAAAGAATGATTATATATAAGTGCACATTTTGATACTGTGATGTTCATGGAGAGACGTAATGGAAGCGTTGGAAAAAGCAGTACCAAAGTCCTCCCCTTTGGTGCCCTTTCCTCGGCACTCCAGAGGATGGCTCGAGGTTTTCAACCCCTCGGCCAGTAACACCGTTTCTCGGGCGGACGAAGTGGGGTCTGCTGCCCTACGCGCGGCCGAGTGGGGATTGGTACTGAAAACGGATACGGATACAGGGAAGCTGCAGGGGGTC
This sequence comes from Sicyos edulis, assembly GCA_036507275.1. Lineage (NCBI taxonomy): Eukaryota > Viridiplantae > Streptophyta > Magnoliopsida > Cucurbitales > Cucurbitaceae > Sicyos > Sicyos edulis. The sequence goes on from CM071846.1 coordinate 6,597,452, forward strand.
GGAGTTCGAACTTCGAATAACTCGGTGCGGAGTTCGGGTGACATGTTGGACGATGGGGCGGGCGAAAGGGGGATTCCGAGAGTCTCCAAGGACTTGAAGGATGCTCTGTCCGCATTTCAACAAACATTTGTGGTTTCTGATGCTACCAAACCTGACTATCCGATTATGTATGCGAGTGCTGGATTCTTCAACATGACTGGCTATACATCCAAGGAGGTTATCGGAAGAAATTGGTGAGTTATGAGTGAAATTTTTAAGATTAGTAATTCAGAAAATAATTATAAATATAGTCGATATAAAAGAACTATAGTTATTACTATTAATAACAATAGTGTATTAATAAAGCAGAATACTGATTGATTATTTATAATACCGTATTAAAATGTATTAATGACTATAAATATAAATATTTTAAAATTTACCTATATTTGTAATTATTTTGTAATAAGAGCCTTTGCAGTCGATTCTTACAGGGTGCAGATACCGACCCAGAAGATGTGGCCAAGATACGAGAGGCTTTACGAGCCGGTACAAGTTACTGTGGGAGGCTGTTGAATTACAAGAAAGATGGGACCCCATTTTGGAATTTACTTACTATTTCACCTATCAAAGATGATGATTCCATGGTTCTCAAATTTATTGGGTTAGTTGATTTCTTCCTGTTTATATCTTCTTTAGTGCTTTCAAATGGTCCCCTTAAAATTCTGCACTATTTTCTTCCTCTCTAATCTGTGATTTCGTGGTTGCCACAAATGGTCCAAAGTGACACAATAGATGCCTTTTAAGTCCACAGTACAATTACTCATTTAGCTATGAAATTAATGAAGAATTTTGTCAGTAGTTTGCATAAGTTGGTGTGTAGTAAGACGAACTGTTAATTTAGATGTTTTTAATTAATGTCACGTTGCTTTGTTTACCCATCTAGCTATTATAGAAAATACTCATGATTTTGTCTGAATTACATTTTAATAGGGATGACAAGTTTTACATTTTAGCCATCTTCATGAAATTTTAGAGGGCCAAATTAGAGGAAAAACCTAAAATTTATTATTCTAAAATATAATGTTGAGTGGGGGTTTCCCTAGTGTCAACCACTAGATAGTTATTATTTCATATGATCAATAAGGACCATGCAAATGGATTTGAACATAACACTCAATAATATGGAAAAAAAAAAAGTTTTAAAGCCGTATAGATAAAGTTAAGAATCCCACGTTGAAAATGTGAAGAGATATATTAAGATTTATCACCAATTTATTTTAAGATGAAAATTTAAACTAATTCATATGGTAATAGAGTTCATTAAACTCAACAGGTATTTAGTCTACCACCTTAAAAATAAGAATCCTTTTGATGTGACGTAGCTATCATTGGTAGGACGCGATATATATAGCTGTGAAACAACGAGAGTGTGTTTTTTGGGAGAGGGGAAATGAACTCAATTATGGGAAAATAATTCCAAAGCCATGAAATAAGCAAGGGGCAGATTGGGTAGGATCTATGTCCGAGGTAGGGAGAACATTTAGGCATAAAGGCATTGGAAAATCCAAGTGCTTTAATGAAGGAGTATAGTGATCTATGTCACAAGCTCACAACTCACAAAAACATATCACATGATGCTTAATTACTAGAAACCCTTTTTATTTTAATTATTGTATTGCATGTCCACTCCTGTTTGGAATTATGCCTCTCTTTTTCACACTGCCTAACTGATTTAATGGTTGATCGTCATCGAATCTGAGTCCTCTATCTTCTCTCATCTTCAATCATCACCTGTGATTGATAATGAAAAACAATTTTGGTCAAGTGAGTTTATGATGAGATTATGAGATGCCTTTTCTTTTCTTTTTCATTTTATTAGTCAAGTTTGAACTCTTAATTTTCTAAAATTTAGGCTTCATTCGATAACTATTTTGTTTTTTATTTTTTGTTTTTGAAATTTGAGCCTACAACAATTAAATTCTCAAAGATTTTTTCTTACTTGGACACTACATTTTGCCTATATTTTAAAAAACCAAACCAAAATTTGGAAACAAAAAATAGCTTCCAAATATTTGTTTTTGTTTTTTAAATTTGGTTAGTGTTTACATACTTTCTTAAACAAAAATGGATACAACATATTGTATGAAGTTTGAATAAAAATAAATTTTAATTTTAAAAATAAAAAATAAAAAATAAAAAATAAAATGGTTATCAAGTACGGTTTTGAGGGGCCGTTTAATTTTCGGTAATCTTGATAACCAGAATCCTTGGATATCCAGAATCATAGATACTCGTAATGATAGATGTCCGACATTTTTAGATATAACATATCTTTTTTTTAATTAATTTAAATATTATTTTATGAAATAAATTTATTTAATAAAAAAAGTAAAATAAATTCATTAGTTGAATAAGCAATAAAATTCGCTAAATATAAAAAAATAGACAATTATATTTGAAAAATATAAATAAAATTAATTATGTATGGTTAGTTGTTTATACATGCATAATAATCATATACTAAAAAAGAACATATTATTTTATTTTAAGCTACAAACTACTCATAACATATGAGAAAAAAAAAGTTGATAGGAATTGATAAGATATAATTTTAATAAATAATAAAGGTAAAATTGTGATTCAAGATGCTTTATACATGGGAATCCTAAAATCTCATGTTGCAGGAGGACATCCAAATGTCTCTCAAATGGGCATCTCAAGATGCCCGAAATATTTACGATTCCTGTTAAATAAATGTGGTAATCCAGATTCTCATCTCATGGGAATCCTCGATTACCATGAAGTGAAGCCCCTAAGAGTGCCTTTTTATTTATTAATTTTGTGTTTTGTATATATGTTCCTAAATTCTCATTAGTATCGAAAAGTTCTTAAACTTAATTGAAACTTCTTATCATTTGTGGGGTTATTAATACAATAATGGAAATTTAGGTTTTAGTATCTATTATTACTATTTTTAGGTATCAGATATATTTGACTCTATAAGAATAGACAATCACCCCATGAATACTAATACTGTTCCGCAAATAAGTACATATTTACCACCGTCATTATTCTCGATCTCAAAATAAGTAGCTAATTATATTTGAGTGCAACTTGGGTGAAGCCATAATTGCACCCTAGAGGTGATGTTATCCATGTTTAAGCCATACATCTTTGTTTTTTATTAAAAAAAAAGAAGAAGTAAAAGTGAAATAAGATGTGTGACACCAAAAGTGTCACATAGGTGACATCACTTCTAAAGTGCAGCCATGACTGCACCCAAATTGCACTTATTATATTTTACTATTGTTAACCCCAATCACCAACCAGACGAATAGTCAATCATTTCCATTATCATTAATCCTTTAATACTTCCACTCTAATCCACTCTTATTCTACCAAATTCAAACATACCCTAAATACTAATTACATAAAACTAAAAATAAAATAGTTATGTTCTGTCAAAAGAAAAAAAAATGTTATAAAATAGTCATTCAGAAATCTGTCCTTTTATAAGGTTGAGGGAAATGTTAGGTTGGTGATATAACTTCTTTTTTGTTAAAATACCATTTTGGTCTCTCAACTATTAAGGTTGTTCCATTTTGATCCCTAGATTTTCAAAAGTCCAATTTTAGTCCTTCAACTATTAAATTTGTTCCATTTTGGTTCCTAAACTTTCAAAAGTCTAATTTTAGTCCATTAACTTTGCAAAAAGTTTAATAATAGTCCTTGTAATCAAGAAAAAATTAACCATGATTAAAATATAATGAGTTGACAAAAAAAAAAAAAAATTATAATACTGTTCTTCTTCTTCATTTCCTCTTCTTCCTCATCTTTTCTAATTCACCCATTTTTCCTTTCAACTTGCAAATAAATTTTATTTTCCATTCCAAAATCTCTTATTTTTCTACAAACACCAAAAACTCATCTATCCCAATTTCACAAATAAAATGTCTAAACCAAGCCCCATATTTCAAAGTTAGAAATGTTTTTTTTCCAACTTCACCATCCATAATGAAAGTCTACAGGATGCGAAACGGCGCACAATAACACATAAAATCTTTACCGAATAGTTGTATTGGTTAGTTGTGTATTTTATCACCAAAACAAATATAATGGGTTAGAGCAAACAATATTTGCTCATTATTGTTTGACTCCAAAGAAATTTAGGGATTTGGAGTCAAGATCCATGAAATCGATCTGCATTGAGGGTAAGAAAGATGAGGTAGGAGGAGAGGCGTTGAAATTTTTCTCTCTTTTTTTTCTCTTTTTTATCATGGTGGGAGGTGTTAATATATTAACTTTTTGTTGAAATGCATATATAAACCAGACCCCAGATTTCAAAGAGTTTGTGAAATTAGGATATATGAATTTTTTGGTGTTTGTAGAAATATAAGAGATTTTGGAATGGAAAATAAAATTTATTTGAAAGAAGTTGGAAGGAAAAATGGGTGAATTAGAAAAGAAGAGGAGGAGAGGAAATGATGAAGATGAAGAGTATTATAATTTTATTATTATTATTTTCTTGCCAACTCATCATATTTTAACCATGGTTAATTTTTTCTTGACTACAAGGACTATTTAAAAACTTTTTGCAAAGTTGAAGGACTAAAATTGTACTTTTGAAAGTTTAGGGACCAAAATGGAACAAACTTAATAGTTGAAGGACTAAAATTGAACTTTTAAAAGTTTAGAGACAAAAATGGAACAACCTTGATAATTGAGGGACCAAAATAGTATTTTAACCCTTCTTTTTTTATTTAATTAATTAGTATAATTAAATTGTGTTTGATAATTTTTGTCTGCTGATGTGGCAGGATGCAAGTGGAGGTGAGCAAACACACAGAGGGGTTCAAAGAAAAGACGGTCCGGCCCAATGGCTTGCCAGAATCCTTGATTCGATATGATGGTATTTGCTTCTCTTTCTCTCTTTGTCCAGTTGATTATTTCTTCTCATCCCATGATTTGTATTTGTATTTTAAAAAAAAAACTCTATTTTAGGATCAATCTCAATTTTGTTTCTTTTTGCTTCATAAAGTTGATTAAATATTTCCAAAATATTAAGAGATTCACTTTTTTTTAATCAATATTAATAGGGTAAATTACAAAAAAAATACCTTTGGACGATGAAGTTTATGTCAAACATATTCTTGAACTTTGAAAAAATTTAAAAGTATATTTAAATTTTTAAAAATAGGGACTTTTGCATGTATATTACAAAATTGTTAAAATATTTCATGAATAGCACAATAATGAAAATATTTGCACATATAACAAAAATGGTAAATTGATAGGTTTCCACATTGATAGATTCTATCGACAGAGGCTAATAGAATCAATTACTAATAAATAAAGTAAATTGATAGATTTTCATCGAAATGATAGATTCTATCAAAGTCTAATGTCAAAAAGATAAATAATTTTTTTTATAAAAATGGTAGAATTTGTTATAAAAGAATTATTTTTAAAAAGGTGCTATAATCATAAACTGTGATAAAAAAGTTGTTATATAGTGTAAATTCCCTAAAAAATATTTTAGAAATATAGTTAAATTTGAATGAAAATCAATAAAATTTTGTTTTAAAATTATTCGTAAAATTTAAAAAAAGTGTCAAAAATATCCTTGGCCTTAAAAAAATTTAAAGTATTTTTACCGTTAATTTTTTTTTTATGAAATTGTTAAAATTTTATTTCAAATGCTCTACATTTAATTTTAAAAGAAAAGTACATTTAATTATAAAAGAATATTTTTACCTTTGTAGTTTTAATCTTAAAAATCAATTATATGTTAATGTTAGTTGTTTAATTAATTGAATTGTTAATCCGATGATTAAAATTAATTTCTTAACTTCAGATGAATCTTTATAACTTATTTAAGGTATTTATCATTTTACCTTTGATTTTCTATGCATAAAAATCCATTGTATGTTAGCTCAAGCTAACTAATATCTTTCGACCGGTTGTAGCGTGCTTTTAGTTTTTAAGTTCAATGTTATATTAACAATTGATAAGAAGAAATTTAGAAGTTTAAATAAATTATAATGTGATAAATTATAGTGTTAATCTTGATGTAATGATAAACAAAAAAAATTGATTTTCAAATTCATTTCAATAACAATTTAATTATTTGTTTTTGTTGATGAAGAGTTATTAATAATGATTATAGTTATGAATTTTAATTTGTGGAGCTTAGATCAAATTGTTACTACGACTTTTCAAATGTTAATATATGTTTATTCTCGCTTTTTTAAATTTTAAAGTTTAAGAGTACTTTTTAATTATTTTTTTTTGAAGTTTGAGGATATTTTTCAAACAAAACTTTAACGGTTTTATTCAAATTTAACGATAAAAATATTTCAAAACCTTTTGTAAATTTGAAGGGTATTTTGAAACTTTTTAAATTTTGTTGACATTAACCATGATTTAGGCATATTGATATTGATGTGTAAAGTATCCAAACTAACATTGGTTTTGGTTGATATAAAACAAAATGGTTGTGGTTTGAGGTCATTAGAAAAGATGGTATTTACCATATAAAAAAGCAAGCATTTGATATTCTATTTCATAATTTTGTATTTGCAGCCCGTCAAAAAGAGATGGCTAAGAGTTGGGTAAGAGAGATTGTGGAGGCAGTGAAAAGGCCTGGTGGGTATGTTAGAAAATGGGAGCAATATGGTTTAATTGAAGCTCCAAAATTGGTTAGGCGAAATTCAGAGAGTGCAACCACAGCTTCTAGTGGACGAAAATTATTGTATGGAGGAGGAAGTACAAGGTCCATGCACCCTATCACTGAGTTGCCAAAGACCAAACCCAATAAGTTTACCCGTCCTTCAACATTTATGGGGTACATTTTATTTTTAAGTTAGTTAATTTCTATTAGGGACAGACAAATTTGGTTAAGTGGTTTGCCTAACTAACGGTTAATTATATTCCAAACTATTAGAGAATATGAAGATTTCGTCTTAAAATCAATTGGCAATGAGCAGATTAATTCACACCTCTTTTATATTGATATTGGACTCTCCCTTCTTCCAATGTGGGATATTTTTAAGATCCTAACACAAACATTTATTTTTTACTTAAAAGTATAATTCTTCTGTTTTTTCTCCGATCGACTAAATTCTACTCTGCAATCTATGTCTCATTAAATACAATTCCAGACTTAAAAGTTTCTCATATGTTCTCTTCATATCATTAAGGATGATGAGGAAGAGCCAATCAAATATTGAAAGCTTTGATATTGAAGATGGTTCCGATGATGATAATGAGATCGATGACGATGAGAAACGAGCTAGTGTCGACAGCAAAGTAAGGCAGAGGGAAATGAGGAAAGGTATCGATTTGGCAACTACCCTCGAACGTATAGAGAAGAACTTTGTCATTACGGATCCGAGGTTGCCTGACAATCCCATTGTAAGATTCATACTTTATGACTCTTACCATGCTGATTTTAAACAAGTATTAAGGGACTTTAATGTTTAATTATTATTCGATTTCAGATATTTGCTTCTGATAGCTTCCTTGAGCTAACTGAGTACAGCAGAGAAGAAATCTTGGGAAGAAATTGCAGGCATTGTTGAAACTTCCCCTTCACATATGCTTTCTTCTCCAATTATAACTATGAAAAATGAAGTTGAATGAGCCTTATAACATGTGCTATTACTTTGGATGTTGTAGATTTCTGCAAGGTCCTGAAACCGATCGAGCAACTGTCAAGAAAATAAGAGATGCAATCGACAACCAAACCGAAGTTACGGTGCAACTTATTAACTACACGAAAAGCGGTATGCTCGTTCTTGATCATAAAATCTGGCTTTGATTGAGGAGTTTTTCGGCAACTTCTGTAATATTTGTTTTAGTGTGTTATTTTAAGACTTAATTTTTTCTTATTTAATCACGACTAAGGTAAGAAGTTTTGGAACCTGTTTCATCTACAACCTATGCGTGATCAAAAGGTACCATTCTCTTAGGATTCTAAAAGACATTAACTTTTTAATATCTCATATCATGGAGATAGCTTTGAGCTGAAAAGGAAAAAGTGTTGGCTTTTGCAAACAGGGAGAAGTCCAGTATTTTATCGGAGTTCAACTCGACGGTAGTCATCACGTGGAGCCACTAACCAACTGCATACCGGAAAATACTGCAAAAGAGGGCGAAAAAATGGTCGGTCTCGGTTGTTTCTATCCATATTGATCTCATCTTGCTTTAAGATTCTTCTCTGCATTTGAAATTTATATTGAACTAAAGAGAGTGTTGTTGGAAGGATTTCTCTGCCTTCACAATAATTTATTTGTAGTAAAGAATATTCCACTTCCAGATAAAAGAAACTGCAGAACATGTTGGTTCGGCGGCTAGAGAACTTCCCGATGCCAATTCGGTATGTCAATTTCCATGATGTATACATCCCTTGAAACAATTTGAAGTTTATATAACTCTCTACAAACAACTACAGACACCAGAAGATTTATGGGCAAATCATTCTAAGGTGGTTATACCAAAACCTCACAGAAAGGATAGCCCTTCTTGGAAAGCTATCCAGAAGGTAAGATTTTACTTTGATCTCTTATGGCCTGAACTATTACCTTCAAATCAGAAACACATTAAAAAATTGCAACCAACCAGATAGTCACAAATAACTGTAACTTACAGTTATTAGCAGTAGGTTTCTACTTTCTTTATATAGTTTGTTGCATAATCTGTTCTTGAATTTCCCCCGTTGTCAGTTTTGTTAACTGATGTTATTATCTTCTGCAACAGATTTTAGACAGCGGAGAACCGATAGGACTGAAACATTTCAGACCAGTTAAACCTTTGGGATCAGGTGATACTGGCAGGTTAGTTCTGAACGGATCGTCATTATTTCACCGATACGGTATATATTATTCAACAAATCCTGGTGTTACTGTTTTATTTGGTTACGTTGTACGTCGTAGAGTGCATTTGGTAGAACTATGCGGGACTGATCAGTATTTTGCAATGAAGGCAATGGATAAGAGTGCTATGCTTAACCGCAACAAGGTTTTGTGAACTATATCTCTTTTGTTGCTTCATTCGATAAACAAAGTATTTAGAACCTCCATTTTGCTTTGTTTTACAGGTGCATAGAGCTTGCTCTGAGAGGGAAATACTCGACATGCTGGACCATCCTTTTCTACCTGCATTATATGCTTCATTTCAGGTTACAAAATTAAATGTTTGCAGAGAAAAAAACATTATGTATTTCCTTTTCTTACTTACCGAAATGGTCGAAAATGTCAACAGTGAGTAGAAAAGCTTTATTTATTTATTTTTTAATTTTTCAGACAAAAACACATGTTTGTCTTATAACTGATTACTGTCCTGGTGGAGAACTCTTTCTTCTTTTGGAAAGACAACCTACAAAGGTCTTAAAGGAAGGTGCTGCAAGGTAATTCTAACACTTCATTTATTGATCAAAGTAGGAAAAATGTAAACTTGAGTATCATTTAGTAATTTGTTAACAAAGCTATCTCTTTTTCGAATTTTTACTTGTTTTATGGTTTAATATTTGCAAGATTGAGTTCTTATTGTTATGAATTTGTCAATGGATGTAGGTTTTATGCTGCTGAAGTTGTCGTCGCATTGGAGTATCTTCATTGTCAAGGTAATGTCTGGTTTGCAATTGAGAACGATATCTAATGAACATTTGTGTCTTACTCTGATTTTTTTCTATTTTTTTTAGGGATAATCTATAGGGATCTTAAGCCTGAGAATGTTCTACTCCAAGGCAATGGACACATAGCCTTGACGGATTTTGACTTGTCATGTTTGACTTCTTGCAAACCTCAGGTATCCAAAATGTCTTAGACACATAGTTTAATAAGCATTGTTCATCATCATTCATTTTCAAAGTGTTACATTACTAATTAAAGGACTTCTCTTAGCTTTTGCTTCCGACGACAAACGAGAAGAAAAAACAATCAAGATCTCAACAGGCTCCCGTCTTTATGGCCGAACCTATGCGAGCATCGAACTCATTTGTTGGCACCGAAGAGTACATAGCACCGGTTTGTACTACTCGCAAACACTTCTCCATTTATCAGAAAATTATTTAAGCCTCTAACTTCGACTCAAACCCAACAAATACTTTGCTATAAAAAAGAACAAGAGATGATACACTCTGATCTTTTGTTTTTTTATGTGTTATGTGTAATCGGTCGAGTTCGAGTTCTATGCGTTGTTGAAGTCTAATGCTTGTAATTTTGTTTGCAGGAAATTATTGCTGGGGCTGGCCATACAAGTGCAGTGGATTGGTGGGCTTTAGGTAATTTTTGTTGTGCCCTTTTTGTGATTGAAAATGTTTCAAAAGGCATTTTGATTTTGATTGCTTGCTTACGGTTTATAATTCAGGTATCCTTCTATATGAGATGCTCTATGGATACACACCCTTTAGGGGGAAGGCAAGGCAAAAGACATTTTCCAACATTCTTGGAAAGGATCTTAAATTTCCCAAAAGTATATCGGTAAAGGTTTTTTTTTATCCGAGCAAAATATTTGTAGATCTAAACTTAGTTTAGTAAGTTGATCTGTGTTGAGCATCCCACGTTGACAACCTGAAAATATCTCATAGAGTTTATAAGATAAGTGTATTACTTCTCTCATCACCAATTAGTTTTGAGATAAATGTCCGTACTATCTAATACGATAAAAAAATTATCCTTCGTTTACTTTGAAATTTCGAAGTAACTGTTCTATAGATGAGATTTGTAAAAGGTTTCATAAATGGTTGTTTTCAGGCTAGTTTGAATGCAAAGCAGTTGATCTTGAGGTTATTGCATAGAGATCCCAAAACTCGATTGGGTTCACAAGAAGGAGCTAATGAAATCAAACGACATCCTTTCTTTCGAGGCGTCAATTGGGCGCTTGTTCGTTGCATGGTAAACTACAAACTCGATCTCAAGAGAGCTTTGCTTTCTTCTTAATTGAATGTTGCATCTTGTATCATGCTTATATGTGGTTATTGTACTTCAGAATGCTCCCAAGCTCGAAGCGCCTCTTGTCGAGACCACCACCGACGCCGAAATAGACGCTAACAAAGCAACAGATTTTGAACTCAGTGTTTTCTAATGGGCTTCCTTCTTAGTTCTGCCTTGATTGTCTTTACTTGTTTTGATATACTTTACCTGCCTTGTGGTTGCGCCAAAGCTTTAAATATTGGAAGTATTTATTGAATCGGTTTCCAATGTAACAGATAACAATAATAATGTTGTAATCATATGGTGGTTGGTGAAATAATCTTTTACCTCTGCTTGCTTCAATAATTTTGGTCTGTCTTATAGTTCTTTTACGTGATGGTGATTTTGTTTCCTTCCCATGAAAGTATCAAAGAAATAAAATTAGTTTTTAAGACGAAAATCATCATGTAATAGTTCAAATAGTAAAAGAGAGTCTTCCACTTATTCAAGAGGAAAATGTTAGGTCATCCATTCCTTTTTATTTAATTAAATTTTTTTTTTATAAATTTTAGAAATATGTTTGTATTTTATAGTTTTAATTCAAAAATAATTTGAGAAAAATGATTCGGCTACCAAATATCAATTAAAGGAAAATGCCCTTCAACCTAAAATACAACTCTAAATAAAGGAGTATTTTTAGGAGTATGCTAAATTAGAAAAATATTTATAATATTAATTAAAAAAAATAGCAATCAAAGTCTACATCAATTATACCAAATAATGAATACACAATATTTATTATACAATATTGTATTAATAATACATAATAATATATTAATAATACAAAATGTTGTATTAATACCCTACCATGAATATTAATTATATAAAATATTTGACTATAGATACAAAAAAAATTCAAATGACCAAATGAGTCAGTGACATAATTATTTTATTGTTTGGTTGCAAACTAGTCAGCATCACAGATTCGATCATGATAATCAGTATTTGTCTCCCTCCTCCAACATGTACTAAAAAAAAAAAATTTATTTAGATCTTCAATTATTTTGTGAAATTGAACAACACAATTTCAAATAAATAAATTATAATATTAGTAATAACAATAATAATAATGTGGTTTCCCAATTTGACGAGACGAGCGATTTAAAATAGTTAGGTTTGTTGCCATACACCCTAAAAATGGGCAGAGAGTGAGAGGGCGATGAAGACGGTCACCGGAACTGCAGTTTCTTCAAAGCCAATCTCTCTGTCGAAAGCGGCGTCCACTCTCTCCGCCTTCATCTCCGCCGGTAACGGCGCTTCGAAAGCTATTTGTTCCTACCTGAGACGCGCCTCCGCTTCCTTCAACGACTTAAAGCAGCTTCACAAGGACCTCAACTCTTCGCGCTCGCACCGGCATCCGCTTGAATATGGCAGAACCGCACTGCCAGGCGAATTGAAGGCCGAAGAGGAATCAAGCGTTGCAGCAATTGAGAAGAAGAAGAAGAACAACAAAAGGCACAAGAAAACGAGCGAGGATGAAGATCAACGCGATGCTAAATCCGAAATTAATGCTAATAATGACCAGATCGAAGCTGCTGAAGATCTGGTCGAGAACAATGAGAAGAAAAGGGAAGAAGAAGATGCGAACAGTGGAGGAGCTGTAGAGAAAGAGGAAATGCCAGTTTCAGTTAGCGAAGAGTTAAGCAGGAAAGAAAAGAAGAGGAAGAATCGAGGCTTAGAAGAAGAACAGCAGGGTACAAAGAGAAGGAAAGGAAATTGATGAGAGATCAAATCTAATCGCTATCATTGGTAATTGTTTTCATGTTTCATATCATCATTCTATTTTGATTCCTTATACTAATATTATCTATCAATTCAGGAAGCTAATTTTGTGTTCAATCTTAGTGATAATTTTAAATTAGCACTATCCCCCACTTCTGTCCATTGGTTTGTTCTGATATTGGTTATGAAATCTTCATGTGTCTTTGCTTTGACAATGTTTTAGAGGCTTTTTCTCAGACGCAAGTCTCAAGACAAAATGAGCAATTTTAATTAAAAAATTTATAAGAACAGTGTCTGAGAATGAGATCATGAACCAACATCTCTTACTTGAACTAGGATTGAGTTATTTTATCGAATATTAAAGACAAAAAATTTATAGGATTTTGTTATTCTGCAAATACTTCGTCGTTAATGTTTTTAAGCAAAAGTCATAATTATAGTAATAATTTATATTGTTATGGTTCAAACTCTTATATTTTAAAGAATGAAAAAAATTAATATTATTCTTCTAATCAGTATACAAGGTGTAGAGTCTTTAAGCTTCGGTGCATTATCATCGAGGCATAGGCTTCTCCATTGTGAGGCATAAGGCTCATATGATCCAACAAAGGCATAAGCTTTGAGGCTAAAAGTTCAAAGTCTTGCCTTGAGGCTCGATAGCTTTTTAAAGAATTGGTCCTTGATTATATTTCCATCTGTCTGTCGTATGTAGTCATTTTTCTGGTTTATTGATGAGCTCATATATCTCTAACGCATATTGCGAAGAAGCAAAGTATTGCACGAGGGGCGCAGCTTTATGATGCAAAGAAAATATAGAAGGTACATGATTTGGTTCATGAGTATCCTCTTTGATGCTTATTTATACTATTGCATCAGGCAACACTCATATTTCTGTCTCTTACTTTTGAGTTAATGATAAAAACCAGTCAATTTGATCCAGAGTTGGATCAATCTGAATTGGCCAAAAGGTTTTGTGCTCGTATCTCATTATGGAAGTTGTTCTTCTTCGAGTCGTCTGCCGACCAAACAAATATACCATGAAGTTTGCCTTTTCTTTGAAGGGTACTGCATGCCTTAAAGAACCCTTTTTCGGGTGTCAAACCTCCACTTCCATCTGTAGCAAAGCTTGCTAGAACCTTACCCCCTTGATAATTAGAGCTCTGGGTCTCAAAATGATTCAGAAATTCAGAAACTGTGGTCCCTTTACCGTAGGAATAGAACTGGAAGTTGACGTAGTCTATTAGATGTCCATACTTATTCCACAAGGCGAAGTAGTGAGGCTGGACAGTGTCGTCTTCAAATGGTGCTATGGATGCAAATGAAATGACGTTATGCTGTTTCAGACGGCGTAGAAGCTGCCCTATGCACTCGGTAAATGTATCGGTGTCTGTTTTGAAGTGTTCATAGTCGATGTCAACTCCATCCAGATCATACTCCTTTACTAGATGGGATATGGAATTGTAAGCATTTTTAACCCAAGTTGAAACTGATTTCGGTTTGAAGTATACAAATTTGTTCCTGCCTACTGTATCACCCCCGAGACTGAGCGCGAGTTTAACATTCGGATGCTGGGCCTTGATCGAAGAAATAGAAGAAGGCGTGAGGCTCTGTTTGTCCCAAAACACTCTGAATTTTCCGTTGGTTGTAGAAAGAGAAGATGATCCTGTGTTATCGATGGCGAAGGAGAGAATGAAGTGGAACTCAACATCGGGATGAATTGGTACATCTGTAAATCTTACATTTTTTCCCTCAGCTCCTATGTATTCTCTGAACAGTCTTGAGTTATTTAGGGGGGCTGCCTTTAGCAATGGAAGTATAACAAATAGGAATTGTAGAAGTGAAAATAGGACAAACATTGGAGAACTCATTATTCTTAGTTTCTTCTTCTACTTCTAAAACATTGATGCATTTATATTATACAATGCCAGGAGAATAATGAGAAGGCAATGGACAGCTACCAAGTTGTAAGTTTTGAATTATATAATTAACCTTAGAGATTCATTTCAACCTTGTCTTACCTACCAGAACTTTTATTAGTATTTTGTAGAAAACAAAGGTTCCTATGCTTATACCATTGGCCTATAATTCTAAGACTGCATTTCTTTGGCCGTCTGAAAAACACATCATTATAAATAATTGAATGGTGTCTAGTTCTTTGCCTTGTTAGTTTGTGTATTTTGTTTGTTCTTTTGGTATTCATGGTTGGTTTTATTCTAGTTTTGGTATCTTGATATCTCATTACAGGCTTCTACCAATAGTTAATTTATAGATGATACGGATTTTTAAAAAATAGGTTTTATGAATTTAGCCTATAAAAACATTTCTCACCTATGAATTCTTTTTGTTTTGTTATTAACTTCGCCCCCCATATTTTCAAAACCCAATCCATATTTTGGAAACTAAAAAAATTATCTTTATTATTATTATTGTTTTTTTTTTTTTTTTTGGACTTCAGCTTGAGTTGAGAACATTTATGAAAAAGAAATGGAGAGAAAACAAGCGTTTAAAAAAAAAATCAAATGGTTATTTAATGTAGTCTAAAATGAGACTTTAGTCTCTTTTTCTTAGCAATCTCAATACACAGATATGACCACCAAATCTTAAGTCGGGTATTTTCAATTCTAAGATCTTGTTACTTGAACGTATACATATTAAGTCTCTCTCTTCTAAGATATCACTAAAGAAGATTAAAAAAAGTAATAGGACAACCACATTGACTTGAAGTGATAGAAATACTAGCTTGTTGTACTTCAAATTAATAATACTTGAGAATTAGTCTCACATTATGTCGATAAGAAAGTCATATATCTAAACTGGGTGTTTAAAATAAAATGTAATATGAATAAATTTATTTCTAGATATAAAACACATTTAGGAGCAAAAGTTTTCATCAATGCCTTGATATTGTCTACTACGAGACCTTTAGTTTGGTAATTAAATCAGATACATTATGAACTTTTTTTACTTTAGCCTTAGCATACAATTTTATAAGACAATTAGATATCAACAACGTTTTTCTTTACGATCTCTTAGATTAGGAGGTTTATACCGCCCAACCCTATCGTTTTGAAGTAGGTACTTCCTCCTCCCACCACTCTTTTAGAATATAGGTTACGAAAAGGCCTTTATAGCCTTAAACTTGCACTTAGCGCTTGATATGACTTAGAAACTTTATTTGGCTACTTGTTTTACTTCATCTAATCTAATGTTGATACATGTCTCTTTCTATATTTTAAATCTTTTTTTTTTTTTAAATGTTCTAGTGTATATATTTTATCTTTAAACTACGTTTTTTTAGAATCCAGATAATTAATACTAAGCGAGGTTTGATAGACAAACAAATGGACACTCACCTTTCAATTAGTGATTTCAATCATTATCTTGAATTAGGTTTCAATCAATGTCTTCAATAAGTATCACTAAGTGAGTTCAATTAATAAACTTCAATTAGCTTTGAACATTGTTATCGATTAATTTCAATCAGTGTTGCATATATATTTTGTTTTTTGAAAAGATGTCACATATTACATTCAATCAGTATTATTGATTGACTTCATTTAATGTCAACAATTAATTTGTATTAGTGTCACCAATCAAAATCAACTGATGAAAGTCATTGAAATTGAGGGTTTTTTTTTTTAATTATTTAAATTATATTTACAAATCCCCATTTTAAAATAAAGGGGTTATAATAGACCATGTTAAAGTTTAAACTTATTATGAATAATTAAAAAAATTCTACCTGTTATTTAAAGCCTAAAATTTTAAACAAATGTTTTTCATTGTAAATTTTATTGTTTATAAACTAGAGAATAAAAATAAAGCTAATTATAAATATTTTAAAATTGATGAAGTATCACCAAACATTTCGTAGCACGTTGGCAGCTGGGGTATTGGGCTCATGTTCATCATCTCAAATGTTGCGGGTTCGATCTGTTTTGGTAACGAAAATAAAGAAAATAAATATGACGTTTATTCCCAGGTATTATAAAGTACCTTTTTTAAAATGATGTTGATTGTTAACTTGAAAGTTTCCAAATATGCTTTTTTTTTCTTATCGATAAATTTTGATGGTAACGATTAACAGTTTATTTCTTAAAATATTTTTTGCTAATTTTTTTAATTATTATTTTTTTTTCTTACTTTTACATTTTTACAAACATTTAAATTTATCGAATATTAATTTTAACTAGTTAATATTTTTTTACTAATAGTATTTATAATTATAACACGCTATAAATTTTTAAATTTAATGTTTTATCGATAATAAATGTTAAGTGATTTCAAAAAAAAAAAAAAAAAAACTAAGTGATTACAGAAGTTTAGAGAAATTGTATAATCAATCAAATACATTTTTAATAATATTATAAAATTAAAAGTAACTATGTTAATTGTGTGAAACTATCTCTCAATTTTGAAAATTGTTAAATATATATATATATATATATATATATATTAATTTTTAATGAAATTTTAAACCAATTTTTATTCAGTTTCTCAAAAAAAAAAAATCAAATTTCTTACCATGTGTTCCACTTATTCTACAACATATTTATCATTCCTTAAGAAAGTATGTGAACGCTAATAAATTTCCAAAATAAAAAACAAGGTTTTAGAAGTTTTTTTTTATTTCCAAATTTTTGTTTAGTTTCTAATGAGAGGTAGATATTCTAAGTAAACATTTTATTACAATTCAAATTACATAAATAAAATGTTTTATTTATTATGAATATCATGTATATGTTACCTATTTAATAAATACAAGTATTATAAATATATAAATACACTTAATAGACTAACAATTATCGCATATAAATATAGTATGTTATTAAATTATAGGAGAATACACATGTATTATTTTTAGTACAAAGTGGGGGAAGAAGATCAGCAAAGCCTACATTAACACCATACAAGATAATCTACTGTACCCTTTAGTTAGAACACACATGTATTTTAGTTAAGCATAATTTTAATCATACTTCGATGTTAACAATAAATACAGTTTCAATAGTTAATACATGTACAAGAGTATTTCCGTCTTTTTCTATCAAAACAAAATTTTAATTTTTAATCAAAAATAATTTTTCATAATATTTTTTTAATGTAAACAAATTTGTAATTACTTTCTATAAATATTTTAGTCTCGTAACAAGCCCAAACTTTCTTAAGTACAAATAAAAGAAGGATTGACTTACTCAAATCAGACCTTATAGTTCTTGATAAATAAAATATATTAATTTAATTAAAATAGGTAGTACAATAAATAAATATTTAATTAAATTAAAATAGCTAGTAGTATACTTAGCTAACATATACTTCTTTTTATACATTTTTTTGTATACTTAATTTTAGTGATTCAAAATATCAGTAGGATAATATGGCAATCCAAATATGAAATATGATGGAAAGTTAAAAAAATTGTAGGCTCA
Source organism: Sicyos edulis (assembly GCA_036507275.1). Classification (NCBI taxonomy): domain Eukaryota; kingdom Viridiplantae; phylum Streptophyta; class Magnoliopsida; order Cucurbitales; family Cucurbitaceae; genus Sicyos; species Sicyos edulis. Next base: position 6,615,558 of record CM071846.1, read on the forward strand.
AATTCAATATCTCAAATATGATTGAAAATCCAATAAATTTCCGTGACATTAAACGAAGTACGCACAAACTAGCGTATTAAAAAAGGAATGGAAAAGGAAAGTCAAATAATGATCATATTTGAAACCAAATCAAAAGATGCTTTCCTTTAATAAGAGGAATTTGGGTTTGAAAAAGCAAAATAGGATATGGGCAAAATCCAAGCAACTCTATCTCTGCATGAGAATATAAAATGTGCACTTTTTGCTCTTTCCAAGAAAAGAATGAAACCTCTTGTTCTTAAGAGAAAACATTATATAATTTGGTTGTCTCTTCATTTAATTATCCGACGATATTCGGATGGCTAATTCCGGCACAATAGCTTCAGCCTTGTACGCTGTTCTTTGGTGCTCTCTATTAGTCGCCGTCAAATCTCTGGCTTCAAACCATGAGGTAATCTTCTTCTTTTTTTTTAATAAACAATTTAACCCTTTTTTCTACTCATTTAGCCTAATTTTAATTCTTTTATAATTAAAAGGGTAAATTATAAGTTAGAGTTTAGTAATTATGATTTAAAAAATTAGATTTTTTTTTTTGAAATAAAGGTAATCACGTCCGTCCTTAGAATATGAGACCTTGAGTGAAACATACTCTCAAATTCCAGGTCTTCAACTATTGCGCCACCACTTGGAGACATTTTAAAAATTAGAATTTAGTCCATATGTATGTAGAAAGCTAGAATTTAGTTATTATGGTTTGATAAAATCTAAAATATAGTTACTTTTGTTTCTAATCGTTAGCTAATTGAATGCGTGAAAGTTAGTAATTATTTATGAGTCAATAATAATCGTATGAATTACGTGCCTGATTGGAAATAAAATTCAGCATCTATAACTAATTTTCTCGCACATAATTCACGGTGATTACAAACGACCAGAACTAATCTCAAGGTTTTATCAAACTATATTCTAATTTTTAAAGCCAAAAAATTAACTTTCTTCAAATTAAAATGATTAAATTCTAGTTTTTAAAAGGATAGGGACCAATTTAGCCTTATTAAAATCTTATTAAAAAAAGAGTGATAGGTACAATTTAGAAGTTCCACTTGTTTATGATATGAGCTCTATGGTATTGCATTAATTTTACTTTTTTTTGTTTGAAAAATGCATTAATTTTAGTTGAGTCTAAATATAATTCAAGTACTGGTCTTAATATATAACCTCAATAAAGTCGATAGGCTATTTGAATGTTATATTTGCACACCATATGTTATCGAATTAAATAAAATCTAATTTGAATCAATCATCTAAATTGCAGAAAACTTGCACGTACGCCGTCACCGTTGAAACAACCTGCACGAAGGGCGCCGACACGTCGAGCCACGTCAGCCTGAGATTCGGCGACACGGATTGGAACGACATTGTCGTACGACGTTTGAATTCGAAGCACGTGAGGAGGGTGGATGATTTGGAAGCTCAGGTTCTGGACGACATGTCGAGAAGGCCGTTCCAAGCATGCATGGTGGATCATTTCCAAGTGACCGGAAAATGCGTCTCCTCGCCGATTTGTTACGTGTACCTGAAACTCGCCGGCGGAGACGACTGGCGGCCGGGATCCGTCCAAGTCCGGTCGTTGGAGGGCCCACACCTTAGCTCCCATTATTTCTATTTCCGACGAGTCTTGCCTCGCCACGTTTGGCATGGATTCGACACGTGTCGTGGTGTAGTCACTCCTTTTGGGATCAAACGCACTAGAAAAGTCTTTGCAGCTAGCAAACATTCAAGGCCTAAGTTCAGTGAAATTCCATAAATATATTTCATTATTTTGAATAACAAATAATTAAATTTATTTGTAAGTTCAATTAAATGCCAAAATCAATTTCTAAATGAATTAGAAATTAATGTCAAATATATTTAATAATCTCATGTTTTAAAAAGCAAAGATAAATGTATATGTATAATAGACTAGCGGCCATCAAAATAAAAATAATAATAAAAAAAGAAAATCGTGATGTCAGACTTAAAATTAGCAGCACAATTGCGTGCGTTAGATTATGAAGGTTCATCTACTCAAAAAGAATTCCTAAAATAATAATAATTTTTTTTTATAGAAAACATAAGAGAGGGAAAGAACGATTTTGTTTGTATGAAAATAATGAAATTGGATGGCCGTTTAATATATCTTCTTCATTAATAAGAAAAAAAAGTGTATCTTTCAGAAAAAAAAAAAATAATAAATAAAAAAAAAAAAAAAATATATATATATATATATATATATATATTTTTTTTTTTTTAAAAAGACACGACTACAGGGATTTGGTGAAACGTTGAATGGAAAAGTTGCATGTTCCTTTTTGTCTAACGCAAACTGTGGCTAATAACATTATAATGTGACAATACCGAGGTTGTGGCTAACTCGAAGGGGGTGTTTGTTTAATATATTTAGTTAGTTTTTAGGCATATTGAGTAGTTAAAAATTAAGAATTGTGTCAAAAACTAGTTTGGATGTAATTTTTGTGTAGATGAGTTATAGTCAAAACTTTATTCTGGATGTTAATTTAAAAATAAGTAGTTATTTTTAGTAATTAAAAAAACAATGATTAAAAATGAGCGGTTAAAAATAAGTTATTTTTATTGATTTGAAAAGAATGATTAAAAATGAGTGGTTAGAAATGATTGAGAAGTTATAAATGAATGATTAAAAATAAATGGTTAGAAATTAGAATTATTTTCAAAAGTAAAATTAAGGAGGAATTGATAAAAACTCATTTTGATGTAAGTTTTCAAGGAAGAGTAAATAAATCATAATTCTAACTCGTAGCTAAAAATGTCAAATAAACACCCCCAAGGAACTTAGAAGTGATGACCAAAGAAAACATATAAAGAAAAAAACGTCATTTCTTCAAAGAGATAGTACATAAAGGCAAAATGTTGTTACCAAGTAGATATGATTGACAACTTTGTTGGTCATTTTACAAAACCTATTCAAACTAAAGTGTTTGAGGGTCAACTAAGGGGGTGTTTGGTGCAGGGATTAGGATTAAGTTAGTCGGTATTAAGTTAAGCTGAGTATTAAGTTAAGCTGAAGATTAAGTTAATCTGTGTTTGGTGGACATATTATGTTAAAAATTTGGATTAAGTTAAGCGAGAATGTTGTTTGGTGGAGGGATTAAGTTAAACTGAGTTTTTATTTAACATTTTTTTTATATTTTTTTAAATGTCTACTCTTTAATTTGTTTTCTCTTTACAATAGTTTCATGACAAAATGACATTCATTTGAAAATGTAGCAATAATATTAATTTAAATAAAATATGCTTGATGAATATATATTTTATTATTTATTTCAATCTTAACTTAATATTTATATTTAATTAAAAACAATATAAAAAACTTTATTTTCATTCAAAAAATTTAGAAAGATATAGGAAATTATATTTAAAAAATCATTTTAATTACTTAATTACAAGATTATATAAATTTAAAATTAAAAAAATCAATTTAATTTATTTAGTACACCTTAACTTGTGTGAATGGTAATTAAGTTTGAAATTCAATTTTACTCATATTTTTAAAGTAGTTTAAATATGTTGGACTATACTATCTTGATGAAAGTTATAATGAAAGTATAAACCTAATTTTCATGTATTTTTAAATCATTCTACCTATTTTATTGGTTAATACTCATTTGAATTAAAATTGTAGTCAATATAATAATAACAAAAGTATATTCACAAATAGGTCTATATAACAACCAATTTAGATGCTTAGAAAACAAGTCATAAAATAACACAAGTAAAATTTTGTATGTATATAATAATAAAACTAATTATATTCTAAGTAGAAAAATGAGTTTTATAATTTAGGAATTTGTTTTGTTCCATTCAAATAATTGTCTCTTGAAAATGAAATATATTTCTTTTATTTTCTTGAACCATTTTTTTCTTTAGATAATTTAACATTTAATATTAAATGAACTATAAAACATAAAAAAAAAAAATGAATAAACTTTTAAATCTAAATTTTAAAAGTTGAATAAATAGTTTGAAATATATAATTAAAGATAATTTCGGAAAACGAGACATAGAGAGAAAATATGAGGATTATTGTTGGAGTTTGTGAAGGATTAACTTAATCTGAGGGATTAAGTTAATCCGTCCACCAAACACGAATTAGAAGGATTAAGTTAATCCGGATTAACTTAATACCTCCACCAAACACCCCCTAAAGAATTTAGATTTACACGAGGCTTCTTATGTGATCTAGAGCATGAGTAAGTTGGATGTTTGGTCAACATAAGTAGAGTCTTACTAGAGTTTTAGTCCAAGTGAGAGACTGTTGGGGGTTGTACCCTAAAATAGTTTGTAACTAAAGAACATTTGTTGTATATATATTCAGTAATAATTAATAAAGAGTTACTAATTATTTCAATTGTTATTTAATTTTTTTTTAAACAAGGGTAATCACGCCCGTCCCTAGGCTAGGTACCGGAGACATCGAAAGAGTTCCAATTGTTATTTAATTACACATTATCCTAACCAAACTCGTTAATTAGATTAACGACACCGAAGGTTATTCTTATGAAAACTTGGACATGTATGTTTGAGCATACAAGTGCATTTACATCCAAGTGAATAATCTAAAAATGTCTATGGTATATGGACTTAGGTCAGGTGCCTCGTCCTGGTAACATTGTTGGTATGAACTATTTTGCAAATTTTGCAGACAATCGGATCCTAGTTGTTCGTGTGGGAACATGTTTGTGAGGTGTTAGTGAGGGTGTCATGCGTAGTTCAGTACTATATAATTTCTAATGATTAATTCTAAATACGTGACATCAGTAATGCTGATGTCCTACGCTTTTAATCTCTTTTACACAAATATATATGCAATCGAGTATGTATAAATTAGACACTTATTTAAGGTATCATCTTAATGTATTCTAAGTGATTCATGCATTGAATTGAATAATTCTTAGATTTAAAATGACATTAAGTATAAAGATTTATATAGATTGTCCAATCATAGGGATATTTGTCTTGTTATTTATCTATGTCATCAAGTTCATATTTTTCTGTTTTGAATTATAATGGCCAAAAAAAATGTTACTATTTTACCCCATTGAATATTTATCTGATTTTAACGAATGAGCATATTTTGATCCTAAATATATGAGTCATATTTTATTGATTTCGATCATCCATGCTCGCGAGTCCTGATGGGGCCCTAACGCCTAACGGGGTTTGGGATCGGGACGAAAAAATGTTCGTTGGCTAATCAGAGACAAAGATTGTATTTCCCGTTCTCGTTTCCTCGATCTCCGCCTCGATTACTCTTTTTTTTAAAAAAAAAATTTCTTTATTTATCCCTTTAATTTTCATATATATATATATATATATATTGTCAGATCTATGCGTATGAATATTTTTCTTAAATAATTAATATTATATTTCACACTGATAGATATTTTCTAAGAAAATTTAATTATTTTAAATTACTTTCCAAATTATATATAAGAAATAGAAAATAAAAAGCTCCCAAAAAAAAGGAATTTTTCTTGGAACAAAGATTAATTTTTGTGGCGGAGACGAAGACGGGAAGCTATTTCCCAACCTCATCCTATCTCGTGGACATCTCTAATTTATAGAGTTCTCATATGGTCAGTTAAAAAATAGAGTTCTCACATGGACGTATGAGCTTGAATTTTATATGTACTCACCAAAAAAAAAAAAAAAAAAAAAAAACTTTTTCCTTTTTTTTTTTTTTTGAGACACACCTTTTTCCCTTTTTTGGTACTTATAAAAAATCCTCCTATTTATTTATTTTGTACATAAGTACTAAAACTAAAAGTCTATCTCAAAAAAGAAATCTCCAAAGTTTTCGTGTATAGACTTAAACAAAGAATAATTATTTACCCAAAAACTTATATGATATATATTTTAAAAAAATGTAAATAACGTGACAAATAGTTTTCCTAGAAATGAAAGCAACTTATGACATTATATTATTGATACATGCAGTACATTTTTTTTTGCAGAATATTATTAATTAGGACACAGCAGCCAAATTTATTAGGAGACTGCACAAGTTATTGGACGTAATTATGTGGAAATGGACAACAAGTAGATGAATAATAAAAATAATTTGTTATATTGATTTAGGCTCTTAGGTCAGAATTAAATTTACTTTGCTAAAAGTTCTCCCTATGAAAATGAAATTTTGTTGAGCCTTGGCTATGCTTTTTGCAGAGACTATGAAATGTGTTAACAAGCGAAGTTGATCCACAGTAAAATACACCTGCAAAACCAGAGCCCAAAAAAGAAATTAGTTTAAATGAGGTTTCCTCTGTTAGTATGCTAGTTTCATTAGTTTATTTTGCATAGGCATTTAAAATAAGAAAAATTGTACTCGAAAACCTCTTCTTACAAAATAATTACATAAGAGCAAGTTTTAAGTTTGAATTCATAATAATTAATCCATTTTAATATTGTATTATAAATAATCATTAAAATAGAATTATGTATTTTTAATACACTAATTCTATTAACATCAATAAAATTAGCAATTATATAATTGCTAATTTTTTTAAAAAAGTAACTGTATTTGTAATTATTCTCTTCCATTAATTCTCACCTATTTTAGAACCTTTGTGCGTAGATTTCAAGTTTAAGAAAACATCTTCCCAGTCAGGTCTTCCAAAGCGAGCCCTTATCTGCCATTTATGTGATAAAACTCATAATACACACAAGTTGATGGATGGTGATATAAAAATATTTTTTCGTTAAATTGTAAATTTGATTAATAGCTATGATTCAAAAAATGTTATAGTCTAGTATCCCATAATTTAGAGAGTTATAATTCATCAATAAAACATTGAAAACTATTTAAGGGAGTTTTATCAAACTTTAAAGATCACAATTAACTTTTTAACTGAATTCCAATTTTCATACACTATTAACTTACTTATTTTAGTCTCTTTATTTTGAGATTAATTTTACTTTAACAATCAATTGCAGTACGTCTTCATTTAAAAAAGTCCTTATGATAAGTTTTTTTAAAAATAATTTTTCTTTAAAAAAAACTATATTGGTTTGTTTTATAATAAAATTTAAATAATAATAAGTGACTTTTTAAAGCATTTTTTTATGGATAAAAATCAAGTTTTACCACTTCTTTTTTTGAGTTGTTAACAGTTTGATTCGTTTCACTTTCACTTGGGGGAGCATGTGTTTTGATGTGGTTTAATACATCTTTCAAAACGCTGATCATTGGAGTAGCACCAATTCCAAGACCTATGAGCAACAGAATGTCAAAGTCCTTGTAATTTTGTGCTGGGGCTCCATATGGTCCTCTGATGAAAATCTGAGGATATTCAATACTGCAAATACATAACCAACCAAATTCAATAACCATTTGTGAATTGTAATTCTGTCCAAGAAATATACAGTTTTCACTCACCTTGATTCCAATTCTTTGCTTTTCTTATCATCCTCTCGTTCACGTACCTGTATTTTCTCCGAATTTAGTATCAAAGACGAATGAAAATGCATAAAAGTGATGAACTCAATGCACAAAAGAAAGAAGACAATGCCAACGAGGTACCCAAGAGGATACAGGTTCAAATCTTCCTCCCAAAACGTTGTTGAATAAAACAAAAAAGAAAAAAGAGAGACAAACATTTGGTAGACAAGTTTTATCAAGAAAGTACAAAGATGGACAGAGAAGACTCTTACTCTCTTGATCCTCCCTTATCTCACATCTTCTTTTAACTTTTGCTCACTTGCTTCCTCTTATGTGGGGCCACAGTTCCTATTCTCAAGCAAGAGATACTTGTGTTTCAAGGAAAGATTTTCTTAGGTCCATTGATATCCTAGATATTTCTTGTGAAGGCTATCCTTGCCTAAGGAAATGCATACATTTGATATATATACAATCTCCAAGATATTTCTACAGAGATCTAAAAGTAGGATACATAATAGATATTTATCCTCCTATAGATCTTCTAGCTAGAAGAGTTAAGAGTGTTATAACGTCAACTTGAACACATATTTGGTTAAAGACAATCCTCAACGAAAAGGTCACATGTCCATATTTTCTATAAATGTTCAACTAAAAAATAAAGACCTAAATAAATGTTGTAATACCTCATCAAATTTATTTATGATTTTTTCTGTCCAGTCTCCTAGTGCACGTATATGTACACTTAAATAGTTATCTCCTGGTGCAGAAGTGATGGAAAATGGGTGCCTGCATCCAGTGAAAGACATCCCAATTCAGAACTCATCAAACTTCCAACTTATTTCCATGGTCAACTTCTTTACATATGCAGTTAAGAATATGGGATATCACCATTCAAATTTGGATATATCCGGGCAGTTAATAAGCAAATACATTCCACTTTTGTACTTGAATCCTTTAGGTTTTTCCAAGTTTAGTGCTAATAGATCCTTTCGAGGATATACTCGTGGCTGCAAAATCGGAGAAACAAAAATAGTTTAGTCAGTTTGGTCCAACAAAAAGTGTACAAGGCTTGTAGATCTCTGTACCTCTTTAACATTGACTCTATACGGGTGTCTCTCGCTTGCATAAAAAAGTATTGGGAATATAATATACATCCATGTCTGCATATAAAGAAAGATGATAAAATGACAGAGTTCTTGATATCTTTCATTGACTCGTTCAATTTGTATTATGGTTTCATTTAATCGACTAGTAACTGTTATCAATCCCCAAATACTGCATAATTTTGCTCATTCAGTGATCATCTTGTTAGAAGTATGTGGGCTTCTAGTTTGATTATATCATTGAGCTACTTAACAAGGCCATTTAATAATTATGAGTTCACGAATTTTTAATGAATATGAGCTTACAAGTGGATCGTGAATTTTTATCGAATATGAACTTCTAGTTACATCTGTATCGACTCTTTCAAGCTTAATGGGTGCTCAAGGACGAACCAATATAAATGGTATAAAGGTTGTGGTCTCCAATGTTGAGGATCTCACCTTAGAACGGTGAGGAAACTATAAGTTACTTCATCAATAATTAATTAGTTTTGAGATGAAACTCACTCTATCTAATATCCAATGTACTAAACCTATCCATTCCTCATGTTTCCCTGTTTCCCTGTTTCTCATGATAGAGAGAGTTTCTAATTCTAGCATGATTAGAAATAATCGTTTTGCGTGATCAAGTACATGGTTGTAAAGATTTTGGTTTTCTTGTTTTATCCAACATATCCATCCAAGAACTTGATAGTATAATACTGATTTGAAAGAAGATAATAAATTTAGATTAACAGCGATATACGTACCGTCCGCTTCAACCAATCCCGAGCTAAGGATATGAAGTACCCATGAAGAATCAGTAGGACATAGACCAGAAAAAGTAAATGATGTGAATACCAGAAGGCATTGAAACCAATCAAATAGCGAAAGAACCCCTTTTGCTTACTCATCCTGAGTGAAGGAATTGCCAGTATGAAGCAATAGATCATTATAATAACCATGAGGATTCCAGTAACACCAGGAACACTGAACACGAAATCAGAGTAACTTGGCTGCTTGAACTCAAAGCTTGGCCCAATAATTTCCCTGAGTTTGTTGGTTGGGCATGAGGTGAGGTTGGGAAAGCCACATCCCAAATGCATAATCATATGAACAAAAGTGGCCACTGAAATGGCCCCACCAACCAGCATGTGGTAGTAAATATGATCATCAAAAGGAAATATGGAGCTCAGAAAGGAGGATCTAAGTTTTGTTAATGTGCCTCTGCAAGCCAGAAACAGAATGAGACCCATGTTGAACTTCAGAGTCTCAGCCGATCCCTTCGCAAAACAAACACAATAACCCATCACTTGAAACGCTTCCTTGTCCATGTATTCCATGAATTTCCAAACAAACAGACCCAAATTTATGGCTGACCACAGTGTGATAACCAAGATCCTTTTCCAGTTCTCAGTGAACATTTCTATATCTTCTCTCTGACTACTGCTGCCTGATTCATGTTTGTTCTGCTCCATTTTATCTTCTTTAGAATCCCACAATTCTTTGATGAAAAGCTTCATATGTTCAAACTGTTCAAAACATCAATTCTTTGAGATAAATTTCAAGTGAAAGTCAATGGTTTAAATCCCTGAAATTTCAAATTTGTTCTATTTCTTTGACTTTCAAAATGTCTGTTTAGGTACTTAAATGTTTATTCCATTTTGTTCTATAATTTTTCAAAATTGTCTAAGTTCTAAAAAATAATCATTTTGGTTGTTGCTCAATTATTTTTCCATCTAAAACATCCACTCTTTCCTAATGTTCATATCTAACTTTGTCTTGAAGTCATGTTCATAGTAACATGCCCAGTACACATACTCAAGCTACATCATTAATTTTTTTTTTAAAATAAAGAAATAAAAACTCAATAGACATTTTAGAAGTTTAAGAACTCAAAAGTGTACATAGCAAAATGAAAGTTTAGGGAGGAAAATAGAGTCCTTCGTTTTAATTTTATTTTAGTACCTCTATAAACCCATTGCCGTCTGGATCAAGACCTTGTATGATTAGAGATGCGAGGGATTCAATCTCCTCTTTAATATTTGTCAGTTTGTTTGCAGAAGCAGTCCACTCCAATACAGTCTTCACCTCTTGCAGTGAGATCTTATTGTCATCATCCTTGTCACACCTTAAACCAAAACCAAATTTGAATCCACAAACCAAACCAATCAGCAATATCCAAAATGTTAGGCCCCTTTGATAACAATTTTGTCTTTTAGTTTTTGGTTTTTGAACTTTAAGCCAACGACTACTTTACCAATGTTTTTTCTTACGTGAATATCTACATCAAACTTATATTTTTAGAAACCAAACCAAAATTTGGAAAAAAAAAAGTAGCTTTCAAATTCTTACTTTTATTTTTTGAAATTTGGTTAGAATTCACATACTTTCTGAAGGAACGATGAATACATGGTAGGAAAGTAGGACCGTAGTGTAGAAAATTTTAGTAAAAATATGCTTAAATTTCAAAAACTAAAAAGCAAGAGAATCAAATTGTTATTAAATGGGACCTTAAATAAAAGAGTTTGTGTGAATTTATGGATGATACAAACAAAAAGCTTACAAGTCGAAGAAAATCTCAAGCCTGGAATCCAAATCATCGCTGATCAATTCTTCCCAAAACTCACTCAATTGTTTGAGAGTGATCCCTTTGGCAGGCTCTATGTTTTTTCTCTTAGACAATACGTCGAACAGTTCATCGGCAAAGTTCTTAGAGTTCACATCCATCCCTAAAACAAAAGTGTGTTCCTCAATATTAGTAAACAAATGGAGGTGAAAAGTAACAAAAACAGAGATTCACCAATGCAGGCTCCAAATTTGTCCTTGAAAAGTTTTCCATCGTCCTTTAGGTTATGGAATCGCGTTTCAACTTTCTCCCAACCCTGTTTTTCTTTTCCGACTATGGAACCTTCCAGAAACCTCAACACGTTGAGCTGGTTTTGCTGTTTTTTGTTTGGATCTTGTTTCGCCATTGTATCTCAGGCTCGTCGAGTTTTGAAATCTCCATTGTCGGCTTAAATCATATGAATTTCGATACCAAACTTGCGTTGTTTCCAGGAATGTAAGTTGGCTTCCATGTTAGAGAAATTATCGAACAAGGATGCAAAAACAACTCAAGTTTATCAAAAAGTTGTAAAGGGAACAATGTATTTTTGTGGCTTTGGCATCATAATTTTAACCTTCTTGGCTACCAAGTAAGCAATCTTATCATTTTCTCTTTTGTTTCAGGTGGGATTTGAACTCTATTTTGTTTTCAAATATTTCTTTTAATTAAAAATTGATTACCCCATTAAAAAAGGATTACAAATATCGATTTCAATAAAAATAAATTAACACCAAATTAAATTACCAATTTTGTTATCGACCCATTCAGTCGAACTAAGAGTATTATACACATATATCATGATACTTGTAAATCTTCTGAATAGTTTTTCTTGGAATGAAAGCAACTTATGATATTATATTATTAATACATGCAGTACATTTTTATTTATTTATTTTGCAGAATATTATTAATTAAGACGGCAGCCAAATTTATTAGGAGACTGCACAAGTTATTAAATGTTCAATGAGCAAAACTTGGGTACTTACTAACAACTACCCAAAAATGCTTACCCACTCATATGAGGTATAAAACTTGCCACCTTACTTTTTTACTTTTCCTTTTTAATTTTTCTTTATCCAACTTTTTTTTAAGTGTACAATGTGGCTGTTTTTAAGCCCCACGATATGATGGGGTAAGCGCGTTTGGGTACTTGTTGGTAAGTACCGAAGTTTTGCTCTTAAATTTATATTGCTAAAAGGTCTGTTTGTGAAAATGAAATTTTGTTGAGCCTTGGCTATGCTTTTTGCAGAGACTAAGGGTGCGTTTGGAGCACCGGTTTGATTATTATAGACGGAAGATTATGATAAACGGTGGATTATGATAAACGGTAGGTTATTATAAATGGTGTTTGAGGGGCAAGTTATTATAATAGAGATTATGATAAACGGTGTTTGGGGGGCTGGTTATGTAACAAAAAGTAATATATGTAAGGTGTAGATAAACGGGCACGTAGGTTTAGATAAACTGGCACGCAAGTTTAGGTAACCACCATTTATAATAAACGGTGGGGCAAACACCGGTTGGGTTATTATAACCAACTCGGCCGTTTACATAAACGGGGGCCCAAACACACCCAAAGAAATTCGTCAACAGGCGATGATCCACAGTAAAATACACCTGCAAACCCAGAGCCCAAAAAATAAGTTTAAATGAGGTTTCATTTATAGTAATTTAATTAGTTTATTTTACATTGGGCATTTAGTTTAATTCTCACCTATTTTACAACCTAAGTGTGTAGATTCCAAGTTTGAGAAAACATCTTCCCACTCAGGTCTTCCAAAACGAGCCCTTATCTGCCATTTATGTGTCAAAACTCAAAATACTCACAAGCTGATCCATGGTGATTAAAAAAAAAACGTTAAATTGTAAATTTGGTTAATAGCTATGATTCAAAAAAGGTTATAGCCTAGTGTCCCATAATTGAAAAAGTTATAATTCATCAATAACATCGAAAACTATTTAAGGGAGTTTTATCGAACAATAAAAATAATAGATTTGACTTTATAAGAGACTAAATTTTAATTTTCTACCAACTATGAAATCAAATTTGTAATTTAACTTGCTTATAATATCAATTTAGTCTCTTTATTTTATCCAATTTTAGTATGTATGACAATTTTTTTTTTTCTTAATAAAAAACTATATTGGTTTGTTTTTCAATAAAATCAAAAAAATTATATGTGCATTTTTTCATTTATGGTAGTAAAACAATTAATAAACAAAGAGACTATTTTTATTTCTTTTTTATTTTTGAAAAAGGGATTTTGCATGCAAGGACAAATTATTTTCATCTATAACACAAAATCAAAATTAATTCATTTGTAGCAGGAAATCCAAATTGAGTTTATCACCGATAGATCTCTATTACTAATTAATTTCTATCACTGATTGAATTCTATCATCCCTTATTTTATCACTAATTGAGTTCTATGGTGATAGAAAATTCAAATACAATACATGATGTAAAATGTGTTCCTGTGCTGAGCATAAATTTCAATTTGAAAATACTAAAACTAAAATTAGGCATTACGAGAATTGAGTAAACCCAAAATAGGGGAAAATAACATAAACTTCTCTATTTTATGGAAAAGTTTGTTGCTGGTAAGTTGCATTAAAAATTAATTACCCGACTTTGAGAGATGATATCTTTTCTCTCTGTATCTTTTGCAGAATGGTAATGAACAAGGATCTTGCATCTCCTTCCTTTTGCATGGGACTTAAATGGTTGTGCATTTCAATTACTTTCTGGAATGATTTAAATGGATTGGTTAAACTGTTTAATCACAGGCCAGTAAAATCGGATATAGAAATAGTGTTTTTTTTTCTTCGTTCGATCTCGACATACTTGAGTATCATAGTCTGCGACATCGTTCATAAGCCTTTTAAACCATTCAAACGAATCTTGTGTGTTTGTCACCCAATAAAAATATGCTTTTTTCGGGTCCTTTGGAGCGTTGCTGTCAGTAGAGCACTCTTAACCAAGAATAAAAAAAACGAAAGTGAGTTTGAGATGACTTTCAAAATATAAAAAATGTAATAGTAATAAAAATAAGTGACTTTTTAAAGCATTTTTTGATGGATGAAAATCAAGTTTTACCACTTCTTTCTCTGAGTTAACAGTTTGATTCGTCTCACTTTCACTTGGGGGAGCATGTGTTTTGATGTGGTTTAATACATCTTTCAAAACACTGATCATTGGAGTAGCACCAATTCCAAGACCTATGAGCAACAGAATGTCAAAGTCCTTGTAATTTTGTGCTGGGGATCCATATGGTCCTCTGACGAAAATCTGAGGATATTCAATACTGCAAATACATAACCAACCAAATTCAATAACCATTTGTGAATTGTAATTCTGTCCAAGAAATATACACTTTTCACTCACCTTGATTCCAATTCTTTGCTTTTCTTATCATCTTCTTTTTCACGTACATGTATTTTCTACGCACAAAAGAAAGAAGACAACGCAAATGAGAGGATAGCTCCAAAGACATGATGTATAACTTGCTATCCAAGAGGATACGGGTTCAAATCCCCCTCCCCAAAGGTTGTTGAATAAAATTTATAAAACAAAAGAGAAAAAAGAGACAAACATTTGGTAGACAAACTTTTATCAGGAAAGTACAAAGATGGACAGAGTAGACTCTTACGCTCTTGATCCTCACTTATCTCACATTTTCTTTTAACTTTTGCTCACTTACTTCCTCCTATGTGTGGGGTCACAGTTCCTATTCTCAAGCAAGAGATACTTGTGTTTCAAGGAAAGATTTTCTTAGGTCCATTGATTTTTTTTAAACTAGGGTAAACACGCCCGTCCCTAGGCCAGACACCGAGAGTTTCTTAGGTCCATTGATATCCTAGATATTTCATGTGAAGACTATCCTTGCCTAAAGAAATGCATACATTTGATATATATCCAATCTCCAAGATATTTCCCAAGAGATCTAAAAGTAGGATACATAATAGATATTTATCCTCCAAGAGATTTCTAGCTAGAAGAGTTGAAGAGTGTTATAATGTCAACTTGAACACATATTTGGTAAAGGCAATCCTCAACGAAAAGGTCACATGTTCATATTTTCTATAAATGTTCAACTAAAAAATAAAGACCTAAGGCCCCGTTTGATAACCATTTCGTTTTTTATTTTCTATTTTTGTTTTTAATATTTTAAAACAGGTTCGTTTGATAACTAATTTTAGTTTTTATTTTTAAAATTTTAAAAAAAATTTAAAAATATTAAAGAAATTCTAAAAGCTAAAAAAAGTAACTTTTAAAAACAGGTTTTTTGTTTTCGTTTTTAAAAAAGCATGAAAAAATCCAGAATAAAGAGTAAAAAACTAAAAAAATCAAAACAAAATGTGATATTTGAAAACAAAAAACAATTAATAACATGTTTTTTGGTTTTTAATTTTTAAAAACATAAAACTAAAAACAGTTATCAAACATATCCGGTTTTTTATTTTTTAAAACAAAAAATGAAAAATGAAAACTAGAAACAAAAACAAAAAACTAAATGGTTATCAAACGGGGTCTAAACAAATGTTATAATACCTTATCAAATTCATTTATGATTTCTTGTGTCCAATCTCCTAGTGCACGTATATGTACACTTAAATAGTCATCTCCTGGCGCAGAAGTGATGGAGAATGGGTGCCTGCATCCAGTGAAAAGCATCCCAATTCAAAACTAATCAAACTTCCAACTTATTCCATGGTCAATTTCTTTACATATGCAGTTAAGAATATGGGATATCACCATTCAAATTTGGATATATCCGGGCAGTTAATAAGCAAATACATTCCACTTTTGTACTTGAATCCTTTAGGTTTTTCCAAGTTTAGTGCTAATAGATCCTTTCGAGGATATACTCGTGGCTGCAAAATCGGAGAAACACAAATAGTTTGGTCAGTTTGGTCCAACAAAAAATGTACAAGGCTTGTAGATCTCTGTACCTTTTTAACATCGACTCTATACGGGCGTCTCTCGCTTGCATAAAAAAGTATTGGGAATATAATATACATCCATGTCTGCATATAAAGAAAGATGATAAGATGACATTGAGTTCTTGATATCTTTCATTGACTAGATCAATTTGTATTATGGTTTCATTTAATCAACTAGTAACTGTTATCAATCCCAGTTACTGTATAGTTTTGCTCATTCAGTGATTATCTTGTTAGAAGTATGTGGGCTTCTAATTTAATTATATCATTGGGCTACTTAACAAGGTCATTTAATAATTATGAGTTCATGATTTGTTAATGAATATGAGCTTACAGGTGGATAATGAATTTTTATCTGAGTATGAACTTCTAGTTACATCTGTATCATCGACTCTTTCAAGCTTATGGGTGCTCAAGGATGAACCAATATAAATGGTATAAAGGTTGTGGCCTCCCATGTTGAGGATCCCACCTTAGAAAGGTGAGGAAACTTCTTTGCATTTATAAGATAAATTACTTCATCCATAATCAATTGGTTTTGAGATGAAACTTATACTATCTAATATCCAATATACTAAACCCATCCATTCCTCATCCTGTTTCTCATGATAGAGAGTTTCTAATTCTAACATGATTAGAAATAATCTTTTTGCGTGATCTAAGTACATGGTTGTAAAGATTTTGGTTTTCTTGTTTTATCCAACCTATCCATCCAAGAACTTGATGATATAGTAATGATATGAAAGAAGATAATAACTTTAGGTTAACAGCGCTGCAACAGCGATATACGTACCGTCCGCTTCAACCAATCCCAAGCTAAGGATATGAAGTACCCATGAAGAATCAGTAGGACATAGAGCAGAAAAAGTAAATGATGTGAATACCAGAAGGCATTGAAACCAATCAAATAGCGAAAGAACCCCTTTTGCTTACTCATCCTGAGTGAAGGAATTGCCAGTATGAAGCAATAGATCATTATAATAACCATGAGGATTCCAGTAACACCAGGAACACTGAACACGAAATCAGAGTAACTTGGCTGCTTGAACTCAAAGCTTGGCCCAATAATTTCCCTGAGTTTGTTGGTTGGGCATGAGGTGAGGTTGGGAAAGCCACATCCCAAATGCATAATCATATGAACAAAAGTGGCCACTGAAATGGCCCCACCAACCAGCATGTGGTAGTAAATATGATCATCAAAAGGAAATATGGAGCTCAGAAAGGAGGATCTGAGTTTTGTTAATGTGCCTCTGCAAGCCAGAAACAGAATGAGACCCATGTTGAACTTCAGAGTCTCAGCCGATCCCTTCGCAAAACAAACGCAATAACCCATCACTTGAAACGCTTCCTTGTCCATGTATTCCATGAATTTCCAAACAAACAGACCAAAATTTATGGCTGACCACAGTGTGATAACCAAGATCCTTTTCCAGTTCTCATTGATCATTTCTATATCTTCTCTGTGACAACTGGTGCCTTTCAGATCCATTTCATCTTCTTTAGGATCCCACAATTTTTTGATGAAAAGCTTCATATGTTCAAACTGTTCAAAACATCAATTCCTTGAGATAAATTTAAAGTAAAAGCCAATGGTTTAAGTCTCTGTAATTTCAAATTTGTTCTATTTTTCGTACTTACATGTTTATCCCATTTTAGTCTATAATCTTTCCAAATTGTCTAACTTCTAAAAAATAATCATTTTGGTTGTTGCTCTATTATTTTTTCAATCTAAATATCCACTTTCCTAATGTTCACCGCTAACTTTGTCTTGAAATCATATTCATATTAACATGCTAGTACACATACTCAAGCTACATCATTAATTTAAAAATAAAAAAATAAAAACACAATAGACATTTTAGAAGTTTAAGAACTCAAATGAAACAAATCTAGAAGTGTAAAGAGTAAAATGAAACAAGAATGAAAGTTTACGGAGGAAAATAGAGAGTTCTTCATTTTTATATTTTATTTTAGTACCTCTATAAACCCATTGCCGTCTGGATCAAGACCTTGTATGATCAGAGATGCGTGCGATTCAATTTCCTCTTTAATATTTGTCAATTTGTTTGCAGAAGCAGTCCACTCCAATACAGTCTTCACCTCTTCCAGTGAGATCTTATTGTCATCATCCTTGTCACACCTTAAACCAAAACCAAATTTGAATCCCCAAACCAATTAGAAATATCCAAAAAAGCTTAGGCCCTGTTTGATAACCATTTTGTTTTTAGTTTTTAATTTTTGAACTTTAAGCCAGCGACAACTAGTTTACCCTATGTTTTTTTCTTACATGGATATCTACATCTAACTTATATTTTTTAGAAACGAAACCAAAATTTGGAAACAAAAAAAAAGTAACTTCTAAAAGGTTGTTTTGTTTTTGAAATTTGGTTACCAATCACATACTTTATTAAGGAAAGATGAATACATAAGAGGAAAGTAGGAACACATTATAGGAAATTTGAATAAAAATAGGCTTAAATTTCAAAAACTAAAAACAAAATATCAAATAGGTATCAAACACGACCTTAGATATATGAGTTCATGTGAATTTATGGATGATCCAAACAAAAAGCTTACAAGTCCAAGAAAATCTCAAGCCTGGAATCCAAATCATTGCTAATCAAATCTTCATAAAACTCATTCAATTGTTTCAGAGTAATCCCTTTGCCAGGCTCTATGTTTTTTCTCTTAGACAATACGTCGAACAGTTCATCGGCAAAGTCCTTAGAGTTCACATCCATCCCTAAAACAGAAATTCCTCAATATTAGTAAACAAATGAAGATCAATTCCACAGAGATTAAAAAAAACAAAAAAATTCACCAATGCAGGCTCCAAATTGGCCCTTGAAAAGTTTTCCATCGTTCATTCGCTTATGAAATTTCTTTTCAATTTTCTTCCATATCTTCTTTTCATTTCCGACTATGGAACCTAAACCTCAACACGTTGAGCTGTTTTTGCTGTTTTTGTGCTGGACCTTGTTTCGCCATATATATATATATATATATTTTCTCTCAAGCCTCTCAGTTGCAGGCTCGTCGAAGATGGCGATGAACTCATTTGAAATCTCCATTATCAGCTTAAAACATATGAATTTCGATACCAAACTTGCATTGCTTTCCAGGAATTTAGTTGCTTCCACGGTTACTGCTTGAGGAACCATCGAACAAGGCTGCAACTCAAGATCATCAAAAGCTGTATTTTTGCGGCTTTGGCATCATAATTTTTAGCTTCTTGGATACCAAGTTAGAAATCTTATGATTTTAGGTATAAATGCTACTTTCTTTTCTTTGTACCTTAGTTTTCTCTTTTTTTGAGTTTATCAAGATGAGGGGTGATTTGAACCAAAATTTTTATTTTTCTTGTATTTTTTTTAGGGGATTTTTCATGTATATTAAAAAAATAATAATAATTTCATGTATAGTATAAGTATCAAATTTATTCATTTGTGGCACAAAAATAATTAAAGTCTATCAATTTATATTGTTTAATCACTCAAAATCAATTGAAATCTATCAGTTAAACTAATAGAAGTCTATTAGTTAAAGTGATGGAAGTTTATCAGTTGAACTGATATAAGTCTAACTCTATCAATTAAACCGATAGAAGTCTAATGATGTTAGAATAGTAATTTTGGATAAAATGTAATATGGATGAAATTGTTTTTAAAACTGTGCTACAATTATGCTAAATTCCCTTTTTCTTTAGTTATAATAATGGAGGATTGAAATTTGAATCCATGATTTCATGGTCATTGGATCCGATGCTACTAACCTAAGTTGTCGGTTGTCTTTTATATTTTGTTTTCAAATATTTCTCTTAATTAATTATAATGGATGGTATATGATATGAATTCTCAATGTTTTAATTGCTATCATATACTTTTATATATGGGCTTGTTAGTAAGTATTGTCATTTTAGCTTAGAGTGTTATCAAACGAAAATAAATCTGGTGTTATATTATTGTTGATGTAAATGATAATAGTATTTTTGAAGGGCATTTTGCAAGAATAATTTTTTAAAAAAAGTAAAAGAGTTTTACAAATATCAAAATATAAAAAGAAATTATAGGAACAGCAAAAAAAAGAAAATAGCGACCAAGTAAAATTACGAAAACACTTTCAAATTTAATGATTACAATTTCTTTTTTATTTATTACAATTAGTTAAATTCAATCGGTGACATTGGTTAAAGCAAATTAATGCTACTTATTGAAATCAATTGATGATACTGATTGAAATCATAAACATATTTATTAAGTTCAAAACACTTACCTAAAAAAGAAACTTAAAAAAAAAGCAGCACCACAAAAAGAAATTTATGAGATCTTTTTAATAAAAATGTAAACCATTATTTTTATTTTAATAGGCAAAAGTGGTACCAAGATGTCTTTGGAAACGAAGAAGCCAAGTACATAAGTCAATAAAAAATTTAGAAAACTATGAGTTTAAATCAATAAAATAAAAGTCGGACCCCAATAGATACACTAAAAAATGAAAAGGAAAAAGAAAATAGCCAAATAATTATTGTTCTTATACAGACTATAGTGATGCTAATGATAAATAATAGACTTTCTTGTTACCGAAGTCAATGGCAATAATTAATAAGCTAATTAACTAATATAGTGGATTGTAATCATTCATCATCTTTATCTTTTGAGGTATTTGGTGGAAAGGTTGCTAAAAATTTTCCTTGTGGAAATGGAACCTTGTTGAAGTTGAGCTATCGCTGCAAGTTTTGCAGTGACCACGTAATTCCTTCACGGGATAGTGTTCTCCACAGTAAAATACACCTACAACCAACAACAATTAACATCATTTTCCTTTCATATTTTTGTTTAGATTGTGTTAGGAAATCTCTGGTGTCCGTATATTTCTACGTTAATATGATATTATCCACTTTAGCACGTCATGCTTGGAAGTACAAACAAAGTGTATTTTTTCATTAGTTAATTAAATCATAAATCATGAATAAAACTTTTGGATGAAGTTTTGATTGAGAAGTTATTTTGAATACTTAAAAATTAAGATTTATAGTTAAAAGCTCGTTTGGATGTGATTCGTTTTTTGTAGAGGAATTAGAGTAAAAAACATGTTTGAATGTAGATTTAAAATGAATAATTATTTTGAGTAGTTAAAAAAAGAATCATTAGATATGAGTGGTTAAAAATGAGGTATTTAGAATGATTAGAAATGATGAATTATTTCGAGTAGTTATAAATAAATGATTAAAAATAAAGAGTTACAAAAATTCGTTTGGATGTAGTTTTTCAACCGAGTAATAAATCATGTATCTAAATCCTCCTTAAATATGAGAGACAAACACCCCAGAGTGTTTAAGCCCAAAGTAGACACTATCATCTCAACGTGGAGATCTATATAAAGCAGTTTAATTCTTAAGAATTTATATATCCAAAATCTTTCTCTTAACTTAGCAACGTGTGACTTTGGTCGTAATAGTATTCAATTTCTCACCTATTTTAGAACCTCGGTGTATAGATGCCAATTTTTCGAAAACTTTCTTCCAGTCCGGTCTTCCAAAATATGTTCTTATCTGTGACACAGATATGTGTTAAAAAAAACATATAAGCCAGATGAGTTTTGTGAGGAAAATTTTGTGGCTGATAAATTTGTGTTTACCCGGCTTCCGGAGACAACATCCTGGTCTCCACCCTTAGATTCTTGAATCTTTTGCAGCATAGTAATGAACACGGATCGCACATCGCCTTCCTTATGCACACAAGTTAAGTGGATGTGCATTTCTATTTTATTCTGTAATGATTCAAATGAGATTATAAAATGCAGGCAGGCAGATTGGAAGTAGAATTGAGTGATTTTTCTTGTTTAAATGAGGGATCCGAACCGACTTACGCCTTCGTTGTGCTCGGCGACGTCGTCTAACACGCCTTTAAACCAATCGAACGATGCCTGTTCTTTCGTCACCCAATAGAAATATGCTTTCTGTGGAACCTTTTGAGCATTGGCCTGCATTTGCTTCCTTTAATTAGTTCCTTCCCATGGTAACATGTTTACTAAGTTGTATTAACAGTTTGATGTTCTTTTCTTCACTTACTGAGTGGGAGTTGTTTGCTTTGATGTTGTTTAATAAATCTTTCAAAATACTGATCATAGGAGTTGCTCCAATTCCAAGCCCTATGAGCAAGAGAACGTCGTACTCCTCGTAACTCTGCGCCGGGGCTCCATATGGTCCTTTGATGAGAATTACAGGCTTTTCGTCACTGCAAATACATAACTAGACTATTTAGCTATTCGTGAAGTGACTCGAGACGAGACGAGATTTCAGTTACCTTGATTTCGAAGGATCGTAATCTGTATGCGACTTCGTTTCCAGTCTAACAAGTCCACCCTTTTTCATTCTACTTGTAGGCTCACATACCTGCATCCACTCTGTATTTAGTGTGTAGCAATGAATGAAAAAAAGAGTAAAAAGTGAACAACGTTGTAACACTTTGGAATACATAAATTTAAGTACAGTATCAGAAACACACAAAACTTACCCAGCAAGGACCTAGTCCATACTTACGAATACAATGTGAGGATAATAATATACCATATAGAGTACCTATGTGGCACATTATTGTCCTCAGATATGTTGGTAAGTATGTATTAGGTCCTTACTAAGAAGTGGGTAAATTTTGCTCGATAAATATAGGGGACGAGCTTGGCAGTAGAAATAAATTCATCACTTTTTGAAATCTTTTTCTGAGCTCTCCTGTCCAATCTCCTAGTGCACGTATATGGACACTTAAATAGCTATCTCCTGGTGCAGAAGTGATAGAGAATGGATGCCTGTATCCAATGAAAAAAATCCCAGATCAAGTTATCATTCAAATTTCTTAATCAAAAGTAGTTAAAATATGAGATATTACCATTCAAATTTTGATATATCAGGGCACTTAACAAACATATACATTCCACTTTTGTACTCAAATCCCTTAGGTTTTTCCAAGTATAGTGCTAAAACATTTCCATCATATACCACTCCCTGAAAGACCAAACAAAAATCGACGAATTTGTTTAGTTATTATCACGACCGAACCTTCAAGAAAAACGGTCTGCGGATATTTGTACCTTTATTACTTCGACTTTATGAAATAACTCTTTGAATTTAATAACAAGTCTCTCACTCACATACAGGAGTACTGGGACTGCAATGTACATCCATGTCTGCAAATGGAGATGGATGTTAGAAAGACTTTGAAATCATTGTTATAATGCTCGATTAATGGAGATATGACGACAACAAACGTACCGTTTTCTTGTACCAGTCTTGAGTTAGGAATATAAAGTAGCCATGAAAGATGAGTAGAACATAGCACAGAACAAGCAAATGATGTGCATACCAAAAGGCATTGAAGCCTGCTAAATGTCGAAGTATTGGCGGTAACTTGAGTTTGTTCCGCCTGATCAAAGGAGTTGCCAATGTGAAGCAAAATGACATTATGACGACCATGACGATTCCGGTAACGCCAGGAACACTTGCAACCAAGTCAGGGTAAGTTGGCTGCTTGAAGTCAAAATTTGGGCCAAGAATTGCCATGAATTTGTTGTTTGGACATGAAGTGAGTCTTGGAAAATCACAGGTCAAATGCATAAGGACATGAAGGAAGGTGCCCACTCCAATGGCAACAGCTACCATCATGTGGAACTTGATATGATCATCAAAAGGGAATATGGAGCTAAGAAATGTGGATCTAAGTGTGGTTAATGTGCCTCTGCAAACAAGAAACAGAATGAGAGCCATATTGAATTTGAGAGTCTCAGCTGCTCCCTTTGCTATGCAAACACAATAACCCATCACTTCAAACACCCCTTTATCCAAATACTCCATGAATTTCCAAACAAACAAGCCCAAATTTATTGCTAGCCACAGAGTCAAAACCCATATTCTTTTCCAATTCCCAATGATGATTTCTTGTGTGTCCCTCAGAATGGAGTGTGATGCCTCAGGTTTAATGTCTTGGTCCTTCAACTCTTCTGAACTCCACATTTCCTTCACTAGAATTTCCATATGTTCAATCTGTTTAAAGCCACATGAGAATTGTATTAGATGAGTTCTTTGGAGTGAAAAGACAAAGTTCCATCTTCTTTTTGTTATGAAACGGCAATCAACAATCAAATCGGAAAAATAACATAAATAAAAGAAGACACATAATTTAGGTAATTCACTAAACGGTACGTTAGTTATATCTATGGGCAGAGGAGAAAACGTTTTATTAAGGAGACAACAAAAAATCATGGGGTTTAGGATTTAAGGCCCAATTACGTAAAAACCCATTTACAATAGAAAGTGGATTGCATATTTCATTAAGGTTTCAGGGGCATAGGCCTCGCTCTTGAGACCCTGACTCGCTGACCAAACAGCGAAACAACCGACTAAATAATCATAGGGCATCAAACAGTTAAAGGCATATCTCAACACTTTTAATTTGAAGTACCTCAATAAATCCATTGCCGTCTGGATCGAGCTCTTCTAAGATCAGCGATGCAAGCGTATCGGCTTGGTTTTCGATAGTTTTCAATTTGTTAGCAGAGGCACTCCATTCCAGTACTGTCTTCACCTCTTCCATTGAGATCTTACCGTCCCCATTTTTGTCACACCTGAAAACACACAGACAGAATTGATTCAGAGTAGAGTTGAGAAGAAGAAATAATATATAGATAAGATGGAAGAAAGTTTTACAATTCAAAGAATATCTGAAGGCGTGAATGTAAGTCTTCTTTTGTCAAGTCTTCCCAAAACGCCCTCAATTCTTGCAGTGTAATTCCATTGCCACTCTTTATCTCCCTTCTCCTCACCAATACATCATACAATTCCCCACCAAAACCAGTAGACTCTGTTTCAATTCCTAAACCAGAAACAACACAATAATAATAATAATAATAATAATAATAATAATAATAATAATATAGAGAATTGAGATTATATTATATTAACGAGAAAGAGAAATTGAGCAAGAATTTCACACCAATGCATTCTCCAAAGTTGTGTCTGGAGAGTTTTCCATGAGGTGCTTGGTGATGAAAACGCTCCTCAATTGCCTTCCATGCTTCCTCTTCCTTTCCGGCGACGGAGCTTTTGAAAAACCTCAACATGTTGAATCCATTCCCTCGACTTCGAGTTCCGATGGCCGGCGGAGAAGGCTCGTCAACGGTCTTCTTCGCGGCGGTCGCCACGGGATCGACTTTGATGCTCTCTAGCTCGCATTCGTTTGCCATTTTTTTATCTGACCACTCCATCCACGCTTGTTTCTCCTTCACAACCACCAACCAAACACACACAATGGACAAAAACGTTTCATACCCACTCGGAATTTCAAGTTTACTTTCATGGACTGTTTCAAAGAATGTGGAAGATCATGGACGAGAAGTTAGTTTGGGGACTCATTTTAAAAAGCTATTTTAAATAATTGAAAATTAAGGATTTTACCAAAAATTGGTTTTGATGTGATCTTTTTTTACGGTGGAGTTATAAACGATGACTTGTGTGGATTTGAATTTAAAATAAAAAATTATTTTAAGTAGTTAAAAAAAAGATTGATTAGAAATTAATACTTAAAAGTGAGTTATTTTGAAAAGTTATAAATTAGTGGTTAGTATTGAATAGTTATTGTGAATAACTGTAATTTAAAAATGAATTATTTTGAAAAGTTATAAATTAGTGGTTGATATTGAAGAGTTATTTTGAGTAACTATAAATGAATTATTAAAAATTAGTGGATATAAATGATGAATTATTTTGAGTAATTTCAAAAACTTATTTGGATGTAAATTTTTTAAGAGTAATTTGTAAATACTCATTTTAAATCATTCATAAATATGACAAATAAACACCCCTTCAAGTCTTAATATATAATTTTTTTTATATAAAATAAATAAATGTTGTTTTTTTTAGTTCTAAGGTGGAGACCTCAACCCAAATTGGTGCTATTGCTCTCAATGTCAAATAAATAATAGTTTAATATTCGGTATTGTATGTTTCAAGAAATAAAAAAAAAAACGATATTGCTTAATTTTTACTAAAAGTGATCATTTTGGTTATTTATTTTATTGATATTGTCATAACTTTACAATAAAGCATGATTTAAAAAAAAAAAACTTTCATAATGGCATAGATTTTCATTAGAAATTTACTAAGAAGCTAAATTGTCACGTTTGGAAGCTACAAATTAAAATGTGATAGCACTTTTAAGGGGAGGTAATTTAATTATAGTATTTTTCTCACAATTTTTTTTTATTATAGTATTTTTTTTATCAAATATTTTATGTATAATACATTTTTGTTATCGATTTTTCATTATTTGGTAGTAGTCCAATTAATTCATCATAAGATATATAGCTTAACTCTATAATATTTGGGTGGCCACATAGATTAAACTTATCATCTTCAGCATCTCAAGACTCTCTTTAACTAGTTGAATTATCCTGGATTACGATTAACTTCCTAAATTTTTAATTTAATCAATTATTTTCTATAACATTTGATAAATGTTCAATTAATATCCTTTATGTTTAATTTATAAACTCTTAGGTAAGTCGTTTCTCAAAAAAGAAACTCTTAGGTAAGTTTGTAAAAATAAAACAAAAAGGGTTTTTACCTGTATACCAAAAAAAAATTATTATATATATATATATATATCAATAACACATTTTAAAAAATGATTAGGGGTTTTTGCATGTATATTAAAAAAAACCAAAATAATTCTACGTATAGCACAATTCCCAAACTTATTCATTTGTGGCACAAAAGTGATTGAAATCTATCAGTTGAACTGATTAAAATCTAAAATCTATAAGTTGAACTGATTGAAATCTAAAGTCTATTAGTTGACTGATAGAAGTCTATCAATTAAACTATAGAAGTCTAAGGTTTATCAGTTGAACTGATAGAAATCTCTAAAATCCATCAATTGAATTGATATAAGTCTAAATAGGAATTTTGGGAAAAATGTACTATGAATAAAATTATTTTAAAAAATGGGTTACAATTGAAATGAAGAGCCAAAAATATGCTATGGAGGATAAATTCTCAAAGTATTATTATAAGGGAATTTTGCATGTATATTAAAAAAAAAATTCCATGTATAGCACAATTCCCAAACTTATTCATTTGTGGCACAAAAGTGATTGAAATCTATCAGTTGAACTGATTAAAATCTAAAATCTATAAGTTGAACTGATTGAAATCTAAAGTCTATTAGTTGACTGATAGACGTCTATCAATTAAACTGATAGAAGTCTAAGGTTTATCAGTTGAACTGATAGAAATCTCTAAAATCCATCAATTGAATTGATAGAAGTCTAAATAGGAATTTTGGGCAAAATGTACTATGAATAAAATTATTTTAAAAAATGGGTTACAATTGAAATGAAGAGCCAAAAATATGCTATGAAGGATAAATTCTCAAAGTATTATTCTAAGGGAATTTTGCATGTATATTAAAAAAAAAAAAAATTTCATGTATAACACAATTCCCAAACTTATTCATTTGTGGCACAAAAATGATTGAAATCTATCAATTTGCATTGTTTAATTACTCAAAATCGATTGAAGTCTATTGAACTGATAAAATTCTAAAGTCTATCGGTTAAATTGATAGAAGTCTATTAATTGAAGCGATAGAAGTCTATCAATTGAATTGATAGAAGTCTAAAGTTTATCAGTTGAACTGATATGAGTCTGATGATGTTAGAATAGCAATTTTGGGCAAAATGTGCTATAATTATAATGAAGAGCAAAAAATACGCTATGAATGAAATTATTTTTAAAAATGTGCTATAATTATAATGAAGAACAAAAAATATGCTACGGAGGACCAAATGATTACCTATGCCGCCAAAAAATGGGTCGTCCATATAAAATAACCAAAATTTTCACACTTTAATTAATAATAGTCATCAATTAATTTTGATGGACTTAATTCAATTTTATCCCATAACTTTTCATTTCACACAAACTTTTACTTTTAAAAAGAGATAAATTGAAACTTTTCAAAAAAAAATGTAAACATGTGTCCTATAAATGATTCTCAAAAAAATAAAAAACACATGTCCTATAAATGAATTACTTTTTAAAAATGACTACAATTGTAATAAACATTATACAAATATGTAAATTCCCCAAAAAAAATAAAGTGAGGGAGGGGTGAATAATGGAAGAAGCCCAATGGAGGAAACAGCTGGAATGAAATCATTAATATGAAGACTTTAATTTAATATGAAGACTTTTGTTTCTCCTATTTTCATTATAAACAAAGGCACGACCCCAGCCTTTGTGGTAGTTGTTTGAGAAGCAGAAATAAATTAAAATTATAATAACATAATTATAATTGCAATTAGATGGGTATGAGTTGGACGAAACCCTGCCGGACCGGCGCCGGATTCCAGCCTTGTTGGCCCCTAAATATAATTCCTTGTCTCTTAAATATAACTTTAATTTAACCAAACTTAACCTAACAGTGAAATTTAGAAAATAATTATAAATATAGTAATTTTAAAAAATATATATTAAATATTCTCAATAGTATTATTGAGTATTGTCACTTTTTTTATATAGTTTGTTATAATAGAGAATTAATAAGTATTTATAATACATAATATTAATATAATGACTATTCATGATATAGTATTAAAATGTATCAATAATAATATTTTAAAATTTGTTTACTTTTATAATTATTTTTTTATAATAATAGTATAATTTTGAGAATCTACTTTGGACCGCACATTTTACCTTTTGTATTATATTTGGAGCATTTTTAAAATAATTCATTTATACTATGGATTAAATTCTATAAGTGAAACTCAGCAAGTGGAGGAGGTTCAGTAAGATAATATATGGGTCCGTCAATAAAAAGGATGAAACCCGTAGAATTGTTATAAAAAAAAAAGAAAAAAAAAAAAGCATTATAATTATAGTTATCATCCCAAAAATTGCTACCTACCACAAATATCCTAAAAACAAAGTTACCGAAAATCTCCGCCACCTATCATCTCTGGTTATAGGAGGCCCCATCTTCCATATACAAAGATATTGAAAATCTCTCCCACCTATTATTTGTTTTGCATCTTCATCATATGTACTAATATATGGTTGCTGGTGTCTGCACTTGAGATTCAAATGCATGTTTGATGATGTTTTTGTTTTTAAAATTTAAACTTATTTTTATTTCAATTCTTTATTATATATTCAATTTTTCTTAAGAAAAGTGTGTGAATACTAACAATTTTTAAAAACAAAAATAAATTTTTTAAAGTTATTTTTTCTTAATATAGTTTGATTTTTAAAAATACAAGTAAGATATACTTATACAACTGCAAAAAGATTAAATTCCAATAACAAAAAAGTAAAAATAAAATAGAAGAATTTAGGTTACACTCTTATCATGATGTCACCCATGTTCCATACACATCTCATTTATTATAAAAACATAAGTAAAAGAAAAAAAGATATGTGACTCTACATGAGTGATATCATGGTGGAGGTGCAACTCGTCCTACATCCAAATTCTTCTCAAAACAAAATAGTTATTAAATGGAAGCAAAAATAATTTGATTTTGATTTGAAACGGTTCTTTTTTTATTGATCGAACCCAATATTTGAGGATGAAGGATTAAAATCCGTAGATTTAAGTGCTTCTATTTTTCATTGCACTAAAAAAGAAAAAGATGAAAGTGAAGACAGACAAGAAAAGGGGAGAGAAGGGCCAGTGATGCCACAGTCTAGAGACAGGCCAGTAGTGTTCCGTGTATGAGGGAGAAGCTCCGATTTCCCGGTTAAAAAAAAAAAGACAGAAAAGAAAAGGGTCTTAGGTTTACGCACCTGCTGCAAGAGCTTCTGTGCGAGAAGTGGCTTTTCCTCTAATTGGAATTTTTATTAGATGGCAACTCCAGCAACTCCTCCTGCACAACCCTTTTTTGGAGAACTTTGCACAATTTTTAATATCTTTGGTATACTTTTCATAAAATGACCCAAACAGACTTTTCTAGTTCATAAACAGGTGGAAAATTCAACTGTTGATTCTTAAAATAATAATCCAACTATTTTTTTTATCACTTGTTCATGTGAAATCACTTTCATCACATTAAATGTTATTTTATCGTTTTGCTTCCCACGTTTTAGACGATTTCTTTCTCTCTTTTTTAAATTCAACGACATTTAAAAATGAAAGTTTTGGATTTGTAATCTTGATTACCGAATCTTTTTCATTATTACTAGATCTTTATTCCTTTTTTCAGTCAATTGTTTAAATTAGTTGTGTATTGAGTTAATCATTTTTTTGGCACTTATTACCTAACTAACGTGCACTAATTAGTTTAAAAAAAGATGCAATCAATTGTTTCTATATATTTGATTATGTTATTTTTTTCATTTTTGAAGCATATTAGTTTACTTTTTCAGTAATATTTTGATTGTGTCAACAGAACCGTAGCTTATGGTGGGTTAGTTGAACTCAAATAAAAAATAACATTTTGATCATCAA
Organism: Sicyos edulis; assembly: GCA_036507275.1. Classification (NCBI taxonomy): domain Eukaryota; kingdom Viridiplantae; phylum Streptophyta; class Magnoliopsida; order Cucurbitales; family Cucurbitaceae; genus Sicyos; species Sicyos edulis. The sequence goes on from CM071846.1 coordinate 6,646,128, forward strand.
TTCATACCAATCATCTGTAAAGCTAAATTGTTGTTCATTTAAAATACATTTATTGCTTTTTTTCAGGAAAAAATACATTAATAGATAAACATTAAGAATTTATTTTATCTCCTTTGTGTCCTCAACACAATAAAACAAAGAAATAATACGATTTCATATAAGATCAAAAGTATATGTATAAGTGTCAGTTGCGCAATTAATTATCTTATTTGACATTAATCTATTTCAATTTCACAATTTTTAGGCTGTCTATTATAGAAATATTTTATCAACATCAGAATTTTGAGCATTTTTTGTATTTGTTTTGCCTTTCACAGTCTTTTGATTTAAAATTTACTTGTTACACTAAAACTATACATAGAATTTATTGAATATTATACTAATTAAAGAGTGTTCGTAACATTGATTAAAAATGATATAATCTCAAAAGAAATTTATATGTACAATATTGATGACAAATTACCAGTTGCACAGTTGCATTGATGGAAGTAATTAAATTCATGAACTTTTTCTCTTATAAAAAAATCAATACTATTCTTGGAAAATATCTTTTATATTAATTCACTTTTGAAAAGACAATCATTATAATTTACTTTTATTATATGATTGTATTTGATGCGATCGTGAGATCATTTATTCTTTGATTGTCCATTCGAACAAGGAATTTGGGGTAAGTGAATATCAATTTGTGGTTGTAATAATAATTTAATTTCAACTTTTCTTCTGATAATAAATAAGTATGGTTTTGTTAATTAGACAGAGTTATTATGGTTGTCTTATCTATTTACTAAATTTCAAGCACATGTATTGACCCCAACACTTCTATACGATAATAAGACTACTGTATACTTGGCAAAAAAATCAATTTTTCATGAACAGAGCGAAAAACATTGAATTTAATTGTCATTTTATTCGGGACAAGATAGTCGATAATTTTTTGAAGTTTGATACCCATTTGAAGTCACTCACAGCCTGCAGCCACCTTTCACTAAGTCATGGTCTTTTCCCTCCTTTTTCGCTATATGTTCCAAGTTTGGACTAAGGAGATTTTTACTGTTCAACTTGAAGGTGATATTTAGATTAGATTAGATTATATTATATTATATGAGAGATATTGTCAAAATATATTGCAAGACCTCATATTTTGCCCAATGTTTTTTCTTTTATTTATTGATAAATTTGGATGCCTGTCCCAAGCGGGTGTTATTTGCGAATGGAAAAGAAATGCCACCTACTCAAGTTTGGATTAGATTTAACATAGACTTTCTTTCCTTTTTTTTAATAAATCAAACTACAATTGATTTTTATAATCAAAAAATGTTTTCAAGTTTTCCTCACGATTCAAACATGAACTATCGTTATCTAATCATGTATATTTTTTGCACATTGATGTGATAATCTTTAATTCAATCTTGCTTCCCTCTATCAATATTTTTGTTATATTTAAATTTTTTACTTGGTCAATTTTGCACCGAATCAGCCATATTTTAGAAGAAAAAGAACTGTCAGTTTGCTTAGTAAAAAATTATACACTTGTATAAATATAATGCATTGCACATTTTTATTAAGACATGTCCAGCATTAAGACTTTTTGTTTCTTCTGTTCTAGATTAAAAAATATTAATCGAAGCAGCCATCTCAATTGGAATATATTTGAAGCACGTACTTTTTACTAAGAAATTAAAATAACAAATGATATAATTTGTTATACTTCAAATTCAGTAAATATGGACATTGAACTAAAAAGCTTGAAAGACAAAATTAAAAGCCAAAAATATGACGAAAGAGGTTCACCCAAAGGAATGGGTATTTATGAGTAATACGTTTTTTTTTTTTTTGAGAAAATGAGTAATATTATATTAATTAGTATTTATAAGTATTAATAACTATGAACATAAATCTTTTAAATTTTGCCTACATTTAATTTATAAATACTATGTAAATAAAATTTATCCAATATAATTTCTCTAATAAAAATTAAACTAATCATTATAACTTTTACAACCTTTTGTTTTTCCATGGTGGAAAACGATTCAAACCAAATTAAGGAGATAAATTTACATTTAATCTTAAGATATTGTAATTAAAAAGTATTAAATAAATAAAAAAAGATTTACACCTACCACAATAAAAAAGAGTCACTTATATTTAGAGATATACATTTTGTGTTGGAGCCCGTAAGAAGTGGAGAAGTGGGGGAAGAAAATTCATAAATATTCATCATTAAAAGTTAACTAATGTTTTAGGAAAGTTAATTATTCGACAATTTTTTTAAAAAAGTATTCAATTGAGAATTGAGGTTGGAAAAAGAATTTAATTAAGGGTGCATTACAACACTAAGCTAAATAAAGAAAATATTTACAAAACTGGGAGAAAATTTAGCAAATCTAAACCATCGCATTTTTTAAAAAAGTTTATTTTATAGTAAAAATACATAAATACCCTCGCTCCTCAAATCAACATTTAAAAACAATCTTTTTGCCCGTCTAAAATTTCTTTTTCTTTTTTACTTTCATCTAAAATTGCATCCTAAAAATCCCCCTAAAATTTTGGTTTTATAGTTTTTTTTTTCGTCTTCTTTAGGAAGCTTAATACATTTTTTATTTATCTCTTTTTTTAGTTGTTTTAATTTTTGCAATTACATAAAATTTTAATGTGTATTAATAATCAATATGTGTTTCAAATAAATAAGAATTTATAGATTTATGTTGTCTTTGTGGTATTAATGATGTTATGTATAAATACTATATTTTTTTACTAGAGTATAAATATCTAATTAGTATCATATTTCATGAATAAGATATATTTTATATTATATGGGTTGGACGAACTTTGGACGTTTGTAACATTTATCAAACTTTACATTTATTTGTATTATTTAATAATAATTTTATGGATATATATAGTATTAAAGAAATGATCATGGTTTCAAAGTTTAATACATTTATACTCTATAAATAATGTGTCTGAACATGTAATAAATTTTCAGGATAAACTCTTTTTTTGAAAAATTGAAAAGGATTAGGTGCAAAAGGTCATCATTTTTTTTTACTAAAAGAAAAAATGTGTGAAAAAAGTGATGAAAATTTCACAAAATATTTAATCATGTACTAATAAATAAATACAGGTTTTAAATAAATAAGGATTTATGGATATTATTTTGGAAAACTTAAAAATATTAGTCGACTTTATACTATAATTAAAAATATGGTCACTTTTAAACAAATTTAACAATTATAGTCATAAGTATTTATAATAATACAGTATTAATAATATATAATACTGTAATAATATACAATATTATATTAATAATACATAGTACTATACAAATAATATGTAATACTATATTAATAATAAATAATATTGTATTAATGAATATTAATAATACATTATTGAATCGTATTTATGACTATAGATGTAGTTTAATAATGTATTAGTGAGATCGAATATTTAATGACGCAATTGATTATCTAGTTTGGTGTTAATCCATTTTTACTCTGCGGTCACGGGTTTAAATTTGACTACATTAATTATTATTTTTTTAGTTAGTTCATAATGTATATTAATAATACATATAATACTGTATTAATAATTCAATATTATATTAGTGAGTATTAATAATACAATATTGAACTATATTAATAACTATAGATGTACATATTTTTAAATTTGATTATATTGTGTAATTATTTTGTTAGAATAATTCCTCCACTAAAATAAATTTTGAATAAATGAATTAAAGGTAATTGATTTATTTTCTTTTTTTAAGAAATGGCTAGAAAATATTTATTAGAAAAAAAGAACAAGATAAAAAAATCAGTAGCGCCACGTGGCCACTACAATACCCTCAAACAAAGGCAACTTGTAAAAAAAACATATAACGGCAACGTGACAGCTTGATAATAGGAAAAAGGAAAAAAAAACTAACGGGCGAAATAAAATAAGGGTATAGTCGACATTTAAAAAAATGTATTATTAATTAATTTTAAAACAAAAAATAAATGTACAATTAATTTCAAATATGACTAGATTTATAAATATTTTTTTAAAAGTGATTATCCACCACAATTTTTCTTTAATTAAATGAGTAATAATTTTCACTCGAAACCGAATCTCCGTGAAGAATATTTTGGAAGAATTGAAATAAAAAAGAATGACCGGATGAAGACAATAAAGTCATCCGACCTCGTCTCAGTCTATGAATATCCCTATTATATTAACCGCTGGAGCCACCTTTGGTAAGCTTTGGCACGTTCTGCCATTTCAAATGTAAACTGTGTGGCCACGTTCTGGCTTCAAATTGCAGACATTGAAATTTATTTTGTTTTTTTTGTTTTATTATTTTGCCAGAAATATACCACCCTGGATTCGTTTAACACTTCTACTATCATTTTGAATACAACTGATTTTTTAATATATTTTTTGTTTCTTTTGAAGGGGATTTAAGACATCTAAACTTGGTATAGACTAAATACTATATCTTTGAATATATACGAGTGAGTATTGGACTATGCAACACAATTCCCTCTACGTACTTCTAATTTTATTTTGATTCTTTTATTTTTAAATGTCAAATTTTAATTATTATAACGATAATAAAGCTAAAATTTAGTATTTGTTGTTCATTTATTACTATATTTCATTTGTAAATTTTTTCTTATTATTTTTTCAAAATTTTAGATATATGGTACATCAAATGTTTTATTAAAAAAATGAGGTTTTTTTATGAATTAAAATTGTTATTCATTGATAATTTTTTAATGAAATAACTCATTTTAAGATCGAATTTTCGAAAGTAGAATTAAATTGGATTACAACCAATCTATCAAGCCAACACGCTATTGCCTTTTTCGATAGAGATAAAATTATTATTAGAAATAAATATTTAAATATTGATGTTAGCCGAGATTAACAGATAAATTTGATGAAATTTAAAGTGAGATTTAATAAAATTATTTTTTTAAAAATAAAAATAAAAATTTGATAGAGGGTTTGAAGAATAGTTAAAAGGGATTGAAGAGTGGTTGTTTTACTACAAAATACAAACGAGGGGTTGTTGAGTAACCACTCCTTAAGTCCAAAGAACAAACATAGCCTTAAAGGTAGTTCGACTATATTATTATAATGTATACTACATAATTCTACAACACTCGTTAATATCAAAGTAATAGTTTATTCTCTCTTTTTTTCTTTTTTCTTTTTTTAAGTTCAAACACATTTGAAAATAAGAAAATCTAAATTCATAACTTTTTAATAACTTTTTAATCTTTATAAGTAGAAAGATGCCTCTAAGATACTATTTTTATTGACAACTCATCACTAAATTAAACAATTATATATATTAAAATATACATAAATACATAGCGTTAGTGGATTAGATCAGACTTCATTGTCAATTGGACAAGTAAATATTTTGATAAATAAATAAATAAATGAATCAAATAAAAAATTAGGTGCAACCATTTTTGTTTTCTTTTCAAGAATATAGAGTAGATGGTTTTTTTTAGAATAGAGGTTTTTTTTAAGAGAAATAATTGCTTGAGATCTCTATTGTAGCTAAATTTTAGCCATTAATTTTTAAATTTTTTATTTTTAAATTATTATTATTCAAAATTCTAAAAAAATCAATTGTTAAAATTTAGCCAATTATATTCATCTTTTTTTTAAAGTACAAATTGAAAGGAGATTGGCCAATAAATCCTACGGTAAGGATATTATTATAATATAAATTTTTAAGTTTGAACTGAAATGAAATAGATTAACATTAATTTTCAAAAAAAAAAAGAAAAAAGAAATAGATTAACATTAAACAACATCAGACACCAACCCATTTGATTTTGAAAACTAGAGATTAGTTTAACTGTAAACACGGATAATTACTCAACAAAATTTTTTTAAATAATTTTCAACAACTAAATTCGGTAGGATTATATTATTATCTTGGGCTATTATTCCAAGTTTTGGTTTTGGTTTTCTTAAGGGTTTTTTCATGACTAGCTCTATTTATAAAATTAATTATAAAAGTACCTATGCAAAACTACTCTAAGAATCGCGAGCAGAGCAGTAGCTTAGCGTTAATCCTCACCCCAATTACTATAATCTAGAAACAAATTACCTAAGAATTAAAAGTTCAATCTATTTTCTAACTATAACTCAGTATATTATTTTTATTAAAAATAAATATTGAGTTATAGTATCAACTATTGTATTTATGTTGTTTTTATTATATTGTTGTTAGTACCATAAATACACCATAAATACCCTTTTTTTTAAGTTATAAATATATATGATTGTTGTACTATTACTTTTAACTAAATATCGATTTTTTGGAACAAACGTGTAACTGTGATATTGAACTAGATTTCTACTAAATAATAAAAATAATAAAACATCACCATCCCTTTTGAAAGATATTTACTTTAAATATAAAATTGTGCTAATTATAATCGGAAGACAAAAAACCTAACACCCACCAAAATACTCAGAATTTTTTTTTAAAAAAAACGACCACAAACCATTGATGTAAATAACAGGATATATTGAAATTGATAAACGTAGTTGAAAGAAAATAATGCATAATTTGTAAAAAAAATTACATAGAACAAACGGTCGATAAAGTCAAAAGAATCTTTCATATAAACCAACTTGATTTCTTTGACGATAATTTTGTGATAGAAAATCAAGGAGTCAAAGATAAAACAAAGGAAGATAGAGATTGGCTGTAGAGAGAGAACAATTTTGATGACTTTAACCCAATCTATTTTCTGACAATAAATACATTCTAATAATGGGTGAGTTGTTACAATGTTGACTATTATATTTATATCGATTTTCTTGCATTGTTGTTTAAATACAACATTTTTTTTCGATTATTTTAAACAAATTTGGTCAATACATATTAATGTATCTTTTAGTAAAGATAAATTATACTTAAACAACGTATACTGTCTTTATATTGTTTTTACTGTATTGTTTATAAATACACCACAAAAACAATATGTTTAGTCTCCTTATTAACAACATTGTCATAAATATTAAGTATTTACAATAAACTTTCATAAATACGAGATATTTACTTAAAATATGAAATTGTGTTAGTTATAACCAAAAGACAAAAAAGCATAATACCCATTGAAAACATCCATAAAAAGAAAAAGAAAAAAACGACCATGAACCATTGAGGTAAATAACAAGATATAGATTTTGTAAGAAAAAAAAAAACCATAACAAATTGAGAAATTGAAAAATGAATGGTGGATGAACTCAAAAAGAAACCTTTTAATAAATTACTAACTTGTTAATTTGCAACAATTTTTTAATATAAATCAAGGAGAGAGAAGAATGTGTGAGGCAAATCAAAGGAAGATTGAGATTAACGATAGAGAGAACATTGCAAATTGAACGAAAATACAAAAGATGTAGAGGAGATGAATCTGATCGTAGATGGGGATGAGGGAGACAAATAGGAGAATATTTTTTTTCTTTTGACAGTAACAAATAAGGGATTACTTACAATTTGGGAAAGATATTGTATATTTAAAAATGTAATTTCAAAATATAATTAAGTAAGATCAAATCTAAATGATAATAATCGGTCATTGGCGCAATAGTTTCAGTGTTTGGTTGTAAACAGTTCAACATTTGCGTAGTTAAAAATTGAGAGTTTGTAGCAACAAAAACTTGGTTGGATGTAGTTTTTGTGTAAATCAGTTAGAGTAAAAAGCTTTGTTAGAATTAGATTTAAAATGAGTAGTTATTTTGAGTAGTTAAAAAAGAAATGATTAAAAATGAGTGGTTAAAAATGAATTATTTTGATTGATTTGAAATGAATGATTTAAAAATAAATTGTTAAAAATGAGAGTTATTTTTAAAAGTAAAAATGAAGAAGAGTTAATAAAAAACTCATTTGGATATAGGTTTTCGAGAATGAGTAATTAATAAATTCTAAAATTAAATCTTACTTAAATATGTCAAACAAACAACTCCTAATAGCTTTAAGATACTTTCAATTTTGTAAATTACCTTCGTATGTTTTTTTTTCATCATTCTAACTAATTCAATATCATAACTTTTTTTAAGTGACTTCAATTGGATTTAAAGCTCGATAGATCTCGTGCATGATCTTTAGGGGTTTTGATTATTAACAAAAATTTCTTCAAACTCTCTTCCAGATTACAATGATGGGGGGTAAGAAGATTGAAACTCAAGACCTTATAATCATTTAGTTTACAATAATGTTGTTGAGCTTTGTTGTGGTTGACCATTTCTTTAAACACTTAAAATTCAATTTATATGTATTTTTCAAATATTCTTGACCACTTTGGCCAAGCTTTGATATTTTACAGCTAAATTACATGTAGTACAAAAATAATATGATTAAACTTAAATTTGAAAAAGAAAATAAAATTAAGTTGTATTCATGATTTGTTTTCTTTAAACTGAATTGACAACCTAATCGAGGGTTAGTAGTGCAGTTGATTATCTTGTCTGATGTTAATTCATTTCAACTCCACGGTCACGAGTAGTTGTGTCATCTATGTAGGATTTATTGGTTCCCCTTCCCCTACTTTGTACCCAAAAAAAATTGTCAACCTAAAAATTAAAATTTTAATTTCTATCAGCATTTTTCCTAAATCTAAGCTAACTAACCACTTTTTATTTTTAATATTGTAAAAAATAAATACTAATCATAGTTAGTTAGACAAAGATTCCTAAAATTATGGAGAGTTGGTTGAACATTTGCAGATCACCAAAAAAAATAAATATGTCATCTTTCCAATTTGTTGTCACCAGTCCAAAGTCACGTTCGATCACAAAAGTCAATCTTCCCAATTTTTTGTCACCGTTCCCAAGTCATGTCTGACAAAGGCACTGAAAAAAAATTCATCAATTCTATCCAGGTAAAACTCTTGATCATTCCAATTTGCATGAATAATTCAATCAGTCTTCCACTCTCATTCAAGAATAATTCAATCCCACTCCCTCTCTTTTTCTTGCTCTTACAACATAAATTGATCTTGAAGGGTCTCGATCAACGTAACACTGTCATCACGTAGCCGTCATCCTAAAAAATAAAATAAAAAATTTGTATTAAGCCAAGGGTTTAATGCACCGCACAGTCTACGAACACAATAAACAAACACATATTAAGTACGGAAAGCAGTGTGTGGACGATGGCAGTACACTAGATGTACAAATACACTCCATAACATACCATAAACAAACAACAAGAAATAGTCCTAGCTAATTCACATAGCATATAACAGTTTACAAGCTGAAATTGAAAAAATTCATATTCAACTAGGGGTTTAATGCACCACACACTAAGGTTCAAGTGTTGTATACGAAACACAGTCTTCAAACACAATAACAAGTACATATGGAGCACAGAATACAGTGTGAACGATAGCAGTACACTAGATGTACACATACACTCCATAACATATCATATACAGACAAAAGGAAATAGTCCTAGCTAGTATATAACATAGTAACACTAAAATTGAAACATATAGTCATACTAGTAGTACAAAGGAAGTACACAAAGACACATATGTTTTGCTGCACAACCTAGGCGAATGTAGCTACCCAACCCATAATAACAACATGCATATATACAACAACAATGTCGTCCGGGAATTACCGATTTTAGGATTTCCTCCGCTCGACAGGTGCTTTCTTCGCCCCCTCATCATGAGTCTTTGCCTTTCCCTTCATGTCTCTTTTGGCCTGTGCACTCGGAAGGTATTAGCATCGTTGCAGCAAGCACATAAACACAATACACAGCAGAAATGAAAACTACATTTACTAATGTTCGTGGGCTTTGTTGTTGGATTGCCTTTAGGGGACCTTCATCTTAAGTTTGCTAATCATTGGACGAATCCGCTATTGTGTCCTTTGCGTCGTTGCTGCCCTCATCTCCCGAACTCTGGTCCCTTTCATTTGTTAAGGTACTTTTCCAAACCATTTTTAATTTACTAAACAATGATGTGGTTATACGGTTTATGTGAAGGAGATGTATAACAAAACTTTGAAGAACATTTCAAAATTACCTGCAAAATTTAAATTTACAAAATCTCTAATTTCACATTATATTTTAAAAAGTTTGAATTGTCAACTTTAATTATTTTTACTAATTTTTTTTTATATAATTATTTATTATGTTTTAGATTTTTCTAGATTCAAAAGTAGTTACAAAAATCTATTTAAAATAGGTCGAAAACAAACTCCTAAAAAATGTAGGAGTATGATTGCTAATCAATTTCGTAATTAAAAATTAATAAAAAATTATAATTAAAAAAAGGCATAAATTTAAAGTCTAACCATCGGTAATCATGATCTTAATTAGTTTCTAATTCTTAGTCATTTTCCTAATTGTCTCAAGAAAAAATAGGGGTAATAATTGATGTAAGCATCATTCCCTAGATATCATGTCATTATATTGGCCCAAAGAACGAAATAAATTGCAACTGGCCCACGTATAGTTGGGCCGAAAACTAACTGAATCTGGCCCAATTTCAGTTTGAAACAAAATAATGGGAAAAATTGGATATACATGGTATCAGTCACCAAACTCTCGTATCAACTGCTCTATCATTTGAGCTATATCTTTATAATATTTAAAGTGGATCTTTTTTTAGTTTTATTAAAATTATTGTTTATTAGTTAGAATTTAATTTTAATTGTTTAAAAATTATAGTTTAGTTTTCGTTGCTAAAAAAAATAGAGTTTAATCTTTACGATTCGAATAAATATAGAATTTAATTTAATTTTTATGGTTTTAAAAATTATAATTTAGTTCTTATAGTTTGATATAATCTAAAAATTGTCATGGTCATTTCTAATCATTAGCAAATTAAATAATTGAAAGTTAGTTATTCATAGTAAATGATGAAATTGTCAATTAAGTGATTGATACAACAAAATATCATATCATTTATTTATGAATAATGAGTTTTCATATATTTAATACGCCATCAATTACGTACGATAAGGATTATATTTTAAATTTTATAAATCATAGAAACAAATTAAAATTTTCAAACCTATAGTAATTAAAATATAACTTTCTTCCAATCATAAAAACTAAATAGTAATTAGTAACAGATAGTTTTCTACCACTTAATTTCATTAGCCATCTTTTGTTTATTCAAGTACTTAAATCATTTTTTTTAGATACGACAATTGAGAGTAAAGATTTTAAATCCACGACTTTTTAGTCATTAGATGTATATTAATAACATCTTTGTTATTAATACATAATAATTAACCGTGACACACTTAATTTATCGTATTTAAAACATAAATAAGAGGTCATTGAAATTTCAAATAAATAAGGAGAAATTAATTTCATAATAAATAATATGTCAACTCAATTTTATGAATGGCCAACAGATAAGTATGTTAATTTATTACATTAACACTCATACTTATTTAATATCAGATTGTAATTCTTACAAATAGTTTTATAATAATTTAAAAAATTAGAAAATAAAATTTCAAGCTAGTAGACATTGATTTTAAATTTTAATATTGCCAAGGTTAGTATCCCTCCTCTCCAATGGTAATTTAACTAAAAAAAAAGATTTTAATGTTCGTTGAAAGTTATTATTTGGCTGAACAAAACAAAATTACTCTATTTCTTAAGTTCAATCACATATAAACAGATTATATTGCTAACCTGCAATCACATTCTTTAATACAATACTGATTGGATTATTATATAAATAAAATAGATTATTATAAATATAGTAATAAGTTATTATAAGCCAAAGTTACCTAAAAAGTTATTATAAGTCAAAATTACCTAAATAACTATTTCTAATGAGTTATTATAAAATAGATTATTGCAAATATAATAACGAATTATTTAATTTTGTCTTGTCTTTTTATCTAATCGACACATCTAATTGATATCTCTATTATGTGGCCAAATAATTTCTCTCTTCTTCTATCCTAACAGTTACCTAAATAAATAATAATAACCATCATTAAAAAACAATAATTTAGTTAATTAAAAGTATTTTTGTCCGTCTTTCTATCTAATAAACACTTTTAAATGATGTTTCTATTTTGTGATCAAAGCATTTCTCTTTTCTTCTATCCTAACATTTACCTAATTAAATAATAATTAATCATTATAAAAAATATAATAATCTCTTCCATCAAAAGTATATCTATTCATTTTCTTCTTCAATCAATTCTATCATAAATTTAGCATCAAACACTATTTCATCCCTGGTTAATTTCACCTTCTTCTACATCTTTTATTGAGTTCGAAATACAACTTGGCTCAATCTTCTCGTTGTCTTCGTATGCTTTAATGAATAAACCAAGTTGTTCCAATAAATAGCTTCCTACAAATTTGAAACTATCCCAACTGTCTTGTGAGTGATCGAAGCTCGTATTGTTGACGTAACTTAGCGGTTCATGAAATTGAGAGTTCTCATATATTATAACAGTTTTACGTATCTCTCCATTATATTCAAGTAAATAAGCAAATAATATAGAGTTTTTATTTTTTATGATTACTCTTACATTTGAATTGATTATAAAGTACCCTACACCAATATTTGTCTTGCTGCTTTTTTTTTTCGAGCTCTCTCTCATTCGTGTAACTTCCATTGTGGCTCCTCTTTTGTTCATCTTGTGCAACTTTCGCTTTGGCTTGCAGTCGTACTTTATCTACATTTTGTATACAAAATTGTTAACACACAAGCAAAAAATACAAAATCCATGCAAATAAAGTTTAACTCTAGTTTCAGTTCATTCCTCACCCGTCTCAATTTCTCAATCGAGATCAAAACTTGCAATATCTCATGATAAAATCCATAAAAATATAGTAGGATCTTAAACAAGTACCAAATTAATTTTAATCTATGTACTACTTCAATTCATAATAATTTATAGGTAAGTAAAGTTAAAATTAAACTCGATCAAGTCTCAAATTAATTTTAATATGTATAAACTAATTCAATTCATAATAATTTATTTTATTTTATTATAATTAAATTCAAATGAAAAAAAAATTATAACTCAATCCAATCATTAATCGAGTTGGTTGAACTGGGGTTACTAAAAAAAAGATGTTTAAAAATGAAACGACACATCGGAAGTAGGGGATCTGATGATTTTAGATCCAACGGTGTGAAGTGTTGGTCACTCGGAATGGCGATTCCCGAGTTGACTCACTGATCTCTGTTGGCGAGCCCCTTTTCGTCTTTTCCATGCATCTTCGCAATCCGACGTTGCACCTCCCTCCACGTCATCATCGTCTTCTTCAATCCCTTTTCTCCACCTGCGCTTCTTCTTCTTCTTCTTCAAACTGCTTTCTGGCTAGGGTTTCTTTTTTCCTTTTTTTTTTTTATGTTTTCGCGATTTCTCTTCTGGCGATTCCGTTTTAGGGTTTCTCTAACAGCTTAATCTAATCGCCAATCAGGTATTTGTTCTATTCATTTTCCCTTTCCTTTGCGCGTTTCAATCGTTGAATTTTATGTTTTGGTTTGGGTGACTGTTTGTAGGGTTTAGGCCGACTTGGTTATGTTCCGGTTTGGAGTTCTTGGAATTTGATAGTCGGGAGGAGTTAATTCGGGTTTTTGGTCTGTGTTGACTTGGGGTTCATTTGGGTTTCATGGCTATTGAGAAGAACAATTTTAAGGTTTCGAGGATTGAGTATGAGTTATCACCTGGGAGTAAGAAGAGCATGTCCAGCGATGAGGATGAGCTTCAGAGACGTCGTACCTCTGCTGCAGAGTCTGATGATGATGATGATGATGATGATGATGGGTTTGGTGATGCAGATTCTGGGGCGGGCTCTGATGATTATGATACCCTTGAATGGGGAGAGGCTGGGGTAGAATTTTGCCATGTTGATAATCAGACTTGTAGCATTCCTCTTGAGCTGTATGATCTTTCGGGTTTCGAAGATATTTTGTCTGTTGATGTCTGGAATGAATGCCTAAGTGATGAGGAGCGATTTAGCCTCTCTAAGTTTCTCCCTGATATGGACCAAGAGACATATATGATCACGCTCAAGGAGCTTTTTACGGGCAGCAATTTCCATTTTGGAAGCCCTATAAAGATGCTCTTTAGTATGTTGAAGGGGGGCTTATGTGAGCCCAGAGTTGCCCTTTATTGTCGTGGTCTGAATTTTTTCCAGAGGCGGCAACACTATCATCTTCTGAGGAACCACCAGAACAATATGGTTAGCAGCCTTTGTCAGATGAGAGATGCTTGGCTTAACTGTAGAGGATACAGCATGGAAGAGAGGCTCTCTCTTTTAAATCTTATGAGAAGTCAAAAAAGTTTCAATGATGAGAAGATCGAAGGTTTAGAAACTGACTCTTCAGATAGAGTATCAGGTGAGGGATTTCATAGAAGACTCGAGAACAAGAAAATTATCCGTAAAGTGCCCAACTTTTCTTCATATAATGCAAGTTTTAATTTAGATTTTCCTTCGGGGGGTCAGTTGACCAATGTTGAAACGCCAAACTATGGAAAACATAATTCCAAGGGTACATTTAAGGTTGCAGGATCCAAGTTTCCTTCTCTAATGGAACCCATGGTCCGCTTTCCTTCAGCGTATCATGATTTGAATATTCACTCGAGGTCCTATAATTCTATTGGTGATCTCCCTCAACTGAGGAAGGTAGGTGGATATGACTCAGGCCCAATGGTTAGGATAAGGGATGAGACAAGAATCAGTGATGCTAATGAAGAAATAACCTATAGAAAGGGTACCCCACGGGATCAAAATGCTCCACTCTGTGGTGGGATGGAAAAAGGGGTTCTAGGAGCTGGGAAGAGATATGAGGCTTTGAGGAGTAACATTTTTGACAATTTCATTGGACTTCCTTTGTCGTCAAAAGGTGATTTATATGGCAAAAACAAGAATGTGAATTTGTTTCCAAAGAGGGGTGTTGTGCTTGAAAAGCCAGTCAACATGAGGACATCCTACAGTCCTTCCAAAACAATCAAGTTGCCTGAAAATGTCCAGTCATTTGGGGACCGTACTAAGTCTACAAAGGATGGAATTTCTCAGCTCCCACGTAAAGGTACTAAAGTTGACTCTGAAGATCTTACTGGTTTATTTCGACATAACAATTCTCGAGGGAAGTCTTTTGTGATGGATCCACTGATTAAAAATGTTGATGGAAACGCTAAGGGCAAGACATGGAAGACTGGTATGGAGCCTACTGATCTTAGTTACGGAGCATATAGATCTCCCTCACCTCAGGTAAATGAAGAACCTGTACTCTCTGAATTACGAGCTAAACCTTTACAAAAGAAAATTAAAGGAAGATTTGTCCAGAAAGGGGGATCTGATCCTGCTTCCTCCAAAGGAAACAAAAAGTTTGTTAGGGGAGAAGAAACAGAATCTGATTCATCTGAGCAATTTGAAGATGATGAGGATAGCAATCCTTTATTGAGGAGCAAGTTGGCCTATCCCAGTGTAATGGAAATTTCACAGTCTTCATTGTTGAATTCTGGCTTAGATGCTTCAAAAATCAACCATGTCAAAAAAGATGTAAAGGAGGACATTGGTAGTCTTGATTCAATATCATACTCCCAAAAAAAGGTTAAAAAATCTCCTCAACATGGATATGCCTTTAGTGGAGTTAACACTATGAAAACAAGGCAGGGGAAGAGTCTTGACTCTGGTTCTTTCCAAGACCGATCCTCCAAAGCGACAGAAAAGAGCTTCCTCCCAGTTTTGGATACATTTAGTGACGAAGAAGATGTCGATGTGAAGAAAAATTCCAAAATGTTTAACAATAGCCAATTGCAATCAGAATCCAGCAAAAGATCACGTAAATCCTCATCTAAGGCCTTCACATCAGAGAGAAAACAGAAAGGCAGGGGTAACCTTGATCTGTCAGTAATGCAGCCCGGAAATTTGAATGACTATACTGTTGACGAGGAAGAGGATTCACATGAGATGAGATTATTTGAAGATGATTATGGAGTCGATAGATTTCTGCAACCTGGCTTGCAGAATGAATCATTTAGGGCAATTTCCTGTGAAAAACCTGATGGTCCCTTACTAGGATGTAACTCTGTAAAGAAGAGAAGGAAAGTGAAAGGGGATGTGATAGAAATGGATAAAAAGAATGAAGGTGAATTGCAGAGTGACACCCTTCAACAAATTAAAGATTCTAATTCATCGAAGAAAAAGGCGAAGAAGAAGCAGAAGGTTGACAGCTGCAGTTCTGATGTGGGAACATCTGAGCCGCCTGCTATAGAAGCGGGAACAGTGGATATGGAGGAGCTAGAAACCAAACCCCAGAGAAATTCGTTCCCATTGATTACACCTACAGTTCATACTGGGTTTTCATTCTCCATAATGCATCTACTTTCTGCAGTTCGCCTGGCCATAATTTCCCCACATCCAGAAGATATGTTAGAACCCATAAAGGAGAAGAAAAGGCATGAGGGTGACATCACGTTAGATCTTTCTCATGATAATAAAACCGATGTGAATAATGTAGAACATGCTGAGGAAGTAAATGTTCCTTCGCTAACAGTTCAAGATATAGTTGATCGTGTGAAATCTAACCCTGGGGATCCTAGCATTCTTGAGACGCAAGAACCACTTTTGGATTTGGTTAGAGGGGCTCTGAAGATATTTTCATCAAAAACAGCCCCTTTAGGAGCAAAGGGCTGGAAGATGCTAGCAGTTTATGAAAAATCAACGAAAACATGGTCCTGGATTGGCCCAGTTTCTCGAAGTTCCTCAGATTATGAGGCCATTGAAGAGGCAACATCACCTGAAGCTTGGGGTCTTCCCCACAAGATGCTTGTTAAGTTGGTAGACTCATTTGCTACTTGGCTGAAAAGTGGCCAAGAAACTCTTCAACTAATAGGAAGTCTTCCTGCACCACCCGCCTCTTTAATGCAGTTCAATGTGGATGAGAAAGATAGGTTTAGGGACTTGAGGGCTCAGAAGAGTCTTAATACTATTAGCTCAAGTACTGAGGAGGTGAGGGACTATTTCCGTCAGGAAGAAGTTCTTAGGTACTCTATTCCCGATCGTGCTTTCTCTTACACAGCAGCTGATGGTAAAAAATCCATTGTTGCTCCCTTAAGAAGGTGTGGTGGCAAGCCTACGTCTAAGGCTCGGGATCATTTCATGCTGAAGAAAGATCGCCCTCCACATGTCACAATTCTTTGTCTTGTGAGAGACGCTGCTGCACGATTGCCAGGAAGTATTGGCACCAGAGCTGATGTGTGTACGTTGATTAGAGATTCACAATATGTTGTGGAGGATGTAACAGATGTACAAGTTAATCAAGTTGTAAGTGGTGCATTAGATAGATTGCATTATGAACGTGATCCTTGTGTGCAATTTGATGGTGATAGAAAACTGTGGGTTTATTTGCATAGAGAACGTGAAGAAGAAGATTTTGAGGATGATGGTACTTCATCTACTAAGAAATGGAAGAGGCCTAAAAAGGATGTAGTTGAGCAATCATCTGATCATGGACTTGTGGCAGTAGCTTACCATGCATCTGATCTCAACACAGAACCCCCGTGTATTGATGATGTGAAAGGAAAGGAACCAATAACCGGTGATGTGAGTCAAAATCTTGAGCATGATGATGACATTGATAACAATCATGGGTCTGATCATGATGAGATGTCTCAAGGTCCACAGACTATGAAGATTACTAACCATATGGAAGACACCAAGCTGATATGTCAAGAAAATTCCACTAATGAAGATTTTGATGACGAAGCATTTGGGAGAGAAAGGCAGGTTGGGTTCCTAAGTGCGAGCACATCATAATGAGTACTCCAGGTAATTGTCAGTTTGGTTTTACCTTTTGTAATTATGATGCTATACTCCCTGTATGATTTATGGCGCCTTTAGTCTTCAATGCTATATTTTTTTTTGTAAGAAACAAAATTTTCATTGATAAATAGAAAAATTACAATGAAATCCCAATGGAAACTAGTTACTAAAATTTCTTCACTGAGCAATTAGTAAGTTGAGATTATAATCATAGAGTGGCTCCAAAAAAGAACAAGATATGAAGTAGATTCAATAAATTTATCGATAGATTTGAGTTTTTTTTTTTATGAAGATCTGGTTGTTTCTTTCAATCCAAACATTCCGTAAGAAGGCTTGTGTAATGGCCTCCCATAAAATCTTTTTTCTCATTCTTGAATGGATGTCCTCCAAGAGATATGTCAAGAAGAGATTCAATGATCCCAGGACATGCACAACTCCAGCCAAAGTCATTTTGAATGGAATCCCAGATGGTTCTTGTGTATCTGCATTGGCTAAATAAGTGAATCTGAGTTTCTGCAAGGCGGCGTCACAGCGACCTTAACACTCACAAATATATATAAAAAATGCAATAAGGACTTTTTCTCATAAATGTTATTTTGAATTTTGGACCTTCAATGACCAAGCATGTTCTGGAACGTGAATTGCCAGGAAAGATATGTTCTTTACTTGGCATGCAGTGGCATTAAGCTTCTTATCTTGTTAAGATCAGAAAATATTTTTGATCATGGCATAGGTTCTTTACTGATCATAAGAGACAACATTTACCAATTGCCAATGAGTCGTATGAATGTAAGAAGTTGCAACTTGTACATGTGCCATTGAATATGCTTACTATTTGAGGCTGTATGTGTCCAACTTCAAACTACTAACAAAGTTTTCACTTGTTTACCTTCTGCAGAGCTAATTTGTGCCCTTTGGGTGAGGTTCAAGACAGAGATTGAAGTTGTATTTTTTAAATTTTTTTTTAGCATTTTACCAGTGTATATCGATTTGCCCTGGCACGACAGAATAGGCATGCATCTAGAGCTTAAGAAGGGCCTTGACAATGTCTATGACAGGTAGATATTTTGTTTACATGTAGATTAGTTACAAAGTTTATTTTTTTTCGGAAGTATGGTAGCTATTGTTTCTTTATTCTATCTCCCAACAACAACAAAAAAAAAGTTACCGTTTCTTTCATTCACACAACTGCTCTGTGTTTTTTTATCAATTGAAGTTATTCCTTTAAAATTTAGCAACCTTTAAGTACTGTAACAAAAAAAATGTTATATATGCTGTTACGCAGCCAAAATATTAAAGAATCTACCAAACAACCCCGAAATGTTAGAACTCTTCATAATTGTCCTCAGAAATCTTACACATTCTACGAATCTGAATTCCTTCAAAGGAATTAAAAAAAAAAAAGATTAACCATGTGTCTAACGATATCTAAAAATCCAAATTACTCGATGCTTCTCAACTGGAACCTAGAATTTACATAAGCCATCAATATTGTAATACGGTATCATATGAGTTTAAATTGCATGCTAAACAAATACAATGCAGACTCTTCAACCAACTCGAGAATCGAATGGCTTCGATCAGTCAAATAGCAGCAATTAAGAAACATTGAAACATGAAAGGAGAGAATACATGGCTGGTCATTACATAGTTGAATTGTTCAGAATCTCACAAAGAAATCAATGTTCAGATGAAAAAAATGG
The DNA here is from genome assembly GCA_036507275.1 of Sicyos edulis. NCBI lineage: Eukaryota > Viridiplantae > Streptophyta > Magnoliopsida > Cucurbitales > Cucurbitaceae > Sicyos > Sicyos edulis. The sequence continues at coordinate 6,665,622 of CM071846.1, forward strand.
ACCTAAATTGCAGCAAATACATGCACCATGAAAAAATTCACAGCTTAACACAACAAAGCCTCGACACTGCTACATGCACCATGATAAGCTTGAACATGACTATGAAAGACAACGTTATATTATACAAGGAGTGTCTAGTTGATAAAAAATGTGTCCAAACATCCAATTGCACTTTATGTATCTTTGAATTCGACATCGACTTAAACACCACCTTTTAGCTCATCTTTATTTTTTTCAGGCATGTATTCACTATTTCAATAAATACAAAATTGTTAGAACTAAAAGTATATCAAGTATATATTTTAATTCAAAAAGTAATGGTTCAAATCTCATCTTCGCCACAGTTAAATTAACAAACATATACATAAACCCATTTTTATTCCCATGGTTAAATTTTAAACTGCAGTTGTTCAAATTGTTGCAATGTCCTTAATTAAAAATATATATTTCAAATGTATAACTCAAACCCAAATAATTAGGATGGGTGTGAAATTTTGATTGTCATTTGATGGAATGGGACCAACCAAATCACAAAGAAATCAACAGAAGGATGCTTAGCTGATTTAGAAGAAATAAAAGCCTAGATGTCTCATGATTCTAGACAAACTCGAAACAATGACAAAACCAAATACGTTCGATAAAGGGATGCACATCACAATCAGTTGGTAGCGTGCTAGATACTTCAAAGACTCACCTGCACAACCCCCTTCTGTACAAGAAAAATGATAAGCCAGTATGTTACATGCAGTTTGACATTGAATAAATTCTGAAATTCATGTTTGATTTAGGCTCTTCCCTCTGCAAGGGAAAAATGGCTATTTGACCCGAAAAGGAAAAAAAAAACAATTAGAGACTATCGTGTTCATATCCAATGAAGCAACAAATATTGTTTAGAAGCACGAGCCTGCCTACAATGCCGCCTGAAGTATGCAGAACACCTCATATTCAGCGCGTTCGACCACCAATTCAACATATCAGAAACGTAAGTGGTCCATGGGGAATGGATCAAATTGAGTGTAAGAATCAACATTGTAACATCAAGTCATCTACCCTCAGATTTCACTAGTTGAGAGAACACCCTACTCATGGAGACTCCAAAAAAATCATCCACACCCGGAATGTCAAACCGTATGGAAGAAGCACTGTCTCGATATCATTGTAGTTGTTAACTTGTGGAGAGAGTCACCGATCATGTTTGTACTGTTATCTTCTGGATCAACTTCAATAACAGCTTCCTGTAGTTGAAGTGCATACTCCAAATTCCATAACACGTCTCCCATAGAAGGTCGGTCGACTCCATAGTCAGCCAAGCATTTTTCAGCAGTTTCTCCAAACTTCTAAAGAAAAGTTGGTCTAATTTTTCCTACTAGAGTAGAATCAATAATTTGGTCCAACTGCCCTTTTTTCTGCCATTTCATTGCCCATTCAGCTAAGTTTACCATTTCTCTAGGAAGGGTTGGATCTATGACAGGTCTTGCACAAAGAACTTCAAACAAAACAACTCCAAAAGAATATACATCTGATTTCTCAGTCAGTTGCTGCCTTCTGAAATATTCAGGATCAAGGTACCCAAAACTTCCTTTCACACCTGTATTGACATGGGTTTGGTCAATTTCAGGTCTTGTCTTTGAAAGTCCAAAGTCGACAACCTTCGCCATGAGGTTTTTGTCGAGTAAAATATTAGCAGACTTCACATCACGATGAATAACTGGTTTGGCATCACCAGTATGGAGATAATGAAGACCTCTACCAGATCCGATGCAAACCTCAAGTTTCTCCTTCCAACTCAAACTAGAGAAATCAGAACCATATAGATGACTCTTCAGAGTCCCCTGTTCCATATATTCATAAACCAGTATCATCTCCATCACAATTCCCAATCAACGAAACAAGATGACGATGACGGAATTGTGAAAGCATCTCGATTTCAGTTTGAAACTCTGCCAGTCCTTATTGGGAACTCCGATTACCCCTCTTCACAGCAACTTTTGTTCCATCATTTAAAACTCCTTTGTATACTTTCCCGACCCCACCAATACCAATAACCCAACTTTCTTCAAAGTTATTTGTTGCATCTTGAACTGTTGCAAAAGGTATGCGATAAGTATAATTGGAAGCAGCACTTGTGATTGTGGCATTTGAATATTTACTTCCTATAGAGTGTGACATTCCTCCATCAGTAGATATAGAAATCCACGTTTTCGATGTGGCTGGATGCATTCCCTTTCTTTTTCGTCTGCCCAGCATAAACAGAACACCAACCAATATTGCTGCAACAAATGCCCCGACGTTCACACCCACAATGACGCCAACGTGCCTATTTGAAGAAGTTGAACCTGGAAAACTAGTTACAGAGTCTTCCCCACTGAGACTGCCAGCAATTGTTGTTTGTTTAAAGTCGAACTCAGGATCCACTTTAAACCGCCATGTCACATTGAAATTGTTGTTCGGATCATCGTTCGAGTTCGTCTCCGCAAGGGTACCATAGACAACATTTGGACCTATCTCCGGAACCGCACTATCCGGTTTGTATTTAACAGCTAGAATGTTGGAGAAACTTTTTGCTGCATTCTTATTAACTAGAAAGCTTCCATCAGAAACCCAATTTCGAGTAAGAGGATCCTCATCAGGAGCAATGTTCGGGCCACCCATATTAACCCTAGCAACTGTCTCATATGCCAAACCAGTCAACCTTTGAAATTTTCCAGATGGTTCCAACAAATTGGCTTCATCAGCAATGAGAATGTCAGGAACAGAAACAACTTCAATAGCATTGACATATGCAAAGGAGCCATTAACATGAGCAAATATGAGTTTAAGAGTATTTGATGTCACATCCATAGAGAATTCTTTGACCACAGGATTCTTCTGTACAACCAAATCCCTCAACAGAACAAAGTTTTGGGTTGAAACACTAAAGTTTGCAGCACTCGTATTGAAGCTAGAAAACACAAATGGGTAGAAATAGAGACGAATCACGTGTCTGCCAGCACTTTTGATTGGAAACTTGTATTTTGAAATTCCAGTAAAGATTGTAGCCGTTTGGAAGAGAGAAGAATCATTAGATTCAGATGCAGGAAATGAAGAAGTATTGGCCAAAATGAGCTGTGGGGTGGAAAACAAATTGGAGGCCAAATTATTAGGCATGAAAACACGATTACCCACAGAAATATTTGCAGACGATCCACAATCAATAAGATAGTTAGTTATCCACGGGATTAAACAAACAAGAAACGAAAGGAAACAACGAAATAAACAAAAACCAGAAGGGAAATCCAAATCTTCCTCCAGAATCCATGGCTACAAGTATCAATAACGATTCAAGGAAAAAAGGGTCCATAAATAAAAACAACTTTTTTGAAACTAGGGCTTTCAATGAAGGAAGGTCGATTAAAAGAATGTGTGTTCAATCAGTACCCATTAAAGATCCAACACAGAGAAAAACCCAAATGAATATTTCTCAAGAGGGGGCAAATCTGAGGCAAACAAATCTGAAAAACAAGCAAGTGGGTCGAATTTGAAGACAACTTTAAGGCAAACAGACACATACAGTTCAAAAACATACAACAAACAAAAGAGTCAAAAGGGGAGGCAGAGAACAGCTGACCTAGTTCTGGCAAAGCTCAAAATAATGAAATTCAACTCTGAAGGTGAGAAAGTGAGAAAGAGGTAAATTTGAACCATTCTTTATTTAATGGCGATATTGAAAAGTAACAGAAAGATATTTGTGAGTAGTAATAAAAAAAAAAAGACGAAATTGAAGAAGTTGAGCAAATTGATTTCAGGCCACGAAGAAAACGCTAGAAAAGAACAGGGCGAAATCCACGAAAAATGAAAAGTTCAAATTAAATTAAGTTTAGAATAGGATTGCCATTGTACTAAAAAAAATAATAAATATTTTTTCACGTGTTAAAAGAGTTTAATTCAGTCTCTTACTTCCTTCTTATAATTTGTAGTGGAGAATTGGAACATTTGTTTTATGGTCAAGGGTACCCATTGATAAAGTAAGAATTTGTAAAAATAAAATAAAGTGGGTAGTTTTAAAATAATTAATTTTGCATTTAACTTTAATATAGAGGGGGTTTTTTTTTAAAGAAGAATAGAGGGGTTATCTTGTGTGTTTTGATAATTTTGGATTAATAATAAAACTCATGATGTGATTCTTATATAATTGGTCATTCTTTTCTAGATAATATAATTGGTTTAATTGATAAATTCTAGAAATCTTTCTAAATTCAACTATATTGATGTGAATGTTAATTAAGATAACAATACTCTTTTTAGGAAATCTTTTTTTTTTTTTTTTGCTTGAGTTCCTGCAACATAGTTGTTGATCTTTCAACCAAGTATAGAATTGACTGTTTTTACTCATTTAATATAGTTCATTTCCTTGTGTGGACTCGAGGTTTTTTTTTTTTTTTTTTTTTTTTTGGAGGGCTTATCCCCTCATATTGCCTCTTCTATGATACAGAGGATTGGAAGAACAATTTATTATTATTATTTTAGATTATTTTTATTATTATTTAAATTAGTACAATTAGGAGTGTACAAATGAACCGACAACCCGACGAACCCGGACAACCCAACCCAAATTATAAGGATTGGGTTGGGTTGAGTTTATTTTCGGTTCGGGTTGGGTCCAAAAAATGAAGAACCGAAATTTTCGGTTCGGGTTCGGGTTACTTATATTTTGGTTCGGTTCAACCTGAACCGAACCGAGATATGTATTAACTATGTGATAATTGTACCATAAATGTATAGTGCCGTTGTGGTGTTTCTGCTATTATCACTTCCATGGGGTTCGAGCCTGCTTATAGCCAATTTTTATGAATTGTTTTTAAAAGTCTTTTAATAAATACTTTTTCTTTTGTTTTTTTAGAATATCTTTTTTTTTGTAGTTAAGTTTTTTTGGCAGACATTTATAAATAAAGGTAAGGTATTATTAGTGAGTTTTTAGAATATCTATTTATATAAATATATATATATATATATATATATTTATTAATAACTCCTTGTATTATTTTTTATACTTAATTTTTGTGATAGACAATTATAAACAAAGGAAATATATTATTAGTCTAAAATATATTTTCAACATCCTCCCTTTTATTTATAATAATAATGTCAATAAGATACTATTTAATGCAAAATTTAATTTATGTATTTTTGTAGTAGCTCAATGACATTAGTGTAGTTTCATGATCAAAATTTCTCTTCTTTCATAATAATTGAACTAAACAAAATGAAATTCAATTAAGTACAAATTGAAAATGACCATTTTTTTTCTTCACTTTCTTTATGTTTTAATAAAATTTATTTCCAATTTAATTTTTTAAAATTTTGATTTATGTACATATCGAAGCTTGAGATGTAGTTTTTGCTTGATGTTTTCAATACAAATTTATGCATAAAAAAATTATCGATTCGATTTCAATACCAAATATTTTTTTCTCATAATTTTTTTTAAACTACAACATATACTAATGTAACCCGAGGAATCCAACCCAACCCAACCCAAAAATATAGGGTTGGTTGGGTTGGAAAAGTAACCGACCCGAAAATTTGAGTTGGGTTGAAAACCCCCTCAACCCAACCCAACTCAACCCAACTCATGTTCACCCCTAAGTATAATAGGAGGACCTTGCGGCTGCTCGTGCGCCACGTGTTTCCATTTGGCACCTCCATTTATTTTAATTATTAAAAAAAAACTCAAACAACCGAATTTGTATTCCCAAAATTATTTTTCTTTTTCTTCTTTCACATTTACTCTTCTATTTCTTTTTTTTTCCTTTTTTTTGGGCTACCATTCAAATGCGAAAATTATTCAATCATAGCGTGCAAACATTTTGCTACCATGTGCTCATGCTTTTTAAATTATTTTGTGTATATGATCTTTTTCTTTTTTTGAAGTCATGTGTATGTGTTTTTCAATTTCAACCGCCACTAGTATTAATAATTTTGTTAAATTCTTGTGTTAATTTAAATATGTTATATCATTATATTTTAGAGATGATTACTTTTTGGGTAAAATACCATTTTGATCACTGAACTATTATGCAAGTTCCATTATGCAAGTTCTATTTTAGTTCTTAAACTTTCAAAAGTCCACTTTTGATCCTTACATTTTATAAAAAGTTTAAAAATAGTCATTGAGTTAGAAAAAAAAATTAACTTTAATTAAAAGTGATGATATGTCAAAATAATAATAATAAAATAAATCTATTATCTTCCAAATCGTCCGCACTAACAATCCACCCTTCCCCTCCAAAAGGAGATTTTAGTAAATAACCAAATATAACACTTGGGGCTAAGGGTGAAGTTGGTAATTTATTATTTTCCATTGTGTTTTATATTTAATAGGATTTTAAACCTTCGCCAACCAAAACACAACTAAATACGGTAAATTTAAAAGTAAAAAATGTATTAGACATTTTATAGGCAATAGAGTGACATATACGAGAGCCTATTTAAGTAAGTATTGAATGGTGGATGGACGACAGAAAGTGGAGAATGGAAAATTAGGGCAAGAAGAATCAGCAAGCAAGGCTATCTCTGTTGCCAAACATCCTATGCTTGCATTCCTCATCAATTATAGAGGATTTTAGGGGTGGAAAGAGTTGAGGAAGAAAATAAGTAAGGATTAGAAGAGAAAAATGTTAGTAAAGATTAAAAAAGAAAATGGTTGAAGGACAAATGTTTCAAATTTCAAGCTCTGTTTTTTTCTTTCTTAAAATTGTAACACACAAGGGTCTTAAGAGATAGAGGTGAAGAAGATGATAATAATTTTATTTTATTATTATTAGTTTGACACCTCATCACTTTTAACTGAGGTTAATTTTTTTAGAAAGTTCAAGGATCAATATTGGACTCTTGAAAGTTTAGGGACCAAAACGGAACAAAAACAATAATTTAGGGACTAAAATTGGACTTTTGAAAGCTCAAGAACTAAAATAGAACTTGCATGATAGTTCATGGACCAAAATTGTATTTTAACCTTATTTTTTATATATGAGATATGATTATAGATTATGATCATTTTATTGTTTATTTGTTAGTTTTATGCATTTATTTTGGTTATTTATATTTGATTTAATAGTGATTAATTAAAATAAAAAAGCTATAGTGATTAAACAATACATTGTTTTAGTTCAATAATAATTAAAAGTAGGACTTAAACTCATAACTTTATCATTCATGAGTTGTATTATTATCGTCGAGTTATTAATCTTGTTGGCATGATTTTTTTAAGTAATCTTGCTAGCATGATTAATCAATACATTTAATTTATATTGAATTATTTTATTATTCAAAAAAATGATATTGCTTTAACAACATGCATTAAAAAATTAAGATTTATTTATTTTTATTTTTAGATTACAATGATTGAGAGTGAGGATTCAAAACTCATGACCTATTGTTGTACACTAGCTCCTACTTTTGTTAGCAATTAAGACGTTAAATTTAAATTTGTAATCGTGATATATTATATAAAATAGTTTTATTTTATTTTTATTGGTAGTAAAAAAAATGTAGAGCTCTAATAATATATTGTACAACTTAATAATCATAAGAATATAGGTTTGAGTCTTCATTCCCCTTACGTTGTTGTATAAAAAAAATGTTGTGATTTAAAAAAAAAAGAAAGATAGTAACTAAACATGTTCTTTAAAAAAACCAAAAAATTAAAATATGTTATCGAACCTATATAATTTTTATTTTTCAAAATAGAGATTATATATATATATATAGTAGAATAAAAAATCCAAAATGTCATCATCCAAGGTTTTCAAATACTTATTAGTGGTGCGTAGTTTATTTAATTTATTGGTCTTTTTATACTGGTAAAATCTAAGTTCAATAAATGTAGGCACATCCTAAATTAGATTGTATAGAAAGAGGTTGAGAGCACCGAGATGGACCGACCTAAGGGGCAAGGGTCCAACAACGCTTGTAGGTTAGTCAAGGTCCACAATAATTTGATATGTATGCTGACCTATGACCATTGATTGGAACCTATGGCCAACCGAACCTTTCTCTAGCCTACCCTCAAAGGTCCACAGGGGTCATTAAACTAGTTTACTCGAGGTTATAAGCTAAAAGACGAAAATACGTTAAAATACTATAAAGTTAGTATAAGACCAATTGATCATTGGTAAGTGAAGTCATATTTGTAACCGTCCAAGTAATGATTCAACAATATCAAGAGTTATAAAGAGTACAATGATAAACTTGAACATTGACTATGAAAGACAACGCTATATTACACAAGGAGTGTGTAGTTGGTAAAAGATGCGTCCAAACATCCAATTGCACTTTATGTATCTTTGAATTCGATATCGACTTAAACACCACCTTTTAGCTCATCTTTATTTTTTTCAGGCATGTATTCACTATTTCAATAAATACAAAATTGTTAGAACTAAAAGTATATCAAATATATATTTTAATTCAAAAAGTAATGGTTCAAATCTCATATTTGCCACAGTTAAATTAACAAACATATACATAAACCCATTTTTATTCCCATGGTTAAATTTTAAACTGGAGTTGTTCAAATTGTTGCAATGTCCTTAATTAAAAATATATATTTCAAATGTATAACTCAAACCCAAATAATTAGGATGGTTGTGAAATTTTGATTGTCATTTGATGGAATGGGACCAACCAAAACTTAAAACTTTTAAAGCTGAATTGGCAACCAATACAAATGAGTTAGGTCTAAAATATAAACTACTTCACTGTTGGTATGAAATAGAGGAACAAATTTATTGTTTTACATTGAACCTTTATTGAATAATTTTACCAAAATTTGGCAAATATCTCCACTAGTTCATTTATTTATTATTATTATTTAAAAATGAGTTCAATGATAGGGGAATTGCTGAATATTCTCTGATGATTTTAGTATAGGGAGATATGATTTGATGGTGGATGAGACGAGGTTGTAGAATGAAGACCCGATGTGGGCCTGTTGGGCTTAATTCTCTCCACCCGCCCATTAATTATTGTTTTTTCTTAATAAAAAATATTTTGTATATATATTATTTTTTTGAGTTCATGCTGGGAGAAATAAGATTACAAATATATTGATTCTAGGGGTAGCACAAAACCAGATAACCAATTACACCATTGACTTATTTAGTTTTTGTATGTATATTATTGAATGGAGTTCCTCATAGAATATTCATGCCGGTCCTAAGATTTGAATTCGAAAATCAATTTTGAACTTAAGACTTTTTTTTTTTTTTTTTATAAAAAAAGTATATAAGATATGAAGCCCAAACTTCCTTGAAACACCATATATAAGAATAATTAAACATCGATTTTTAGGATAAAATTCGTGACTATTACCTATAAATAACGAAACCAACATGTCACCAACTCTTTCGATCAGTAAAAGTAAACTTCAAACAATGTTGGTAAGTATAAGAGTAAGACTTCATTTAACACCGATGACTTTGTAATTACATTTATAGGATGGATTGTGAATTGGAGTATAGTAATTTTATGAAGTAACGTTCAAATAGGGTTTTATTATTACTTGTTAAAATAGAGTATATATTTGGATTGATTTTATTATTATTACTTGTTAAAATAGAGTATATATTTGGATTGATTTTATTATTATTACTTGTTAAAATAGACTATATATATAATTTCCACAAATTGTGTTGGCAGATTATGGATAAATACTGAGAAAAGGCCCAAACAAGGGAAAGGGCGAAGGCTGCATTTCGCTGCATCGCGGTTCACCTTGACGATCTACGGTCGCAGGTCGATTTTCTTCAACTTTTCTATCTTTCGATTATCTTTTCATTTTTCTGATAAATTAGGGCTCATAAACACGATCTTTGATTCTGAATCAGACATCTCTCCGATCTGCTATCCAGGTTTGTATGATCCGGACTTACTCAATCTGATTTGTTATGAATTCGATTCTCGATCTCTGCTTTCATCACTTCTTCACTGTTCGCCATCAATGCCGATTCTAGGGTTTTTGGATTTACATTCAAGTTCTCGTAGTTCTACGCTGAAGGATTGTTAAGTTCCAAGAAACTGCTGTTTCAAGAATCGGTACATTCAAGTTCTCGAATCTGTACTTCTTGTTTTTCTTAAATTGTCTCTGTCAGCCGCATTGGGTTTAGATTCGGTATTTTGATCTTTCTGACGGGCTTATTCTCATTCTATACTGTTATTTTCAGGCTGTAGTTTGATTCAAATAGCTTTCTCTATCTTTTCGCTCCTCAAAGACGGGAACGGGCTGTTTTCGACGGAGGAATGAAATTTCCATAATTTGTTTTACTCTCACCTCATGCCATGTCGGGTTTTCTTAATGTACTGTCCGCTACTTACATTTCTGTTTATGTTTCCGTTCGAACATGTGGGTTGAGTTGAGTTACATACTATTTCTTGAAGTTTATTGTCGTTATTGTCATGTGAAGTTTATTTCATATAGTTAAGGAACTTGAAATATTCAGAAACTAAGGGTGCGTTTGGAGCACCGGTTTGGTTATTATAGACGGAAGGTTATGATAAATGGTGGGTTATGATAAACTGTAGGTTATTATAAATGGTGTTTGAGGGACAAATTATCATAACATGAATTATGACAAATGGTGTTTGAGGGGCTGGTTATACAACAAAAAGTAATATATGTAAGGTGTAGATAAATAGACACGTAGGTTTAGATAAACTGCCACGTAGGTTTAGGTAACCACCGTTTATAATAAATGGTGGAGCAAACATCGGTTGAGTTATTATAACCAACTCGGCCGTTTACATAAATTGGGGCTCAAACTCACCCTAAGAAATCACAGACCTAGTTTACTGTTTATTCATTTTCTTTATTTAAATAGTTTAGTTAGGGGTTCAGTTTTGATTGGCTGAACATTTTTTTGTTAGTTAAGAACGTTGTTGTTTTAATTATAGAAATTGCATTCCAATTGTTTCCTTTATTCCCATTGGGTTTCTAGTTGATCTAGGTTGATTTAATCTTATGTTTATAAAAATCTACAACACTAGCACGTGCCTTCATTCTTTATGATAAATGGTTTATCTTCTTCTCCATTTTATGTTGATACACAGCAATTTTACTGCAAATTTTTTTGATTTGAGTTCAAAATTCTTCATGAGTACATGATTTGTAAATTTCCAAAGCTCTTGTTCTTTGCAGTCATCGCTTAATGGATCAGCTTCTAATCTTCCAGATGGTACTGGGCGACCTTTTGCTACCTCATTTTCTGGTCAGTCTGGTGCAGCCTCCCCTGGTTTTCATCACTCTGGTGGGTGCATGTTCTGTGTTCATACAGCCTCTGTAGTTATCATTCAAAATTTGAAACTTAGAGGTCTCAATTTTCAGGAAATATTCAAGGGTTGCATAACATGCATGGAAGCTTCAATATTCAGAACATGTCAGGTGGACTAACTTCAAGAAACTCTACAATGAATAATGTTCCATCTGGTGGGGTGCAGCAACCTACTGGAACACTTTCCAGTGGGCGTTTTGCATCAAACAACTTTCCTGTTGCTCTCTCTCAGGTATCGTTCAAAGTCAGGCTATTTATCCATAATTCAATGCCATGTTTATCGAATGTGATCCTTAGCATCAGTTTCTCTCGCAGTTTCTTTGAGTTTCATTTTTTGTGCTGACAAAAGATTAGCTGTTGAATGATTACACAGTTTAGATATTCCATAACTTTTCCTTGGAAAAAAAGAAAGAAAAGAAGAAATGATGGGGCTGTTTTACAATATCATAATTAGACTTGTTTAAGGGATTTTTGAGCATGAAATGACATCTTTGAAGAGACCTAGAAGCAGGGAATGTGGAATCCTAATCTTATCCTCTCGCTAACCCTCGTAATTGCTTTTGTGCTTCCTCTCCATCTTGACTGTTTTGTTCTCTTCTGTAGTTGTCTCACGGCAGTTCTCATGGGCATTCAGGAGTTGCAAATAGAGGAGGTATAAGTGTTGTAGGACCTGGATTTAGTAGTAGCACAAATGCAGTTGGCGGTTCTATTCCTGGGATTCTGTCTACTTCTGCTGCTCTTGGTAATCGAAATGCTGTTCCAGGAATGGGCGTGTCCCAGATTTTGGGAAATGCAGGTTCTCGGATGACAAGTTCAATGGGGAATATGGTTGGTGGTGGCAACATAGGAAGGAGTCTAACTGCCGGTGGGGGATTGTCAATACCAGGTCTTGCTTCTCGTCTAAACCTCGGTGCAAATAGTGGATCTGGAAGCTTAAATGTGCAGGGACAAAACCGTTTAATGGGTGGCGTGCTTCCACAAGGTACAACACCTTCAATTTCTTCAATTTTTGTGTGAATGTTTGTTTTTGAGTCATTTTTTCCAGCGTCTTGTAATAATATTTTGTGTGTGAATGTTTGTTTTTGTGTCATTTTCCAGCATCTCATAATAATATTTTGTGCGTAGTTTGTTCTCTGAGCACTGCATAGGTGTCTGGATATGTCTTACAGCAATGGCAATGTTCTTTATCAATGCATTACCAGATTCTGTAACTACTGAGCCACTCTCTTGGCATTCAACTATACTTTCATGAATAGTTTAATTCAGATTAGAGTGATTAGACATTAGCTTGTTGTAGTACGTTTTATCCTTCCACATTTTTGCTCTAAGATGAGAGGAACATATTATACAATGTTAGCTTACTTTAAATGAATAATTTTGTTTTGTTTGAAAGCGTGGTGCTTTTTTCATTTTACTTCGTTTCATAGTACTATTATATTCTATGTTTTATTCATGTGATATATATTTTCCAATTATGATTGTCATTAGTTGTTATCAGTGTTTTAAAAGCCATCAAAAGCCCCAGAAGGTGCGAGGCCCAGTCTTTGCGCCTCGCCTCGTAAAAGCCCAGTCCATTTAATAAAGTGCGTCTTGTTCGCGCCTTTTAGGGATTTTTCGTGAAGCCCTTAGGCGCCAAAGGCCCCCCTCCTTGAGGGCTTGTTTTTCTTTCTGTGAGTTTTTCGAAATTTTCAAAAAGGCGTATGTTTGCCTTATATATATATATATATTGTTCAATAGGAGGACACCTTTTCATCTTTAATTTCTTTTTTAAAAACTTTAATGTCTCTTCCTTCTCACGCAAGATTTGTTTCATTACGATTTCTTTTTCTTATGAAACCGGAAACTCTTGCCTTTTCTTCTTGTTCTTTTTCGTCTTGTTTCGCTTTGAGAGTCAGAAGACCATCGTTGCTACTTGCTTTGTTCATTTGTTGTAAGTTTCGATTCTCTTCTGGTTTTATTTATTATTTGGTATGGATACATCTTTACTAATATTTTGAAGTTTCATTTTGTTTTGAAAATATATAGATGAATATTGAAACATTTTATATTGAAAGTGATTAATATATATGTATGTTTTGTGGTACACAAATATTTTTAATATTTTTTTTATACATGGTGTGCCTTGCAAAAAAAGCTTGCGCCCTTTTTTGCACCTCGCAAAAAAAGCCTGCACCCTTTTTTGTGCCTTGTGACTCAAGCCTTAGACAGCCTTTGCACCTTTTTAAGCCTTTAAAACACTGGCTGTTATGTTGTGAAGTGTGCACATCATGTTTGTATGAATATGCTTTCTTACTTTTGTCCAAATATCTTATTTCTGAGGCTATATTTTATTGACCGGATAATGGAAATGCATTCATTACTGTGTTTTTTATATTTATTCTCACATATATTTTATGCTATGTTTTAGTTGAAAATGCTATGCTATTTTGTCGTAGTTGACATTTTCTTGCTTCAGGATCTCAACAAGTCATTTCTATGTTGAGTAATTCTTATCCTAGTGCTGGAGGTCCACTTTCCCAAAACCACATACAGAGCATGAATGCTCTGAATTCTCTACGGATGTTGAATGATGTGAACTCCAGCGACAATTCTCCTTTTGACATTAATGATTTTCCTCAGTTGGCTAGTCGTCCAAGTTCTGCAGGAGAGTCTCAAGGACAATTAAGTTAGTTACTGGACATTGTGTTGGCTTTTGTTATTGTTATTTGTTTTTTATTATTTTTTTCTCTGCGCCAATTTTAACATTTAGGTATGTCATGTAATTGTTTTAGGTTCCCTGAGAAAGCAGGGCCTTAGTCCTATTGTTCAACAAAACCAAGAGTTCAGCATTCAGAATGAAGACTTTCCAGCGTTACCCAGATTTAAAGGTGCAAATCCCTTTGCTTCCAGTAGGTTTCATTCATGTAAATCATAAGCCAAAACTTTGTTTTCTGTTATTCTTTCTAAAGACTGGACGACCCCATATTGGGTAAACCCTAAACCGTAGACGACCCCATATTGGAGAACTATTGTTTGGAAATATCTTAGGGCATGTTTGGTAGGCAATCTGAATTTTGTTTTATGTGGGTAAGGCAATCTGGATTTTATTTTATGCTCTCGATTCATTGAGCTCAGTAAATATGCATCTGATAGTTAGTTGGGTTTTCGTCAGGATCTAATCATCTATTATTTATGTGTATCAGAGGGAAGGAGCCAAAATAGCTTCCTCCCCAAATTCCTAAATGAGAATTCCACAAGAAAAGTATGCTACCGTTTGAAACTAAATACCAATGCAATGCTCTGCCAGTTCTAACAGATACTGTGGATCCCACACGTTCTACCTCACTCATGGATAACAGAAAGATACCCTTAAGGATCCCACACTCTCCTCAATCTAATTTTTTTCTTTTAGAATAAGCCTCACAGGAGTCCCTTCAAGGTCCCAAATTCGAGACTCACCTGTGACATTACTCTTTCGACGTCTCCCGGTGCCTGGTCTAGGGATGGGCATGGATACCCTTGTTTCAAAAAAAATAATATAATCAACATCAGGGAGTCAGCAGGGACTATGGCCCTCAACAACTAATCTTGCTTTAAATCCGGCCTATCAGTTTTTGTAAACTATAAAGACAACATTTTTTTAATGTTTTCGTTGTATCTAGATTCTGGATTTGGAAAAAAAAGAAGCTGAATTATATTGAAAAAGATGGAAATCGAAACTCTAGTTATTTTATGCTACAAATTTACTTTATTTTGTTAAATTAAAATATGTATAATCTAATATATTATAAACCATACGATATTATATAATGATTATGTTATTTTAATTAAAAAACATGTTCATTAATTGATTAGTGGTAGTTTTTATCGTTAGCTTTGCAACTACAAGTAATTTCATAGTCTATATATATATATATTTGTTAATATCCGTGAGTGTCCGGGCTAACTTGCGTGCATCTCGACTATTGTGAGCTTTCAACATTTAGATGTCAAGAAAAGCTATAGGAAATTAATTCTTAGGCAGGTAGCTACCATGGTTTGAACCCATCACCTCTTAATTTTCTAATGGTCTTTGGACCACTAAGTCACTCCATGATGATTATAGTGTATAAATATGTTATGGAACACATGTTAAACTGTTGTTTAAATTGGAATCCAATTTCTTAATTTGTTACCCCCACATATTTGGAAACATGAAATACAACTCTGATTTGATTTAAATCACTTGTTTTCAAACTTATGTTTTCGGATTTTATTTTTCAAGTATGCCCTTGCAATTATTAAGCGCAGGTGTTTTCCATGGAAAGTTCTGAATTGTGTTTCTTTTATCTGTATGGATAGTAAATTCATATCACACCGTTGGCCTCTTGCTTACTTTTAATATATAAACCAAGACACTTTCTATCTTTGATTTTAGTTCTAGATCTTGTGCAGGTGGCAATGCTGATTATGGTATGGACATTCATCAGAAAGATCAACATGAAAATTCTGTGCCTATGATGCAGTCGCAGCAGTTCTCTGTGGGAACAACTTTTACTCTCTTTTCTGCTGACTATATCCTCATTTGGTGATCGGATGCTTATCAACTTTTCCCTTGTTTTGATGTTTAGATTGGGAGATCCGCTGGTTTTAACCTGGAGAGCTCATATTCACACCGACCCCAACAGCAACAACAACATTCTCCAGCAGTCAGTAACAGCACGGTGTCCTTTCCACCTGCCAATAATCAGGATCTCCTCCATTTACATGGATCAGATATATTCCCATCTTCACATGCTGCACCCTATCACCAGCAGGTAGGTGTAAATTCTATTACTTTAGAGGCTATCCTAAATCAATTTTTATTTTTATTTTTATTTTTTATCATTTGCATTGTAATTAAGTTTAACTGTTTCTTTTTTTAGTTCAACAATAATTAGAATGGAGGATTTGAATCCATGACTGTTTGGTTAATGAGCACAAACTTGGGCTCTTGTTTTTCTTAGATATTCCCCCATTCATGGTGTTTTATCATTTGAAAGTCAGTCTCACCTTTTGACGTCAATCATTCTCATGTATTTAAAGAATTCAACGGGTTTAAACGTTTGTAGTTGAAGTAGTAGCTAGCCTATATGTCTTAAATTCCTTTTTCTTAAAAACTTTCAATGACATATCTTTGTTCATGTTGATGTTCAGTCCAGTGGACCTCCTGGAATTGGTTTAAGACCTCTGAGTACTCCTAATTCAGCTTCTGGCATGGGTTATGACCAACTTATGCAGCCGTATCACGGTCAATCTCCGTTCCGATTGCAACAAATGTCTGGTGTTAGCCAGTCATTCAGGGATCAGGGCATGAAATCTATGCAGGCGGCTCAATCTTCTCCTGATCCATTCGGTTTACTTGGTTTGTTGAGTGTGATAAGGATGAGTGACCATGATCTTGCGTCCCTTGCACTCGGAATTGATTTGACCACGTTAGGATTAAATTTGAATTCATCAGATAACCTTCACAAAACTTTTGGCTCCCCGTGGTCTGATGAGCCTGCTAAGGGTGATCCAGATTTCAATGTTCCTCAGTGCTATCTTATTAAACCACCGCCTACCCTACATGTGAGGTTCTTCACCTTTCCTTCTCTCACTGTCTATGTCAACCTCAACCCTACCCTTTTTTTTTTTTTTTTTTTCTGGACTAATCTTTTTTTTTCTTTGTGTTACTACAGCAAGGGTGCTTCTCGAAATTCACTTTGGAAACGTTGTTTTATATATTTTTCAGGTAGGTACCACCACCCCCCATTTTAACCTGTTCTTGGTTGGGCTTTAATATATATTATTCTTATCTGTGTTGTTCTTCTTCAGCATGCCAAAAGATGAAGCGCAGTTGTTTTCTGCAAATGAACTGTAAGCTCTTGTTATTGACTTTCCGTTCAAGTTGCTATTTTCAGTGTCATTTCCCCTAAGATCTGTTGTGTTCATTTGTTTTGGCAGTTATAATAGAGGTTGGTTTTATCACAAAGAACAACGGTTCTGGTTCATTCGGGTTTCTAATATGGAACCACTTGTGAAGACTAGTACATACGAGAGAGGATCGTATCTCTGTTTCGACCCCCACACATTTGAAACTGTCCGCAAGGTTTGGACCTGCCTATCTTCTGTCTGTTTAAATTACAACTTTAATCTCACCTTATCAACTTTTAAATATGTCTAATAGGAATAAGTTCCTAAGCCCCGTATGATAACCATTTTGTTTTTAGTTTTTGAAATTTAAGCCTACAACTACTTTATCATATGTTTTTTCTTACTTAGACGTCTACATCTTACCTATATTTATAGAAATCGAATAAGAATTTGGAAAAAAAAAAGTAGCTTTCATCCTTATTGTTTTTGTTTTTGCAATTTGGTTTGCATTCGGTATTTTTTTAAGGAAAGGTGGATACATTGTAGGAAAGATAGAACACATCATATTTGAGTAAAAATAAGCTAAAATTTCAAAATCATCTTGTAGGTTAATTAATTTGTGATAATTTGGATTGTCAAGGGAAAGTTCATGTAACAAATTGATAGAAGCTAAAATTGTAATTTATCCATTTTTATTTGAAAGTATTTATACAGACTTTTTGCCAACCAATTTCAGGATAATTTCGTCCTCCACTACGAGATGGTAGAGAAGAGACCAGCCCTATCGCAACATTAGCATTTTCTTTTTCCTTTTTAAATGTGAAAAAGGCAATTTGCGGCGTTTTTCTTCTGCTTCTTGTTAACAAGGTGTCTTCTGCTTGTAGATTTAATGGTTTTGTTAATTTCGTAATTTCAATCAGGCTCTTGTTAATTAATGAGCCTTTTTTTCTTTCTTTTATTTTTGTAAGCTGTTACGAGGCCATGTTTAGTGCTTTTGATCCTGTTCTTGCACCTTTTATGTTAGATTGGCTTAGTTTACTGAATTTCATAATATTAATACTTAATCTGTTCATGACTCCAAAAGATTATGGGTTCAAACAAAATATTCCACATTGCTTAATTTCCTTCTCGTTTTTTTAATCAGAGAAGCGATTTTACCACACTACATATACTGAAATTCTATTTAACAAAAAAAAAAAAGAATGTATGAGCTCTATATATCATAGATACATCTCAATTGAATTTAATCAATATTATATAATCTGAAAAAGTTTGGTAGCGTGTATATTTCAATTTTTAGTAGAAAAGTAGAGTAATGAGAGAGAAGATGACACAGATGTAACTCTATCTTGTTTGAGACTAAGCGAGACCATATTATTAGAAAAGTCTTACACTATATTATACACATGTAACTCAACAATAAACAACAATACACAACAACACAGTTCTATTGAAATTAAACTATTTTAGAATGCATATCATAACACCATTAGTTGAAGGGAAATGAACCTTACCATATGAAACTCATTTATAATTGTTTTGAAAGACTATTGTAAATATAATTTAAAACTTTTTTTAATCTTCATGTAGCAAAGTTTCCAAGCATAGGAGGGATAAATAGAAGGTGTCGATCTCTCCTCCTTGTGTGTGGTCCGTCAAAGAGATCAGCTTCTTTGGCTCCAACAACACTGTGACCCTCATCCTTGGGTAACATAGGCATCTGTCCTATCTCTACCACCAAATCCGCCAAGGTTATTCTTCCTCGAGAATAGGGATGACAAGATCTACAATTGTGATATGGATATTGATTACATTTTTTCTTATCTTGTTCAGGTTTCATCTTCTCATCAACTTGCGTCATGTCCTTTTATCATTCGATTTCCATCCATTGGCCTTAACTCCTCTCCTTCCTCTTGCCATATCCAATGGAATTGTTTATCACTTTACGAGCAACATTTTTCCGGTTTGTGACAAAATACAATCATATCTTGGCTATGTCGACTTTGACATACAAGTTCAACCAACACCCATCTCATCTCATTTCATTGATTTAATGGCTTTCAATTCAAAGAATCTACTTTAACTATTTAGAGGGCCCTTCATTTCCAAGGAGTCATGGTTGAAAGAGAGGGTGGGTATAAAACAACCTTTCAAAAAACTTGGTTTAAATTAGTATAGGATGTATGAAACAAAAAGTGGCATGTAAATGAACATGTGGCAAATTTGACATGATTTCAAACTTTTTGAAGTCTTTTAAGAATTGAAATGTTGTTTTTGGAGATAATTTATGGAAACATATCACACTTTCTTAAATGTAAAATCTAATCCTCGTGGAATGACTATGTCAAGAGGATTTTGAGAAATAAGAGGTAGAAAATTTAATCTATTATAGAAATGATTATTTTTAATAGTTTTTTTTGAGTTTTTTAAACCATACAATCTAGTGGAAATTAGGATGAAGTGGTTGTTCCTTGAGATGTTTGTAAAATAGTTTTGATATTGAGAGATAAATTAAAAGTCACATCTTTAAACGTTTTGCATATTTACTCGAGTGCAAGTTAGGCAATATTATGAATTTCTAATTAGCAAACATACAAACTTTTTTATAAAGTCATCAATGATATGATAGCTACACAAGGCAATATAATTGTATTGACCAAAAAAAGGGGGAAAAATAGCAATGATAGTAGATGGAAAACATGATTAATAATTTATAAAATAATTTTAAATCAATTTGTTATTGTGAATAAGAAATATTGTAGTGAGCCTTTGTATGCGATATGAGCGGTGTGTGAGTGAAGTGTGGTTATTTAAATCTAGATGCTATTCTTGCAAGATAGTGTAGAAGTTGGACGCGTGTTATAAACACTCACAAAACAAAGAATCAAATAAAGAGTATTTGACAAAATAATTCACTTGTATTAAAGAACTATTCCTGAAAAGTTACAAATTCGATTCACACTTTTTTCTCAAGCTTACTTCACTTTATTGATGCTTGATGTTTTATGCTCGATATTTCAACTCATACAAAACATCATATTTATAGGATCCTATGAAAAAACTTAAATCTGTAAGTCCACATTTCAGATCTAACTTACATTTTAACTTAATTTTATTCTTACACATCTCTCCCAAATTAAAATATAATCTTATTTTATAAATTCTAACTCTTGCATTTTGCATAAAGTAATTGTAAAACATGTTTAATTTTCAAGAGTAAAAAATATAATGAATGTAGGTGTGCAATTTGAGATTGATGAGCTTACCTAAAATTTATAGATGGGTTATAGTGAGGTTTTCAATGTTGCAGTGAGTTCATGTGTGCCCATGTGTGTAAGTATTTGTTTTCGAGGTACCAAGGCATAATTTATGAAATGAACACAACTTTATTGTTTCATATCAACTTAGTAATTGTAGTTATAATAGTTGAAGTTTCAACTATGCAGTCTCAAGGCTAATAAATATTTTTGTCCACCATATAGTTGGCCTTTTCTAAATGAGTTTCATCTTCTACGTTACTTACTGTATATATGCATAATACTTGTGATTATTTTGAGTTATGTTTGTATACGTTTTTTTTTTCATTTTTATGTTTGAATATGTTAGTTTACAAGTATTTTTGGTTAGTTTTCTATTTTTATATATATTTGAATATGCAAGTTTACAAATGTTTTGGATTGATTTTTATGTTCTCACTTTAAATAAGTTTATAAGTGTTAATAAGAGGGAATTGTTAGTTTTACCTTACTTAACAAAGATCTCCTTTTTTTTTTATCGACAAGTTTTTTTGTTGGACTTAAATGGTTAAAAAGTTGTTTGAGCTCATTAGAATTTCTTTAACCTTTATGGTAAGCCCAACAACTTTTCTATACCTAATTGTATATTTATTTAGCTAGTTAACCAATGTTGTTATATCCATGGTATATGTATATCAATGTTTACCCTAAAACATTGACTCCTTATTTTTTCTAATTCTTTTTTTTATGTACCTTTGTGGAGCAGCTACAAAAATTCCTCTCTTTCAAAAAAAGTATTAAACAATATGAGGTTCCACCTCAAAATCAATTGGTAATGAGGGAAGTGACGCATATCCTTTATAAATGTGTTGAAGACTCCTCACCTTTCCAATGTAGGATAATTACACTACAAAATGAGTATCTCCAACAAAAAGTTGTCTTCTTGATAAATATTTTGAAAATGCCCTTACGGTTCTCTTATTTCAATTTTATGTGGTTTTAAACCAAATCCACATTTGAAGTTGCTTTGTTACTTTTTTTTTTTTAATTATTATTTTTAAGGAATTATAATGGATAAGCTATTCTAAAAAAAATAATTACAAATGTACTAAAAAAACTAAAAATATAGTCAAATTCTAAAATAGTTGCATTTATAGTTATTAAACGTTTTAATATTGCATTATTAATAGTCATTAATATAATATCATGTATTATTATTAATACTTATGACTATGGTTGCTACTTTTTTTTAAAAGTGACTATATTTGTAATTATTTCTGAATTTGACTAATCTTATGAGTCATTGAATGCTAGTTTAAATTTCAAGTTTAATGTTATATTAGCAATGGAAAAAAAGAGACTCGGAAGTTTAGATAAATCACAAGATTTATAAATGAACTCTAAATTATTGTATTAACTTGTATGCAATGTTAAACAATCAATCTTAATTTAAAAGTGATTATAGGTCATCAAGAATTTATTATTCATCTCCAAAGTTTGATACCAAATTAAAACATTTGGGAAGCTAAATTATTTAAATCATTCAAACTAGAAATCAATCTCATCAAATAAAACAACGATAAGTTATCATTAACTTCAAAGAAATGAATACTTTCTATGAGGATCTCCCTAATTTAGGTCTTCAAACTTACCCAACAATTATAGAATTAAAAAAAAAAAAAAAAAAAACTCATCTCCACAACAATTCTTTTTTTTCGTCTTTGAAGAGTTATAAGATATGATTATTATTATAAATTTTGAATTTCTCGATTTAAGTTAATCAAATTGTTATCCTACCACCTTTCAAATGTTAATATATGTTCACTTTCATTAATTTTCACGTTGAAAAAAATATACAAATAAAGAAAAAAAATAATCATTTTCGAGTAAGAATTTTTTTTTTAATTTTTCTAAAAAGCTAATGACATATTATTTTGTCAAAATTTTAACTTTTTTCATCCAAAAGTTAATGGCGAAGATGTTTTTTCGATATATTTTTTTATATAGTCAAGAGTATTTTTGAAAGTTTTGAAAGTTGAGGAGTATTTTTACAAAACTTTAACGATTTCCATCTAAATTTGACCGCAACGATACTTTAAAAACATTTTGTAAAGTTTAATTAGGGGTATTTTTAAAAACTTTCAAAGTTTAGTGATAATTTTGAAACAAATTTCAAAGTTCATAATTATTTTTTGATAATTTAGATCCCATTTAATAATCATTTGATTTTTGAAATTTAAGCTTATTTTAACTCATATTTCATATAATGTGTTCTATCTTTCCTACAATGTATTTACCTTTTCTTAATAAAGTATGTAAATGTCAACCAAATTTAAAAAACAAAAGTAAACTTTTGGAAGCTACTTTTTTTTTGTTTCCAAATTTTGGTTTAAATTCTACAAATACAGGTAAGACATAGATATTCATGTAAAAAAAACATATGGTATAATAGTTATCGTAGACTTAAATTTCAAAAACAAAAAATATAATGATTATTAAATGAGATCTTAACTTTCTTACTTGAGTTAAAAAACAAATCTGAAACAAGAAACAAAAATATGAAGCAAGAACCGGAAAACAACTACATTAAATAGTATCTTAAAACCCACATTCAAAAGAGTATCTAAATGATGTTCTTGAATGCCGTTGGTATGTGAATTCTAGAATGTCCCGAAATCTCAATATACTTATAATCTTGAACTGTCCTGACATAAACACAACCAAAATGCCTATTCAATGAAAATCTCTGATTACCACAAAACAAACCACTCCTAAAAATGTAATAAATTGGTGACAAGGGAAGAAGAAACCTATCCTACAACATTTCTACAAATTTTGCTTAAAAACAGATGTAAGTCATTTTTGTTTTATACGGTTCGGAAGTACTTAAACTAAAATATTCACTAAATTATTTTTTATTTTATAGTCTAGAGATGGACCAGTGATACACGATATATAGGATATATAAGAGTGAAGCTCTGTTTTTTTAATTTTTAAAAAAGAAAAGGTCCTCTTTGTTTTCCTTTTCATTTTTAATTTTGTGGTCCAGTGGAATTTATTCAGGACAACGGTAAATGTTGGGAATGACACTCTTTCTCTAGTGTTTAGAGAGAGATTTTTTTTTTTTTTTTTTTTTTTTTTTTTTTTTTTTTTTTTATGAAATATGTTTACAGTATTAGAATGGTTGTTATTTGGTCATTTAGAAATAGATCATCAAAATAATAATAAACAAAAAAGTAGTAGACAGGTGGTTACAGTCAGATACAAATTTGAAATGTGATTAAATTAAAAAAAAAAGAAAAAGATCATCATTTTTTTTTTTGAGAATTTACCATCAGCAGCACATTCTACCTCTTGTATTATATTTGTAGCATAATTTTAAAAATAATTCATCTATAGCATATTTATTTCTATCACTCACCTAGTGATAGAACTCAATTTAGATTTCTATCACTGATAGAAAACTTAAGGAGTGATAGAATGAGTCTATCATTGATTGAATTCTATTACTAATAGAACTCAACAAGTGATAGAAGTCAATTTGAATTTTCTGCTACAAATAAAATTATTTTAAATTTTGTGCTATAGATGAAAATATTTTGTCTTTTTTTGTTATACATGTAAAATCTTTTTTTTTTTTTTTTTTTTTTTTTTTGAGGAAATAGATCATCAGGATTTACATGATTGAATTTATTGAACGTCAACCGCCGTGACCACACCACCCATTATTTCCAAATTTTATCCACTTTTCTCTTACCACGTGTCGTCCTTCCACACGGCTGTTTTAAAGCCAATGTGACCAATGTTTGCTTTTAGCCTCGAATCTAGAGTAGTCTTCATTATATTATTTATTTGTACAACACAAAATTTATTTCTTTTTCTAACAAGATCAAAATGTTGATTGATATCTAAACCAACCCAAACAACAGCAAATTCATGATTTTTTCTTTCCAAAAACCTTCATGATTTTGTAAAGATATTTAACATAACGAAAAATATATTTTTTCCCTTATTTTCAACAGCTTTTTCAAAAAAATTATACACAACTACAAAAGTCACATATAATAACGATAATTTATAGTTATAAACTCTTTATTTAGCTAAAAATAAAAATAATTTTATTCATGGTCACCAAAAATATGCTTCCTTCAAAATATAATGATATAATCATTTATGATCCTATGTTATAGTTATTATTGCGACACTAATAACACATGATAATTAAAAAATGTCATTGTCCATTTATGAAATTATATTATAATTATAGTTAAATTATTAATGAAATTTAAAATAGATATGAAAAAAAAAACTTTCTCTCTTAGATCTTTATTAATTCATCACAACTTTTCATTATTTTGTAAGAATTAAATTATTGAAAACGAAAATACGACCTTTAATATTTTAAAGTGTCATAATAAACGAAAATACGACCTTTAATATTTGGAAGTGTCATAATACACGGGCCTAATTTATTTTCAAGCCCTCCATAAAATTGAAATCTTACCTGCCAAAACACAAGAAAACGCGAGATGTTTAAGAGGTTTATTGAAAAGTAACTGTGATTTAATTTTCAAAATGTGTATCTAATAACCAACCTGAGTAATAAGTTTCACGCATCTTAAAAAAAAAAAAAAAATCACGTGGTTTAAAAAGGTGAGTTGGTGAACCTATAATTTTCTCCAATTTTTTTTTTCAAATTTGGAAACAGCTTAAATAAAATATGGAAACCAATCCCATTTTATTAAAAAGAAAAAAAAAGCTATAAGGGCATTACAATATGATTTTTTTTTTTTTTTAAAAAATTTATTTTAACAATTTCATTACAATATCAAGAAACACCTAGTTTTGTAAACAATTTCATCAATAACGTTTTGGAAAACTCGAAAAATAATTACAAATATCATTATTTTTTTAAAAAATATATAATTATTGACATCGATGAATAATTATGAATACTTACTCTATTATACATAATAGTGTAATGAGAACTTATAATATTCTATCAAAACCTATTATTAACTGTATAGGTATATATTTTAAAATTTATCTATATTTATATTTATAATTATTTTTTTTTGTGAAAAGAGTCAATTCAATAAATTTTTTCTAACTTTTATCATGGTTTTACCAAGTACACCGACTAAGTTTGCTTTAAAACTTGAAAATGACAAAATTTAAGTGAGCTTGGAAGAAGACGAAAAAGGGAGAAATAAATATATATTTCTGTCAAAAAGGTAAAATTGAAGGCAGCCAAGTTGGATGTAAACACATATATGGACACAACCAATTCAAATGTATCCAACACAATCTGGAAATGTTTGTATTTTTCTTCATCCACTAATTACATGAGAAATAGAAAATAAAAGGCTTTGGTTAAGATGATGTTCTTTATTATACCTTATAAGACCAATGGATAGCATAATTAATGGCAATAAAACACTAAATACACAAATTACAAATTGAAACACAATCAAGTGGGAATACAATAGTAAAGTGAAAAGCTTTAATGTTGAGGGATTTTGAAGGTAGCAATATCCTCATGTTGAATCCATCCATACTTTTGAAGAAATGGATTAGCAAGAGATTGAGGGGGATAATGTGCAATAGAATCTTTCCAAACATTGGGATGTCCCAAATCTGTAACAACCTCCCACAAACAGCTATTGCATTTGAATCCAGCCCCAAAGCTTAGCATCAAAATCCTGTCCCCTTTCTTCAACCTCTTCTTGGCCTCCATGTATGCCAGAACATACCACAAGCTGCTGGCGGACGTGTTCCCGAAGCGGTGCAGCGTCATCCTGGCCGGCTCCAAGTCGTACTTGTCCAGCCCCAAGCTCACCTCCATGGCGTCGATCACCGCCTTCCCCCCTGTGTGTATGCAGAAATGATCCACTCCTGTTTTGAAATTCACTGCACTGCTGTTCGCCCCCCCGGGTTGTTTCGGGTTTCTCTTCACTTTCTTCACTACACTCAGTGCTAGGAAGCGCAGGAGCTCTCGGAGGGGTAGGATTTTGGGGGCGATGTCGCGGAGATTGTCCACCAACGCTCTGGTTGCCGCCTTGGGGAGATTCTTCGCCAGGTGAAATCCCATGTTCCCTTTGTCGTCCTCGGTTTGGAGGCAACACCCGTACGACTCGTCTCTCGCCCCGTGGTGTGTTCGAACCAGGCACTTGAGTTTCAACATCGCTCTATTCTTCAACCTCCTTTTGTTCGTCAGCAGAATCGCACATCCACCCGATCGGAACAGGCAGTTCGACAGAATCATCGACTTGTCGTTCCCCGAATACCAATTCGGACTCAGCGACTCCGAAGTCACCACCAGGGCGGTCACGTTCTTGTGCGATTTGAACACTCGAGCAACGATGTCCACCGAGATTAAGCTCGCGCTGCACCCCATGCCTGTGAGGTTGAACACCTTCACGTCCTGCCGGAGTTTGTAACGGTTGATGATCCTCCCACACAGCGACGGCACCACCGACATCATCGACACGTTCACCACAAGAACGTCGATCTCGGACGGGGACAGTCCCGACTTCTCCAACAGCTTCCCAATGGTGTCCTGGAAAAACTCATCCATCTCCCAGATCCCATCATCCAAAGTGGGCTTCTCTTCCCGCCCCTCGAACATGATTCTCGGCCCGTACGTTTCCTCGCCGATCCCGGAACTCACCACAGCTTTCAGTAGAAACTTATACTCGTTCAACCCCAGATTCTTCGATCTCTTAATCACCTCTCCGCTAAACTCTGTACTCAACTTCCGATCCTCCGTCGGCTTGTAACATTCGTACTCCAATATGTAGCATTCTTGGTCCTGCTTTTCCTCCAATCGTTTCCAAATGGTGAACATCAAGTACACAAACCAACACACATACAACAAACTCACAACCTCCATCAAAAACCTCTGTTTTTGTTTTTTTTTTTGAAGATTTGGGAGAGAAGAACAGAGGGTATTAATGAAGGACCACAACAAGTGGGAAAGTGATTTTTTCTTATAAGAACATGTGAGGATGATTAACGCCGGTGAAACCTGATCGGAAGTTTTAACGGCGGACAGATTGGCGTTTTCTTTTTGTGAGAATTTATAGCCCCTCAAATACTCTGCTTTTTCTGAGAATGTAAAAGCAGAGATCGAAATTTTAAACACTCAAATTATTGGATTTGTTTTTGGAGTACTTTCTACTTTGCAAATGCCCATCTATATATAGACTCTTTTTTTTCCCCCCCTGTATTTTCCAAGGAAATTTATGGAATTTATAACTTGTACGTCAAAAGGGAGAAAAAACAGAAACATTTGTTTGTCTAAATATGTTTCGGTTTTTAGTTTTTACTATCATTTTGTCATTTTTGTTAAATTATTTTTGTTATTAATTTTCTTTAAGAAACAAAATACTCTCAATTATCTCCCTCTATAAATGATTTCAATATGTTTATATTGTATCAGTTATTGTATTAACACTATTATTTATTTATTATTTTTTTGATGGTGTGTTAAGACTATTCGTATAATAAATTTGAAGTTAAAGTTTTGTTCCATATTAATTCAATTATTAATAATGATTTCAGAAAAAAATAGATTGAGACATTTCAGAAAAAATATTATTAATCATTGAATTTTTTTTAGTACATTAATTATTGAATCAATATGGAATAAACTTAACTTCAAATTTGTTATATGAATCTTTTTTCAATTTTTTTATTATGTGAATTAATTTTAATTTTTATGGAAAACAAATAAACTATAATTAGATATTTGAAATTACATGAATTAAAATAGAACCATCTCCAAAAATATAGGTCCAAAAAAGTATATTTATCATTTTGCCCCTTTTTTTTAACCCATTTCTAAGAAATTTGGAGAAAAAAAATCATATATTTAGTTCTCTTTGATGACTTTCATCCTCTATTTTGTCCTTTTATTGGTATTGAGCACGTAGAAAGTTAAAATTTAGTTCTTTATTTAAAAAGTTAGAATCTTTCCATAAAGTAGACGAGCTTACTTTAATAATATTGACTATTATGAATTAACAAAGTAGTAAAGAATATCTAAAAAAAAAAAGTTATACATTTAAGAAAAATTGTATTAGATGTGTTTTTCTCGCACATTAATAAAAAATATAGACAAATTTTAAAATATTTACATTGATATTCATTAATATTGTATTATAAATAATCATTAATATAATATTAATCACTATAAATACAAATATTTTAAAAAATCGCCTACATTTTTAGTTATTTGAAGAAAATATTGTGTATTATATTGTGTACTATCAATACAATAATATAAGAAAATATTATGCCAATGATTATATAGTTATTAACTTTTTAAAAAGTGACAATATTTGTAATATAAATTTAATTTATGGTGGGTACCTACTTAAAAAAATAATTTTTTTTTATATAAATTTCTAAATTATTTCAAATATTGTGAGTCAAATAAGTTGTCCAATAAAAAAAATTATATGCATAAACTATCATGGACACCCACAAATATATATAAAAAAACTATTTAATCAAAGATGAAATTCTACATTTAAATTATATAAAAATAAATTCGACTTCAAATTTTATAAAAATAAATTCTAACTTAGACCAAATTTATAAATGAACTAAATGTTAGATTTTAAATCACAAAGACCAAGTTTGAAAAAAAATGAACTAAATGTTAGATTTTAAATCACAAAGACCAAGTTTGAAAAAAAAAGAACAATTTCATTTTAGTGATTGAAACGTTTATAAGGAAAGAAAAAGAAGAAAATCAGACATTTTCCCATCCATACACTACACTTTCTAATTTAATGAAAACAAGTCAACGAAGTAACGCAATTGAAATTCAAGTAGAAGAGTCTTTTTTTTTCTTTGTCGTTTAAGAGAAAATGAATTCAAAGTGTGATGAACATTTAAACCTTACAGTTAGCAGCTTACCGAACTTAGTTAGCAGCAATTAAGAATAAAGAGAGAAAAGAAGACAACCAGTTGTTGCGTTTTAATTAACTATAATTTATATGCAAATTAGAGAAGTTACATTAAATTACGAGCAAACTCCACCAACCACTCCTAAAATATAGTTTTTTTTAGTACATAGTGGGAGAAGGATGACCAACAAACCCTACATAGAGGACACAACTACTCTCACATAACGAGAGAAACAAGATAACCAACTGCGCCACTAATCTCGATCCTAAAATATAATTTTTGTAATAATTAAGTTCATAGACTTTCAAACATTTTTTTAAGTTGGATAAAATGTTACAATTAACTTGCTTGATTTTAATTTAAAAAATTCTTGCATATGTAAAGAGATAAAATATATAAAATATTGATTCTCATGAACACTATTTTAATATTTTTTATGGTCTATGTGGGAGCCTCCACCTTGACCAAAAAGAAAAGGGAAGAAGTTTTGAATTTCTCTGGATAATTTTATCTTCTCATATGTATGGATCCTTCAAATTTAAGTTAATGAGAGTTAAATGCAATATTTATCTAACTTTAGGGGATATTATTGATCAAATTAAAAGTTTAGAGACTTAATTATTATAAATATCTTCATGGGTGTTTATGCGATTTTCAAAAAAAAATATTTACAACGGGATTCAATTCCATTGTTAATAACATTCCAAAATTAAAAATGCAATTTTGTTTTTAATTATATGGTCTATCACGAATTTTAGGCATAGTGTGGTCTCCAAGCAAGCAAATATTAAATACAACAAGATTGTATCCAAATGTAGAGGGGTTCACTATACCATAAAAAAGTGAAAAAAAAATGGAAGCAATAAATGGAATTTTATGAAAATGAGGTAGTAGTTAATTATTGTAACAAATACGTACGAGCTACGGCTACAAAGCAATAATATTGTTAAGTAAAAATTGAAGTTGTTTTAGGTTAGGGTTAGAGAGCGGATGA
The DNA here is from genome assembly GCA_036507275.1 of Sicyos edulis. Taxonomy (NCBI): domain Eukaryota; kingdom Viridiplantae; phylum Streptophyta; class Magnoliopsida; order Cucurbitales; family Cucurbitaceae; genus Sicyos; species Sicyos edulis. Next base: position 6,695,927 of record CM071846.1, read on the forward strand.
ACTGGTCAATACTTTAGTGGGCAATTCAGAAGTTAAACTAATATCGGTTAGATATTCTAGGCATAATATGAACATTAAACAATTTGATAACCATTTCGTTTTTTTTTTTTTATTTCGGTTTTTTGTTTTAAAACATAAAAATTATATATATTTGATAACTCATTTTAGTTTTCTGTTTTTGAAAATTAAAAACCAAAATACATGTTTGATAACTGATTTTTATTTTCAAACATCACATTTTGTTTATATTTTTTTAATTTTTTATTATTTATTCTTGATTTTTTTCATACTTTTTTAAAAACAAAAACAAAAATGTGTTTGTCAAAATTACTTTTTTTAACTTTTAGAAAATCTTTAATATTTAATATTTTTTAATTTTTTTTTTAAAAAAACAAAATTGGTTATCAAGCAAACCTATTTTTAAAATATTAAAAACAAAAACAAAAAACGAAATAGTTATGAAACGGTGCCTAAAATATTAAGAAACATGATTATCATGTTATAATTAAATCATAATGAGATTAAAATTATCTCATGACATCATGATATGCAAGAAACTCGCTGATTCACGAGGAGTTGTTGATGTTGAATTATTTAATCAATTGTTTTAATGGATGAAATTGGGTTTTTCCTTTTTACCTATAAATTTGAATGCATTTTCAATCATCTTAATTCTTTTTTCTCTTTCACCTTCACTCATATTTGTAATAGACAAATATTTTTATATTTATAGGTAGATGGAGGATAGTCTTCTTTTAACGTAAAATTAACTTTTCATCAAAATTAACTTACAGAAATAAAATTGAAGAAAAATGAAACTCATTTCTCATATACAACGAAACTCACAACTCATAATCACTCCTACACCATATCAATAAGAAAACACATCTTAATGGAGAAACGGAGGTTTTTATATTTTCTAACAATATCAACTATATAAAGGCACTGATTATTCAAACAAAATGTCCTTATTTACTATTTGATAATTAATAGAAAAATTGAGTAATTACTTCTCAATTGATTAAGTTAACTTGTATAAGGTGTGGTAAGTAGTTGAAGATTTGAGTTTTGAAAGTATGCTCGTTAAAAAAATTCATGTCAACGTAACTCTCCTTACCGATTTTGAGGAGGGATATTAAATTATATGAGTTTAGTCTTTGATTAAAAACTAATTCTCGTATTTTGGTTTATAACCGATGTAATCCTTTGAGCTTATTTAAAAGGTTTCTTTATTAACGAAATATCGTCTCTTCTTCTTTTGAACAATTACACTTTGCCACACTTAGTAATTATAAGTTTAGTCTATATGACAATTATTTATTTAAAAATTAATTTTTTTTAATTTTTTATTTTTGGTAATGATCAAACAATTTATCTCATTAAAATTTAAAATAGTCAAACTTGATCATATCAATTTTTATTAAGCTTAAAAAGATAACTATTCAAATTAAAATTTTGAGGACGCGATTGCGTCAACTTTATCCTTTCATTGACTTTTATACATTCTTATTAATACGATCAAATGAATAATTGATATATCTATTGGTAGTCAACCCAAGGACAGTAACAATAAC